>JAGKPW010000016.1:1318364-2636729 GCA_019926035.1 Melaleuca alternifolia
AACCCAAATGAAAACTTTAATAACGACGACTCAGAAAGAACCCAGACCTGCCCGCTGTGTTTGGTGTTGCATCAAAAGTAGAAACAACTCAGCTCCATAACACCGCAGAGCCAAATTAATGTGGACCAACAGCTTCTCCTAACTAGTTAAAGTCGAATCATATGAGATCAACATGGCTCGCTGCTTTCTCGTGGATGACTTCACATCAAACTCTGGTTAATTTAATAGTCCGCGAACAAAAGAAAAAGAGAATCGAAGAAGAGAGGGTATGCGTTTTCAATTCCATGGCAAAAAGTTGGAGAAGGCAAGATGCACGCTAGGCCCACTGACATTTGGATTGGACTTCTGCAAGATGTTCACATGATGTTGTAGCAAGAGTCTTGAAAATCCATCACTACGATGCGGGTCTCTTAGAGCCATTAAGTCCGGTGGTGTTCGGTAAATGTCAACCCAAATTCATCGTTTAAACTTCTAACATATTTCCACATTTGGCGGTATCGCACATTTCTTCCTTATTTGATCGATGATATACGAAGGGCCCAATTGAATATTCTGTAAAAGTTTAGTGTCCGTTTGCTAAAGCAAATTTGTTCGTCTCTTGCAGAATTTCTTTTATTCCTCTCCAAGTACTTCGCGAATGGCGTTCGAATTGGCGATGGCCTGCAAAAGTCATGGAACCCCTTCATGTGCTAGAAGTTGCTCTTTTGTTGAAGCTCCTATCCTTCGATAGCTTGCGTTCTTAACTTAACGAATGATCATGATCAACTTCGATAATCAGAAGGTCACACCCCATCACACCCTTCCTTTCTCGAGCAATCAAAGCCCAGCTTGTGAAGTTCGTAGATTCGTTGGCCCCAATACACATTTTTGTGATAGGGGCGGGCACTCAATTACACAGTCAGATTCTTCAATCCTTTCAAGTAGAGACGTCTCCTTTTTGTTCTTTTGCAGGAGTTGGCGCGCATTGCCCAGTTGCCTTCTCTTTTACTTCCCTCGCCTTTCTTTCCAGAGGGAGTCACGGGTATTAAATTTAGATTCCTACTTACTATGTTAAGTGCTTGTTTTGCCAATTTTCTGTAGGATACTCACACTCCTAGTTGTTTACATAATCAACTGATCCCCAATCCTCGGACCGAACATGCCAAGAGAGCTAGCAAGAAAATTGATCTCTTGATCCTTGCAGTGAGTACAAATGAAACTTCCAAGAGAGCAGGGGAAACATTGTCCCTGCAAAGGAAAGATACTAATTATCTTGCTGATTCTGCAACAGCTCCTAAATGAACAGCGCTGACCACATCATGCATGCTTGTCCCGATTCTACTTTCCCTATCCGCAAGTTGATCGTGCACACCATAGACTTGAAATCATCCCTTGTGGCCATAACTTAGTCATAGAGGGAAGGACATCCTTATATCCCAAAAGTGAAAAAAGAAAACCATAGATCGTCCAAAGGAGAAATATATGCATCGCAGCATGAAGAGAAAATTAGCAGCAGCAGTATGTCAACTGGAGTTGATAAATTATCTAGATTGTTTAGAAAGATATTGGCATTATAAGGATATGTGATGTAAGTTTCCAATGTCAGCTCAAAGCAAATTTTTATCTAACCCAAGCTATATGGTAAATGAAGTTCACAGTACGTGAGATGCATCGCTTATGATATTTCAATGAAGTATAAACACAGATGGCCACAAACAATGCAATATATCTTGCCTGAAGCTGATAGCGGTCTCTGTGTTTCAAGCAATCCATGGTTGGCAAGTCCACATAGCAGGTACCAACAAAGAGAGTCAAGTAAATAGGCTAATAAGCAACGACAGGCTACAGCAAGAGCAATCTAATTTCCATGCCAAAACAAAGTCAAAAAATTACATTTGCCTGCTTGCAGCATTAAGAAGGCAGTAAATGTTTGTCATCGAGTAGCTCACCGAGCCAAGGAAACTATTGCTTCTCAGGAAATACAGAATCAAATACAGCAACATGTATGTTACAGTTGTAATTGTCCAGTACTGATTTGCAGTAGTTCACTGGTACAATCAACGCGTATTATTCCACGTTCCAACAGATTCCGATGGCACATCAAGGGCAATGAATTCGTGTGTGAATAAATATAGCTAGCTAGCAGTTGTCTTCTTACCTCTTGTGATCCACTTGTAAAAGCACCTACGGGCTATACCCTCAATGGTTTCTGCAAAACTGCAGACAAGTATACTTCCGATTTGCCCAACCCAGATGCATCCAGCTTCTCTCCCACCACCCATTTTAGCTTCTTGTACCCGAACCGCTCGATCAATCGGGTCAGAGTCTTCTTCTTCTCCTCGGTGGCACAATAGAAATTGTCCACCCACAGCAATCCACCAGCTCTCAGTATCCGGTCTACATCAAACATCAAGAACTCCAACTTCTCCGGTTTCCCCCCAATATCCAATCCACTTGATGCCCGAATTATGTCGAACACATTGTCATAGAAGGGAAACCTATGATCCAAGCTCAAGAACAAGGGGAAAAGACCCCTTGCCGCAATGAACTCATTAAACGGAGCGTCGATGTTTAATGTGCTTGTGATCACAGTCACATTCTTCTCAGCCATTTTCGCGGCAAACGTACCCGATCCACCTCCAATGTCGAACCCGATCCTAATTCCCCCACCACCCAAAGCTAACACATCATCAACGACAAAATCATTCTTGCTTCTAGCCTTGACAAATTTCTGATTCTCATTCCCACTGGTCAAATTAAGACAACCGGCACACTCCCTAGTGGACTTCTTAGTATTCACACACTCAAAGCTCTTGCAACCAAGGCCACTCCAACTCACGACCTTGTCACTAATCGGCTTCCAGAGAGAGACAGGAAAAGGGTAAAGACCCACCTTGGGGATAGATTTGGCGAAGCACCTCCGCCGAGGCAGAGGCTCGCACCCCCTCAGAACCAGCTTCTGGGCAAGGCTCCAATCGTCGGGACAGGGCCCCGAGACCCTGTAGGTCATGTACTGGGTCAACAAGTCGACGGATTTCTCGCAAGAATGCCCGACGGAGGCCACCATTTCGGTGATCCCGGTCCTCGAATCTTTGCCCAGAGGGAGCGAGTGCGGTTGAAGGAACATCTTGAGCTCGCTCGCGATGTTAGGCCGCGACAGATCGATGCTTTCGTAGCCCAGGAGCTCCTTCTCCATCTTGGCGAGCTTCTTCTGGGAGGAGGCGATCTCGCGGAGGATGAGGGTGACTTGCTCAGAGATGAGGGAGATGTTCTTGTGGTGGAGGAGGTGGTTGGATTGGTGGGCGGCGCCGGGGTTCGTGAAGGCGTAGAGAGCGAAGATATTGGTGGCGACGACGGAGAAAAGCATGACGAGGTTGAGCGCGGAGGAGCAGATCGTGGCCCGCTTGAATCTGGCGGTGCCGTCGCCTATCTTCAGCGAGACCGACCCCATTACAGCTCTCGCGGGTCGCGATCGATCGCAGAGAGAGAGAGAGAGAGAGAGAGAGAGAGGAGCGAATGCGGACTGCTGTGGAAGTGTGAAGCGAGTGAGACTTGATGCAGTGTGAGCAAGTGGGAGTAGAGAAAGGTAAAGAAGATGCAAATGGAGATCTTTAGATTATGAAATTTAGGACACTGGCGACTTTGCGAAGGAAACAGAGTTGCCTTGTCGGTGCGCGTTCTGGACTCATACTTCGGACAGTGGATTGGTTGGATTTGGGGTCGGATTTCACGGGAATTTATTGTGCTGAACGATATCCAAACGGTCAATGAACATTTATTGTCGGGTAAAAATTTTGGAGGTCGAGGAAACGACTCTTTTCATATGTCGTTTAGAGAGACGTATAGTTATGTTTCCTGTCTGAATCTTCATTCGGTGACGGTCGGTTCAAGAGATCGTCTACGTATTTTTCACTTGACATGGAGTACAATTCAATTCCTAAACTGACTTAAAACTCGCACGTCGTGGAAGGGATGGCGAGCGTTTAGGGATAGATTAAAGAGAGAAAGCGGAGAGCGAGGAATCACCTTTTGGACTAATTGACATGCTTGTGTCACGAGTCGATCGCTTCAAGAAGGATCACCCTTCGATCACGGAAAATTCTTGGAATGTGGCTTTCATTCTCAGTTCCGTGACATATGCCCTTGAGTTGATCATGTTATCAAACTAATAAAACTATAGGCTAAGGACAGTGTTCTTAAAGCAAAATAATTTTGAACAAACAAGACCGGAGAGCAAGTATATTCACCAATACTTGTGAAAGAATCAGTAACAATTAATGAAATGAACAAGGGAAAAAGATAATGGAACCTAAACACTTCGGAAATGGACAAATGACCGGAAGAGTAAAATTTGATTCGAGCTCGACAATTTAATACCGTGTCCTTAAGACAAATTTGCCCGCCTATACACGTACCTAGGCCGCCGGACAATTGCCTCCCAAGATAGAACGAATTGCAGTCCCTCTCTCGCGGTACAGCAAGGAAAGACTCGTCGAACGCAACTTGTATTCTAAATTGATCGCGCACACAAATGAATGAATGTCATGAACTCATACCTTCGGGGTCAGTTTTCCCAAATATATATATATATATTTATCACGAAGTGGCGCCTCGCCTCTTCGTGAATAAATATGTCGTATGTAGTGATGCGAAATGAAATGGCGCCTCTTGGTAAATAGTCACCAAGTCCGAAGAGTCACTATTGCTTTTGAAGCAAAATAAATAAACTGAAGGAAAAAAAATACTAATAAAAAATATAATTTTATATTCGGATCCGGGCCCAGCCCGATCCGAGCCGGCCGGCCGGACGGGCGGGCGGCGCGCGTGTGGTGGTCACCGGCAAGCTTAGGTCCTCTCCCTTCCACAAAAGTGGGATACCCGTTGGGGTCCAAACTCATTTGGGAAGCTCCCACTAATATACACTCACCATCCCCCACACTTGTCCTATGTGGGACTACTTTCCACATTTCTCATTCACTTTATTAAAGAGTCACTTTACTAAAGGGACCAAGTCCCAACAATCCTCCACATGAATGAGAAGTTCAGCTCACATGACTCTTCGTAGATGCATGAATGAATGAAATCAAATGCAAAGTGCGATTATCTAATGAGAGATTGTTGCATCAAGATATGTAGTCTGAGACTTTGAACCTTCCCTAGTGAGATCTATCGGACTTGCTCAGTCAATCAGTAGACTTGATGTCTTTGAACCGCCAACCTTTGATGCAAGTCTAGACAATAGAAATCACACAACTTTCTCTCATGTACAGTTGGTTCTCACTGTTGGGTCCGTTTTGGCCATGAACACCGCTTGGTCTCATAAGTGTTTTACAGAACCGGCCTTTTGAATTCTCATAGAAGCGGCCCTCACTTCGCACTCACATAGGTGAATTCTGAATTCCGTGATATAATATATATCTAATTTAGATTCATTAAAAGCTTACGTTTAGCCTCATCTTGTTAGTATTGTCTTCCACGGGAATGGGTAATAGTTGACAGTACACTAAATTGTCTACATAACTTAGTTGTCCCTTTGAATCTAGTTCTTGGGATCTCCAGTCATTTAGGTAGGGTGTCCGCTATGAAGACTTAATTTACAGGCCTTAGACCCATTCCGTTGGATGTTTTGTTAAGGCCTTTTGTAAATAGATCCACAATATTATATTTAGACTTCACATTGTCAATTGTGATGATTCCACTAGAGAGTAGTTGTCTCACGGTGTCGTGTCTTCGACGAATATGTCGAGACTTCCCATTGTACATAACATTATTTGCCCTTCCAATCGCCGCTTGACTATCACAGTGAATACACACAGCTGGCATAGGTTTAGGCCAATTAGGGATGTCTTCCAAGAAATTCCGAAGCCATTCTGTTTCTTCACCGGCCTTATCCAAGGCTATAAATTCTGCTTCCATTGTGGATTTTGCTATGCAAGTTTGCTTGGATGATTTCCAGGACACTGCACCTCCTCCAAGTGTAAATACATACCCACCTGTCGATTTAGTGTCTTTCATGCTGGTTATCCAATTTGCATCACAGTATCATTCTAGTACTGCAGGATACCTTGTATAGTGCAATGCATGATTTTGAGTATGCTTCAAGTAGCTTAGTACACGTTTCATTGCTGTCCAATGACTTCTATCAGGATTGGCTGTAAAACGACTCAGCTTGCTTACAGCACAAGCTATGTCCGGCCTAGTGCAGTTCATGACATACATTAAGCTACCTAGTAAACTGGCATACTCATTCTGAGATTCACTTGTACCAGTATTCTTGGAGAGACGTAAACTCACATCTATCGGAGTCTTTTTAGATACAATGTTCAAGTTCTTGCCCTTTTCAAGAATTTTCTCAATATAATGAGATTGGGACAGGTCTAATCCTTCATCTGTTGTGAGGATTTTGATTCCCAGAATGACATCTGCGACTCCCATGTCTTTCATGTCAAACTGTCTTTTGAGCATGCGTTTGGTCGAATTAACAACCTCAATATTGCTGTCAATTATTAGCATGTCGTCCACGTACAAGCAAAGGATAGTGGTACATTCTCGAGTGTTCTTAAAATATACACATTTATCACACTCATTTATTTTAAAACCATTCGACAACATTACTTGGTCGAATTTAGCATGACATTGCTTCGGTGCTTGTTTCAAGCCATATAGTGACTTAATCAGGCGACATACTTTTCTTTCTTGATCAGGAACAATGAACCCTTCAGGTTGTTCCAAGTAAATTTCTTCCTCGAGGTCTCCATTTAAGAAAGCCGTTTTTACATCCATTTCATGGATTTCAAACCTATACACTGTAGCTAATGCAATTAACATCCTTATAGATGTAATTCTAGTGACAGTTGAATACGTATCAAAATAATCAAGGCCTTCTCGTTGCTTGTATCCCTTGACCACAAGTCTCGCCTTATATTTATCGATAGTATTATATGCTTTCATCTTTCTCTTGAAAATCCACTTACATTGTAGTGGTTTACTGCCAGGAGGAAGGTCAACCAATTCCCAAGTATGGTTAGACAAAATCGATTCGACTTCACTATTGATAGCTTCCTTCTAGAACGGGGCTTCTGGAGATGTCACAGCCTCTTGAAACGTCCGAGGCTCATTTTCTAACATATATGTCAGAAAATCAGGACCGAAAGACGCTAAGGTCCTTTGTCTTTTGCTACGTCTTGGTTCATCTTCAACAGGATCATTTGTAGACATAGTATCTCGAGGTCTTTTATTGCTTTCAATTGAATCATATACAGTGTTGTATGGGAATATATCTTCAAAGAATGTGGCGTCTTTCGATTCAATGATCGTACCAACATGTATGTCCGAGACCTCAGATTTATGAACCAAAAACCGATATGCACTACTGTTGAGAGCATATCCAATGAAGACACAATCAACAGTTTTAGGTCCTAGTCTTCGATTTCTTGTCCTCCGGTTATCGGAATGGGATGAAATTTGGAGGAAGCCTTATTCTTCCAATGGTGTACATCCCCATAAAAGGAATTTCTCTGATTCTTCTTCATCCAGCCAGAATCAACTCGCGAAATTGCAGATTCCCTTTGTGTTTTCTAGGTTGAAGGCGGGCTGTTTGTGGTCGATTTTGGGAGTTCCAGCCATCGGTTTGAGCTGATTTTTTGTGGAGGAACTAAGCTCCACATGCCTTACAACATATCCAAAAATCAGCCCATGGTTTGTTCTCTAACTCTTTTTCTGGGTTTTAGTTGAGTACGAATTTCAGGGGTGCCCATTGTAGCTTGGCTGTTTGTTGGTCCACTTGCTGTTTTGGTGTTGATAGCTCGGTTGACACAACCTCTATTTTGTTGCTGCAATTGCTTGTGTTTTCTGGATTTTGGGTTTTCTAGCTGCGTTCCTGGTTTCTTGGCTGGATGATGTGGTGATGGAGAATGAGGAACATGATAACCAGCTCCCAGTTGGTACTGAAAATCACCGAGAAGATGAGATTGGTGCTGTCACTGAAACAGGAACTTCAAAACCTTTTAGGGGCCGCAGCATGACTCGTGGAAAAGCACCTATGGATCAATCTCTCCAGCTGAATTATGAAGAGTTCTCTACTTTGACTCGTGCCATCCAAAACGAGTGACCAACGGTACCGGGTGTTGTCCGACGTAATGACCGATGGCGTCCAATCGCAAGCACTCCGGGTGTTCGACGAAATTCTCGATCCAAAAGTCGGATTCGAATGAGGACTGCTTTGGATCTAGTGGCTGATCCGAGTACTACTAATGGGCTAATGGTGAACCGAATCTAGCTGGTGGTGGTCCGAGGGGATAGCCAAATCGTTCTTGGGCGAGTGTGGCAAGGGGCATCACTAACGGGTACTCTCTTACTCACTTCTCTTTATTGACTGATGATGATTCTGAGCTGGTTGTCA
Organism: Melaleuca alternifolia; assembly: GCA_019926035.1. NCBI lineage: Eukaryota > Viridiplantae > Streptophyta > Magnoliopsida > Myrtales > Myrtaceae > Melaleuca > Melaleuca alternifolia. Next base: position 1,326,745 of record JAGKPW010000016.1, read on the forward strand.
CTAAGGAGATGTTGGAGGCATGCGAACCGAAGTGGAAGGAATGTCTAGTTGGATGGGAAAGAGAATCCCCTTTAAGCTCACGGAGGCTATTCTAAAGAAGACGTGGGGCGCTCATTTGAGTGAAGTTAGAGCCAATGGGGATGGCTTCTATTTTTTTCACATTTCGGATGTCGACTTTAGGAGGAAAATCATTGATGGTGGCCATATAATTGTGGCAAAATCTCCACTTAACCTACAACAATGGGATCCACACTTGAAACTCAAGAAAAGTAGGCATGATACCCTCTCTATTTGGGTGAAGTTGTGGAATGTTCCCTATGCGCTTTGGTCACCTTTGAGCATAAGTACCATTGCGAGTAAGGTTGGCAAACCACTATATGTGGATAGCCAAACTGAGAAAGCCAAGAGGCTTTCCTTTATTCGAGTATGCATAGAGGTGAGTGCAAAGAAGCTGCTCAAGACCTCTATTCCACTTCGTATGGATGATAATCTCCATCCCATTAAGGTGGAGTACGAATGGAAGCCTACTGTTTGTAACATTTGTGGCACCTTTGGCCACAAATGTAAGGATCCCAATGTACCCGTAGAGGACCCGACACTAGTACAAGGAATAGTCGGACTAGCTGAACTAGTTCGCCCCTCCCCTCAGCATGCACTTATGGATGCCAATGTCGGTACATCTCCTACTCTCGCCGGCATTAGACCAACAGTTCCCGAGGTTGATGGCATTGGATTGGCACTTCCGGTGCGGCCCTCAACCGTTACAGATCAGTCTTCACCCGTGACCTCTCTATTGACCTCGCCTCACGTCCAGCTAAAGGTCTTCTTTGATGACTTGGATATGGCTAATGCTGGAGATGGTAGAGGTAGGGGGAGGATTGGCAACATGTTAAGTCCTAGAAGAAGAAAAAGAAGCCTTCTAAGAAGTTTACTACCCCAGAGGGCGCTATATCATCTATCACCAATCAGGGTGAGACATCCTCCCCTGTTGGTGCTTTTTGTTCTACCATTCTACCGGCCACTCAGGGTGAGATATCCTCCCCCAGTGGTGATATTCTTCATCCCTCAGATCCGGCAGCCTTCTCGGATGATAATCCAGGTGGATCCTCCCCAGATGATGATGGTCGCTCGGATGAGGCGACCAGTGATGAGGCTTTACAACGGCCTAACCAGCTTTCTCCTCCAAGACCTACTCCCAGAGTGAACCCAGTAAGGAAGGGCCGGCAAGCCAAACACCGGTAACCTCATTTCTATCTTATATATCTTGTACATATGAATATATGAGTATGGAATATTAGAGGGATAGGTACATCATTTAAGCAGGGCGAGGTACGACACTTAGTTAGAAGTAACAACCTTTGTTGCATTGGCGTGCTAGAGACTAGGGCATCCGAAGCTTCTTTTGCGGAGTTTTCTACAAATCTCATCCAGGGATGGGCTTGGTGTGCTAATTATGATTTTTCCCAACAAGGGAGGATTTGGGTAGGTTGGGACCCGAGGATAGTGACCTATCAAGTTATTGTCAAATCTAAACAAGCCATTCATGGTCAGATTAGCGAGGTTGCATCAAATACGTCTTTTGCACTATCTATTGTGTATGCAACGCACTCTTTTGTTTCGAGGCGGCCATTATGGACAGAACTTATTCAGAGGGGTAGATTGAACATTTATATGACATGGTTAGTTGCTGGGGATTTCAATGCCATTCGATATACATCGGATAGGTTGGGAGGTTCTGAATCTTGGATCCCAGCTTTTGATGATTTGCATAACTGTTTGGTAGAGGCTGAATTGGATGACTTGAGATATACCGATTGTAGATATACATGGGCTACATCACAAGCAGCAAACCAGAAGCAGAGGAAGATTGACAGAGTCCTAGTAAACACCTGCTGGAGCACCGCATTCTCATTTTCAGAGGCGAGCTTCCTTACACCGGGTATCTCTGATCATTCTCTGATGACTGTGCGTATAATGACATCTATCCAGGTTAGACGACCTTTTAAGTTCTTTAACTTTTGGATGTCGCACCTGGACTTTATGACGATTGTTGCCCACGTTTGGAATTGCTATGTTGATGGTACACCTATGTTTCAACTTTGTTCTAAGCTACGCATGCTCAAGGAAAGATTGAAACATTTTAATCGGGATACATTCTCGGATATCTCTGATCGCACAAGACTGGCCAGACAGAAATTATCAGTGATCCAGGACTCCTTATTGCAAGACCCAACTAATGTTCGTCTAGCAAAGGAGGAGACAGATACTATGGAGGCTTTCTTTAGTCTTCGCTTGCAAGAGGAGGTTTTCTACAGGCAGAAATCGAGGATACGATGGCTGAAGGAGGGTGATATGAATACAAAATTTTTCTATCAGTCGGTGAAGAATAGACAGCTTCATAATAGAATCATCTCGGTAGTGGATAATGCAGGATATATGGCCTCTTCCCCAGCAGAAGTCAAGAGAGTCTTTGTCTCATACTATGAGGATCTATTCTCTTCTTTGACCGGGCGAGTGCCTCCTCCGTTCCAGGATATTCGTGCGATCCTTAAGCACACACTGGATGAGGACCAGGTACGAGGCCTATCTGAACCTTTTACCGACTTAGAGATTCGTAATACCATGTTCTCTTTAACCTCGGGGAAAGCCCCAGGCCCAGATGGTTTTATTGCGGAGTTCTTTAAGAGGTCTTGGGAGTTAGTAGGCCCTTTAGTAGTTTCAGCGGTCAAGGATTTTCTAGCGTCTGGAAATATGCTTCGTCAACTGAACACCACCATTATAGAATTGATTCCTAAAATTCCTAATGTATCGTCAGTAAATGACTACCGTCCTATTGCGTGTTGCAACACGGTCTATAAATGCATCACTAAGTTACTAGCTAATCGGGTGGCTTCAGTCATTCCTTCGATCATTGGTACCTCACAAAATGCCTTTGTTAAGGGGAGACGTATCAGCGATAATATCATGCTAGCACAGGAGCTCTTCTGTGATTTTCATCACGTGCCATATCTACCTAAGTGTGCAATGAAAGTAGATTTCAGGAAGGCGTATGACACCGTCGATTAGGACTTTCTAGAATCTATGTTATATGCCTTTGGTTTTCCAGCTCACATTATTATGTTGATCATGGTCTGTGTGCGCACACCCAAGTTCTCCATCTCTATCAATGGGGAACTACACGGCTTCTTTGCTAGTACCAGGGGTTTGAGGCAAGGGGATCCGATCTCGCCGTATCTTTTCACTTTGATCATGGAGGTCTTCTCAGGCATCATTGATAGCCAGACATCTCAGCCGGGTTTTAGGTATTATTGGAGATGCAGATCTACGAAGTTGACCCATTTGTTCTTCGCTGATGATGTACTATTATTCAGTGAAGTGAATGAGGTTTCTATTACACTTATGAAGACGGCGTTATCTAGATTTGCTGAGTGGTCAGGCTTAGAGCTAAATTATGAAAAGAGTGAGGTCTTCCTTTCGGGTGGAGAAGAGGAGCTGAGGGCATCTATCATTGAGTTGTTTGGCTTCAGGATTGGCTCTTTACCTTTTCGGTACTTGGGAGTCCCGGTTGTGGCTAAACGACTGGGAAAGACAGATTGTGTATTCCTAGTCAACAGAATCATGAAAAAAGCCCAAGGCTGGACCCAGCGATTCCTATCCTTTGCCAAACGCTTGCAACTAGTCAGGTCAGTTCTCCATGCCATTCAGGTCTACTGGTCTGGTCTATTTATCTTGCCTAGCTCTGTCAAAGATAAGATTGAGCGGATATGTCGGCAATTTCTACGGAAGGGCCCGGGATTAGGATCAGGTGGTGCCAAGGTATCTTGGACAGATGTATGTCTCCCTAAAGAGGAAAGAGGTCTTGGTATTCGAAGACTTAGAGAGAGCAACAAAGCGGTCATGCTGAAGCACATTTGGTACTTGTTCACGGATAAGGAATCCTTATGGTGTAAATGGATACACTCTACTTTTTTGCATGAGTAGAGTTTCTGGGTGGCCAAGTGCCCAACCTTTTGCTCATGGGCATGGAGGAAGATCCTGCAGCTTGGAAAGGAGTACCGACACCTATTTCGGTGGCGTGTTGGTGACGGTAAATCCATTTCGCTATGGTTTGATCACTGGCATACTAGGGGCCCCCTGGACTCGTCTTTTTCCAATAGAGATATCTATAGATCGGGATTCTCTAGGGATGCCAAGGTGGAGGATTTCATCATAAGCCGGGGTCAGCCTTCTATCCTTCTTCAGAGATTAGATGATTGGGGGGATATCCTTCCCATACTAAATAGTGAGCTGGACTCATTTCTTTGGACGGGTGATCCCTCTGGCACGTTCACCGTGGCATTGGCATGGAGAATTTTACGGCCTTCTGGTCAAGTAGTCCCATGGTTTTCGTTTGTCTGGAACAAGATGATTATTCCCCGGCATCAATTCCACCTGTGGATTATGATGAAAAATCGACTACCCACCCAGGTACTTCTACTATCCCATGGTATAATTGAGTACTCTAACTGTGTGTTCTGCGATACTGGACCAGATTCTTTGGATCACCTATATTTTGGATGTTCTATCACATCACGACTTGTTTCTTTTTGGACAGGGAATTGTACTATATCGTGGAGGAGTTCTTCATGGGCAAAGATGGTTGTATGGGCAATTCATCATATTTCTGGTAATAGCTTTTATCAGTGCATAGCCAGATTTGCGTTGGGAGCATTATGCCATATTATTTGGAAATCGCGGAATGATGCGTTGTTCCACAATATTGCTATCTTTATTCCTGCCATAAAGCTGAAGCTAATCAGGATGGTCAAGGATAAAGCCAGGATATTCCAGTACGTGTTGGACTCTCCAAGGAATAGAAGGACGCAACAGAATTGGGGTAGTGATGCCGCCATCTTCTCTTGAGTTTTTACCTTTTAAGTAGGACTTGTTTTGGCCATTGTTTAGGCCTGGTACTTAGGCCTCTCCTGTGTCTATAGTTACATCTCGGTTCCCTTACACTCAAGTTATTATGTTGAGTGTAAGTTTTGTGGAACCGAGAACTGATGCCTTGTACATATTGCATGGTGGAAGATCAATACAAGTACTTACCTTACCAAAAAAAAAAAAACAGCTTTAGGTCCTATCTTAACCCTTTTAGGTTTAGGAATCGCGACCTTAGCTAAACACCCCCAGACTTTGAGATATTTCAAATTAGGCATTCTGCCTTTCCATTTCTCATAGGGAGTTAGATGCGTCTTTCTGTGGAGAACTCTATTCAAAATAAAGTTTGCGGTTAAGACAGCTTCCCCCCCACAAATTCTGTGGTAAACCGGAACTAATTAACAATGCATTCATCGTTTCTTTTAAGGACCGGCTCTTCCTTTCCGCCACTCCATTAGCTTGTGGCGCATAAGGAGGAGTAACTTGATGAATAATTTCAGATTCTGCACAAATTTCCTCAAAAGGAAATTCATATTCACCTTCTCGATCACTTCTAATTACTTTAATTTTCTTTTGCAATTGATTTTCTACTTCAGCCTTATAAGTTCTAAAATCATCAATTGCTTGGTCTTTTCTAGTAAGTAAATAGATATAACAATACCTAGAGCTATCATCTATGAAAGTGATAAAGTAATTTTTCCCACCTCTAGACGGTACTGTTTTCAAATCGCAAATGTCCGTATGAATTAAATCTAAAGGCTTTGTGATTCTTGTATCTACGGAATTAAAAGGTAGCCTAGAGAATTTAGATTCAACACATATCTTACATTTCTCACTCGGGCATTCAAGCGTTGGTACAAGCCCCATTGTCATCAATTTCTTTAATGACTTGTAATTAACATGTCCTAGTCTTGCATGCCAAATGAAAGGAGACTCAAGAACATAAGCAATAGAACTTTTATTAGAAGCCTTTGTGGGCACAACAGTCATTACATTTAACTTAAAGAGGCCATCATTAAGATAACCCTTGCCTACATACATATCATTCTTCGAGAGCACAAACTTGTCAGCTACAAACACTAGCTTAAAACCATTCTTGATGAGGAGAGATCCGGATACTAAGTTCTTGCGGATGTCCGGCACATGTAGAACATCAACCAATGTAACGGTTTTTCCGGAGGTCATCTTTAGATTGATCTTTCCAATGCCTTCAACCTTTGATATGGATGAGTTGCCCATATATAGTACTTCATCTCTTGCCATGAGCGTGTATGTGGAAAACATATTTCTGCTGGCACAAATGTGACGAGTAGCTCCGGTATCCACCCACCACTCCTTGGTGTTCTTCACCAAGTTGCATTGCAATATCACAGCAGCAAGATTGATGTCGTCAATGCCGTTAGAAATCTGGTCCACCACGTGAGCTTGAGATTTCTGCTTCTTCTTGGCTCTACACTCCTTGGCTCGATGTCCAGCTTTCCCACGGTTAAAACACTTGCCAGTAAACTTCTTCTGACCTTGAGTGTAACCCTCTCCTTGTCTCTTCCTCTTCTTGTTGGTTTTCGTCCCTTGCGCCTCAATTATATTTGCTTTAGACAACGCAACATTCCTACTCATCTTCTTTTCGGCATTTATGTTATCTTCCTCTATCCTTAGTCGAACAATCAAGTCCTCCAATGACAACTCCTTTCTCTTATGCTTCAGATAATTCTTGAATTCTTTCCACAAGGGCGGTAACTTCTCTATGAATGCAGCCACTTGGAAAGATTTGCTTATGATCATCCCCTCAGCATGGATGTCATGAACAATTACTTGGAGTTCTTGGACTTGGCTTAGGACAGGTCTGTGGTCCACCATCTTGAAGTCTAGGAATTTGCCGATGATGAACTTCTTCAATCTGGCATCTTCCGTCTTATATTTCTTTTCAAGATTTTCCCACAACTCTCTAGCTGTTTTCAACGGGCTATACACGTTATACAGGGAGTTATCCAGACCATTCAGAATGTAATTGCGGCACAAGAAATCAGAATGCTTCCAAGCATCTACCGAATCAAACCTTTCTTTGTTTGTCTCTCCTTCGTTCAACTTTGGAGCATCCTCCATGAGAAACTTCGCCAAGTTCAATATCGTGAGGTAAAACAACATCTTCTGTTGCCATCTCTTGAAATTAGTCCCATTGAACTTCTCTGGCTTCTCTCCATGAGTAGGAGCCGACGCAACCAAGGGTGTCATCGATGATGTAGCACTTGCAGCCATGACTGAACACTATTCAGAGGCACACAAAAATTTGTCTTAAGAATGTTATCAAACTAATAAAACTATAGGCTAAGGATAGTGTTCTTAAAGCAAAATAATTTTGTACAAACAAGACTGGAGAGCAAGTATATTCACCAATACTTGTGAAAGAATTAGTAACAATTAATGAAATGAACAAGGGAAGAAGATAATGGAACCTGAACACTTCGGAAATGGACAAATGACCGGAAGAGTAAAATTTGATTCGAGCCCGACAATTTAATGTCGTGTCCTTAAGATAAATTTGCCCGCCTATTCACGTACTTAGGCCGCCGGACAATTGCCTCCCAGGATAGAACGAATCGCAGCCCCTCTCTCGCGGTACAGCAAGGAAAGACTCGTCGAACGCAACTTGTATTCTGAATTGATCGCATAAATGAATGAATGTCATGAACTCGTACCTTCGGGGTCGGTTTTCCCGAATATATATATCACGAAGTGGCGCCTCGCCTCGCCTCTTCGTGAATAAATATGTCGTATGTAGTGATGCGAAATGAAATGGCGCCTCTTGGTAAATAGTCATCAAGTTCGAAGAGTCACTATTGCTTCTGAAGCAAAATAAATAAACTGAAGGAAAAAAAATACTAATAAAAAATATTATATTATATTCGACCTCGGGCTCGACTCGATCCGATCGGAGGAGGCGCGCGCGTGTGGTGGTCACCGGCAAGCTTAGGTCCTCTCCATTCCACGAAAGTAAGGTACCCCTTGGGGTCCAAACTCATTTGGGAGGCTCCCACTAATATACCCTCACTCTCCCCCACACTTGTCCTATGCGGGACTACTTTTCACACTTCTCATTCACTTTACTAAAGGGTTACTTTACTAAAAGGACCAAGTCCCAACAGATCATACTTGCTACTGCTATTGGTTACTTTGGAAGAATTATGCAGTAGACTGGGATACCTTGAAAATTTGAAGAATGTAACCCTTTATGTTTGGAAGATCGAGGGTGTTTAGAGAACTTCAAGAGACTTGGTGGGAGGAAATGAAGTTACCATAAATAATGTGATGGAAAAAGTTATGAGTCGCTCCGTACATACCTTCATTGTAAATTTTGTTAGATCGACGATTTCTTGACCTGCGCTTTGTAATGGTAAGATAAATTAAATGTGAAAGTCTGCAAATCGGCACGACCGATGATGGGCTCTCGTACATGGAGAAAATCACATTAGATCTTATCATATTCATACCTTGTTCAATCTTTTTTATGACATGAACAGATAGACTCATTTAGGCAAGGTATAATGACACAAATAATTCATGTATAACATGATTTATTCATTAACTTTCAAATTGTTTAACGTGATTCCTGAATTTTAGCTCGTATTGAACATTTTCCATACGGTCGTTAGGGGATTACGTTAAATAAATTAAAACTTCATGAGCTATATTACATGTTAGGTTAAAGTTTAAGGATCATATTGAATAAATTGAAATATTAGAGATCACATTGCATGTTTAGCTAAATTTCAGGGATTATTTGTATTATTTTCTTTATGCAAAAGCCCTCTAGAGCTCTAAGAAGAGAGAAGAAAGCGGTTGCAAACTGCTATCGCCAGACCCAAGCCATTAGTTTGTGGAGAAAATTTACTTTTGTATCATTCAACTAATTAAGGATTAATTTTTACAAATAAATTTGGTTAGTCGTTGGCAGAGGTGAACGGTCCTAGATTCCTTAAAAATCCCCCCTGGAACCTAGAATCTGCTCATTTTAATAGTTTCCCGATTTTTTGGAACCTAAAACCTATTCTACATACTTTGGAACCCAGAACTTACCTTGTTGGTCGATCACAAGGGCTAACAGGTTCTATCCATATTCTTAATTGAATGATTGTGGTGAATCATCATCTCCAATGACCTTCATTTGTTAGTATAATCCACTAATCATAACTCATATTTAGACACATAGAAAATGTGAAATATGAGCAAAGAAGAGTTTCAATCATGGATATTACCACTAATGAAAGTTCAAATTAGTGATTTTAGATTACCACTCATTATCAGATACCACTGAATACCACAAAATGACAAGAAAACATAGATTAAGAATTTTTTTTTCAATTTCCAAGGATCCAAATTCTAAATCTAGGAATCTTAAACATACCTATTTGGACATGTTTCTCAAATTTTGAAATCTGGAACTTATCCTACTCACCTTGGAATCAGACCGGCCCCATCGATCCGATTCTCATGTATTCGATTCTATTCAATAAATATATTCACCCCTAGTTGTCAGCAAATGGCAAGTCCTCACAAATAAGAAAAGAAAAAAGAAGAAATTCCCATGTCATTTTCATTTTTTCTTTTCTTTTTCTTTCTCCCTCATCGCTCTCGCAAAAATTGAAAAGAAACAACACTGTTTCGCTGTTATTGCACTACCCATCTATGTCAGTTCAGCTCCATTGATCATCAATGATGAGGAAGATGACGATGGCAAACGGTTCCTATCGAACCTATCATACTTGCCTCAGGACTTGGAACCTATTCGATTCTCATTGATCTAATTTATCGGATTCTCAATTCTATTAAAAAATCATACTTATTACTAATTATCAACCAATGGGAAGTCCTCACAAAATAAATAAAAAAAGGATAAAAAGGAAGATATTCTCACGTCTTTGTGTTTTCTTTTTCTTTTTCTCTTTCCTCACAATGCACATCTAAGTCAGTTTGGCTCGATCTATCAATGACGAGAAAGATGATGACAGCAAATGGTTCCCATCAAATCTAGGGATGATTGATTCCTAGGTGGTTCCCGATTCCCCTTGGAACTGGTTCCCTATTATTTGGAACTGGGAATAGGACCAAATCAGATTGGGCGGTTCGGTCTGGTTCCTGGGTGGATAATTAATAATCACCGTCGGTGTGTTAGTTCTATTTATTAATTAACGGTTTTCGCTCGGTCCGGTCCAGTTTCGGTTTCATTTTTTAGAGAGTGGAGAGGAAGATAGAGAAAAAGAAAGAGGCATAATCATGGAAGGTCAAGTCTTAGGTGAACCATTCAACCAAAAAATAAAATTTTATTTTTTATTTTTTAATAAATAAAAATAATTTTATACGGTCCGAGTGGGCTGTGAAACCGAAAATTCCCGATTCCATTTATATGGAACCTAATCAATTCTTATCAATCCGATTCTTATGTTATCAGTCCTATTAATAAAATTATACTCACCCCTAGTTACGGGGAGTCCTCACAAATAAGAAAAGACAAAAGAAGAAATTCCCACGTCATTGTCGTTTTTTAACCTTTTCTTTTTCTTTTCTCTTTTCACCGCTCCCGCGAAAATCGGAACGAAACGACATTGTTTCGCTGTTATCGCAGTGCCCATCTATGTCGGTTCGGCTCCATCGATCATCGACGACGAGGAAGACGACGTCGGCCGCGACCGCCATGATTCTACACATCTTCGACAAGAAGGAAGCAAGCATAGACGCTCCGTCGTGCCCCCCGATCTCCCTTCGGAATCCTCTTCGCCCACTCTCTCTCTGAGGAAGCGTGGACAATGGGAGCTTCGTCCTCATCGGATCAGAAAGTCTCGTCAGAACAGCGGGAGGTCGAGTCCCTCGCCGCCGCCTCCGGGGCTCTTCCGACGCTCCACAAGGCTTTTGCCGACCTCGCCGATCCGCAGACAAGCACGGTTCCCGCCGCCTCTCTTCAGGTGCTCGGATTTGCACAGACATGCTTTCATTTCATTTTGGTGTGACGCGTGGTTGATTTAGGTTGCCGATTTAGTCATGATGCTCATGTTTACTCAATTGACTCAGCGCTGCTTGAGCTTATGCTGTGATAAACCGATTAGCTCGGTGCCAAGAGTGCCGGACTCGTTTCCCGGGTTGCTGGAAAACTTAGGGGCTTCTATAGCTGAGGTGTTCTTCGTGGCCGAGGAGGGTGGATTGAGCTGGGTGGAGTTTGTGAAAGGCTATGTTAAGTGCTGCGGGAGGATGGCCTCGTCAATGGTGCTTAGTAATCTGCTGAGAGTTTTCGCACTGGCGGCGAATAAGGCGGGGCATCAGGTGGATTTGCAGTTTGAGTCTGATGAAGCTGATTGTAAAGTAGGAGGACATCTCATGCCTACAGACGTGCTGATGCTTCTCTGGATGTGCTGGACAATGCTGTGGAGTAGTAAGGTTCGTGCGTTGCCAAAAGGGAAGGCGGCCTTGCTTCTGCCAGATATTGGTTGTCTGGTTTTGTCGGCAGTGGTGTCATGTGTTGACAATGGCAGTAGTTTGGATCTGTGGAATTTCGACGTTTTTGGCTCAGAAGTTCAGCTTCCCACTAGGAAGTTTGTTGCATGGGCTTTGGCGACAGTGCCAACTCTCCCAGATTGCTATTCGCAGTTTGTCAAGGAGCATCTTGGAAACTGTTCCTTTTCACAGGTACTTGTTTGATCTTTCAGCAGTTGTGTTGTTCCCAAAACTTAATTTCAGGAGAAAGTTGTTACCTTTGATATGCAGCACTTGAATATTATGAACATGTTTCGGATTGGTGCTGTGAACAACAGGATATTGTATAATTTTTTTTTCATCTGCTACCTGTGGATCTGTCCAATGCTTATAACTATAAACAATACCATGATTCAGGTATTCTGGATAATATAATTGACTTAATTTAATAAGTTTATGCATCATTTCTAAAAATTCATTAGTTGCAAAAGAACCTGCATATCGCTGGACCACAAATGAAAGATCGATGGCTTATGAAAGCATAATTTGTTGTTGTTGAATTAATCCATGTAAAGGAGTATAGTTATTATTCCAGCAATACATAATAGTTCTAGATACTGTGGCGGACGTTAATATGAAATATATTTTTTCACTTGCTTGTTCTCTTCGTCCTATCTCTCTCGCTTGTCATTGGGGAGATGCTAATATCACCCTTGGAAATTATAGTGCATCATATCTACTGGCTTTTGGCCTCTGTTTGTGCAATATGTTCAATCCATTTACAACCTTATCTCTCGAGATCATGTTTTGACCTCATGTACATTCTCAAGTACTCATGAATGCCAACTGTACAATGCAGCAAATAATCCTTTTTGATGTCTATTCAGCTTCTTAAGGGCAATGTGAAAAAGCCATCTGATTATTTGCTCTATAAGGCTCCATTTGTTTCATGGAAAATGAATGATTTGAAAAACGTTTTCTTGAAAACGATGATTGCATGTATCACTTGAAATAATTAGTCAATGAAAAATGTTTTATTTAACGACAACAATTATGTCTAGAACATTTTCATGGATGTGCGAAAATATTTTTTGTTGATTTATTTTTGTAAACGATATGAGCAATCGTTTAGGAAATATTTTCCAAATCACTCATTCTCCTTGAAACAAATAGAGCCCAAATCTGCTTCAAGTTTTCCCACCAGTGATGTAATTTCCGATGACTTGCAGTAGATGTTCTTATCGGTTCAAGTGTCTATATCCTCATGTGAATTAGTAGAGTTTAAAAAGTAGGGCCTTTTTTCAATGTGGCGCCGAGCAATGGGGCATGGTCTTGCAGTAGATGTTCCTATCGGTTTAAGTATGTTGATGAAGCCTTAGCTCTGTCCCATGGTCTCTCACACAGCTCATTAACTCTCAGAATTGTTTTCCATATCATGAAGCATTCTTCATGATTTGTAGTTCATCAAAGTGGTCAGAACTGAGCCTCAATGCAATCTTCCTATCTATGTACGGATGGATCTGTAGTTTACTCTCTTTTTAAAATAACAGGATGAACTGGAGCCTTCACATTCATCAAGGGACATCACTTCAGTAGAGGCGTTTGGTGCTCATCTACTTGTCCCAGGAAGGGCATGGGCTATCTCCCTTACAGTCAGAAATGCATTGAGGGAAGAGATATTAATACATTGCCTATTTAGCAACTGTGACGGGATAGAAGAAAGCCTTCTGTATAGGTTGGCCATTTCTCTTTTTGTTTTTATTTTACTAGTTCACAAAGACTTGGTGGGATATATTATGATGCTGTTAAAAGCCTTGAATATTGTCATCTTGCAGCATCAGAAAACCTGCAAGCTTTTAGTGCACAATTTCTGGATATCAATTTTGTGAGTCTATTGTCTGTGAGGGCAGACGGAAATTTTGCATTATTTACTTAATGAGTGATGCTCAAATCCCCCTTATGCTGAAACTTCACCTGTTAAGTAATGTTACTCCTATGTAACTTTAGTATCCCTGCACTTCTCACAATCCAAACTGCTAAATTCTTTATACCCCTTGATAGTTGCTGTATGACTAAACTTCTCACATGGACGCAATGATCTTGATGTGCTAAAAGTCAGCAAAGTATTGCACCATCTCTTTACATGTATATTAATGTCCAAAGTAGTAGATACTTGGAAGTTAATGCAAGTTATATCAATTTTTACCTGAACAGGCTTTTGTATCAGGGGTGACTCTTGTGTAAAGTGATGCATTTCAAATATGCTCTCTAGTTTTTTGCTGGAACTATTGGACAGCAATTTTCTTCGTGATCCTAAGGATGAGCTACTCATGACTGCATCAACTTCTTTCTAACATCTTTATTGGCTCTTTGTAGGTCGTCTGTTCATGGGAAAGGCTTGAACAGATTCTGGTCAAATACTGAAGGTTATCTTGGTCCACTGCTTATGTTAGTTTCTGGTTATTCTGGAGATTCTCATGATGCTAATACTAGAGACAAGAAATGGGTCATTGGCGTGCTGCTACAGCAGGGCCTTGAAAGTAGGGATCATTTCTATGGAAGCCCAGGAAATCTTTATGCTGTTGATCCGATTTTCCGTGCATATTTACCCTCTGGTATAAGAGATAGAAGGATTGAAAATTGATACATTTTTCTTGAATTATAATGGGGATGGAGTTAATTCTAATTGCCTGGATACCATGATCAGGTAAGGTGAAGAATTTCGTATATTCCCACTTGCAGCCCTCTGCAAGAGTATATGAGCCGCACCCAAAGCCTGTGGGACTCGGGTTTGGAGGAACCATAGGCAATGAGAGAATATTTATTGATGCAGATTTTGCTAGAATTACTCTTCGCCATCATGCTGTGGACAAAACTTATCAATCAGGGCCCCTCTTCCCGAATCAGGTAGGTACTTATTTCAAGTTATGATTCTAGTTATGGTTTGAGAAGACTAAATATGCGATATGGAGGTGGCTTATCCATTGAAGTTGTTTTGCACAAGTTTAAGATGGTGGTACTCCATTGATCCCTTTTTTTAATGTATTTTTTCTAACTTAGACGAGATGTACATACTTGTGCATGTTGCACTTTTGGGGTCTTCCCCTCTTCAGCAATGTACTGTTTTTTCTCTTCACTTGTTCAGAACAATTGCTAAGTGACAGTAAGAGGCTCTTTCAACTATTATGGCATGCTATAAGTGAAGAGATTTTATTCCTCATAAGTGGAACTGTGATTTTGTAGGGATTTCTTCCTGTTGATGCTTTTATATCAGAAGTTGAAGTCTGGGGATTAGGGGGTACAAAAGCCAAGGAGTTGCAATTTTCATTAAAGAAAAGGGAACAACTTTTCACTGAGCAGAGGCGCAGGGTAAGTCTACAATAAAGTTATTTAAAGTCACAAGAGATTTGCATGCCAGAGTTATATATACTAGTTGACAGATTGACGAGTCAACACTATAATGCATCCTGCGCAGGTCGATTTAAAGACATTTGCCAGCTGGGAAGATTCACCTGAGAAGATGATGATGGACATGATGAATGATCCAAACAGAGTTCGGCGGGAAGACCGGTGAACGAATCTAAGAGACTAAGTTCATCCAGTTGACTTTTGCTGCTTGCCGTTGGTTTAGAGGTTGAAGGTTGGTCAGGACCATGCCAACTCTTTGATGTGGCTAGACCTGGAAGCAGAATCAGTTAGGCCTTCGATGATGCGTATGTACATAGTGGATACTTGTGCACACATCCTTGCCTAGTTAGCCAGTTGCATGGGCACAACCACCCAGTCGTGTTTGTTGTCTCATTTGTATCATTCTGTATGTTTGATGACGAAACGATAACTTCCTGTGGCATCTCTGCTTGCCAGAGCTGTGCCGTGACTCGAGCAACGAGAGGGCACTTTCAGCTCCGGTCCACATTGGTATTTGGCTTCTAATACTCCAAGAAGACTATTGAAGCAACGGTACTCGTAGGAGCTAGTCTTATAAATGTAGTCCTTCGGAGCTAAAATGCCCAGTTTTAGACTCTTTCCGGGTGTTATTCGAATCAATTCTAGGGGGGAAAAAGAAGAAGAAGAAGCGTTGGCTTTAATTTGTCAAGAATTGGTTGTCATGTTGGATCAGACAAACGATGGATCCACCAGCAAGCGGTCCTGATGTTGATATAAACGTCATTTTACTGACGATCGACTTGGGCTCTTGCAGAACAGTGCGTCTAATTCTCAATTTGTACAATTGGAGGGGCATCAAAAGTTAATGGGCACGACATATTCTCCAATCAGATACTCCAACTTCAGCCCCTCGACGAAGGATGAACTGGAAGTTGAAAGACATTGAGCATGTCATGCGATGCCCATTCAGGCAGACAACAACGGCATCAAATTCTCTGAATTTTGAGGGGGGAAATTTCCATCACAAAAACACAAAAGAGTTACTCACTTCTATCCACGGCCATCAACATCGACAAGTTTCTCATCACCATAAAAAAAAAATGAAAGCAAAACAAAAATTACTGCAGATGGAATTTTTTTGTTATTTTTTCGCATCTCAGACTGAGTACTCAAATTACCGAAGCCTTAACAATTGCCGAAAGAGCAGGAACAACACAAGCTAGCATTAGAAACAATCTTCGACCTAGTGTTCTACATGGTCATCCCCATCTTGGCAGCACACCAGGTCCAATCGCAGCTGATGGTTCTCACTGCTCATCCACGTTCAGTCCTCAGAGTCTGCTGATGCTACTCGGCCTTCCTTGGCTGTAGAACGAGATATAATAATGCATGAGCTCCACACAGCTTACGTGTATTAAGATAGACAGTTAACATGGTTCCATGACAGGTAATGTTCCATTGCTTGGAGATTGGAAGGAAAAACCAACGGCTAAAGTACTTTGCTTGACCAACACTCATGGTCAGAAAAAAACTTAAAAGTTCAACATAAAATATGCTGTGAGGTGTTATAATATCTATATCAAACTTACTGCGACCTCCTTCTTTTTTCATTTGGAGGCTGGGGGTATCAACTACGGCCTGGGGACAAGAATAAACACACACGAAAAGGCTTAACAAAAATTTTCAGAAACCGTCCCCTTTTTACAATTATGAGATGCAACCCTGCTCTTACTCAAAAACACATCTCTGATGCCTACATATTCTCCCCAGATCCTCAAAGCACGTGACTAAGCCAAGCAAAAGGACAGCCCTAGACATGAAGGTCAGAACAAATCAAAGGTGCTCCCATGAAAGATATTAGGCCAGTGAAAATGTCCAACGTGCCCAAACGGAATGGACAAGTAACTGTGCCTTTTTACAATTATGAGATGCAATCCTGCTCTTACTGCACAATGCCAAAAAGGTTCAATGCAAACGCGTCTTTGCTATTTAATATTCTCCCTAGATCCATGTGACTAAGCCAAACAAAAGGACAGTGCTAGATATGATGGTCACAACAAATCAAAGAAGCTCCCACGAAAGATGTTAGGCCTGTAAAGACGTCCGTTGTGCCCAAACGGAATGAATAAGTAATCACCCAACTTCAGCATTATCTATGAACTGGCCGACAGTCTACATTGTCAACAAGTACGTCCTCAAGATAGTCTCTGATATTTCAGCTACCTTAACATGACCAGTAAAATAACCAGCTGCCCCCCCCCCCCCAATCCTTCTTTTTTCTCTTCTTTCTCCCCTCTCATCTTTCTCTCTTCAATTGACTTACTAGATACCAACTAGTTTTCTCCCCTACTCTTGACCATATTCCACTCGCTGCAGAATCAATTGGAATGCAATTTCTGGGGACATGAACCGTTCACTGTTATGTTCCCTCTCAAGTTTTCATCCCTCTGTTTCGTTGAGCCCCAAAAGGAAATAGGCACTTATCAACACGTCCAAGTTAAGACAGGAAGATCAACCAGTAGCTTCTAAAGCGGAGATGAGTTAACAAATTCAAGAAATTGAACATCTTTTTCCAAGAACATGGGCCACAATACAGCGAAAGCAATATTTTTTCCCCTCATAACTCCCTCGCAAAGACTCGTGAAAGCTCTTTTCTTTAACAAACCAGACGCCATTCGAACTATTCTAATACGACTTAGTTATGCGCGATTAAGGACATCCGAAGTAAAAAATCGACCGGGCATAGATCTCCGCACACCAATTGTTCGACGCAATGCAGCAGCGAGAGAACACCTAGAGACCAAAGCAGAGACGAGATTCTACGCTGACCTTAGTGCCAGGCGCGTGCTGGTGCAGCTCCTCCTCGGGGATAATGACGGGCCAAGTCTCGCCGGCCTCGCGGAACATCTGCTCCGTCTCCAGGTGTTGACCCTTCTCGAGGATCATGGTCCGTATGCTCTGAGCGGTGGTGGTGGTGCCGTCGAACACCTCCTCGATGCCGTTGACGAAGGTGACGGCGATCTGAGGGGGATGGTCGTCGGTGCGCCGCTTGACCACAACCTGGCAGGCCGGGTTCGACTCCTTGGCCTTGCGGGCGTTGCACTGGGCCAAGAACTCCATACACGAGGCTATACGAGGGTCCAGCGCATTGAACTCGATCCTCACCTTCGACAGAAACTTCAGCATCTTCCGTCACCTCTCTCTCTCTCTCTCTCTCTCTCTCTCTCTCTGTGGATACGTGCAGGCACAATCCGGGACTGCCCTGAGAAACAGCTCTTCCGCAGAGAGAGCGAGGGGCTGCCTTTGGGATCGACGCTCCGGCGAGTGAAGTAAAATGAGAAGAAATGATGTCGTAGCCCGTCCAAAGGCTCTCGCTTTTCTGGGCCCAAACCCAGTGACATTACAGACGAACTAGAATAGCAACGAAAAGAGCCGGCGGCTGCAATTATCTCTCCGTAACACATGTGAAAAGTGAAAGGAGCGAGTAAGAACCAGAAACGACTTCTCGCTTGGCTTTTGCTGACGTATCCACGGCATCTTTTGAACCAAGCCGACGTGTCAATTAATTTCTCCGTTGGTCACGTCATCTACAACATAAGTTTTGATTGACGGAAAACTTGATGATGGATATCTTTGTCCCTACGATGAAAATCCCTTAGTCTTTGTTATGATTTGAGAAGTCAAAATACTCAAAACGTGAATTGAGTTGCCGATTGGATCGCGAGGGCACAGTACAGGAATGCCCTATATTCATCTTGGGCGGCCCATCCTCCCAACCTTTTATGGGAGTTATTATGTTTCAATTCCCTCATGTCAGCTTTTGGTTTCAAGAACTCTTGCATTTCAATAAAAGTATTACATTTCGACAAAAAGAAGTCAAGATATTTGTATCGACAGTCAAAGTCAACAGCTTTCTTTTGCGAATTTGAGTGCAAATTGTTCGGGCATCTCTCGCACTTTGGTGATTTGATGAAAAAAAGCCTATTTAGTTCTACAGTTTTATTGAAATCCCCCTTCAACTAATCAGTATAGTTCCTCACACAAAAGTAATATTGAGTAAAATTTCATTCATCGGTGATCATATTGTCATGACTATACACTGGATTCTCCAATTTTGGGTTTAAAAGAAGACGAAATTGCAAAATAAATGACTTCCCCATGTATATCTTCTTTTTTGCAAGAGAATCCTTTTGCATGCACAATGAAGTATGACTTTGTAAAGACGACCCATATCAATTGACCAGATGGTTGGCGAACACAAGATTGAGCTCACCTCGGTCACGGATGGGAAGAAGGGAGATGAGGAATCCAGTGTGCTGGGTGTGGTAAATACTAAAGATGTTAATCCAATCCTCGGGGACTATAATAAGCTTTGTGCAACCAAGAGTACAATATACAACTCGATTGGAACTTCTTTCAACTAAATCAATTTATAAATATCGAAATATTAGTGGGTCGATTCCACCAAGACGTTGTAAGCAAGAAAAATTCTTGAGAAGAACAAGAGGAGAGGACAAAAAAAAGCAAACAGCAAAGAGAATTTTCCACACAAGCTTTGTCGAAGCTGAATCCAATTGCATTAAAAATAGAAAAAATTGCTGGAGACAAACTCCTTGGCCTTGAAGGGCAAGCAACAATACATAAGCAGAAAATGGGGCCGCAATTGGCCCTGCCATCACGAAAAATGTACACGCAGGAACATCTCTGCCGAAGCATGTTCTTCCCTTAGGTGCCTGTGATCTCCCTGTCAAGTTTCATTCTTTTCCCATTTGGCGCTTCGGCCATGCCACTGCTGCGTGGCGGAAGGGGTGTATCGTGCTGATACGGGCAATTGGCTCCATTTCTACACCCCCTCGAACTATTGAAATATATACAAGGCTTCATTATTTTACCCTTTGAGTCTCTTAATTTAGGATTATTGACGGGTTCCTGAATTGTCAATGGTTGGTGGCCGTAAGGGCTACCATACGGTTGGGGAGTCTCTCGTCTTTCTCCTCCATGTTGCTGGATCAAGCTCTTGTAATAATTGACATCTTTTGCTGGTGCGGCTGGCCTGATGGCGGTGGATGAAGAGGCTTGCATGACCGTTTGGGGAGGAAGTGGAGCAGTCGTCAGTGGTCCCATTCCAACGCCGGTAGGATGAGAGTACAACGGCGGCCCACTTGCGTGAGAGTATGAGAGCCCGCTTGAGGAAGTAACTACTGAAGGCATTCCAGTTTCTACACTACTCAGAAAGCCACGAGGATTTGCAAGACCTACTGAACCTACCCGCGTGTTTGGTGGGATCTGTGCTTCGGCAATGGTCCCATAATCTTTAACCAACTTTTCGATCATTTTAGGGTCACTCAGTATCTGAATCAGCAACTCATGGTCAATGTCATGCTCGTTGCTCTTCATTAGTGCAGTGAAAGCAGCTGATGCAGCAGCCACCACATCAGGTCCTACACCATGCAATGTACTAGCGATAAGGTTCTGATTGGTGGCAGCATTTGCAACGACAGGCCCTGTGGTCTGAAGTGAATGAGAAACTCCAGAAGCCAGTAATGATGGATGTGATGTGACAGGAACACCAAGTTGGGGAACAAAGTCGGATGATGCATCTCCAGGTATCTCTTCATCTTCAATGGGAGTCATTGGCACTAACAGAATTCGTGAATCATCCTGATCGAAATCTTGCAAGTAAGCCACGGGACTGCACTTGCAAGAGGCAAAAGATAAGTTTGTGGAAGAGCAACATCGCAGGTAAATAGAGCCAAAAAAAAGGTATAGGTTGCCAACTTTTGAGGAATGGCAGATGGACGAGGATAAACTGCTTCTAGCACTCTCATCTCCCTCTGATTTTGATCAACAACCTCTTTGCTTTCCTCCCCAGCAACCACTTGCCACTCAGGAGTAAGCAAGAACTGCATTCGTCAAAAGATCAAATAGAGATTCAGACATCAAAGAAAAAAGGCTGTAACAACAGGGTTTACAAGATAACCTGGGGCAACTTACTCGTGGAGGACACTTCCATTTGCTCAAAGGGATTTCAGACACCTTAATCTGTGGCTTAATGGAAGGCTGGGCTGCTTCAAAACCAGGAGGTAGAGCATCATCAGAGCTGACTCCAGTTGAATGCAAAAGCCACGGGGTCTTGGCCTGAAGGTGATCTTGAGCACCAAACCCAGCTTGGACAGGAGCTTCATCTGATAGGAACAGCCTCACCTGGTTCGGTAGATAATGTAAGCAAGTAGAACTTAAGTTGGACCAATTCAGAACAGGGTACTGACATCGTCCCCCGATGCAAATAAAACAGCCTAAAAGCACGAAGATGATTGAGATACCGAGTAAAGTTTTATAATTTGGATGCATACGGGGATCAATGGATATGTTGCTAGAAGATGCCTGTCACAATTGGACGTAAGACAGACAACAACTAATCTTGAAAGGACATTGAAGAACAGCATGATGTTACAAATTGAAGTGATAAAGGATGTACCACACAGGAGGAAAGTCGTTTAAGTCCACTGAGAGAAATTCAACTCAACACTTGGTTTGGCATTTGATTTTTGGCTTATGGTTTAGATATATAACGTCAACATGCAACTCTTTTTCACAGTCAACAGGCCATGTCTGCAGCAACAAATGAGTACAATAGCATTTTAAATCACTTAAAAGTGTTACACTCGGTTAAATTCTACTTTTTTTACTTCTTTTGCAGGCAATTCATCCGCAGCATATTGCATACAGCTCTTAAAGCCCATCCAATGCAGCAAGTTTTTATTGACCATAACTGTCTGAGAAATTTACACCACTTGTTTAATAGACTGCTCATTCTACTATAGGAGAAAAACCCCCAAACGATGTCTCATTTCCTTTCTCCATAAGTTCTGCCACAATAATCTTCCAAAATTCGCAGTACCCAAGACTAAGCTTTAACATAAAGAAACAGAGCTTTGAATAAACTTAAATCCTCTTGATCACAAAGGAAAAATGAAATTAGCCTTGCAACAAGGGCGACTCACAAACCAAAACAACAAATACAGAGTCATAATAATCTGCACAGCAGTGGAAATATGTACCCTAGAATCTAGGGAGTTTGAAACTCTTCTACCAATAAAGAGGACTTTAAAGTTTTTTCTGCACCAATGTAGTCATCAGAAACAAGGTAATATAACAAATGACAAAGCTGTTTGCCAAGCCAGTTGGTCTAACTTTCCTCATCAACTTGCAATGGCCTGGGGACAACTTTTATCATATCAAGCAGAAGTCACATGACGTTGGCAACTCGCTCATCAACCAGAGTAAATGTAGCAGCAATTGTCCACGACATGAGAAATAAGCAAGACTAGAAAGCATGATAGGCAAAGGGATAAAAAAGGAACATCACAGAATGGCAATCATAGTTAGACAACCTATCAACGTTATACTACACCCAGCCTTGACATACTTAAACCCTACAACAAGGACTTCTTTTGAAAAAGACCGTGCATAACCAACTTAAAATGGTTTACTCTTCTTCAGAATCAGCAAATCAAGAATGGTTATTCTCTTAAACCCCATTGCTGTGCATGCTTCATAGAGAATTGCTCTCAGGTTAGCACAGAACTATCAATTCAAGGATTTTGTTCACATGTGCCACAGAGGCACTCATTACGATGTGATACGCTAGAGCGTTTGAATTGAAAAGAAAAAAAATCATCTGTGATTCAGTCATCTATCAGTAGTGACACTGGGGTACCCCTTCGCAGAAGCGCAGAGAGAGAGAGAGACAGAGAGACAGGATGGTAGAGACAAAAGTATTTTCATAAGAAATGCCTCATATTCAGCAACCTAGCATGAATCTTACAGGCACATTCAAGAAAGCACATTAGCATGAAAACAACACAACCACTTGATAATACTCCATTGTAAAAAGACCTTAACATCAGTGAAGCCAAAACTTTTAAATTTACTTGAGTTGATCCTGACAAATCAATCTAGTGAAAGACCTAATGCCTACTGATCCATGGAAAACAAGCAGACATTCTAAGAATATTCAAGAACAAGATTAATGACATTATTGGGGTAAAAACAACCATAAACTTGTTATCAATTGTTGATGCAGTCGGAAGGCAAATGCTACATCACCATGATAGCAATGGAATGCCTTGCAATCAATCAAGGAATCGAAAACAAAGAACTGCACGACAGCCAACATTCAATTTATCTCAAGAAATTAAACTCTAGTATGGCTCAAGAAACTTGTGCAGAACCAGTTATCAACACTAGATAAGAAAAAATCACCTACTAAGCAGTCAATAGAATTTCAAGTTTTTATACACATTGAAACTGCATGTTAGAGCTAAATACGCGTCATGGGAAGCACTTCTGGATTGAAAAGAAGCTTTGCATAAACAGGGATATCATGGACGACCCTCAGAGGATTTCTACATGACATTTACGAGCGAAAGATAAGTTATGTTTAAAAGAAAAAAGGCCACCAATATTTGCACAAAAACTCAATAGCAATTAAGAATGTGAGTTGACATACTTCAGAACATTTATTTCTTGCCAGTCACAACACTTCCCCAGTCAAAGAATGCAATAGAGACAAACTATCTCTTCTGTGATGCAATCAGCATTTGCATTTCAAGTAGTTTCCCGCATTAAATCTTCCTGTGTAGCGTCAAAACTCTTAAGTCAATGTAAGTACACATTGTCCAACCAATGATTGTTCTATGTACAACAAGCTCATTGCCTAGAAACAGTTTGTGGCATTGATGGATTTTGGTGCCATGTCAAACATGGGGAGCCATTTAAAATCTCAGTGATCCAAGGAGTTAGCTTTATTCTTCTAGGAAGCAACCTTAATGCGAATAAACTGTATTTTAGAGCATATTTACAAAGCACCCAAAACATAATATCTTGATATACAATGGTATTTAGTCGCCTATAACCTGCATTCTGCACCAGCATTTCAAAATCTTCCGCTTTATCATGTGTTATATGTCAACAGTCCTTGTGCCAGAAGCAACTATTATTGACTAGTGTTATTCAGGGTCCGCAATTTACATATCCCTTGCACTGCTCTCGTGCAGTTCTCCGATTCCAATAAAAAATTCAAAGTGTTTCTTTAAATGAATGTCCTCATTTCAGCTCGAAGTAATTGTTGGGAAGGAACAATGCGACAATTGAGATTTGACTGCTTAAGCATTGTCAACAACTTTCCATTCAGTTTCAGAGGGAACTATTTAGATTTCCTCTATCACTCCCTGAAGAGAGTTTGAAATAGGATATGCCAACGATTCAAAATAAATCTTCTCACCAGAGCCACATTAAAATGAAAAAAGATACTCGATTCATATCACCTATCGTCAGCTATTTGTAAACAGGTGTTTGGAACTACTGAAGCATTTTCTTCCACAAAAGGAATTACTCGCCCATGTTACTGTGAAACCAGCATTTTCTTCAACTAAAGGAATTAGTCACCCCGGTTACTGGAGACCACTCTGTCATTCTGCTTGTTTTTATTCCAGTCACCATTACAACTTTGCATAAGGAAGAATTTAGTAGATTACCAATAAGTTTCTTATTACCTTAACTGAGTGAACAAGTTTTGGCAACGCATAAATGCTAGCGAGCACCGAACTAACTAGCGTTTCCTGACATTAATACTCAAACCATCTATGCTTCCACTTAAAACAAGCCTCGTCTTTCCAAATACACCGCGACTTCAATTATGTGCTATCACAGGTGTTCTCTCCTCTCCAACATTTTCAAGAGAGAATGCAAGCATCAAAATCCAGCTAAATGCTTCAGCGTCAAAACCCAAAAGAAAAATCTTTGCTTTCAGAACTGAAACCGGCAACTCAAAGATAACCTCAAGAAAAAACACTTTGGACACCACACCCACAGCCCCTAAAAAGACATGCGCAATGCAACGAAAAAAGCATCACAACAAAATGCATAAGTTCCAAAACTCGACTCAGATTGCCTCAAACACCATCAAGTCCTTAAGTCTTGTAGCTAAGTTTCCTTGGCCATATCCCATAAAGAACCTTTCACCAATAACAACTCGCATTATTACCTGACAAAGATTAACGTCCGAAGCCCAAGTAACCCTTTTCCATTTGTGCGATCCCTTCATGTTACCAATTTCTCTAAACAAAAACTCCTTTTCCCCTGCTCCGATTCTCGGCGCGAGCGCACGATCGAAGTGATCGCTACGTGATTATCAATCGATCGATTATTTTGTTCGATCTCAATCGGAGACGATTCCGAAATTCAGACTCTCTTTTCCTCCCTCCGAAATCAGAGCCCTAATGGACGATGCCATCGCCGCAACCGGCAGAGGTGGGAAACGGATCGCGATCGATGATGGATCGACGTCTAGGTGACATGTCAGAGAGATCCGAGGAAACCCTAGACCCTCTGTCTCTTCCCCTTCTGCTTCGCCGCTCCTATGCAAATGATATTTCTTAGCCGATTCTGTGTTTCATTTTGAAGTGATTTTCTTTGTTGTTATTCTAATTTATATTTCACACCGCGGCCTAGGGCGAAATTACCAAAAAGTCCTCAATCTATCGCACTAGCGTCAATTCAATTTAACCGTATCATCGTGATTTAGTTCTAATTTCTTTATTTTCTTGAGAATATCGTATTTCCTCTCTATATCGAATAGAATATACTAAGCCAAATCTCATTGATGTAAAACCTAGTTAATTTAGATTGAAAAAAGTTATGCAATTTTATGAAATGTCGTGACACGGCTCGAATTTGTATTCGATCTTTCTTATAAGAATAGTTGAGAAAGGATCCAAATTATTTTGTCCAACAACTTCATATTTGTAATAGTTCGAAATCAAGATATGGTTCTAAGTTATTTCAAGAAAAAGCGGAATAGTAGTGTTGAGTTTATCGACCCTTTATCTTATGATTAGTCAATTCTATTTCTTAATGGAAGCAAGGAAGAAATAACTCAACTGTAAAGTGTCACCTTGATGCAGCGGAAGTCATCACTTCAAGCCTCATTATCTTTAAAACCATTGTGAGTTCTATATTTAATAAATTTAATATTTAATCTTTTAACTACTTTTCAATTAAGTCATCCCAATTAATTTCAATAGAACGTTGTTAACGTGGATATCGATTATCTTTCGTGGTATATGACCAATGCTAATGTAGACAAGTTTACTAATATTTTAAAAATTCTTTGGATTTTTTTTTTCTTTGTAGTGTTGAGGATTGGGTGATCCAAGCAAACCTCATGACTGTCTCTACACTATACCTCTTTTATCACCGAGTGGTCATTTAGAGGCCTTGACTGGTGATCTGGGTTGTTTCCCATGCTTAGCAAGGCCCCTCAATGTGAGGTACCGGGCCAGGCATGGCATGTTAGGAAAAGAAAGTCTTGCTAAGTACTGGCCCATGCCAATCCAGACATTTTTATTGTCTTTAGACTCGGCATTCTAAGCCCATTTTTAAAGCCCTCGGCCATGGTGGCCAATGCCTTTGAGGGCCAAACAGCCATGACCGTTCGGGCTCAGGCCTAATTTTTTTTGAAATTAGATATAAAATATGGAAGAAAGAAAACCAGGAAAAGAGAAAATATTCTATAGTATCATAGTGTCATCGGCTGACGTGGTGCGCATTTTCTTACTCGGATTAATCACAAATTTCCATGTGATACCGCAAAAGCTACCCTGCATTTATAAATGACAAGACATTTCAGAAATTTTATTTTCCTGTATTTTGCGGTACTACGTGTAAATTTGTGATTGGTCCATGGGAAAATGCACGCCACGTCAGCCGATGACATGGCGTTATAATATTACTGAATATTTTCTCGAAAATCAGGATGCCCGGGCCCAGCACACGGGCCCTCATGCCTCGACACATTGATCCTTAAACGTTTATTCCATCCAGAGGAGAAGTTCATTGTGGAAAGAAAAAAAGTATTACCTTGATTCAGATCAAGGTCCATTGGACTGGGGGCGGGGCATACTCGGACTCGGCAGGTCCATTCCGGTTGCTAATTGTGAGGACTCGGCGGTTGTCGATGGATCCAGGTTCGGACAAGCGTTCCGTCGTGGAGGGATTCGTCGAACCCAATTCCCCTTTAGGACCTGTCTTTTACCTTAACGTTTAACCCCCACGTTCGGCTCTTGTTTTGCCAGAATCCTCGTACGGCTCTAAGGCATGACCTTTTGTCCTTTGACTGAGTCCTTGTAAAGGAGCCGAGTCCTTTCAGAATCGGACGATCGAGTTAGTTGCTGTACTTGGAAACGATTCTTCGTGATACGGTAAGAAAAGATGACACGATCCTTAGCGGTTGTCCGCCGAATCATCGTACAAATTGAAACTGCAGCAGCATCCGTGTCATCCGGGGCAGTACGTCGGTTCTTTTAGTTGTTTTTCCCTTACTAATTGACGGAGGAGTTAACTTGTGCTCTGAGGCACAGGATCACCTCCAGTGAGCAAATGATCATTATGGTTGTGGCATACGGCGTAGCACAAGGATTTCTGACTAGCGTAACTCCTTACTCCAATTAGGAGAAACCCTCGTGATCGAATTAGCAGCTTCAGAAAGTACGCAGGGCTCTCTGCAAAAGTTGGTCAGCTTGACTTCGCGACAACACTCAGATCGTGAAACAAACATGAGACTTTTAACATCGGATTCATATCGCACACAATTAATGTTTTCAGATACAAGCGCACATCCCCGTTGAAGTCGTCGCAGAAAAATTAACAAGCATCAGTAGAAAGGTACAAAGGAAAACGAAAATTCCCTCCAGTTCTATATATTCTCTTCCAGGCAAGCCTTGAAACCAAACATCAAAAGCATATGAAGCACGCACAAAGCTATGCGATTGATAGGTGTTATTCTCCACACGACATCTGTAACTGGTTAGCCATTGCAAGCTGATGAGCTGTGAACTCTTCACCTGAGCCATTTTCTCTCTGCAAAACATTCCAAAGTAGCAAGTGATCAAGGCACGTCCAACAGCCTCTGTGCTGCTAAGCAAATGCTTAAAAAGAGAAGGAAATCGGGTCAGATGTCCAATTAATTACAGAACTAATGCAAAAGGGCGGAACAATGAGGAGATCAAAAGCTTCATCAGGATTCGGGACACATAAACATTGAAACATTATGCCCACTTCACTGCCGAACCAAAGGCCAAACTCAAGCTAGACATTGGACATAACTTGCTCTACAGTTGTGCAAAGGCAATCCCATTCCCATGTGATGTTTTGTCATGACTAGCCAATGATACTCAAAGAATCAAACTTTCTTTGTGTGCCAATAGCGTGTCTTTACCCTTTAGAGCATAATTTCATAACTTAAATAATTAGATAAGTTTTAGTGGTAGTTACTGCCCCCAACGTTCTTTAAGAGGGAAATACAATAAGTAAAAACTTGATTTATACTTCAATATGATACGCTAAAAGAAGTACTGAATGAAGCTGGAATATCTAGGGATACAATTTACCAATGAACAAGAGCCTTCAGGTTAATTAACAGTTTGTTATCAAAAGTAAACCTACTCGCTTCTCTCCAATAAATGATGCTTGTTCTCGCAAAAGAAAGTTTTCCATGTTAGGTTAAAGAGGAAGAGTCCCTGCAGAAATTTCAATGCATAGTCCGGTACCAAAGAATAGTCTTTCCAGGAATCTAGAAAGAGAATTTAAATAGTACCTTGAGTTTGAGTACCATTAGCTTTTGCACCCTGACCCTGTTGTGCTTGAGACATTGACCGCTGAATTCGTGGGGAGACCTGCCTGTCGTTCGTGCCCGGTAAGGAGTGCCTCTTTTTAACATAGATCTCTCTATCGTGGACGTCAGGACTTGATCTTGGGGAGTTGTTCGAATTGACCTTAGCCCTAGCAGATTCTGTGGCTTGCATGAAATGAGGGAGAGAATTACTGCTGCCACTGTCTCGTGGTTCTTGCTCATTGTCCAGTCTCACAGGTCCAAAAGAACTGCGCCTTTTCCCATTTTTCTGATCTTTAGGCAGTTGTTTTGGAGTGCCTGTTCCGGAGTCCTGATATGTGTTTGATGGTGATCTCTTGCCGGCTGACAAGGATTTGCGCTTGTTTGATGACCTGGCTTTATCAGTTTTACTCCCTTTAGTGTTCACGGAAACCTGACTAGCTGGCGTTCCTTGTGACTCAGGAATGGTTATATGGCTCCTGGGAGACGCTTCTGGTGAGGACCTGTCAGCTTGTTGAACTGTTTTGGAATCAATTTCTCCGGGCACATCCAAAGTGCTTCTGTCAAGATTCAGTTCAATCTGGTGGGGTTCCATGGCCACCGTTGAAGTGACAGGTTCACTGATGACATCGTCGCTCTTCTCTGGATGACCAGAGACAGAATCAGATAATGTCGACAGCTGGACAGCAGTTGATTCCTTGACTTCACTTATTTCATTTTTCACATTGTTGGGACTGCAAGCTCTTTCCTCGGTAACTTTGGCTTGATTCACTGTGTCTGCATTTCCATCATCGTATCTGTCTGGAGAATCAAGAGTGGAAGTAATTGAAAGCTCTGTGTCACATTCAGAACCACCAACTTGCACTCTCGCGTGATTTTGAGCCACATTGTCTTCCAGGCCAATTGCCTTCTCCCCAGCAGTAGTGTCTCCTGATGAAACCGGCACTCCATTTGAATTGGCTTCAATGTCTTGGCTAGATAAATTTATCGATCCACTCGAGTTGACAGTTGAAGTTAAATCTTCAAATTTGGACTGAGCAGTGATAAAAGATGGATTACTAGCCTTTCCGGATCCAAATGCTGGTTTCTTCCCTAAAGTCTCGAGCTGATCAGGGGCAAACCTCTTCCCTGAATGTTTTGGCTGTTCGATTTCCACTTCAATATTATCAGGGAGAGAGTCAGTCTCCTTTTTAGAGCTATCACATATCAGAGGTGGAGTAGATTCTCTCTCTGTTGAGCTCTCGTTTGTCTCAAATGTTTCGAATTTCTCAGGCTCAGACCGCTCCATGTGCTCCTCCCCTGCAGAAGGTATCACGTTGCATTCCTCGAATTTTGATTTGACTTTGTCAGGAAGGATCAGATTATCATCATTTTCAGCAGGTCCTGATATTTCCTTACAGGCCAATACAGAATCTGTTGATCCGTGAAGAATTTCAGATGAGTTTTCCGAATTTGCTTGTGTCAGTTTCTCATTCTTCTTACTTCCCTGTTGCTCAGTTATCAACCCAGCAATTGGTGATGGTTCAGCTGATGAAGCTGACATCCACCTCTCCAGCCATTTCCATGTGTAATCAGATTTGTAAACGTCGCACTTGATATTGATAGGCTTCTCCTTCGGTGTTGAGTCCAAGAGCTTTAATTAACATAAACCCATCACAATCTTTGGAGTATTCATAAGAGAGATGGACAAAGGAACATTTTTTTTTTTTTGGGGGGGGGGGGGGGTTCGGAAGAGAGAGAGAGAGAGCACCTGTCTGGCAAACCTATTGTTTAGCAGCTTCTCAATGGAAATGTAAGCTACACTTGGTTTATTTGCATTCTCCATCTCCTGAATCAAGGAAGATGTTTAACAAAAATAGAAAGGAAATAGTGTGGTGTAGCATAGACAATATCCTCAAGAGAACTTCCATAAGATGAAGGATAACAGCATCAGCTGTCTTCACAATGCATGGAAGTGATGATAAATCACATGCTAATAGGAGTCAGCACGTTTGATGGCAAAAGAAGTAAATATTAGGGTGTTATTGTAAGATTTCAACTTTTTGTGTATCCTTAATCCTCAAGAATCAATAGTCGTTCCTTAACCATCAATCCAAGGAAAATTAGCATTTTTATGTTTGACAACCGATTTCTCAACCTTCTTTAAATATTATCTCCAGCCATTATGTACAACAGGAAAAGGGTCCAGAAACGTGCTACTGCTACTAATCATTCATCTGAATGCCACAGTTAATGTATAACCAGAAACAAAATGGAAGTATCTCTTGAGTCCCTAGCGTCCTAAAAGATACACTGTTTTGTGTAGATGATTCATATTCGAAGCTGGAAGATGAGTTTGATGAACTTTCAGTAGCAGTTGACGATTATGCCTTTAAAGGATCATTTAATGCCACAGGAAATGTATAATCAGAAATTAAATTGAGTTATCTCCAAGTCCATTATATAAATCTTCTGCAATGCCCCGGGCTTAATAGAATTCTTTGGTGTCCTAAACCATGCAGAGTTTTGTGTAGATGATTCACATTCGAAGCAGGAAAATGAGTTTGATGAACTTTCAGTAGTCAGTCTACAATTATGGCTTTAGAGGATCGTTGTCCAGAAAATTCTTCTTCTTTCCCCTTAAGGAACAGGAAGCAAAGCACTTAGCACCTACATCTTCAGTTCAGCTTAATAATACCGCCAGTCTTCCAGGTTCATCTTTAACATTTATGTGATTCCTGATCCCAAAAGGCGAAAAAGGAATCCCAAAGCTCCCAATTACAATTGTAATATGCCAATATATTGCTAAACTAAGCAGCAATCAAGATACAACATGCATGTGTCTAAAAGAAGACAAAAATTATAATCAAGATAATTAAAGTTGAAAATTATGTCCTGAAATATATTGATAGAAGTGAGTTAGTAGTAACATTACCAGGGCCTTTATATTGATGCCATCCCTCTTATGCTTCACATCTGCATTCTTTTCCGCAAATGTCCCTTCTGTTAGTTGCCGTGCACGGCGAGCACGAACCAGAGCTTGCATTTTGACAATGGCTTGGACGCATCGCAGCGTTCCCACAGCATGGCTCCTGACCAGGTGTCCACGCACAGCAGATTGCAACTTGATGACACTCTTCAGCTTTAGGAATGCTTTGTGAGCCTGCCAAGCAAATCACACTAGGTGAAGTTAGAATAAAGTTTACTTGATTTTTTGTTACGCATAAGCGGACGATGTGGAAAGAAAATCAGTACCAGGAAACCCCTTATAGTGGCTTGGATGAAAATAACATTAGCTTCGTCCACGTTGAATACATCAGCAGTTTCAGGCTTCGCTGCAACAACAGCTTCAGATACTTTTGCATCCACAGGAGCTGACAGCTGTGGCTTCTCATCAGCGCACTGAGTCACTGAGACTTTCTGGGGAACATCAGAATCAGTTGTTTTGAAGTTAACATCCAAGGATTCAGCGATTTCTTTAGTTGCAGGAGCTGAAGTTTCAGATACGGCACTGTTGCTAAGCACTCTATGACGGGCAGATCTTTTGCGGAAACTCCAGCCCTTTTTGTCGCCCTTTATCTGAAATGAAATTAATGAAACATAATTCACATGCAAGTAATGATTGTAACCTAGGAATTATGCGAGATATTTTTCCCTGAAAAAAAGTCACCACATATCGGACAGCAATCCTAGCATTAGACAGACCTCAACCAATCTACCTTTCAAACCTTGCATTCTTAAACTCGTTTGAATAGACTTCTACGTACTAAACCAACTCAAATGTCAAGTGCACTACATTAATCACGGCAATCTTAAAGAGGCTAAGAGACAAGAGCCTCAAGAGCTGGCAATTTCCAATAAGAATCACGTTTATACACTATTGTATGGAAAACATAAAAGTGATACATATTCACACAAAATCATTATCCATCACTTTTACAGCATAATTAACAAAGGTAACATGTTTTCCGATAACCCTACTCAACACGATTACGAAACCTGCTTATGATACAGTGAACACAAATTGCCGACCCCATAGCAATGGTCAGTGCAGAAATTACTGCACATTTCATCATTTATAACAGATTTACTAATTCCTAGAGAACACACAAAAGCCCCTCCAAAAAGCAAACATCTTAGACTAGATCTCGCGTTCCTCTTTACTCTCAGAACACAAGTCGGACAGAAATATCAGGCGTCCAATGACATCGCCGATCACCAATCAGATAATTCCAACTTCAATCAGATCTCGGTGAATTGAATCACTAATCTCCCAACATACGGAATCCATCCAGTTTCCACCATCTTATCAGGCACCATCCCAGGGCCATGAGCACAAGCAGTGACAACTCAACTCGACGCAGCATGCAAAAACACGTCAGGAAACCACCCAAAACAACAAGAAACAATCCATTCCGAAGCCATCAAGCACGAAGACCAGCTCCAGGAGCTGAATCAATAACAATGCCGAAAGTCAAAACCAAAAGGAAAAAACAAAAAAAAACGAGCCGCGGATCAACCAATACCGCCGATACCTCGGGAGCTTCGAGATCATCTCCGTCGGCCGAATCGCTCCCGCACGTAATGATCTTGAAACAAGATGCGGATCTTCCCATGATCGTTCTCGTTTCTCCTCTTATCCAGTGTTTCTCTGTCACACTCGACCTCACTCCCTCTCTCTCTCTCTCTCTCTCTCTCTCCAGCCGAGACAAGACCACCAATGCAGGTGAGGGAGAGTTTGTTGGAAATTGAAACCGAGGAGAGAGAGAGAGAGACAAAGATGTTAGAAAATGCGGACCTCAACGCCAACTTCCTTAAATCGAGCTAAGTTCCCACGTTGGAATCCGCCCCCCCTTCCTAACAACAACACAGCATAGACATTTTCATCTCATGCCGTTTGCGTAAAAGCTGTGGGGGATGGGATTTATTTATTCTTTAGTCCCTCTCTCCTTTTCGAGCCGTTGTCCCGTATTTGGTGTATTTTACGGACCAAGGACAGATCGGCAGGATCAAAAGGGCCTGGAATCATATGCCTTATCCATCCCCGGGTCGTGAGGAAATTGTGAAATTGCATTTGGGTCCAGTCCTCCCCCTGTCATCACGTTTTTGTTGGATATGGCCACTTTTCGGATTTGCTCTTATCGTCGGTTTTAATTACAACCTCTATGTTATTAAGGTCGCATTTAATTTAGTTTTGAAAATGAGATTTGAAGAAATGTTGAAAGTTAATAGAACTTACTTTCAGCTTTCCATATTTTCAAAATCAGTTTTTCAATTCAAAACATTTTGAGAATAATTTACCAAACACCTCATATTTTCTCCCCTGGGAAAGCTGAACCAAATGCACCATAGTCCTCGTTTTTTCCTTCTTTTTTTTTTGAAGAGAGAAACTCATAAAAGAGAAAAATCCTGAATTTTATATTATTTATAAGATGATGCAAATGAGATTAGTTAGTATTCTCTAAATCACAGCCGTAGATCTGTCTTTAATCTAATGGTAGAGGTTTTATCTCTCAACCTATCAACTGCCCGCATTAATAATAAGAATACTTCATAATAGTGAACATTTTTCATATTGTATGCCCTTGGAAATATTGGAGAAATACTAAGGGTGCGTTTGGTTGGGCATTTAGAAAGCCCATTCAGCCTTCAAAGCCCCTTCGGCCAAATTTGAGGTGTTTGGTTCAGCTTTCAAATGTCTATTTGCCCAAATATCAGCATTTAAAATGTTGAAAGTCCAATGCTGGTTGAAGGAGCTTTGGGCTTTAAGCATTTTCAGAATGCTGAAACTGGGTTTTAATGAATTTTTATTAGTTACCCATTTTGCCCTCAAAATTTTATCAAAAGTCTACATTTACCCTCACTGTTCATCTTCTCTTTTGCAGCGACCTCAACCCTTTTTCATCTTCTCCGGCCTCAGCGGCCGACCTCGTGAGGCTGAGGTCGCGACCTCACGGTTGAGTTCGCCGCTGAGGTCGCAACCTCCCACAGAGGTCGCATTCTCACGGCTGAGGTCGCGACCTTGCGACAAGGTCAGCAAGGTCGCGCGGTTCGGCGACTTGGTGACCGAGGTCGCCGGGCGGACCTCGCCGACCTGCCTTTCTCCTTTGCCCTATTCTTTTTTTTTTAAATGATTGAAAGCCCATTCTAAATTTAAGTTTGTCAAACGCTAATTTAACTCAAAGCCCACTTGAAATGCTTTTTTTACCAAACGCATTGTACATTCTCCCAAGGGTCTTTCAGCATTCTTATTTGCCCAAAGCCCCTTGCAAATGCCCAACCAAACGCTGCCTAAGACTTTAGAAGTTTCAAGGCTTGTGTTGTTCTTCTTAAATGATCCTCGGTTCATCGTACGTACAAAAGCGCTGGCCATGACAATAGCGTGCAACCTAACAGATGGCTGTATTGGTAATTTAATTGTTCCCCCATTTTAATGGTCGTGCTCGCACATCTTATTAGGACTAGTCAAGGAAGTAGAGCCATTGGAGGATGAGACACAACATGACAAACTAGCTGCCAACACCGTAACAGCATTAATTCCTACAATTTTTTTTGGCCATGATACAAGGAATGCTTTGTGTAAATTCCAACGGTGGTTGCTAAAAGTGAATTTTGCAATCAGATCACTTGACGTGTTCCGATTGGAGTTCTACCAATTTTTCGACGGAGTGCATACATTATCAAAGTCCATCGATTGCCAAAGAAAATGTAGCACGCACAATGGAACATTGAGATGAAAATATAGAGATTGGATTGTGAAATTTATTAAAACTCGGTGACCTTTTGGAAAGATTTCCCTCAATATAATTCAAACCGTGGAATTAGTAGCATTTGTCCATAAAAGTCGTCTAATAAGTCGTATGCCAATGAGTTTCCTCATTTCCCTTCCCTTCGGTCATAAATTCATAGGCAAATTTTAGGAATTTGTAGGCCACATCCTTTAGAAGTCAATACGTGACGATAGTGGCAGATGTGCATTGGCTTTTCAACCCAAAAAGAAAGAAATAAATTTTCAAACTTTCGCCCCGTGGAACAATTCTCGCCCACCATTAAATGGCTCGGGAAGGCGTAGTTTTGCTTATTAGCCGGAAGTAATGTCATTTTATGCGATTTCAGATCATCAGCAGTTCAGTTGGCATGTACGCGAGACAAAACCTGTTTTGATTGCTTTTATAAAGGGGTGTCAAATGGGTGAGCCGCATCGGATTTGGGTCGGGTAAAAAACGGTCCGACCTATATTGACCCATTTAACTCGTTTTGATCTATTTTCGTATAATACAATCCAATACCTGACACATACTTTACCTGATCTATATTGTCAAAATACTTCCATATTTAATAAAGTTTAGGAAAATTTGTTTCATAATTTTTTTGAAAATGTATTGTTAAAACAATTTAATAAAATACAATTTAGTTGATAAGATTTTTTTTTTTAATTTTCCTCTTCCCATCATCGACAAGGCCCAAGCTCGCTAATTTAGCAAGGTCTCAGCCTCTTCGGAGTCTGTTGAGCTCGTCCCCCGCCTCTTGGTCGGCGATCAGTTGAGAAAGAGGGAAAATTGAGGAAAAGAAAATGAAAGAAAAAAGCGAAAATAAAAATAATTAGAATATCAAAATTTTCATAGTCTGAAAATGGTTTGTTAATGATATTTAAAACTAATTAGATAACCAATTTAGAACCCATTTAATACTCATTAAGTTAGTAAGTGACCCATTTAAAATCTGTTTAATTTTATAAGCTAATCCATTTATAACTCATATTATCCCATATGAGTTAAAATATGGATCTTTAACCCGTTTTGCTATCTCTACTTTTACGGAAGCCGCATTTGTTAACACAGCGCTTGTCTTTGCGACATCAATATACATTTCTCACGTTAGATGTCGCATATGCATATTTAGAAAGAAACTTCAACAGTGACCCAAATTATCCCTCGGTGAAAAGCTAGCGACCATTTTAGCCAAGAATTACCACATAAAAATTTGTGGCTTCTTTCTTATAACAACATTTGAAACTTTCAGGAGGAAAAAAAAAATTTAATCTCAGAATAAAGTTTGGCCCCTTTATTGTTGTGTAGAAGCCCCTTAAGAGCTTAGAAGAATTTTCTTGCATACAAAATTCTATCTGCACAAATGTCCAATAATGCAGTGGAGAGAAAAACCTATTGCACTGAAGTTTTGTCTATTAAACTCGCGTTATTGAGTAATTCAGCAAGATCGAAACGACTATTCTATGTACGACCCGGTTTACTTAAAAACATCCAACGTGAATTTAACGTCATTGTTTTGTAAGTCGAATTTAGTGAACATAGGTAAATTAGCGTACCTAGCATTGAAACATGATGGAAGTGAATTTTCTTTTTCTTTTTTATAGGGATTTGCGATGGAAGATTATTCAACATGGTAGATGTAATAAAAGCACGGCATTGGTCCTTTAAAAACTTCAAAAGTTTTCATGCGAGTTAGAAAACAAACTTAAAAATTCGAACTATTAAACGGAGAGACACTACAAGTATGAAAAAATGTTCCAATCATGTACTTTAAAATGTTTGGTATTATATATGTAAATTGCTTCTTTATAACGCGCTCAATTCGGGCTTTTGTATCGTGAAATGGATACTACTCTTATTTGTGTGATTAGATTCCGACCCACCGCGAGCAAGAGCGCCGGGATTTACGCTATTGATTTGCTCTCCAATTCAATGTGGAAAGAAGTTGGATCCGTAATTAGTTTGGAGGGATACTAAGATGCATATAAAATGAATTATAACTACGTTTTTTAAGCGATGCGGTGCCACGGTTAACATGGCATCCCACATTATAGAAACAAAACAAAGAACTGCATTATTTGAGGGGAAAAGAAAAGCAAAAATAAAATCCATTCTAAATTGACTCTCAAATGTTCGAGCAATTTGATGATTTAGTTTGGAAAATCAACCTTACCGATGACAAAGAAGTCGAGTAAACCCAACAGTGGGTAGTTGTGTTGGTTAATAGCTTATCCCTCATCGCCGAGGTTATGAGTTCGAAACTCGCAGTTGGCTAGCGTTTTAAGTGGGATGCTATGTGTGTTAGTCTCCCATGAGGTATAGGGGTCCAGCCCTTCGGTGCCGTCTGGGCACA
Organism: Melaleuca alternifolia; assembly: GCA_019926035.1. Lineage (NCBI taxonomy): Eukaryota > Viridiplantae > Streptophyta > Magnoliopsida > Myrtales > Myrtaceae > Melaleuca > Melaleuca alternifolia. The sequence goes on from JAGKPW010000016.1 coordinate 1,364,288, forward strand.
GACCCATGGTGGATTCCTCGGTCATAAAAAAAAAAAAAGAAGTAGTCGAGCAAGATAAATAGTCTCAAGCAAATGAAATCCTAACTTAGAATTAATTATCAAATCCAATTTGAGGATATTGTCATTTTTTTTCTTTTTATAAAATCGAAACCGGCTTAAGAAACAAATAATCAAGGAAAAATAATATAAATAATTTATGAATTTTGACTCAATGTATAACTTCGTCAATATATATCATGAACTTTAACTACATATAAATGTTATCCTCGAACTTTCAATTTGTTCGATGATAAATATTCAATCGAGTCTCGTAACTACATGAATATGTTCAATATTATTCTTCAGCTTGAATCAACGGAATAATGATGTTGGACATTTTCATGTAATCAAAGAATCAGATTGAATATATACTAAAAGTTTAAATAGTTCGATATTGATAATGCAGACCGAGTTGAAGTTGATATATATAATATTGACCAAATTAAAGGGTTCAAAGATGATATTGTACATTAGGTGGAAGTGCGGGGTATAATCAAAGCGGAATAATTGACGTATCACTGGAATTACGGAAATAAAAAAGGAAAAACAAAACAAAGATTTAAATAAAATAAAAAAAGATTTGTTGCAGTGGCATCCCATGTGAGGCGCAGGGCATTGCGGCTGAAAGGGCCAACCAGACATTGCGTCGTCTGTCGAGTATCTCTCTAACACACACACACACACCAAACGCATCTTAATTATTATTCTCGCCGTTTTCTTTTTTCGGTATTTTCAGACCAACGCAGCACCGGTTTCGAAGTTTGACACCTATTTTGTCGCCACCCGCCACGTTTCTTCTTCGATTGGCCGACACGTAAGCGCACGTGCAGGGCCACTTCGGGGGCAATCTGGGGATTGTCCGCTGGACAAATCGGAATTACGGGGTCTTTTTTTTACCCTTTTGTCGGAAAATTTACGGAGTTTGAGTGCTATCCATCTTAAGCACGTCAATGATCTGAAAACCTTCCCAAACATGATCGCTTGCATTGTTTATGTTCAAACGAAAATATCTAAAATAAATCGCTATTGATAATGAATATATTTTTAATTGTTTGATTATTTCAAATGACAGTATTTTTAAATTATTTATTTTCTATTTAACAAAAAGAGCCAATCGATTGCGTCCTTAATAGTTAATCCTTGGATTTGTCATAATCCACGAGCGATCTCAGTGATTGAGAGGCATCAAGTTCAATAGGTGCAGTTGAGGTTTTGCTTGGTAAACCTAACGTTCTTTCGGAAAAAAAAGGTGCTAAAAGCACATTTAAGGTGGATTACCTCCTTAAGCAATATTGGGAGAGAGTTTAGTGTGGTGAACTTTGGATTACGTAGGTTGACTTAATAAATAAATAAAAAGGAGAAAACACATTGACCGTTCCGCTTATATTATGTCTTATTTTTCGCTCCAATTATATTATTAAATTTTAGCCTTCGTAACAACTCGTCATATCAAGGACTTTTCATGCTCTGATGATAAAAAGTCTCCGAGAGATGACAATGCGAATCTCTTATGTTAATCCCTTCTCGAATCTCACGTGGCAATAGGACGAGCGCCTAAGAACCCCCCATTTTAATCGGATTATCTTGACTTATCCGCTTATAGCGATAGTCAAGTCCTTTCCGAATTACGAATGAGACGGAACTCCGCGCATTTCGCTTGTATGCAGTCAGAACATGAACAAATGACCATGGACAAAATCAAATAGAAAAGTCAAAAGGGGCGGTGCATACGTATTCGTAGGTACATACGTATTCTGTAGATCCTTACTCCGTCGCGACCAAGTGATAGGTTTTGGATGCAAATACGCTTCTCCTTCCGCCGGAGGCGTGCGCTAGGGCCGTGTCGGGAGGATGCATGTGGGCGGCCATGAGATTATCAAGCGGGTCCCAGCAAAAGGAAAATAAAATTTTCCAGGTCGGACCAGGTGGACCTCCTCCAAGGGTCCGACCATCTTCTTATTATCGGTACAATGTCAACTCGACGGGTGTCATTATGCCATGCTTTAATCTTCATCTTAATCATTCGAGAAGTTGTTGTTGATTCCGCTAATTAGAGATCGACGGGTGTCGTTATGCCATACTTTAATCTTAATCACTTGAGAAGTCGTTGTTGATTCCGCTAATTAGAGAGAGAAGGGGGAAGAGGGAGGTCAAGGTGGTGATGCGTCACGATTCCATCCCTTCACTGCGAGTTTTCTATCGTTAGAATATGTTGTCTAGTGAATTATTAAACATACGACCATGGACATCTTATCGGTTAAATATATTTTAAACGAAATATATTGAATAGCACTCGCTTGTGATTTCATAGTTACTCTCGAACGACGCATCGATCGTCCACGAACGGCACATCAATTCGAGGGACTAGCAATGAAAATTGCTCCAGCTTAAAAACTTCTCTAAAAAATGACATTTTGTTGACATAGACATCTGCTTTTTTAATTTCATTTTTCATAGTAAGAACGACAAATTCAATGAATCAAAGTTGAATGACTATAATTTAAGTTCAAAAAGAAGGAAAACCCTTCTTTCCCCCTCACTAAGCATGCTGGTAGAAAGGTAGATTAGGGTGCGTGGTCCATTTTGCATTACCAAATTGCACCTACCCAATGAAGGCTCAGGAGTTTCGTCTCGAGTCATCTCCCATCTCGATCGTTGCATGAAAGCTCATTGAAAGCGCGAGGTCGCGATCGAATTGGCGGAATAATTTGGTGTGGAGATGACTCTTTTTCACTTCCGGCTAGATGGGGAATCATGTCCTCAATCTGGCAATTTTCCTTTTAGGTACGATGGGCATATGACTCTCTAACCTTTAGCACCTTTTGGTTCAATTCTTAAGGGTATTGGTGGGGGCCTTTCTCACATGGGAAGTCTCCCTACATGACTAAGAAGCAATAAATCTCTCTTTTTATTTAGGGATTCAGAGTAGACTCGACCCACCTGGAGGGCGGTGTGGCCACCTAATCATTAAGGGCTTTAAGGTGTTTTTCTTTCTATTTTCTTCATAATTTATCTAATGAAGTCCCTTCAACTTTAGATTATGGCAATTGGACATGAGTCGACCAATAGAACCGCCAAGAATTTTGACATGGAAAACTCGATTGCTGTCTTCATGAAAAGAAACCTCATCGTTTATGGTCTAGTTGTGGTCTCCATTGTGGGACTTTTCAATCTTAGGCATTGTTCGACGTTCGTGATAGTAAGAAAGATTTCTCATTTTAGGTTCCCATCGACATGTGAGCTCAATTTGGAGTCACACGAATTTGTTTAGAGAAGTTGTACGAGTTCAAGGACTTAATCAGACAAATCAAAAGCTAAATAATATGATTTGAGAAATCACAGACAGGTTTATAGACCAAAAAGTTGAGTTGTCCCTTTATTCTATCATCTGTGAAAACAATAATTGAGGACCCTCTAAGCCCGAGCTTATGCTAAGACTCGACAATGATTGGCAAACTCAATTTAGAGCTTTCTTTTTGCTCGAGTTTGGTCGGGTCCATTGTAAAGGGCAAAGGCACTGACAGGGTTCACATGTATTGCTGAGATCAAAGGGAAGATCTGAGAACAAATGAATGCGTAAGGTTTACCTTGGATTCCAGTCAAGCGTGCACTGGCGAAGCATTACAAAAGAGAGAAAGAGATAACCCAGTTCGTCTTTTGATTTGCTGATTTATGTTCCCATTTTTTTTTAATAAACTTTTTTGGGGGGTCTGAAATCCTGAAATGAAATTGCATAATGAGCCGCCTGATCTGCCAAAGAACGAAGTGAGAGGAATCGACTCGACACCTTGAGGCTTTATGTGTGTGAATTATGACGTCAATGCTCGATACGTAAGAACGATCTCATAAATTTAGAGAGTAACTCGACTTCGAAGGAGAATTAGAGAATGGATATAGACCTACTAGGCTATTGAAAATCCCTTAGTATGATTCTTTAAACATGGTTTGACTTAAAAGGGTTCGGATTTGTCTTCAACGAGTTCAAATGTGGTGTCGGGTGACATAACCTCTTCCCTGATTCGGAATTTGTTTTGCGATAACCATGATTGCCGAATCAATGGGCCACGTTAGCTTTTTGTAGTGGACCTTCTAGCTGTCCAAAATAACCCAAAACGATTAAAAAAAGAAGAAGTTTAGTGGTAGGGAAGTCATTGACGTGCTATAGTCATTGATGCCTCGCGCTCAGCTTTTTTATTCTCGACTTTAGAAGCAACAGACGATGAGAGCAACTGTCCCTGTAAGCAATCATTCGGGTCGACCCGTTTTAAGAATTGAAGGGCATGGATTGGAAATATAAAAGGAAAAAGAAAATTGAAATGAGTCTGGTTGTCCAGCCCGCTAGTGCTGGTTAGTCTTGACTCGGGTCGTCTCGCTTTTTTCGATTTCCTTGGGCTGTGGCCCATGGGCCTATGCATGAAAGCCTCGATTTTCGGGTTTGTTTGGTATCTCTGTCACTCTACCCGGGTCCGGCGGCCCAGGTGCCCGCTCGAGCCAAACCGGCCCGATCCAAAACTGGCCCCGTCCGAAGAATTTTGCACAAAACTTTTACAATGGGCAAGTTTAGGTATTAATTTAAGATCTAGATCAGGGCTTGGTCCTCAAGTGATTGCCTTGAGTTATAAATAGTAATTCGAAATCATAACATACGTTGACGACTTAATTTTTCTCAACATATCACCATACAAAAGCAAGTAGCAAAAATGCAATTTGACAAGGTTCGAGTAAAATTCGCGATCGAATGCAAAGATATCTTAATCTTGCGAGCACATTAAGCACAAGACGAGAAGGCTGCTCATTTTTTCTTTCTTCTTAAGTGCTAGTCCTAAGATTGGAACAAGATCTTCTCTACCCATGATCCTAGGATGCAATTCGAGGTAGGAGATCACTGGAAAAACCCATTAATTCTGCCATTGCGAAGACAGTCGTTGGCAACTCCCGTTCTTGAATACGAACAACTCTCGTCCATGGACGTAATTCAGCAATACGTTGTGAAACACTTTGTACATTAGAAAGATGCTGACTGAAAATTCTGAGTAGAACGTAACAATAATTCGCCATTCCTATCTTGGGACAATGCTGATTAGTGATTACCAAGTAAATGTTTCAATTTCCCGAGCTCTGGCCGGGATCTGAATCCATGCGCAACTGGGTTTCACTTCCTTGATGAACTCAGACCGTTTCCGCGGGAAGTCGTCGAGAAAGGTGTGGAATTTTTTCGTCGCGAACGAGTAGAACATGCCATGTCCACCCCGTGATTTGGGAAGATAGATCTTGTTGCCGGTTCCCCTATCGCTGGCATCGACCGCCAAGCACGACCCTTGACTTATGAACATCATCTTGTTCTCCAGTCTGTCCACTTCTCTCCAAGTCCCTGCCTCGAGGTCGAGACCGAAAACGCTCACCCGGGTCTCGCCGTAGCCCAAGAAAACGGCCAATAGCTTGCCCTCGTCCTCTGCCAGGAAACACTGGTCGATCCGCCCGCGCCGCCACTTCCGGAGTGGCTCTGGCCGGTCCACGTAGATGTCATGGTGATAGTAAATATCATCCCCGATGTCCTCCCCGCACTCCACGTAGTTGAACCCCACGGCGTGGCCCTGGCTGCGCAGGAAGTAGCACCGGTCACCAAGCATCACCGGCGCGCAGTTTGGAGCGTAGGACTTTTCGTGTTCAAACTCGCGGAGCGTCCACGCCGTCTCGCCTCGCTTGAGGAAATGGATGTCCCACGTGAAAATAGTTGTGGCGAGCACGGTGCAGCCCGGCATGTCAGGCGAGCCAGAGAAGCACGCCACGTCGATGTTGAAAGACTTGAGGTCGGGGAGCCGCACCGCGACCCGTGTAGACGCGTTGAAGAAGAATATCTCCCGTGGGGGCCGTGTCAGGAGCAGCCAGTCCCCCGCGCCAGCTGCACGGAGCCGCGCCCCGGCGAGCTCGGGGACGTCGCCCCGGAGGGCCGCATTGTGGATGGGGTCGAAGAAACTGCAGAAGTCATCGTGCACGGTGGTCAAGATTGGCGCGCCGGGACGGAAGAAGTTGACCGAGGGAGGCAGGAGGCGGAGGACGGGGTTCGTGATGGACCGCCAAGACGTGCACACCCGCCGGAAGGATGAAAAGTCTGGGGCCGACAGGCGCAACGACACCAGATGGAGGAGTTCGGGATGGAGATCGCACCATGTTCTCTCTCCCTCTTCCTGCTCGCCTTCTTCTTGCACGATATCAAGAGCTAACCTTCCATGGAGCCGCCGGAATCAACCGCGACGCTTTTTTCTAAGGACATAAGACGAGACCTCAAATTTGATCATCTCAGAGATGTCCCAGTGCTTTTAGAGCGACAGGTCGACTATGAAGTTAATGAATTCTTAATCCTAGTTAAGGTAGGAGTCCGTAGCTTCCTCGGATTGAAACGACATCTTTCGATTTAAATAAGATGGAGATGAACAATTGGAATGATAGTGAATTTGAATTTGTAATGTGTTATCTGGAAGAAAAGAAATAATTCACTTTCTTTTTTCAAAACCATGTAATTCAGACTATGTGGACTAGGATTCTTGCAATGTACATGACGAATTGTACGGTAACTCTCAGTGCTTCCCCTTTGTGTCGGCGCGGTACCATCAAGAGGCCCGGCCCGGAATGTTGGGCCTGGATCCGGTCCGACCCGGAACAGCCCATTCAACATCGCCCTTGGCACACGTCAACGCGTGCTCGTCTCAGAACTCTGACGAAAATCTGATAGTCTCGATGCCGCACAGAAGAAACACAAAATTGTCCACGCTGGCGATCCTCGATCCTCGTCCGCGACAATCCAACGGCTCCACGGGCCCCCTCGGTATAGGACGCCGTTAGATTCCGAAGCCTTCAAGGCGGCGTTCAATTCTGCTTTCCGAATCGGCCGACCTTCTCTCTCCATATAAATGCCTTCTGATTCAACCGTTTCCTGCATTCGTTGTCATCTTGCAGAGATTCGAAACCCTAATTCTGCAAGCCCCTTTCTCCGATTCATCTCGTTCCGGCTTCCGAGGTACTTGATCTCGTCTTCCCTTCGCTTTCTGTGTCGAATCGATTCGTCAAATTTCTTGAGCTCTTCTTCGAATTGTTTTCTGGTCGTCCCGCAAATTGGGTTCGTTGCGTTTGCCTCGGTCGTTTCTGGATCTGATGATGTTTTCTTATGGTTCTTTGATTTGATAGACTCCGTCGTAGCAAGAATGGCCCGTACGAAGCAGACGGCTCGCAAATCTACTGGTGGGAAAGCTCCCAGGAAGCAGCTCGCTACCAAGGTATCGTGTTCTTCTCCTCTAGGGCTTTTGTCTTTCCCGATTTGGCGAGCCGTTCGATTGTTGTAGATTTCTTTGTTTCCTTCGGTATTCTCGTTTAGGGTGTTTCGTTTCGTGAAGAAATATAGGGGGTTTGGTTGTTCGGGCGTTGATTTTGGTGTGATTGAATTTCTCAGGCTGCGAGGAAATCGGCTCCGACCACCGGTGGAGTGAAGAAGCCTCACCGTTACCGCCCGGGTACCGTGGCTCTCCGTGAAATTAGGAAGTATCAGAAGAGCACGGAGCTCCTGATCCGCAAGTTGCCGTTCCAACGTCTTGTTCGTGAAATCGCCCAGGACTTCAAGGTATGTAATGATAACGACGAAATTTGAAGTTTCTGTTCTTATGTATTTGTTGAAGTTCTGACCTTTTTTTCTTAATTTTAATTCGTGATTAGACGGACCTGAGGTTCCAGAGTCATGCCGTCCTCGCTCTCCAGGAAGCTGCCGAGGCGTACCTGGTAGGTCTGTTCGAGGACACCAACTTGTGCGCCATCCATGCTAAGAGGGTCACCATCATGCCCAAGGATATCCAGCTCGCGAGGCGAATCCGAGGCGAACGTGCTTAGAGTCTCTCCCGTTACAACATTATGACTAGGTCTTTTGGGAAATTGTTTTGATTTTTGTGCATAGATGTCGAGTATTAGTGGTTTATCTTTTCGCAGTAGTCTTTGACAATCGTATTATAACCGGTGGACAATCGTGACCATTTGTTGATCAACGTTATGGTTTGAGTAATATCAGTTTCTGCAGTTGCTCTTTCTTTTATCGCCATCTTTCCTGCGAGCGGGTTTTGGCCTGAGAATGTGTCGGATCCGTGGGAATTTGTATTGTTCTGGTGAAGATGTAGAATCCCCATGCGTTCTTGAATCGATGCAATCAGAGAACGGACGGGATTTTTTCATTCCGTGTTGCGTACTGAGTACATCAACATTGTCAGTGATTTTTAACCTTTGGGAAGTTTTTCAACAAATCTAGAATTGTTATGTATCATCTATATTTGCTACAAATGCATGGATTTCTACCGTACGTTGGACAATGTCCGACCGATGGGATCAATAAGGTAAAGACTAAGTTAGAAGAAAATATTTGATTTTTAAAGCGTGATTACTCAATGGGGATGAAGTCGATGGCAATCAAAGTTATGCTCAATTAGGGAACAAAATCTTCGTTTCTGGGACGTCGCCCCTTTTCGGCATGATTCATGAAAATCTCCTCGACTTACTTTGCCCAGGCACCATTTCGGGGAAGAATTGCACGCATGTTACTGTACATGATATTCGGACGCCCTGCAGAATGTGTTCGAAAAATAGGATATACGGCGTGTTGAATTAACTTTTCCTAATTATGGGAAAAGGGTCATCTGCCTAGGTGATCCTTTTTTAACTTGTGATTTAACAAAAAAAGCAAAATTTTCTATTAATGGGAGCCGGACGAAATCGGACCGGCCTCCAAAATCGGATCCCTTGATCTGAAGTCAGGGGATCCTAATTATGGGGATACCTATCGCTCTAAGGGTCATTCCTCTCCGTCTGATTTCGATAGCCGTATCTCAGCTTGCGTCATAAAAGAAGGGAATGCAGGTGTCTTGTGTTCTGTTCACACTGAGAAATTCGGGTTAGTCGTGCGAGCAAAGATTAGCCATTGAACAATCGGGCAATTATGTAACGGGGATATTGATTGAGGGGAAATAAGGGTCATCGACAGCTGCGTGGAGTAGGCGTCGTTGAGAGGTGTTTAATGAAACTCCAGTGGAATAGATAAAGGAGTGGCCATCTTAAAATCTGGGTGAGTGTTTGAGGCAAAGATGAGAGCACCAGTGTGAGGATATCGATTGAAGGCAAGTATCAAATGACGGTTGAGTTTAACCCAATGGCTGTGGAAGTTGTGACCAATTTTAAATGAGATCCCGGTGGGAATAGGATGCCTAAAATGTCGGAGTATGATCAGTGGGTTATGTAAGAGGTGGCGTGTAATCATGGAAGGAGATCAGGAACATATTATTTTGATATACTCTTTCAGTTTCTTGTGTTTCGTCTTATAATTTACGTTGGTTATTCATCTTCATTATAGGCCAAGTGAATTCCTATCCAAAATCACTATAAAATCCACTTATTCGAAACATAAGAAATGAACCTTTGATGAAAAGATTTGAATATACATTGTCGTTGGTAGAACAAGTCCATCCACCAATGTTGCACCAACTGGTTCAATGATAGACTTTGGTGGATGTCTTCATCAAAATCTCCCAGTCCAGCTGTTATACCCGTGTTTTTTCTTCAAGCATTATTTGAGTATAGTCCGTCCTGATGCAGTTGAAGTTATTCACCATTTCTTCGGAACATGTTGCATGCTAAGAAAATCTGGACTCCACGGTCGTTGTCCTCATCCCAAAAATTCCCCAACCGCATCTCCTGAGCCACGATCACCCCACTGGCCCCTGCAATATCATTTGTGAACTCATCTACTACAAGATTATTACCAACAGACAATCTTCCTCCCTAGACTTATATCTCCTTGGCAAATAGCTTTCATCAAGGGCAGACAGATTACACATAATGTCATCCTAGGCCAAGAAATCAACTCCCACATGGCAAGTTTCGAAGGAAAACCCATTCTATGGCCATTAAACTTGAAATGGAGAAAGCTTTTGACTGAGTTGAATGGTCCTTTCTGCTCCACATCCTATGGTGTTTTGGGTTGGACACCGAAGTTTGCGACATCAATCGCCAGCGCATTTCTATTGTTGCTATCTCTTTGCTCATCAATGGGCAGGCCCTCTAGTTCCTTCACACCTTTCTGACGTCTTAGGCAAGGTGGCCTGCTGTCCCATTTCTATTTTTCCTATGCTCAGAGGTCCTCTCTTGTTGCTTCTCCGTGAAGAGCATTTGAAAAACATTCACGGTATCAATCCTGCCAGAATTTGTCCTCCTATCTCTCATTCTCTTTATGCTGTCGACATAATCAATTTTTGCAGAGCATCAAGAAGGAATGCTGCAGCTGTGATGAAATGTCTCGATATCTGCTCTTCCTGGTCTGGCAAGTGTGTCAACTTCCAGAAATCTGGCTTCTCTTCGGCGAAGGTGCACCTCCCCCATTTGTGAATCTTCCTTGCAGCAAGCTCCATCTTCCTATCACAGCTACTTCTCTTGATAGTCCACTACCCTATCATCAAAGGAAGTCCCAAGTACTTACTTCAGTCGCAGAAAAAATTACCAACTAGCTTGCTTCTTGGAAAGCTATCACTCTTTCTTATGTTGGGTGGAAATCCTCACAATATTGTCCTGTTATATTCTGTCATCTTCCATCATGTCTTCCACTCTCCTTCCCTCACCGGTCACTTCCAGTCTTGATACCATTGCTCTCAGATTCTGGTTGGAGGCTACTATTTTAGGCAGTGAAGGTCTTTGTCTTAAATTTTGGACAGTGGACACAATGTATACTCCTAAAAGCCTTGGAGGGCTGGGAATTTGCAGATTCCGATGCTTCAATGGAGCTCTTATTGTTGAACTAGGCTGGTTTCTTCTACAAAATGAGGATAAGATTGGGATCCTTCCTCATGTCAGAATATCCTCGGAGTCTCGACCTTCTTCCTCCCTTCTCTAAAGAGAGGATCCCGGGCTTGGAATGTTATTGTTGATTCTAGAGATCTCCTACGCAAGTGTGTCTGTTACCGAGTCGGTGATGGCCACAACTTAAGGATCTCGGTTGACCTACGGATTTCGTCTGTACCATCCTAAGACCCCATTTGTGCCCCTCCTTCGCCCGTTTCTCCTGGTGAATTCATGGTTAATGACTTCCTTTCTCCGATCACTTGTAACTGGTCCCACTCAATCCCCCTTCCCACATTCTCCTCACCGGATTCTCTTATTTGGATCAACTCTAGATCAGGTTCTTATTCCATCAAGTGTGGATACCTGCCCGATTAATCTCACCGATATCCATCTCATTCTCCTCGCATTTTGCAACATCAGAAATCATCCGGAAACATTCCAGAGCCCAATTTATGAGGAGAAACTCTAGTTGGCCTCTTCAACCTGAACCTTTTCTCCAGCTGGACTAAAATGATCGGCTCACTCGCATCCTTGACCCTGTCTCCCCTCTTTAGTGTTCCCCAGGACTCTCAAGAGTCTCTTCATTACTAGCGCTGTCATTTGTGATAACTATCCGGATGAGCTGGAACTCTTTTCTCCTTAACACCCCAGCCTCTCCGCAAGAACTTACGTGCTCAATTCAGAATACTTATGCTGAACATGCATATACTTTGTTTCAAAGACCTCTCCAGGGAACAACCTGACCTATCAAATTCCTCGGTTCACCTTGTGCCTATCCTCCTCCAACCCCCAATACTAGTTTCGTCACTTAGCTTTTGTATTCTGCTTTCAGGAAATCTTATGCTGAGGAAGCAGCAGCTCTTGCTCTCCAACTTGCGGTTCATCATGCCTTGGAGTCAGAAGCCACTGATCTGATTCTTAAGGAGACTGTCTCAAAGTTGTCCAAGATGCCAATCAGAGCTCTTCGAATCCCAACTGCTTTCTAACATCAGACTCGGTTCATCCTGTTTTACTAGTCACACTGCAATGCCACAACCCACAAACTTGCTAATGGGGTTGCTGCTTCTAGCCTCTCTAGTTCAGTTCCCCTCAATCCTCCTAAAACTTGACCTTTATCTGTAACTTCTTGTCCGTTCGCTTTGATTCAATGAAGTTAATCTCCTTCAAAGAAGTATTCAATTCAATTTATCCATTCTACCTTTTTCTCTGTGATACTCACCTCCTAATTCTTGTTCCGTGCCTAAATCATGTGTGCCAGGACTTAAACCATTGAATTTGATTAAAGGGGCAATTGGTCAAACCAAACGACGTGTCAGGTACAGAGAGTAGCTTGACTTATCAATTTCTAATCTAACTGGTCTATTCAATCATTCTCAATTCTCATACACAGATGGGCGATCTCATTCTCAAGCAATCATGGAGTCAAGGCCAAACTACTCATGAATAACTTGACTCGATTTTACCCTCAATGATGTACATCTTTACAAGGTTGCATCAATCAAATGACGGAGGTTTCCACAAAAAGGCAAAGAAAAAAAGTTAGTTATGGTGGAGGCATGATTATATTAAATTTCGATAAAGCATTTCTCTCTATTCTTTTTATCTTCTCGTACAAATGAAAATGCTTTTTACTATGTTATTGCACTTTTGTAGTAGGTTCTCCTCACCATTGTAATCACGGGAAAATCATTGAAAATTTCTTAATTGATTTCAATTTTACCAATTCAGTTCTAATTATTTTATCAATTAAGTCATAAATCTTATGTATTTATGCTAATTCAATCTATTCGATTTTTGCTAGAAATCGTTGACGTTGACTTTTAAAATAAATTTTTTATAATTTTTCTGAATTTTTTCTTGGACTTAGTGCCAGCGAGGGCTGCAGTGACCTTGCTGGCCAGATCTGGCGAGGGGCTGCCGATTTGTGGTTGGGAAGGTCGGCCTACCCTAAGTCCACGAAAAAAATAAAAAAAAATAGTGAAAATAAAAGAAAGAAGTATAAAATAATTAAAATATTATTTTAAAAAGTCAATGTTAGCGGTTTTTGTCAAAATTGATCGGGTGAATTGAATTGACACAATACAAAAGATTTATAACTCAATTGAAAAAAAAAACTGAATTGACAAACTTATAATAAATTTAAGAATTTTTACGATAATTCTCTCTTGTAACCACCATAATAGTTGACCTAGTGATGAAGGGTAATTAACTCTGTAATTGTTTAGGAGACCTTTGGTCACAGGTTCAAATTCCTAGGTCTCCAAAACCCTTAGTTTGCCTGTAGTATAGGGTTGGCCGCGCCATGATATAGATCATATCCTAGCTCTATTTCCCTCAGTATTGTGATGTGGCAATGGTGACGGTCTTATTAAAGATGAGCAGTAACTATGGCTCAAATCGAGCGCACATCGCAACTTGAAATTGCGATGAAAACTGGGGTCATCAACATTGATCAGTTCTTCCTATGATGAATGAAAAAAAAAGGTGTTGTTTCTCCTTTGTCAACATAAAAGGTCATACAAAACTTCATACCTTGCCTGATATTGATTTGCCCAACAATAATACAAATCATAATATTGAACTTATCGATTCTTAATACTTAGCTCGAGATCTATATCGATTCACTTAGGGCGTGTTTGGTAACCATTCTTGTCTCAGAAACTGTTTTTTTTTTTTAGAAATGATTCTCGGATGAGTTTTTGGGAAAAGAAACGTGTTTGGTAATTGAAAAAAATTGATGTCCTTGGAATAAAAAAAGAACGGAAATCCGTTTGGTAATTGCACAGAATTTCTCATCCCAAGAATAGAAAAATAAAATAAATGCGGTGGTCGGGCGGCGGCGACTGGCAACCGACGATCGATGGCCAGGGCTAATGACCGGCGATGACAATTGGCGGCGGGTGGTGACGATGACCGGTGGTGGCTGCGGCGACGACCGGCGGCGACGGTGGCCAGTGACCGGCGGTGGCAGCGGCAACCGGCGATCGGCAACTGATGGCGACGGTGGCCGATGACCAACGGCGACCGGCAGTCGGGGCCGATGACCGGCGACGACCAGCGGCCGAGGGCGACGACCGGCGGCCGATGGCGACGACCGGCGGCGGGCGGCGACAGTGGCCAATGACCAGTGGTAGCGACAAACGGCGGCGGTGGCAAGAGATAAAAATAAAATATAAAAAAATTTGTTTATTAATTGGTACTGTTCATTCTCATCCGAGAAATAGAAAACCAAAAGAATTTTGGTTCTCATTTCTCGTCCCAAACCCATTCCCAGTCATTTTTTCATCCCGTGAACAAAATGAGAATGAGAATTTGCCAAACAGGTTTCTCGTCCCAAACTCGTCCGGAGACGAAAAACTGAGAATGAAAATGGTTACCAAACGCGCCTTTAATTTCTATCTTAAACTTGTTAGAAATAATAATACTCGACTCGACAAACTGGCGAGCTAGTCGAGCTCTTGCTATCTTTCGCTAAAATGTGCAGTCTTTATATGAACAGACGAATAAATGCTTAAATCTACATTCGATTTCCTTTACAAGTTAAGCTCAAGCCGGATACAGAGCTGCTCATCCTCGTTACAAACAGTTATATGTTGGGTCGTTGGACAGGAATACTCAAAAGAGTGTTGCTCCATGTCCTATCGACTTGAAAGAAGATTCACTTGCTGATCGGGTCTCGCAAGAGTCCAAACATGGTTGTCTGGGAACAAAAATTTTAGGGGCTAGTGGCTGGCCAGATACGTGAACAGCACGTGCATAGAGGCTCGTGTTTGCTCGTGCTTTCCCATGATTCCGATCACGGGCACCGGTTTGGATAAACATCGACACCCACCGAAATCCCCGCCGATGCCGGTCGCATGATCTATCGGCTCGATGAAATCCGGTAAGAACCCGGGATCGGCAGGTCGGGTTTGGGTTTGGGTTTGGTTCGGGTGTCTACTTCCGATCGTGGGTTCAATTCTGGCGACGAATTGGTAGGACTAGCTTGGTGTCCACGTCTTCGTGGAGGCTTAAGTCCGCCTTTTTCGATCAAAACATGTTGAGTCAATTGGGTTTGCTGCTAGGTTGAGATTGAACGTCCATCACGTGGTCCATTTTCCACTGCCTAAGTTGAGTTCGGACCGTGATAATATTAATCGGGCCTTCGTTTTGGGGACCTTATCCGCTTGCTCGAGCACCTCTCTCTCTCTTTCGTTCACATCCCTAAAGATCCAAACAGCCATCTAAGAGAGAAAAGATTATAAAAAAGGAAGGAAGAGGGGCCAGGGTGCAGATTGAGAGAGGTGGATTGTGGGGTTGCATTCGACTTGAAAGAGGCAAATGGCCCACCAAAGCCCGTGAACTCTTTTGTATTGTGAACTGTACAACACAGCATCCCGTGACACCACTAACCGCCATTCCCCCCCGCCCGCAACATGCGCGCCGATCCAGATCTGGTGTCGATCCGAAGTTAAGCCCCTCCGTGATTCCACTGCCGCCGGCGAGGCTAATTGCTTTGTTTCTCCGGCCGCTGGTCGCGTTTGCTATGGCAGGGCATAGCGCGGCGCGTCAACCGACGCAAACTTTTCCCGATTGCCGCTTGCTTGACCGTGCCCCCGCCGCCGCGGGCACTTTTCAAAGAATCGTTTAGTTGCTTAACATCAGTGTTTAGGGACAGGCCTTTGATAAACCTTTTGTCGTTCGCGACGGAGAATGACTGCCGGGGTCAATAGCGTCGTTGTTTTGCGGGACCAGGAGGGGGAATGTCGGGTCCAGCACATGAAGAGCATAAGGCAGCATGTGCAGACATCCCTAGTACTTGGTCTCCTCGTAGTCTTCGTCCGAATCAAGACCGATTCTCTCTCGGGTAGGAGTAGAGGTCTTTTGGACTTGTTTGCCTCCATTTTTATAGAAATGATGTGATCGCTCCTAGAGTTTGAAGCTTGCAAGATTCTGCTCATTCAGGTTCGACAAGATCGAAACCGTCCTGAACCCGTCAAAAAACACCAGACACGACCTTTTACCGTCATCCAACATACATCGAAACAGGAATTTGACGCGGTCCGTCCGCTTTTGTCGCTTCCGTTTCCTTCAGCCGCATGAGAGCACTTCTCACACGAAAACCCACTAACAGATCGCGTTGAAATTTCCTCCGATTCGGGGAATAGTCTCGCGTTCTCATGGCAACTTGTGTACTTGCATGGGTCGTTCATGGCTTTCCCATCTCGAACGCAAGCGTCTCCGAGCGGTATGAAATATGAATACGGGGCAGGGGAAAGCGAACGGAAGGAATCGAGAGGGGTGGGAAAAATATGCATGTCAAATCCATTAGTGAAACTGCTGGCGAAAGCAAATTTACATTAGCATAGAGAACGTAGAGATGGCATAGATAAATCAGCCATTGATCATGTCATGATCATCGACTGCTTTAGAAGACTGGACGTGGTTTTTTCGGACATGTTGATTGACGATGTAACGTCGATGAGGCGACGTGCATGTGGATAAAAGCTGTCAAGCGCGAGCCGTAGGTTGTTTTGTTTAAGAAGCAAAGCAAAAGATTCAATGCAAAAACAAAACAAAAATCGGAGAAATGACAGATAAAACAAAGAAGAGGTCTTGAAAATTGGTTAAATGATTCTTGATCGCGACCCTTGTTTTTTTTTTTTTTTTCTCTTGGGTGAGTTTCGCAAAGGAAAGTGACTCTTGTATCTCCCACCATTTGGATAAGGACCAAAAATCGAATGGACAGAAGAAACTTCATATGCTTTTGATTCCAAGTCATTGTGTACACACAAGTATTTGAAATCGAGTCTTCAAGGAGCGGTCCGATGCAACAAAGTTAGGGCAAATGTGATATGACTTTGGCTCTATTCATTTAGCCAAAAATGAATGATTTGAAATTTTTTATACTAGAGATGACCGATTTTACTGCTTGAAATCATTAACGGTAATAATTTATGCTAAAACATTTCTGTAAACGATGAAAATACGTTTCATTCATTCGATTTTGTAAACAATATAAATGATCCTTTTTAGAAAATTTTTTTAACTTTATTCATTTTCCATGAAATATATGAAACCTTCATTAGTTAAGTATTTTCCTCACATGTATCTTCTTCTCCTTCTTCTTTCCATTACGGGTTGCTATTATCTTCTTCTTCTTCTTTTTATTAGGACATTTACATTAAATTTGTTTTGCTCCGCAAAAAAACCAAACCGATACTCACATGATGCATTTGCCAAGACTAATTCTCATCTCACCAAATCCCACTGACCCAAACAAATTTTGAAGAGTAATTGTATCGTACATGGGCTTATTTGAAAATTCTTGACGAGATGAAAACTAGTTGAGATATACGTGCAATAAGAGTAAAAGTTTCAACTTTTTAATGATATCATCCCTTAGTTTTGAAAGATAAATGGCAGAGCTAAATAATGTAATAGAGAGGTTTACGAAGCGTGACTTTAGGAAAAGGGTATTAATTACGCCGGACTGATGCGGACATTTCTACTGAAAAGGTCAAGATTCGTCGATAGAATAGCTACTAACGTTATCTTAAAAAATGAGCTAAATTGGTTAACTTGTTTGTACACAACCAATGAATTATAGAAACAACAGATATGGAGTATAGATCAGATTTATAAGTCTAGTGAAGTTTCTTATTTTTTTAATTACCCCCCTTATCTAGTGATTTTTTCCTGGTGATAATGATAAAAATATGTGGAGGGCGTCGGATCAAGATGAAGAAGTCACTCTAGTCTCTTATTCACACTTTGAAATGTAAGAGAAAAAAAATAAGAACTAAACATAAGTTATGATTTGAATTTCGGTAACTTATGAAAGAAAATTGCGTGTGAATTTATGTGACGTATATGTGCAAATTTCTGGAGTTCCGAAAAAAAAAGTGAAAAATCATTTTGGATAGGCAAGTCTTGCATTATCTGTGAATCGTAATTGAATTTCATCGATTTTTGTTGTTGATTCAAGTAATTATTAAGTCGCGTGCACGTTCGGAATTTACGTTCGAAACCTTCTTCATCATATAATCACTTAAAATCAAATTCATTTGGTAAATTGCGTTGGTGTCTAGCAGTACCTTTTGAGCTACTTTAATTTATTGGCAAAGAGAAGAAGATAGTTTTCGATCTTAAAAATTTACCGAAAATTTTTGAATTATGAATTTTCATGACAAAAGTAAGTTAAAAGAAAATCTGAATAACTATATTCATATCTCTAAAATCCCCACACATTTCGGACTTAATTTTGAATCTCAACTCTTCAACTAATTAAAATTAAAGTTAAATCCCCACTAATCCTACAACAATTAAGATCGATTTTTCAAATCAAATAATGATCTTCAAAGTTATTTCAAGAACATTTACATGACCTCTTTCCTTCTTTTTAATACAAATTTTTAAGAGAGAAGATTCGTAAAATTGTAATTTAAGAACGAGTTTATCGATCTTACATAACATCTTAATGCGATTTGACTAATGCCCCCACAATATTTGGTAGAAATAGGATTGAAGATAATAAAACTTTCGTATTTGCCTAAAATTACTAAAAAAGTGCAATTATGTTCCATACTATAGAACCTTGCCTTTCGATCGTTTTAATTTCAAATATCTCAACGTACAAATATAGCTAATGATAAACCCTTTGAATATTTGAATGCGTAAGAAGTTAAAAACAAAGCGTAAGGTGACAAGGTTTGATATGACTTCGCAGGGTTATAATGCTAGATACTCTGAATATGTTAACCTAAGGGCAAGTCAAACAATTATTTGCATTTATACTTTCTAGGTGAAATAATTACAATGACTTCATTAGTATGACCTCTCTTTTTTAAAAGGTAAAATAACTATTGCGATCAACGCAGGTACATGATTCAAGATTTTGACTGTTGATGAAATAAGTATTTAAGGTCTCATTTTAGTCGATTGATTTTTTCAATCAATTGATGGCTTGAGATTTGAATAAAACCAATTGGGTCCCGAAATTCGGGCATCGTGAAACGAAGCGGGTACGCGTGGAAACCTTATCGAGTTTTTGAGACGCGAATTCTATGATCAATCAAGCTTGAAACTAGATCGAGCTCTTAGAGATTTTTGATAACCAAATAAAATCTCAATAATCAAAATGGCTAAGGTCGCATTGGGTTTTTCGTCCTACTCTGGACTCAGAATTAACTCAATTTTTCAATTTTTCAGTGGTAAATGGATCGCGATATTGAAAAGACAACACCAGTGATAAGATCTTCATATATATATTAAGTACTATGATGAATCCTGTATATACATTAATATTGTCTGACCATATAAAATCACAAAAGTATACCAATTGTCTCGGTATTCGCGAGATCTTGTCCTTAAAAGTAAAGGACCCTGAACAAGTTTTTATGAGAAACACTGGAATTTCACCCACTTTATGACATCATCCATTTTCCTTTGAAAGAAAAGGCGAAATGGAAGAATAAAATTATTTACTCACAAGACCAAGTTTTAATGGAGGAGAATTCAACCCTCTTGCTAATTACTGTATCTGCACCCAGATGCCCTCGCTCGGAACCCCACGATGGACCACGAAGAGCATGTAATACCCCGCCGGAGCCAATGTACGGGACCCTGGAGCCACCGCCTCCACCGCGAAAACCGAATTCCCGACATCGGCAACCTTACCGCCGCCGATCACCAGCAACCGCTGGTTCATCGAGAAGGAGTGCGTGTTGAACGGCGGCGCCACCATTGTCACCGACACGGCGTTTGGGGAGACGGTCCCCGCCACCCTGAAGCGGACCACGAAGCTCTGCGAGTACCCGATCTTGGCCTGCGAGGCCGGGTAGATGATCTGGGGGCGCGAGTTTGAATTCTCCGGGTCCAAGTACGGCGGCCGGAACGCCTCGAGGCGGAGCTCCGTTGGGAAGATCACTCCAGTGAAGTTGTAGTAGATGTGGCAGTTGCTCCCACCAACGAGCACCCGCCCGTCCCGCAGCAGCACTGCCGTGGAGTGGTACACCCGTGGGATCTGTGATGGGTCCTGTACCGCGAAGCGCTTGCCTGCTGGTCCGTCGGGACTGTAGATGACCGGGTTGAGGACTGGGTTCCGCCCGTACTCCCACCCGGCAGTCCCCGCCGCCACGCCATTGATGATCAGGACATCGCCGTTCGGCAGCAGCACCATGTCGCCCAAGGTCCGAGCCTGAGGCATCGTCTCCATGGTCCATTGCGGGTTCGGGTCGGTTATTCTGATCCGCCCGCAGGTGTTCAACGCTCCGACAAATTTCCCACCCATCGCCTGCGTGAAAGCTCCTTTCGGAGCTCCACCACAGACCAACACTTCAGCTACGACATTTTTCGTGGGTTGTGTCGTCGTATTCAGTGGGAGCAACACCGACGAGCCCGTGCTCGGGTAATTTCTTGGGTCACCGCCGGGCATCGTCGGGTACGTTCGGACCACCTTGTTGTTGACGTAATCAAACAATATTGCGCGGTTGTTCGCGAATATGAATAGATTGCCGTCGACGTTGAGGTGGACAAACGGGTAGAGATTATTCTCGATGCCGCGGTCATTTGTCTGGACCAGAAACGGCAGGCTATGGATGTGCGGGGCTCCAGAGCTCTTCGGGTAGAACTCGTAGTTGAACTGCCGCCGGCCGCCGATGACGATCTGGCGGCCATCGGGGAGAAGCTGGTTGGTCGCGTACCAGCGGCGCGCCGCCAGACCGTTCTCGATCTCCTGCCAGTCGCAACGGCCGTTCGAGCACGGGACGAAGATCCGGACCTGCCGCTCCCCGTCACTGTAGCCGCCGGTCTGGACAAGGCTGCCGTCGGGCATGGCGGCGCCGGAGGAACACCAAACGTCGGTCTGGACCATAAGGGGGCGGAAGGTGTTGGAGGCGACGTCGTACTCGACAGAATGTGCGGTGCAGTCGTCAACGACGACGGTCTCCGTTGGGTCGTGGCGGCACTTGCCATCGGGGAGGGAGAGGTTGGACAGCCCGAAGTCGGTGCGGTCGAAGATGACGACGCGGTCGTTGTGGAGGAGCTGCATGTGCATGGCCACGATGCCGATGTTGCTCTGCAGCAGCTGCCACCGCGCGGCGGCGGCGGCGGCCAAGAACAGGAAGAAGCAGCACAACATCAAGCGAAGGCCCGAAGCGCGAGCGTGGGAGAGGGACGTCATCTTGATTTGCATGGCTCTCTAGTTCCTAGGATTTGGAGGTCTCGTGCGACTCGCCTTATAAATCACTTAGAGAGAGAGAGAGAGAGAGAGTGATGGAGACACAAACAGATTTCACTTACCAGAAATTCCTAGATTAATGCATTTTATTCAGTAGCTACCCCCACACCACGATTTTTCAAATTCGAAATGCGAATGATCCTCGGCAAACGACGGTCCAAAACCCAACTCATCAAACAAACGACGGGTCTAATTTTCAAAGGGGCCCGAGAGAATTATTCATTAAACGCGGCCCGCCACCTCATACGTGAGAGAGATTGTTAGGGAGAAATCGCCGAACGAACACGGAATCGAACCATAGTATTCATGCTGGCGGGTGCTTTTGTCTTTTCGACACCCCCCATGGTATGACATGGTTGGTCGCGGGTCGCCATACGAATTTTTTGGTACCATTAACGATTGAACCGAAGGAAGCGGTTCGAGGAGATTTATTCTTCGTGGGGGGCGATCTCGCCTTCTTCGGAATTGAATAGTCGCCGGAGAGAGCAGCCGCCCAAGATCATTAATGCCCCGCCAGAATTCCCTCTGCGTCTCGAGGTGAATCGGTTTCCAGCTAGATATGTGTTTGGTGCGAACGGATTAGGATGAAGAAGATGGGAGCGACTCATCTGACTTCCATTAATCTCGATTGATACGCACCATCGAACTCAGGTGCGTGCCTCGTTAGGAATTAAGATGTAGAAACTATTTTGTACAGAAATGGAGAAAAGAGAGAGGGAGGAAGAAACTGGTGAATGGTCAAGCTCACAGATTGGGTAATCTAAAATTTGAAAAATGGGTAAAAATAGCGTTCACACAAGATATTTGATCGGGGCTCATTGAGTAAAAGCCCTCAATTTGTTGTGTTGACACGCTTCTGGGGTAATCTAAAATTTGAAAAATGGGTAAAAATAGCGTTTACATAAGACATTTTATCTGGACATATTAAGTAAAAAGCCCTCAATTTATTGTGTCAACATGATTCTAGGGTAATCTAAAATTTGAAAAATGAGTAAAGATAGCGTTCACATAAGACATTTGATCCGTGCTCATTAAGTAAAAGCCCTCAATTTGTTGTGTCGACATGATTTTAGGGTAATCTAAAATTTGAAAAATGTGTAAAAATAGTGTTCACACAAGAAATTTGATTCGTGCTCATTAAGTAAAAGCCCTTAATTCTAGAGAAATCTAAAATTTGAAAAATGTGTAAAAATAGCGTTCACACAAGACATTTGATTCGTGCTCATTAAGTAAAAGCCCTTAATTTGTTGTGTCAACACGATTTTAGAGTAATCTAAAATTTGAAAAATGTGTAAAAATAACGTTCACACAAGATATTTGATCCAAGCTCATTAAGTGAAAATCCTCAATTTGTTGTGTCAAATTCTAGGGTAATCTAAAATTTGAAAAATGGGTAAAGATAGCGTTCACACAAGACATTTGATCTGGGCTCATTAAGTAATAACCCTCAATTTGTTGGGTCCACGATGATCGCACAGTGTATCGGCGATGTCAAGTATTTCACGCAAGAGTACGTAACGACAACACGAGGAAGCAAGGATTGTGAAGACGAGCATCATCAAGATTCAAGCAAGGATCTCTCTATCATGTTGGGTGTCTCCATTGATGGCTTAACAAATCTCAATCATTGACAGATGGGGGCATCTCTTTGAAGCGGAAGATCACGTTCTGTACGGTGCAAACGTCGTCGTCATCGGTTCACTGCGGGGTCCCGATCAATAGCGACGATGCTAAGGACAATCAGGAGACTTTCGAGGAAATATATTTCGATTCCGGCAAATACCCATTACGAAATATCACGAGAAAGGTTAGCGTCATTGAAAATTAGAACTCCGTCCGTCTTGAGTGCTCGGAATGAAAGTTATCGCGTTCGATGTCGACTAGTCGGGTGGTCAAAAAGCTCCCAAATGCGCCAATGTTTTGAACAAGGGGAAAAGGAAACGTAGAGGCTAGGGAGGAAGAGGGACAGCAAAGAATCGATCCCCACGTGTAAAAGTAAAACCCGTCCAAAGGACTTAGAAGGAGGGCTCGAGCAAGAAAGGGGCTTTGGCAAAGAAACATGGCCGATCTCGAATCATGCCTATCAATCCCTCTGCCCTTTTTCTTAGGCTTTTCTCCTCCTCCTCCTCCTCCTCCTCCTCCTCGTTCTTCTTCCTCTTGTTCTCTCTCTCTCTCTCTCTCTCTGTCAAATCTAAAATCTACTATAATGTCGGCGAGGTAAACATTGTCCTGCACTGACAAGTGGAGGAGTAAATGCTGCGCATGTGATCGCCATCCGGTCCGTCCATTTCGTCCTTCTCCTTTTGTTTTGTCGTCCATTGGACGGGATGATCAGATTCTGTTCTCCGTTGGCTGCCAATGAGGAGGAGGAGGAGGAGGAGGAGGAGGAAAGAAAAAAAAAATGGCAATCTGCTTTTGGATCCCGCTTTCAATGGTGGGGCCGAGGGGGTCACTTTCCCTTCGGATCTTCGGATTAGAATAGCGTCGCTCTCCTCCACTGGTTCGGTGTTCTGTCCTGTGGAGAAAAAGCGTACATTGTCTTCCCTCGTTTGGCGAGTCTCAATCATTTTTCCTCGTCTTTGCTTTCGTTGATTCGCGTTCATGTGCTGCGAGGAGAGCCCACACGGGGCTTTCTCTGTAGTCTGTATTCCCTTCCTGTTTAGCACGTCGACGCGCGTATTCCTCGCAGGACAAGTTTGGAGGTCGTGCCGGCGTGGACGAGTATTGGTGCCGATGGGTAGTTTGACTGGGGCAGCCGACCGTGGAAAGTCTCGCACGTTACCTTCATTAGCATGGCGTAATTTAAAGCCGTGGCTCGTGCGAGCTACGACCAGAAGGAATCATATCGTCTACACAGGCTCGGCCGAATCTGTCTTCTTTTTTTTTCTCGACGGCTTTGGTCGTTCGCGTGAAGTGTCCGGTTCGTCGAGGAGCAGTGCCGAGATATATTAAAATCAATTAGGGTTTTTCGATGGATCAAGAAAGACAAGCATACTAATCATCGATAAAGGTAAATAGTTCCAGGGTAAACATATATTAATCCTAAAAATCTAAAATCAATAGTATGGTACCTACCCTTTTAGAATATGTTCCCAATTTTTTGCCTTTAAGTCTATCCTATATTCCGGGTCTAATTTTATGGTTTACTCAAGAACCTGTTTTTTCTCTTGTTTCGTTTTTTGTAGGAAAATAATATGAGTAACAAAACAGTTCAAAAGTAAAAAAAGAAGAAGGGGTGCAAGCAACGGTGAGGAGGAGGGCGAATCATGAGCGAAGGAGAGAGTTGTAAAGTGTCCGAGTGAGGTCAGAGAAATTAGAAATAAAATATGTCAAGAGAAAAATTAGAAGTTTTTACGCTATATGAAACGAGTTCCAGATTCCATGCGGTTTACTAGCGGTTCTTCGCTCATAATTGAGGATCAGACCAGGTTCTAACAAGAACCTCAAAACAGACTGATTTTCGGGGCGGTCCAGCTCAATTCTCAAGTAGAATTGATTTGGTTGCACAGCTCTAATCGTCGAGGCCACCCCGGGGGTAGATCCATGATTTTTTGACGTGCGTCTCGGGTCGCCCAGCTTGGCAATGTGGGAAAGAGAGTCATGGGCCCCGCTTTCTTTTGGCGATGCTAATCATAAGACGTGGGGCGAACCCCCAACGTAATTCATGGTGCATCCAAAAAGTGTCCGGGTTTCATTTTTCCAACCCCCCCTAAACTATTTCTCTAATCAAAGAGCTTGTCATTGGAAGCGGAGGTCAGCTCAATGATGCATATCACCTCCAAAGTACGTCCACATTAATCTTCTCCACACGTTAGATCCATCTGGGGCGCTTTTGGACCGGTCACTTACCGTTAATTTTCCTGAGAAGGGGCCACGTTTAGACGACTAATTCGATCATAACCCCTTCTTTCAAAGCAGAGAGAGAGGGAAGGTGGGGGATCTAAGTTGCTCAAAGACTTGCCTACGAAGAAACATGGGTTGGTGGGCAGGAAGCATATTCCTTAGAGCTGTGTTGAGCAAAGCAACGGCTGGTTCCATTCAATCCTCGCTCCTTTCGGTGCCTCCCCTCTGACAAATTATAGAGAGAGAGAGAGAGAGAGAGAGAGCGCTCACCAGATTGGAAGATTTCGTTCATCCCTTGGCGAAAAGCATCTCTCTTTCTTTTCTTCTTTCGTGCCACCCTTTTTCATTATGGGTTTCGGCACACAAGGAATAGATGCAGATATGACCACAAAAAGTGCAGGATTTACTCTTTTCCGTATTCTCCTCTGCATAATACGCAGCGCCTTGGGGGGATTCGGGAGGGGCGAATGTGCCTTGTCTTGGCTAAAAGAGGAAAACCAGATGCTCGCGTTCTGTAATGCACGTGAATGGGGACAATGATAGGCATCCCTTTCGTTCATACCTATCGATGCGAAGTACGAGTACGACCGACAGCAAGAACCGCAGGACAAGAGGCCCTCGGCCTCGGCCACTTTAACATTCTCATACATAAAAACCAGAATGTGCAAGTTAGGCCTCGTGTAGGACAGGCAACGCCACCACGAGGTTGGAATTCCTGCCGGTTCTATGTTGTCGTCGTTCGCGTTTGAGATTCGTCGACTGGGTTACTCCTTCCATTCATCGACGCCGTCCAACGACCGAAGAGATCACGATGTGCCGCGAGCACATTGGCCGGCGGCTTGACTGACGCCTGAGGTTTTTTGGATGCCGAAATTGAGGATGAAAGAATATTCTCTAAGATTGTATGATTAGTCATTTTGTTGATTATTGGTATAAGAATAAAATCGGTTCTACGCTGGAAAAAAGAAGAAGCTCGCATAGGATCTTGGGCATTGGCTAGTAAAAAAAAATCATCTTTCATAAAATGAAATCACCAAAAGTCTCGAACACGATCTAGCTAACTCCGACACGACATGTTAAATAAACATGTTGCACGTTCTTGACACGCCTATAAATGAGGTGACAAGATACAAACACGAAATGACACGATACGATGCACTAGCTCATTTAAAGATGCACGTCGACATGTATACATTATGAACTCGCAAAATACGTTTATACATGAAATCCCATGTTAATGCATCTGACGTGTTTCAACCGTTCTCTAATTAACATTGTCTTCATTTCAATTAACATCTAAATTATAATATTAACTCATTTTTTTATGTTCTTTAACTTTTGAATCCCTATAAATGTTATTGTATTACCTAACATTCTTTTTAACGTGGATGTTATTTTGGTTAACTTTTGGGATAAAAGAAGGTTTAAGATGTAATCTTCACATAGCACGTGAATTCTTGTCGCAACAGAGTAAGCAATTGATAAAGCTGTGAAAGATAAAGCTATGAAAGATATGATCTTTTTCCTGTCATGAGCGAGTCTCATTTATGACACAGGACCCATCTACCTCAAATCCAAACTGTTCAATTAGGTTATTGATGTCGTATTGTATTATGTCGTGTTGTGAAGTTAGTTCTGTCGATAACTGTCGACGTTACTTTTACTTAGCCCAGGCACATGGGCTTCGGTCCACTAATAAAAAATGTCCCTTGCAGCTGACTAGTTGCTTTAGAATCAAGCAAGATCCACGGATAGCTGGGCCAAAGACATGAAATGGGCTTGAAAATGGCCCATCACCAAATGGGCTCGCTCTTTAATAAGGCATCGCATTGGCCCATCATTTATCGTCAACGTGACTGCAAAACGGTCAACGTGAATCAACAGCAATAAGAGGGCCGGGCCCAGGAAGCAACGACTTCGGGACATAGTCAATGTTAAGCTTATCCAAACAAATTACCCACCGAACCGAGCATGGGCGGCTCAGGGATCACGTGTTCAATATGCCTTTAATGAGATTAGAAGTTCGAGCAACGCCGTGAGCGAGAACCTACTCATGCTCTCCGGTGCTCCCACCTCCGCCGGTAGAGCTCCGGCATGTTGGTAGGACAAGTCCCGGGCCCTTTCACGGTCCGAGCAATTTTGAGTAGTTATAAAGTAAATCGAACATGGAATAACGGGTATGGCTATGATCATGTCAAGAGAAGATGATTGAGGTTAATTGTTTATTTCACTTATTTACCGAGTAAAAATAAATCCAACATCGCACTAATAAGGATATAAATGAAGAGTCTCTATGGAGGTCGAATTCAATGGTCATTCATTTTGACCGTCGGTCAATATTAGATAATTCCGTGAAGATTTTCGACTTTTGTCAGTAAATCACAAGATAATTGTAATTGTATTACATATGGATGCTAACTTTCATTAAAGCGGAAGCTACACTTCATCTTTCTTTTCTAAATTGTGAGCCGATTATTACTTTGTCCCGAGATGAAACTAAAATTCGACTTCTTAAAGATAGACATTTGTCGGTATATTGCGAGGTAATTGTATCTTCGCGTAGAATATTATCGCGAGATGGAAATGTGATGTCCAAAGTAGAAACTGGAATTTAACTTGTTCACTAGGCATATGGGTTTCGGCCACTTTGTTCAATCAAAACGCAAACGATAATCGTGATTCACTCGAACTAGTTGCAAAGTTCGGACCCGATGTTCATTTAAGACTGCATCTACGGATGATGCCAACAAGATTATGTTAAGACAAATATTAGATGCAATTATTCGACAAACATATATGTTAAAAAGCGATCCAATCCAGGTCCAGTTCCAAGATGGGTTGAGCTAGTTCTTCATTTCATTAATTAAAATTTGACTCTGCTCGATTCACTTGGAATCAACCCATTTTAAAAGCGATCATCTTTACCAATATGCACATCCTAAATGTTTCATGACAATGATTTGCGAGGACCGTTACATATGACCTGTCATATTTAATTAAGTTAATATAGATTTTGATATCTATCAGTAAATCTCTAGATAATCGTAATTTCGTATGTTATATTTTTTTTCTTTTATGATCCCGAGATACCTATATAGCTCAAAAGTGGAATATGGACTTCTAACTTATTTAACGGTTACAGATAATTTTCACTTATATTATTCGTAAGTAAAAAACACGATAAATGATAATTAGAAAGATTTGCTTGAACCAGTTACGGAATGCAGATCTATGGCATCCGGTTCGGGACGTGCTATCCCCGGACAGCGTCGGTAGCACCTCGAGCTCCCATGTCCAAATCAATGAAGCTTGGCACCACCAAACGCCGTCGTCTCGCGGGTGTGCCGTCGTACGTTCCTCTCCTTCCCCGGCGCACGAGTCGCCCCCCTTCCTAATTTTCGTACACAAATTGACCCACTTTTTCCATCTTCATAACAAAATTTCTCGCATTTTTCTCTGTCCTCTTTCCCATCGATGTGGGCAGTATATTAAGCCCACCTTATGAAAAGGGCCAAAGTTTTTGTTTTTGATGTTTGTGCACAACGCTATGTTACAGTCCGCACCTCTCACTCTCCTCCCCCTCTTGTCCTGCGAATCCAAGCGTATCGAGTGCTTCTTCTGCGCGCACAGGTTGGTATTCGTCCTCAATCTCCTCTCTTCTCCATCGGGACTGATTTAGGGAAGTGGGAATTTCTTATACAGCGATAGGTAGCACACACCCGGCTTTCTGTTTCCCAATACTCTAGGTTAAATTCTGAATTGGAATTGGACCTGATGGAAGCAATGCAGTGAGCTGGCTTGCGCTGGACATTGGGTTTTCTGATTGATTGGCGGGGTAATCTGGTGCCTGAGAGCGGTGGAGGTTCGAGGATTAGCTGTAGAGTTTGCGTTGGCGGCTTGGGTTGGGAGGGGGTGGGGGGATAGCTGGGGGATTGTTTCCCTGGCCATGCGCCGCGGTTTCGTGGTGATCGAGAAGCTCAAGGTGATGCCTTGTGTAGTGGGTTGCGATTTGTTGACTCGGGTGCTGAAATTGGGATAGGGTTGCTGTTGGGGGTTTCGATTAATTGGTGGAGAAGATGACTAGGGAGGAGAGGAATTTGAGCGCTAGGAAGAAGGAGAAGTTTGAGATTTGTTTCGATTCAGACGACGATGAACCCATCGGGTCGCTTCTGAAATTGAAAAAGTCACGAAAAAGCAAGAGGGTTAAGTTGGGGTTGGATGATCTCAGCGAAGAAGGTAAAAAACATGGGGCCATTGAAGAGAAACCATTGCTTGTGGAGGATTTGGGGGGCATGGATGATACATTGGCGAGCTTTAAGAGGAAGTTAAAAGGTCCAAAGAGAGAGCGCAGGAGCTCAGTTGTAAGCAGTGTTTCTTCAGATGTGGGGGAGCTGTTGGAACATTCCACAAAAGAAAACATGGGTGATAGGATTGCAGATACAATTAAAATGGAATTGGTTGTGAGAAAGGGTCAAGAGACTGGCGGTGATGGATCTCATAAGAGGGTTGGAATAGAAAGAAAGGGAAGAGCAAAGAGGGCTAAATTGGATCCAACCATGAAAATGGTTGAGGGCCAAAATAAGGCCTATGATGATGATTCTAAAGATTTGGAACCTCAGCATGATTCACCGGAAAAAGAAAATCATCGAGCTGCTCCAGGAAAAGGTCCTGATGATTTAGCTGATGGGCTGTTGGAAGACTCAATATCATCATTTTTCAAGGGAGCACAATCCGGTGATCTTGGTTTTAAACAGGAAATGGGGATGCATACTGCAGATCATGGGCTCAGCCACCAGTCTGATGGTGTTCCCAGAGATTTTCATGCTGCAGAAGTTGGAAAACATCAAACCACTCACTTCTCGGAGGAAATTCTCTCCAAGACCAAGAAACGCTCAGATAGAACATGTCTGGATTTTGGTTCAGCTTCGGATGAATGTGACATGGTAGATGATGAGACCTTCGGTAAAAATGCCAATCATGCTGCTAGCTGCGTAGAAGAGGGAAATAACTTAGCTGTTAGCTTATTTTCGGCCCAAGGTGGACCTTCCTCTGATGCTTGTGGCTCGAGCAAACTGGGTGAGGGGGCTGGTGCATGTTTGACAAGTTCTCAAGTCAACGACATCAGTTCAGCTCCTGTGGAAAAGGCTGTGTTGGAAATGGGAACCATCAAGCATGGGCTAAAGCACTGCTCTATGGAGAAGACATGTACTTCAGTGGTGGATATCAATGGGTCTTGTAAAACTCTGTCTGTCACAGATACAAAGGAAGAGACTTATGGAATTGGTCGGGTTGAATCCTCTAAAGAATTTACCGATGTATCATGTGGAGACCAGATGGAAGTTTCCGAAGAAATTGTGGAGCTTCCAATCAACGGCGGAGTATCAAACGTCTTATGTCCAAGTAAATTAAAAGACGCCCAACAATGTAACCGCAAATATGTTTCAAGTTCGATATCTCAAGAGCCACCTGAGAGCCGTATGGAGATTGAAGAAGCTGCCGTGTCAAAAATCAGTTCAGATGTTAGTCTGTCTACGTCCGATCATACTCAGCCTCACTCATCACCTCGCGACACCTTTAAAGGAACTCCCTTGCCTAGTCAGAACTATATCTCAACTGAAGGAATGACTACCAGGGCATCTCTTATCCCTACTTTTCAGTACGAGAAGGACAATGATCCTGAAGATAATCGTGATTCGAGCAGCAAAGACACTAAGCTCTCGGCTATGCAGCGTGAACTACGCAAGGCCAGAAAGCATAGGCATGGAGACATGGCTTATGAGGGAGATGCTGAATGGGAGACTCTAATGAATGGGCAAGGTTTTCTTCAAAACCATCAGGTTGGGGGTATTGTTCGTTCATATAGAACCAGAGGGAAGCCTGAATTATCTTCAAATGGTGGTGCTGTAGCAGTGTCAGTCGGACTGAGAGCTCGAGCAGCTGGTCCGTTTGAGAAGATCAAATTCAAGGAGTTCTTGAAACGGAAAGGCGGCCTTCAAGAATATCTAGAATGCAGGTTTATTCAAATCCCAAAGCCTACAGTGCATTTGCATATAGTGCTGTCACTAAAACAGTCATACTGGCTGCAGCAAATTTTCTTTGATCACATTCTGCAGTTCATATAACCAAATTGAAACTCTTAATGATATCCAATGGGAGTTTTCATCCCAACTCACCGTGAGGTGCAAAGTTTGAATGCTTCCCCTCACCTTGTAAACTGAAGTTAGGGTATTTAGTCTGTTGTTACTATTATGCAAGCTTCTATTTTCCGTGCTCTAAACTGGCTCAATATAACTTATCACTTGTTATAATACAGGAATTTGATCTTAAGTCTTTGGAGCAAAGATGCTAGTAACATATTGTCTCTTGTGGACTGTGGGGTTGCAGAATCTCCCTCAGACAATGAACCAGCTCGAGCTTCTTTAATTAGAGAGATATATGCTTTTCTCGATCAGAGTGTAAGTTGTAATTGACTTTCAAGTAATTTCATTCTCAACAATAAACTTTTAGCATTTATGAACGCTTCATCCTGCTTCCTTCTTTGGCATCAATTTCATGATCAGAATGAAGTTACAGCAGATTATCATGTCATGTCCATTCATCCACATGTAGGTATGCATTTGACTGACATCTCCTCAGACAGACATTGCAGTCATTCCACAGTATAGCATCGTGACATTTTGCACACCCTTGGCCCTTGAACTTCAATAATCTTTAGACATGACAAAGATTTTTGCTGATGTGATCCATGCACATCCTAACATAAAAATCTGTGCAGTTCACATACAAAAACGTTTTTCGTAATTTACTCTGCTGTTTCTACTAAAGGGCACTTTTATGGCTGAAGCTATCATCTGTGTTTTTTAGTTAAAGAGTAATGTCAAGTGATTATGTATATTTGCCAGGGTTATATCAATACTGGAGTTTCTACAGCTAAGCAGAGAGCCACATCGAATGTGGGCCAAAATGATGAGGTTATAGATGAAAAAGATTCTGAAAAGATTGGTTGGGTGTCCATTGCTCCAGATAAGCAGAGGACCAAATTAAGTGTTGAACCAAATGATGAGGTTTCGGGCGAAAAAAATCTTGAGAAGATCAGTGGGATGTCTTTTGGTGATATGGGGAGCAAGATTTCCACTGCACTTGGTCAGTTCAAGAAATCTGAAACTTGTGTGGAGGCAAATGACAGTGTAGGAATGATTAGCGACGGAAGTTCCAAATCAGGAATGTTGGAGTGCCAGAGCCTTAATTCAAGGATGGGGCAGTCACCCTGTGATATAAAAATTGATTGCCCGGACAACCATCACTCTACAAATGATTTGACTGATGCAGATTTGCCAAAGAAGTCAGATTTAGATGTTTTACCTGTTGATGAGTCTTCCAAAGCTATGGAATTCAGTTTGGAGCCTGCTATGGCTTCAGAATCGGTGGAGTGTCCTGATTCTGTTAAATGTTTATTGAATGTTCAGGCAGGGCATCTGGAATGCAGCTCAGATGCGGGAAAGAGAATAATAGTTATAGGAGCAGGTCCTGCTGGCTTAACCGCTGCACGGCATTTGCACCGCCAGGGTTTTTCAGTGACTGTGCTTGAGGCTAGGAGTCGGTTAGGTGGCCGAGTTTTAACTGATCGTTCATCTCTTTCTGTTCCAGTTGATCTTGGGGCTAGCATCATTACTGGTGTTGAAGCTGATATGGACACTGAAAGAAGACCAGATCCTTCCTCATTGATCTGTTCGCAGTTGGGCCTTGAATTGACTGTGTTAAACAGTGATTGCCCTCTCTATGATGTTGTAACGGGTCAGAAGGTTCCTGCTGATCTTGATGAAGCCTTGGAATCTGAATACAACAGCCTTCTGGATGATATGGTGTTGGTTGTTGCACAAAATGGGGATCGTGCTATGCAAATGTCACTTGAGGATGGTTTAGAATATGCACTAAGGAGGCGCCGAATGGCACAAGTAGGAACAGATATTGGAGAAAGTGAACTGCAGAACTCTTCACTTATCAATTTAAAAACTAGGACTGACTGTGGAGCTCCTGATGATAGTTTTTTGAAGGAGGACATATTGAATCCCCTTGAAAGAAGGGTGATGAATTGGCATTTTGCCCATTTGGAATATGGTTGCGCTGCATTGCTGAAGGAAGTATCCCTTCCTTATTGGAATCAAGATGATATATATGGAGGATTTGGGGGAGCTCACTGTATGATAAAAGGGGGTTATAGTACTGTCATTGAGTCTCTTGCGAAAGACCTGAATATACATCTAAATCACATAGTAACAGATATTTCATATGGTATCAATGAGAGTGGATTAATTGATGGAGACTCTTACAGAGTTAAGGTTTCCACTTCAAATGACCATGAGTTTTTAGGAGATGCTGTTCTGGTGACAGTACCCCTTGGGTGCTTAAAAGCTGAGACCATTAAGTTTCTCCCTCCATTACCTCAATGGAAACAGTCTTCTATTAAGCATCTTGGTTTTGGCGTCCTCAATAAAATAGTTTTAGAATTCACGGAAGTATTTTGGGATGATACTGTGGATTATTTTGGAGCAACTGCGGAGGAAACCAATTGCAGGGGTCAGTGCTTCATGTTCTGGAATGTCAAGAAAACTGTTGGAGCTCCTGTTCTTATAGCCCTATTGGTTGGGAAGGCTGCCCTCGATGGTCAATGTATGACTTCAGCTGACCATGTAGGTCATGCTGTTATGGTTCTTCGTAAACTGTTTGGAGAGGCATCGGTTCCTGATCCAGTTGCATCTGTTGTCACTGACTGGGGGAGGGATCCTTTTAGTTATGGTGCTTATTCCTATGTTGCGATTGGATCATCTGGAGAAGATTATGACACCCTGGGTAAGCCTGTTGATAACTGCGTATTTTTTGCTGGTGAAGCCACCTGTAAGGAGCATCCTGACACTGTTGGTGGTGCAATGATGAGTGGACTCAGGGAGGCTGTGCGAATCATGGACATATTGAGTACTGGAAATGATTACAGAGCAGAAGTGGAGGCAATGGAAGCTGCACAAAGGCAATCTGACAATGAAAGAGATGAAGTCAGGGACATAATCAAGAGGCTTGAGGCGGTTGAAATCTCTAATTACCGTTACAAAAACTCCTTGGAGGGTGACTATATCCTTTCCAGGGAAGCTTTGCTGCAGGAGTTGTTTTTCAACACTAAAGCCACTGCTGCAAGACTGCATGTGGCAAAGGCACTGCTACGCCTTCCTGTTGAAACCCTGAAGTCATTTGCTGGCACCAGAGAAGGGCTTAGCACACTTAACTCATGGATACTGGTATCATTATGATTAAGATTTCATTTGAACAACATGAAATTGTGTGTTGATATGAATATTGATAATATTTACATACATTCTGTGGCAGGATTCAATGGGAAAGGATGGGACCCAACTCCTTCGTCACTGTGTTCGCCTTCTGGTTCTTGTCTCCACCGATCTTCTTGCAGTGCGTCTGTCAGGTATGGGGTTCCCTTTGCTCTTTCAAGATATTTATAGCAAGCTGCAGAAAACTTGAACGTTATACCTACAATACAACTTCTTGAGTCTGTTGATGTTTCTTGGAAGGGAGGAGAAATGGTACACTTATAGTTTAACTTATGCACAAAAGGTTTTACTCTGGTATGTTGATTGGATGTATGTGTCTAAAGCATTGAGTCTTTGGATATTTTTGCTTGTATAAAGGGACAATTTTTTTTTTTACATCTTTTGTTCCATCACAAAAGAACTTTATATCTGTCAAAATGCTAGAAGCTTACACAGATTTCTTGTTGCATTTTCCATTAACCGTCCATTCTGAGTTCAGTGCATGATTAGGGGATGTGCTCCTGAGGGAAGTCTCATAATAGGTGACTAGCTATATTGACTTATTAACTTTTTAAGTAACTTTAATCTTCTGCGGCTATGTGGGAAATTAGGCAAGGCTGCCTTGTCTGTCCTGGAGATCCTCACAATTTGCAGTTATATATGCTTCTAGGTGGTGCTTCCTCATACTGGCAATGTCTAATGAAAAATTCTGCACCTAATGCATATTAAGTTTTGTTTAGAATGTTCACTTTTACGCTCACAGGACTCTTGCCACTCTTCTCTGTGTGTGTGTGTGTGTGTGTGTGGCTGTTTTAATGTGTTTCTGATGATCTTGTTGTGTTGTAGGTATTGGAAAAACTGTGAAGGAGAAAGTCTGTGTGCATACAAGCCGTGATATACGAGCTATAGCGAGTCAACTGGTTAGTGTATGGCTTGAAGTCTTTCGCAAGGAAAAAGCTTCTTTGAAAATTAAATCTGTTAGAGAGATTTCTTCTGGGAGGCTACCCGTTCGGACACAACTTGGTGGTTGTGATGCTAAAGGAAACACGCACGATTTGCCTTCTATTACAAACATTAAAAAAGTGAAGAGCAAACCAGCCAAGTTGGAAATCATTAACGACTCAAGATCGGAAAGCAATTCGTCAAGGTCTCGAGGGTCAGTGGAGAGACGGGATGGAATGATGGTCAGGAATGAAAAGATGGTCATCTCTGAGGAAGAAAAGGCTGCTTTAGCTGCCGCTGAAGCAGCCCGTGCTGCGGCACTGGCAGCTGCTGAGGTATTTTTTTGTTGGATCTTTACTCACAATAGATGATAAGGGTTAGGCTTTTCACGTTAATTCTTTCTTATTTTATTTATATTAATTGGCCTTGCTGTTTTCTTTATTGAAAGGGTTCATTGTTTTGTCAAAATCGATCATTTAGGATACATTAGGGTACCCCTTGAGTGATCTCATTGGATATCAATGAACTGTGGTACTTGGCCTATTGAAGCTGCTTATCAGTGTATTCTGAATGCTACAAGTTTCTGCTACATAGTCCTTCCTCTGCGTTTACTTGAACTACTGCTGGACCTCATATACTGGTGACTCAAGCAATTTCCATTTCTGTGCTAGCTCACTTACAGAAAGTTGTTATTTCACCATTTCCATGTTGGTTGTGTTCCATAAATACCATGAAAAGCACCGAGCTGTACACACACGTTCATTTCTCTTCTTTGCCATAGACTTTAATAAAACCAAACTTGTTTTCTCGTATCTTGTGGCTGTTTGTTGTTGGATTATGTTGTTTCTAGGATTTTGTACTTGTCGATAAATTGTGTGCTGCCTTGGTCCCACTCCTTTGTGTTGTCATTACTGTCATTGATTGGAAGAAATTGGATAACCAGTCTATTGAATGCTGCAGGCATATGCATCTTCAGAAGCGAAGTGGAGGACAATGTTGCAGCTTCCCAAGATACCCTCATTTAACAGATTTGCTCGAAGGGAGCAGTATGCTCAGATGGATGAATCTGAACTTCAGAGGAAGTGGCCTGGTGGTGTTTTAGGGAGACAAGATTGCATATCTGAAATAGACTCTAGAAATTGCAGAGTTAGGGATTGGTCTGTCGACTTCCCTCCTTTTATTAACCTTGAAAGTTCAAAAGTGTCAGTAGAAAACCTATCGCAGCAGAGCCATTCAAATGACATTGCAAACAATTTGAACTTCAGAGAGAACTCTGGAGAAAGTGTGGCAGTAGATAGTAGCATATATACACAAGCGTGGGTAAATGCATCTGGAAGTGTGGAGGGTAAAGACTATCACGCCATTGAAAGATGGCAATCTCAAGCAGCTGCAGCAGAGTCTGATGCCTTCCTACCAAATACGCATGTAAAAGATGAGGAGGACTCAAATTCTCTCCCGAGACCCCCGGCCCGTAATCGTGATAGGCTTGCTAATGAGAGCTCTCTATCACAGATTACTGTGAACAAAGATTCGAATGAGAATCAGCATCGAGGAGCGGATCGAATTAAACAGGCTGTGGTAGATTATGTTGCTACTTTGCTTATGCCCCTTTATAAAGCCAGAAAAATTGATAAGGAAGGATACAAGTCTATAATGAAGAAAACCGCGACAAAGGTCCTTTGCAATCTCTTCCTTAGCATCTTCATAAATTTATTTGTGTATAGCAACTAACTTTATTCGGCATGTATCGTTTCTATTCTGTTGACAGGTCATGGAGCAAGCTACAGATGCGGAGAAAGCAATGTCAGTTCCAGAATTTCTTGATTTTAAGCGTCGGAATAAGGTGTGGACTATACTTACTTTCATACCAATGAAGTTAACTTTTGGTGTGTGATTGGCCATTACCAGTATCCCTGTAATCCTTTCCAGGGTCCTTTTTTGGTATTCATGTGGAAAATTACACAGAGACACACGGTTCAGTTCATTACAAAACACTGCATCCTACTATGCAGAGATGTCTGATTACTTTGATATTGAGCTTTGTTGTTGTTCTCTGCTGATGCTAAACTTTGCTTTGCTGCATTCAACATGCAGATCCGTGCTTTTGTGGACAGATTGATCGAGAGGCATATGGCAGCTAAACTGGTTGTGAAACCATGAGAGGCTGTAGGACTTTCTGGTCCTTTATTTTTTGTCTCTGTTTTCCTGGAATATTGACTCATACTGGTTGACTTCCTTTAATGATGGTGGTCAATGATAGAGGCATGGAAAGGATTGCATGCTCTAAATTCTCAAGAAGGTCCAAAATTGCTGGTTATGGAGGATCTGCCACAGAGCGGTGAATGTCATTCAACTTATCTCAGCTTGGACATGTGGTGCTTTGATGAAACTGGTGGCTTCTTGCAAATGTCCTCAATCATCAAAACAAGTTATCGTGTGTTGCGACATTTTAGACTGACTTCAATTTGCCGGGAAAATTCTTGGTGTGATAGGTTTAGCTTTTACCCTGCTTGTACTTTTAAGGTGGATATGAGGAACCCCCTTTTTTTTTTCAAGGCATACACCTAGATTAGAGGCAATTGTTAGATGTTTTTGTTTTATGTGATAACATTTGTACATTGTAGGATATTATCAGCAATTAACCCTATAGACGAATCGCATTCTGTGCGCAAAGCGCTGAATGTTTTTTTCTGCAAGTTGAATCATTGAGCATTTCAACAAATGTTTAAACACTGCCGTGTTCCATTGGACATCTTTTTTCTTTCATTTGGTTTTGCTGGACTTCCTTGTTTCCAAAGTAGAACAAAAGAACAGGACCACAGTACTATATCCAGAGTTTCAATTGTTCCTGATGAAGCATCGGCAGCTGTTCAAGTACAGTTGGCAAGAGCATCTGGAAAGATTGGATGTTAATATTTTTGAAATTTGGAATGAGCATCATCAGCTAGAGCTTTAATTTCACTATTGTCTCCTTAAGATTTTTCTGCAGGTAAACCTGTTTTATCTCCGTCATTGTAGTGGTTAACCAGCACAGATGTCACTTGAAATGAGTTTTAATGTTGCAGTATGCAATAGAGGTTTTGAAAAGCGTCCAAGCAGTTGGTATCTAATTGGAAAGAAACCACGGATTCACATAATGAAGCCACCCTTTTTGTGAATAGATTTTTGGTACACAATACTCATTGCTGTTTTATACTCTGCCAGGTTTTATGGACAATCCTGCATCCCTGCAAGGTATGATTTTGAGCTCCTTCAATGTTGACTCAGATAATTCTATGTATCTCTGTGTACATATGCTTGGTGTAACTGTATATATTGACACATTCCTGCTCAGCCACGCTGTCACAAACTGCTATGCTCTGCTAGTGTTAATATTTGTCCTTTTATCAGTGCTACAGTATCTTGCATGTGTGGATCATTCATGTATCTGAACAATTAAATTTTCCTGCAGTGTTTATATGCCGTGATCAGTCGAGAATGCTTTGGTATGAATCACTCGTCCAAGCGAAATAGATAAGACCGGTCAAGAGTAGAGTGTCTTTTCTACGGGATTGTGCATATATTTCCTCTTTGCGGTGGGCACTATGATACGGTGTGGGGTCGGCACATTGGGCAGCATCTTTGTTAAAGCATCAAAGGACTCTAATTTCTGTGACTTGTCTTATCTCCATTGGTCAATGCAAGCAGTTGAGAGGAGAGATCATCTTATGGATGATCGTTGTCCCAAGAATGCGTGTTTTAAATATTAGTTATGTCTTAACCTCACTCTGATTACATCATACCAGGGAGGAATTCTCTATCGTGTTGTGGTACAGATATAATCTAGCCAGTCAAAGGAAAACTCGGACTCTCGTTTGTAAGTTGAATGACCGGCTGCTGAACCGCTTACTAGTGCAGATTCTTTTGTTCTGGTGAAAACTAGGGATCGACTGGGTGTAAACTCTCAGGTTATTATGTGCAAAGCCTGATGAACTAGCTCTGCTGCTTAAACTTTGGACTGCTACTTTCATGCCCATAATCTTGGAGATTGGCTGAGTAATTTGCGCTTGTATGGACAGGAGCTCCTTGACCTGTTGAGTTAAAGCTCTAGCTCCTTGAGGTTGCAAAACATGAGTTTGCTAACATATGTATAGTGGTTATGTAACTTTATGTTCTCTGATTCATGGGTGTTTACGGACTGTGATCACCTCCTTTCTGTGTCGATTTACTTGAATTTCTCTCTTTCCTTGTCATTGATGTGATTGCCTTGAATGTTCAATCGGATGCCGACGATGTTCACACGGATTTTCTTATCGCTCGCTTCGCCCCATTCGTTTGCACGGCATGTCATACCTAGTTCAAAGTGAAAGGGATTTCGTCTTCAATTTTTGCTTTGAGTTGTTGCCCTTTTGTTTTCACAAACATGCTTTCCAATTTTTGTTACGATTGATGAGTATCGCGTGGGAAAATTGGCTTTTTTGCGGATTTTAGTACATGCCAAAATATCTGTGAATGTTGACCATTGAAGATACGAGTTTTGAGTTTGCGGCATATGTCTACAGCTAATTGTTATAACTTTGATTGAATACACTAAGATAAAATCAATATATTGATTAGAAGCATAATGATTAAAACTTGATAGATGAAGTCTAGAAAGAGAACAAATACAACAAGATTTCACTTGCTTGTTCTTTGCACAGAAATTTTTTCTAAACTTATTGTGCTTTTTTCTTAATTCAATACTAATTATCTTCATTTTGTAATTTTAATTCTAATTTTTATGCAAAATTTCTAATCATTCCAATCAATTTCCATAATAAATTGTTCACGTGACAGGATACTGAATTAAAACAGTTAGTACTAAATTGACGGATGTACAATTAATATAGGACTAATTGGGTAATTATTTCAATATTTGGAAGTTAAGTTGAAGTAGTAATTTGGAATAATTGATCCCATCTAATTTTTGAAACACTACTTGTATATGATCTAATCGGGTTAGTGCTTCGATTTGAGTTATACAAAAGGAAATCTTCATAAGTGCTCTTATCTATCGAATCATGTCCATTGTTGACTATATATTAACTTTTTCGAATGTCTTTACAACCACAAATGATAATTTGTGTCAAATTATTCTATGTGATCTAGACATTAACATTTGCATTTTATTATAGAGTAAATATCATAAAAAAATTTCGAATCATGTTCACTATAATAAAATTATCCTCAAATTTTTTATATCACGAAAAACTCAACTTATATATAGATGATATATATTATCTATCACAATTATGTTCGTAATATATTTGTAATATTGATATAATATTTATATTTTTATAGGGTAAATGTCACATCTCGAATCATGGTCATTATGATAAAAGTATCCTCAATTTTTTATGTCATGAAAAGCTCAACTTATATAGGGCGATATATACACTTTCTCTTACAATTCTGTATAAGTTTGAAATATTTTATCAATATGAGGAAAAACAACGTGATGAGAAAATTTAGAGTTTTCATATCATAGTGGTAGTCTTCGGAATACATTTTATGCCAAAAAAAAGAAAAAGAAAAAGAGGCGGTGACGACACGTGTTATGTCAGAGGCCTCTCATTCTCGTAGGAGGGCATAGATGTAATTTTCCCCACGTCCCGTCTCTTTCAGCGGCCCGAGGTCGAGATAAATCTGAGACACGTTCCTGGATGAAGACGCCAAAACTCGTGATCCACAACAAAAGAAAAGAAAAAGCAAAAGGAAATCG
Source organism: Melaleuca alternifolia (assembly GCA_019926035.1). Taxonomy (NCBI): domain Eukaryota; kingdom Viridiplantae; phylum Streptophyta; class Magnoliopsida; order Myrtales; family Myrtaceae; genus Melaleuca; species Melaleuca alternifolia. Next base: position 1,405,251 of record JAGKPW010000016.1, read on the forward strand.
AAGCTCCCTTCGAACTCCCAAATAAAAAAACGAAGGAGGAGTCGCGAAAGGCTCTCAGATCTCCCCATCCACCGCATCTTCATCATCTCCTCCTCCTCCTCATCGATTCCAGTAGCCGATCCATCCATCCATCCATCGAGAGAGACAGAGAAGATGCCTTCGGAATTCAGTGGCGATGTGACCGCTCCCTTCTTCGGATTCCTCGGCGCCGCCGCCGCCCTCGTCTTCTCCTGTAAGTCTCCGATCCCTGGCATCCGCCGGATCCGCCGTCTTTTTTTCTCCCCCGGTTCATTCTCAATCTGACGACCCGCGCGGTTGGGGGGGGGGATCTGCGCTTTCTTGGCAGGCATGGGAGCAGCCTACGGGACCGCCAAGAGCGGCGTCGGCGTGGCGTCGATGGGGGTGATGAGGCCCGAGCTGGTGATGAAGTCGATAGTGCCCGTGGTCATGGCCGGTGTCCTCGGTATCTACGGCCTGATCATCGCCGTCATCATCAGCACCGGGATTAACCCTAAGGCTAAGTCTTATTACCTTTTCGATGGCTACGCGCACCTCTCCTCCGGCCTCGCTTGCGGCCTCGCCGGGCTCTCCGCCGGTATGGCGATCGGCGTCGTCGGGGATGCTGGCGTCAGGTAATTTTTTCGATCGATTGGCTTGCGTCTGTTACGTGGATAGTTAGTTGGTTTCGGGGGATTGACGTGGATAATTAGGAGTTTGTAGTTGAGGACTTGCTTGTAATGTTGCAGTTATCTACTGTGGATTGGCTATGGTTTATTGGCTATTTCCTCCCAGATCGATGTTTTGTCAAGGTTGCTACCATGATTGAATGGAGCGATTAAAGATCTTAAGATCGGATTGGGGGATTTTAAGATTGTACAGATTCCCAAAATAATGTGGAAATATTCATAATTGTTTGATTTGGACTCATTATCCTTTTGGTTGGATCGTAATTGCACAAGAGCAGCTAAATGATGATCCGCTAAGACCTGAAAACATTTATATGAAGCACTCCTGCCACTTTGTTCTATTCTTTCCTTCTTTGAGTCCTTAAATCAATCGAGAGGCTAAACTTAATCTGTGTTTCTGGCTAAACTGAACTCCTAGTCTGTGCGGATTTGACTTCTGGGTTTTTAGGGTAGATTAGCATTTAAGGGGCAACTCAAGACGTTGATAAGTTCATTGTTTCCATTTGAGGGGCAATTCGAATAGACATCTATAAGACCATTGTTTTCTTCAAATTGCTCATGCCATAGGTATAGAGCTAATCATTTTGTACATAAGCCTGAAGCTGTGTGAATCGTTTGAGAAGTTATTTATATAAAATTTTTATTAATTTGGATGCTGCTCACGGTTTCACCATGTTTAGTATGCCTCTAAGTATTCGTCAGAGCTCTACTGTTTACAACTTATGATATAATCGTCAATGCTTTCTCTGCCCACATCATAAGAAGTTAAGCTGCGGCAGGTTGTTGTTTTGACTCTTTTGTTTAGATAGACGTGATGGATTCCAGCACACTCTTTATATAGTTTTATCATTTTCTTGGTATCCTATTAATTCTTGATTTGGGATCGTAATCCCCTCTAATTAGAATTATTTCGTGACTGTCTATTACCTTTCATAGCCTCTAGATGACAATTCTTAACATGCTAAATTCTGTTCTGCAGAGCCAATGCACAACAACCTAAGCTGTTCGTGGGAATGATCCTTATTCTTATCTTTGCTGAAGCGCTGGCCCTCTATGGCCTTATTGTTGGCATCATTCTATCTTCTCGGGCAGGTCAATCAAGAGCTGAGTAAACGTGGACCAGCCATGAGTTGTGATTGCGTGGTTTGTGTAGTGCTTATCGGTATTTTTATTCGATTAAGGTGGAAGTTAATTCCATATAATTCTTGCCGTGCTTGTCTATGTTTTGGTCAGATATATGATGTCATTACACCTTCATATTGGATTTACGACAGTCAGGACCTCGCGTTCCATCATTTGAACTAGTAATTATTGTTCCTTGTCATGCCATATGCTGCGGACGCAAATCAAAATCTGTCTCGAAGTACTGCCATTTTATTCTGCTACTGTGATCTGGCTTTGCCTTCTCATCTTCATCTTGCTTCAGTGCATTGCATCTTGTCTCAAATCTTAGATTGGTTTTTCCTTTGCATGGACCCAATTCAAGTCTATTTAAAATTTCCTTTTCGTATGCTTCAGCAAATAGAACTTTGCTTTGTCGATAAACTTTCGTCACAGCTTCATCGTTGAATGTGAGATTAAGGTTCACCAGTAGTGTTCTCAAAATGTTTCATGCGTTGTGCCCGACCGGATGACAAGAAATCATTTTGGTTTAGTCATTGCATGAACTGGCACTCAAGCCGTTGACATTTGACATTAAGTTAGTTGGGTGTCTTATATTATCGATAGACAACCGTTAGTCCGCGTTGGCCAAAAGCAAGTGACATGACCTTCTAGTCAATAGAAGGGCCATATGGATTTATTTATTAAAGTTCGGGACTTCATTGAACGAAAACATGATTTAGGAGTGACTTTGAATCGCGAGGAACGAGGAAAAAGTTTAGGGATCATTTGTGGCACTTTTTTTATTTTTCTTACTAAGATTATATGCCAGTCATCATACTTAAATAGAGACTTATCTACTACATGAAGAGTCTCTTTGCCATATTTGGGACGGTTGCGTTACATTCAATGCTCATCCACACATCTATCATTCTTAGACGGGATTTATTTCACTAAAGAAATTCTTCGTGATGTGAAAATATTTTATTACTTTAAACTTTCAAGAAAAATTTCCCATTTTTACTGACGTTTAGGATAAATTCGCCAGTTGATGGTTGGTATTACCGCATAGTAGATAGAGAAGAATCTAGCATAAAAGCTTTATGCCATACTCATCTCATACCGAAAGTAAGGAAAATATTTACCATGAAATGAAAATTTTATGCACACATACATATTCACAGCTTTTCTGCCCATGATTTAGCACTATTAGACACGGCCATCAGTGATGGCCCATCACACACTTCTCGACACACTCATCATGTAATCCCAACATATTCAACGTGATTCACCAAAAAATGTGGGCCCGTACCATGGCTTTTATGTTGTTGCAATTTTGACTTCCTTACCATGATGTGAGGCCTTTTTATCACATTTGAGTAACTCAAAAGAAGCATTTGATCACGTTTACACTATTGTCCTACTCGATTTAAACGGATCGCTAAGGATTTTAACACGTCTACCACGCGACCCATGAAAAAAGCTTTTTTTTTTTTGTATCGTATTCGAGCATGCCGACAACAATACGAGGCTTCTTCCTTTGCGGTGCTCAACATGTTTCTCTACTTAAATTTGTTTCATCATCGATACATATTAGCCATAAAACAAGATGCTTTTCTGCCATTTTTTTAAAGATATCTTCATTTGAGATGCCGAATCTCTCAATCTCACTCCACAGTATCTATGATGATCTTTCAAAGACACGTATTAGTAAATAAGCCCATTTTTTTTATTTCTTTTTCTCTGCACGGAAAGGGGGCATGTTCATCTCCTTGTAATTGAGGTTCATGTAAGAAACAACATTTAATCCCAAAAAGCCATATATATATTTTTGAAAAAGTTCACTATCGATGACAATTTGGTAACGATTTTGTATTCGTTCGGTCAATGATATAAAGCGGAGAGGAACACAGAACGACGCCCCTTTCTTCTTCCGTGGTCGATCTTGGGAACTAAGAAAAACACAAGGGCGGATTGACCATCCGCCTTTGAAAAAGGGCGGTCACGGCCAACCGGCTGAGCAGGTTAAAGTAGGCAGGAACAAACGAAGGGTCTCGATCGAAATGAGCTTTCGATCCAAGGGCCAAGAGTGTGGGCCGAGGCATCAAGCCAAATGGGGCGTAATAAAAAGTCTCAAACTTCTTCCGGGAGCAGAGTTTTGACCGACTTCCGAAGTCGGCGAACCGGAGAAGCAGGAGTAGCGTCAGTGCTGACGTCATCGCAGCGCACTTTGTTTTACTGTTCGTCTCCCGACGCGCGTCTCGTTCACTCCCCTACGCCCGGAATCTTTTTTGGGATTTTTCTGTATTCCACCCCCGCCTTTTTCTAGACATTTCCAGGAACCAGGCACGAATAGAAAATGCCTTTTTTAATCATGCCATTTTCACTTTGTATATGACACAAATAAAATTTCATTTAAAGATTAAAACTCCGCTCCTTTTACAAAAAATAACTTTTAAAAATATATTTATCAATTTTTTTATATTTATTTTACTGAAAATAAAATAATCAATGAAAATATTTTTCGCTAATGAAATAAGCACATTCAAAAATGAAGAAAATATTTTTTAATTTCTTGAAAGAAGAAATTTTTTTCATTTTTTTTATCTTTAAATATCGTGACCTATAATATCATGCCTCAAGGCCTAGAAAATATTATCATTTTTTTGAGAAAATAATTTTTTAAATAATATATTTTATGTGAAACGAACGGAGCCTGAGTCACAAAAATTTTAAAAAGTATGATTAAATCTTAAAATTACAATTGAGTCATAAGATGCATTTTCTAATTTCTATATATATATAATTTATCTTTCGTGCAGTAAATATTTTATTTTAATTTGATTAAATATCGAAAATCGGAAGCCGTCGGTTTTTCGCCCTCTCCCAAGTTTACGTGGGCAACACTGGAAGGCAGCCATTTTCGTGCGCAAGCACTTGCATTTTCGTCGGGAGGGCGAGCGGAAACCCCCGCGTATGTATAAATATACGTAATTCGGAGGAGGAGTCCGCGAAGCTCGTTCGGAAATCTAGAGCGCACCTCTGCTTTCTCTGTTCATTGACTTCCCTTCGCTCCGATCTCGCATGAGCCTCCCTCGCCTGCGTTGGTCGACTTCGATCTCGAGAATGGCGGAGAATGTCGCGAACGCCGAGCTCCGGACGGCGGCGGAGGGCCCGGCCACGGCCAAGTCCCGGTGGTTCTGGCCTTCCGTCCTCCGCTGGATCCCCACTTCCACCGACCACATCATCGCCGCCGAGAAACGCCTTCTCTCCCTCGTCAAGTACTCTCTCTCTCTCTCTCTCTCTCTCTCTCATAATCAGGTGTAATTTTGTGATTTTTGGTTCGTTGTTGTAGTGCTGGATCACGCCATAGCCTGCCTAGTTTCTTCTTTTTATGGCCTTTGGGGATGGTTTGTGATTACGGTTTCGTGTGAATTTAGGACTCCGTATGTTCAGGAGAAGGTCAATATAGGTTCAGGCCCCCCAGGGTCGAAGATTAGGTGGTTCCGATCTTCCAGCGATGAGCCGAGGTTCATCAACACGATTACGTTCGACAGCAAGGACGATTCCCCTACTCTGGTTATGGTTCATGGGTACGGTGCCTCGCAGGGCTTTTTCTTCCGCAATTTCGAAGCCCTCTCGAAGCGATTCCGGGTCATCGCCATTGATCAGCTTGGGTATGTAAAAAGCCCTCACACATGAATTCCCATGACCTTAAGTTGTATGGGTTTCGAACAAGAAGAGAGTTTTTTTAGTCCTCACGCTGATTTCTGTCCGATTTTCATCTAATTGGGTGTGGCAATATGTAATCAGGAAGCCCCTTCATTTACCACATTTCCGTGTCCTATTGTTATTGTAGTTAACTTCAATCAATAATGATTTGAATATTCGCTGCTTCCATTTCTGCTAATTTTACAGAATAGAATCTGCATGAATTAAAACCAGATTCTTGTCATCCTTTTTCTTTGTTAGCTGAGTTTGGAACTAGTCAAGCTTTGTAAAAGCTCTTATCTTCTTTGTGCATCTTCAGGGGCATTTCCAGTGCACAGTTTGTTCTTCTTACAATGAAACTTAATTAATTATGGGTTTTTTTATATTATATCTTCAACAGAATAAATTTCTATAATGATCACATACATGTTTAAGAACTATTAAATGGATTGAGAATAAGTCCTTTAAGTTGGCAACTGTTAAATAAAGTACACAAGGAGCCATAAATCTTTATTTTAGACTATTATTTATTGAGAAATTACCGAGACAAAATATGTAGATATTGGTGAATATCTATATATTCGATGACTCTAACAGTTTCGGGGGATGCTAGAGATAAATAATAGAGAAATGGAGATAATTATACAGTAGTTAAGCCAACAAATGAAAGCTCAGTTTCATTTTACCTGTCTCTGAATTTAGCTATTATGTTGATAGAAAATTCCTTAGAAAATTATGCAGCATCCTCTCTCAAAATGGTTAAGAGGAATTGGGTTTTGCTGGAAGCTGATTTGTATGTTTGTCACACGTTCCAAGCTGTGGGAATTTTAAGAAACTGAAATTAACATGAGGAGAACCTTCTGTACGCTTTGGTCACCAGGGAAAGCATATGTATGATATTTGCTGTTATATTCGAAGACAGTGTATGACTGCTTTTATGGCAAAAAAGTTTTGCATCAAGCTGCCCAATGCGTTGACATCTTTAGCTGCATGGTTTTCATATACACAATCTTGCATCTCTCATCTAATTCTTTGACTTTGTTTTTTAATGGAGCACATTACCCTATGGAGTTTTCACATTAACTTTTGGGGCTTGGGCTTCACTATGCTAAATCGTACCATAGGACTCACTATCTGACTTTGAACATGCCATTTTATTTTTTACATCTGCTCAAAGCTTAATATATAGCTTCCACATTTTGTCAGTTGGGGAGGATCAAGCAGGCCTGACTTCACTTGCCAAAGTACTGAAGGTTGGTTTAAACATTCATCTTACCACAATGCTTGGTTGTTCTCATTGTCCTGCATAATTCGGTTGGTTATAATTGAAGATTGTCTAGATTTACTTTTACTTGAACTTTTTGCCTTGATGTTTAATCTACATTTCGTGTTGCACGCACTTCAATTTTTTTCTGACAGAAAATACCTCAGTCTTTAACAACTTGTGAATTTTGATACATATAGTCACATATGTATAGTCATAATTTATTTGACATTTTGGATAATATTATTAATTGTGACAAAAAAGGTACTTCTTACTTGTTCTGAAAAGTGACAAGCAGGTCCGAAATTTATTGAATACATATTTCTGCAGAGACCGAGGCATGGTTCATTGACTCTTTTGAGGAATGGCGAAAAGCCAAAAACATTAACAAGTTTATATTGCTTGGACATTCTTTTGGGGGATATGTTGCAGCTAAATATTCTCTGAAGGTATGTCATGAATGGTTTTTTTTGTTGACTGTTGACGTACAATTCTTGGTCTGTAAGAGAATGTTTCTCACTCCATTTTCTTTTATGCAACCAGCATCCTGAGCATGTTCAGCACTTGATATTGGTGGGACCTGCTGGTTTCTCTTCAGAAACTGATCCCAAAGCTGAGTGGCTTTTGCGATTTAGAAGAACGTGGAAAGGAGCTATCATGAGCCATTTATGGGAGTCTAATTTTACTCCTCAAAAGCTTGTGAGGTAAATGGCCAAGTTTCCTCCTCCCTTTTTAGTAACAATATGTTCTCAAAGAATTAATGTAAGTCTTTTCTGATTCAGTTTCCGAATTAGGTATGATTCTAAATATGTGTATTTGCATAATGTACTATACTTTTTCCAGTCTCCCCTTGCTGGCTTGTACTTTAGCATTCATTACGTCGAGTCTTCCTAACAATGTGTACGAGTCTTTAGGATAAGCTAGGAATGTGATTACATCTAGTTGCTTTAAAATCGTTGTTACATTTAGGTTTACCATTTTGCAGAGGTCTAGGCCCTTGGGGTCCAGATATTGTCCGCAGATACACGAGTGCTAGATTTGGTTCTTATTCAGATGGGAGTATGTTGACGGAAGATGAATCTAAATTACTGACAGGTACGGTATTCTAAAGCATAGTTGATGGGTAATATTATAAGATTGGGGTTTCCTGACAATGTTTTTGTGTGTGAAGACTATGTATACCATACTTTGGCTGCCAAAGCTAGCGGGGAACTTTGCTTGAAGTATATATTTTCCTTTGGTGCATTTGCCAGGTCTCCTCTTCTTCACAGGTAACGTTTATGCACTTTTAAATTGTTTCCTGGTAGCAACTTTAGTTCATGACAGAGCTGGATGGTATCCTTCTGATCTCTTCTTTGATCCAACAGCTAATGTGACACAGCATAGTCATTGTGCTCTACATAAGATTGGCATTCTATTGCTGCTTGCTAGGATGAAACCACAGTTTGATGCTGTTTGTGTAATTCATCAAGAACAGAAGAATTAGGAAAATGGGAATCATGTTCTATAATTAGTGTGATCTTCATGTGCCCTCATTCGCAAATTAGTCAAATGGTCACTATATAAGGTTGCATAAATTGGTGTCATACATGGTCTCTTTGTACAGAGCTCAAGAGTGGAAAGTGCCAACAACGTTCATATATGGTGTTCAAGATTGGATGGCCTACCAAGGGGCCCAAGAAGCTCGGAAGCAGATGGGGGTCCCATGTGAAATCATCAGAGTCCCCCAGGTCTCTCTCTCTCTCTCTCTCTCTCTCTCTCTCTCTCTCTCTCTCTCTCTCTCTCTGTGATATGCTCGTTATGGATTTCACAGTTTTCTAAGTTATTTGGGGTTGTCTAATTGCAGGGTGGGCACTTTGTCTTCATTGACAACCCCACAGGCTTCCACTCTGCAGTGTTGTACGCCTGCCGGAAGTTTCTGTCACCTGACCCAGACAGTGTTTCTTTGCCCGAAGGTTTGACCTCTGCGTAGAGAAGTCACTGAGTGTTGTTCAGCATCTCAATTCAAGTTTACATTACAGGCCAATTTGTGATGTTATATCGCATCTTTTCTTAGATATATGTAGTGGAGGAAGGATTAACATTCTTTTGGAACATAGCATCTGGTTCCTTGCATAGAAATTGTAAGTATCTGTACGTTAGTTAAGAAAAACATGTACAGAAGTTCTGCATAATAAAGGCTCTGGAGGTGAGTACTGCCTTTTCTTCTGGTTGAATGCGTGTCTAACTACAAACCGAGGTATAACTTGGATAACTTTGGGCTTCGGTCTTCTTGATCTCCACCCTATGGTATGTACATATTGATCAAATCCATTTACCTCGGTTGAATTGCTGCCTGTTCTCCATATATGTACGGCAAACAATGTTCACAACAGTCCTGAGGTTTAAGCTAACAATTTGCTGAGGAGATTCTTGCAATCGGGAATTGGGCGGCCTTTTAAGCTAACAATTTGCTCAAGAGTACTTTTGCGGGCAATGCTATTGTGACAGCTGAGTTGAATGAAGTGTCAGCTTATCGGTATAGTTCTTGATTGCCAAATCTTGTCATTGAGGACATGTAACTTGTGCAGAAATCTCTGTTAACTAGAAAGATTTCCAATTTAGAACGTCGTCACCAATGGTTTTCTTATTTAGAACGTCTTAGCGTCGTTTCGCGTGGCAACATGTAACTTGTCAAAATTCCATTGACTTCTGTAATTAGATTTGGCTGATTGGTTATTGATTTTCAACCTGGTAATTTGAATTTAAGCTGATTTCACTGGTTGTAATTAGCTCTGGCACAATACTTGGAGCGACCAACACATCCTAAATCTCGTGCGATTTCTTTACGTCCACGACCAATTGAAGTTTTTAGTTGAAACCAATACATGATTAAGAAAATACTGCTTTGAAACAATCAAAAGCATAGTGAATAAGTGCATTCGGCGAGGTATTAATAGAGATTTGTATTTGCTATTTATTTAGGTAATCTGAATTTGACTTTTGATTATTGCGCAATTGCAGACAGAATGTCATATGATTTAGGAGACAGACTATTTCCCGTGAAAACTGGCAAAAAAATAAAAAATGGAATTCCGTTGCCGGGACTTGAACCCGGGTCTTTCGGGTGAGAGCCGAATATCCTGACCAACTAGACTACAACGGATTGCTGATAAAGGCGGAAGAAGATATTATAAAAATTAAAAATGAGTGCTCAGAGCCCCCCTTACAAAGCATGGACTGATCGTCGCAGATGCCGAAGGGTTTAAGCTCAGCGCAGAGCTCCTCTTCAAATGGTCGACCTCCGACACCCCGGCGTTGGCATCGCCCTCCCCGCTCCGCCTTCTCCTCCACTCATCCGCCGCATTCGGCTCCCCACCAAGCTCCAACGCCACTTCCAGGCCCCCTCCGTCACCTGCTCCGCCAGCAGATGGGCCGACCGCCTCCTCGCGGACTTCCAGTTCACCACGTCCGACTACTCCGCGGTCTCCGCCTCCTCGTCCTCCTCTACCGCCGCCACCCTCTCCCCTCCGCTCGCGCCTCCACAGCTCGCCCCTCCCGAGCGCCACGTGACCGTCCCCATCGACTTCTACCGGGTCCTCGGCGCCGAGCCGCACTTCCTCGGCGACGGCATCCGGCGAGCCTACGAGGCTAGGGCTTCGAAGCCGCCTCAGTATGGCTTCAGCGCGGAAGCTCTCATCAGCCGCCGCCAAATCCTCCAAGCCGCCTGCGAGACCCTCGCGAAGCCTACCTTGCGGAGGGACTACAACCAAGGCCTCGCCGAGGACGCGAACGAGACGATCCTTACTCAGGTCCCTTGGGATAAGGTAAGCGTGATTGACGATGAATTCAGGGAAATGTGACTATAGTTTTGCTTGCTAAGGAGGTGAATGATCGTTCCTTTTGCTAAATGTGGGGTTTGGCGGTGATTGTGTTAGGTTCCGGGAGCTTTGTGTGTGTTGCAAGAGTCAGGGGAGGCCGAGTTGGTGCTTCGGATTGGGGAGGATTTATTAAAGGAGCGGTTGCCTAAGGGCTTCAAGCAAGATGTCGTGTTGGTGATGGCGCTTGCTTATGTCGATATGTCGAGGGATGCCATGGCATTGAACCCTCCAGATTTCATTGGTGGTTGCGAGGCGCTGGAGAGAGCTCTGAAGCTTTTGCAGGTACTAGGGGATGGATTTATTGAAGATTTGTTGTACAGATGAAGGTGGAATTTTTTTGGGTGTGGTCACTTGCCGTTTGATGTGATTATGACATGTATTATTTACAGGAGGAAGGTGCAAGTAGCCTTGCCCCAGATTTACGAGCGCAAATCGATGAGACGCTGGAAGAGATTACTCCGCGGTGTGTTTTGGAACTTTTAGGATTGCCTCTTGGTGATGAGTACAAGAAACGGAGGGAAGAGGGACTTCACGGTGTGCGTAACATATTATGGGCTGTTGGGGGAGGTGGAGCAGCAGCCATTGCTGGGGGATTCACGCGTGAAGACTTTATGAATGAGGCCTTTCTGCGAATGACGGCTACTGAGCAGGTAACAATCCTTTTTCTGTTGCTATTTTCTTTCAGGTGTCTTTGAGTTTCACTGCCTATGATATAATGTTAACCCTGTTTGTATGTTTGAATCAAAGGTGGATCTATTTGCCGCCACACCTGGTAACATTCCAGCAGAAAGTTTTGAAGTGTATGGCGTGGCACTTGCACTTGTGGCTAATGCGTTTGTTGGTAAAAAACCTCATCTCATCCAAGATGCCGATAACCTGTTCCAACAACTTCAGCAAACTAAAGTAACCTTGGCGAATGCTGGCTCTGTCTACATTTCAAGAGAAAATCGGGAGATAGACTTTGCTCTTGAGAGGGGTCTCTGTTCACTCCTTGTAGGGGAGCTTGACGATTGTCGCTCATGGTTGGGCTTGGACAATATGAACTCACCTTTCAGAGATCCATCTATTGTAGACTTTGTCTTGGAAAACTCGAAGGATGATGAAGACAACGATCTTCCTGGCCTTTGTAAATTGTTAGAGACATGGTTGATGGAAGTGGTTTTTCCTAGATTTAGAGATACCAAATATATTCAGTTCAAGCTGGGTGATTACTATGATGATGCTACCGTTCTCAAATACTTGGAAAAGCTTGAAGGAGGTGGTAGTTCGCCCTTAGCAGCAGCAGCAGCTATTGCAAAAATTGGTGCTGAAGCTTCTGCAGTAATTGATAATGTCAAAGATAGCGCTATCCAGGCACTGTGGAAGGTGTTTCCTCTGCATCATAGCAAAGAGGATACTGGACTTCAGGAATATATGGGACCAGATTACTTAATTCCTTCTTCAGAATCTATGGAGCCTTTCATAACTCCTGATGGGGACGATTTTGCCAACATAAGTGAGGCTTCCGGAGAAGATGATACAGTGCCAGGAAAAGATGGATATTCAATGACAGACAAAATCAAAGATGCCAGTGTTAAGATCATGTGTGCTGGATTGGTAATTGGGGCAATGACATTGGTTAGCTTAAAATTTATTCCAGCTAGGAGTGGCTCATCTGTGATTCGCAAAGAAGTTGGCTCAGCAATGGCATCTGATGCTGTTAGTGGGGGTATGATCTGAGCTACATTTGCTGATAATTTGACCGGGTCAAACATAATATACATTACCTTTACAAAAATGCACTCTGTTGTCCCTTTTCCAGTCTTACCCTATTTCTTTTGTAGCATTTGCAAGTTACTTTGTTTATCAAGTCTACTTATTATTTGGTCTTTTATCACTGTTAGCCAGTCCTAAGATGGCTCAAAATGAGTTATGTATTTAGACTTGATCATTATGTGTGTAAACTTAAGAGTACTTTTGCTGAAAGTTTATGCCTCGGATAAAGCTTTGAATTTTAACTGTGACACTTTTCTTCTGAACTTTCTCATGAACTTCTTGTTTGGTACTTCTTTTGAGCCTTTTGAAGAGATCATGTGGTTGATTTCTGAAAGTTGGGAATTTTCTTTTTCATTTGCTAGTACCTTCTAAGACATAGTTTTAGACCCTTGAGCGTTCACCATGCCCCTGCGATCCTGCATTCTTGGCTATGTACTGCTACTAATACTTGTATCACTGTGCAGGGTCCTCAATGGATGAACTGTCTGAGGATTCACCCAGAATGGATGCAAAGCTTGCGGAATCTCTTGTTCGCAAGTGGCAGTTCATTAAGTCGCAGGCCTTAGGACCTGATCATTGCCTTGAAAAGTTGCCGGAGGTGAGGCAATTTCTTGTTTACATGCTTTAATCTTGATCTTGGACATTTGTTTTATCAGCATGAACATTTATGAGCCACCTATTCTTGACAGCTACAACAACAATAGGTCCCGTCCCTGGGAAGATTGTCTTAAGCTTCATTTTTATGCTTTTCTCTGACTGGTGTCATATTGATAGATAAATGCTGGCCACAAGTTGATGACTAAGAAATGATCGTCCTTTAAAGTGGTATTATGGATATGGTAGAATCTTTGTCTGCTTCCACAGAGATCATAAGGCTTGATGAGCGTATAATGGCAAGAGGCAAGGTTTCATTTGATGCTTGATGTGCCAAGAAATTTTTAACGTCAGCTTTTGCCTTGATTAATGGCACATGGACATAAAACACATTAAATGTTTGATGAGAATATGGTGAAGACATTCTTAATGTCATGATTTGTTGATGATATTTGCTGAGCATCTAATGAAGAGATGTCATGTTCGTTCTCAGACGGGAGATGAAGAAAAATTAAGGTTTAGATAGTCAGCATCCACGGGAAGATGAAATTTAGAATATCAGCCTGTATGTGCATGCAATTTTTCCTTCTATCAAGCCTTTTGAGGACATTTCCAGTATTCGTGTCTCCCAAATGGGAGATCTGAAGCATTTTCTCCTTGTGGAGTTGTGTACACTGCAATCTGCATCAATGTGCTGTTTGTATGCCTCATGTCCCATTACTTTGATAACCTTATGATTTGCATTCCATTCGGGATGGATAAATAGATTGCCTCGGCCGTGGAGCCATGGTAATGCTCAAACCTGGTGGTTAAACGTTGTGCCAGTGGCATTCAAGCTTAATCAGATGATGGAAAGATCTAGTTTTAACTTCTCACGTGTAACTTGACATTTGCAGTTTGTTTCTCAAATATCAAGGAAAAGTATGCGCAATTTGTAACTAACTTGACGTTTCTGGCAGGTGTTGGATGGTCAGATGTTAAAAGTCTGGACGAATCGTGCAGCTGAAATTGCTCATAACGGTTGGTTCTGGGATTACTCTCTGATTAGTCTGACCATCGACAGTGTGACTCTATCCATGGACGGAAGGCGTGCAACCGTGGAGGCTACTCTCGAAGAGTCAGCCCGCCTAACTGATGTTAATAATGCAGAGCGAAATGACTCGTACAATAAGATCTACACTACCAGATATGAAATATCCCATGCCAAGACAGATTGGAAAATTACTGAGGGCGCTGTGCTCAAATCGTAAATGATTTTGAGCGGTTTGTGTTGTAAATGTTTACTGTAGTTGTAATGTCTTTATTCATTTGATTATCTGCGGATAATTCATGGCGAGAATCAGCTCCAAAGGCTGTTGCTTCTTTCATCTTCCTTTTCCATTACAGGCTTTGAAAGACATTCGATGGCCATGTGCGTGCATGCATCCGTGCTTGATGTATAGTGAGTAGCTCGACGGGGCTTGGACCAGTCGATCCTCGAGGATCTTGCACGAGCAAATGAACAACAAAAGGAATTTCAGAAGCTATTATCGAACAACAAGAAGATAACAAAAATGAATGATGAACTTCAATTCTTGTACCTGAGGATATCTCTCGAGCAAATGAACGAGCGAGACCTGCTTCTAACGGTATACAATAGCGTCCAATCACCTCCTCTTCACCAGTAATTGCCACAAGAACACTCACCGTCCTTGAAATGATGAAACCTCTTTCCATCTCTCACCACAATCTCTCTGCCCACCACTTGGCTCATAAACTTGAACGCGCTGTGACAATCCCCGCAGATCCTGAGGTTCTTGAAGACCCTAACCGTGGCTCCCTGGGGAAGTCTCATAAGCCCATACGCGACCGCAAGTTTCTCGCTGTGGGTAGCCAACGCATACTCTTTGTACTCGGCCTCCATGTCGTGCAACACGTGCTTCGTGTCGGGGACGTATCCCAATTTTCTCATCTCGATCCCCAACTCCTCCAGATAGGTGTATATTTCCCGTACCTCGGGGTGCATGGCATCATTGACCAGGAAGACATGGACTTTGCTCTCGACTTCGATCCAACTGCATCCGGGCTCCTTCTTCACCCCTCTCTCCCTCATCAATTTCCTTACTTCGGCCACTTGATCCCAGCGACCCGCGTTTGCGTACATGTTGGACAAAAGTATATAGGTCCCATCATGTTGAGGGATTAATTTGAAAAGCTTTTCCGCGGCCTCGATCCCTAAATCCATGTTGTTGTGGATTCTACAGCCGGCAAGAAATGACTCCCAGATTGGTGCACCAGGTGTGGATGGCATCGATTCAATTACTTCCTTTGCTTCGTGAAACCTCCCAGCTCGACACAGCAAGTCGACGAAACGGGCATAATGGTCCTCACCAGGTGCGATGCCATAAACACTTCGCATCATGTCAAAGTACCGTCGGCCTTCTTTAACTAGACCGCCGTGACTACAAGCAGAGAGAACTGTGAGGAAACTAATCCGATCAGGTACCAATTCTTCCTCCAGCATTTCATCAAATAGTTCTAGAGCTTGAGAACTGTGTCCATGTTGCCCAAGCGCTGCAATCATCGCATTCCAAGAGACCGAATCAAGAAATGGCATAGTCAAGAAAACACAATGGGCCGCCTCCACAACACCACCTCGTGCGTACATTGTGATTAGAGCATTTCCTGCAGAGAGGCTTGAATCATGTCCTAGACTTACCACCTGAGCATGGAGCTGGCGTCCATGCTCCAAGGCTCCAAGCACGGCACAACAAGTTATTGCTCCTGCAAAAGCATAATCACACGGTTTGTAACCTTCCAGCTTCATTTGATTGAACAGCTTCAAACCTTCTTCGCCAAACCCATTCTGTGCTAATCCAGATATGATCACCGTCCATGTCAAAAGATTCCTCTCTGGCATCTCACTGAAAAGGGATCTTGCTTCCTCGAGTCGCCGCTCATTCACATACCCGGATAAGACTGCATTCCATGAAATGATGTCTCTACCAGGCATAGCATTAAAAACTTTCCGCGCTTCTACAAATTTACCAAATTTCATATATAGAGTGATCAAAGAATTATTAACCGACAAAGAAAAATGTTGTGAAGGGCTAGATTCTGTTTTCAGAATGTAGGCATGAACTTGCTTCCCTTGGTCCAATAGTCCAGTGTTAGCACAGGCGGATATTATACTCGTGAAAGTAAACTCGTCCAAGTGAGTTTCTAGTAAATGCATCTTCCTGAACAGGTCCAGTGCTTCATCAAACCGTCCGTGATGCACGTAACCTGAAATCATGGCATTGCACGCAACTCCCGAATTTTCTGTCATCGCGTCAAGAAACTTGCGTCCTGCATCAAGATCATGGTTCCTCACATATCCCGCAATAATTGTTGTCCATGTTAGATCGTCTCTCTGGGGCATCTCGCTAAACAACCTTCTCGCTTCACCCATCAATGAGGAGGAAGAAACCTGTGGTGACGATGCGCACCTGACGTAAACAGAAATGAGCGCATTCACCACGGAAGTAAGACATCCAGTCCCAGACTTCACAACCGCGCAATGCAATTGATGGCAGTGCCTTTCACCATCCGCGATCAGTGACACGGCGGCAAGCACGCTCGTATACGAATAGTCATCAGGCTTGAAGCCATGCCGCCTCATGTCAAGGAACAGCCCCACGGCGGCATGGCCGTCGTTGCTATGGGAATAGCCGGTGATCATGGCATTGTAGCACACGGTGTCCCTCACACCCAATGGCGTCGCGTCAAACATCTCCCTCGCCAACTTCAGATCCCCCGCGCCGGCATAAGCGGCGATCAGCGTCGTCCTCGCGACGACGTCCGGCTGGGGAATTCCGTCGAACAGGTGGCGGGCGTAACCGATGTTCGAGGACTTGCAGTACGCGTCGATCAGGCGGTTGAGGATTTGGCCACGGGGCTCCAGCCCGGAGGCGATCATGTGGGCGTGGACGGCGCGGGCCCGCAAGTGGGAAGCGGGTGCTCCGGGGCGGCATTGTCGGAGCTGAGCGGCGTAGCGAGCGGCGACGGCTCGGACGTCTGACGCGTTCTTGGGGTTCATCGGGGCCGTCAAGAGTCATGGTTTTGCGCCGCTCATTGAACGAGCGAGTCCAAAGGGAGTGTTATGAATGAGCGAGACTTGAGTTGGGTCAGCCAAAGAGAGGCGGGTTTATGTTCTGTTCAAATAGGCCAGAGCAAAATCATTAGGTCAATAACACCATAAATCGCTTCAATGAATAATTCGAGCACAATAAAAGGAAAAAAAAAAAAACACCAACAACCTCAAATTATACTTACCGTATTTATCCTGTATTTTTTATGGCACCAAAACTCTTAACTTTATACATGTATGGCACATTTACTTCAATCAAAATTTAATTAACAACCATCGTAAAAAAAAAATCTATCTACGTGAACAACGGAAGGCAAATAGTGTTGACTCGTTCTATGGGTAGCATATCATTTAATGGAGCCTTAATGAAGAGCAAATAATCACACAAATATGAACTTGAGACTTTTAATGTCAAGAGAAACAATTTATTGGAAATATATAACGATGGATATAATTTGGGATTTTTTTATATCATAAAAGAAAACTTCAAGGTTGAGATCTTTTCGTTGATTTTTCCCCCCTAAAAAACCATTCCTTGCTACTACTTTTATTATGACCTCCCTCTGAAAATTTGAATTTAAAAGATGTTTTAAGTCTCTGAAACTATGGAAAATGAACATATGTAGCCCGGCTATCAATGTCCATACATTAGGATATGCTTAGACGTTTCCCTCTGAAAGAAAAATCCACAAGAGAAAAGCCATGAAATCTACAAAATGTCACGACTCGTTCTCATCTTTTCTTTTTATATTGATAATAGAGCAATTCATGATCTTTTCCTTTTTCCCGAACAACAACGGGACGAAAGACTCCAAAATTTGGGCAAATACCTCGTATTCAAGAAATTTCAATTGTCCTCGACGGTACAGTCACATTCTATGCAGATGATGATTGATGATATAAAACAACTTTAATTTTCCCTTCAATAAAAATTAAAGGCAATAATTAGTTTTTCCAGATGTGTCCATCCATCTCCACATTGGGCCGTCGCACGTCACGTGCGAAGGAAAGGACCGTTCTCTAATGGACAAGAAGTGACAGGAAGGAAAGAGCGCAAAAGGGTCGTGGCGGGGATCATCATACGAGAGCTTCATTAAGGTTTCCATCTGTCCAAAAGGGATCATCGCCATTCATGCCGTTGTAAGAAGTATGGCCCATGATTTCTCAAGTCAATGAATTTTATTCATAACGGGATCGAATGATTAATTTACTGCCATCTCCCAAAACCCAGCAAAAGAAATTTAAAAAAAGGGGAAAAAAATACACAACCTTAAAAAGAGAAAAAAAGAATTTCTATGCCGGGTTACCCCTTTTTATTCTTGAAAATCTCCTCCATATTTCGAGACTCCACCATCAGTAGTTATGATTTATCCTGGATATTTTGGGACATGGGACGAGTTTTTGTGGAAAAATAGTTAAGATATTGAAAAAAGTTATAGATCTATATAAAGAAATATACGAACTTTTCAATAAGGTGTTTCGTAGACATTCGAAACTCGCAGTATATATCATATGTCTTTTCCATGGAAACCAATTTGACTTGTTAAGACAATACGTCGGTTTTCCAGCACATCGAATGTGTAGATTGTGTCCACCTATCTCATGTCAACCAGGGCAATGATATCCAAATGAGCTATAGCCATGCGGAAAAGAAGAAATTCATGGTTTTGGCCGTGACCCTACCGTCTTATTCCCTCTTCCTATGGACAAATCTCTTTTCAAAAAGAAAGTGTAATAGCCGCTGTCCCTTCATCCGAGCAGGAAAAAGAAACCGAGGTGAACGAATTAAGCATATTTGCACCGGCAACATTGAGAAGAATTACATTATCTTCCACCAAATCTTCGAAATCACGTCATTATTATAGTCGGTGATCATCATTAGGAAATGTCTGTTAAAGAAATTGGAGGATGGTTAAGAAGAAGGAAGGGGAAATGATGGCACCCACCATGATGCCAACTGTCAAATGCCCAACTGCCAACTAATTTTTACAAACACCCCCTTCAAAAAAAAGAGAAGAAGAACAAAGCTTAAATTAAAAAAATATGATAAATAAAAAATAGAATGAAATAAAGCAAAAATTAATAAAGGGAAAAAGCAAGCTGCTTTATTGCACCAGTCTTCTCTGTGAATCTATCATCATCATCATCATCGCATTTCATATCCTCTCGTCACAACCACCATTAACAAAGGCCAAAAGCTCCTGACTCTCTCTCTCTCTCTCTCTCTCTCTCTCTGCTGTTTCGCCCTCAAATTTCGCTCCTTTTCCGCGGAAGAATCGACTAGCCTTCAATTTGTCGCATTGCCGACCTCTCCGTCGATCCCTGCGTTGGTCGGTCAACTGGGCCGAAATCTTACCACCCTCCCACCCTTCTTTTTTTCCGGGCTTCCGGCGAAACCCTAGGGAGCGGAAATGGCGACCCGGGGCAGCAGATCGGAGAAGGTGAAGCGGATCTTCCAGCAATTCGACGCGAACCGCGACGGGGGGCTCAACAGGGAGGAGATGGCCGCGCTCGTGGTCGCCGTGAACCCCCGGGTCAAGTTCAGCGACGAGCAAATCAATGCGATCCTGGACGAGGTGTTCAAGACCTACGGCGAGTACATTGACGGGGAGAAGGGGCTGACCTACGAGGGCCTGCTGAGGACCTACGACGACGGCGCCGGGGACGTGGACCGCGACTTCGACGCGCTGGGGCTTGAGCTCAGTCCCGACGACGGCAAGAACAAGGAGGTGAGGTCGGGCTCGGACGAGGTGTCGTCGTCGATCGCGGACGAGAGGGCGATCGAGACGCAGAAGAAGCAGAGGACGGCCGCTTGGGCTGTGTCGCCTAATCACGGGATAGTGTTCGACGATACTTGGAAGCTTGTGGACGATTTGGAGATTCTGGTAAAGAGATTGAAGGCGAAGCAGGCGAAGGAAGGGAAACTGAAGGGTGATAATTTCGACGCTTTTTCGGATGCCGGTTGGTCGAGGGAGTTGGGGCCACCCTTGGACATTTCAGAGAAAAGAGTGTTTTGGGAGGAATCGGGGCACGATTATGCCGTTTTTGTGAAGGAACTGGGGGTTTTGAGGAGCCGGGCCGACGGGGCGAGGTCGAGAGAGGAGGCTTTCGATGGGCACATGGCAATAGGCAGGGCTTTGTATGATCACCAGCTGTTTAAGGAGGCTTTGGTGAGCTTCAAGAGAGCTTGTGAGTTGCAACCTGTGGATGTTAGGCCACATTTCAGGTCTGGAAACTGCCTGTATGTTCTTGGCAGGTACAAAGAAGCTAAAGAAGAGTTCTTGCTGGCTCTCGAGGCGGCTGAGGCTGATGGGACTCAATGGGCTTTTTTACTTCCTCAGATTTACGTCAATCTGGGGATTGCACTTGAAGGTGAAGGTATGGTTCTAAGCGCTTGTGAGTATTATAGGGAAGCTGCAATAATTTGTCCTACTCATTTTAGGGCTCTCAAGCTTTTGGGGAGTGCCCTTTTCGGTGTAGGAGAGTATAGGGCTGCTGTGAAGGCCTTAGAAGAGGCCATTTTCTTGAAACCTGACTATGCCGATGCACATTGTGATCTGGCCTCGGCTTTGCATTCAATGGGCGAGGATGAGAGAGCAATTGAGGTGTTCCAGAAAGCTATCGACTTAAAACCGGGTCACGTAGATGCTTTGTACAATCTGGGTGGCCTATATATGGACTTGGGTAGGTTTCAGAGGGCTTCGGAAATGTATACGAGGGTTTTGGCTGTGTGGCCCAATCATTGGCGTGCACAATTGAACAAAGCCGTCTCCTTGTTGGGTGCTGGTGAAACTGAGGAAGCAAAGAAGGCGCTGAAAGAAGCGCTGAAGATGACCAACAGAGTGGAGTTGCATGATGCGATAGCCCATCTGAAGCAGCTGCAGAAGAAGAAGGTGAAGAGCAACGGAGGTGCCAATGGGGAAGTAGCCTTTGTGATTGTTGAAGCTTCTAAGTTTAAGACTGTAGGGGAGAAGACTACAGTGAGGCAGGATTTGGCTAACGCTCTGCAAATTAGAGCTTTTCAGAGGGTTACTCGGTTGGGCCGTTGCGATGTTGAGCTTTTAAGTAAAGAAATGTCAGAAAAAGACGTGCCCATTTCCTATTCTGGAACTGGTGTTCCGGAGAAATCAATACGCAAACCAAATTTGGAAGAAATCCTCCGGCGGCTACTGAATTTTCTAAAGCCCGAAACCTTTCAAGGAGCTGTAAAAGCCATAAATGAGAGGATTCTCTCTGTCTTAGATGAGCATGGCTCAGGTAGGGTTGATTTGGGCCTGTTTTATGCAGTTCTTGCTCCCGTTTGTGGTGGCGCTCCAGAAAAACGAAAACGGGTTGCTTACGATGCACTGTTGTGGCGATGCATAAGTGAAGGCGCTTCTCCATCCCAGATAAGAAAAGTTGATGCTGCCACATACATCAAATTGCTGAGGGCTATTTATATCCCTTCGAGTGGGATTAGTGAAATACTTGAGGTACATGGAGAGACGGATTATTCAACGGTATCTTTATCGGACTTCCTTCAAATGTTCGATGATCGAGACTGGGGTTTTGGCATCATCTCTACTTTGATAAAGCTTGAAAATGGGGATAGAAATAGACATGGTAACCATGTTTGTTCCGTGTGCCGCTATCCGATCATTGGATCTCGGTTCAAGGAAACAAAATCTCATTTTAGTTTGTGTAATCAGTGCTATAGTGAGGGAAAGGTACCCTCAGCGCATAAGCAGGAAGAGTACAGATTTAAAGAGTATGGAAGTGAGGCAGAAGCGATGAAAGATAAGTGTATGTGCTTTAATTTGCAATCCCAAACGAATTCCTAGCGTAGCGGTCATCAATGTCTTTGTTTGTTTATATCGTACCGTGCATTGTTCTTTCTGTTTGAGCAGTGTGGAATATATAGTTAATTGTGTTAGATCGGCATCATGCCGTTGTAATTAAGCACTGTTGGTTTTACTCTCCTTTTCTTATCTTTTCAAAATGATAGCTGTAGAGCTCTATCGTTTCTTCAATGCACATCATCTGGCCACCTTCTATCTCATAATGCTTTGCTTCGTGGTCCGTTGTCTTGAGCTTTCGGTCCTATTAGATTACAGACTTGTGCGTGAAACAAGGAGAAATCAATTGATCTTAAACTATGCTGAGCCTCTCTTCTAGGATGAAAATGCAGATTTATTGTCCCTTTGAAGTTACCCTCTTTGTGAATCTTATTACCAGTCAGGCCATTACGTCGAAATGACTTTTTAGTGCTATCCCATCCAGTAAACAAGTCCAATATTTTTGCTAGTGTTTATGAACGTTGACGACTGCTTAGAATTTTCTTCTGGAGATCAGGAATGCCAAAAACGTGTATTTACCAGCATTAAGGATGGACCTAAGTCCTCGTATATTGCTGTGGAACTTTTTTTGTACAAGGTTGACTTGCAAGTCTTCATGCCTTGAGAAGTCCCTGTGGTGATTTTCATGGATACATTAGTTATTCGCATGCAAGTTTCTTCGGGTAGGTCTTCTTTAGTCGTGTGCTGCTCTGCGAGCTGCCTTGAGGTTTAAATTGCAGCCACCCTGTGGTGGGTTCTCCGACCTCGTCAAAGACCGAGTAGTACTGTCCAAACTGCGTGTTAACGGTGACCATGAACGTTGACGGAGTAGCTGAGGCGTAGTTTTTCAGCATTCTCAGGAGGGAGGGGATTTTGTGTGCTTAAATGGGGACACTGGAGAGGCTGCCCAGTCAAGCGAAAAACTGACTCAAGATGGGTCGATGGAGGTGCGTTTACATCCGTTCTTTCCCCTTCCGCCATTGACGGATGGGATAAAGCAACGCCGTAGACCGAGAAGACTGAGGCACCAGTTCTTCTTGACAGTGGACCGGACCCGTAAGAATGGTCATCAATCCAATTCTTAATTCATATCATTGTAAAATGGGTCATAAACAGATTAGTTATATTTAATAAATTGATCATGAATAAATATTACATAAGTGCCAAATACATTATAAGTGGATTGACAAATTACTTAAAATCAATCAATTTTTATGACTTTCTCTTTATTTTCTTTCATCCTCACTCGATCTTGCGCTCATTCACACGGTACTCTCACCTCAATTAGGGTAAATAAGTAAATGTTTTAGCAGCATAAGAGGAGTTAAATATGGGTCATTTATATTACATGAAAACTAATTAAAACAGGTTAAATAGGTCTATTTGGATCCAACCATCTTCAATTCGACTTTACTCTGTTCACTCATTTGACAAGTGTAGAGTAAACTTAGAAGTAATCTCAACGACCGACGACGAGTTTCGAAATCGTCTTTTGATTAATTTCTAACCAACAAACTCAATCAGGACATCAGTCTCCATCGTCATGATGGGATAAAGCTCATCGTGATGAGCTCCGAAATCGTCTGTGTGTGTCTTGCAGCGAGAATCGAGTCCGTGATCTCATCCAGGTCTGTAGCCTCCTCTCTTCAAGGCGTGATTTACCCTTCTCATCAACGACGGTGTCAATGTCAATGGGAGTTGAAAAGGAGACAAAGCCCTGGATTCCTGCCGGTAGGAACTTCGCGAATCTCATGATGCGATGCCGTGGGCATAATGCGGGTTTTTGGTTTTCTTTGTTCAAGCTTCCTTCTTACAAACTTGTCTTCTGGATAGTAATAATAAAAAAAAGGGATTTAGTCTAAGATCTTACGTTTCTAATCTGATACTCAGGGAGAGGATTTAGAGCAAGCGAACTTGAGGAAGCATCAAATGAATTTTGTTGATGTGGCTGAGATTAGCGGTCCTTATAATTAAATAAAGTATTCCCACTCTCTGTCGGTGATCCGTTGTAGTCTAGTTGGTCAGGATATTCGGCTCTCACCCGAAAGACCCGGGTTCAAGTCCCGGCAACGGAAAGCAACTTTTTTTTCCATCAAATTGCTCTCACAGTTCTTCACCTTCATTTTCTTCTCTGGCCCTTTACTTTTCTTCACTCTTCCTTTTGAGCCGTCAAATTCTGCAGTCCTTAGCCTCCCTCTTCGAGGGAAATTGAGATTTATTAGTTCCTCAGTTTTCCTTTCAATGAACAGAAAGTTGAGGCATATCTCCTTTTGCCTTTCGATCTCGTTGCATAAGTTGGGGATATTGAGACTTTTATAACGGGTGTGGTTTAATTTTTCATAAGACAAGTCCATACTGCAAACAATCTGCATGCGATGTGCTATTGTATAGACAGTCAGACTTTTCCTAGTTTGTGCAACAAATGATGCTATTGCTTCGTGTGTACAGAGATTCCCCCCATGGTTTTATTGGGTTATGTTGTTGACATCGAGTGAATAGAAGGCTTGTAAACTAATGGACCGAATGCTCGTTGTGCATGATTTGTGAGAGACGGTGCTTAGCATCCGGAAACGCACCGTCATCCATCCGAGCTTCCAACGGCAGATTTGGGTAGGTCGTGCGGTCTTGAATTAGCGGCGTCGGAGGTGGCCGCTTTCCTTGGATGAGGAATTGGAGCCGCTTGGCCGCCTCCTATGTCCGGCGTGGGTCCCCATCCACCGTAGTCTTCTGCGACTGCTGATGCCGTCGGCCTGTAGCGGTCACCACCTTCTGGCTTTAGCGCGTCGGGTCGCGAGGGCGAGGGCGGCGCGGTCATTTCCGCGCGTGCCACCACCGTGCCTATCGTCACGGCCATCATGGCCACCAAGCACGAGACTAGAACCAATGACGAGGTCATGGTTCGAGTTGAGTTGGAGTGCCGACCCATCATTATTCGAATGAGCCTAAATGACGACTTAAATTATGCAGCTTATGTCTCTCGTGCACCATGAATTCTAAACAATTATGGCATTTGCTTGGGTTTAATAACTTCCCATAGCCCCAAAAAGTCGTGTCGGTAACGACAAGCGCAGTGCTAGGATGGAATTAGTTGGCCTCATGCTCAATAAATGATAATGCTCATGTTTTTCGAATGAGTCGTGATCGATATGGGCTCGTTGTTGTAGTGGGGCTTTTCGAACTTAAACCATCCTATCATCATTTATCCATCTCGATTAAAGTGTCTTTCGAGTACTTAAGGAGCAGACGATTTACGAAATTCAAAATGGATGGATTCAATAAAATGGGATCCGGATCACTTTATGACATGTGACATGATGGATCCGGCCTTAAGGGCTATTTAATTTGAAATCGGTTGACCCTCATTAATAAGATGATTTTTTTAAAAAAGGTACAACCGTCCGATCTGAAAGAAAATCATAATAGTCATGTCCGTTTCCACTAAAATGAACATAGATCGTGGGCCCACTAATGACATGATGGAGGATTACAAACTTTTGGCACCTTCATTGCAACGGTCAAATACGAGAATGCCATAAGCCTAAGGGTGAGTCTCTTCTAAATTTTTTTTTTTAAAACGATCATTCATACATATGATAATCACGTGAACAGAAGAGTAAAAGAGAAAGTCATCTTCAAGAAATATATGCATTTATTGGATATCATAATGAGCATTAAGGATAATGATATTTTATTTCTTATGAGACGAGAATAACGGTTATTTCCTATCATCATTTACAAATGAAAATATTTAGATATAAATTACTATCAATAATAAAAACATATTTTATTAAGTAATCATCTCAAGCGATACAAGACATGATTGTTAAGATAATACTTTTTAAATTATTTACTTCTCATTAAATAAATGAAATCTAAAATAAATCAATTTGTTAGCATTTTCGATGAACGTACAAGGTCATCTAAAGATATGAATTGATGCATACTCTTACGTGAATTTAACAATAAAATATTAGGGTTGAGCACAATAGATAACCCAACCTAGGAACCACTCGAATCGGTTGGGTTGGTCTGCTTCTTCAGAGTTGTGGTCCGGTCCATAGTTCTTAAAAATTGAACCCGATTCCAAATGGTCTGGTTCCTTATTCCTGGGAGGGCAAGACCCGATTAGACCACTTGGACCAAAATCTACCAGCTTACCCGGGAACTAAGAAAAGCAACCGCCATCACCTTCATGTCCAACGCCCTCTTCTCAATCTCCCTTGCTTCCTCTCCCACCATCACCCTCTTGATGGAATTTGAAATCCTCTCTCTCCTCAACCCACCATCACAATCACAATCCAACTCCAAGCCAACCCTCCAGACCCAGCTCACAAATTTGGCAATGATCCTCTAATCCCCCACTTTAGGCCTACATAGACAACTTGGCTCAGCCTGATGAGGCTCCTGTTACTTACATAGACAACTGAGCCCGGTGGGTGGGAGCCTAGGAAGGACATGCACTTGATTCAATCTTCCTCATGATGAGCAATGGTCTCGATGGTGAAGAGAGAGCGACGAGGGTCGTGGGTTTAGTGCTGGTGGAGAGGGCCAATGGGGAAGATGGGAGGAGAGGGAGAGGACTGGATGCTGTATTTTCGGTTCATTTCTTAGATTTTACAGCATTGTGCAATTTGCCGTTTTTCAGTTCCAGTCCAGTTCAATTCTAAAATTACTTGATCCGATTTTCCATTCTAAAAATTAGGAATTGGACTATCCGATGAACCGATCCTCGTAGAGACGATTTGTTGATAATCAGTGGGGCGCCGCCACAGAGGCAAAATCAAATTCCCGTGCATATTTGAGTTCCAATTCAGGAGGAAAAAAAAAAGAAAAAAGGTAAAAAGAGCCGGATCCCCCCAACGGATTTTGATCGCCTCAGGGGTGACTAGGTTTTAATCTCAGCCGTCGGATCTGATCCGACGGCTGAGATCAGACCAGCGGGAGAGAAGGTGAAAAACAAGCATCTTTTTTTATTTTGAAAATTATTTTCTCTCTCCCGCCCGCGAAAGAAAGGATTTCCTCAGATTTCAAGCATTTTTAGCTTTGCCCCCGGAGAAGATCAACAATCTCGCGCGCGCACTTTCTCCATCTCCAGCTCGTTCCCCTCCCCCTCCCCCTCACCCCCACCTCGCCAGTCGCATATGCTGCGAAGATTTGCCTTTGGCAAGTCGCCTCCCTCAATAGCCCCGCCGGTCGCAGCTGCTAGGTCCCAAGCCCCCTTCGCCTCTGCCTCCGCCGTCGCATCCAGAGCCCCATCGACGACGACAACACATCAGCTGACTCATCTCTCTCTCGCACGTGCGATCACGCTGGCGTGCCATGGATGGCGCCAAATCCCGGATGTTTCCGACGCGGCGATCGAGCGTGAGGTTTACGCTCGCGTCGGTCTCTTGGGAACCCTAGCAACATCTTCTATGGTCGCGTCATTTCTCTCAAGTGGCGACATCTGCTAAAGCTGAGGAGGCATCTAGGTCACTGCGGGTGGAGCAAACTCTTCCTGTTAAGACGGAGAATGATGACAACATGGTCATTGCCGATGGCGATGAAGATCTTTATAAATCTTTAGAGAGAGCTAGGAAATTGGCTCTAAAGAAGCAAGAAGAGGAGGGCGCTTCTGGTCCTAAAGCAATAGCTCTTCGAGCCACTAGTATTCCAAGCACACACAATGCAGAAAATCAGAGTCTTATGACTGGAGAATCACAGGAAAGTAGGGTTGTCATGATAGAAATAGAAGGGTTTATTTCCGGCCTCGAGGTTGATGAAGGTATCCACTTGATCAATTCTGTGTTGGCCTGGGCAATTTCTGATCGTATTTTCTTTCTGAACCGGAGAACCCTTACTTTTTTCTCCGGGCTTTTGAGGTTACTCTTTTTGTTGATTTGGGTAACATCTCTGCTTGTTGGGTCAAAACTAGTTTAAGTTGTCTGTTTAGTTTAGGATTCTGGAAATGATTGGATGTTCAATGGGCAACATATTTTTTATTTCACTGTATATATATCCAATGATTGTTTGACTTATTTTAGAACTCGCTTTTTGTGTATGTGCGAGCAAGCAGTGCACTCCATGCGCCTCATGGAACAACATCCTGGACAACTTGCAAATAAGCAAACTTTTCTCATACAACTTGCGTTCTGTTGCTCATGCAATCACAGTAGCTTGTTTATTTGGGATGCAATTAAACGTTTTAACTATCATAAAATTCCTAATTGCCGGTCAAGGGGATTGCTGTCTTGAACAGTGGACTTATTCAACTTTTTTAGCCATATTTGTGTTGCTTAGTTTGAAAACCACAATTAATACTCAGGATATTGGGCTTGCATTGCAGTAGTGAGAGCACATTCATGTAATTGAAATTGCTGTCTCTTCAAATTGGCGTTATATCTGGCTATTGCTTGATTATGGTCTCTTGATTTGGTCTTTGGTGTCTGAAAAAAAATGTGATATCATTTGCTCATCAAGAGAGTTACTGACATTGTGCCATTACCCCTAGGATTAAACTAGGATTTGGTCTTTGGTCGCATTTCTTCTCTCCTCGCTAGTTGAGAGATAGCATTCAGGTGATTCATGGAATTCAGCAGAAATTCAGTTTTTCTTTTTCATTTTTTAATTTGTCTATCAAGCAACAGAGATGAAGCTTACAAAGCTGCCAAGAAGAAAACTGGAATCTATGATGACAAGTAAGCCAAATATTCTTATCCGTAGTTGTATATGTATACTCTCAACTTATTATCAGCATATGTCATTGTTTCGGATTCAGTGATGATCCTGCATCAGAGAAGAAAATGCTTGCACAATATGACGATCCGGCTCAAGATGAGGTTAGTTTTTTTATCTCATCTGATTACAAGTGTTATATCTAGCTATTGAGCTCCCGCTTCTTTTGATGGTTTCAGGGGGTAACTCTTGACTCGAGTGGATGTTTGACCAATGAAGCTGGAAAAAAAACTGGAAGAGGTAACTAGTTTTGTTGCATGGTGTGATTTAGCATTAGTTAGAATAGGAATGTGGTCTGCTTGGTTGTTCTAAAGAAGTTTCATGTACTTCTTATACAGCTAAGAAGGAGGCTACAGGGTGCTTCTTCAAGTAGTCATTATGAAGATCTCAGCTCATTATGAAGTTTCATGTACTTCTTATTACACATGCTTTGCGGACCTTGTGATTGGTAAAGTGCCTGGGATTTACTGATGATGGCCTGAAGCCACTTGTGGGATCACAAAAGTTAGAGGTGCTTATGGTGGAAGATTGTTCTCAAAGTTCAGAAAGGGCCTTCAAGGTGCTGTAGAATTTGTTTCTTTCAGGCAAGACTTGTCATGGATGTATTCAAGCCATTGTGGCACTTGTTTGGTCATGGGGGACAAAAATGAGTTGTCATGGGGGCAACTTCCTTTCTTCAAATGTTTGGTCCAACTTCGATATTTGCAATAGATTTTTTCCTTTTCTCGTGTCCATTGATGAAACCAATTATAATCCAATCAAGGAGAATACATTTTTCTATACGTAAATGCACTGCTTGTTGTCGGGTGAGCTTGATTGCACCATATTACACAGGATTGAGACCCATAGATATTACACAATTTAAAACGCCAGATAAAGAGTAATGATATATAACCACCATTTATCCTCAAAATGCTCTCCAAACAAAGCGTGTTGGTAGGGCTGGATAAGAAAAAGTCTTTTATGTTAAAGACGCCAAAATTTTTAGGGAGCCAAATGAACATAGGACACATTGCCCGACCTTCAATGCGGCATTGATTTCCAGAATTCAGTAGTTGGCGAACTTTGCTAATTCATGAACCTTCAATCGATAGTGCCAGAGCTAGGCTTATCTGCAAGCATTCGACACTGAGAACTCTCGAAGATAAAAGTCATCTTAATGTATATTGTAATACCAATTAAGTTGTTGAGAAACATTCCGGTAGGCTTGCTTTCAGTCATTGGATTGCACCATTGAGTGGAGGAGATATAGAACTAAAACAGAAAAGAGATTCAACAAACACTTTCAAGAAGAGTGACTCTCCCTCCTTTAGAAAGATAACTACGTCCCCATTGCAAGATTCTTGAGTGTTCTACAGGTTCTCAAAATCATGCAAACGCAGCTGTATACAAGCAGGGACATGCAGACCCCCAAACAGATTCTTGGGCAACAAAAAACTCTAAGAAATTGCCGCCTTGTTGTCTTGTCAGCATTACAGGTCTCAATACATATTGAAAGCAACAACGGCATCTATATGTTGATCTTCATAGTTGATAGAGCTCAAAGGCATATAAAGTAATGTTAGGTGGTGCAGTAATTGACGCCCTCAGCCAGAAGTTACTCCCAGCCCCGAAAGGAAGTTGCTCCAAACTCGACAAATAATAGAAAATCTGTTAAGAACACTTCATGTTTTCGGCTTCTTTGGTGCTCCCAAGTTACTGGGCTCAGATTTCCGCTTTATCCAAGAAATGCTCAACCTAAAATACAGCCAAATATCAAAATTTTGAAGTATGAACAAGGGCAAATGCTTTAAAAGCCGGGACAAAGGAATAAGAGCATAGATGGAGAAGATTCCCAGGTAAAAGAAAACAAAAGAAGAAGAGGCTCGGGATGGGGCTCTGGATGCGACGGCGGAGGCAGAGGCGAAGGGGGCTTGGGACCCAGTAGCTGCGACCGGCGGGGCTGTTGAGGGAGGCGACTTGCCAAAGGCAAATCTTCGCAGCATATGCGACTGGCGAGGTGGGGGTGAGGGGGAGGGGGAGGGGGAGGGGAACGAGCTGGAGATGGAGAGAGTGCGTGCGCGAGATTGTTGATCTTCTCCGGGGGCAGAGCTAAAAACGCTTGAAATCTGAGGAAATCCTTTCTTTTGCGGGCGGGAGAGAGAAAATAATTTTCAAAATAAAAAAGATGCTTCTTTTTCACCTTCTCTCCCGCTGGTCTGATTTCAGCCGTCGGATCAGATCCGACGGCTGAAATTAAAACCTAGTCACCTCTGACTAGGTGGCGATCCAAATCCCCCGCGAACTGGGGATCGCGTGCCTCCACGTGCCGCCTCCCTGTGTTCCCGCGTGGACGCTCGCGGCGAAATTCCCGTTCTTCCCTCCCGGCAAAGTCGGAGCTCCAGTTTTGAAGCGCGCTCTCTCTCTCTCTCTCTCCGAACCAAACCAAACTCGTTCTCTGCTTCATTTCCGTCGGCGTCACGCGAAGAAGGACACTCTCGGAAGTTCGTTCATGGCCTGAACCGGCTCCGCTCGCCCCGTCACTTCGAATCCGGACCGTCGCCTCCATGGAGACCTCAATCCTCACGGCCACACAAAGATACGCAGCCGCCGGCCTCTTCGCCCTCGCTCTCCACCACTCCCAGAAGCACCAGACCCGGCCCTCGGATGCTCTAGCCCCTCTCGAGGAGGAGCCGATCGGCCGCGGTGTGTCCGTTGACCGCGGTGCTCCGGCGTCGGAGCGTCCCGAGCTCTGGATTCACGAAGGCGCGGGCCTTCTCTGGCCTGTCTTCAGGTGCGTGCTCCGAGTCTTGGTTCATCCGCGTCGTCCATTTCTATCCTAGAAGCTGAAGGAAGGTGGAGGAAACGGGCGGATTCGGGATGATCGGGCTCTTGCATCCGCAGGTTCTTGAAGGTCGACGAGCGATCCTGGGATGGTTTGAAGGAGACTGCAGGGTCTTCCTCACAAGTTAGGCATCATATCGGAGCGGTGTGTGGGTCACGTAATTTGGTGCTGTTGTTACGATATACTTTTGTTGCGTGCATTTGTCTGAGTACGAATGCTCATGATTTTGTCGTTTTTCTGCTATTCGATTCTACAATTAGTGTGCTATTTCAGCGTACTTGAGGAGGATAAGTATAGTCGTTCAGCTTCCTAGTTCGCATTGCTGGAATCTGTTCTCATCAGCTTATTTCTTCAAATTATGTGAAGGACTTTTTTGTGTGCTTGCTCGGTATATCAAGTTGATGTCGATCCTATTTCAGTTCCTGACATTGCTCGTAGAGGATAAGGAAGAAACTTGTCCAGAAAGGACAGACAAGGAGCTTGCTTTGGCAAAGGCTGTTGATGCCATGGTGCTCAGTGTGGAAAGTTCTCCTGTTTATGAAGAGGATAAAAGGAGTCATGAATATGAAAAGGAGTGTCAAGAGAAATGTTCTGCTTTCCAGAACAACGCACCATCTGAAGAAATGGTGAAACTAGATGGAATAGCTTCGGTGGCAGGTCCAGAGATGAACGCTGAAGAAGATGTTCCAAGCAAAGCTCTTGGAAGATCTGAGGAATTTATAGAAGAGGGGAGGATGATCAGTCGTCAGAGAAAACTTGCAGTTCTTTATGAGCTTCTTTCAGCTTGTGTAGCAGACAGCTCTGAAGATGAGAGCAAATCACCTGGGAGGAAGGGCCATGATGCTAGACATCGCGTTGGCTTAAGGCTGCTGGCAACATGGCTTGGAATTAGGTGGTTGGAAATGGTTTGTCTCATGCAATTTTCGTTAACCTGGATTTCCATTGACTATGATAAGAATCGCAACACATGTGCCTGCAGATCAAGTGTTTCTGGTTTTAAAAATAACTTCTGCATGATGCTCCAACTACTATCTTCTAGGAAGCTTTGGAGATGATTGTTGCTTGCTCTATGATGTCTCCATTGAAAGTGGAAGGTGCAAAGGAAGAAGATATTGAAGTCACAGAAAACCGCTGGGCTAAATGGAAGCGAGGAGGAATTATCGGTGCAGCTGCTTTGGGTGGAGGGGCCTTGATGGCCATCACCGGTGGTACAAAAAATTCATTTGTTTCATTGGAGGAAATGTAGTCCACAAATAAGTTTTTATAGTAAGCAAGAGTTGTTTTGAGTGACTTGTCAACTGTAGTTTCTTCACAGGGCTAGCTGCCCCAGCTATTGCAGAGGGAATGGGAGCCCTGGCTCCAACCCTAGGCAGTCTCATCCCTGCTGTTGGAGGAGGTGGTTTTGCAGCAGCAGCAACTGCTACAGGATCTGCTGCAGGTGCTGGTGTGGTTGCTACGTCATTTGGAGGTATTAATTTTCTGGATTTATTATTTGTGAACGTTTCATTGACATTCTCTTTGGATTTTAAGCAAGTAGTACTAGAATGTAAAATCAGATATAGACTTTTCCCCCTTTTCCATTTCATGTTCAATTTAGGCTACTACACTGTCAAGCACTGCAGCTGGACTAATACTCTTCTATGCCGAAATTGAGGATAAAAAAATGACTAGAGAGAGTATATGTCTTCAACGGAGAACAATGCTATTAGCTTTCCTACTCTGCCATGAGATGCAATGGTGTATCTTTTGCTTTCTTTGTACTCTGTGCTTCTTTAACCCCTTGAATTTTTAGAAGATTCTAAGGACTCTTTTGCATTTCAGTTGCTGGAGCTGGCCTTACAGGAAGTAAAATGGCCAGAAGAATTGGAGGCATTGAGGAATTTGAGTTCAAAGCGATAGGCGAAAATCATAACCAAGGAGTGAGCTTTAGCATATTGCATCTTAAATTTATAAGCATGACCCTCTTGATGTTTCATTCTAAATCTTTTCCTATCAGCAATTGGCAGTTAAGATATTGGTTTCTGGGCTTGCTTTTGAGGGTGAGGATTTTGTTCGCCCATGGGAAGGTTATGACAGCAACTTGGAAAGGTAGAGGAAAGGACTAGTCTTCCACTGTTGGAAATAAAACATGCTGATCTGCTGTCCGTATATCTTATATTCTTGTAATAGAACACGATTTGATGGCAGTTACTGATGTCCTTAATTGGGTGACATGTAGACAGATGACATAATTTAGGGTGCTGACCTGCTATTTCCATTTCTACTTGGTATGACGAAATGCTTTAGGTTTTGTAGTTAACTATTAGTTGCAAATGTTACTAAGTTCTTGTTTATTGAAATGCACTTCATAGGCAATTATGAAAAATTCAGTGGAGGAATGATGAGTAAAAACACAATCACTTTTGACTTATTAGCGTCTCAACCACTCTGACTTTGAAATATGGCCTGCATAGGCATTGGAGTTCTTACAAAGAATTTCATGCAATGGTCAGTGTTATTTTGCTTGGCCACATGCTCAGATGATCTAAAATGAAGGGGAAAAGTGTCTCTCCCACCTTGGCCACTTTGATGAATGGATTTTTTCCCTATTGCAGTTGGGTTATTTTGCTAGAAAGAATTTAAGCTTGCTTTAGAGCGGAGGTCACCACCTTCTTGAATTCTTTTGCCAAAGTGTGAGTTGAGTTCTACAAAACACAGATACTAATTATTAAAGGGGGAAAGAATAGCAAAGGAAACTATGAGGTGGTTTAAGTCTTACTTGTGGAAGCTGAGCTGAATTACCCTTAAACATAATTAAAGTATGTGGTCTCTTGTCTGCTCAAATTTTTTAGCAGCTGCTCTGTTTTGATCCAGATGGTGTGGTGATATTATTGTTAACGAAATATAGGTATGCACTGCAATGGGAGTCTACGAATTTGATTGCTCTAAGCACTGCCATACGAGACTGGCTTACTTCAAGTAATTTCTCACAACCTTACAAGCTTATGGAATTGTAGCATGTGTAGTGAACACAATTTAATCCTTCAATTGACCATTGTACCTCCTCTGGCAGGACTTGCTATGGAGTTAGTTAAAGGAGGTGCAATGATGACTGTTCTGAGCACACTTGTGGCTGCATTAGCTTTACCAGCAACTCTTGTTACTGCATCTGATATCATAGACAGTAAATGGGCCATTGCCATTGCCAGGTTAAGATTGTTAATCAGTATATTTCCTCTTTGCAAAAACTGATACTGACATTTAGACCCAGAGCTTCTGAATCATAAGACAAACATGCACAACTTGCAATTTATTGAAGCCCTCGGGCTCCAACTGGCACAATTTAGCAAGACGTCAGTTCTCAATTTCTTGCTTGTTTAGTTAGGGATTCACAAATTTGTTCCTCACATTCATTCTATGACATCGTCAGCCTCATTAGTTCCTGACAATCATGAGATTCTCCCTTCTTCTGGACTCATCTACTACTTAGGAAGCTCCTTGATATGTACACAAAATTAATGGAATCTCTCAAGAAGTTTTAAAACTTGTAGAGATTCCTTTTAACCAAGTTGAGGCTATCTCTCTCAGTAGTTTATATAGTGGTTAGATGTTCCTGTTTACCATGTTGAGGCTAAGCTGCTATATAGTATCTAAAGTTGGTGACATCATTTATCTGTCTACCAGTACTGATTATTTCATAAGATTCCTTGCTGTACAGATGCAGTTAACGCAGCTATTTCAATTTACTCCTTTTTAGCAGTGCCCTCTTTGATCCAGTCATTATTCCACGTGTTACTTACGACTTTTCTTAAGCCTTGTATCTTCAGTATTAGCTAGTTAGCAATCTACCATGTTTTTCCCATCCTTCTTTGGTTAAATAAAACTATCTGGAATTGCGGTAGTTTCTTTTCACCTTAGTCCCTTTTGTTCTGCCGTTGATATCATCATAACTTTTGCAGATCGGATAAAGCAGGAGAACTGCTATCTGAAGTGTTACTGAAGGGATTGCAAGGTAACAGGTTGGTCGACTTGTATGCTTGATTTTGCTCATTCTTTTTGCTTTCTGAAGGGTCTGCAAAATGACTCCATGGACCAAAGACTGCTCCTTTTTCCCCTTCTATTTCTCTCCGGGGCATCGTCTGACTGCCTCTGTAACATGTTGTAGGCCTGTCACTCTCATAGGCTTCTCTCTGGGTGCCCGAGTAATTTTCAAATGTCTACAATTTTTGGCTGAAGCAAATGAAGGTAATGGTAGATATCGGATGGTTCTGATTTTATGTTTTACTTGGTAATAGCTTGTTGGTCAGAGTAAAAGATGTGCTGATTTTTTTCCTTCCTGTCTGCAGCTGGGTGTGTTGAAAGGGTGGTTCTTCTTGGAGCACCCATTTCAATCAAGGATGAAAATTGGGAGACAGCAAGAAAGGTATATTTGAGCTATCTATTTTTCATTCTTTCCTACATAAATATAGTCTTGTTTATTTTAGGTCTTACTATCCCCTGACATGATTTTACAGATGGTGGCTGGAAGGTTTGTCAATGCATATTCAACAAATGATTGGACCCTTGGTATTGCTTTCCGTGCCAGGTGCGAATGAGTAGTTCCTTTTCTACTCCCTGTGCCGCAGTATTTGATTCACCTGCTTATTCCTTTTAGTAGATGACATGGAATATTAATGCTCAAAATGAAAATGTCTCGACGTACAGGAGAGCAGTAGACAGTCGTCACAGTTTCAGCCTGTTCTCTGAGGTTATGTTTAGGGGGATTGTGCTCTCTAGCTTTTTTCTATTCCATCTACTATTAATGATTAGAGAGTGCCTCTCTCACTTTCTTCCTTTCGATTCCATTGAGCTAAGTCATAACAGGGCATTGCCGGTAAAGTAACTTGAAGCAAAACTCAGGGGAAAGAAAGGAAGAGGGATGTAAAATAGAAATTTGGGGAATCAAATTTATAGGTGACCATAAAAAGGCCAAAGGCAAGGATTTTGATAGAATATATCTTGGGTGAAAAACGTGAAGAAGTGTCAATGCTGAAACAGAATAAAGTTTTTGATATTAATCTTTTAGCAATTCAACAGAAAAATGCAATTTTATTAATCTAAAAAATTAGAGCTCCTGAACGTCAAGAGCTAAATGATTCAGTGGTAACTAATTTTCTTTTTTGAAAAATTTCCCCCGTAACACACCCCAGATATCGGGCGTAATTAATTGTACCTTTCATTAGTCAAGGCACAAGGTGTCTCATTCAGGCTCAAACGTAACTTTTAAACTGTAAAAGGTTTTGATTCAAAATGGTAATAGGTCTATGGGGGTACCTAACATAGTCATTTTCTTCTTCCGCAAGCAGCAGTCATTTTTTGGGTTTCTTCTATTTGTATCTCACTGGACTAACTGCTTCACCGTCTTCAGTTTGTTCTCTCAGGGATTAGCTGGGATTCAACCTGTTAATGTTCCTGGCGTGGAGAATGTAAGCTCTCTCTTGCACTTGCTTCGCAGTAATCCTATGCCAATTTGCCCCCATGGTCTTCATGAATATCCTGTTATTTTGAGCCTGCGATCAACTTATTTTGCAGATTGATGTAACGGAGTTGATAAATGGTCACTCATCCTATCTTTGGACGGCAAAACAAATTTTGAAACAACTAGAACTGGACAGTCCTTACCCCGTTCTCTGAACAAGTAGTATGAAGATTTGTGATAAAAAGAGTTCTCTTACCTTAGCCTGACTTCTCTAAGCAACCTTCCTTTTCTGGTTGGCTTTTCATTTCATCCTCTATGGATTTTTACCCCTTTTCGATCTTGACAACTCACCCTCCAGGACATCAATAGACAATAATCGCTTTTTCTCGGTTAGGTGTCTGCTGCACATCACTGAACAACCATGCCAGCATTTTTTGTTGACTAGTGATCTCCGGTCCTTCATAAGTTGATCCTTTGTTTAGCTCAGACAGGCGAAGAGACCTGGGTGGAGCAATAGCTAGCATTATGGACTTAAATGCTACGCACTGAAGCATTCTGAAGCAAGATGCCTTTCGGCTCATCGATTAGACATGCAATTTGTCACGTCTTTTCCCTATGACACCTTTTCCCTGAATTGTTTGCCTAGTTTCTCAGATGACTTTCAGTTGTATATGATTTGAAAGACCATTACGTAAATTGCTCTCAACAGGTCAATTGATTATTTTTCCTTGAGGATTAAAGGGGTCTATTGTCCTAAAATTAGGATTACTTTCTTGTCGCATTGAAGCATAACATACCTCACTGGTTTGGTGTAAGTTTTCTATTGCATGTACATTCCCATAGTGATGTTTAGTACAAGGTGTCGAATGACCAAGTTTAATGAGAATTTAATTTTTAATTTTTTTTCCAAATCACTTGAAAATTAATCTTTTTTGAATATCGCTAGCTTTGAATTCTCTTTATTTTAATTCCCATCTATGTAGGTTAATGCATTGTGCCGTCGGATTTTGCTTATTGTACTCCCAGTGCAAGGTAATTGTTATCTCTGTAAATCTTGGTTCTGAGATGTCAAACTCTCCTGTCTCACAAGGACCATGCGTAGCCGTACTGTCTCGCGTTGCATTAGTGCCGATCTCATCCATTTCGTCATATTTGTATTCGTCGCTCCAACCATATGATACTTTCCATTGTTGGATTTGAAGCTTAAAGAGGTCAACCGTCCTAGCTCCGATTTCAATATTCTAATTGCCATGCTAGGGTTGACTCCACATTCCTCTCTCAAGCGGAAGCATACTGAAAATTGAGGCCGGTACATGTTTTTGGGTGTAGGCTGGTCTTGTTTCTCATCATGAATTTGTCGGTTTTAAACATTAAATATGACAGCCGTGTGTATTGATTGGTTAGCATGTGAGGCTCTGTGAATTATATACCGTATTGGGTCCACAGCATGAGTGAGAAGCTATG
Source organism: Melaleuca alternifolia (assembly GCA_019926035.1). Classification (NCBI taxonomy): domain Eukaryota; kingdom Viridiplantae; phylum Streptophyta; class Magnoliopsida; order Myrtales; family Myrtaceae; genus Melaleuca; species Melaleuca alternifolia. The sequence continues at coordinate 1,443,583 of JAGKPW010000016.1, forward strand.
TGCCAACCATCCTAAGAGTGCCTGAAAAGGTCTGTCGTGGATTAAAAGAGAAGCAATTGCTTTTATTTTGAAGAAAAAGTTTGGTCTCTGCAAGTAGATGGGACACCGATAGGCAATATTCCTGTGATCATGATTTCGGAGCTGTTTTTAGCTTTGGCACGCCAAAAAGATGTTTATTAAGTTATGTTGATAAATTTTCTCGAGATATTTATTGAGTGTCTTAATAAGGAGATTTTCCATATTGAAAATTATAAATCTTTTCTTTGACTGATGTTCAACAAATGATCACAAGTTATTTGATAACAAAATCAATCATTTATATTCATTGTGTGAGAGAGAGAGAGAGAGAGAGAGAGAGAGAGAGATCTTTACTAATGAAGGGGTAGAAGAATAGAAATTGGGTTGTATGTAGGTAAGGTAAATCCTTTGCTTGTGCAATATTTACATGTGATGGGTATTTTGAGTTGGAAATCTCATGATACCCAACCAATGAGAGGTTGTCTTAAGTTATCTTTACGTCATGTTAGATTTGTTTTGAATCGATTCAAATCCGACTCCTGTTTTTTTGGCATGTCACCAATGAGATTACCTTGGAAGTTTTTCGGGCGGGAGGGAAGAGGGCGTGAACCTGATGCTTCAAGCAATCAAGCACTCCTGCAGACCATTTGTGAAGAGCTCAATGAGGAAACTCTTCACGAGGTCAATGGACGATGCTAATGATGAAGCGATGTCAAGGAACTGTATTGGGGAAATCATCCTTGAAGAATCGGTACAGGGTTCGAGGCCCACACTTCGATCAGTTTAGAGGAAGCCTTACCCAGGCTGGGTTGATGACACTTGTCATCCATTTCCATCGATTTAGAAGGTTCCAGAGGTCGTCATCTTCGAAAGGAATGAAACTTAATCCACCGTTGAACTTAAATGGAAAATTACTTCTTTTGGTCGAAAACTTATATAGAGATTCACAGCTCAATGCTCTAATTTAGATTATTTCTGTAAAACTTAGTACTTTTTGGGAATTATCTGACTGTAGTTGCTTTTGATTGGTATGTGAATTTTTATCTATTATTTCGGTCCAAGACTGGGACAGTTAGAGATGAGATTTCATGCTCAATTTAATTTAGCAAGAAACAAGTTAAGTTTTAACTTTTTGAGTGAGCGTCCATTGATATCGTGGCTAATCGATTTTTAGGTGGATTTTTTGTTTTATATAAAAGTTCAACTTCGTATAGCAAAATATAAAAGTGGCATCGTTTCATTACAGAAAAAACATATGTTAGTCAAGTGATTACATTGTCTCTTCAAGCTGAAAATGATTGTTCAATGCTCGTTGGGTTGCAAAAGTATTCTTTTCCCAAAAAGAAATAGGTTCAAAATCCGTTCAACCTCTAATACCAAGTGGTTAAGCCGGTTCTCGAATAAAACTAGTGGTTGCGGCCTTGGAAGGGAAATGGAACCGATCCTAGACCGATTTTAAATTTTTTGGGTCTGTGAACCCAACTAATTCTCTCCAGAGATGGCCTTGAAATGGTCAATCCAGGTCGGCTTGGTCTCGTACATAAGTTGAACTAGACTTGAAGCTCATCTTTAGTTGACTGGTTGAGAGTTTTTCGATTTTGTTGAGTTGAGAAAGAAATTTGAGGAGTATGATTTTGTTAATCTATCTTAATCCGCAGAGTATTATAATTTGTTAGAAGAAGATAAACTTAAAAATGGAGCATGTTGAACTACATGGAAACCTCACGGGAGACGTGAGGAACATCTTCCTTGCAATCTCCTTCATTTCACGCGGATTATTGAACGAAGAATTACCCAATATTAAACTTTGACCCCTCTCATTCAATTCGGCCGGACAACAGGATGGACCGGAGTTCGAGTCCATGAACCCGGCCCAAATTCCGGTTCGTTCCCACATTCTGTTAAAATTCAACTGTTAGGACGGACCTCGAGAAACAGAGCGACTTTTCTCCTAAAATTCATCAACTTCGGAGATTTGAAAATCCGCAAGCTGAAACCACGAGCTTCGGCTTCCATGGAGGCCATCCGGAAACAAGCCACGAAGCTCCGAGATCAGGTCGCCAAGCAGCAGCAGGTAACATCCGGCCTCCTCACCTCTTCTCCTGAACCCTTAGGGGATTCAGATCGAGTTCGTGGTCCCCCCGATGCCGGTTGCCGGATTCGTGGCTGCGCTGATCGGGCCTTCGATTCGGTTGGGCCTGTTCGTCTCATCTGCTTATCGATCGATCGGATTAGTGCATGAGGTTGCGGTGATTTTATGTTCGTTTGTGTTCAAGTGATTGTGAACGTTTGGGCTTGATTGTGGCCGCAGGGGAGATCCGTTTCCTGGTTACGATTGTATATGACGGACGTCGTCTGTCTTTGGCTAACTTGTGAATCGATCATAGTGCGCGGGGCAGTAAAACCTCTGGATTTGGTGGTCTCTTGTCCCTGCATATCGGGTGGGGCGCAAGTTGTGCGCTTCTTATGCGCGTGCCTCACCTGTGATGGACTTAATGGACGAATTCAGCATAAAAATGATCGGAGAAAAATCAGACACATTTCTTGGATATACCATATCGTTAATTCACCATCCGCTGTTAGATTTTACTTATGGATTGAGTGCCAAGACCCATATCGATACAGCTTCACTGATTGGTGTGGTTTGGAGGAGTTGATATTTAGGGCTTTTTTCATGAGCTCGTCGCTGTGATCTCTTTTCAGCATTAATTGGAGGACACAAAATCTGAGCCAAAGCAAATACAGATCCAAGATCCAATGTGAAAAGACATTCTGCAGTAAATTTTATTTATTGATGTAGTGGGAGGGTGAAGTGTGTAAACAGGACACAGGGGAGGTGAAGTGTGTCAATTGTTCTACTTCGTCTGGGCTTATTTGTTTAGGTTCCGATAGTGTGGCAAGTTTAAAGGATAGTTCCCTTCTCCAGATTTTTTTTGGACATTATTTTACATCATTCTCTGTTAAGAGTCTCTAGAAGCCATCACTGGGAATGTTTTAGCTTGTTTACACCCCTGCAGCAGAAGTTGTGTAAGATAGTTGATTTTGCTTATTGATCCTTCAAGTTAGATATTTCACATTGTAGTTAATTTTGTCACAGGCTGTGTTTAGGCAGTTTGCTGGTGTATATGGAGGTTCAGATAATGTTGTAGCTGATGAGACAGAACTTCAGCATCATCAGAGACTTGAGAAGCTTTACATATCAACTCGTGCTGGCAAGGTTACTCCCCTTCTCCTTGTTGATTGAAACTTATGTTGGTTATTATGTATTAACCAGGGTTAAGAATCTAAATTACCAGCATTTCCAAAGGGATATAGTTCGTGGTGTGGAAGGTTACATAGTTCACGGGTCCAAGCAAGTTGAAATAGGTGAGTTTGTGGCTAATGTTGTTCTGCTATGGCAGGGTTTTGAGTTTACCATTGTCATTTGTTATTCTTTGCAGGTACCAAGTTGTCAGAAGACTGTAGGAAATATGGTGCTGAAAATACATGTACCACTGGCACTACTTTATCTAAAGCTGCCTTAAACTTTTCAAGAGCTCGTGCTCTAGTGGAAAGAGAGCGTGGAAATCTATTGAAAACTCTTGGAACCCAGGTAAACCCAACTCCATATATGACTAGTCGATTTCATTTGAGTTGTTCCCTATTTGATTTGGCTGTATGGGATGAACATCTAGTGCAAACTTATTATGGGGGAAGTGTATCTTCATTTTTGCACTATTTCATTTATGTTAGATTGGGGAGTATCATATCAGTGAAACAATACTTCGCGCATACTGTATTCTGATTTTTTTTTTCCTTCCGGATATGTTTATTCATTTGTTTCATTTTTCAGCTTCTATTCTCTTTAAGTTTGCCTAATCTAAAATATTATGTTAAATGTATGGAAGCTGGCTTGCACTTTCTGGCTTGTCCCACCCTGCCTTCCTTTTTATCCCCCTTTTCTTGCCTTCTGCAAAACTCACATGAGTTCTTCACTATCGGGTCCATGTGCTTGTGACTTGCTAAATCGAATGCATTGCCTTGTCACATGTTCTTACCCTTTGGTATCTTTATATGCCCCAGTAGTTGATATGCCTCCATTGCAAGCAACTTGTCACGGTCCTGCAACCATACTATTTCCAGATCTTTAACTTAAAATTGCTTTAGCTTCAATTTTTGTATGTTGCCTGATCTCCAAGTATAGTTCAGACTGTTGGCCTTTAAGATTCCTTGGCTTTTAGAAAGATTTTACAAATAAGGGGGTTTGATGTGCTGCAACTATGTCTTACAACCTTGTTGGACCTTCAAGGACCCTGACTGAATGTTGATAATTAATGGCAGTTCAATGTACAATTTCTTGGTTTTTTATTAGATTTCCTTCAAAAAGAGATGAGTATTCTTCATTTTCAGTGAAATGTCATCTCACGTCCTCTATTTTGGGTGCGTTATTTTGGAAGAGATGGGTTGAGTTTGCTTGCATTGATATGATGTCTGCACACATACATGGGAGTGCGCGCACGCACACATGTAAATACAAATGTGTACTCCTGCATATAAGGTGTAGTGGGTAATGGATGTATTTTCGGTTGAATTTTTTTAAGACAGTTTAAGTTGTGGAACTGATCCATAGCACCCCAATGACAAGAAATTGTATGTAGACAAAATCATACTTGATTGCATCTACTCTATTCGATTTATAAATGCTACTATAGGGATGGTAGTTTCAAATTATCACTATGCCGTAACTAGTGGTCTCATCAGGTAGCAGAGCCTTTAAGAGCAATGGTGATGGGTGCTCCCTTGGAGGATGCTAGGCAACTTGCCCAAAGATATGACAGAGTGCGTCAAGAGGCTGAGGCTCAGGTAATGCTATTTGAGTTTGTTCACTTTATCTATATGCAATTTAATTGTCACTGGGCCATTTTAGGGAAGTCAGAGCTCAACTCACCTGGCATATGACAAGTTGCATCTATTAATTCTGTTATGCATGGTTGATACTGCATTGATTACTGAGGTGCTGTTGTATCCTGGGCAAGCTGAAGCTTAATCTTGGGTAACATTTACTCCTAAAACTTCTTTTTGTTTTGGGCTAAAATGATTTTGGAGTATAAATAGAAGCAGATTGTAAATTGGGAATGGAATTAGAATGATCCTAAGGTCTTTACTTAGGTGTGGGCCTTTCTGTGGGACCTAGTTTCCATAATTTCATCACCAAAATTACTTACCAAGAAGAAAACTTTGTCTTAAACACTTTTATTGTAGTTTCCTTGGTCCTTCCATTAGTTTAGGTTCTGCTAGGAGGGTTAGGGACTGTTTACTTTCTTTAGCAGAAGGTATGCATAGCTTAGCTCTCTTAGAAAAAGTCATAAGATGACTACTTAAGATCGTCATACCCTGATCTTCCCTAAAATCTCTGGCATTCTGATTCATGACTCTCTCTCTCTCTCTCTCTCTCTCTCTCTCTCTCTCTCTCTCTCCCCCGCATGTGCGGTGGGCTTGCGTGTGTGTGATCGCAGTTGCTCAAAGTTCTTACTTGAGCATTCTCCCCTTCCCAGCTAAGCCTCGGCTAAAATTGGAAATCTTAATGTAGCTCTGGACAAATTAAATACATGCATTATGAAAGAGTTCAAGAACATGGCAGCGGTTATTTTGTGCATATTCTATCAAGAGAAAGGAGACAGACTGCTCCAAAGGCCAACTACATATGGGGAGCGAACGGAAAATCCTGACAATATGTTTGAGGTTTTCCTTCATGCTGGCATACTGAGAGACTCAGATCATAAAGATTCTCTCCAGCTCTCAGTTGTGGGGTCTGAAACATTTTCAGCATAGTTTGCAGACATCCCAGAAAATCCCTGAGTGGAATTTGGATCTTTGTTGCATTCTAAGCCCAGTCTTTTTGGTGTTTCCAGCATGGGTGATTTTGAGAATTTTCACAATATTAGCATTTAATCGCAATTTTGGGGCTTGAAAGAAAAAGTGCTAGAATTTCTTGCAACAGAAGATGATTATTTCTCAAGCTTGAGGTGTTATTAGTTCTTCAAGATTGTCCTTACATACTAATATGCTTTGAGACAGGCTATCGATGTTTCTAGACGCCAAGCTAGGGTAAGGGAGTCTGTGGGTAATCCTGATATTGTCATGAAACTTGAAGCTGCTGAGGTCAAGCTTCAGGAGCTGAAGACAAACATGGCAACATTAGGTAAAGAGGCTACTGCTGCAATGGCTGCTGTAGAAGGCCAACAACAGAAAATGACTCTTCAACGGCTTGTTGCTATGGTAATGTAATCCACCCGTCTTTTCATTTTCTTTTTCCAAATGAGGTTGATTGTAGTTATTCGGGTCCCTAAAGGATGATTGAAGCTATACTTTCCTTGAATTATAGGTCGAATCAGAAAGAAGCTATCATCAAAGAGTCTTACAGATACTAGATCAACTTGAAGGCGAGGTCTGAATTTTTTTTTGCATGGGCATTAACTTAAGTTACACCTTCAATATTGTAGTTGGTTTTTCCGGTCATTTGCTAAGTTCTGGTTTTGATTGAAAATCTTCTTCCCTTTCAACAGTTGTTGTCAGAACGACAACGAATTGAAGCATCTCCAAGTGTAGCTGCTGATACCTCTGTTCCTCCTCCCCCGTCATATGAGGAGATCAATGGTTCATTTGCTTCTCAGACGTATGATGAAACTGCAGAATCCATTGACTATTTTTTGGGAGAGGTAGACCTTGGTGAATTTTTTTGGATGATGTATTTTGCTTCGTGGTTTACTTCATTATTTATGCCATGCATTGTTTAGTATCTAATCATCTTTTGTCTGAATCATCAGGTTATGCACTCATTTAGAGCAGTATCTGATGTGGAGTTAAGTTTGTCAGCAGGGGACTATGTTGTTGTACGTAAGGTTGTCACTCAGTTCTCATTCTCTTCTATGAAGCTTCTCTTCTGGTTTATGCTGACTAAGTATGCTTGTTTTTGTCTTTTTTAGCTGACTCCACTTAAAGGGATAGTACAGTGTTTAACGTTGCTGTTGTATAGCATCTTTTGTTGACTTAAATTGTAGATTGCACGGTGAGGGGATGCAAAACCTGGAAATGGGATAAACTAGTGATGCTTTGTGTGTTAAAAATGTATTACATTGAACGGAGAAAAATCCGTGTCAGTTGTTCTGTTGTCAATATGGATGATATATATTATTATGTGTCCTAAAAATCTATGAAAGTGTTGGTAATTGTTAAATATTAAAATAGTTTAACCGGTGTCTGAAGTCTATGAATATCTTGTTGAATAACTTACTCATCTTTATTTGACTGAGTTTTAGTTTATTCGTGCATTGTATGAGTACTAGTACTAGATTGCCAACTCTTATTTGAATTACTTTCTGATTTTATCTGAGTAAGGTACCAACTGTTTTGGAATTAACAAGTCATCATATTAACGACTTTAATTTGTAAAACTTACCGACTTTCGTATAGCTAGTATTGAAGTACCAACTCTTGACCAACTTTGATTTAAGCAGCTTACAATTACTCTGTCAGTAAAATTTTAATAGTAATAAGTGACAGATATTAAAATTCACCAACTTGTATTACATTTTACCAACCACAGACAAAGTGTCTGTGATTATGCCAATGGAACGAGAACTTTGCCATCAAGATATAAGGCAATAATATCTGAAAGGCATGTCAATTAACATGATAGTATGTACACATGTATGCTAGAAAAGGGTTTTGGTTACTGCATAGTATAGAGTTAAATCACCACGACTTCTTCCAATATATCAACACCAAATCACCTACTGCATGTGGTTGCCACTGCCTCCTTCATTAATCATTTTTGCAACCTTGGCCTCATTACATTACTAACATCTATATATATCCTCCACCTCTCCACTGTAATTAAAGCTTTAAGGAAAAATTGAGTTGTTCAACCAGAAATTAGTTGCCTTCTCAGTCTTGATCAATCCCTCGATGACCTATGGGGCTGTAAGCTTTGGAAGTGAATTGGGTAGTAATAAGTGACACCCACAAGTTACTGTGCTGATTGGATTGAGAATTTTGCGTCAGTTGCCTCCAGTATCTATATTGACTTCTCGTGCTCCATTTTTAAAAAGAATACTCCATTTTCTTTCCCTTACATAATCAGAGGCGGTTCATTTTTATTTGATGCTAATGCAGGTGTCAAACAGTGGCTGGGCTGAGGGAGAATGCAAAGGGAAAGCCGGTTGGTTTCCACTCGAGTATGTAGAGAGGAGAGAACGTGTTCTGGCAAGCAAGATGGCACATGTATTTTAGATTGTATGGGCGGAATCCTTCTCATCATGTTTGCATGTGGTATGCCAGGGTAATCGGGAAATGGATTGTCACCTGATACTGCTTTGTGTCTTGGGTGAGAGTGAGTTGTATTCTGTCCTTATTTTTGATTCCCCTAATTGACCTCAGTTACAGGTAAAAAGAGAACTCCGTAGTGTTTGATCCAGTGCGGTGCTGTTTATTTGTCTGTGTAAGAAAATTTTTAGCTCATTTATATATATATATATATATATATATATATATATATATATATATTTTTTTTTTCGTCTATTAGGATTTGCACAGCTTCAGCTACTCTTCATCACGTTTCAAACTTTTGACCTTGAAAAATGTTACCCGACCCACCATGGGTCCACCACGGAAGTCTGTCTAGCATTTGCACAGCTTGAACTGCATTTCCGCAGGCATGGAGTTGGCAGGTCAGGTCATATTTTCACCCACATGAGACAAATTGGATGGGCAACATGGACAGATTCACGATAACTATTGGAATATGCCGACATGAGATGCTTGTTATATTCCAGGAAGCTGGAAGCGCAGAGTAAGGCCTCCCAATAAGCTTGATGCTTATCTCTTTTAGGTACTATATATCAATCGGCAGTCAAAACACTTTGCCACTTTGGTATATGCTGTTTCCACCATTATTTGCGACTGATAATAGCAGGGTTCACCCAACCAAAAACACACACTCACCCACCCCACTAGAGAAAGTAAGAGCAAATGGCTGCTTATCACGCTCCCAGGCTGTCGGCACTCAAATGTGCAGCTGAGACTGAAGAACCGAGACTTATATGATTCATATTCAATCACTGGCCATGGTGTTGACAGGTCTTCGAACCATTGAAGATGAAGCTTGGCTTTTTCCTGCCGAAACATGCTCTGGAAATCTGGCGGTTAGCTGATGCACCCTCTTCCTCATCCTGGTTCCCGTTTTGTCGTGCTTGTATGTGCGAAGAACCAAGCTGTTTGTTTGAGCATAATCAGAACTATGCTGTCTAGGTCTATGGTTGATTAGGTTGCTCGGATTAGTCGTTTTTGCAGTCAGAAGGAGCGACAGGTCTAGTAGTGGTGCTCTTAAGACCATCTCGGCAAAGAGACTAATGGAAGTGTTATTGGAATCTCACTAGCAAGAAGAGTTAATCAAATTGTCCAAAACGAAGATAGCAAGATCCAGACAAATGTAAGAGTCGAGTTGGCTATGATTGGTGCCACAATGGCGTTGCGGAAAACCCTGTTCGTATGGTTAGATCAAGGGAATGACCATCACGGGTTGATTAATCCATTGCTCCATAACTTTGATTATCAACAACTTCTAACATGAAACGACCAAATACCAACTCTACTCGTCTCGTCCGCGTCTGCCAACCCAACATACCCCAAGGACTGTCTGAAACATTGCGAGGAGACTCGAGTCATGCTGGAGGAATATGCGCCGCGACTGTTCACTATATCCCTTTCACAGATGTGCATGATGGAGGAATCAGTTCTGCTTAGCCAAGTACGAATAGGTGGGCCAACAATATGTGATCGACATGTCCAATCTCAACATATATAAGATAGCAATTTGGTATCCACTTTTAATTAATGAGCCAGTTGTGCCAACCACAAGATGAAGCCGAATCGGATGTCTTTTCCCAAGTAAAGTTGCTGCTGCCTTATCCCAGTAACATCCTTCTTTTTCGCCCCCAACTTATTCCGGTATATGAAGATCGATGATGAATAGAAAATCGCCGGTGGATTATGCGGAGCTGGCCTACGTTGACAATCTGTGTACGCTCGAACGACGTAGATCCGTCGATTCCATGATCGAACGAACTACACTCCGCGAGGTTAGGTAGCGACTGGACCATACGCTCGTGGGAACCAGTCGAAGGTGACAGCCACCCTAGTGTTGGTGATACGATGTTCTGCCTTAAACAACGAGGAAACGTAACGCCACCTTAGATATCTCGCATCGCCATGAGGACCTATCGGCTGGCTATCTTAGTTAAAATTAGTCCTTCAATCACAGTTTAGAGAGAGAGAGAGAGAGAGAGAGAGAGAGAGAGAGAAGGATTGTGGGGTAAGAGGAAAGTGACTTCTCACCTGCAATTTGGGTTCATTTCTTATTAATCTGGGGTTGCAGGAAGAGATAAAGATTAGTGGTCGTGAGATTACTTTCTGCGTATCGAGGGAATATGACGTGCCGTTCTCTTAGTTCATAAACAATGGTGTTCTGATTGTCAAACTCGCCTTTTTGCATTGACGTTGTACAGCACATGAATCACGATGTCAAAGTCAACCTGCCATCCATAATTGGCACTCGTAGCCCACTCGAGATGATATTTCTCTCATTCCAAGTGCAACGAAACCTTAATGAGATTGATATTTCTTCCATCCCGATGGTTAACAGCTAATGATAACCCATGATTATGTTTGAGCCAGTAGTTAAGCTGCTTTTAGAAGCTCAATGAATGAGCTGGCTAGACCAGATCTACGAACTTTCGCATGTAATGTTGTTTAATTAAGCCGAAAGCGGAGAAAGTTATGTTCTCCAAGAGCTTATTATTATCCTCGGCACAACAACGGAGAGCATAAAGAAGACCTCAAGCATCTAAACCCGACACTTGTGGGCAAAAGAGTTCTCCACACTCCTCACGTCTCAAAGAAAAGAACCTTAAACGTGTAAAAAGGGCTCAAGACCTGTGGTTTATCAACTATATCAAAGTTAAGTGCACGACAGTCTTCCTTTGAAAGCTTAGATTATTAGCGAATGAATAGATATTTTATATTTATCATCACAGGACAAGGCTTTGGAAGGGCAAAAAGAAGTGGTGCATAAAGCAATCGAGCTTATTCCCTCTAATAGAATGCGCTTTGAAGATAATTAGCGTGTCATGAATGTCTAAATGCCAGCCAAAAGCCGCTCTTCACCCCTCTTTTCAGCCTCCTCCTTCCAATTTTTTCTGTCTGATCCCCATCATAACCATCCCCACCGTTATCGCATATTCCCCATCTCCTTCCACTACAAACAGTGAAATTCCTGATAATACAAACAGGACCCGACCAAAAAGAGAGATTGGGTTGCCCCTCATAACTTCTTTTTGTAGTCATGATTGCAGATCACCTTTCCTTGTCTGGATTTCCATTGAATGCACTTGAGACGGGCAATAGACATTTGGCCTAGAAGAAATAAGCCCAATTTCGTGCTAAATTACACCGGGGATTTCCACTAATAGGTAGAAAGCACAGCTGAGATTCAGTAACTATTTACAAGCATTTTCGCCAGGACAGAGCAAAATAGGGACAAAATTATGAGACCTAACCCAGGAAGGGTCAATCACATGGGGAAACCAAGGAAAGATCAAACCTAAAACAGATCAAACATAAAGGTAAAGGTTGAAAAAGTTGAGGGAAACTCAAAGCCATGTTGCAAAATATTAGCTTCAGGCTTTCTTCTTCTTCTTCTTCTTCTTCTTCTTCTTCCTCTTCTTCACAGAAGGATAGCATCAACTTCCTACTTCAATTAAAAGGGTCTAGATCTCTTGAATTCAGCGGATGGAGGACTGATTTCTGGAACTGCAAAGACATCGTCATTCCACCTCTTGCCGGGTCTCATGGACGCAGGCTCTTTTGTCTGCTTGAATCCCCCAATGATTCCACCATTTTGGTAAGAGAACTGATTAGACGACATGGGGAATGGAGCTTGAGGGACCCAAATTCCCAAATTTTCAGATGAGAAGGAACTCATATCACTCTTAAGACCATTGTCCGTGAATGGCAATAAACCATCATCCTTCTGCAACCCAAGCATTGTAAAAACCGACTGTCAACTTCGAGGTAATATTCTTTCTCAAAATCTTATCCTAGATTTAACAAGAGAGCAAGAAAGGATTAAAAGTTTCGGCTATAAATCGGAACTACCAAAGAAAGAAATGGGCCAATGCAAACCTTACAGAAACCAAAGGAAGCAGAGCAGGAATCAAGAAAGTCCTCAAAGTGCCAGCCTGGCAGCATCTCTATCAAGTACTCTGATATGCTACTCGTTGACCCGTCTGAACCACTTTCGTGGCTGCCCAGCATACTGTTATTGTTCCCATCCTTATTGTTCACCATCGTCGTGGATGCAGCCGCCGATGCCGCGCTCACCGCTGCCTTTCGAGGGCCTGAAATCGCCGCAGAAACAGAGACGGGCTTCTTGATTGTGGATGATGCATTGGACTTGAAATCAGGGACGAGATCGCATCCGTTGGACGGAGAGGCAACACTGGGAGCAGATGTGTAGACTTGCGATGTGGCGGAGAGCTTCACTCCCGTGAGCAAGAACCTGTTGTGCTTCTGGGTATGCTCGTTGGCCGTGTGTATCGGAAGATCGCACTCCCTGCAGAGAATGGCTCGGTCCTGTTGACAGAACAAGAACGCTCGCCTCTCCTACACCAAGCCCAGTTTTCAATTTCGCCGCAATCAGCAACAGACCACGAAACAAACCCCGAAAATAAAAATAAAAAACATAACTTGTTCCAGGGAACAGCTGTCTTCTCACGGGGAAAAAAGGAAGTAGGTGAAGCAAAATAGCAAGTACCTGGCAGACGTCACAGAGAGGGAATTCCTTCGGGGAAGGACAGAGAAGGGAGAACCGCTGGTGCTTGGAGGCGAGCTTGTTGGCGTGGTGGACGCGGTGGTCGCAGCCTCCACAGAGCGCCGCCTCGTCGGCGGTGCAAAACACAGACGCCTCGTCCTTATTGCACACGTCGCACTGGATCTTCATCTGGTCCTCCTCCTCCTCCTCCTAATCTTTTCTTCTCCTTCTTCTTTAAGCTTCCCAGAATTGGGCACAGAGAGAGAGAGAGAGAGAGAGAGAGAGAGAGAGAGAGAGAGGCGTTGAAAAAGGGACAGACTGGAGGATGAGGAAGAAAATGAAAATGGGTTTTGAACATACAGGCAATGTCTTTGCGGGCTTGAAAGTTGACAACAGTAAAACAGCGGCTTTTCAACACAGCATGGGAAAAGAAAGAGGAAGCCAAACCCCCGCCGGAGATAATGTACAGAGAAAGAGATGGGTCGAGATTCAGGCGATTGGGAAGGGCAAGTTGGTATTAATATATATGCAAAGCGCAAAAAAAAAAAAGATTCTTCTTTTCTCCTTTTAAAAGGACAAAAAAAAATTAACGTCGAAAGTAGGAAATATCGAGAATGGCCCTGTCCCTGTGTGGTAAATCGAAGAAACCGAGAAGGCTACTTTCGACCACTTGACGCCCAATAAAAAGGTCGCGCCACGACATAATGTTGAGGAGCGACCATGTGCTTGTTAGAATCGCATGGTGATCTCGTCCGTAGGTTCATCTATGGTCACCTCGCACGCACTATATAAAGTCGACTCTTTATTTAAGAGTTAATTGGTATTTTACATAGATCATTTTGTTAGTCTATGTTAATCTCGCATGGTCCATGCAAATTGATATCTCTGCGTAACACTTTTGCCAATTAAACACGATATATAAATTCTTTATGATGATCAGAGAGCTGAAAAGATTTATGCGTAGCGGATGGCTTCGTGTTTTATCCTCTTCCAAATATGGATACGATTAAGGATTGTAAGCTTGGGATTTGGGTTGGTGGGTATTGTCATTTCCCTAAAAAGTAAGTCAGCAAGAATTTAACCGTTTTATGATGCAATTGTGAAATGATGTTACCATGATCTCATAACATTCGTATTTATTAACAATGAATGCTTACATTTTTAATAGGATTATCTAAAGTGCTAGGTTTTATAGAAAATATCGTATCTAATAGCAAAACTTCTATCGATAATTGGGGTTAGCTAACAAGAAATCGCTAGAATTTTGCATTTGTTTCTCGCGGTATGAAATAAAGGTATCTTATTTTGGTTGGATAAATAATTATCAACTTGTAACATCGTTAATTGGCCAAAGAAATGACATGAAACGATTCTAGGATTGTAGTGTTTCTATCTAAATATAATAAGGCGTGTGTTTTATACATGTAAGATCGGGCTTGGTCGAGCCACGTCGATTCAGCGTGGCGAGCGCAATCTGGTTCACGACACGAAGTGGGAAAATTATTTATTTGATGATCTAGACAAATTGATTTCTTTCATACCAGAAAATGAAGTCGTTTTCTCCCAATTTAAAATTATTATTTTTTCAGTCCACGAAAAACGTTTTTCGAAGATCTACTAATTTTTCTTTATCTAGACACTAGAAAGTTGAAAATATAGTTTTTCAGAAATAGTTTTCTTTCAAACAAACAGACTTTAAGGTATAAAAAAAATCTTGATGATTAGATAGCATGTTTAGGGAAATGTCAATCTCTCAAAGCGTAAATTTAAAAATGGAAAATGTACCTTCTCAAAAGAAAATGGGCAAACACCACAAAAAACTTCAAACTATGCCCACTGTTTCATTTGTGTTACTAAAAAACTCTAAACTGTGACACAAATACTCTCATTTTTTTTTTGTATCATGAAAAAAAAATCTAACTTTAGCCTTTATTATAATTTTCATTTAAGGTATATTTGTCATATTGATATAAGTTCGAAATTTTTACATTACAATGCACAAATTTAGAGTTTTTTTATGAAATATATATATTTTAAATATTTAACTCTTAATGAGTATAGTTCGAGTTTTTTTTTATGGTATTGATCCCAAAACAACAAATCTAATTCCTTACCACAGAACAGTGGCATGAGTGGCTGGGTTGAACTTCCGTGCATAAAAAGAAGAAACGCATTTGCATAATTTCCTTTTGAATCCCTTCACTCCTCTTGAGGTAATATTTCCAGGCTCTTTGTCTGGGGACCATCTGGCTTGCCGCCTCTATCATTGGCCAATCCACATCTCGAAGCTCCTCGGCAACCCTGCAAAAATCCAAGATCTCTCTGCGTCGGAATCCACGAGTCGCTGCTAGAGTCCAAGGAAGCAATGCTGCATCAGAATGCTAATAAAAATCTATCATTCCATCTTCAACCCCCCCTCTCCTTCTCCTCCTGAGTCCTGCATCGAAGTGATAAAGCCCTGTGGTCCTCACTTAACCTCGAACTTGTTCAGTGCGCAGAATATAGAATGGCAGCACCGTACCCCACATGGGTCTCCACTTAGCTTCAACTCGCTTTGCTGCAAGTGCCACACTCGGTAAAGAACTCAACTGCTCCCCATGAATGTCTGGATCTGGATCACAGACCCCGTAGAGCCAACAGAAGATACCATCCCTGCCTCTTCTCATCACTTGGATATTCGAAGCACGTTCACCATCGTTTGGCAAAAGTTCGGAGTTCGTCCGAACTTCTGCAGGAAGATCAGGAGGCTGAAGTTGATTATTGCACCGTAAGAATAATTAAGGAATTTCCATCCTAGTTCATTATCTCAATGGAAACTGAAATAGTCAAATGCTTTCTTTCACCCTCTTGTCCCTTTCCCTCTGGCCAATTTTACTCCTCTTTTTCGCGTAAACTATTATAAAATTGCTGGGGAGCTAAAGTTAATGGCATTATTGAAGAGATAACCGAGATTAGGGCAAAGAGGGTGCACTAATAAAAGGATTCATTGGTGCTCCAATCTCTCGATGCTGGAGACAGATTACTCAATTAGGGGAAGCAACCCTTGCTGCTTTTGAAAGCGTGTATTCGCTTTTGCATTCCAGCAAATAAATTCTTGATGAGAACTACAAGTGGGATCAAAACAAAAAGGCAAATTGGCCAAGTCTTTTCTGTAGTTGCAATTTTTTTTTCTTGCTTTTTCCTGATTAGATGTTGAATTCTTCGTACAATGCCTGAAATTTTAAAGATTTGGCTTCGATATGATCCTTTATTAAAATAATTGACATGATTTACTGACGTGAACAAGATATTCGTCGTGCTCATGACTTGTCGTTATTATCGCCGTATCTTGCTCATGTATTTTGTTTATTTGATTGATTGAGTCCCCACTCGTGTATGCCTTCATATGTGCATCTTCGCACATGCACACATGCTTGTGATGAACGATCGCTTGAGCACCACTTAGGTGAGCATTTGGTAACGCTCGTCAATAATACACGTTTTTAATACGATCATCTCGTCGTGTTAAATTTAGGTTTAAACCCAACATTAAACATTGGACACTTGCGTCGCGACATCAAAATCCCAACGTACCAAATCAATTGAATGGATTTCACAATATAGGAACGCTTCGATCATAAACCCTCGCATGCATGAGAAGCATAAAGATGTATTTACATGTTTTTGTAACACTATGCGCCTTAGAATGATAGGCGTAACTCGTGCCGCATCATTTCAAAAGAGCGAGAGCCATGAATACGTCGATTGTCGAATCACGATTAAATTTGCTTCTTCTGATTACTCTATTTAACTTGAGACTGATACATATTTCTAAAATGCGACGTTCGTGTTCGCTCAGTGACCTTGTAAGGTAAATGGAGACGCCACGCCTCCACTCTGACCCCATTTTCGCCGGAGACGAATCGATTATCATTGAGCGGGAGCAAAGTCATGCGTTAGGCTGCAATGTTCCTATCGATTGGTCACTTCACATGCACTACAGGTGGGAGATAGTAGGGCGCAATAATCAGTATGGTTGAACTCTATCGAAGATAATGACCACGCATGATTACACGAACGAAGAAGACCGATGGTGCAATCGTTGAGAAAAAGGAATTCATCTCATAGGCTTGGCAAAAGTAATGCCTCCGCCCCCCTCATCTTTATTGCCTTAATTCGTTAACATTTTTCACGTGATCTTTTTTTTTCCTTACCTAATCGATCGAACAAAGTCAATTAATCACCATACTCAAAGTCAGAAATTACCCTTGTGGTTATGCCACCTAACCCCACCGGGCATCACATTTGCCCTTAATCCGTAGCTAGCAATTCCATTACTTTAGCGAGAAAAACGGGTTTTATGTACGGGGACGCATACCATCATCCAGGGAAATTTACCAAAAGAAGTCGTGAATCTATTGCACTCGTGTCAGTTTAGTTCTAATATTTTAATTATTTCAATTGAGTCGGTTCGCTCAATTTCAATCGAAAATCGCTTATGTAAACGCTAACGATGTCACATGAGAAGGTTAACACTGTGAAAATTTGATTTTTTTTTGTTTTATATTTCTCCATATCTTTCCCTTTTCTGTTAATACAAAGTCCGGCAAGGGTCACCGCCAACACTTGCTGATCACAGGCACGACTAGGCGAGGTTCATGACCTTGGCCTAAGGCCTAGCCCTTGCCAATGACCGGTTGGGATTGACCCACGGCCCTCGCCGGACTAAAAAAAAAAGGCAAAACGAAAAGAAATAACAAGAAAAAAGATATTTTAAGGCTCCGTTCGTTTCACGGAAAATAACTTCTAAAAAAATATTTTTCAAATTTTTCGGTGTTCGTTTCATGGAAAATAAAATAGTTAAGGAAAATATTTTTTACCAATGGAAAAATACATAAACAAAAGTGAGGAAAATGTTCTTTATTTACATTTAAATATCGTGGTCTCTAATAGTGTGTTTTGATCTCGCTCGAGGTCGGCAAGCCGGCAGATTTCGACAAACGAAGATCGGAAAATATCATCATTTTTCAAGAAAATGATTTTTTAGGAAATATTTTTCAAAAATATTATATTTTTCGTGAAATGAACGGAGTCTAAGAAATTAAAGCTTTTCCCACGGAAGATGATGGTCCTCTACATCAACAATTTCCGATTAAGATTGATTGGAGAGACTCGATAAAAAAAGTGAAAAGATTTAAGGCTTAATCAGCGTGTCAAAAGATTCGATGCGACCGAATCAAAACAGAGTGCAATGAAGCCAGCTCGCTCGGCCATATAATTTGCGTCAGGAAAGTCACTCGATCGAGTTACTTCCACGAAGCCGCAACAACATGGGAGGAGGAAAAGCAGGTTAGTTTCGTACAAGCAAAAACGAACCGGTTGTTGCCACACCGATGGGCGAGAGGGAGGGGAAGGGGAGAAAACAAGGAAGGAAAAATCGAGATGATCGTACGGCCTTCTCTTTTGTTAATGGGGATATCATGGCGAGGAGCGAGGAGCAGATGGATCTCTGCTCTGCTCTGCTCTGTTCTGCTCTGCTCTGCTCGGTCCAACTGATGATGCAGACTTTAATACTCGAAATGGGGTCCCGCTCCCCTGCCCGCCCCCGCAAGAAGACGAAAGATGGCTTTTTTTTTGGGGGGGGCATCAATCATCTGGAAATTGACCGCGGAATGTGAACGTGATTTGAGTCCCGATTTTCCCGAAGATCCGAAAGGTGGAGGGGTCCATGGCCCCAAAAAGGTGAAGTCGGCATCGCACTGTCGGGCGATAATGGAAGATTATCATATTATTAGATTCCCCATCATTCTCTACAGGAGTTGCTATCATCATCATCGTCGTTATTGTTATGATAAGGATGTAAGTAGATTATGAATTTCAATAGATTGTACGATATAATTTATAAAATTTTAATTTATTCAATATTAATTTATAAAACTTATCTAAGAATGTGATTCTCCGAACTGAATGATTCAATACTTTTGTTTACCTCTTAATTGAAGTTCGGAAATAATATTGAATAGTTTCATATAATATGGAGTCTAATTTGGATAATGCCCGAAAAATCAAAGAATCCTGAAAAATGTTTAAAAGTTTAGAGATAACGTTGTACATTAAACTGAAATTCGGAGACCATATTGAATAAAATAAAAATTCATGAATCATACTGCACATTCAATTAAAGTGTAACGATTGTCGGTGTCATATCTCTTTATTACATTTATATTTATATTCTTATTAATTCAGCTTACTCTGCGCTGCAACTAGATTTTTATGGGAAAAAGGAGAAGTCAAAAGCTCATCTTCATTTTATTAATTCATATCTCTCTCTCTAGATTTGCTTCATTTTAAAATACAAGCGGTTTACAATCACAATAACCCACGCGGTTGGTATAACAGACCTTACCCAAATCTTGTAACTAGATCTATGTTACATCAAGATCGATATTCGTCAATATCGTAATCGATAGCCTTAAAAGTGTTCCTTCATTGCAATCATATTCTTATGACCATAAGTCATATCAATGACTAAATAAAATTTCTCGAATGCGAATCCTACTCCTACAAAAGCAAATCGATTGAAATGACAACGGAGATGCACGTGAATCAAATATGTACCAAAGAGCCTAGGCTAGTTCATTGCCTTGTCGGCACATTCGACCATCTTAATGCCCCCGCTCGATCACTAAGTCAAGACCCTCAAGTTTCTGCCCGAGGAATAGAACTTAGCGATGAACTTATATACGACATGAATGCTTCCCCCTCGAATCAAACTCAGCCATTATCACATCCGAAGGGTTATTTTTCTATTATCCTCTTTCTCATCAATCAAATTTCAGCTGCCGATTACGTACATATCGAGATGCCTGGACAAGATCTAAAGCTGGCAAGTGCTCCCATTTTACAAAAGGCAGACGACATCCATGATCTCCGTCGTCCAAAGATCAACCGCCGCATTCCATGCCAATCTTAAATGCTAGAGTAAGCCACACAAAAATAAAAGACTCCAAGACAAAGTTCTCCCAGTCGTGACCGTACACATTGCTAAAAAGAATGGGGAGGAAAAAAAAATTGAAATAGCCCCCTGTTCAAATTGAAAATAGATATAGATACTTGAAGAGGATAGACACAGGCGATTTGACGCGACGAGCCAGCATGCACCCCAGTAAAGAGCATATGAAATTGACAACTTCTAGGCATTCAATTGAATAATCCGTCGCGAGTTACGATGCTCTAGGCATTCAGCTTGAATGAATTATTAAGTATGATGCTGGCATTATGGAGGGGACAGAGCATAGGGAGTAGAATAATTATGCACAGTATTAATCATGGTCTAAGTAGGAGTAATGTAATCAGAGCCGGTAAGCGTTGGTCATGCCACGAAGGGTCGCCTCGTTATCTTCGGAAATTAGAAAAAGGTTTGGTGGATTGAGGATGCGTAGGATGGAGAAAGATCGAAGCCCTCTTTTGGGGACAGCAAGTTGCTTTCTTTAGAGGCGAAAAGGTGAGCATTTGCGTTTGCGTTTGCGTTTGCGTTTGCCCTCGATCTCCTCTATGTCAATTATCTAGATTGAGCTTTTCTTCCATGGGTTTATGCCACATGACCCCTTTTTTCTTTCTTTTCCTTATTTAACTTATCAAGATTGATCAGTTATCGCGCCTTGATATCGCTCAGTACGGACGAGAGTTCGACCATATGACGTGAATGCGAAGGAAAGCACTAGAAAAAGTCATGAATCCATTGTAATTGTGTTAGCTCGGTCCTAAAATATCCGATTGAGCCGATTTAGTCTTGAATCTTTTCACATTTTGCCAATTGAGCCAATCTTATCAATTTGGGCAGAAAATCGGTAATGTGGATGTCGATCATCTTACGTGGCACAATCACACTAACGCCGGCATTTTTGAAATGTTTTTAAATAATTTCTCGAATTCTTATTCTTTTTTCTTTTTTCATTTTATCCTTGATTTCTACCGGCGAGGACTGCCTTGCCCGTGGCTAGTGGGGCCACGAAGGTCCACGTAGGCCAAAATGAAAGGAAAATAGAAAGAAAGAATAGATAAAAAAAATTTATTAAAATATTCTCAAAATGTTTATGCCAGCGTTGTCCATAATACTTCAGATGGAGGATGTCCATGTCATCAATTTCGCATCAAAATCAATCCGCGGGACTTAATTGGTAATATGTGACAAATGTTGTATATTTATGACTCTATTAAGTGCTTTTCCTTATGAATGTGACTCTACTTTCCTATTGTTTTCGAACGATACTCATTGGTGTGTTAGGATCAAGTAGTTCGTGAAGGTACCAAATCACTATGAATCCCAACGAGTGGGCACCTGTTCAAAGGTTAGGACTCGAGAGTCGCGATGATTAGTGTTTGTAATAATTTTCTTTATGCGATCATTGATCATTTTTCATTGTCAACTTGAATTAAGAGATAATGTTTGGTGAGAGCATTATTAGTTGATCAATGATTTTCCGAGTTTGGGAATGGCCGACTCTTCACGAAGGTGGTGATTAGTCACTGGTAGCGACTGATTGAAAATGTACATATTTTGCTTGACCCTTTTCCATTTCTTTTCTTTCTTTTGTTTTTAACTTATAGCCAAAAAGAAGAAGAAGAAGCTAAGGTCAATATCCTCTATCAAAATTTTTGACTTGTGAAAAAACCAAACCAATTAGATTCGAGAATTTCTAAAATGGAAACACCCAATCAGCTTGGATTCCTTTTATGGGCTGATGACATTAGTCGATTATTCCAATCGGTCAGTGTAAGCAATGCACAACGAATCTCTTTACCTTGCACAATCTACTATACTCTTTAGTGGGCATTATCCTCTCTATTAAATGCAAGAAAAATAGCAAAGCCAAGAAAGAATTATTGGAAAATCTACCCCAATTTGCATACGTCTAAGGAATTTTAGCTACACTAGAAGCACGACGCGGGACACTCTCATTTTCATTGTGATCCATGAACTTTAAATTTAATCAAAATAGTCCCTAAATTTAAGCCAAATATATGATGCATTACTTGAACTATCTTATGAACTTATGATACATATTCAAAATTATCCCTGAATTATATGGAAATATCCAATGCCATTCTTTTGTTAATTTAAATTTAGGGACCGTATTGAACAACTTTCATATAATTCAGGAACTAGTTTGAATATGTACAAAAAATTCACAACTAATATCGGATATATTGAAAATTCAGAAACGACCTCGTATATTTAAGTAAAGTACGATAACCGTTTGTGTTAAAAATAATTAAGGTCGTGAACATCAACATGCAGGGATCGGCTTATAATAACGAAACGTCGTGCTTCGAAATCGCCCCCAAAAGCTTCTTTGCCCACGGAGGCTCGGGTTTCAGATCAACCTGACCCATTTCATGGACCACTTACGTACGTACGCACGCTTTGATTTCACGAAAATGCCAAACGAAACTCCTGGAAAGATGACCAAACCTCCCCCTCAAAAGATGGTGATGGGCATGGGCTTCGTGAAATCGATGCATCGGGTGCGGGGACACGGTCTTCACATCTCTCTCCCCGAGAGACCCAACATGGACAACCATTCCTCGGAAAACATTATTCTACTCCACGTGTAACTTTCTCTGAAGGCTTACTTCCCCGTTGGCCTGAGGATCCCCCTCATCTTCGACCTTAGGAAATAATTATTCAAGTTGGGGGGGACAAAATGACCTTTGATTGGAGTAGTAGGTGGAGCTAGATCTTTGTTAAGATCGAATGAACCCACCCACCGGCTTTTTTAGTTTAATTACTTGCTTGAACTTGGCGAAGCAACCAGCTAATGCTGTGTTGTGAATCTAGATTTGTTGGTCAAGAAAGAAGAGAACTTTCCCCACTTGTTAGTTAAACATTGTTACTCAATTTGCCATCAATATATAACATATCTGAAGGATGAAAAGTTCCAAACACACGACGTGTCGCCAAATGCAAAACTATTTTACATTAATTCTCGTTCCGGTTCGTCATAATTCATCCCGATTTGTTTTATAATTCGACCCGTTTCATTCATATATGCCAAATGGGAACCTAAGGGACCGATGGCTCAGGAATCAAGTGGAAGTTCTAAAAACGGGGAGAAGTGGCCTCGTCAGTTCAATCTTGAGCCTAGAGCTTTTGATATCTTTCTGGGCTCTGAGTTTAGGGCCTCTGGCCTTTCTGGGCCAAGTTATCAGAGTTCTGCAACTGGTCAGGCTTCAAAGAGGTTTCGCGTTGCATGAATTTTTGCTGCGAGACTCGAAGCAAAGTCAGAATCACAACAGCAACTCAGCTTAGGTACCACCAACCGGGGGTGAAGAGAGTGGCGTTATTTAAGTGAGCTGGTGTGTATTGCGGTTGTGTAAGTTTGACCAACTTCGAACTCGGGTTGTGCGGATGATAACGATCGGGTAATCATGATTCAATCCGAGCATTCCGAAGAAAGTGCGAGACGCGGATTTGTTATGCGCAGGCAAGTTGCTGCGTCAATTGCCCCATGCCATGATATTGGTTCACTGTAGTTTTAGTTAAAGAGGTGCCAATGGGTGCCACAGAGTGAAACCAAATCGCCTCTGAACCCGAGAACACGAGGAAGGAGATGGCTCATAATTGCTCTGAAGTTAGCTAGAGGCTGGTCGATCCGTCGTGGTTCACACACACACACAAAGAGGCCGTGGTTTAATAGGGGCGCTCGCTGAAGAAGATAATGGCAGCAACGACGTTGACAGTGACATAGACAAGTAGAGGTTGAGCGTAATGACCATGACCGTCAAGGGCCGAGAGTGATTGTCAAGGTGAGAGGTCCTGGATAGTGTGCGAGTCTTGGCAGGCTTCTAGACCGGCAAACTGGGAGGTGTGGAATGAGTCGAATTGCACGTCGAATATGAGGAAGCGACCTAAGTTACATACACGAACGATCTTGAGACATAACCGTCTTGTTCAGCACTAACTCCAACGTTAAGCTTGCTCGGGTGATAACAATATCGAGTTGTGAAATCTTTTGAAAAAAGTATCTATATACACGTCAAAAGATAAAATCTCGACGGCCAATATGAGATAGATGCAATTGGATAATTTCTCAAGTGAATTAATCTAAAATGTCACACTATAGAGAATAAACTCCTCATCAAGAATCCAATTTGTGAGCCTTTTTGGCGAAATCGATATTTGTATACAGATTTCTAAAGGGTATTTCTTAAAATGACGATTACTTGGTAAGTAGTAAACATAATGTGGGAAAATCCTTTGCGTAGACGAGGAATTCAACGTAAGATGAATGTGATCATAATCGAATTCTTTTGAGAGAGGGGGAGTCTTTCAGTAAAATTGCCTCGCAGCAGGAAGATTTACCCGACCCGCTGGAGCGGAGGACATTGATGGCCATGTGATGGCTCTTCAATGCGCTGAGGTTGTCCACAAACAACGCATGTGCACTGCACATGGACTTAATAATAATAATAATAATTCATTCTCGAGTTTCCATGAAGAGATAAAATGATAAATAAGTATTTTATTTATTTTTTTGCATCATGAAAAGATAAAAAATTAATATGTGAGTAAGATATATTCTCTATTTCAGTTTTATTTGGGTTATATTTATTATCTTTGTAAAAGGTTGAACTTTTTTATATGATAAGAAAAAAATTTGTGGTACAAAAAAATTTGAAATATTTATATCACGGTGAATATAATTTGAATTTTTTTATCGGTTTCAAGACATTACAAAATCCATTAACGGGCGAAAACAATCTTTTAACGAGGAACAACGCACGTGCATGTCACTTCGGGTCGGGCTCACGTGCCGTGTCTAACATGTCGGTGACCGTTGCATATCGATACCACTAACCATGAATATTGCAAAATACAAAACCATTACGAACTAATCACCCGATCAACAGGAACTCGTGAATCCGACCCGTTTCGATACCCGTTGCACTTTCAAATCGAACGGCCTACCCATCTAACCAAACCAATCAACAACCAAAAGAATCCCCTCGTATACGATGCAGTTTTATTTCCGTCAGCCTACTCAACATGTCTTAGGGAATGGTGGGGCTAAAGCTCTTACAATCCACCAGGGACTTCTGATCGCCGCCCCGACAGAAGAAGAACTCGTCGGGGCACCGGTACAGGCAGTTGTCCACCAGGCTCACGTTCGCCGACCCGGGCTTTAGGCCGATCAGCGGCCCCGGTATCGGCCCGAACAAGTAGTTCCCGCCCAGCAGCAGCCTCCCGATCGCCGTCCCGCCTCTCCCTTCTGCGTCGGCCCTCACCCTCAGCGCGTACTGCGACGGTATCATCCCGGTGAACATGTTGTGTTCCAACGACAGCGCCGACAGCCTCGGCATTGCCGCCATGAATCCAGGCAATAGCCCGCGGAGATTGTTGTAACTCAAGTCGACGGCCACCAGCCTGCTATTCACTAGGGACGTCATTTTTCGACACAAATATTGAGAAAGAAGAGATGGAGGATTTAGATTTTTATTATTATTATTAGTGCGTTAAGAAATATATTCAAATGATAAATATTCAAATTTCATACGAGAAAATGAATTGGCAGACCTGCTGTTCGCACCCACCGAGGGCGGCGCGTGCAAGGAGGTGAAGTTGTTGTGCGAGAGCGTGAGCTGCTCGAGGGACGGGTGCTCGAATAGCGCTGACGGCACAACGCCGCTCAGCTCGTTCTGGCTCAGATCCAGGACCTGCAGGAACTTCGTCGCTCCGCTGAAGACTTCCGGGAGGTCCCCTCGCAGGCGGTTGTTCCGGAGAGAGAGCCCCACCAGCGACGGCGGGAGAGCAGCCGGGACTCCGCCAGATAAGTGGTTGTCGCTCGCTTCGAGGAAATACAGGCTCTTGAGCGAGCCCAGATCGGTCAATAGCTCGCCTGACAGGTTGTTCCCTTGGAGCTCGAGCCTCTTCAAGCTCGCCAGACGGTTGAAGCTCGACGGTATGCCCCCGCGGAAGTTGTTGCCGTCGAGTAGAAGTTCCTCGAGGGCGGCGAGCGAGCCAAGCGAGGCGGGGAGTTGGCCAGAAAGCGAGTTCTGGGAGAGCCGGAGCCGGCCGAGTCTAGTCAGCCGGGAGAGCGAGCCGGGGACCGAGCCGGCGAACGAGTTGTAGGAGACGTCGAGGGTTTGGAGGTAAAGCAAACCTTCGTCCCAGGGGACGGAGGAGAGGGAGCCGGAGTAGCCGGCGGATTCGAGGGCGATCTCGGTGACGCGGGAGGAGTTGGAGACCACGAGGTCGCAGCGGATGCCGCAGGTGAAGAGGTCGCTGAAGGCGCGGTCGCAAGGGTCGACGGAGAAGTCCCAGGAGCTCACGCAAGATCCAGGAGGTACGGACTTCGGGTCGATGGAGGCCTTGAGAGCTTTGAGTACTCGAATGTCTCCGGGATGAGTTCTTGAAGCGGCCGGAATGAAGATTTGCGAGAACGGCGTGATCGCGAGAACGAGGAGAGAGAGAGAGAGGGAGCTCGAAAGTGGCGACATCTCTCGTGCATGTAATCTGAAAAGAGAGACGGATCAGATCAGAGGGAAGAGAGCACGCGAGGATGGAGGTGAGATGGTCAGATTCTTGATTCTTGGTTGACTGTTCCGTACGATTCGATACGTTTGGATTATCAGATTTGCGAAGGACATAGGGATAATAACGTCACAAGTGATCTCTCAATTTTGAATTAATATGTCTGAACTTTAATTTAATAAATAATATTATCTCTAAACTTTTAATTTGTTCGATGCGATCCTCGACTTTTGGTAGATGTTCATATTATTTTCTGAATTATATGATAATATTTAATGTTATTTTTTTGTTAATTTAAGTTTAAGGATAATATTAAACATCTTTGTATAGTTCATGGATTAATTTGAATATTTACCAAAATATCAAGGATCGCATCAAATAAATTTAAAGTTTAGAAACAACATTGCTTATCGAGTTAAAATTCGGAGATCATATTGAACAAATGAGAAATTATGGACTATATCATACATTAAATCAAAATTCAAAGATTATTTATGTCAATATACTTTATGAAAATGTGAGGTGATAATGGATCAATAGTAGACTTTGGGTTTGGTAAATGGGCCTGATGAACGGAACGGCTAAGCTCTTTGGGTTGCAACTCTTCATATTGGACAGCGAGACTCAACTCGAGGCCCATTTCACCAGAACTTGAACAATGCAGTGGGCTTCGACGGTCGGCGCATGAATCCACTTGGGCTTGGACTTAGGAGGTTCGTTTCCAGCCCGACCATTTCGAGGGGGAAGCGAGAAGCCGGCTCCAAAGTTGGTGACGAGACCTCTTGTTTAATCCCATCTCTTTCGATAGTCGGGAGACTGCGATTAGACCTTGGGAAGCATGCGATTAGACTTGATGCACGGAGGAAATGACAACACTTCGAGACTTAAAACAACGTTAACCTCGTCCCATAAAACGAGTCCGTACCCTGCACCAAGACCAACGCGTTGCTGCTCCAGCTACTTCTCCAGCCTATGCCCATGCGAAACTTTAGGCTTTAGCTGTTGCTTCAGCCTTCAAGTCCCGAGGGACCTTCGTGCCTCAGACATGCAGAGACTGATGGCATGCAGGTCCGTTTTTCACTGGAAAGAAGATGTGAGCGACGCTACATTGGGGACAACAGCGGAGGCCTATTCAGATGCAGCTTAAGTTTCTCTGTCAACTACTTAGCCAGACACATGTTAAGGATACAGAGATGGAGATGGGCGAAAGCCATTGATATTCTTCCGAACTTTACTGCTCTTGTCGTGTGCTGCACTTGGCGGTCATGGGTTCATAAGTTCGATACATGACGTGAACAAACCTTTCAATTGGCTTGTTCTCTTTGGCGTTGCTGCCTCGCGTGGAGGTAGTTACGGACTGCTGATGTTAGCTCGAATGAACATTCTTAAAAAACTTTATTACACCGACTATTTTCCCTTGCTTCGGACCTTTACCTTGGATGGTGCTCGATGATTAGGAAAAGCCCCTTCAAAATATTTTCTATATTTATCCCATGTTTTACACATTTCCTTAACGTTTCTTTTTCTGATTGTCGGTCGCGTTTTGTTGGATTTAAACAAAAGGCCCAATATGTTTCGACTAAGCTTCAATTTCGATAGAAACCCAACCGTTTGAAGCCCTAACTCTAAGGAAGTATGTCTCCCATTGTCTCACATTCCTTTTAGAAGTCAAAGGGCAGGAATGGACGATCTATCTAGCTGCCTCATATAGGCTGACCATGGCTGCCTCATTTAGGCTGACCATAAGGGTGTAATTTGTTTCATGAATTATATGCCATTCATGACATGTTCAGCTTGTCTAGTAATTGCTCTGTCCATCTATCGCTGTACGAGTCCGTTAATACGACCATCATTGTGACAGAAGTTAAACAAATCTATCGACATAGGATAGCAAATGCCCCAGTGCACAGGCTAATCAGAGATTTGCTCACTGTATGGCTCGACTTTGTGACCTCGGAGGGATTTTTCCTTCGTCCCAGGTCGAATGGGAACCTGGATTTTTCATCTACAAATATAACTAAAAACTCTATCCGAAATATTTACCAAGTTTTAACGTTTTATGTGAAATATCTCTTGCTCACTGTATCTTATAGTGGGGGCAACCAACGTCTGGCGATTTAACTAAGACATCAATAGCGCCTGAGAACTTTGCTTTAATCTCCTATCATGCCTATCGAAAGAGTACTAATATTAATGTGTGTGCTCGCATCATGTAGAAGATGCGGGGTAGGCAAATCTAATCATAATGGAAGATATGTGGAGAATTTGTGTTTTTATTTTACTTTATCTTAAGTGTCCAAATATAAGTCGTATAAGAATCGGCGGGCTTGGTTCAATTCATAAGATTTCAAAAGAATTGGATTACGGCTTATTTAGTTATTTAACAGTTGCCGTAGAGTACACTTTAATAAATTTTATCACATAGAGTCACGAAAGATTATTAATTGACCTTGTCCATGTAGCCTAATTTGAGAAATTGATATTAGGCAATTTCATATTTAGAATCCACCCGAGATTAGTTTGGTTATAGGGTGAACTGACTCCAAATTAATTTCTTTGTTGATCAAGGTTGGATTACAACCTTTTAAGTTGTTGGGTTCCCCAAACACTCGGGTGCAATTTTGAGAGAACTCTCTAAATCTATCGGGTTACATCAAAAGTTGTCTAAAAGATCGGAAAGGACAGACAAATTCGTCTGGAAATCATATACGACATGAGAAACCCAACAATGTCCTAAGCAGCAAAAAAGTGTGGAAAATAAACAAAAACCTAAATCAACACGGAAAATGAACCTAAAGATAGAACAGTTCCATGAAACACTCTCAAATGATGGATTTTGATGCTTGAAACAACCATAATCAAAGGATCCGGTTTGGCCATATCATAGTGCTTGAAACGAGCTTTCCACCCAATTGGTATTATGGATCCCCGATAGCCGCGCCTCGAGAAGCCCCATATCATTCGTTGGTCTGGACTATATATTTCTGTAGTCGAGTAAATAAAGATTTGAGGAGCTTCAAGTTTCAACTTAAGGAAGCTTCAAAAAGATCCACAGCAAAGTCGTACCTACCATAGTTGCAGTAGGGTTTGTCTCCCAGAAGTCCAGAACTCGCATGGAAAGTTTGGATGAAGGCCAAGGATCAGGTCCTGCCCATCACAAAATGACCCGAAAGTATGTTCCTCGATTGGTACCTGGGGCGCACGATTCTCCGTTCTGGTCCGCCGTTTCTGTCAGCTCCCAAACAAGACAATATCAAATCAAAACCCCGCAGACAAATGGAGTAAGCCTACACCATCGATCACATCCAGGTTTTTGTCCGAGGAACAAGGAGGAGGAGGCATAAAGTTGAATTGCATTAAGTTACTCCACCAAATATCGTGGGGCTTCCTTTTCTTTTTCTCTTTTCTGTGATCCCGCAAGGATCCGTTAACAGTTGTGTTTTATTGAAGTACATTTTAGTATCATTTATATAGAAGCTGTGACTCTTAAGTTTCGTAAATTTTGTAGAAATAAATGATTTTTAAAAAAATATTTCTAGAACGATTATTTATAAATCATTTATTTTTTACGAAACAAACAAAGCCATATTTGAAAAATTATTGATGAACGGTGGATGTGATTTTATTTAATATCCAAAAAAGAATCAAATCCCAAGAGACAAATTCTCGAGTTATTAAGAAATCCCTTGGGTATGATCCAGGTGTATGTTGACAAATTTGTTGATAAGCAATCATATAAAAAATATTGTAATTGTGACTAAGTTAGCTTCTCTTTCAGAGCATGTAATTGATGTTCTAACAATTTAAAACATAACCCTTTTCTATATAAGGTGATGCAAAAGAAAAAGCGACGAGAAAGGGAGAATTTTTTTTTTTTTTTGGTCGAAAAACATACTTTATAAAACTACCTCGAGACAAAAGTTTCAGAAGACAACAAGGAGCATTCCGCAACAAGAAGCTCTAGAAGGATTGGAGGAGGATATAAGAACCAGGTTATTGGAAGTCTCTTCAAACGCTGGGCTGAAGCAGCCCAATGTGCAATTTTGTTGCACTCTCTTGGGCTGTATTGTACGGAGGTATGAGAGAAAGCCTGTTTGAGGTATTGGGCTTCGGTGATGGCCGTATAAGCCTCCCAGCAGATCTGATCTGCACTCCCACAGATCATAGACACCAGATCAAGGCAATCTAGCTCCACGATCAGCTTCTCTTCGTGCATATCTCTGAAGTGTTTTAGGGTTTCTAAGGCAGCTCCTGCCTCCGCTTGAATCGGCGACGATGCCTTCAGCGAGCACGCAAATCCGTCGACGATGACTCCTCTGTAGTCTCGACACACACAGGCCATAGCCGCTTCTCCCGTGTCTGGGTCGTATGTTCCATCGGCGTTGATTTTGAGCGTTCCGGGCGGAGGGGGCTGCCATCGCACAGGTAACGTCTCCTGCTCCCCTGTCTTGTGCTTTAGTTTACTACACCATCGCTTCTGGTTTTCCTCTTCCAACCGTGCTAGCTGTATAATTTGTTGTGGGTTTGCTTCGGTTGCTCGGAATACCGCTTGGTTTCTAGCCTTCCAAATGTTCCAGAGTAATAGAGCGAGAAAATCAAAGTCAAGACTGCAGGATTTTAGTGGTATATTAACTAACCATTCTGCCATTCTGTTTATGTTGCCCGTCTGCACGTCGAGATTGATGGTTGGTTCGCGCCAGATTTGCTGTGTCCATGGACATGTGAGGAGGAGATGCTCGATTGTTTCTGAGGCTTGTTGACAGACAGGACATTTGCTATCAGGTTACATTTCTCTTCGAAGCAGATTCTCCTTAGTGGCTATTGCATTGTTACTAACTTGCCACAGAAAAAATCGAACCTTGGGGGGAACATTTGCTGACCATATACGTTTCCATAGTCCTTTTGGGGTTTGATAGGATGTGGAAGCATGCTGAAACTGCTTAGGCGTATGATTTTTCCTGATAAGATTGTAGGCATTTTTCACTGTGAACTTTCCAGTCTTCGTTCCTTCCCATATCAATCTGTCTTCTAGGTTTCGTGGGCTGAGATGAATTGATAGGATGTCCCTGGCTATGCCTTCCTCAAAGGATTCTTGTACCTTTGTTTCATTCCACCTACAATCTCCTACCACCATAAGTTCAGAAACGTAAGTTGGATCTTCCTTGTTTGCAGGGCCCCCAATGATTCCTCTTTCAATCCACTTGTCCTCTCGAATTTTGATTTTTTGACCATTACCCACTACCCATCGCGATGATTCGCGAATTGCTTGTTGCCCATAGACTAAACTCTGCCAGCCCCATGATGGTCTACTTCCTTTCTGTGCATGTAAGAAGTCAGTGTCTGGAAAGTATAGTCCTTTAAAGATTTTCCCCCAGAGAGAGTTTTCATTTAGCATCAGTCTCCATGCTTGCTTCCCAAGCATGGCTTGATTAAAATCTATTAGGTCCCTGAAACCCAAACCTCCTTCATCCTTCCTCCTCTTCATGAAAGACCAGTTTATCCAGTGCATTCCTTTCTTAGTTTCCTTGCTCTTCCACCAGAAATCTGCAACTTTGCTTTCAATGGCCCGACATATAGAGAAGGGTATTTTAAAAATGGACATGGCATATTGGGGTAGAGCCTGGACAACTGTTTTAAGCAGTATTTCTTTACCCGCTTTTGATAATAGGCTTTCCTTCCACCCCTCAAGCTTCCTATTCACTCTATCTAGGATCCATGAGAACATATGCTTTTTTGACTCTCCCCAGTCCGATGGAATTCCTAGATATTTCCCCGTCTTCTTTATCTCTGGGACACGCATTTCATATGACATATTACTACGCAGCATTTCTGGGGTATCTTTGCTGAAAAATATACCTGATTTGTTCAGGTTTATTGTCTGACCGGACGCCATACAATATTGATTCAGGACACCAGCCACATTCTGACATTCAGATATCTTCCCATCAAGAAAAAGGATGAGGTCATCAGCAAATAGTAAGTGGGATAAAACCGGGCATCTCGGATTGAGCTTAATGCCTTTAATGCTTCCATTATCCACCTCCTGCTTTAATAATATTGATAAGGTGTTTGCCATGATGATGAATAGATATGGGGACAGCGGGTCGCCTTGTCTAATGCCGCGAGATGGCTGGAAGGAAGGTAAGGATTCTCCATTTAGTTTAATGCTATATGAGACTGTTTTAATGCACTCCATTATCCAAGCCACCCATAGTCTACTAAAGCCCATTTTAAGCATGCACTCCTCAAGAAAATCCCACTCCACTCGATCGTAGGCTTTCTTCATATCTATTTTCAACACTGCCTGAAATTTTCTTCTTCGTTTCCTGATTCGTAGCTGGTGGAGTACTTCTTGAACAATAAGAATATTGTCTTGTATTTGACGCCCACTTACAAAAGCACTTTGTTCCTCCTCAATCAAACCAGGCAGCCAACCTTTAAGTCTATTGGCCAAAGTCTTTGAGATTATTTTATAGATGAAGTTGCAAAGACTTATAGGCCGATATTGATCTAACTTCTCCGGGTTATGCACTTTAGGAATCAGGACTATTGAGGTTTTATTCATCTCAGGATTCAGGTGACCCATTCTGAAAAATTTCTGCACTTCTTTAAATACATCCTCTTTGATATCTTTCCAATGGTGTTGGAAAAATTTACCATTAATGCCATCTGGACCTGGGGCTTTTAAAGTTCCGAGCTGAACAGTAGCTTGGTAGACTTCCTCAATAGTAACTTCCTTTGTTATGGCTGCATTCATCTCTTCACTAACTATACAGGGAATCTTTTCCAGGACAGGTGTAAAATTTCGATCTCCTGCGGATTTATAAAGGTCCTGGAAGAATTGAGAGGCCATCTCCTTCAGGTGAGGAAGTCTAACCCATTCTTCGTTATCATTCTTCAACATTACTATTTTGTTTCTATGTCTTCTCTGCAACGCCGTAGCATGGAAAAACCTGGTGTTTTTATCTCCCCACCTCAACCACTGGACCCGGGACCTCATCCCCCAATATAGTTCCTCTTGTCTCCAGATTCTCTCCACTTCTCTTTTCAACCATCCCAGCCTACCCTTAGCCCCTTGAGGATTTTGTGAGTTAGTTATCTCTTGTATCTCCCTTTTTAAAGTAGTAATCTGTTTGGCCCCATTCCTAAACCTCTTCCTACTCCATGCTTGTAGGCTTTCAGTAGTCTTTCGAAGTCTCATTAGGAGATCTGGAAACTCACTTTGAGATAACAGCCATGATTCTGCAAAAACTTCTTCGTACTCCTCATCCTCCAGCCAAAAAACTTCATATCTGAATTCCTTCTTTCTTGTTTTAACCATTGGGAGCAGTTCTACTAATAAGGGGCTGTGGTCTGATCCTATCGCAGGTAAGGCTAAAACTTCAGCAGCAGGAAAAGAGAGTCGCCAATTCAGATTACATACTGCCCTGTCTAACCTCTCTTTCACCAAGGCTTCTCCTTCTCGGTTATTTGACCAGGTAAATGAACAGCCTTTGCTCTCAATATCCATTAGCTCGCATGCATTCAGAAAATTCTGAAAAGTATTAACTCTGTAATTTTCAACCTTCCTTCCTCCCACTTTCTCCCATCGGTATAGGACCTCATTGAAGTCTCCAATACAAAGCCATAGATCCTGTTGATGTTGTAATGTGCTTTGAATCTGCTCCCATAGTTTAAGTCTTTGCTGAAACTCAGTCGGGGCATGGACAAAGGTAATGCGCATTTTCTGTTTTAATTCCTTTAACTCGCATGCAACATCAACAGCATGATTAGAACTTGATATGACCTGTAGAACTACTTGATCAGTCCACATGATAACAATACCCCCCGCCAGGCCAATAGGATTGATTATGTAACTGTTTTGGAATCCCAGTCTTCTTTGCATACTCCTTACAGCTTCCTCTCTGTTCTTTGTCTCCAGTAGGCATACTACAGCAGGTTTTTCTTGAACCACTAGGGTTCTGATTGCTTGAATTGTCAGGGGTGAACCCAAACCCTGACAATTCCAGCATAAGAACTTCATTTATAACTTGGTGGCTTATTAGGGCTAGCCACCAAAGCCCGCTTGTACATTTCTTCTTCAGTTAGGACTTGTGTGTCCATTAACAGTGTTTCATCCGGCATCTCATTCTCTGTTACTTTGGTCTCGTAAGGCGAGAATCTCTTCTTCTTCTTGTTGACTCTGGTGTTAGGGCTTTTACACCTCTTTGGAGCCTGGTATCCATCAACATCATCAGCAATACAAATACCTTTCCCATTACCCAGATTATAGTGAGAGTCTATCCACATCTTTCCATGGTTTTCATCTATTGGTGTATTCATTTGGGCAGCTTTCCCTTTTTCTACAGCTGTGCTGTTCGCTATATCTTTTCCAGCCGCTTCATATAACACCATCTGGCCTGGCTGACTGGGGGACTCTGGTACTGTTTCATCCTCCAAAATCTCCTCTAGGTTTTTCACATAAAAGATATCCCAATATGGGCTAAACTCACTGGCCTCTGCTTTTAGCCATGAGCCAAAAGGGAAACTTTTCATCTTATCAATACTCTCATCACTGCTTGGGGAATTTTCACAATGTTGTGCATAGTGACCAACTTTCCCACAGTAATAGCAAAAATGAGGAAGTCTTTCATATTTAAACTCCAGCCACAATCTCTTCCCTTTGTTACTAAAAATTGATCCCTGCATCAGTGGAGCTGATATGTCTAATTCCACTCTCGCTCTGCCCATTTTATATGCTGTATAGCCCCTTGTTTCAATCTTTATGGCTGTTACCCGACCTATTTCATTAGCCACCTTGGATATTACTTTGTCTGTTATCCATTCAGTCGGTAGGCCATAGATTTGGACCCAAAACTCACAGTAATTAAAGTTGTAACATGCTGGTGGTGTATTGGGTTCCCATTTCTTAAGCAGTAGAAGGTGGCTAGCAAAAGACCACGGTCCTTGTTCCATCACTTTAGTTCTATTAGCAGCAGATCTAAAATTGAATTCAAAAGTGCCCGGGGCTATTAAGGATATTTCTACATTCTCCATTTTCCATGCCTTCTTCATTGTGGTTTGGAAAGCTTGGATGTTGATTTTTGGGTTTTGATGCAGTTTTCCAATAAGCGAAAGCTTACATTCATCTATTTTTGCTGCAGGGATTTCCTCGTCTATGGCTATTACCTTTTTCTGCGTCCACAGGCTTCCCAGTTTCCTACATAGAGCCGCCAACCGAGCTGCTTCTTCCACCGACTCTCCCATTTTACCTTCAACTGGAGATTTTCAGGCGCAAAGAAATCCTTGATGAGGAACCAATCTCAGCGGGATAAACTGTTTTATTGCTTTGGGTATGAATGGAGATTTGGGGGTGGGAAAGAAAGGGTCGATATCATTAGAGGACACATGGCTATTAGTGTTTAGAGAAGAAATTGAGAGTGATTGTATTGTTCGTGGAAATGGTTTAGGGTTTTAGGGGGTCTTTGAAATATGGAATCTGCCATGGCGACAGAGGGAGTTAGGGTTTGATTGGAGGAGCTGAGGATTGATGAGGGGAGAGCTGTTGGATTATTGATACTGTCATGGCGACAGGGAGAGGTAGGGTTTTAGGGGGTAAAGCTTTTGATTGATGGTGCTGCCATGGCGGCAGAGGAAACTCTCATACGAGAGAGGAGGGTGCGTCAATAGAGCATTGAGTTTGGTTAGAAAAGGAGAATTTACCGTGTGCATTGAACATACATGTTGAAACACGTATACCTTATTTAATTATGTGAGGTCCATCTAAATTATATGTGAAGTGAACCGGATCTAACATAATTAAACTCGGGATATGCATGCTGTTTTTGAATTGAAACGATTTAATTTCATGATGAGACGAGATGAAATTGTTCAGGAGTGTTCCTTTGGCATTTGCTATGTAACTAAAGACATTTTTTAATTTCTAACTCCAAGTGTATGCATTACGAGAAAATACAAGAGGAATATGAAAACACGTATATTATATAGTGAGGTACTCATATACTAATTTTACCATTTCTAGATACATAATCAAGAGAAAATATTGGATTAAGTTTTAAAACCATACAGACTGTTGATTAAGAATGTGCATCGGTCCTGATCCAATTTGAAAACCGGATTAAGCTAACCGATTATGGATGGTTTCATGCGGAAGTGATCCGGTTCCCATTTTCACACAAGATTGGACCGATTGAGAATTTTTAAAAGTTTTAAATTTTCTATTCTAAAAGAAACTCTAATTAGTAATTTTTTTTTTGAAAATGTTGCAAAACTCCCATGCGTAGGGAATAAAAGAAATAAAAAAGAACAAGAGAATTAATCTCTTTCTGGATTAGATAGATCGGTTTCCGATTCTACAAAAGTAAGCCGGTTCCCCATTCTACAAATGGAGAATCGATCCGGCCCGGTTTGATCCTAGATTCCTTGGTAGAAATAGACCTACCACAATATCGATTACCCCCACCGTCGATCACATGATACCTAAGGTGGGACCCAGAGGATCAACGGTAAAAGATGGTCTGGATCAACCTGGTCCGTAGACCGTGCGATGTGCCAGCTGGGTCTGGGGTCGGGCGGAAAGTAGCGGTCCACCATCGTGGAAATGCGTTTCAAATCAATGAAGCCCCAGAAACTGCAAACATGGCACTTACTATGTTTCATCTCTTCGTACACCACCTTTCACCAATTTGGCATGCCCTTTCCATTTACGGCAAGAAAGAAAGCCCACCCTCTGCTCCTGTACTCTCTCTTCCTCTATCTCTTAGCTCGCTGCTTTTTGTTCTTCTTCATTTTGGCTCACAGAAGAGAGAGAGAGATAGAGAGAGAGAGAGAGAGAGAGAGAGAGAGATGGCGAGAGGGAAGATCCAGATCAAACTGATAGAGAACACCACGAACCGGCAGGTGACCTACTCGAAGAGACGAAACGGGCTCTTCAAGAAGGCGAACGAGCTCACCGTCCTCTGCGACGCCAAGGTCTCCATCATCATGATCTCCAGCACCGGCAAGCTCCACGAGTACATCAGTCCCTCCACCACGTAAAAAACCCTATTTTTTTTCTTGATTCTTTTTCCTTCGGCCATTATTCCTCATCTCCTTCGAAGTAAGAAGGAAACCCTAGATTTGTTTGATTCATATGTTGTCCCGTTGATCTTGGTTTTGGTTTTCCTTCTTTGTTTTTTTCTCTCTTTTTTCCTGCCGTTAATGTTTTAGAACCAAGAAGATGTACGATCAGTATCAGCAGGCACTTGAGGTTGATCTCTGGAGCTCTCACTATGAGGTCAGATCTTGCTGATTTTACCTATCTTAATATACTAAACAAATCTTCACGTGCATGTGTACTTGGGTGTGAGTTCGATTCATTTGCTAGTGAAAGTGTGTTTTGAAATGACATTCTCTGCACTTCATCAGAAGATGCAAGAGAACCTGAGGAAGCTGAAGGAGGTTAACAGGAAGCTTCAGCTAGAGGTCAGGTAAAAGAAGATCCTGTTCCATTTATCTTGGTCAATTTATTCCCCAGCACTTTTGGAGGTTGAGCTTGTCATGGACATGTTAACTGTGTTTGTGAGTTGGGTTTGTCTTTGTTGGGTAAAAACGATTGCGCAGGAGGAGGTTCGGGGAAGGATTGAATGGTATGAGCTGGGAGGAATTGTGCGGTCTTGAGCAAGATATGGGCAACGCCGTTAGTCTGATCCGCGAACGGAAGGTTTGTCATTGACCCCAAAATCGCTAGTTTAGCTTCTGGAATTTTTAATGATGTCGGATGTCTTATGCTTAAAGAGTTCCGAACAGGCAACTGCACTGACATGCTCGTCAGCTGGTTCGCTTTGCCAACATTGTAGCGTGCTTGCATAATTTCTCTCATTAAGAATTAATCCTTACACGGCATAGAAAGCAAAGACTTGCATTGCATGCTTAGTCAGTTTAGTCATTAATATTTACTAAACTGCTTCTGGTTTAAATGTTAATTCTGTGATTATCCGTTAATTGACTAGCTTAGAGAGAGAGAGAGAGAGAGAAGAGGGGGGGGGGGGGGGGGGGGGAGGAGAAACTGGCAAAATGAACTTTTAACTTTTTTCTACAACTTAATGGTCGGATACTCGATTCTTTCTCTACGAAAAGAATTGCATTGGAGTCTACACGATATATACAAGGACACAGGTGGAAGAAACCATGTTGCTGAGAGACTATAATACAAGATTTTTGTATTATATTTTGGATTTGAGACGTTCGAATTGAGATTTGGGTCTTTTTCGCCATAACCCATAGTAGCAAACAGGCTACCGCGATTACCATTTGTTCATGCAAGGGAAGATGCATCAAAAGACAGCAAAACCCAGAGTTAAACTCACGAAGGGCGTGCTGTGCTCTTTGTCTATACAGCCCACCAATAATTGTGTTTATACACTGTGTCCACTTCCTCATAAAACTAAACAATATGTCGAGTCATCATAATTAACGAAGAGAATTGCTATATAAGTGTATGGGACATATTGTTGTATGGATTATAAATCATGTAAATCAATTATATGTGATTCATTATGACACTCACATGATCAACGGTAAAGATGGACGTGATTTACACGATCTATTGGTTAGACAATCTTTTCTCATGTATTACTATTTCAAATAATTTTAAAAATTAACTTCACGCTGTATTAGGCTTTCACCATTTGCATAATTAATGCAGGCATGTACCTTTTTTTTTTGGTCGAATGGCATGTACCTCATATACAAGAAACCAATGGATTGTCGTCAAATGTGTCGTCGTGTTATTTACGAAATGTGCTTCTTTTTCGTGAATAATTAGTGTCATGATATATGTTCTACATACTATAAATATATCATGTACCTATTTCCTAATAATTTTAAGATTTTGAGAAAAATAGACATTCTAATATGACGTTGGATCACAAGTCACGAAAATTTTAGAGGTGGCAAAATGATCGAAAATCACAATTTAGAGCTCGTTTGGACCGAGTTGTACGCGAGTTATTTAAAATTTTGAGAATAGTTTGTGATGGATTAGAGCGGCAATTTCAGATGTCTTTTGATGCATCTATTAGCCTTTCTCTTCTCTTGAACTCATACTGCTAAAATAATTTTTGTTCGTGGAAAACAGTACAAGACGCTCAGCAATCAAATCGACACCGCCAGGAAGAAGGTAAGCCCTATATTTTCCCGAAACGTCGATCTGCGCATCCTCCTTATGAAAGGGCCATGCTTATCTCATCACCATTCCAATTTCAATCGCATCGCATGTTTCCCAGGAAACATATGTCTGAGAATGTAAAGGTTCCGGTTTCCTATGATTGATAGCCACTCATTTGTGATGTACAAGTGATTTTTGCGCCTGATGTTGTCTTGGTTGGTGCTCATTGCAGAAAAAGAATGCTGGGGAAATAAACAAAAGTCTTCTGCAATACTG
Organism: Melaleuca alternifolia; assembly: GCA_019926035.1. Lineage (NCBI taxonomy): Eukaryota > Viridiplantae > Streptophyta > Magnoliopsida > Myrtales > Myrtaceae > Melaleuca > Melaleuca alternifolia. The sequence goes on from JAGKPW010000016.1 coordinate 1,483,384, forward strand.
GGTAATCAAAGCTTCCTGGCTAATATATATATCCGGTTAATGACTTCATTTCTTCATTGTCCGCGGAAAAATCTACTAGACACATCCCCAAACTGTCGATATGTAGAGAAGCCGTCTTCATTTACTGATTGCATTGATGGAAAAATGGTTGAAGGTGATCCGACTTTAATTTTCTCTCTTTTGTGTAGGCTAATCTGATCAGGCATCTGAGGGAGGACGACCCACATTTCGGAATGGTCGACAACGGCAGGGACTACGACGCCGTGATCGGGTACTCAGACACCGTCGCCGCTCACCCGTACGCCCTGCGCCTGCAACCGGACCAGCTCAATCTCACCAGTGGAGGAGGGTCGGAGATCACGACCTACCCTTTGCTCGAGTGAGGCGAGGGCGTCGAAAAGCCCTTCCCTCCCAATGTCCTCATGTTGTCTAAGGGCCGGTTCGATCTCGAATCTGGACTTCATCGGTATATCGAAGTTTCGGGCTTTGTTATGTTGTATTATTCCGTGACTAAGTTTGCTCTTATCGAAGCTGTTCCTGTTATGGACCTAGGTATTTTCCTTTAGGAAATCATGTGTTTAAGACAGCCTATAATAGAGGGCTATATTATCCAATGGAATGTGTTGGCGTAAGAGCGTGGGTTCAATTCCATAGGGCCAAGCATATCGGCATTGAATATGGCCCATCGATTAGATAAAATAACAATGGTCGGACTTTATTAAATTCACGTAGGATTCATATGGTTTCAGTAATGTCATGAATTTTTATCACTTGTGACATTGGGCTTTTATTTTCTCCAACATGGACCCAACTATTGGTATCACAACTTTGGATTGTGTATCTTGGGGTTATTTTTTTTTTTTAAGGAGATGATATAATGTTCCTATAAGGAAATATAGGGTGTTCTCCATCACAAAAATTTACGAGATCGCATTGAGGTGATGATATAATTTTCGTAAAATGTGAAATCTAAATTGGTGAAATGCCCTGCAAACCTTATGAACCATACAAGATGTGGATGAACTAAGTGTGAATTGATTTAGATTTGGTTGTGTGGAGAATTATGAAAAAGGGATTATTTAGAAAATATCTTTTTAAAAATGATCATTTGTATTACTCAAAATAATTAGTCAGTAAATACATTATTGACAATTATTTCAATATTTTCTCGAATGATGATCCTATTCTTCATTTATTTATATTTTCAAGTGATATGAGGATGAATTTTAAGAATTTTTTTAAATTTTTTTTACTTTTTGACGAAACAAAAAGGAAAGTATGCTGTTTTCTTTAGTTTCTGACACCCAAGGATATTTCCGTCACTTCACCTGTTGATGTGTATATAACGCGCGCTCGCGCAAGAGAGAGATGCGTTAGTGGGTACGTGTGGAGTTACTTATCTGCCTTCGTGAGGATTATACTTGTAATTTTTCATTCACCTCGATTTACTACTCATGACAGGTGGAGGGCATTTATGGAACCCAAGCAAAATACCTTATAAAGAGAAAAATAAAGATATGCAAATTCATTGAATCTCGAAGAATTTTAAATCAGTTCAAAAAAAAAAACAACAAAAGTTCATTCAAGGTTTGCAAATCTTATATAATCGTGAGCAGAGCCAATGACATGTAATTCTTATATGTACGCGGCTCATTAATGCCTGCAATTAGAGATTTGGAGTTACATATATGGAGGTTTCAAAGATCAATATAAACACCGTCCTGTCGAATTTCGCGATATTCTATAAATTAGCGCATAGTGCCCATCGTGCTTCTAACTAATTATAAATAGTTAATGGGGTGCCCGTGCTCGATGAGGGCCATGAGACTTAGTACATCGACATGGTCCTAGTCGATTAGATGAAACCAATGGCTCCAAAAACCATTGATCATGAGGCCTTCCTTGGATCTACAAAAAATTTGTAGCCCTAGCTCAAATGATTTCACCAAACATCACCGTGGGCTCCGAATCAAAAAGAGAAGAGCCCAACACATCGGATTTCAGGATTGGATCGTCTATCGTGGAGAGGCAAGGATTTGATGCGAGACATGCTGCCGCGAGGGACAAGAGGACAAATTCTGCTTTCCCCAAGCAAAAGGCCAAACCGGAATCCCACCTGCTTTGGAGGGGGGATTAGCTCAATGTCTTAAGTTTTTTTTTTCTGGCGTGTGCGGTTTGGTTTTGATTCGAGTGTTTTCTTTAAGCAATTCCATCCGGTCCCTATCCTGACCCTCGATCACCCACCCACCCTGACGGATCGAGAGGTTGAGATTTGAAAGCGAGAGGAAGCTCTGTTAAAACTTAGTTATTCAATGGAGCGAAGATGATATGAAGAGATATGAGATAATTGTCCAAAAAGTCCTAAATATATTTACGTTGGCCAATTCAGTCATCAATCATTCACTTGTATCAATTTAAGCCTCGATTTTTTTTATTTATGTTTTACCAATTTAATCTTTAATCTTCTATGTGTCAATTTAGTTATAAAGCTTTTGAAAATATGCCAACTTAGCTCTACCCTATTATTTGGATATTTGGCCGAAAGGATTTTTAGGAATAAATTGATTAATTATTAAAAAAATAGAATTAAATTGGTAGAATTGGAAGTTATCTGACTAAATCGACAAATCGTCAAAAGTTTTAAATCTAAATTGGCTCGATTAAAATGTTTATAATTGAATAAATCGATGGCTTTTTGGATAATTTTCCCAAAAGATTTTGGTCTCCAGGGTCCGGGCCACGACTGACCCCTTAAGTCAACCCCCTAGAACAAAGGTGAATTACTTCGCTGTTTTCATTTTCAAAATGAAAAATTTCCCCGCTTCTTCTCAAAGAATAAAATATTTCACCAAATCAATCAAATTTCGAAAGTTGATCTATCGAACGAGAATATTTGAGTCTATCGATAGGGCTTGAGAAGTAGCTATCTTGATAGCTAGTTGTACATTTAACTATAGATTAGCCCTAGATCTTAGAGTTAATTTAAGAGGGTAAAAACAACAGGCTTCCTCCACTTTATCCCGATTGATGCTTTCTTCTATCACATTGTGTTGAAAGCCATGTTTTGACCATCAAAGTAAAGTAAAAAGAAAATAGATTAAGCTTTGCATCTTTAGATCTATAGCATCTACAAGATGCAAAGCATATAAATTGCTGTAATTTTTCATTATTTGAAGCGTAAGACTTGAAAAAAGAAAAAAAAACTAGAGAATTTAAAATATGAGTCCTGAAACTAGAAGGCTATGAAGTGTGATTAATAGCAATTTTGTGGGTAGTTATTGTAATATACACTTAGAATGTGATTAAAATTCTTACCTTGATTAATTGATTTTCATTTTTGAATTTTTGTTTAGTTTAAATGTTGTCACATAAATTCATTAAAATCCTTTTCTTTATAATTTCCGAAGTTCAAAAAGCCCACCAAAAATCCTAAATCATGCCCACTTGACGCGTTTACTCTAAATTTTTTTTAGATATCAAAAACCCAAAATTATACTTACCGTCAAACATTTATCCGAAATCTTTTATTGTGACATAAAACCACCAAACTTCTATTTATGTAACGCATTTACTAACTCTCTTGTCACTTTTCAGTCAATATAAAGTTGTTATTATTTTCTCAAGCCCCGTGATCGTCTTGTCAATACCGTTCGCTTTCTGGTGTCTTTGTAAGTAGATTTTTAAAAAAATATTATTGAAGAAATTTTGATTGACGATAAATGTGTTATACAAGCACATATTTTATATTCTTAATATCACGAAGTAAAGTTTAAGATAAATATGTCGTTATTATCATAATTTATGGTGGATTTTTCTTCAAGTAAAAAAGAAAATATAAACAAATTTCTTATGCATCTAAAAGTGTAAACAAACATGCCTAAACAATTACCAGCTATGACAGCAACAAGAGAGTTCCGACAAGAAATTTTGGGCCCTTCGATTCTCGGCGGATAGAAAGCAAGCGCACGGCTCGAGAGACAAAAGAGCCACACAACATTTTTAGGCTTTCTTTTTTCTTCTTTTCTTGATTTTACTATGAATTTGCTTTCTTCCACTTTCGCCCTCTTTAATTTATGTCCCCTCGAAGCTTTCCGCACAGGCTTAATCAACATGCGAACCCCTTTATTATTGGGAAGGTAAATCCAATCATATTTAAATTAACTTTCACTCAATCTGAGAGATCTGTCCTTTTCTTTCTTTCTAATCAGTTCTTTACTTTGTTTTTGCCTTGTGTATTGCATGATCTTAAGAATGCACGATTGATGCACCTCGGAGATTTTCTTTTTTTGTTGGCAATCGGGTGGGATCCGAATCATGTTCGACGATAAACAACCATATCGGCATCCCTTGACAGCTTTCATTAGGCGTGCTGTTGGAACGTCGGTCTCTTTAAGTGCTTTAATTCAATTAGATCTCTGAGGTTGCAATGGAATGGTTCAAGACCACAAGTCGATGTTTAGATCAATATTAGTCGATCGATCAATTATAGCTAAGGGCGTTAAGGATAAGATTCTGATTGAAGGATCAACACTCCGGCAGTATTGGTATATAGATGATCCATTGAAATTCCAAGGATATTGATGATTACAAAATCTTGTTTTGTGTGAAAGAAATGTTAGATGTGCGGGTAAAACTTTTTCTTTTCTAATTTCACGGAGGCATTTGCTAGCTAGCTATGTGACAATTGATTTGATTCATGAATTTGACAATAAATTATTGTTTTATGATACATTCGGCATTTTTTTTTAAACTGCATGGCATGACAGTGAAAAAGTGCGTTGAAAGCCAACAAATTTCTTCTGTACCATGACCAAACTAGAGGGGCCTGTTCGGCCGTGTCAACATCCAAGATCAAGTCAAACTCAAAAACCGGCCGAAAAGCTGAATAGTTTCGTCGATTATTTATCTATTAACAAACAATTTGGGTCGACTAGTGGATGACACCAAATAGGATTATGTACATCAAGTAGATGATCGGGTTGAGTCGAGTCAAGTCGGTCCAAACCCTTTATTTTGCCTCTTTAAGTTCAGCTTATTCATGAAGGTGAATGTTAAAATAATTAAGTATCGAGCAACTCATTCATCTACTAAATTATATTGTTAAAAAACAGTCGGTAGCGGTCTCATAAAAGAATAGACATAAAGCACATAGGCAAATATAATGCAATCACAAGGTTAAAGCAACTCCATTAGGGTGTTTTCTTTTTCCTTCTGGAGGACAAGAGGAAAAAGGATGTTGACGATTGCCTTTTGTACACTATAGACATTGCGAAACGGTAAATATCGAAATATCTTCATGCATAACTTATTCTTGAAATCTTTGTTGGTCTTACATTTACCTATTTTCTGATTTCTTTAAATGTTGGGACCAAAACCTTGTGCTCGCAGATATTATTCTTATAATTATTACTATTGTTGTTGTGACAAGATATTTTATTATTAATAATATAATGTCCTTTGAGATCGAGAATTTGAAAGAGGTAACAGTCATGTGAGACCTTTAGTGCAAGATTTAAGTCGGAGGAAATAGTTGCATGGCATGTACTAAGCATATTTCTCAATAGGGTCATTTGCTCAACGTCTCCTCGAACTTTGGCTGCACGATTGCGCCTGTACTTCCAACTTTACGAAGGATTTCCACCAACTTTGGCGGGATCGCAGTCCCTATTTTCGCTTTCTATCTAATCATTAAGTTTTTCTCGATCGAAATAACCTCTAATAAATATTATTAATCGACTCCATAAATCATGCATCATCTCAATTTTTATCCCTTTAGATTTAGTTTTATAGATTATTTTGGTCAGAAAATATTAATATTTCCATTTTCAGGTAGAATTTAATAATTACATGCATACGGAACAACTGCTCACTTCATCAACAAGAAAAACAAAATTTAAGGGCATAATACGTAACTTCTCAAACCATCTGCCAATCAAGGGGATTTTGAGCAATTGTGCATACTCACCACTTTACCTTACTTGCAAGTCAACTTGACATATCTACATCCAACAATCAACCATACTAAAAAGACCAAAACCTATACATCTAAAGCAATATCATACAGATAGTTATACCAAATAGTTTAAATTGTAGGAAATCAGTAATATTTCTTTAACATTCGAAAGCAACCTTAATGAACATCGACTAATGATATAAATTATACAAATTTGCTAAGACCCGTCGAGTAAGATAAGATTAAATAACAATAATCACTCTAAGTGCCGCTTTCTTTTCGATGGTAATCTCTCTCTCTTTTTCTCTCATCCTTCTGTGTTGAAACATACGACTATGTGGGGTGGTCAACAAGGGGACCTTTTCCTTTGCTTTTGCCTCGGGCCCCTTAACGTTGCCCTCTATTATAAGGGTGAAGTTTTTAAAAACGATTCCCTCTTTGGCTTGACCGGACCTCATTAGCGTACGCATAATTACGAGGCTAATCGGTGATTAGGCACGGGTGTTAAGCTGAGGTCTTTCTTCAAGGGCCTTCATGCGGCGGGATCATTAGGATTTGGTGGGGAGTCCGTACAAATGTTTGGACGTGATGACAAGCCGACGCATTAGTTTATTGTTGCCCATAGATGGTTAGCGCCGGTCACGTGATTGCTTTCCGAATGGAATTCGGCGATGATAATAATGGCTCTATTTCATCATTGGTGGTAATTATCTTATAGTTTCACTCCCATCGGCCAACACTTGCATGTGAAGTCCTCTTTTCATATTCGAAATTTGAAAGGTGGTTTCTTTTTCTTTTTTTAAATTTATGTGATATGGAACGACTTTCATTGATTGTGATTCACTGTATTCATGCTTAACGCGTAAACAATAAGTTGCTCCAAATCCCGGCTTGGCATCGGTGGACTTCTAGCTCGGGAATTGGAGGTAACTCGTCTAGATCCCATCAATTGCGTGCAAATTATTATCGGTTAGGGTCATTTGTGTAGACAAAAAAACCTGAACTTAACTGGCTCATGGGTCTTGCAAGAGGTTTCACGGGTCTCCAATTAGTTAATTCTTTGAGCTTGCAATCGTGAATTAGGGAGAAAAAAAAAGACAATACAATTTGTCTTGTAAGTTACTCTTTCAGTTTAGTTAGTGTCTTCAGAGAACATTTAAAAGGGGTTTTTCCACAAAGAACAAAGACGCCAACTTTTAATCGGGACTAAGTTTGACCCAACTTTCAAGTGTAACATAAAATGGCATCAATACTTTTGACCATCATTAGCAATTCAACTAAAATGTGTGTATGTAGCGTTTGAGGCGGAAAACAAACGGTGACATTGCACTTGCCGTCTGCCATGTCAGCAGACGTTATTTCCAATCAAAATGACATCATGGTTCATACATAATGAAAATGATGTTTTTTCTATGCGAAGTATTAGGACTTCAAATCAGATTGAGAGCGAAGGGATAAGCAAATTCGAGCTAAGGGTTCTTCACAAAATTAGAGAACATTTACAAAAGTTTCCGCAATTTCCCATCCACATCCAATTTTGTAATGAACCTAAACCTTGATTCTTCTCTCTCTCTCTCACACAGCCCCATTAATGACTTATAAACGATTTCGTTATCCTAGTTCGGTTGGAAAAATGTCGTTTCATGAGACTCTTGTTTATCCCCAGTTCAATTGGAAAGATTATGTTCTCATTATCATTATATGAGGGAGATGGTGTCGTTTTAATTGATTGTGAAACCATTTTTACTAAAATGGCATTCACCTTGCCATGTCAGTGTTCATTTATCACCTCAATTCTTATGTATGTACATTTCGATCGAAATTCTAACGGTGACCAAAATTCCTCATAAAAAAAGTTCGTACCCATTCATAAGACACTTTAAAATTTAGGCCTAAGCAATCTCCCCTTGAAATTTAGTGCCTTTTGATACTCGAAAGCAAGGGCCAAGATTTGCTCCGAATGAATGTTGCTGCTTTTTTCTGGGGGTGAATAACCCTATGTTAACAAGTGAGGGGAATAATAAAACTTACCTGGTTGACTTATTAGCCAACTAGAATAAGTTGATACTGTAATAAGAAAGAGCAAGATTGGCACCTACAATCCATAAACAAAACTCATGTATTAATTGTGATTAACTCCATCAATCCATTTACGACATGAGTCCATACACCCCCTCTCACCCGCCTTCTATTTTCTCCTCAAGACAGACATACTTTAAAATTTAGACCCGAAAAAGAAGGAGTACTAAATAAAATGTTGTTTAATTGAACACATGAGTAAGGCATAAAATATATTTGACATGACATTTTCTACTAAGTAAGAGATCTTATATTTGGATCTCTCTAGACCTCTTATTCAATCTCTCAATATAAAACCGTCCAATTCCCGTCTGTAGGCCAAAACCCTAAATTTGAATTAACTTAGAATGGGGGCCATACGTCTCGAGTTCAATTTTACTCGCATCCCTTTATACCCCGCCACATGTTTCCTTCTTTATAAGCTTTTGAAGGCCATCCATAATTAGGGTTTTGCCTGCTCGGGGATTCCTCATCATGTCAAGCTCTCCATCGGGGACGAGTGTTAGTCTGTGAACATATTCCGCATCGTACTCAAAATAGTTGGAAATTAAGTATTGGAGAAGACGGTTGCTCCACTTGCAATGAGGAGGAGAACCTTTACGCAGAGAGAGGTGAAAAAAAAAAAACAACAACAAAGGAAAGTGAATTTTATAATATAAATGTCTAATCATTTATATCAAAGGAGAGATTTTGAACCGTTGGAATTGGAAGTATATAATCATCATTATGTTCCCAGAGTCACATTTAGCGAAGGGAAAAATCAAGGACTTCGCTTTTTTTTTATTATCCTTTTTGTTTTTCAAGACGGAATCTTGAATGGAGTTGATATAAAGTGCCATCCATCAAAGAGCAGCGTGAGCACAGTAACATTGCTTCTTGATGCACGGACGCCGTGTTGCTTGACCTTTAAATTAGGGAACCATATTCAACGAAGGAAACAGATTTGACAAATTGTATAGTAAACTTGTTTCATATACAAATCTTATGAAATATAGAATTCTTGGAGAAGCAAAAACAGCATGAACTGTGCATGACAGCATTAGGGCTTCAGCACGGCCAGCCTATCTTTCTCTAACTTTAGATTAAAATTCAAATCGTACAGTACTCCTCCTTATAGGCATGTAAAGATTTGATTTACGACAAAAGTAGGGAAACGAATCACCAGAACATGATTGAAGGGTCTTGAAGAAATTCTACTGCAGAATGCCATGCATGGAATCATGAATAGAGATTGTGAAATCACATCACCAACTTATGAAAAATTTTAGCTATTGCACAAGAATGCCTACATTGTACGTTTATATGCTCTAACAAGACTAGGTCAAATTGGACCTTCCATGCATTTCTTCGTTTTCAATTTATCACACCCGTCTATGTGATTTTCTAGTGACATCGGGGAACTTTTTCTTCAGTTGAGAAAACTTGAAGGTGAGTTTAATTACTTCCAAGAAACAAACACAGGAATACGTATGCGATCACTCTTAAGAATGTGCGCATCACCCAGGCCAAGGACAAATCTTAATTAAAGCTTCTCTATTTAATTTTCGGTATCCTTTAATCAAACGAAGAGAAAATTTGAGGAAAGAAAAAAGCAATGAAAAATTATCGGACCGTCTCTTTCAAATGGAAAAATCTCGGGTTAAGACTCGATTTAGTACGGGGTGCAAATTGATGGTAATGATCGTCAAGAATGCCCGAGAATAGGTGCTTCCCATAAAACTTCAAGTATGGTGGGCAAAGCACATCAATTTGGTCGGATATGCCGAGGTCCGTCGATGCTCATCGTCAACTTATGCTATTTCTAATGTCGATCACTATTCATTCGATCTCGATCGCACAACCGAGCCACAAGATTCTCTCGTGATGAGACAAGCTTTCTTGTTATCGAGCAGCGTTTGAATCCTCAATTTTCTCTTTGGGTGCAGGGCTAGGGTTTGTCAACCGGTTCTGGAAACAAGACCTACAAACCCTAAACCTCAGCTTGACAAAGAAGGGCCTCGTCATTGATTCAACTAGAAAACGACTGCGAAAATAATTTTTTTCTTCTTCTGAAGATGACGAGACTATGGTTAGGTTTAACGTGGACATGTCACAGGGGAAAAAGACAACCATAATACTGCATCCACGCCGATTTCGTAGTTAGGTCTTTTATCAGGTTTGGTGGTTTCCATTCTCTCCATTCATTGAGGATTTCCTCTACCGGGATGACTAGTTGTTAAGTGGATCAATCTCATGATTCATTAGTGAGATTTACTAAATTCAACCGGTCTCAATATAGTTGGTATATACATAATATCGAATTTGCGAGGGTTTCCTCGACCGACGACCCACATCATCACTATCAATCAACTACACGGCTAGAGCTCAAGAACAATAGCAAACCGAATAAGTAGAATTTAGGGGGCAAAACGTTGTGTTGTCCTAAGTTGCCCTAAGAAAGCCTCTTCTTCGAGGTGCACTCAAACTCATAAAATGTCTCAAAATGACTTCTTTTGAGGCTTTTTTTGGTGTGGTGCAATGCTAGTTATCCTGAAAAGCATGCTAACAACTTCTGACAGGCGTATGTAGTAAAGTTTATGAGACGGTAAAGGACAGTGGAGCCGAGAATGCTAGCCTTCTTCTGCTGCAATAATTGAAGCTAGCTCGATTTAGTTCCGGCCTAAAGAAGAGATAGCTGGTTCAGAAACTCTGATATGCCTCTATAGATCAGGCATATTCATTAATATTTGCTTATCGTTTTCGTACCCATTTTCAATAATAATTGTTACGCTTCTAGCGTAGTAGTAGCTTCACAGCCGACGTGGGGGGGTGGGTGATCGCTTCGAGTGAGATCATTTTAGTCGACCTTGTGTCTGAAAGGAGTATCAAACACCTATGCAATTTTCATGTCGAACCTTCTCTCTTTTTTCTTGTCAAGTCGATTAAATCTCTAGTATTCAGCATATGATGCATATATATATTTATATTCAAATTCAAATACATAGATGTTTGTTTCATGAAAAAGTTTATGTCGAAGGATCTGAAAAGCAAAGATAAATATGAAAGGGGGAAACTTAGAACGACCTCTCTTTTCTCCCTCCAAAAGCCAAATAGAGTCTGAAATGACTAAATATAATAGGTAGTCAACTCTCGTTGGTTCTTGTGATCATTCATCCCTTATTACCATTGACACCACCTATCACCGTTGATTCTAACGTCAAGGCCGCTTCCGACATTGTCGCCGATTCCAATGGAGCCACTTCAACCTTTGTCATCAGTGCTTGGAGTAGGGCCAAATCACTATTGGTCCTACTCTTTATTTCGTGCTCGTATGGGTATGATATAATAGATACAAGTGCATTGAGCTCATATGAGGTCAAAGGCCTCATTAGGGAACTCAGGTTGGTGATGGTGGTGGAGGCATTGGTGGCGACGGAAGCATGACTAGGTATTCCGCAAAGTGCCATTGTGAGAGTGGTTGAGGCTGAACAAACATGAGAAAAGAGAAATTATGATTTTAAAAAAAAATATTTCATAGGAGAACAACCGAGATAAAAAAACAAGAAAAAAAAATTCTCTTTTGACGATGAAGAATTCTTTCTTTTCCCATCTTAGGATTAAAGATACACTGGGACTGGAAATACTTCTCAACTGACTTATTTCAGCATTTCCAACAACATATGTCAGGAGTGCGCATCATAAGCTAATAACTTTCGCCTAGGGAGATTGTCAAGAGGTAGCCCAAGTCTAAACCTACTAATTTATCCAGTTAGATCCACATTTAATCAAAAGTTTAAGTGAATGAGTTATGCACCAATTAGGACTTTTTAATTGCTCCTTATCAGCCCAATTCTCCGTTGTGGTAGCACTTTAACACAATTCACAAGTGCATCTCAACAATCTATTATTCATGTGTAAGTTCAGTGTCAAGTTTGTTATACCTTAATATAGGGATCCTTCTATATTATGCACAAGAACCATCATCAACTTCTAACTTGGGATTGCATCATCCATGGTCTCTATCTCGCGTAAACAGACCAACTATTCGAGGTCTATTTTCGCCGGACCAGCTGTGATGGCAATTTCCATATGAAAGATGCATCAATTATGAGATTTTTTTTATTGATATACTCACCTAATACCAAAATAGATTGAGGTAGAGCACCAATCGACCATTGGATCTAACACCATCTATCGAGAGTACATGACGGAAGCATAATACCTTCACCCAAGAGATTGCCAAGGGAGTTAGAGCTTGAATTTATCAATATATTTAGTTGGACCTTATTTCATTCAAAAGTTGATGCATATCAACAGCTCTTCATCATATCAATTATTCGATGTGATGCCTTTCTGATCCAATCTAATACCATAAATATTGGGAAAATGCTTTTATGACAATGGGTCCTCAGCGAAACAATTAAACCATAGATCTCCACATCAATTGAGTTCTGAAAACCTTGTACCAATGTTAGGTGTATACTGGACCGTCCTATAAAATTCTCATGCTGCGAGAGCACGTTAACGTGGCAGTCGATGTACTAATTCTACGGCCATTCTGGATGATACCCATGACACTGTTTCATGTGCGTAGGATCCCATTTCCTTTCTACATCCATTCATGAGAATACTGAATTCGCATTGTCCGAGGCAGGGAAGGATTTTTTCCTCCATTCAGCAGCACTCACTGTTCATCCCCCACTTTTCTCTCTCGCCCTCACATGCTTCCGATTGTCTCGTTCTGAAACTTTTTCCAACCCGGGAGGAGAGAGAGAGAGATTCTGGAGTCGCAATAAATGAGAGTGTGCGGAGCGAGGGGAGCGAAGAGTGGGGCTGCGAGAGTCGCCATGGCGGCGTTTGCAGGCTGTAATTCCGTGCCATAATTGCATCGATCCCCTCCCCTTCTTCTTCTTCTGCTTCTGTCCTCTCTCTCTCTCTCTCACTCTGTCTGTGTAAAGTCAAATTCTATTGCTCTCTCCCCAACTCTCTCTCTCTCTCTCTCTCTCTCTCTCTCTCTCTCTCTCTCTCCACCTTAAAAGACCTCCCATGTCCCAACAGGGGCCATCCCTCACCCAAAAAGCTGCAACAACAAAAAGCACTCCCAACCCCAACAACAACCATCACCACAACGAGATCGATCCCACAACAAACCAGCGAAACGAAACCTAAACCGAGCTAAACAACAACCTAAGAAACTTCATAAGATCATCCCTCTCCTCTAGTCACGGACTCAAGCACACCCATTTATTAACCCTCCCCCTCTCTCTCTCTCTCTCTCTGCGAGTGTGCATGTCATGGATCACATCTCAATTTTGAGGGCATCTTCACCATCATCATCACTCTCAGCTTCTGTCGTTGCCAATACGTGCGAGAAATGGCTGGGGTTTTCTATTTAAGCCAACTAGTTCCGCCATCAGCTCACCAGGATCAAGAACCAGTGGAGGATACAAACACCCTCTTGCACAGACCACCCAACCACCATCAGGAGGCGGAGGAGGAGGAGATCTTGCAGCTATGGCCTCAGAGCCAGTGGTATCACCACCACCACCACCACCATCAGGGTCATCAAAGCACGGACGGCTACTTTTCGCTTGGAGCAGGCCCTAGTTCGCGATCTCCGGAACTACTGACGGTGATGATGAGGCCTGGAGGAGGAGGAGGTGGAGGTATAAATTGCCAAGATTGCGGGAACCAAGCCAAGAAAGACTGTGCCCACTTGAGGTGCAGGACTTGCTGCAAGAGCCGAGGGTTCGAATGCCCCACCCACATCAAGAGTACGTGGGTCCCCGCCGCCAAGCGCCGCGAGCGGCAGCAGCAGCTCGCCACCGCCGCCGTCATGCACCACCAGCAGCAGCCGTTGCGGCAAGACCAGCCGTTTCAGCTCGACCATTATTCCAAGAGGCAGAGAGAGGGCGAAGTCGCCGCCGCCCCGCCATTCCCCACCGCCACGTCGGGTAATTCTATTAGTTTCGAGGGGGGAACTTTTTCCCCTAGCAAGAGCTCGTCATTCCTTTTATTTTTTACGTTTTGCGATTTGAAACAATTTGTGATCTGTGAACAGCTACACATTCTGCACTACTCGAGTTCTTGTTAGATAATGTGCACTTCAAGAAGCATTGCCACCGATACTTAGCAAGGAAAAGTTTGAATATTGATCTTGCAGTATGTTCGATGCTCATTTCAGATTTGCTGATCAAGGAAGATATTACATGATGCTTTATTTAAGGATTTGGGGATTAGATCTTGGGAGGATTCATGAAGAAATTAAACTTCCAGTTCTGTTTGATGGTAAACAAAATGAAAAAAGAAGAAGTATACCAGTGTTGAAGAATTTTGAGACTCTTTAGCTTTACTCAATGTTCATCATGTTACCGTACTTGCATGTGAACCTGTGGAATCATTGTTCTCAGCTTCTACTACTGTTTGCTGGTAAAACTTACGATAAAAGTTCAAATAATGATCGTAGTGATCTAGCCTTGTTCTTATTATGATCAATCCTCCAAATTTCTAACTGGGACACTAAGCTTGGAATTATGTGATTATTAGGGTTGGAAGTGGGACAGGCATTCCCTCCGGAAATCAATTCATCCGCCGTTTTCCGATGCGTAAGAGTAAGTGCAATGGACGACACTGACGAGGAGTTTGCGTATCAAACGGCTGTCAATGTTGGAGGGCATGTTTTTAGGGGGATTCTCTATGATCAAGGGCCTGAGAGCCGCTTCGGTTCGGCAGGTGAGAGTTCTTCTGGTGGTGGCGGTGGAGCTCATCAACCTCTTAATCTGCCAGGCGCCGCCAATCCTGCTGCCGCAACCGCTGCTGCCACTGGCAACCTAGCCACCGCATTGCTGGACCCTTCAGTGTACGCAACTCCGCTTAACGCTTTCATGGCCGGCACGCAGTTCTTCCCACCCCCAAGGTAATCATTAAAAGGTTCATCACTCAGTGTTGTCCATTTTTCCATCCAAAAGTTTCGACATTTTAGATGCATTGACGACGAAAATTGCAGAACTCGACTCGGCATCGAAGCTTTTTATTCATGAGTTCGAACTTGATTAGATGAGGAAAACTTCTCAAATTTCAAGAATAATTTCGAAATCTCATTGTCATATCATGCATTTGTCTTTATCCGCACTCTATTGTATTGTTCTTAGTTAAATAGCTTTCGAGGTTGACTTTCTAATAGTGTAACGTCTTCATTTCATGTTTTAAATATGGATGATGATCCAATTTTTCTTTGCCTAAAGCGCCTTTAATTACCACTAATTCGTTCCGTGGTATCAAAAGCCGATCGGTGCATTAGATATAATGCATCTTTATGATCAATTTTCCTTTCTTGGGTAATCGATAATTAAGTTTTGCTTTCCTGTTGGTGTTGAACTCGAAGCCACTTTATCCCAGTTTCTCCGTTCATTTGCCGGATGAGAATGAGATGCGTATGTTAGGTCTTGTGTTTCACCACGCAATGAATTCAAGTCTTCTCTCTCACTCTTCAATTAAAGTCTTTCTTAATTAGGTGATAATTAATAATCATGTGTTCAACCATTAACACCCCTCTCTCTCTCTCTCTCTCTCTCTCTCTCTCTCTCTCTCTCTCTCTCAAATGTGAATTGGATGCATGTTGGCATGTTTAAATGGAATCATGAATAGGCTGAGAGAGAAGAGCCATAAGGGTAGGATCTTAATGGCTCCTTCCTAGATTGCTACATTTGGAACGTGGATAGATACGTGAACGTTGTGGAAACGATCCTTAACGCTGCAATGTCTGTGTCAACACATTTACTTTCATCCTCAAACCGATGAAGACATCACACTTTAGCATAACCAACTCGCTTTCTTTGCACTTATCTCCTCGTGCTACATCGGAAGTTGTACGTGGTTTTGCCGTGCCTAAAAATGTTTATTTTGCTGCTGAAGTTATACAATTGATGTTAGTTTAATTTTCTTTAGCTCTTCTTACTTAATTGTTGGGGAAAATACTTGGGAGTCTATCCTTTGTGTGCGCGTTTGTCAGAGCTGGTCCTCGCCGCAGCATCGGGGAAAGGCCGGCTGCGTTCGGATCAGTGAGGCTGTGGGCAGTCGCAGTAGAAGGCCAAGAGAGAAGAAAGCAAAGGAGTTAGTATTGGCGGTTGTATGGACGGTAAATTTCTTTAGGTTAAGTTTTCACGCGCGTTATTGAACGATCAGTTTTTCCAGAACCTCAAACTATTAGGAAATGTGTCATTAGTATTTTATACCATGTCTCTTTATTAGCACTCCCTCCGGTACGATTGCGGGTCCTCCTCACCTACATAACACAAGATGGGGATGTCATCACGTTAAACAGATAGATGAATTATAGTTAACTATGTAGAATGATGCAAATGATAGACAAGAGAGAGATGAGAGGATGTGTCAAGATTTGAACCCTTTTACACCGCGATACATTGCAATATCACGTTAGGTAAACCATTTTCCCGACAAACCTAAACTATTAAGAAACGTGTCATAAGTACTAACAACACCGTTGCCTCTATCAATCACACACACTCTCTCTCTCTACGCGCGAGCGCGCGCACCTTTCTCTTTGTGCACACGGGGGCGTGCAAGAGTGCATGCGTGCATGCATGTGCACATAGCTAACTACATCCTCGGTCTTGACACATAGAGAGAAGAGGTTGACAAGGGCCAGTTGTGCCAACTTGAGCACCTCCAATTCTCAAGCTAGACCTAGACTTGCGCATTGTCTATCAACGATGACCTGGAACAAACCCAATAGAGAAAGGTTTAGAGACGGATATAAAGAGCATCATGAGTAGAAACTCCAGGTTTGTTGGGGACGTTCATCGGAGGCAAAGTGTGATACCCCTGATGTCATACGTCTAATGGGAGGGAGTACGTACGGCTTGATCCATACAAACGACCTATCCTAAACCTTGACCATATGGAGGGATCGCATTCAATTACTTCTTTTAGAGGACCTTGGCCCATGGAAATCGGTCGACTCGTTACGAAAGATATTAGAAACACACATAGACATTCGAGTCGGTATTAGCTAGGTACCACGCCAAACAAAGTGCTGCGTCATGGGATCCATATTGGGAACTCGTTTGAGACGAAGGGCAGGGGTCGCCTCTAGGATTCTACTTGCAGGGTGCGTTCTTCGACCATGGCGCTGACATCGGTGCGGAAGTCGGTGCTTTTAAGTGTAGAAGTTTGCGACGCCCCAATTGCCACATTTGATAGAAGAGGAGTTCTAGGTTATAATGTCTTTTGATAGTGTTTATTTGTGCCGTAATAATTTGGAAGATTAAACTTCATTTTTCATTTACTTTATTTATGTTAGATTCACCTGCGGTATATATTTATGCAGGTAATCCACCGATTAAAGAGTGTAAGAAATTTTTTTCTAATCATGATAGGGCGAAAACATGGTTCAATTCTAGCTCATTCCCCCCCCCCCCATAACTTTATTAGGATAATTATTATTGGGGTTAATGACATAAATTATCCTTGAACTTTGGTCTAATGTGTAACGTAGTCCATAGACTTTTAATTTGTTCAAATTCGGTCCTTAATTGAACAGACCTTGTTAATGATCTTTGCAATTAGTATGCTGACGAGTTGTACTTTTAGGTGATTAAATAATATGAAATTTCTTCTGATACTTCAAATTTGGTGCGCTAGGCTTTCGAGTATATCTTGCACGAAGTCTTGATTTCCATTTATCAGCCAACAACAACGAGCAAGATCTATACACACGTTTCCTTATATCATCAAACTAAGATCTGTTCATTTTCCTTATTCATCATTGATCAGATTTTTGGCACGAAAATGAATATTATAGAGCATGTCCTTGCAATGCATTTGTAAAAGCCTATTCTCAATAATTGTCCAAAGGGATAGTAAGACTTTCGAGACTCTAGATTTGTCAAGTATGGTTGATGTTTCCGTTTGATAGCGCGACTCATCGCTAGCTAGATGATTGTTATAATGACGAGAAGGTCCAACCTCAATTGCAAAGTTAAATCATGTTTTAGAGGCTTACATATAATTTGGCTTTTTAAGCTCAGCTTGTGAACTAGAAAATGGTGAGAACATGGTAGCTTTGAGTGCTTGAGGTTCATTATACAGTCTACCACTGTGTATTTTCTTCTTATATACGACGAGGAAGCGGGCTCATTAATTAACCTACTAATGATATGGTGTTAGCGGAGCATTTCATAAGTCCGGGACAAAACCTACTTAAGATTGGCCTGACATCATTGGGAAAATGGAAATTACAACTGCTTACCATATTATTGCCCTGGAACCTAAGATTCCTTCTACGAAATTATGGACCCAGGCCCCCAGAAACAGGAACATAGATATGCAGGGAAAGCTACGCTACATTAGTATAGACCAAATTAAGTATGCAAATGTCATTATTTAGTTCTTATATAGTAACCTCGAGATGGTGGTTACCAAACTTCGTCCCACCAAAAAAAAAAAAAAAAGGCTAGTGGTAGCCAGACAAGTTGCTCTCTTCCTGTGGTCTCCAGATTGCTTATGCAAGGAGTCCTTTGTCAAGATCTATTATGTCAAACCATTACATGATTTGGGGTAGATAAACTCAATTATAAGTTCAAATGGCGTCTGAGCAAATTACCCATAATATACCCGTGACATGTGGTGAAAGGAAATCAATTCAATTGTATATCGAGGGTCGGCACACTTGGTTAAGGAGTAGGAGGATTTCCAGCTAAAAATCGAAAGTCGTTCATTCAAATTCTGTCAACTACGTGTTAACTGCTCTGAATCAGAATCAAGGTCCAGTGAATGGGATCTCCATGCCCATACCCGTGGGCTGTGAATAACAAAAAAGACGAAACCGGTTCAAGCAAGTTAATGCATGTTGATCAACATTAAGTCATTACATCATTCGGAATTAATTGGCTCACTTCACAAGAATATAAAGCTAACTTTCTCAAGATGTGAAAAGAGGTCAAAGAGGTCAGGAGAGACATTTTCTAAAGCGAGAGTTTTTTTTTTTTTACTATGCTTAGAGAATGACAACCTTCAAAGTTAGACTTAACCGGTTTATAGAGGCTTGTATGGCACTTCCTAGGCCTATAACCTTTAGATTGTTAGCAGGCCTTTGTGCCCATGTCGTTGATTTACGATAAAAAAGAACAAGAAGAACTTAACACTAGGCACTTTAGATGTTCTCAAATTTCTCCTTAAGTTCCCTAGTAGAAGGAAACCTCTCAATAAAGTTGGCCTTCAATGAATAACCAAAGACGCTTGTTTTCAGCCATGTCTATCTGGGACTCCTCTAGCTTGGTGCTTCCCCGGGAGGACGATGCCTTCAATTCCGAGAGAGCAGAAGATGCGTGCATGCGCGCGCTGATATCAGCTGTGTATGTGAGAGAAATAGCAAGTTACATTCGAAAGACCAGCGAGAGTCTAATGCGTAACGACTGAGGCAACTGTTTTTCGTTTGCAAAATATCTTTCTCTTGAGAAATAATATTAAACTTCTTCATCCCTGCCGACCAATCTCTGCATTCAACACGAGAATAATGAAAAGAGGAAACGAGTCTAGCAGATGATTCCAACGAGCATCAAGTGCTTCACTCAGTGCTAAAAGAATAGGTATTATTTGGTCAATGAAAGCAAAAGCTAGTCAAAATTCTGGTAATAATGTCTCCTATGATATGATTCGAGACTACTGAGCATTAGAAGTCTATCAAACGGAGAGCTGTCAAAAGAAGAAGAGAACTAGGCAGTAGGCAGGTACAATCTGTACGCCGCTGGTTCGCGGCATTTGCTTTCCAGTCGACAGCAGACGGAGCATTGAGATTAGGGGGGCGATGCACAGATTATTCATCACAGGGAATTTTTGGACCTGGGGGCTTGTCGATCTTCCCAATCCACGAATTCAACATAAGACACCCCATATGTTCACATCCGAGATTGTTCCTGTTTTCGTATGTCAAACATATAAGCTCATAATTACGCGTGTTTTCAATTATTTGGCGGATAACATCCAGAGGACGCAGAAAGTTTGCGGACCAACATCTAGAACACAGAAAATATCAGCTCCGGTCGGAAGTTTTCGACCTATTTATGCTCAAATATATGTAGCTCACATCGTGATATATCACTGGCTTGGATCTTACGTAGCTAAGCTATCTTCGTAGAAGGAAGAGCTGACACAAACTCCTACTTAGTTTGTTCATCTTGCTTTCTACGTCATTCATTGAATATCTTATAATTTGGAAAGTGTGTCGCTTGCTTATAATGCCCTGATCTAAACTCAGAGTATTTAGGCATCATAATTTTACTTTACAGACTCAAAAAATTAAATCGTTAGTCGTTTGAACACATGTGCTTATTGAAATTCAGAGATTGGTTTATCAGAATAAAAAAAGAGAAAATTGCTGAGAAAATCCTCCAAGATGTCTTAAAATTGATAAAAACAACCAATGCTGCTAAGGTATGCATTGGTTGTGTAGAACCGGTTTGCAGATTCACAGACAAACATGCAAATGAAGTCTAGAACTGGAATGTCTGAAGGCTAGTAACGCTTTGCTTCTACTGAAGGTGAACAAGATATTGGATGCAAAGGGTGTTTGAGGCTAGATGGACCTACGTAGAAGGTTAACAAATTGTAGAATGAGGGTCCGTTAGGGCTTTGATGGACCAGTGTGGAAGGTCAACAACTTTTTAGAACCAAAAGATGTCAATATGCTTGGAGGGACCGGTGTGTCGGATGTAACTAGTCAATACAATGCAAAGCGTGAAAAGACTAATGGACTATATGCTTAAGCAACTCCTGATACAGACGGACTAGAGAACGTGATACGTGCTTCTACATTCCTAGATAAGAAGAATCAAACATTGTTTTTCAATTTGATGTGAATTCAAATTAATGTCTAAAACTACATTCAAATTCTAGAGTTAACGGGAAAAGGCCTGGAGAGTATCATAACAGTTATTCAATTTCTTTCTTTCTTTCTTTCTTTCTTTTTTGTTGAAAGCAAAACAAAGAGTCAGACAGACTGTAGAAGCAAAGGCTCTAATTCTAAAAGACTCTGGCTTTGCAAATAAACTGCGCACTGGTAGTGCAGAAAGCAAATTTGTTGGCTAGAGAAGGAAGTCCAATGGCTCCTTTGACCTTGATATGGCTTCCAACGGGTTACTTTGAGCATTAGAGAGCTACTTAAACAAACCGAGGGTGGGTGGAGAAGGTTGGCGCAAAATTCAGAACTTCTATTCTCCCGCTATCATTTACACTCCCCAATTTTCACTTATGAACAATTATTTCTTTTCTAATTGCAATTCTCTACAAGAGAGTATTTTTCGTAATCTAAGAAGATATGAGAATCATAATGTTGTAAGATACACTTATGTTTACAAAGTTTTCTATCGAGTTTTTTTTTTGTGAAAGCAGCATCGTCTACGTACTATAGAATATGTAGATCTAGGAATATAACTAAATTGTTAGAGGGAAAAGTACCAATAAAGGAAAAAAAAACTTTCACCCATTATGGCTCTGTTCGTTTCACGAAAAATATAGCATTTCTAGAAAGTATTTTTCAAGAAATCATTTTCCAGAAAATCATTTTTTTGGAAGTGATAATATTTTCTGGTGTTTATTTGTCAAAGGCCACCGGCTCACCGGCCTCAAGTGAGGTCGAAACACGTTATTAGAAACCACGATATTTAAAGGTTAACAAATAATACATAAATTTTTTTCATCTTTCGAAAAAACAGAAAATATTTTCCTGACTTTTAAAGATATTTCTTCCATTGGTGGAAAAATACTTTTATTGACTATTTTATTTTCCGTGAAAAGAACGCCGAAAAATTCGAAAAATATTTGTCCAGAAGTTATTTTTCATGAAACGAACGGAGTGTACATCCAAATGATCGGAAAAGTTTTCGATTGCCACTATTGATTCCTCCTCTCTTCTCTCGCTCTCTCCCTTCCTTTCTTCTTACCTTTTGCGTTTCTTTCGGCTGCACCAAGGAGAAGAGAAGCTCACTTTTTCCTTTGAGTCGACAAGATGGGTTGAAAAGGCTAAGTTGGGCTTTTGACGGCCCAACAAGCTCTCTTATTTTTTTAATTTTTCTCCCGTCTTTGGACCCCATATCTAACATTTAAAGAAACTTTTGATTGAAATAGTAAACTTTTGACATCTACTTAAAATTTCTTTCTAATTTTTTTTAAACTCGGCCAGCTGTCATAGCAATTTATGGACATCGATAACCCACCGGCTCGATTTTCGATTTTGCACCGATGATTATCTTGCTTAGAAAACTAAATGACATGCTTCTGAAAACCTAATAAGATATGAAGTTTATTCGATTGAAAGGAAATTTAAGAGTGAGTCTGTTTTATCGAAATGAATAATTTGAAATTTTTTTCATAGAAGAAGTGATCTTCTGAACCATTTACAAAAATGAAGAAACGAAAAATGTTTTTATCATTTATAAAAATTATTTACACATAAAAATTATCAATGAT
The DNA here is from genome assembly GCA_019926035.1 of Melaleuca alternifolia. Lineage (NCBI taxonomy): Eukaryota > Viridiplantae > Streptophyta > Magnoliopsida > Myrtales > Myrtaceae > Melaleuca > Melaleuca alternifolia. The sequence continues at coordinate 1,505,882 of JAGKPW010000016.1, forward strand.
AAAAAAAATATTCTGATAATATATTGTATAAATCATTTACTTTATTCTTCCTAAACAAACAAAGCTTAAAAATACAAAGTGAAACACATATCCCCCCCATGCGCGCTGAACGGTCGATGTCCCGGAGTCCACACCAGAATTTAAGCAAAGCTGTTGATGACCACCGACCGACCGGCCATCTCTTTCCCCGGCGACGTTGCTCCGATCTCCGCCCCGCGCACGCATTTCGGGAATACATCGGGGAGAGAATGAGGAGGATCGGAGATCGTTGGCCGACGATGGATCTGCTCCGGTCGGAGCCAATGCAGTTGGCTCAGCTCATCATCCCCATCGAATCGGCTCGTCGGACCATCTCCTATCTCGGCGATCTCGGCCTCTTCCAATTCAAAGACGTAAGCAAACGCGACCTCTCACGTTTGTTCTTCATCGAGAACTCTCTGCTTGATTCGCATTTGTACGATTCTGATTGATATCTGGTGATGGTCTTGAGCTGTTCCGTCGAATTTCTCTGGCTTTCTGTTTGACATCGATTCTCGGTTGCCTCCGCGGCTGAGCAAATTACTGCTTACATTGGGGGAAATAGGATGCGTGCTTTTGAAGTCCCAGATGTTAGCTTCAGAACAAAGAGTTTAACTATTGTAGATATTAAAGTGATCCACCTTTTTGAGTCATCCGTTTGTTTGTCCTATTGATTTAGAGTTCTTCGTCTTTATCTGCTCCAGCTTAATGCAGACAAGAGCCCCTTCCAGAGGACGTATGCTGCCCAGGTGTGAACTCTTTTATCCACCTTCTTTACGGCTTTGCCTGCAATACGAAATTCATCACGCCACTTGAAGAATTTGTGCTCTTTGAGAAGAGTACAACAGTACATATCCAAAAATAATTAAAAAAGGAAAAGAAAATAGGGTTTGGATTCTTCTGGGTTCCCTTTGTTAATTGCATAGTGAATTGGGTAGAAAGTTTTTCCCTGAACGCACCATGCTGTGATTGCAGTATCATGCATCGATATCTTCTTGAATCTCTGTTTCGAGATAAGACATTTTATTGGAGGTTTACGCCACCCTGTGGCGGTGGCACGTCGTGTGACAAGTTAACCAAACATGAACTTCATGACGCACATGACACTGAGTAAGATAAGATCCATAGAATGTGGGCAATGGTGATGGGTTGGTCACACCACATCATCCTTGTGTCATGGTATAATCTTCATATAAAATGTTTTTTCTTGTTTCATGGGTGCATAAATGAGCAAGTGGCTATAAGATTTTGCGACTATCTATGGGGCTAAATTTCAGGTATCTTAGAAGTGTCTTGCATTGAGATATCATCTGCCAGTATTATTAGTGTACACAATTCATCGATCAATGTCAGAAGATATCGTTGTAGTGGGACTCATCTCCATATGGCCACATGTCCCAAAATATGGTGTCATAAACACAGAGAGGACCTTAATATATTCTCAGAAACATTCTTAGTTACAGAGAATTATGACAGACCACAAGTCGGCTTTGCAACTCAGATATTCTTGTGGACGTTCTCAAGGTAAAGAGCCGCCACACTCGTAAGACTTACCACTATCAGCATTAGAATGCAAAAATATTGTTGCTTAGCTGGATGCGCATATTATTCATCCAATCTATTAGAGAGATGATGCCAGAGTAGATTTGAGGTAGCAGGTAAACAAGAGTAGCCATGTTCTCGTAGCCAGAAAGATTGACTTTGTCTATCGGGATGATTTTGCAGTTTATCAAGTGTTTTCCATTCTTCAATTCACACAGTGAACATTAAAATGCTTGCTAACATTAATGGACTATGCAGTTAATCGGTAATACACCTCTATCATCAGAATCCCAAGATTATTATAGCTCTAATGAATTAAGATGACACACGCATTATTAATATTTGGTAATGTTTTATGTAGTATTAGTTTCTAGGGACTAGTACTGTAACTGTTAATCTTTCTCAGCATGATTCTATTTGAATTAGTAGATGAAAAGGTGTGGAGAGATGGCACGCAAGCTACGTTTTCTAAGGGAGCAAATGATGAAGGCTGGTTTGTCGACATCAACAAGGCCTTCAGCAGGCACTGATGTAAATGTGGAAAACTTGGAGGTTAGATGGATGCCACATTTGGATTTGGTATTGAATTACTTTCTGTGCAAATTAACAAACTTGCTCGGATATGGTTAGGTGAAACTTGGAGAACTTGAAGCAGAAATTATTGAAATGAATGCAAACAACGAACAGTTACAACGCACCTTTGCTGAATTATTGGAATACAAGCTTGTTCTTCAGAAGGTAATTATAACTTGTGGTATGGTCGATGGTTGTGCATTATGTTGTACACACCCAGTTCTTGGCCCCCTCCACCCTCCACCCTCCACCCTCCACCCCCCAACCTCCAACCAGAACCCAACACCCCCACCTATTCCTGCAGCCACATGCAAGGGTGGAGATATAGGAACCACACGTATTCACTGAACATTTTAGCATATGGGATTTGTAAGTTGGAAGCTGGGATCACATCACCTTTGGTCCTAGATTTTTCTTGGAGGGGGGACGTGTTTTACAACTTATGGTGTTTTCTTTTATGCATCTTTCTGGCTGCAGGCTGGTGAGGTTTTCCACTCAACTAAAACCATTGCTGCAGTTCAACAAAGAGAACTCAAAGCACAATCTCTTGGTGAAGGATCCATTGACAGTCCCTTGTTGTTGGAGCAAGTAAGGACTCATGCTTTTCCAATTTTCCATTTCTAATATGATCAGCTCTCTCATATTTCTATACTCAAAGGTCCTTACGGATTGGATTTGACTAGGAAATGGTGACGGATCCTTCAAAGCAAGTTAATTTGGGTTTTGTCAGTGGCCTGGTGCTGAGAAATAAATCAGCAGCTTTCGAAAGAATTTTGTTCCGTGCAACAAGGGGAAATATGTTTTTGAAGCAAGCTATTGTTGAAGAGCCCATTAGAGATCCTGCCTCTGGAGAAAAGGTCAATAACTGTGATTACTTCTGCTTGTTGTCGGATAAAATTCTCGTTCCCTTCATGTTGAGTTATTGCCTCTCTTTAATTTACTTATCCATAACAGTAGTACCTTCATTTTATTACAGAATTGCTTCCCCTTCTTGCAATTATCAATTTTATGATTCCTTTTGCTCGTGAACTGATAGATTATTGATTACAGGTTGAGAAAAATGTGTTTGTTATCTTCTACAGTGGAGAGAGAGCAAAGAACAAAATCGTGAAAATATGTGAAGCATTTGCAGCAAATCTCTATCCATTTGCAGATGATATAGGCAGGCATTTTCAAATGATATCAGAGGTACGTTAATCCTTCGGGTTATTTGCATGCATTTGCAGGGATTAGAAGCTTCAGTTTATGATGACTCGACAGACATTGAATTCTCTGGGTTCCACTTCCCAAAAGTTATCCTTGTTTTTTGACCTATGAACACAGACAAGTACGGTGTTAGATAACATGACTAAAGTTACGGGTTGCATAGCCAGTTCCTTCTATTTGACTAGGGAAACTGTTTGCAGGTGGTAGAAGCTATGAAGCAGGATGAATCTTTAACCCCTTTAATAAATCTATAGAGAGAATCCATAATTTCATTGTCGTTGTTCAAAACGGCATAGAAATTTTATCTCATTTGGTTAGATCTGAAAGCATGTGTAGTTAAGTAGTCAGTGAAACTTCTGTCCGTATCCACTCATTTTGATAACTTTCCCAGTGCACTTAATATGTCGTGTGTTGTATCACGATGAACATAAGTACAAATAGAAAACTGTTTCTTTTTTTTCCTGATACTTGTACATGCTTGAACCCTTTGATGCTCAGTAAATGTTTCGTTTAATCTGATTCTTGTAATTTCCAAATTATTTAGGTGTCTGGAAGACTCTCAGAGTTGAAGACAACTATTGATGTAGGGCTATTACATCAAGCAAGTCTGCTTAAGGACATTGCTCATCAATTTGAGCACTGGAGCCTTCTGGTGTGTTTCAGTTGCTTAATTTTTATTGCTGAATGAGTTCTATGATGAAGCTTCACATGCTCTGTCACAACTTGCCTAGGTGAAAAAAGAAAAATCCATATATCATACACTAAATATGCTAAGCATCGATGTGACCAAGAAATGTCTTGTTGCTGAAGGTTGGTGTCCAGTTTCTGCAACCACTCAGGTTTGCATACCATGTCATATCCCCCTATTTTGCTTTCTACATAGCCTTTTTGTTGAATCTTGTCTGACTACGAGTGGGTCCAGTCTATGATTTCAAGGTTTACCCGTGCAGATTCAGAATGCGCTGCAAAGGGCAACCTTAGACTGCAACTCACAAGTGGGAGCAATATTTCGTGTTCTGCATACTGAGGAATCACCACCTACTTACTTCCGTACAAATAAGTTTACTACTGCTTTTCAAGAAATCGTCGATGCATACGGGTTAGTCATGTTGTCATAGTCCTTCTGAAGCCTAGTTCTTTGAATTGTGACATCAGCAACTCCAGAGTTTCAAATATATGCTTCTCTTATTATTAGTAATTCTGAAGATCTGATTTGATTCTTGTGTATTGCTAAGAAAGGCAGAAAGTAATGTGGTCCTGCTGAAACTAGCTGGGTTAGTCCCTTCATAGTGCAGAAGCCTCACTGGAGGATAAGTCGTCACAAAAAACTGTCACCTCCTGATTTCCATGCCAGCTTTTATTGTATCACCTAATCATTGAAGCTTGAAAAAAGCAATTGCCAAATTAAAATTTCTTTCTACCTCTCTATATCTTTTTCTAAGTCATATTCTTGAGGTTAGTTCAACCGTCAAGTAGATTCATTTCTCATCCTGTACTTTTCTCATGTACCTGCACATTTAACAAAGCATTTTCATGTCCTTAACACGTCTTTTGCACATGTTGGTGCGTAACTGCCTAGCATTCACTGCTATAAAGCATCACTTGCCTTATTAGTATAGAATTCCCCCTTAAGCTTATGTGGTATACAACCATCGCATAAAACACTGACACACTTGTTTATCCTCTCCATCTTACTTGTACTCTGTAGAAGGTGTATCCATATTTCTCTGTCCTTTTGCAGAACAGATCCAAGAGATAGGAAGCTTTCACTCCTATGGAATTTCCTGGTCTCTAATTCTTTCTGTGTAATTGGAACTTTCTGCTCATACTGAAAGTACATTCTGCAAATTTTTTCTTCGACTAACTTAGAAGCGTCCAATATTTCCCTTCAAAACTCAAGTTTCTCGTTTATTCTTGCTTGGGTTTCTTCTACCATGATTATATCATCTGCAAAAATAGTACATCAAGGTACATCATCTTAGATGTAGGTAAAGAGATTATTCTGTTTCCCATTTACATTGGGACCCTGCAAAGACAAAACTCTTTCGTGGATTTGCCTGCACATAAGTCCACTTACATCCATTAGGACTTCAGAGAATCCTTGAATTGTCAAAGAAATGGAGAAGTGATATAAAATAACACTCCCATTGGTGAAGTATATCTTTCAGTGGTTAGGTTGTTTAGCTTAGACTCAGTTCAGAGTATATTTTCAAATCAAAGTTAACTTCGGTGATTTAGAGTAGCTCTAAAATGCAAGCAATATAAGGCCAAGGAGCAACCCTCGGGTTGTAGAGCCAAATACTTTGGCTGGTTCAGTTTGGATTGTTGAGTCTTGATTCATGACTTGTTTATGTCTCCACTGTCCAAGCACAAAATATTCTGAACGGAAAGTAAGCCTCCTTTTCTCTATAAAACTGATTTTATTGTAATTCTAAGTAAATATACATGACAACATGTGTGAGATATTTTGTACACCAAAACAAATGAACTTGTGAGTGAACTTTCACTTAATTTTAGACATGACCATATAGCTAATCAGAAGTTGATAAGGTTTTAGTTATTCCAGTTTCTTTAGTGCTTCTGATTCAGTTTGGCCAATAACTGAAACTCGCTGATTGATCATCTTCAAAGTTCTGACCTGGAAATCCAAACGGACAACCAAGAGTGTACTTTCTGGTTTCATTTGAACATCTCTCTTTCTCTCTCTCTCTCTCTCTCTCTCTCTCTCTCTCTCTCTCTCTCTCTCTCTCTCTCTCTCAGTTTTGATGATTTTCCTCTCATGTGTCCTGTGGAATGCACACCTGAATTTGTCTCTTCGTTTTACATTAATTTCTTGATTTTCCTGCAAAACTCCCATGGAACGTTTTTCTTGATTGCAGAGTAGCCAAATATCAGGAAGCAAATCCCGGTGTATACACAATTATTACCTTTCCTTTCCTTTTTGCTGTAATGTTTGGTGATTGGGGCCATGGCATATGCTTGCTTATGGCAACTTTGTACTTTATCTTCAGGGAAAAGAAGCTTTCTAATCAAGTAACTTTCGTGTGCCCATCATTAGCTGACAGTTCTGGTTTCTTGCATAACTCATTATCACTTCCATTTGGTTGATTTTGTCGAACAGAAACTTGGGGACATCACGGGCATGATATTTGGTGGTCGTTATGTCATCATGATGATGGCCCTTTTCTCAATCTATACTGGGCTGATATACAATGAATTCTTTTCTGTCCCATTTGACATATTTGGGCTCTCTGCCTATGCTTGTCGAGATCTCTCTTGCAGGTATTAATGTTTCAAACGCAGTATATGCATTAGGAATCATTGGCATTTTCCCGTGCAAGTTATGAGTACTCATAGTTTTACTTTCAGGGATGCATCTACCCAGGGACTAATAAAGGTCCGTGCTACATATCCATTTGGTGTTGATCCAGTGTGGCATGGTTCTCGAAGTGAGTTACCCTTTCTCAACTCACTGAAGATGAAGATGTCTATTTTACTGGGAGTTGCCCAGATGAATCTGGGAATTGTGCTGAGCTACTTCAATGCTAAATTCTTTGCAAATGATCTGAACGTCCGGTGAGATATTGTAGGGGTACCTAACTCTTTCTTTTCGTGCATCTTTTCTGTCCTTTCTCCCTTCAAGGGGGCAATGATGATATTCAAACTTTGTTCTAGTGCCTTCTGGAATTTGGCTTCTACCATCTGGTCAATCTTATATCTGTTAGATTTTTAAGGTCATGTCCTTGTTTTATGCATGGGACTTTGGCCTCATAAGTGACTGATAAATGACTGCATTTGCAATGCTTTGCTTTAGGTACCAATTCGTTCCCCAGATGATATTCTTGAATAGCCTGTTTGGCTACCTGTCACTCCTTATTATAGTCAAATGGTGCACTGGATCACAAGCAGATCTGTACCATGTAATGATATACATGTTCTTGAGTCCTATGGATGACCTAGGTGAAAATCAGCTTTTTGTTGGCCAAAAATTTCTACAGGTTTGTGTACTTCTGGTTATTCACTTCCTTGAGCAAAATATGAACATGCCAAAGATAATCCCTTGTCGCTGTCAGGTTATGTTACTTTTGTTGGCCCTAGCTGCAGTTCCATGGATGTTATTCCCCAAGCCTTTAATCTTGAAGAAGCAACATGAGGAAGTGAGCTTAAGTTTGATGCCTTTGACTTCCTAGAGTGTACCTCTCACATAATTCGTGTTATTGTCTTTTGATCACTTGTCGCTTGATATATTATTGTTATCACAGAGGCACCAAGGGCAATCATATGCAGTCCTTCACAGCATCGACGACCCTCTCGAGATGGATCTCCATGCCGATTCCCATGGGCATGAGGAATTTGAGTTCAGCGAGGTGTTTGTCCACCAACTTATACATACCATAGAGTTCGTACTTGGAGCAGTTTCTAATACAGCTTCTTACCTACGGTTATGGGCTCTTAGGTAAGTTCACTTACTCAATTGGTTTCCACAAGGTATATCAGCTGATATAGGTATATTGATGCATGTGGGGCACTCTTGTTTATTTCCGTTATAATTTCTTAAGCTCAATAGATTTCCCAAAACACAATAGGTCTGCATCTCATCACGTTTGAAAAAAAAAAAAAAACTGCACTTTCTAGATGCTGTTCTTCAACTGCTGATCATCTGGTTGTTGACTATGTTCAGCCTGGCCCATTCGGAACTCTCCAGTGTATTCTATGACAAAGTTCTACTCCTTGCATGGGGGTAAGTTCTCCTACTCACGTGATCACATGCATATTGGTCTGGTGAGATCTGGCAATAGAGAAAATAGTGATTCGTTGCCACTCTACAGGTTCCATAACACCTTCGTGCTCATCATTGGCATCATTGTCTTTATCTCCGCCACCGTCGGTGTGCTACTAGTGATGGAAACTTTAAGTGCATTCTTACATGCTCTGCGACTTCACTGGGTGGAGTTCCAAAACAAGTTCTATGAGGGAGATGGTTATAAGTTCCAACCCTTTTCATTCACTCTACTGAGTGAGGAAGATGAATGATGCGGCAGGTGCAGCCTTTGGCTTACAGGAGATGGAACTTTTGTTGTATTGTATTAGTCTTGTAGATATTCATTGATCCATTCTTTCAATGAAGTTCATCCAGAAGCTTTAAAAAGCAAGTGCCGGGACAGAGAACTCGATGGAGTGAACTTGGCCCCCTCACTCTCATACACACTAACAAACTCGGCGATCCCCAGCTTTCGAAGTCCTCGAGGTTTGTGGTTAGTCGCTCGATATTTGTTGCAGGTATTATAGCTTCGTGGTTCTCCATACTTACCGTCACGTAGGAGAATGATCCGACCATGGTCTATGGTGCCTGATCACAGTATTATCCATTTTATTCTAAAAAAATGATTACGTTTTTGTAGCATGTTCTTTGTAAGGTGAGAGGTGAGTGCTGTCATGTATTGTCACTTGATATTCTCTCTCAGAAAGTACGCCTGGGAAATTCTGGCAGTAGAGAACCAAAACCCACAAAAAAAAAAACAGGAACAGAAAATGAGGAACGCAATGTACCATGATGCGTATGATGCGTTATCCACCGTCGGCACTGGTCTAAGCGCGATGATCAACGTGCTGATGATAAGAAGCCGGCTGAATTTAGGAGCACGCAGATACATTATGATTTCAGTGCTGGCCACACGTAAATGATCACAAGAAGTCAGCATACACAAGCCACAGTAACCCCGGTCTCGGTATCATCTTAAAATTTACAGATACGACAGCAGTCGCATTTCATATACTTCCAACTGTGTGTCCAATGTCTTCAAAAGCTACGACGCCTAAAACGATACCATAACACTGCTCACCTGGGAGATCACGAAGGAAACCATGTGATGCCCGGCGCCGCAGAATTACTCCATGAGATCTAATGAGCCGTGGTGTGAATTGCAGCCACAGTCGACACCATCGAGTCGACGCCGCAAATATTGCGGCCCCTGCAGATCTTGTAATATCCATTCTCACCCCAGTTCTCTCCCCATGAGTTCTTAATTATCCAGTATGGCTTCTCTTTGAAACGGATGGGAGCGTAACCGGCAGATCCATACCCAACCAAGAGCACCCCATGATCGAGATGCTTCGCGCAAATATATGGGCACGACACTCCTCCAATGTATGTCTGCATATACACTGCATTGATCCCAACTGCACAACACAAAGCCACCAAAAGAATTCACGATCTGTGAAGTTTCATAGCCAAAAATAGCTAATTCTATCCAACAAGAATTAATATTTCGATTCATTTTTAAGACTATAAAGCTGAGAAGAACTAATCAGACAATAAAACAGGTGACTTTTTGCCCAAACAAAGAATGGCCTATTACCAGCCAGGGGACCGTTCTTGACAAGATTTGCTGCAATCTGTTCCTCGTCCAGGGAAATGACACTGAAGTTAGAAACTGATGCGGCAATCTTGCTCTTGTCAAATTGGCAAGAGCCACGATCAGTCCCAGAGTAAGGATAGTCTTCCTCTCGCTCTAGTCCACCAACTTTAAGCGTGTACTCAAAAGCAGTTGTCATCAGCCCCCCACTGCATCCTGAGTCACATGCCCCGTATTCTTCAGGGTCACACTGCAGGAGAGTTAAAATTCAATAGCCGTAGTATTCACACTGCCGGAGACAGACCTTATGGCAGCATAATATGCAAGTTACAGCCACTAGTAGATTAAAATGTATAAAAAAATTATCCAGGAACGCGGTCTATAATTTGGTATATTGTTGACCAAGCTGATTGTTAAAAGCAAGAAGTATCAGTCAAGAGTCATATTGTGTGGGAGCTATAAATTAATACAAGCCAAAGAAGAGTTGCTATCATGACTAAGTGACCAAATGGGAAACAAAAACGAAAAAAAAATAAAATCCAATGCTATTCACTCTTCAAAGCTATCTCATCCATCTGCTGTGTAGTGTAGCAGAGCTTCTTAAGCCAGCTCAAAATTATGGTCCCAATCCCAGTGCTTCAAATAAAAGAGTCAAGGCCAGATCAACAAACCAAAATACACCAACGAATCAAGTCATTCGCTTTCCCCTGGCAATCAAATTGTTAGGGGTCATGGACTCTCTTTGTTTCAATCAAAATACACCAAAGGACAATTAGATGCTGATTTGGTAGTTTCACTCAAGTCAAACTCCAAAACTCAAGTCAAACTCCAAAACCATTGCATGACATCATACGATTGAAGAAACTTAACTCAAACAAAGCAACTTTTCAGTCTAATCAGCCAATAAGGGTCGAATGTAGTAGATTTCACTTGGGTCAGCAGAAGACTACACGAGATTTATTTGTATAGAATGTTATTATGGAATGATAGCTGTACAAATAAATGGAAAGCAAGCTACAAGCTACAAGCAACACAAATTTCATGTCTTTCGATAACCATATAAGAGCACACAAGCTGATAAATCTTGAAAACAAGGCGCTATATACATGTACCCGTCCTATCAAGAAAACCCGGCAAAGATCTCGATCCAGTCTTTTGCCTTACAAGTTCAAAGTGAGTGAGTATGAAGTAAACTATAACATTACCACCAAATCAAAAAGCTTCATACAAGACGTTACTGAAAATCACAATCACAAAAGTAAACAGTAAGAAAGTTTGATCCAAGAGTTTAAGTTATTAAATGATAGGAAATTACATATATATGAGACCTATGAGACCCAGATAAATCTTTCAAAAAAAAAACATGAGATATTATAACAACTCTTAAGTACAAATTGGACCGCCAACGACCAATGCATCTGAGACATTAGCCATAGGCAAAATAAACCTATGGCACAAGCTGGCTTGGCTATCATATAAGTAAATTCAGCCCCAAAGTTTTAGCTACTAGGTGAAGGGAGACTGTAGTTTACATGTATATAAATATGGAATACTTTAAATCTAACTATAAAGAGGAAACTGGGCATATTTGCATTTATATACCTGCATGTCCGCCCATGAGATTGGACCAGTTACACCAAAACCTACATGAATCTTTACTTTAAAATAGCTTTCTGCAACATTCCCATTTACCAGGTCAAAATTAAGCCTCGTTGTTACAGGAAGTATTGCAATGAAGCAAGAGATGAAAAAAATAAAAGAGTCTGTTGTAGTAAAACAAGGTTGAGAGAAGAATTTCAGAGTAAGACTTGGATTCCTGCAGCAAAAGCCTCTCACAACTACCTCATCAGACTTTGTGGAAGCAAAAGATAGCGATTAAAAGGAACAATCAAAGGTAGAATTTGCTGTGCGAATTATTGAGATAGACAACATATTAGAGGAAGGTGGGTTTGCAGCTGAATAGTGCAGAAGTCAAGTTTAGGAAATTGAAACTCGCTTTGGTACAGACATAATGGACTCTGTTTCTTCAGTTGCCACTTGAAAGCAGAGATCATTAGCATTTCTGTCAGCAGAGAGGGAGAAGGATATTGCAGAAACCAGAAACGCTGGGTTATGGTGCTTCGGGATATTTGCGAGAACAATGGTCATGCAGCTTGTGGTTCAATATAGTTAGTCACGCTCACCTCCAACAGGGGCACAAAATGGGATATAAGGATGTTTGGGGAATAATTGTTGGAAGCTGGGTTACCACTTTGACTTTCGAAAACAGGAAAAACCTGACTGACTACCTGCGGTCACCTCATCTGCCTGTTCGGCTTAACCAAAATTAAGGAGAGTTCTTGGGCCCAACAAGGCAAACAATGATTAGCAGATAACATCCGCAATTAGATCTTACTTTTAGATGTTAACTATATGCACACCATATACTACTATCAAGTCACCCATTTACAAGGGTTAGCCTCTATCAGCAGTATGGACAGATATCACAGAAAACCCTCTCTTGCAAACACAGATCCATAATCTCAACCATTTCTTATACACATATGTCGAACATCATAGTTTAAGAGCAAACATATGCTTCATTTGAGGTGCAAAGGAAAGCCTGTCATTTCCGCTTGATAGAGATTGCTGAGCATAAAACAAGATAGTGACTTGAAACCAGATGCTAAAGCAAACAGGCAGAAAGTCAAAAGCATGAAATATGCGGCAATTGTCTGAAAAAGAAACTAGAAAATTAGCAATTCATGCAAGAGAGAAACATAGATGGACCATCCAAAGATATATATCAATGTTTTCAGACAGATTATACGATGAACTGTGAATTTTTCTCTTCTAAAATTTCTTAAAAGCAGCAAAAGCTTCCACTTAATTTAAGCAGTGCTGGAACGACCATTCATATAAAAGAAGAACAGAAAGATCACGAATCCCAGATATAAGCAGGTCCGTTCACAAAAGAGACAGCAGAATCAGATTCATATCGAAACACATAGGATTGGCAAAGTTTTTGTATATTTGTGGCGACAATAGGTGCTTCAAGTCTACGCAGGATACAAATTTTAACATCTACCCCGTTCTCTGATCTATTTAACTCCACTGAAGGCTGTTGAGGAAATCTAATGCTAGTCGGTAACTCAAATTAACAGAAGAAAGCCAAAGCCACAAACCTCGTGGTCACAGTCTACAAGTTGCTGCTCGCTCAAGCTCACAAGCTCTCCAGTAGCCAGAAAGTGAGCTCCTTCCAGAGCTCCGGTCGCACTGAAAGACCAGCACGATCCACATGCCCCCTGCGATGATCGACAAAGCCATATTGTTTTCATATATTAAAACAATCTAAACCACACAGAAAGTCACACCCGTACCTTAATTCGATTTTTAAGATGGTTTCGATCAAGTGAACTACCGATTAAACGTTACCAATAGCGCAGTAATAGGCCAGGATGATTAAAAGGTAAAGATAAACGTACAGAAGAGTAGATTAATCCCGACGAGTAGAGGACACTTTACCTGGTCCTTGACACCGGTGACGGCACCACGATCGCGCCAGTCGAACTCCGTCGGGAGACCGTCGGTAGGCAGGACCGGCGCCTTGTTGGCGTCGGCCGGAAGGCCGAGCCGCTTCAGGCCGAGGAACTTCTGGCGGAACTCCTCCGGGGTGAGGTCGGAGAACTTGGTGACGCCGTGCACCGCCGAGGGGTCGAGCTTCTGGTGGACCTTCGCGCGCAGGAGGTTGGCCTTGAAGACGCCGAGCCGATAGTCGTGCTCCTCCGGCGTGGCGTAGGCCTTGCCGAACAGGACCTTGAATTCGGAGAAGTGGCGCTCCGCGGCGAGGCCCAGGTCATCCTCGGCCGGCGTCGAGGACGACACGACTTGCCTGATCAGCGGATCCTCGCCCTCGACGGGCTCCGCCGGAGCGATTCCGACCGTCGCCGCGACGACGACGATGGAGAAGAGGACGAGAGGGATACGACGGTACATGACTACTGTGGAGGCAACGAGGGAGGTGATCGTTGGTGGGCGATGATGATACAACAGTGGCGTTCGTAGATATGGACGGAGAGTGGCTCAGACATGACGCGGGGCCCACGCACTTCGCCACTCTGATATCGCCACGTGGCTCTCGATGTCATCGGGGCATAAAACGTGAGACATCCTGCCACTTGAGACTTTTGATTTTTCTTTTTTCTTGGATTTTGCTGGCCTGTCTTTTGTTTTCCTTTTTTTTTTCTGGCTCTCTTTTTTTTTTAAATGTTTCATCATTGAGAAACAAACAAATTGAAAAAGAAAAAGGAAAAGAGGAAGCGTGAGCCTTAGGAAAGTGCGCGAAAATGATGCGGGAGGAAGACGACGCCAAAGTCGCTTTCCCGACCAAAATACAACAAAGTGGAGAAATCACCAATTTCGCCCTCCTCCGTCATTCTCAACCGGTCACCACGAGGAAGAGCCGCACGACGATTGGGCCGAAGTTAGGCCGATCGCGACTAGCCTCGACCGATCAATCGAATCTCTCACCTAAATAAATTCGGGCGCATGCGACAATATGCACGAGCCGATGCATCGACCGAGCAAATGGAACTGTCTTTTCCTATTTCATTCGGGTCATTAGGACAAGTCGATGACGCAATTGCTAATGCAAATGTCGCGGACTAATCTGCCCTTTCGCTTCCGATCGGGGCCGCGCCGATTTTTTGTCCGGCACCTCGAGTGTGCCCCGATTACTTTGCTGGGGAAACTTCCGATATTTATGCGCTAAAGGTCAAAGATATCATCACGAGGCGTCCGAATGGAATACGCAAATGTGATTGCGACCCTACCGACCGACCCCACACGAAAGCTCAAAAGCCATGGCCACGGGTTTCCCCTCTCGACATCGTGTGCTTCGTTCGGTTCTTTCCATCACTGCACAGTCTCTTCTCTTATGAACATGGCCAAGCTGAGATAAAACTATGGGCGTGTGGAGTGAGAAACGGTGCTTATAACTTGTTGAAAACCGGGCTCGTTCGGACCGCAAGTTTAGCCGGTTTTAGGACCCATTTGTTTGGCGGAAAAATAAATGGTTCGAAAAATACATTTCTAACGATGATTGATTTGTGAAAATGAATGAATATAAAACATTCTCATTGTTCTCCTGTTTGGATATAAATTATTGTTAATGGTGAAAATATTTTTCAATTTTAGGACAATAATGAGGATGGGATGAGAATTAAGAAGGAAGACGCCAACTCTGTGAAAAATTTGCATGTAAACAATGGATGGAATTGGCGTTGATAAGAAGAGATGGAAGGATTTCTCACCAAAGAGCAGCAACACCCCACACCCAGGGCTAGTGATTACCCCCTAACAGTCGATGTTGTATTAGCTTATTCTCGTAATAAATTTAAATTATAAGTTCCCATCTCATATTCCTAAGCATATCTTTTCCAACCTGTCCAAGATTGTCACGATCGATTGGGACCATTGCAAGATTCCCATCTCATGAACCGAAAGTCATCCATTCAAATTTTAGAAGTCACAATCGACCCTCTTAATTAGGTCCACATGCACAGGGAAGCACAGAACGAACATCGAGTCAATTGATTAACGGAGCTTGCAGAGTGTTTCATGAGGTTTAGACCAAGGTCTCCACTGATGCGGCCACGGAGGGAGGAATGGATCGGGTACAAAATGGGCCTACAGAGAAGCAGGAGAGCCCATATATGCTTCTTACATATGGGCACAAAGAAGAAGAAGAAGAAGAAGAAGAAGAAGAAGAAGCTGGGTCCATCAATGCATTGGGCCGACCAGAGAACTTGACATTGATCTATTTCTTCAAATGGGCTCGATCACACCTCAATGATAAAAGGGGCTGTCGCTTGAATTTGCCTCGGTTTGCTGCTGTTTGTTCAATTCATGCATCTTAATTTAGGTTGAAATTTCATTCGTGTCTCCGATCTCCATGCTACTTCTGTTTTGATGATTTGGGTCTCCTCACAGAAATACTTATCTTCGGCCTTTTATGGGAGTCGGAAGTCGAAAGCTATTGCAAAAAGCTGTGAGCTATACGCTAACAAAAGAGCCGGAGCAAGATGGAATGCTGTCGAACGGGACACTTAGCCAAAGAACAATGCTGATAAGATGCGGTTTCAGCTATCACAAATTTCCGCAATGGGTGTTGCCAAGATTTCAGAATAGGTCACGTTGTCTCGAACCCTCTCGATCACCTCGATCCATAACAAATGTTGGCCGACTTGTTTCGTGTCAAAGCCTAGGAGAATCTAATCGATTTTTGCCTGTTGTTTAATTTTACAAAAATGGCTGGCCAAGGGATGAGGAAAGTGCGTTAACCTTTCCTATGAGAAATGATGGGCGGTCATCGAATTTCTAGTCTCGCTTATCATCATTATGCGCCATCGTTGAGGCACGATGTGCGCGATGTGCGAACTTTATGTCATGCACATGGACATTGTCATCTTCATTTCTTTGGCCATGTGCTGCTATCAACCTCATATTACATGTCTGTGTCAAAGTTGATTTTGAGATAGCCCCGGATTGTTTCCGAGCATTATAAATTTTACAAGATGAGATCCACGTTGATCAGTTTACACTACAGGCGAGAAAAAACGATCAAGCAAAGCTAGGGTGGATCTTTTTTCATCATTGGAGCGTTCCCTGAGTACGGGACTCATATAAGGGAGAGATGAAGGAGAAAGAGGACTCTTGTAGGGATATATTCATCGTGAATGAAGCCCTAATTACCTTCCCTGAAACAGACAATTCAAATTAACACTGTCATAAGGATGTTCGGCCCAGGTAGCTTGCAAATTTCCGATGACAAGACCATTCGGGAAACCCTAGCTGACTCGGCCTGCACGACGCTCACTGATGAAATGATGCATCAACCGTCCAATAATTGCAAAAGCATGCATGCCTGGAACAAGCTCTCTTCGCGAGCACGAAGAGCCACCATGCTCAATCAATGTGCCGCCCACTATAACACTCAACCATTGCTGAGGAACCGCCGAGAACATCTTTGTTGCTGAGGAATCGCCGAGAACATCATGAGGATCTTGAATATGATCAACTAGGAATCTTCTTTTTTTTTTTTGTTCCAAATTTCTTCCTTTTCCCCTCGCCCAGAAAAGATATTTCCAAACACCCCTTTTTTTCTGCTCAAAGATTCCAATACCATCTTGGACTAAAGCAAAGATATGAAAGATGCGGGTCAAACTTGGGCTTATTGATGCGTTTGGTGGCCCTTTTGCTTTCCCAATGGGAAGTGCCTTAGTTTTAAAGGGTAAGTTGGTGATGGAGACATTGGCCACTCCCATGAACGTGGATGCCAAAAGTGGTTTGGAACCAATAAATGGAGATTGAAAGTGCAGTCCATGAAGATAATCATTGGCCATTTTATAGAATCTATATGCATCGCGGTCCTAGGTTTTTTTCCTATTGGTACTATGAATTTTATCAAGACTTGCCATGCGGTGACTCCTCCTTGGCTGTCAACCATTTAATGCAGAGATTCCACTTGTTTCGATACCCAGTAAAGAATTACCACATCATTTTGTAAGAAAGTTATTTCGTGACATGGTGAATTTAATATGAGATTTACTTAAGTAGATAGACATGGCAGTGTTTAATTGGAAGAAATTTGTCACAATTGACAATGAGTTTTGATTGATAAACTTGATGAAGTTCACAAAATCGAGGATCGCTTGTAGATGAACTACTTGTTCTATTCCCTTTCTTGGCAAACTCTTATTGATTGAACTAATTCAGCTTGATATTACTAAAGAACTTTCATCCCATGCTATCTAATTACCAGGAACCCAGGTTTGGATGCACATATCGACAAAGACTGACAATTAGATATGTACTACGTATCCACTCATGAAAGACGTTGTTAATAAACTTTTGAATTCATCTGATCCTACTCACCATGTTTATGAAACTAGAATCAGTCGAAATCCCATTAGTAATGTGAACATGAAAAAAGAGTCCCACGAAGAAAAAATGCAAGAAAACTATTTAGTTTATATATTAAAACACCCATGCACATATTTTTGAAAGTATGGGCTCTCAAGCGGACATTGTGTATTTGATAGACCTAACTATGTTTCATCTTGATCGGGCACTTCCACATGGGCGCTCTTGGTCTTGATTGTCTCGTGAAGCTTCTTGCATTTATTTTTGCAGATCTCCGAGATTCATAAGAAGTCGTGATTAAACAATTTCGGAAATCTTGAATTTTCATATAGATATTTTATGTTGAGAATTCGCCATTCTATATAATCCAATGGTTGTGTCCGATCATCAGAAACATTGCTTTGTTGTTCTCATATAAGCATATCCCTTCTTTCAAAAATGCTATTCCAATTTCCATGCGTTTGTGTCGAGAGATTTTGAGAGGCTGAGTTAAATCATGGGGGCATTATCGCCTAAAGAAACCGATTTCACACTTAGGATGAACATTTCTATTTTACGTACTATTCTTTCTTTTTTTCAAATCCCACATGTGGCAGCCGAGTCAATATCGCTTCCCATAATACTTATCATGCAATTGATTTTGAACTCAATATTGAGTTGCCCCTTACCAACCGTTAAATGTCGAGCTATTGGATGTTATCATATCAAAGTTTCAACCCAAAAAACAAGAAAAAAAATATTGAAAAAGTTATAACTTTCAAAGGGCGAAGACTCACACCTAAGAATCGACATGCTAAAGTAAACCAAAAAAATCCAAATGCTAAATGATAACCAGAAAAAGCTCTAGAACTTAAATGATAGACATGGGTTTTGGCTTTTCTTTCAATTCACTACCATCCTTCATGCACATTAATCCATATTGAAAATACACACATACTTCAATTATTTACTTAAAACTAGGGTTACTACGTTACAAAAAATCAAAGCCGATAAAAGGGTCTCGATATACCGTTTGCGAGGTAATGACCAAAAACATGCATGGGGATTAACCAAAATTTCCCATGTAAGTGTAGACCCACACACACCAAATTGTCATAAAGGAGAGGCAAAGAAGACCCCTGTGCAAAGATAAAGCGCGACTTTACGGCTAACGATTGCGTAATCACCAAGACAATCGTAAGGTTCCAAGTCAAATGACGAAGAGGAGCAATCGGCATCAAAGAGGGACAATCGATCCCCAAATCCTCTCCCTTTCTCTTTTAATCTAGATTAGTCCAGACGCAATTTGAGAAATTGCATGAACCGATCTTATCATCATGTTGGGTGTGGACCAGACGAAAAGCATGTGAAAGTCGTCGACCACCAAATCTCTCCGTCTGCTTTTGCCCAACCTCTTGCAATGGGGATGCGGATGGAATCGTCCTTTCTTAAGTGCCAAAAGAGTCAAGCAGAAAGCAGTAAAAGGAGCCCGCCTAGTGCGTTCAGCTATTACCCTTCCAAAGCTTGAATGGAGGCAAACCACATAAAGTTACAAGGATCTTTCCAAAGGAAGGGACCTCGCCTTTTCTTTTTCTTTTTCTCCTTTTTCCAACTCCCACTGCTATGCATGAATCATGAGTTTAGGGTTTAATCTAGTCTGCTAGTTGACGTAATCTGTATGTAAGAATTAGTAAGCACATCTCTGTGTTCTCCCCTACACAAAACAACATGTTTGGAGCACCCGAATATATAGGATCTTACACAGAATACCGGCTACTTACAGCAAACCTCACCAGTCAGCTGGCTCAATGGTTAAGGGGACAAGGATGGGAATATCTTGCGAGGACTTAAAACCCTTCGATTGGAAAAAGTTCAATTAGTGGAGCCTTATTTACGAGCTCATGCGCATTTACACACGGCTTTTGCATTATAATCACACGAAAATCCCAGACCTCTAAGAGTGTAGCATCAAGGAGTATGAGAAGTGCAGGTGCAGTGCTATAACCAGCAAATTAGCTAGACACATCCTTATAACTATGCTTCTTTGTTAATCACAACGGGTTGATTCCGACCCATTACATCGCTCCATATCAATTAGCTGACAAAATCGGTCTTCTGCACAATATACAATATTTCGACATTCCGGACCCATTCGTGGATTAGTATGTCACTCTTTCAGTGCTTTCAAATTACACATTCTTCAGAAGAACCATTGCACTTGATTAGAGATTAAGTACTTACCCTACATGCTTCACACAAAAGCTTGCTAGAAAAATGATTCTAACCTGAGCTTGCTTGTCAAGCTCTTCGAGGTAATAGATGAACAATCACTTTAATTATTAGCGCATATTTGGATCATGAGACTCGTATACATTACCCGCCATAACTCAATCGGCTCAAATCAGATGAAGCTTCACCAGAAATAAACAACGAGATCTTCATGGACAGTGCTCAAACTCTAGCGAAAATCAAAACCCTAAAGGGTCCACCCAAAGTCCCAGCTGAGTGGAGATCCTTGAAACGTTACATTGTATTCAACTCAAGCCGAGATAGTGATGGCTGTTCACAAAAACACAGACACAACCATTCTCAGTGCTCCTCCAAGTCTCAATTTATATTTTTCCCACTTGGTCTTCATGATTCATCATAAGAATCTTGGACCATATAATGCCCCCAAAACCTTTAGTTTTCTCTTTCCTAGAGTTGTCTAATTGATCCCGAACAATGAAGGCGACTTAACATGAGCACTTAGTTTCTGCAAACAGCTCTTGCTAACTTGGAATCGTAAGAAAAAAAGAAAGAAGAAAAAAAAAAGAAGGGAAGAAAAACAACCGAAGCCCACGAGGTCTCGACGATGTCTCAAAAGGGTTGAGCATTCTGTGGTGGCGTGAGGAAAGAAGCTTAATGAGATGGTGCCCTCAATCAAGAGAGGCTTTATTAACGTTAATCGGGCTTAATCATGCTCTGCCGAGAGTGACTGAGTCGGGTCAACTTACGATATCGGTGGGGCTCGATCGGTTGGTCATACAGGAATCCGAATCGATCATCAAAGAGTACGAGACATTATTATGTGGCCTAGACGCAATGATCACCGAGTTGAAATATGCGATGACAAGCTCCCTTCTCGTGCATGCCATCAGATGAGCATGGCAGGGAACAGAGACTGTTCCTTTCTATGGGGTGCTGAGACTTTGTAATCGTAAGCACGGTATATAAGCTCACTCTCGTGATGATATACGGCTACGTAAGAGAATTCGTGTATTCTGCACGATTTCGTAGAGGGCATTAATGTATGTTGCGTGCAAAAGATAGACCAGCCAGTTGTACAACTCCGGATCGATTCCCCAATGTCGATACGCCACGTGCTGGTGAGGATAACATGTTTGGTGGTCGTGCCACCATTGAGTATATTAGGAATTGTTGTATGGTGGGTCGGGATAAGGAGTTTTGTAGAACAGTGCATCGTGGGTATGTGCAATAGAATTTGCAAAACTGGTTGCAGGAGAATACATTGATGTTAGGATTCGCCAAGTACATGTATATGATTCGATCCTGTAGCATCTCCCCTTGATTCTTTATTTTCGCCTTCTGCTTATCTCAATCTCCAAAAGTTACCTCACCAGCTCTTTCCCTCTATCCCGACTCCTCATGGAGCTTAATCCTCTAAAAAGACCTAAATATTCACTGCAACTTCAATTCTGTTCTAAACTTCTTCTTCTTTTTTTAACCGATGACTTCATCATGAGCCCCTTGCGTCCGAACGGCACCAAAGGGGGGCCCCTATACCTTGGAAGAGACTAGCACAATATCTCAACACCATGGCTCCCCACTTAAGACGCTAGTAACTGCGGGTTTCGAACCCGTAACCTCGACAACGAGGGATAGGCTCTTAACCAATACATCTACTCATTTTTGTCAAAAAAAAAAATCATCAATTTAGATCCAGTCACAATTCCACTGTCAACATTTTTTTTTTTGTTTCATTGAAAACTACAAACTTTAGGTCTAGTCGTCGTTTTACCCTCAATTTTTTGTCTCATAAAAAGTAATCAACTTTTACTTGAGTCCTCTATCTATCTCCATTAACCCTCGGTTTAAATTGTTCTTAATGATGTGGCACTTCCATGTCTGTTGCTCTAGTTTTTCCCCAAATTTCAAATAAGAAAAGAAGTATTTTGGAGATGAATTTCCACATAGTCCAAACGACGTCTTCTTCTATCTAAAATTTGGAAATAATAGAGCAATTAGGATTGACTTTCTTCAATTGCTCTTACTCCTAAAAGAGTTTTCTTTCTAACTTGTTTAGGGATCTTTGATTTCGGCTTGGCCTTTAATCTCTCGTGCTCAAAAGTCTTCCATCTTCCGTGATTGGAAAGCTTGCACTTAGGACACCCGACTCGGGATGCTCGTATATATCTCGTTGAAGAGTTTTCTATCTCTCAATTGTCAATTTAAATTCTGGACAAAGAGAAGGCCAGATTTGGACCGGATTGAAAATTGGTAGTTTTTTATGGAACAAAAGACGTTTAAGGTAGAATTAAGATTGGCACAAAAAGTTAAAGATTTTATATGGGACAAACGAAATTTTAAAGGTAGAATTGGGTGTTAAACCTTTCTCGCCACCTTCAGCTTCTATCTCGCACCACAACAATCCCGGTTTCAAGTCGTCCGAGGTGCTTGGCCACGGGTTAGATTGAGCTTCATCCGAGATTACTGAAGCCCGAAATTGGTTTTAAGTGCTTCGACGCTCTCAGACAACCTCGATCTGGGGACATGAGGGGTCAATGAGGTCCTGACAACTATACTGTTGCACTATCCTTTTAAAGTTTTATCAAACAAGTGCTAAAATTTAAAATTGATTCAAAAAGAGCCCTATATGACTATAAGATAAGCATCTAGGAAAGTGAATTATATTCACTTCCCAACAATAGTATGCCATATGACTTTATAAGTTAAATTTATAATGTATTAGTTTTTAGCAGTGTAAACATGGTTTAAAATTTTGAATATTCTACGTACGATATCAAGACTGAGGAGTTAGTAATGATGCAACAACAGACATCAAAACTTCTTGATCAATAAGAAAGGAAAAAGTTCTAGATACTCACATCTGCTCTCCCTCCTTGATTTCATCTAGCGTAAACACGTGAAGTTGAGTGACCAAATTTGATGCAACAAAGAATTTGTACCTCTGTATTCATGATATCCAAAGTCCTATATGCATTGGAACGAAACCGAGTGAATTTGATGCATAAGTAATGGTTTATTTACAAATTGATGATTGATTTGAGGGAGATTACATCAATACTCCCACATATTACAACTAACAAGATAATCTCTCCTTTTTATTTTTTTTTAAGAGAGGGGATCAAGTTTGAATTTTGTAAAATAGGTCAGTTTTGAGGGTAGATACGAACTCTTAATCTAGAGGGGGGGTGGGATTGTTAAATAAAATACACAACCAATTAAACGTTGAGTGCGATGGCACTCAACGGGTTCTCCTCTAAGTGGGTTGTTACGAATGACATCATAGAAATAAACCGAATGAAAAAGTATGGGATATAGATAGCATCCGCATCGTAATTGTGTCCTGTGGGCCTACTGTGACGAGGAAATCGGTGCTGTACCGGTCGTCTCCGAATCATTACAACTTGAGCTTGGCTCAAACGAATTGGGTCGGCTCCTATTAGGTTTCCTTCCCAAGTTTACGAGGTGGGGAAAGTAAAATTACAATATAGAAAACAAACCCTTATAAAGTTCTAATCAATGGGTCAAAGGAATCATTCAGAAAACGTTCACTTTCCTCTCTCCCCTCCTCTGCTTTCTCGCAATATTTCCAGACAGGGCCTCGACCGGCGAGACACCGGCTGCCCTCACAAGATTCGCTCGTGCGCGCGAGATCTATCGTAGCTGTCAGACCCAGTGGGACTCAGTTATGCGCAACCAGACGAGGAACATCAATGCTCGAACCGCACCATCCCAGACCGCAATCGAGATCACAACTGTGCTGGTCAGGGCGGTGTCCGACCGGTCCGCGCAGGCCGGGTCGGCCTCAACACCCCCCACCTCGCCCCTCTCCTTTTTCCCAAGCACACTCATTCCAGCACATCCCTTTCCTGCTGTCAGATGCAAGAACCCAACTTTTACGTATAATTTTTCGCGTATTTCTAAAGGGGAGAAAAGAGGAAGACGGAAAAAGAAAGAAAGAATTGAATTTTAGAATCATGATGGTCTCGGTTGAGGGGGGGCAGCATGTCCCTTAAAGTGGAGGAGTGCGTATCAGAGCCCAACCCCTTGAAAGCCTTAGTGGGTTTTAACTATTGGTTAGGGTTTTAACCTGTTGTTCATGAAAGAGGGAGGACCAACATGCCATATAAATCTCATGTCGTCTCGAGTTTGATTAGGAAGTTCCGGAAAGCAAGCATCGCCAAAGTCTATGCTGAGATCCGTAAAAAGTTTCCTAGAAAGAAGGATATTGCTCGTGCTCACTGCCTTACTTTTATGTGCTTGCTCCTGATTTTTATAATCTCCCACCATTAGAAAAGCGGGATCGACAATTAGGCGGTTCGTTGTCTTTTGCTAGATCAAACATGTTGTGGAACTTATCATTGCGAAAGGGAAATTATTTTTCGTTCTTTAAAACATCGTCCCCTGCCTTTCCGCTTGGTTTATCGATTTCGAATTCCCTCTTTTTTAAAGCTCTTGAAATTGCATGATTTATAAAGGAAATGCATGGTCGTAAAGATGAAGTTGCTCTTTCTTTGTAACAATAATCACTCACCGCATTGGCTGATGCTTGATGCGGTCGATCGTTACTGCCGATGTCGGCGCCTGTCCTACCGCCCTCATATAGGAATCTCAAGATAAGCCGTCCTAAACTGTCAAAGAATGTTAAGAGTTCGAAAATAGCAAGTAGAATTTACCTTAAGTTCAAATTCAAAAGAAAATTAACATCAACATTATAATCGATTTCAGCCCTCCAGTAGCTATCGGATAGTAACAATAAGCAATGTGAGAAGCTAATAAGGGATCCTCGCTATTCTTCCATGAGCCTATTTTCCCGTATCGCCCATTAGAACAATGGTATTCACATGAATCACGCAAAATTTGTGCCCGAACTCACATCGGCTTCTCATATTATTATATGTTTCACATCTTACTCTAGAATTACAATCCCAGTGGCTCGGACCAAACCACGAGTGTGCTACCGTAAGGCCACTGCTGAACAATAGCTTTTCCTTTTTGCGCATACAATTATCGAGACAGAACGATAAAATTATGTGGACATGAAAAATCCGTCAGTGCACGTATGGAATAAAGTATATACGTATTATACAGATATGGAGGATGCGGAGGCATGGGACATGGAGACATGGGGGGCTTCCCCACATCCCACTCGTGCGCGCGCTACCCATCGATGGCGGCTTCACTCACCTCCATTATCATCATTAAGAGCATGCTGCCAAAACAGAAGCTTTTACCACCCACTTTTCTTCTACACAAGTATTTTATTATCTCAAAGCCCAATAAAGATGCCGATGGGTTTGATTAATTCCGTGATACTATCCAGACATTATGCAAGGTCGGACCAATTACAACACTCGGTTATCAAAAAATTCACGGATTAAAACCACTCAAAATGAAGATTGTAGCTTTCTTTTTGTATGATTAGGATTGGTTTTACCCACGACGCTGCTCATAGAATAAGCGAACCGGGGAAGTGAATCTTGGGTTTTTAACGTGGTGAAGTGCGATCGAGGGCTGTCATGTCAGCTTGGAGAAAGGCAGAGAATGTGGGAGACAACCAAAAACATTTTGAAGTGGGGTCCGTCTACAGTTGACACAACATCTTTTTAGGGTTCCATGTGGGGTTGAGCTCCCAATAGTCATCTCTGCTTCGATGCACTGCACTGCTGAGCAGTCGCCTGCTCTCCCCCCCTCGCCTCTCTAATATTTATATCCCTCGACCCTTGGCCTATCACTCCATCAACCCATAACCTTTCTTGCTCCTCCGCTTCCTCCTGTTGCTGCTTCTTTGAATTTTACCCTTCTTCTTTTTCTTTCTCGGTCGAAACATGGCCGACGCCGGTGCTGGATCGGCTAGGAGGATGTGGTGCAGTTGCTCGGTGCCGGAGCGGCTCCAGCTGCACATGGCCATGCTGGCCTTGCAGTTCGGCTACGCCGGGTTCCACGTGGTCTCGAGGGCCGCGCTCAACATGGGCATCAGCAAGATAGTGTTCATCGTCTACCGGAACGTCATCGCGTTCCTCTTGCTTGCTCCCTTCGCTTACTTTCTTGAGAAGTGCGTTGCCCGGCCGCTCAACGTCATTGAATGCTGTCTTTCCTGTTTCGCTACTCGTGACGATGTCATGAATAACGATATTTCCTTTCTTCTCTTATTTTCTTGGTCCAGGAAAGAGAGGCCGGGGATCACTCTGAACTTCCTTGTTCAGTTCTTTCTTCTAGCGCTCGTTGGGTATGATTTAAACGGATGATTTAACGACGCACACAAATTGATTTGTTAAGCATCTTTAGGTCCTGCATGTATCTTGGCAATTGGTTTTAAAATGATAGAAGGTTTTATGTACGTAACATCCGCAGGATCACAGCGAACCAAGGATTCTACTTGTTGGGACTTGACAACACTTCGCCAACATTCGCATCCGCGATTCAGAACTCAGTCCCGGCCATTACTTTTCTCATGGCCGCCATACTCAGGCAAAGCTCAAACTTACTACATTAAACATTTTCCCTGACATAACTATGTTTTGTCTCGAAACTTATCAACCGATTATAACTTAGAGCAACCATATATAAAGCAAAAACCAAACATGTTTCCCGATAATAATCGCGTGCATTTAGTCAGTTAGTTGCGGCTTCTGAAATCCCAGTCTCCTCTGATTTTCAGGATAGAGAAAGTGCGGATGGACCGGAAGGACGGCCTCGCGAAGGTCATCGGGACCGCGTTCTGCGTCGCGGGGGCCTCAGTGATCACGCTATACAAGGGCCCCACCATATACAGCCCGGAACCGCCGCTGCACGCGGCGAGCCCGACGTGGCAGACGACGTTGGCGCTCGGTGACGCGGCGGGCAAGAACTGGACTCTGGGGTGCGTCTACCTGATTGGGCACTGCCTGTCGTGGTCCGGGTGGCTGGTGCTGCAAGCGCCGGTGCTGAAGAAGTACCCGGCCCGCCTCTCCGTCACGTCCTACACCTGCTTCTTCGGCCTCCTCCAGTTCCTCGTCATCTCGGCCTTCATCGAGCGGGACTCCAGCGCTTGGCTCGTCCACTCTGGAGGCGAGGTCTTCAGCATCTTCTATGCGGTGAGATATTCGAATCGTCAGTACTGTTATCTTTTTTGAATTGCTCTTTCTTGGGGGGGCTCCGGTTGAAGAGGACTAAAAGCAAAAGCTCTTTCTTTCCGTCCTTCAAGCACTATGTTTGTTGCCTTTCCTTTTCCCTCCCCGTGGCTTTCTTCTAGTTGGAATGTGATAATAATGTGGGAGGTGGTGGTGGTGGGGGCAAGTACATAAGAATCTACAAGCTCAGCAAAGGCCCCAGTTAAATTACAAAAAGAAAGAAGAAACTAACAAGATAAAAAATAATTCAACTCATGGATATGATGATGATCTGTAACATGTGTGCTGTTGTCTGTATGGATGCGCAGGGAGTGGTCGCGTCGGGGATCGCATTCGCAGTTCAGATATGGTGCATCGACAGAGGCGGCCCGGTGTTCGTGGCCGTGTACCAGCCCGTCCAGACCCTCGTCGTCGCCATCATGGCCTCCGTTGCTCTCGGCGAGCAGTTCTACTTGGGCGGGTACGTGATGCACTCCCAACTCTCAGAAAACTCGTTGCATCGACCATGCCACATGCACGCTTTTATCAATCCACCTGAGCTAAATATAAAAACCAGGGGGACCTTATGTATGCGTCCCGCATGTAAATTAATCCGGTCGTGTCTCTTAGAAATACCCTCTGCTTCACAAAATTACAACAGACCATAAAGACGGCTGCAGCCGTCGAAATGGCCAATTCGAGAGAAACTTACGGGCGTTTCTCGAGCCTGAACTTCCCCCACGACACCGATCATGAGGCTATTCGCGAGAGGAAGAAGTAATGATTGACTCGAGTAAACAGAACAACGATACTCGGACCAAGTATCTAAAATCTCTTCGAGGCCCTTCTTTCCATTAATTTACCCTACTTTTTGTCCACTTGATCCTCGAGGGTACCCCAAAGGCATCACCACCGTCGTTCTGGGCGCCACGACCACCCTTCTTAATGCTTCTCTCATCATCAAGCATCACTAGCCAGGCCCGACATGCTCATCCTCATTCATCCAAATTGAAGGTCTAGTCGAGCACATCACGTAACTACACCTCAGTCGATTCCGGTCAGATAAAGCACGCCATAACACACAAAAAAGAAGAAGAAAAAGAAAGAAAAGATGTCCCACACCCATTTTTGCAGGGCACGACCATGCTCTAATAATATTATCATGACTTCCAAGTTAGAGAAGTCTATTTGCTTTGTTTTTATTTTCTCCTTTTCTTGTCGGATGGGAAAACTTGGAAAGCGGGACCTGAATGATGTTTCCTTTTTTTCCATGTCGGGTGCGGTGTGCAGGATCATAGGAGCGGTTCTGATCATAGCCGGGCTCTACTTGGTCCTGTGGGGGAAGAGCGAGGAGCGCAAGTTTGCGGTGGCGAAGGCCACAATCCAGACCGCCCCGGAGATCGGCAACAGCCGTCCGCCCGCCCACATCAAGGCGCCGTCCCTCACTCAGCCCCTCCTCCCGCCGTCCACCGAGAACGTTTGACCGCCGCGGTGCTGACCCTTTGACCAACCACAGGAGCTAATAAGCTTGTTGTGCTTGTGCTGTGTAATGTATTGGAGTCGCATGTCGCTTGTCCCTTTTCTTTTTTTTAATAATTTTCTTTCGTAATTTTTTCTCTTTTGGGTTGCTAGTAGGAAGCGTGAAAAGGGGAAAGATCATCAGGGGATGAACATGGGCGATGTTGGTACCCGAACGTGGGGTACCAAAAGGACTGATTTTAATGTTGCATATGGTTTTATGTCTTGGTTCATGGTTTTTTGATCAATCAACTACAGAAAGTTGCACCTTATCATGGAGATTTAATGCGTCATATCTTTTTTTTCCTAAAGAGTTAGTCGGTACAAAGCGGATTCTCATGAACAAATCAATAGTTGATTTGTAGAACTCCGGTAGGTTGGTTCCTTTCTTGCGGTTTTGTGTACGAAAATTTGATTTTTCTTCTATTACAAAAAAAAGGGGTCGATGATAGTTTTGAACAATAATAGACCTAATTACTCGGTGAAATCCGAAATTTGCTGACAGTTCTGCCCAAGCAAGCCTATCTCCTTGGCAGAGCCCCCCAATTTGGTGGGCGAGCTTGTGGACTATCAAACCCATGATCAAGTCTAATCTATATCTAGATTTCCGTCTCAATGCATAATATAGTAATCAACTACTAGATGAGTCGAAATTGAGTCGAAATGTCAATACAATTAGCTTATTCATATTCGCTACTCTATTGTTTCAAATATTACCTCTAGACAATTCAAGAGCAAGTCTAATAATGGATTAACCAATTGATCGTTAATTTAAGTGTCATCCCATGACAAGGCATTACATAAAGGTTTTTAGAGAGTTCTGGCATTTGGATCCGGCCATAGAATCATAATTTGAATCAAAATTTAAATACATCACATAGTCAATCTAGGATTCAACATTTGTACCAAACCCTTCCATCAAATATCCATAACCAAATGTGAAGGCCGACTCTTCGTTGGAGAAAACTCTATCCGATCACACCTCCGATTATTGAGTTATGAATATAGATATCAACCAAATTTAGTTTTTATTAAGCTTACATGTGGTTAATCTCCGCAACTCGGAACCCACCCATTAAGTGCATGACACGGGTGGAGAAAAAGAAATGTTAAAAACAAACATTAAGGGCGAATGTTTAGAAAGCGATTCCTCCATGCTAAATTGGTAAGCTTAAACCCAACTTTCCTTTTGGCCAACCTTAATCTCTTTGGCATTGGAAAGCAAGAAACTACTCGGATGCTTTTCGCTTAGCGTTCTCTAGTCGAGTCACAAAGTGGGCGGCTGCAATTGAATAGCTTCTTCACAATTCCTGATATTAATTCCCGGTCAATAATCCAAATCATAGGCTAAGGAAAGTCGAAAGACCAGCTCTCATGGGAGTTCACTAAATGATTTGTCAGATTGAGCTTTTGACAAGTGATTCGTGTATAAAATTCAATAGAGCTCGATCACATCGCTTTACATACAAAGTAAATGTGTCATAACGTACTTAATATTATCTGAGCAAAAGAAAATGCTAGTCAAGTTTTTCTTCGAACCCCGAGATTCATCATGAGAAAGCGACGTAAATCATTAACCTCCATCGATATCCCATTCCGCCCTTTTCCTAACTCGCCCTAAAAAGAAGTCATCTCTATACATCAAGATCAGATTGCTTTTCCTTTCGCTCTTCAATCATATCAGACCGCACTCGCACCGATCTCTGTAAAATACTGATTAGAACGTTCATCATAGTTTCAACCTTTCTCGTTAAGCTTTTGGGCCCACCCAACAATGGATGCATCAATCAGTGACGGTGGATGTGCAGAAAAGGCGATCCATGTTTGTTTTACAAAGATGCGGTCTCGAGTTTGCATCGACTCTCTCCCGTGACCAACACACACATCATCGTTCATCAGCAGCAAACAGAAACGGATCGCCTGAGGACTGCATGATGCTGCTAAGTCTTTCTTTGGAGCGACACCTTTTTTTTTTTTTTTTGAGACCATTTATGAAGAAATGAAAGTTAAAGGCCTGAAACAGATAGGCTCGGACCCGAGACAGATCCCGCATCACCCCGGCCTGAACGAAAGTTAATGGAGCATGAAGGTTTTGCTAATTTGCTTCCAATAAATCGATAGCTCTTTGGCTGCTGAAGATGTTCCTAACTTGTGAGCTTTTTTGTTTGTAGGTATAAGATTTTGAGGATAATGAGGTGCAAGCAATTCAAAAAGGGGAAAAACAAGGATAAAAAGTACAAATGCAATTTATCTTGCAATGCTGAAAGATATAAAATAAGGGGATTAGTTATATCAATTCAATTATAAACTTGTTTTAACTGATTGAATTCTAAATATTTTGTATTTATACCAATTCAGTCTATTAAACAAATTTTGGTTGGAATTCCTATTAGGAGGATTCTTACTGGAATTTTTGAACCTGTCATCTTCTCCAGGTGGGTGGTGGTAGATCGACAAATTCCTAATTAAGTCCATTGCCCATGGAGGAGAAGGTGGACCTATTCTCATTACCTATAGGAGGGATTGGAGTGATGCCAAACCCTAGGCGCAACTCGAAGGGTTAGTTTGAGAGGGGTTATATTAGTTAAATAAAACCTCCTGCATTGGGCTTAGTTGTGTTTGAGTAGAGATGGCATAACGGGTCAATAATCCATATTTTGATCCACATTAGATAGCATAGATCATAATGAATTATATGAAAACTTAAATAAGTCGTATGTTAGTTACCTAATAACCTAATGGATCTTAAATAGATCATAAATGAGTTACTTGACTCACATTAGCTGGGTAACAAGTATTTTAATTCTTTTATTTTACTGATTTTTTGTAATCTCTAAGTTTTTTCTTTTCCTTTTTTCTTAGGAAATCCATCATAGAATGCCTCAAGTCACCAACCTGCTACTGGTCATCACCAATCGATGGTTGCATGATTGATCGTCGATTGTCACCAATCACAAGTCATTGCTGGTCATTGGACACCGCTAGTCACCAGTTGTCGATCTTGTTGTTAGTGGCCAGTCGTCAAAACATATTAGAACCAACGAAAAGGAAAACAGGAATATAGAAAATCATAATTTTTAAAAATATATATAAACTTCATAGTTTTTTGGCAATATATATTTTTAAACTTCATAGATTGGATTTACTATTGAAGTCTTTTGGCCAACAAGAGTCAAATTGGAATGAATCACTGAAATCATATTATATAGAAATAGGCCAGAACATATTAAATGGATCAATATGGTTCAGATCATTTTCAACTCGACCCACCTGTTTGGCAAGTTAAGGTTTAGTTTGATTAGGCCTGTGGGTGTAAGGATTTGCATCGGATATCACGATAATTTCATTTAAAATCTAAATCTGTTCACATCATAACTCCCCTGGCCCCCGCCTGTGCCGTCCCCTCCACCTCTCGCTCTATAGAGCCGAGCCAAATCGACGAGCCAAGGCGGCGCATGGGAGTGGGGGAAGGCCAAGTTTCGACGATACTGTAATAGTATGAGAGCAGAAGTCCAGCATGTCAACGCGAATGTTGAGGGAAGTAGAGATTTCGATTCTTTGGCTCTGGCGCCGTGTTTGTCAGTGATTCCTCTTGCTAGTTTCTGATGAGTAACATCGAAAAATTAGAGCAACCATCGAAGCACAGATGTCGAATTTCCTCTGCAGAAGAACGAGCAGCGGATGGATAGGAGAGCTCCCCTCGTTCCACCGTACAAGAAACATAGATTTTTTTTTTCATTTTGATCCTCTCCACAGTTTCTACTCCTTTTCGAATCATGTCAGTCGCGAATTATGTGTCATTTTCTTATGAAATACGTCGGAGCTTTTCGAGACGTGCAGATATGGACATACAGCCTTTCCGAGACGTACGCTCATATGATTCTATCTAATGTCTTTTCTTCATCATCTGAACTGAACACTTGCATTTATTTCAAAAGTTTTGACCAGATAGTCAATACCTGAAAGAAGTCAAAAGACCGCAACATATTGCTCTTGGAAGTCAAGGAAGGAGGATATAGAAATGACATCACGGTTGAAGATCTGTCGACCGAGCCTAGAAGTCTTGCGAACAGATTAAGTTCGGATGAGTTGACGTCTTCAACTTCTTCTGCACAAGCTTGTCGTATGTTTTTCCAATCCTCCCCTCTGTAATTTCTCTTTAGAATATTTTTGTACTACGCAAGGTTTGTAATCAGTATCACCTCAGTTTATAATCATTACATGTTCAGATACACAAAGCCATGTAACCTACGCGTCCGAGGATTCAATCAAAGATCAAAGAGAAGCCAAAGCCTGCTGTAAATGACAGACGAGGAACTCATCCCGATTACATTGCAGCTGACGCAGCACGCAAGGTGCATCCCACGATCGTCCACAGAGATACGACTCATGTGAAAAGCTAATGAAATACGCGATACGGACTTCATCATGTGCGACACGAGATGCGTATGGAAATACATAATTTATCGTGTCGGGGACACGTGAATGGTTTTATTTACATGTAAAGTGGCCACGGCGAAAGCTCAGAAATGTCAGGGCCTTTCCGTGGCCAATGCCATGCATGCTTCTTCTATATACATATCTGTATACATGTTTCCTATGTGTCCTTATATAGACATTTTATACAATAGTATATGCACACATATGTAACTGTACATCTATGTGTTGACGACCCAAAAGGCTCTTTTTTCTTTTTTCTTTTCTCTTTCCTTTTCACACGCACCAAGGAGACGGTAAAGAAGACTCCCAGCTGTTGCCGTCCACGAAATTCCCTGCGAAGGTGACAGGATCCTCCAAAACAGGAAAGTCCACTGACAGTGCGGCCTCCTGCCATATTGACTCGTCCAAGAACGGCAAGTTGCCGTTCAGGTTCCCCCACAGGTCATTTTCCTCAATGTTCCCTCCGAATTTGAGGTCGTCGTGGACCGGATCGACCGGATCATTACGGGGAGGCTGGAAGCCATCATTAGAGATGGGCACGGCTTGGGTATTCTCGAGCTTGGGCGTCACATGAGCAGTCATAGAAACGAGGGGTGCGGTCGGTGGATTGGGGACCAAGTCATGAAAGAACTGAGCTTGGTTTCCCACAGGATGAACAGCTTGATTGGTAACAGTTGGAGCTGGCGCAGGAGGTTGGGGATTGGTGGTAGAGGCGGCACCAACGTACAGCTCGGGCAAGTTCAGCTTCGCCTCCGGCCCATACAGCTTCCGGGCGGCGGCGTCATAGGCGACCGCGGCGTCGTGGGACGTGTCGAAGGTCCCGAGCCAGAGGCGGGCCCCGCGGTTGGGTTCCCGTATCTCAGCGACCCACTTGCCCCACGTCCTCTGACGCACCCCCTTGTAGGTGCAGGAAGCATTCTCGGGACCACCTTTGCCCCTCATGCACCCCTTTCTGGAGCTCGCCTGAGCGGGCTTCCTGCCCTGCTTTCGCTCTCCCATCCCAGGCTTTAACATCCTCGACCCCGGAAGCCTCGAGAGAAAAAAAAAAAACCAAAGACAAAAGGGAAAAGAAGCACACCAGACCCCAACCCCCCAAAGAAAAAGGACCAGACAGTAGGACAGAGAAAGAGAAGAGGGCTTAGCAGAAGGCTCGCGGGCTGGAAAGGCGAGCGCTATTTATATACTTCTGCCAAGTGAGACCAAAGTCCGAGGGGGGAGGGGCGAGAGCAGATGAGCACCAACTGTTAAACGTGTCTGCGCAGTGACGCAGCAGAAGATACTTGGCATGAGGAACAGACCGGTCGTGTCAAGGAGGAGGTCCTGTGTTCGTGTGGCTTGGGCACACTTGGCTTGGTTGGGCAAGAACAGAGAAGCAAATTTTGCTCATTGTCGTTTTTTTCTTTTTTCCTTTCCCGTGGGAAGGGGATTGGATAATCGTCGCTCATCTTCGTGGGGCGTGGGTGCTCAGAAGAAACGACGGTTAAGAGATAAGCCCGTGCGGGAGTTCCCAGATAATTAAAAGAAGAGATGGGATTGTTTGGCAGGGACAAAACTTTTGGGACAGCGATATCCCTGAATACGTGGGGGCGCACCTAAAATTCAGCAAAGGGCCAGGAAGCTCGAACGTGGAAATGCGTGGAGAACCTCTGGAAAATCCTGATATATTCTTTCTTCTTCTTCTTCTTCTTCTTTTCTTTTCTGGCGCCTCCAAGATGGTGTCCCGTCTGCGCAGTTCTCTCCTAGGCGGGGGCCCACAAAATAGAGGGAGACTCCCAAGGAAGATCCCCTCACATCGAATTATTTCATTAATCGATCATAACACATTGCGAAGGCCCAATTCATAGCATTTGCCCCTTTCGCATAGTTCATATGTAATTAATTTATAAAAAAATATGAAGAAAGAAAGAAAGAAAGCCGAGCTGACCCGAGAGGAATACAACTCCCCTCCCAGTCCGTCTCGACAATCACTCCCCTCGCTAGATTTACAACAAAGACCAGAGCAAAAGAGAGTATGGCGCGTTCCCAGTCTCTCTTCTAGGGCACCAGATAAAGTAAAGCTGGCTCAAGTGACTGCAGGAGCATATACCATAGAATGAGCCGAGCATAAACTTTGCAGATGTAAAACCGATTGAAGGAGAACGCTAGATGCTAGATAAGTCGAGAACAGATAAAAACTGGAGTTACCGCTTATGCGTCGGGGTGACGCCATTCTTGACACGATGAGAAACAAATTCCACAACCACCATCTGCCACTGTCGATTGACTAAAAACACCCCCAGGATTGCGACCAATCTAAAATCATCCCGTGACGCGTCTCGAGCAAACGACAGAGGATGAAACCGTCTCCTGCATGCATTGACATTTGCCAAACCCCATGCATGAGATCTCATAAATGCCAGATTTCACGATCCCCATATTTGAGTTTATTTAGGTAAGGATGCCCTTAATGCCGGGTTTAGCTAGATAGGCCAGTCTGTTGTTTCAAAACATTATTGCAGACTAGGTAAATGCGGTTATTAACCTCAACAGGAGGGATAATATATGACTTGACATGTTACAACAATAATGTCACAACAAAATCAGATCTTCATTGCCTATAAGAAGATTAGAGAGATAGTTCGCATTTCGATTTACAATATGCAGATATGTACAAGGAACCACAAGAGGGTGACAGAAAGCACCTGATTTTCTTCAAGCCATATCTGGCTCAGTCAGTGCTAGATGTGGCATCCCAAAATTCCCGTGTCTGCAGGTACAGATGGCCATAAAAAGCCTGCCACCTTAATGCATTCTAGCTCAAAACACGGTTGAAGAAACAACTCTATGATCAGCAACCCCATTACCATTATGATCTCAAAGCCAGTTCCAAGGGTTCATTGAGCTCCATGCACTTCCTTAAAGCTGCTCTTATCTCATCCAACATCTCATTTATTCTGATGCCTTTGCTGCATCAACCAACAGGAGAACAATAATTTCAGTTGTTGGAACAAAATTTTCTATGGACTGAAAAGGCGATACCTTGCAAATTAAATTTCGTGACATGAGATTTGAAATGTCATAAAAATAAAAATAAATCCAAATCAAAAGCAAGGACATAAATAAAGTAAGTTTATTTTGTGGCGACCATCAACATGAAAAAGCAAATTCACCTCTAAAGAAAACATAAAGAAGAGTTTCCTTTTACTCAGGTAGACAGTCTAAAGCTGCATGCCCAAATTGATCAATATACTAAAAAATTGGTCCCATGTGCTTTAACCGAAAGACCGAGAAGGAAGAGGTCTGTTATAGAGAACAATACTGAATGATAACTAATCATAACTACATAGTTATCATTCAAAGAAAATTGAGTACACTTTGGTTGCACTTTATTTGTGTCTGCATAAAAGCATGGGCATTAAGAGACTACAACACATCTGTGATCCAAGAAGGGCCTCGAGTTTAAAAATATGTCACTGTTTCAACATATTCATATTTAGCCATGCACAATAGAGTTCTGTCTATGCCTGTTCACTTGCATAGACTGACACTATATTTGGAAAGCTAGGCCTTTTATTGGAAAGTTGAGTATTTTTTTTTTTTTTTTGGGGGGGGGGTTTATTTTACAACATTTAAAGTTTTTGCAAGAATGAAAAGGAGATAAATTCTAAATTTGTGAGAATGTTCCTTTCATATTCCCTTCCTCATGAAGAAAGGGCGGGGAAAGAAAATATTATGAGAATTTCAAATTTCCCCTCTCCCCGACAAAAGTTTCAGAAACTCTCTCATTTTCCATCCCAATTTTCATCCCCTCTCCTTTCTCTAGCTTTCCAAGGGAAGTTTTTCAATTTCTTTACAGTAGAGACCCAGTTGACTTCTGCTAAATTCAGTAAAAAGATAACTTCAATTTGACCATATCCCAGTAGACTTCTGCTAAATGCAGTAAAAAGATAACTTCAATATGACCATATAAGGGAAGCTGAAGGGGAATATGGATAACAGAATCGTTATATAACTCACACGAAGGGGGTAAAAACTTACAATACATCCACAAATAGAGAGAGGGTAATCAAGCAAGCCAAAAAGGACATTTTAGCCCAGGCTACTGAAAAACAGTACCCAATAGAATTTCCACCTCATATCTGGTAAAACATTAACTATGTTTGGCATAGTCATCGCAGAATTAAAAAATTGAAAAGTTACTACTCAGCTAGGAGCTCAGAAGGAAGTTCAAGATGAAATAGTAATCATTTAAAGGGGCTTGACCAAAAGCTAAAGTGAAAGAAACCACCCAATGTATAGCAAGTAAAGTTCCAAATTTGACTAAATATTTGCAGCCCTCTCGATTGCATTCTGCACTGAACAAATTACAATGAAACAAAGTCAATGATGACTGGCATTTCCATCGAAACTAGGTTTCTATCTTCAGTACAATGAGAACTCTGTATGTGTGCCCGGGCACGCCCGCATGTTTGTGAGCATAGACACAAGTTCACAATTAGTTAGTTAAAATTTAGGACTCCAGCTAGAACGGTGTCTGCATGCTTGTAAATGCTAAAAAACTCCAGAGACAAAGCATGGGAATCACTAAATTGGTGCAGGAGTATAAAGAAAGTTAAAGATCTAGGACTAGTTTAAAGAGAAGCCACAGCCCCAAAGACCATATAGATTCAATGAAGAGAGATGAGCATGAGAACTGGTCTTACAGGACACTGACGGCTACAACAGCTAGAGGGCCTGGATAGTCCTCAATTTCCTTATCCCTTCTGACATCAGAAACATGTGAAGAAAGGCTTTCCTCGTTTCCACTGTCAGAAAAGCTAGGCCTCACTTCTGACTCGGGTGGCTTCCTTCCAGAACCAATTTCCAGTATCTTCTGAGTCAAATATGAAACTCTATCCCCAGCCTGTAATATAAGAAACCAGAGTATACATAGTGATTGCATATCCCAAAAACAAGGAAGAAAGGACATTATTTGAAAGAGGACATACAACTAGAAACCTCATACCTCGGGCAGGTCAATTTTATTTAAAATCACAATATATGGTCGTTCCAGGTAGTCAGGATTGTACATCCGCAATTCCTGCAAAATCATCATTGGGAGAATTTGGGCCACAATAAAGAAAAATTGTGCTCAAATAAACATTGATGTCACGTTAAATGCTTCATGCACTACACGAGGAAGATGTGTGAGCTAGAAAGAATCATATAATGAATAAAAAGAGTGAACATTGTCAACAGACTGTTTTCTTGAATCTATAAACCTCAGATTTCTTTCTGAACATGAGTCTCTAAAGGTAAACCAAGTTCTTGAAAGAACCAAATAAAAAGGCAAAAGGATGCATTGAATAAATTATCCATGAATTGGTTACCCCAAACAACTATTCATTTAGGTAACTGGTGGCCCCTAAAACATTTTCTTGTTCTATTTATATGTGACGGAAAGGCATTAAAAAGACTGAGGAGTAATTAATAGCATAAGTGAGCTAAAGAGTAGCTCCTACACTGAGATGCAAATCACATGGTTGATCTTGAGTTAATAAATATGAAAAACTAGCCTAGTGCATCGCATTCAATGTAGTATGAACTGATGCTAAAAGAAACAAGACTTGATGAGATTCAAGATGGGTAACTCTTGTTGGAATAGAAGCTCAATCGGATCTACCTCTTTCACAGTTCTGTAGTCATTCACTGGGTCCTCCGCTGCTGCATCGACTACATGGACTAATAGCCGAGTTCTCCTGAGATGCCTTAAGAAGTTGCGACCAAGTCCCTACTTAGAAGATAAACTTAGCAAATTTATGACCGGAGTAAGCTGCAGTATAATCTGAAGAAGATAGAGTACTACCTTCCCAAGGTGTGCCCCTTCTATAAGACCGGGCAGATCTGCCAACGTTGCTTCAGATGAATATTTCCCAGCCCCTAAATTGGGATCACCATCAAGGCGCCCAAGGTTTGGCATCAACGTTGTGAATGGATAATCAGCAATATCAGGTTTTGCACGTGTTATGGCTGCCAAGAGAGTTGATTTTCCAGCATTGGGAAGACCCTGTAAAAAACCAAAACAAATTTTAGCAAATCGATATCCGATATAGACTCCATATGCATGTTAATCAACACGAATGGCCGGTACATATGTACCAGAAAGCTCCTTTCCATGATCTAGGGTTGGCCCAGCCAGGGATCCTTTCCAAGCCACTAACACTGGGTTCTAGCCTCACCAACCCCTCCCCACCTTGTTTAACCTAGAAGAAAGGTCAAAGATAAATCCTTTCTTCATTCTTCTCTATTTATCTTATATTTGGGTCAACCCAACCATGAGTTCATCAAATACATATTGATGGCTGCAATTCATAGTTATTCGGACTATGAACAATCAACATTGTGGCTCAGGTATCTCATACCAACTGCAAAATCCATGATTTGAAGATTGAAAGCTGTTAATAAGACAGATTTCCACCAAAACCACAAACTGAACTGGGTAAAAGCTACCAAACCATATGAACTACAGACAAAAATATAAAAAGGTGGAAACAGCAGATGAAAAGGGTTTTCCATTAATGTGGTTCTCAAGTTCAAGTTCATGTAGTCACTCACACAGACACGCACCTGGACATGCAAATAAAAAGATAGGCTGCAGTTTTCTGTCTCTGGTGGATGGTTCCACGGTTCTATTTAGAGAAGTCTAAACTAAAAGTCTACAGACCACTGCTTCAGCCAAGTCTAGTGGTTACACATCCCTTTGGGAATGTAGGAAGTGGGAATTTGAATCCCATCTCCCGAACAATGACAATAATGGATGCCAGCTCAGTCTGAAAGAAATTATGTCAAGGCCTAGGTAAAGGGGGATGCATAGCCTGGGCTAGGTGGGCTGCTTGGAGCAAAAAATATAGAAATAACTGCTTCCAAGTACAGCTAAAAGGCTAAAACCAAAATGAAAGCTGAAATTACGATTTCACTATTAGTTTAATGTGTTTTGTTAGCTTTGCCCAATTGAAGAGTAAAACTCACCACCAAACCAACATCTGCTACAACACGTAGAATCAACTCCAAACTGACCTCTTCCCCAGGCTGACCAAGAACTAAAACCTGAAATTAGATAAAAAAGATAAAGGACATAGAGAAACAAATAATGCAGACAAAGAAAACGATGTGACTTGCCAGCAAAATCATAAGACAGACACAAAATGGGATCAAATTTCTGCAAAAGTTCATGACATCCATTAGAGTAAGACTAAAATAAGGTGATATCTACTAAAAAAAATTTAATGAACAGACAAAATGTCAACACTTGATGTCTTCAAGTGACATTAACGCAGGTCTATGGCATATAGAAGAAAGCCTAAGCTCACATATTCTCAGCATGCTTCCAGCTTCAGTAGTATGAAGATTTCACGGTTAATGATGCACAAGACACAAAAGGAGTGTCATGGAAATCTAAAATCAATTCCAATTATATTCCATTCCATGTGAAGAACCAAATGCAACTCAATGGCAGGTTAAGAAAGGGTTCAGCTAATGAGATAAGCCATAATCAGCTTCAAGATTCCGTAATATATAAACTTATGTCAAAGCAACTCAAACAAGAAAATTCGAAAAAAAGCATGCTGGTACTACTCAAGGACCAGGCTCCATCAGAAAATATCAGACAGAATCAGTGAAAGAAATAAGTTCATGCTAACTCAAATATAATTAATGTAAGATAATAATCGGCAGTCAATTTTGAGGATGGAGAGGCAGTATTTATACCTTATCACTATCGTCTCTCATGACATTGTTCGTCAGTGTCATCATTTTTTTCCTTCTATGTTCAGGCATTTCTAACAGGCTAATCTGCCAACACATCAACATATGTAAGAAGTGCACAAACAAAAATATCAGCTTAATAGAAAGCTCAACAGAACTTCTGCTTATATTATAGGCACACAACTAACAAAACTCAAAAGTAAAATCACGACCACTAACATTTTGCAACCTTTTAGAATTGCGCTATCTTACGGCTGCCAGCCGCCGCAAATCCAATTGCATTTGGGAAAATGCAAATGTACACCACGTCAAGAAAGGAGAAAGAAGCAATAAGTTAACAGGAAGAGGCCACAGCATTCATAGCAAGAAACCCACAAATGCTTTTGACAACCAATTGACATATCTAGTTTTATTAAACTGAATCGACTCACCCCTCCTTGTCCACCTCTTGCGACAAGAACTTCATCGCCTGGATTTGCCAAATCAGCCAACAACTTCCCTCGTCTACGTTTGACAACTGTTCCTGGGGTAAGATCACAGGAGTACACCAAAAAGACATCAAACTTGTAAGTTCGAGTATGTATTCAAGAGACCAGATGCAATCCAATTAAATCAACAATTCCACCAACCTGCAGGCACGGGAATGCGTAGAGTAGGAGCAGCGAATCCATTGTGCAATTGAGATGTCAAAACACCCATGGCGTCGACATTCCCACCGCGCTTCGCATTGTACCGGTTCCTCCCGTGAAACTCCAGCAGCGAATCCTTGGCTTCGTCCGCGTAGATCACCACGTCGCCTCCGTGCCCACCTACCGGGAGTATTAGCGAGCCATCGAAGTCCCTCTTAAGCGAGCCACGCCTCTTCGCTTTATCCTTCCCGCGCTGCTTCCCGGGGACCCTCTCCTGGCCAGGCACGCCAAGAATCGCGCCGTGACCTCCGTCCCCCGACCGCACTGTGAGGACCGCCTGATCAAAGTACTTGTGAGGCTCCCGTGTCAGCGAGGCCGGGCTCGGAGGCGGCGATTCCTTCACCCTTGCAACTCTGCACTCGATCGACCAGCATCCGATGGGACGCGGGAACTCCCTTCCCTCCGCCCTCCGGTCGCGCCTGCGCACGCGAAGGCCGAGTCAGAGAACGGCGTTTGCCCGACGGAATAACGAAACTCGGGCTCTCGAACGAACCAAGCTCTCGAGGAGTTTTCTCATGCCAACAGAGTAATGAGCGAAGAGCGAGAGAGCGGAAGGAGCAAAGAGGGAGACAGAAAAGGAGAGTTGAGAGAATTACCCGACGGAAAGGGAGCGGCCGAAGAAGAGCGATGCGGCGGGAGAGGGCACGCAGCGGAAGGGAGGTGGTGACTGAACCAGAGAAGCCATTATCAGAGGAAGGCTGAAGCTCAGAGCTTGAGGATGATGACGAGCAAGATAGAGAGAGAGACGGGGGTTCGTGAATTAGGCGGGATTGCTAAGAAGGCGGCCCGATGTTTATTGATAATGCATTTAGCCCGGCCTGATAAGTGTCCGAATTTCAAGAATGAGTGGGCCTTGGTGGGTTTTTTCTTTAAGGAGTGAGCACGGGGATAGACTCGGTCCGGTTCAACCCGAGAACCGGACTGAATCGAAACGGCCTGAACGGATCGATTCGAAGCTGGTTTCTTGATGAAAAATTGCCTGGGATCCCCCATGCCAAAGTTGGACCAGCCGATTTTATTCGGAAAAATTTTATATCCATTTTGAAATCTCTTTCGGAAGAAAAAAGTTTGCACCCATCAATGAATTAAATCGCACTATTCAACGTGAACAAACAACGCGATGACTTTTTTCTCGGTAGAAAATAAAACATACGAATAACACAATAAGTTTACCACAAAATAATTTTTATGGTGATTAAAATTCTCCTCAATGTCGTTTGCCAAGGACTAAGATGTGGGGTGGATGGAAAGACGATGAGTCATAAATTAATTTGTTTTTTTTAGTTGAAAGAAAGATTTCATTCATTTCTCAAAGTAATACATGGGAGGTTCATAGAAATATTTCACTGTAGCACACTATTAACCTTCAAAAATAGATATGCCAATATAAACTTTTAGCGACCAATCACTATATTCAATAATGAGCATACGCCAAGATTCTACTTTCACTTGCAATGATTTGCAATGTGTGTTTAAATTCAATACTCTCATCACCATTACTATGCTGGAAGAGTAACACCAAAAGATGATAGAAACACAAATCATGTACGTTGAAGGAACTCCAATATATAAATCGAAAGAGCAAAATCCCAAATTTATATCAAAATCTAAATTGGGAGAGGAGTTGCCGAATCTTGGAGAGATTGTAGAACCACATTATGATCATCATTCTCAATAAAGATTGAATTAAATCGAGATCCACTGCAGAAATTTATTCAGACAAAAAAATCTCCCAAAACAGATCGGAAAAATAAAGAAAAAACAAGCAAAAAAAAAAAAAGAAGAAGGAAAAATCAAAGGAGGAGTAGGCTCTCAACTTCAAATTTCGAAATTGAGAGCTTACGAAAGAATTAGAGAAATGAAGAATTTTTGAAAGATGAATGATTTGCTCGAAGATGAAGGGTTTTCAAAAAGATTAATTTGATTTGTTTAGAAAGAGAAAGAAATTGAGGGGTGGGGGGATATATTTATATGTTAAGTGACCTTTTTGTGACCATGAAGAGATGCTTTAAATAAATAATCTCGCCCCATTCAATAAATTTTCAGACATATCTGCGTTAATTATTACAGACTATTTACTGCCGTGCATGCGAAGAAGACAAGGAAGAGTGGTGTAAAATTTGGAGGAGAACGACGTTATCTTTGGAAATTAATAATTGGCCCCAAGACATCAGCGTGACTACACTTTGTTTATCAAATTACTTACTTAATGGTGGGACCCAAGTGCTTATTATTTTTGCATCCCAAATCTTCGCGTGATTTATCCCTAAGTCCTTCCAAACGTGGTATTTCGGTTCTCCACCCCATTTTTTCTTTCTATTCTCATTCCACTCCCCAGCACTTCAAACTATTCAGAACCAGAGGTTTATGAAGTTTCGAAGCTACCCGTTCTCGATAAAGTGTTTCTTCTTTCTCCATTTGAAGCGTTCTTTTCCCCTCTTGTATCCTACGTTCAATTATTACCTGATGCTTTACACCCAAAATCAAAAACTAAGATCTCCCGAAATTATTGAAAACCTCTTTTTATAGCCTTTTATTATTGGAAAACGTTTCTTCCACGGGTATTGCCGAAAGCCACCCTTGAGTTGTGCACAGAAGGAATCACACATCAGTGAGTACCTGAAACAGTAGTTTCTCTCACTTGGTTACCATGACAAGAAGCTGTCGTTGTTTCGAAAGGATGCACAGGTAACGCAATCATACTAAGAAAATCCACGAAATGCCTAACACGTAATTAACTTGAGGTTAGTAACATGGATAGATCATATCATGACTGCCAGAAACAGTGGATCCAAAGGATAGTTCATGAATGTGGAGACCGACAACTGAAGATAATCAGATTAAGTCACCTTGACACGTCGAAGTTCAGCTCTTGGAAGAATTCAACTTTAGTGCAGAACAGAAACCTGTACACAGGGAGCTCTCACCATGCACAGACCGCGTTGGATGACATCACTCCAGCAGCAGCAATAATCCGGATTCAGAACAGTGATCTGCCTCTACTTAAAAACCCGCTTGAGATCGGAGAAGCTCTATGATTGCTTAGTTGGCCTGAACTTCTCTGAACTCAACCTTCGGTCTGAGCTTATTTTGTTGGTCCAGAGTAGGATTGCCGAATAAAGGATAGTCAGTATTCTTGGAGCCCCGTCCTTTAATTTGAACAAGGAGTTTGGTCGTAGACAAACTGTCTGATGGTGATATAATGATGATCGATCCAACATTGCCAGGATCTCACCACGATCTCCTTGAGATGCTGTGCTGAAAAAGAAAAAATTGATAAAATGAACGATGGTCGATCGATTAACTGTGCTTCTGAATAGTAGCACTGCCAAAGAGGCTATTTTCATTTTGCCATCCTCCGATGATGAA
Organism: Melaleuca alternifolia; assembly: GCA_019926035.1. Taxonomy (NCBI): domain Eukaryota; kingdom Viridiplantae; phylum Streptophyta; class Magnoliopsida; order Myrtales; family Myrtaceae; genus Melaleuca; species Melaleuca alternifolia. The sequence continues at coordinate 1,550,534 of JAGKPW010000016.1, forward strand.
ACATTGTACAGTCAGTCAAACCTTATCATTAACTCAGAGTAAAATGCAATTTCATCTGCAAACAAATATTTCAGTACATGGAAAACGTATAGATTACCCCCAGCACATTGCTCAGAAAGCCAACCTAGGTTCTTGATTGATCTGCTGAGCTATTTGAGAAGCAAGCCAAGAAGGAGGTCTACCATCCATCTATAGCAACTACCATTCTCTTCATAGGTTTCGCTTTGAGCCATCAGTTTTGACAAACAGTTAAATATGCATTTCAACATCAGAAAAGACAGGGTAATGCATGGATCACAAAATACGCTTGTGACAGGACACAGCAAATAAGCAGTCCCGGATGGCCATAGAAGAATAAGCTCGTATAATAGGATCAAAAGAGACCCCATTCATAGGCGCTAGATGTAATTCATTTCGAACAACTAAGGGAAAAACCATGTGAACAGGTCCCTCTTTTTTTCGGAGCTAGAGAGAAGATGAGAGTAAGCCAGTAGAAACAGAGAAGGTCATGCCTTTATCATCCACCTACCTGCTTAATCCTTGAACCAAATTCACAACACGGAAGATTCATAACATGCTTGTTTCTTTACCTTCTTCACAGGAAGCATTACACTTTCGATCCAAACCAACGATTCATATTTAGCTTGACAAAGGATTACAAAATGGGATTTTTCCTAATTTACTATTTCGATGTCAGTCTAATCGATAGTATGGCTTAAGCATGTTTTGCCAGGCATGAAACTGCACTTCTTTCCTAGACATCTGACATGCCAAATGCAGACCATGCTCAACATCTGTATGAGTAAACATATCTTCCAATTCAACGACCGCGCTTCTCTTCTGCATTCGATCCGAATTCGACAAGCAGAAACGAACAAGACAATCGCCCCAAGCAACAAGTGCAAACCTATTGCTACCCAAATCAACATGTTGCATTGACTAATCAACAATAGTTTCCAACAAAAGAGAAGATGAATAAGACTTGCGAAGCTAAACCATAACCAACCTCTGGAATCGGTCACGACGAAGGGAACACATCCTTCACCGCGGAGGCGGCGGTCAAGTAATTGAGTGTGTTCCTCAGCGTCTCCTTCTCCCTCCTCAGCCTCGCCGCCGTGTCCTCCAGTTCGAGCAAAGCCTGCTGCTCCCCAGGCGCGCCCTCGAAAGTGCTCCCGACGAAGAACGAGAACGGCGTCGGAAACTGATTCTTCCTAAGGTCCTGCACTTCCTTCTCCCCCTTCCCATTCAATCGATTCGACAGCCTGATCACGTCCTTCATGTACGCCTCCACTTCGCCCGCCAACGACTCGAGGTCATCGCCGCCATCACTAGATGGCCTGTCCTCGAGCCAATCTACTCGCGCGACCAGGTAGGGCCTCGTGCGTACGACGCCCGTGACCCGGAACCGCTCCTGCCCCTTGCAGATGAGGAAGAACCGGTCGTCGGCGAGGCGCTCGTGCTTGACGACCTCGCCGACGCAGCCGACGCCCGCCGTGCCGGAGGCGGAGTCGGCGTACACGACGCCGAAGCGAAGGTCGGTCTGGATGAGCGTGTGCATCATCATCCGGTAACGGAACTCGAAGATCTGGAGGGGGAGGATGGCGCCGGGAAAGAGGACGAGGGGGAGGGGGAAGAGCGGGAGCTCGGCGGCGTCGGACGAGGACGCAGGACCGGCGCGGCGGTTCTCGGGGGAGGAGGAGGAGGCGGAGCACAGGAGGGAGCCCGGCCTTCGCCGGCGCCGCCGGTGGCGGGAGAGGCTCAGGTGGGGAGGAGGCAGGGAGGAGAGGTTGGGGCTGGTGGGTATGGCGAAGGAGGTGGGAGGGGAAGAGGTTTTGAGAGGAGGAGGGAGTGGAGGGCATTGAAGAGGGAAGGCCATTGTTGATGGGTTTGTTCGAGAGAGAGAATACGTATTGCATTTAGCTGTGGAGAGAGAAGAGAGCGGCCATTGTTGGAGCTTCACGGCGTGGACTGTAATGGGCCACAGAGAAGGTGATGTGAACGGTGGGATTGCTCCTCTCTATCCATGGCCCCCTTGGCTAAAGTAGAGGAGGAGACCCCTCGGCGGTGCCGCCAAGTTAACCCGGATCCCGCGGCGGAACACCAGTCCATGGCTCCACTCGGCCCGGCCAAGGCCTTCTTATGGAAACCTGCATCGTGCCCCGCCGGTCGTGACTAGATTCGGACCCATCCGTAAGCTCAGCCTGGAGCCATGATGGGCCGGAGAAACTTTGGACGGGCATTGCCATGGCAAAATGATGAGAATCCTTGACCTAATTCAATGGGCTCAACCCAAACCCGATTCGACCAAATTTGTATAACAAAAGTATATGGAGGGACATCATTCGGTGCAAACGTCCGAGTCCAACATTAAGAAAGTTATGAGCAAATGCTTTTAGTTGAGAGAGGAATCTACATAAAGCAAATTACTTTAGAGTGAACTGCAAAGAGATGCCATGTTTATCCTTTCAACTTTTTAACCAAGAAAAACAAAGAAAGAAAGAAAGAAACCTAGTACATAAAAGGAGACACGTGTCACAGAAGAGGACCCTTGAAAATGAGTAGGACAAGTAAAAAGTAACGGCACTAATTTGGCCACGTGGAAAGAAATTCCAGTTAAATGACGGAAGATTCTCTAACCAGGGCACATTGTCTGCAGCCATAAACGAAATTAAGGGACAGCTTAATGAGAACTTGGAGATACAGAGGCAGCATGAGCAAAGCAGATGCGACTGCTACGTTGCCTCCAAAGTCCAAACGACAAATTCTTATTAACCCGTAAGATCGAATGACGAAGCGACGCATCCGGACATTGCATACCGCGCAAGGACCGCCACTAAGATGGCTAATCATTGTCATTTCCGACCGTTGCCCGATTGCCGCCGTCGCCTCCATCCACACCGGTCGCCATTGTAGGACCGGCAATTAGTGTTTACGAAGAGGGAGGGGTGAAAAGGAAGTCCGAAGACCGATCGTCAATGAATCATCCTTTCCATCACCTCCTTCACGTCGAGCTCGGCTTTTTCCGTGCGCCACTCACGAACCGACCATTCGCTTGTTGGTCAACGAAGAACGGCCAGCACACCATTGACTTTTTCAGCGAACACGCTCGGTGTCGACTGTCGAGTTCTCCTCCCTGCCCCCACGATCGCGCGCGCCCCGTCTCTGTTGTCACCTCCCTTTGATCTTCCGTGATGGCGCCATCGCCTTCTTCAGCGAGCGAGAGTGCCTCTGCGCTCTGTTCGCAAGGTCGGTACCAGAACTCGAAGGGATCGCGTCCATTGAAAATCGTCAAGCTCTCGACATGAATTCTATGGAGATTGTTTGTTGACTACAGTGGTCGAGATGGTTTAGGTAGTCGTGTATGGGGGAGGAGAAAGTCGGGAAGGAGATTTTCAAAGAAATTTCCAAATGATGAGAACTTTAAAAGGTTCTTCATTTCTTATCTATTTTAAAGTTGTGGACTTTTAAAGATTTCGAATTATATTTTAAGACGACTAAACCTTTGCTTATTACCTTTGCTTATTCCTAAAGGGGCAAAAAAAGATACAATCTTTGCTGATATCGGATGGCATCCTAGGAGCATTTTGGTAATTTACCAACTTTAACAGGCCATAAATTAGAGAAGCTGTGTCTTCTGAACGGCAGAAGCGACCGACCTCCTTTTGAGAGAGAGAGAGAGAGAGAGAGAGAGAGAGAGAATGGCGGAGGAGGGACAGGTGATCGGCTGCCACAGCGTCGATGCGTGGAAGGGGCAATTGCAGAAGGGTGTTGACACTAAGAAGCTGGTATCCCTCTTGATTTCTCCGCCCCTGCGATTCTTGCTTTCCCTCCTGTCTTTTTCACTTTGATCCTCTCTGTGGGTAGCTGGATGGGTAGATCTCGTTTGACTGTAGATCGGAATCGTAGAGTCTTTTCTTGCGCAGTGAGATTGGAGGGTGGCTATGTCTAGCATTTGACGGCTTTTCGTAAAGCATTGCGGATTTGGTGCTGGTATAGCTGTTTAGCCTCTCGGGTTGATGGTAGTGAAGTGATGAATTTGCTGAGACGATGCCTATCTCTTCTCCACTCGCGCTGCAAATGAATTCGTCTTGTTTTATTGTTTTTCGCGACCTTTTGTACCGGCTAGGTTATGTGGATGGTGATGGTACTGGTTGCGATGTGACTTCTCCTTATCTTAAGGGAAAGGCTTGCTCTTGGTCGTTTCCCTTGTTGCGGTTGCTTTTGGATTAGACAGAAAAGTCTAAGAAATTAGGGTTTTTTTTTTGTTTTGTTTTTTTCTCTTTTCGAAATTATTTTGTGGCGCAGCCGTTGCATATGAGTAGGAGAAATGGGAACTGGGAAGCAATTGCAGGAGCTATATGTAAACACCTGAATTCGCTTGCATTGACTTTCAGTTTTCTTGAGTAGTTAAACAATTGGTGCTCTAAGATGGACAAGCCTTTAACAGAATTTCTCTCTGCAATTTCAATCGAAGATTTATCTGCCACTATAAAGCGAGACTCATACAAGTTCAAAATATCGATAGCTCTGGATTGCATCGAGTATTTTATTTCCATGCTCTTGTTCTTTTCAAACAATTCCTTTGATGATAAGCATACATTCCTTTTGATTCTGCCAAAGTCAATCTTAGCCCTTTTATGCCGGTGACCTTTACAGAGTTTTCTCTGAGTGTGCCTTTGTGAGGCAATTTGTTAGAAAGCTTCTTCAAATGATTGTGACTTTCACATTTTGAGTGTACTAGACCCCAGTCTTCAAATTGGATGACGTGACGCATCGCCTTGCAGTGTTGCAATTCCTCTATGACTGTTTCCACTGTTTGCTGAAAGAAAAGATTCTTGCTAGGTGGTGGTGGATTTCACTGCTTCGTGGTGCGCGCCATGCCGTGCCATAGCCCCAATTCTTGCTGAGTTGGCCAAGAAGATGCCCCATGTTCTGTTCCTGAAGGTTGATGTGGATGAATTGAAGGTAAGTGTGTGCTGACATCTTTTCTGGCTTTAGGGTCTACTGCAAGTAGTATGCCGGGGCTTCATTCGGCTGAATATTTGGATTATTGCTGCTGTTCTTTTGTCCGCAGACTGTTGCTGAGGAGTGGTCCATCGAGGCAATGCCAACGTTTTTATTCTTGAAAGCAGGCCAGCTTGTGGACAAGCTTGTGGGTGCAAAGAAAGATGATTTGCAGACGTTGATAGCCAAACATGGGACAGATGCAGCTGCCGCTTCACAGTAAATTTAGCGCTTCTGTAAGATGAATAACCAGCTTATTTGTTGGGCTACCTTGCAAACTACATGCTCGGTTTGTACTTATCCAGCTTCCTTGGATATTGCCTTCCGAGAGTTATTAGTGTGAGAAAAAAGTTACTTGGTGGTTTTGTGTTGATGTAATGCCATCATTTGGCCTCTGTGCTATCTCTGTTTCATGGATTGACCTAAGGTTTGGTTGCGTGTTTCGTCATGGCAACATTTCAGTTGATGGTTTCTTGATTGTGTCGCTAGAAGTAACTTTCGTGCAGAGTTTGAAGCGTTGGTTGCTGGATTGAATTGAAGAAAGACACTTGGTTTGTATAAGTGGTTTTAATTCTTTACCCATCCGATGATGTTGGTAAAATCATCAGAAAACTTGGGTCAAGAATCCCAGTGCAGGATTTCAAACATCTGATGTGTACTAATCGAGCGTGCCTGTAACTTAAGACTGCCTTAATCGGTGGCCATTTAGTGTTGCATGATTAATTAGATAGAGGTGAGTGTTTCTATCACTTGCATATGAATTGAGGTGTCATGCACGTGTCATGGACCCGTTTTTAGAATTAGATTGTAAATGGAGAGTTTAAAGGGTCCGGGGGAAAGTGATTATAAGTAAATCAAAGTTTCATTAGACTGGGTCCTTATGGGTGCCTACAGGCTACAGCCCCATTTTTGGCTCAGTGCCTGTTGGTACTCAGTTGGATAAGCAGGATTGAACCACGCGTGCTCACTTGGGGCCGCCACACAAAGTGGAATCTGCAGTCCCGCCGCAGCATTGGCGGTGCGGTGGTCGACCGTGTGTGACCACAGACCTATGGTCGCGAGGCGGGTGGCCTGCATTGGAGGGTACCGAGCGGTTGAAACCTTCATACCAGTGGATCCTTTCTCTTTGTGGCTCTGGAATGGAACGAAGACAAGGCGTTGTACCCACCAGTCGCATTTATCAGTGGCCAAGCTTCAAGTGACCATAGATCTGGGGTGGTGTGAGGCAAGTGACCCGAGATCCCGGAGGTCACGAGATCCATAGCGGCGAGTCGCAACTTCGGTGCAGGGAAACATACACAGAGGTGCTGGATGAGTCATTCCGGTGAGCAAATTGGTGTCACCATCGAAAGGGGCGGGACTGTGATTGTCGGCAGCATCGTGGCAACTGGTTTCAGAGTCCTTCGTTCTCGGCATTTATGTCCCGTTGTTTCCGTTTCCTCAGCCTTGGTGTAATGGGAAAGTAAAAGACCGAAGATGGAAATTAATGAAAATTGAAAAATAACAAAAAATAGAACGGCCTACCCGACCAACTTTAATGATTAAGATGTGTTTCGACAAAAAATTATGTTGGTTAAGAATGTTTTTTTTTTTAAGAATTAGAGCCCAAATTTGGTTGGTCGTGGACTGGGCTGGATTGGGTTGAGCATCAGTTGTCAAGATATTATGTAAAAATGAGATGACGTGAATTAAATGGGTCAATGTGGATCTCATTCATCTTCGATGCATCAAAACTCTATATGACGTAGTCGATGATGATAACTCAAGCTCCTTATAGTCCCTGTTTGGGAGTATCAATAGAGCGCTGTAGCGAGTGAAGATATATGAAACTGCGTACGAAAGGAAATGACCATGGGAGAAATTTATCCTAGAAAAGTTGATCTCATTATCGTCATGGAATTGTGGCATCAAATGTGTCGAGGTTTCAATCTTTCGTGCCTTGATCTAAACTGTCTGGCTGTTGACTGAAGGCGTGACGGTGCTCCCTCTCGTAGCTTAGGAATATGTATCTGAAACTGAACTCAAACCAGGAAAGGCCGAGTACAAAGTCTACCTGCAGTGTATCATAATCAGAAGGCGAAACACAGCACTAATCACCTCACCATCAGCCAGATGAGAGCAGCTTACGGATCGATTTTCCCTTTGTAATTTCATTATTTCTCTAAAGCACGTCATCAATGTCCCGGGATGTTGCGCTAGGCGCTTGCATCGACAATGAATACTTAACCTACAAGTTCGACGTTGAAAAGAACCCAAGTCAGAATACCATCCGTTGAGTGGGAAAAGACGGTAAACCTTTCACCCTTGATTAAAGGTTGATATGCTTCCGCCAAAAAAGGGCACAACGGGGTGCATCTACAATCATCTATTCAAGCTTAGTCGAAGGAAAAGGGATCTCAGAGCATAACACACCCTTTTGCCAGAAGAAAGCTGCGTAAGGTCGATATTCCGTGACAAAAGAAAGAGGCGAATATTTGATCGGTGCGTGATGGTTTGGTTACGAAGTGACTTGTCTTCTGTCATGGCTTTCGTATCTAGGCAATGTATAATCTGTCGTAATCTGCCACGGAACGATACCTCAGTATTCTGAAAACGAGAGGTGCTAAAGCAAAGTGCTCACCATTCGGTGATGAGAGTGCAGTCCTTCCTTAAGGCGAAAAGATGAGCTGTCCATGACCAAAAACCATGAAGAGAGAAAAGATTCAAGCAACTTTTTCCTCCCAGAGCAAAGATCTTTCAATGGAGAATTTTCATTCTGGCATTAACTGGCATCTGGTTCTCTTCCGATCCATCCTTGCCCTCCTTAGTGGGAAGCGAATGAGCTTCTTCTACATTGTTCGTAAGTATTTTATTACGAAAGGGCACAATCTAATTTGCCTTTTTAAGCTCATAACATTCGAACTTGAACAATACCGTGCATCCGTGCAGCATTGGAGAACTCCCACCTTTGCAAGTTTGCCAGCACCTTCCTCCGCTCTCCCTTCCCATCACAACCAGAATGGTAAGAATTTGTATAGACTGATATTTCACAGGCACATAATTCAAATTGTACCGCTGGCAAGGGTGTTTTTTTTTTGTTTAAATTTTTTAAACACTCTATAGAGCTTTGACTGGAGCGGGAAGAAGACGGTGTCGGCTGGGCCATGGGGCGGTCAAGATGGGTTTCGCTGGGACGACGGAGTCTATTCAACGGTGAGGCAGCTGGTGATAGCTCATGGAGCCGGCATCGACTCTATCCAGATCGAGTACGACATGAGAGGGAACTCAATTTGGACGGAAAAGCATGGTGGAAACGGAGGTTCCAAAGTGGACAGGGTTGGTAATCTCTAACTGTCTTGATTTGAATCCTGATCATTCATACATCAAAGGACTTCAGTACTGATTCTTTGAAGCTACGACAGTTTCAATTAGATCAATCGACCAGCTCACAGTAGAAGAGTCTACGCGAGTTCACACTTCCCAAAGTTTACTCTAAACATAGTTACATCCATCTGAATCTGAGTGGAACTTTGCTGTTCCACAACAGAGGCATCGCCGCGTTTTTCCCCATACAAATCATTCTTTACCGGATCATCCCAGTGAACTCACTATAAAAGCCACATGATCTTACTCATTGTTCGCAGGTCAAGCTTGATTACCCGGATGAGTTCCTAATCTCTGTTCATGGACATTATGGGAAGATCAATGAATGGGGACCTGTTCTTGTTCGCTCGCTGACCTTTGAGAGCAATCGTAAGACTTTCGGACCATACGGCGTCGAACAGGGGACCTGTTTCTCTTTCCCAGCGACCAGTGGCAAGATTGTCGGATTTCATGGCAAGTCTGGCTGGTACCTGGATGCAATCGGGGTTTATCTGAAGCCGTTTCAGAAAGAAACGGCATCTGGAACTCTGGTTAGTACACAAAACGGTGTTGGAAGCACAACCAACAAGGCTGGCTACTCAATCGTACATGGGAGCATCGGGCAGAATTATGACATAGTGCTTGCCGTGAGGCAGAAGGAAGCTCAACACAATACTTTCGCGAGCAATTACTCGAGACAATCTCCGACCAATTACTCTAGACAAAGTTCCAGTTCTAGTTCCCATGACTCCAGTGACGAAGATGCCAAAGAGAAGGTAAGCTCTTTCACCTCACTAGCCTGTGCATATTTTTGGGAAAGTAGGTGGAGTGACAAATCGCTCGACTTTGTGTCCTTTTCAGATGCCCAAGGCAGAAAAAGTGCCCCGGACAATTGACGGGATACTGACGGTCGGACCATGGGGAGGTTCCGGTGGGTATGCATATGACGATGGAATCTACTCTGGCATCAGACAGATCAATCTATCACGGAATGTCGCTATTGTATCAATGAAGGTTCTATATGATTGGAACGGGGAGGCGATATGGGGAAGCAAGCGTGGTGGAACTGGAGGATACAAAAGCGATAAGGTCAAACGACGATGTTCAATTCAGTGCTAAGCTACATTCTAGAAGATAGTGAGAGTATTCTTGCATTTTTATATTTCCTTCTTTTGTTCTGTTAACTTCTTACAGATAGTATTTGACTACCCGGCTGAAGTTTTAACACACATAACGGGCACCTGCGGGCCTCTAATGTACATGGGACCAAATGTAATTAGATCCATTACGTTCCACACCAACAGAGGAAGGCACGGACCTTTTGGAGAAGAGCAGGGACCTTCTTTTACTTCAAAGTCAAAAGAAGGGAAGATCGTAGGCTTTCATGGTAGAACCGGCCTGTTTATAGATGCTATTGGCATCCACATGATAGAAGGGAAAGTACCAATGGCCGTTCTTCCTCCGGCAAACAAGAATAACAAGACTGAAGCAGATCTGGCTGAAGTGGCTTATCCTCAATGGTCGACTAAATTGGTCCCTACAAAGCAAAGGCCGGCAGAAGAGGTACTGTTCTTTGCATTATGAAAGCATCTATCCAATTGGCTGAGTCTGATGGCACATATGTCAATAGAATGATAATGGTAATCTAAAACGTTCGAGTCTGAGCTGGGCGGGTAGATAGGTAAATGTGAAGCTGCTGACCTTAGCCATAGATACTTTAGCTGTAGCAATGCTCAGACGCATGCCTACACTAACCGGGACAAACATTGAGCATACTGAAAGGAACTCACCAATAGCGCAAGGGATCATTAACTTTGTTGTCCGTTGGATGTCCCAGGTTGCTTGTGGAGTTGTCAAAGAGCCAGCTCCATGCGGACCGGGCCCCTGGGGAGGGGAATTTGGGCGACCATGGGATGACGGTGTTTTTTCCGGGATCAGACAGATAATTCTGCTCCGAACCGAAGCAATCTGCTCCATACAGATAGAGTATGATAGAAATGGACAGTCAGTTTGGTCAGTCAAACATGGAGGTAACGGAGGAACTACAATGCATCGGGTAATCCAAATATACATCTCACTTTGGAAGACAAATTACTCCTGCTAATCTACTATTTCCCCCGAGATACTCAACTTTCGCTGATTTTCTATCATCAGATCAAGCTGGACTACCCAAATGAAGTCCTAATATGCATCTCTGGCTATTATGGCCCCATCAGCAAAGATGAGCGGCCTCAGCCACAGTTCATAAGGTCGCTGACATTTCACACAAGTCGAGGAAAATACGGTCCATTTGGAGAAGAAGTGGGTACCTTTTTTACTTCAACTACGACCGAAGGAAAGGTGGTGGGACTTCATGGAAGGAGCAGCCTGTACTTGGACGCCATTGGGGTCCACATGCAGCACTGGCTAGGACACCAGAAGCCGGTGAAGTCCTCCCTCTTGAGAATGTTCTATTGATCTACTGTATCAAGTTCATGACATGTATCTTTGAAAATAATTAAACCACATCGTGCGACTTACCTTCAAACCTAGAGATAATTATGCATCAACTCTGTATAATCTATATCTCTAGTTGAATTAAAAAAACACTTTAAAATATCATCGTCTTGCTATGAAGAGTGACATCAGTTAGTGCTCTAGAAGTAAGGCGTGCAAATGGCAAAACACGAAGGATCTTGAAAGCAATATGGTTCCGTTATCACTTGCAGTTTTGACACAATAAAAGGAAGATGAATAGATTGAGGTACAATCTGAGGCCTCCTATCAATTTAACCAAAGGAGTCATGCTTAAATATCCATCTCAGAAGCTTAATTCTACATTCATTAAAAAAATTTCCCTTGTAGGCCCATCTCCCAACAATTTAATCTTTTGGGAGAAGTGGATGACTCACACCCTGAGATCAAGACAGAAAGAAAGAGACTAATAAACCAAAATTATTAACATAGGTCCAATACATGCACATGCCATTCATAATGTGAATGATCAATCTTTTGAGAGATGTGTCAGCTGCTCAACATAAATAGTTATTGCCGACAGAGGCCTGTCAATTGCAGGAATCCGAATGGACAGAGTAAAACTAGCAATTCCTTTAAGTAGAGACACTGCAAGGCAAACGGAAATCTAAGGCCGCCACGTCAGTCATGGACTCAATTTCTATACGTAAGCGTGGCAAGTTACTCTGCCTCAGAGTCACATTTCTGTCTCCTGAGAATGTTGATGCATAACTTGGCTAGAGATCTCTTCACTGGCTGAAAAGTCCATTTTGCCTTTTCACTTGCCCTTACAATCCGACAGCTAGAAGCCGATAGTTTACTGAGCCTTAGCTGAAACTACTATGTTCCAGGCCACAGCAAAATGAGAAGTCAGTCCTCTCCACCGTGGCGTTGCTGTCCAAATTTCCGCAATGCAAGTGAATACACTGCCTTCCTGCTAGTAGATGTTCCTTCAGCAACCACTTTGACAGCCTGAATAGAACCAAACTACATCACGCATCAAGAATGCTGGCCTCATGTTACAAGGATTGGAAATAGATCTTTATAACTAGAAACTGGGGCCTAAATGGCTAAGCTGTTCCAAACATACAAGCTTCTGAGACAGTACAGTGACAGCCAGACTAAACAACAACCAGAGCATTTCCATTGGCACGTGCCTGTAAGGAAACTCACAGCATGTCTACTGCACTCTGTTCCTCTCTTTAATGTGCACTTGCATTGTGGAACAGTGATACATTCTTGCCATAAGGTCCATCACTATATACAAGGTTTAATTGGCTCAGGCATGTGGCAAGCTCCACATTGAGCCATTTGAAACTCTAGACACTAATGCGCAACCAGTACGTTCAAATTGAAATCAATACCGCAGAAAGGCTATGCCCACTGGACATCAAGTGTCTTAGTTCATTTTCAAGCTGGTCCTCTGACAACATCTCAACCGAACAGTCTGTCTTGCCTACAATCAACAGAGTGATCTCTCCCCTCGCTTGACGTTTCAAAAATGCTTCTTTAGCTTCCCCCAACGAACCCCGCCAGAACTGAAGAGGCATAGAACATTTTAATAATTTTATGAGGAAAAAATAAAGAGTGATCACTAGGAGCTTGAGATGAAAATGCTCAATGAAGGTTGTGGGGGGATCTACAAATAAATTTGAGACAACAAACTACTTAATAACTCTGTAGTCACCTAAAATACACTCACTCAAAGGATTGTGCATTTTTCTCACTCAAAGATGAGTAGAGTGAAAGATAAACTATAGCTGTACTTAGAGATTAAGTTGAATTAATTGAATTGTCAAATGTTACTACCATTGCTTTGTAACTGAAGCTTGAGCTGTACAAGCTCCTCGTTTCAATTACCAAAAGTAACTCTGCTATATTATCTGATGTTGAATTGTAACTCAATCTCAACCTCCACCTTTACAGGACAGTATGATATGATACCCTATGGTGTTAAACCTATAAACAAGCATATGTTTACTGATTTCATAACTGTATCTTTTGACTAGGTCTTCTCATGTGAATTCAATAATAACTTTAATCTCACATAGTAAGTGAGCCGAGCTCGTCTAAGGGCCTATATGCCGATTTAGTGAGAGAGAGAGAGAGAGAGAGAGAGAGAGAGAGAGAGAGAGAGAGAGAGAGAGAGAGAGAGCCATGGATGTAACATAAAACTGGAATGTAGGGAGATCCATGCATAATTGACTAACAGCACTTTTTCACTTATATTCGAAGAGCAAGATAAGTCAAGCGGACATACTAACAGCATCTGCAACAATTTAGTATGACTGAGAGGCAGACAGCAAACGTAGCAATGAATTAATTTCAGTGGATTGTCCTACCTCTTCATGAATCTTGGTAATTTCCCGAGCTATGACGCATTTTCTGCAAGATATCAAGGTATATCATCCATTGCAGAAATGAAGCACATACCAGGTGCATATGAAAAAATTAAGTTATCAAGAAGAGTCTGTCAGTTGGAGCTTGGACATGCATTTTGGAAGGATGCAACTTCATAAAGCATTTTTCGCTGCCTTCACATTACATGGAAATTAATAAATTATACTTCAAAATCAAGGTGTAAAAAAACCAGACAAATTTTTTACACATATTGTATCTTCTGTACCTTGACTCACTGAAGATGGTTGAGGCTTCCTCAAGAAATTGATGAAGCTTATGAGGAGGAACATAGAATATCTGAGTCTTGGTTTCATTTGCAGAAATCAATAACCTCTCTCTCCTTGATCCAGAGTGTTTCGGCAGAAATCCAACTTAAGAAGTGCAACACAATGTTAGCTTCTAAGACCAATAATAACTACAGGAGTACTCATTGACTTGTACTTGAATGGCTCTATCTCCTTTTGAACTTACTGAATGCAAACTCTTCTGTTGACAATCCCGATGCAGAGAGAGCAGCTACCAAAGCCGAAGGCCCAGGGATAGGAATAACAGGAATATTTTCTTCCACACATGATTTTGCCTGGGAAAACTTGCATATAAGGGACTAGATCAATGAAAGAGAGAAAATTGATGCTTTATCTCAACAACACCACTGGCGCTTTAATTTCGATAGTAATTAGTTATCTTTAAAGCAGTGTATCTCAGATTTGAGTCAGCTAGCTATTGAAGTGCTTCCCCATCCCAATAAGACTGTTATTATCTTGTTTAAGATTAGTAACTCGCAAGTAACATCTGTGCATAAAGGACCCAATGTTGCAGAGTGAATGAGATTTTTAAATAAAAACATTTCTGTTCCAACTCTTTTACCACAAAAAATTCCAAACAGATGTAGAAGCTTGAAGAAGAGCATCAACTTACCAATTCCATACCTGGATCACTGATGCCTGGTGTTCCTGCATCACTGATCAATGCCACTATTTCACCCTCCTTCAACCTTTTTAGCACCGTTTGCTCTCTTTGATGCTCATTGAATTTATGATAACTTAGCTGAAAATCTAATAAGCACGATTAGAATCACATAATAACATACAGCAACAAAAAACCGAGCGCAGTATTTCAATAGGAACCTACGAGAGGGGTTTTAATATCATAATGCTGAAGCAACCTCCCCGAGTGCCTTGTATCTTCTGAAAGTATTACATTGGCTGACCTCAACACGCGAAGCGCACTGCATTGATGATTCAAAAATTACCAAGCATCAGAATCATCATGCGCGTGCCATATATGAATAGTTTGCTAGGACATCAAACTAGATATCGGATGTGCAAGATAGGTCAATGGGCAACAAAAGGAGGGGAAATGGAGTTTTAAGACACAGAGATCAGTTTGAACTTCCAACCGAATGTAAGTAGCCTTTAGAAGTGCAGGTGAAAAAATGATCACAAAATTCTGAGATATACTAAATCAATGGAGACAACCAAAATATACACATAAGAACCCTAAGACGCCTGTAAGACGGGCACCGGGAAGAAGAGAAGGTTTAGTGACAGCAATTATCTGAAACTCAAGTACCGGAAAGTGATATCCTCAAGATTGCCAATAGGTGTCCCTACGAGATAGAGGCCAGGCGTCAAAGGAGCCTGTGCAATCAAAATAAGGCAGCAACGCGAGACAGCATCAGAGGAACAGTTAACGAAGCAAGTGTGAGAGAATTCGAAACAAGAGCTTATGCATCGAGAGCTCATTTCCTTCTACGAAAACTTAAACACAAAGTGAGCATTTCGAGCTTGGCTAGACACACTACTGACTGCGTCGTTACACCGCAAGGCCTATCTAAGAACTTATCTTTAGAAATTTCGAGTGTTGACGACAAAACACCGCAACATGCTAGCTTTAGCACAACGCCCCGAACTATATCTATCACATCAGCAAAGCGCAGAGTCTCTTCAAGCGCTTGGTAAATCACCGGCGGGTAACAAACCAAGCCGTCTAATCCGAGTATTTCACGGCGAAGTCTATCGCACCAACAAGAACAAGGTGATTTCTCAAAGCATTTACTACCATCGATGACGAACTATCTCTGCGACGCTTTACTTCCCAACAACAGAAATATACAGACGGAGGAGTTCTCCCAATCGAAGAGCTCGGATGACTGAACGAAAGGTTCGGAGGCGAGAATGATTACGCGTTTCGAGGACTCTTCAGGCGCCGGGACGGGGGACTCGGAGAACGGCCGCGAGCTCGAGTTGGAACAGAAAGAGCGACGGCACAGTGAGAGCGAGCGGGATAGGGAGGGAGGCGAAGCTAGCGTGCGAATGAAGCGAACGGGACTCGGGCTCCATGAGTGGGAAGGAGCGGCGCAGAGAGAGGACGTTGCCGAAGACGGAAGTTGAAGCCGCCGCAACCGCATCGCCGCCGCTCTCCGGTAATTCTGTCTACGCGGAGGGAGAAATCTACATAATGATACATTCGGAAAGTATTTATTTTTTTAAAGCACAATTATAGACTTTAAATAAAATAAAATATACCATTTGCTTTTTTCTTGAGCAGAAAACACGGTCCGACATTGATATAGAACACGTTCAGGTGGCTCTCTCTTTCTGGCCAAAGATGGAGGAAGTTGCATATTGCCTCAAGCTGGAATCCTCTTGAGGACTGCGTCGATGCGTGCAAGCGCGCGAGCTCACTCAACAGTAAACATCAATGGCGAAGCAATCGGGCGCGTGGATCGCAATGCAGAAGAAGCGGTGGCCTCTGATGATCCTGCTCCTCTTCTCTATTTCCACCGCTCTCGTCTTGATCACCAGGTTCGCGTCCGACTCCTGCAACCCTAGCGCCGTCCGCTCCGGTTCGGGCGACGCGCTCTTCGCCGGAGAGACGGCCCCGGGCGCCGGCGCCGGCGTCCGCTCAGCTTTTCGAAGGTCGCCCAGTCCGCTCGAGTTCATGAGGTCGAAGCTCGTCCTTCTCGTCTCCCACGAGCTCTCCCTTTCCGGTAGTTACTGGCTAACTCTGTATCTTCCCAAGTGTAGTTCGTATGGATTTGATTTCAATTTGGGGAGTTTTAAAGCTGTTTCGGGTTGCTGGCGAAATGAAGTTTATTGGACTGAGTGATATTGTTTGGGATGCGGCATGGCAAATTATTGAGATTGAGCTCCACATGAATTGATTTCTGAGCAAATTACGCCACTTTTGGCATCATTGCAGTGTAAAAGCCAGCATAAGCAAACTCAACAGTGACCTTAGATTGCTTGCTAAGTCATATTTAACCATAGTTGCAAATGAATTGTATTCCCTTAAGGCAGGCATTCCCAGCAGGCTGTAGATTTAGCTTTCACTTTTCCTGTTGAGGGTTGAATTAATGAATTGAATTTTTTTGGTTCTGTGGTGTAAGGTGGGCCATTATTGCTCATGGAGCTGGCATTTCTTTTGAGAGGTGTGGGCTCGGAGGTTGTCTGGATTACTAACCAGAAACCAGCAGAGACAGATGATGTAATTTATAGCTTAGAGCATAAGATGTTAGACCATGGAGTGCAGGTAAATTTTTAGTTAATGTTATTGCTTGGCAGTTTGTTCTTTAGTCAGTTTCAATATTATTCACTGCTTATCAGACTAGGATTGTGTAAAAGCATCGGAAGAATGTTGATATGCTTGGTGTATAGGAAATTGTAAAGTTCATTAGCTTCAATTTGACAAGGAATTGGTAGCATCTGGAGAAATGTTTTGCACAATGGCATGTGATTCTCGGATTAATTTGGAATTCGACAAGTATGTATGGTCTATCTGTCGTGTCAATTGAGTCAAAGCAGTGTATGTCTGGTTGAATGCAGCAAAAAATTAGCGTTTCCAGTGGGCTGCAAGACCAGCAATATCTTTGAATGTTTGTCATTGAAGCCAAAATCGTCAGTGTATGATAAATGAATCTATGAAGTGGCTGTAAAACCCTTGATGGGGCCCTACAAGTG
Source organism: Melaleuca alternifolia (assembly GCA_019926035.1). Classification (NCBI taxonomy): domain Eukaryota; kingdom Viridiplantae; phylum Streptophyta; class Magnoliopsida; order Myrtales; family Myrtaceae; genus Melaleuca; species Melaleuca alternifolia. The sequence continues at coordinate 1,567,735 of JAGKPW010000016.1, forward strand.
ATGCTTGACAGGCCGCATTCACCTGCATTAGTTTAATCAGATCGGTGAGCTGGAAGCCATAAAAAACCTTCTTAAGTAACTCTAGCTAAGATGCCTCTTAACTAAACAAGAGTAAGAAATTCCACTGTAAAAATAGGCCTGGTTGTGCTAACCACTAATCTCACTTCAAGGGGTGCTGGTTTTGTTGGAAAGTTGTAGATGATTCTTCTTGAATGGGCCAGGATGGCAGAAACCTCCACAAGAGAGAGTAGTATGGTGTTTCCTCAGTGAAATTCCAGCAAGGCATGACATCATCACTGGCATCCTGCAAACATAGCTGATAAAGAGTCACACCAGAGAGGCTCTTTGAGTGTTTTTTGGTTTGTTTTATAATACATATGACATGAATAAATTGCATTGTTTTGCTTTTGTCTGACTGTATTCTGTTCATACATATATAGGTTCTCTCTGCAAAAGGAGAGAAAGCTATTGATCTAGCCCTTAAGGCTGATTTGGTGGTGTTAAATACTGCTGTTGCTGGAAAGTGGCTTGATGCTGTTCTCAAGGACAATGTTTCTAGGGTCCTTCCCAAAATTTTGTGGTGGATTCACGAAATGAGAGGACATTATTTCAAACTGGAGTATGTCAAGCACCTACCTTATGTGGCTGGGGCAATGATTGATTCTTACACAACAGCTGAATACTGGAAGACCAGAACTCAAGAACGTCTGGGGTATTCTTCTCGCATATTAAATATGCCATGTTTACCAATGGTCTTCTAAGTCTGTTGATGCTTTCCTCACCAGTTTCACAGTGAAGAACTGACTAGTGCTGGAGAATTTTGCAAGTGCAATTATTCTTGTTTCTCTTTTTCCCCTTGCGTACTCAGCAAGTTTTGTCTGCTTCTTATCTTTGCTCTTTGGATAGTTTCTAATAGGATGCTTTGCAGTTTTCTAGTGCTGTTTTCTCTGACATTCACTTCTAGTATGTGGAACTCTGCATTTGTATTCGCCCCATTCTCTTTCTAATAATTATATTGGCAGGATCAAGATGCCTAAGACTTACGTTGTGCACCTTGGAAATAGCAATGAATTAATGGAAGTAGCAGAAAATAATGTGGCCAAGAGGGTTCTCCATCAGCATGTCCGTGAGTCCTTTGGAGTGCGGAATGAAGATCTACTCTTTGCCATCATCAATAGTATGCTTTCTACAGTGAATTTCTACTTTTGTTGGCTGATTATGTCTACTTGTGCTATTGCAAAATGATGCCTCTATTAACTGATTCCTTTTCAGTGGAAGGTTCTAGTCCTTTATTTGACAATAAGGTTTGGGTCCCTCTATTTGACATATTAGTGTGTGAGGTTGATTAGACCTATGATGAGGACAATAAGAAACATGAAGAAATTTTTATCCATTGCTCATGTGAGCCTCATGAGTTTTGTAGTACTGCTTTGCGTTTATGAATTTTTTGAGTGCTTCTTTGCTCCCACTTTTTACATCCTTTACTTCCGTGGAACTGCCACTTGGTTCATCCTAGGTATCTGAAGCACTGAAAAAAATGGAGTGTCTCTTTCCAAAGGCAGGATGCACCATAGAGTTCCTCCATTTGGAGCTCACTTCATGTCTGAGATCGCTATTTGAGTTTTCCTGAATGCTATGTCAAAATCAACTTAACTTATTCTAATTCACTCCGAGTACCATTTGTTGGTTTAATAGATAGCACTCCACTGGTATAACTTCTGCTCCTGAACATTGCTTGTCCGTTGTCTGATCTAATTGCAGGTGTTTCCCGTGGGAAAGGGCAGGATCTATTTCTGAGGGCCTTTTATGAAAGTCTGCAATCGATTCGAGAGAGGAAATTGCAGGTGCCATCTATGCATGCAGTGATAGTTGGAAGCGATATGAATGCTCAAACAAAGTTTGAGACAGAACTTCGTAACTTTGTAGCCGAAAAGAAAATTCAGGATCGCGTACACTTTGTCAATAAGACCTTGCAAGTTGCTCCTTATCTGGCTTCAATTGATGTTCTCGTCCAAAACTCTCAGGTATATTTCTGTTCATGTTTACTTTACTTGCCTGAGTAGATGCAGTCATGTTCTTTAATTGAATTGTTCCCATCACATCAACCTTGAGACTTCTAGGTACCTCAGGACCCATGCAATTAAAATATTTCCTAGTAATTCATAGTGGGGCTAGGCCTGTGTATAGAGATATGCAAAGGTTTGATAAAAAGGAGAAGGAATTGTATTTACCAATATGAATGTAGGAGTGGGACTCCTGCATGCTGAGTTGAGGATTGATTGGAAAAGTCATTTCACCGATTTTATTCTATGATGCACCTTGGGCTCTAAGAACAGAATGGTAGGCTTGATTAACCTTTAGTTGTACTCGATTCTAAACACTGAGAGAACCGTAGTGAGGTCACTCATCTAGTGTCAGACCAACCAGTAGACCTGACTCACTCAAACCTTGTATCCTTATTCATGTGTAGGCGCGTGGAGAGTGCTTTGGGAGAATAACTATTGAAGCAATGGCCTTCCAACTCCCTGTACTGGTAAAGCTGATTTAGTTATCATTTCGTCCTCATTCACTGTTCTATGCATTTCGTTTTTTCCCTTATCGACAGCAATTTGTTAATTTCATGGTTTTGACAATACTTCCATTGTAGGGCTATTTGTTGCATCCTTCAAGGGTTGTCTCTTGGGATGACGTTTACCTTTGGCACTGCATATTAACTGTCTTTAATGACAATTGTGAAGAATGTTTAGAAAGTGTTTGGTTCAGATGTTTTTGCTTTTGCTTTGTCCTTTTACTTTTGATGTTAACCTTAAAAAGTTGTCACATTTTCACATGAAATACCCGAAATCTTTTAAAGTATAGAAGCAGTTAAAGTCCTCCCATAATGGCCCTTCATCTTTTTCATATCGACACATCCTTATTGTTTTGGTGGGACATTCAGATGTGGCTGTTTGAAAGGGCTTTAAACCCAAACAAAAAGGCTGATAATTGACTACCCATTTTGATACGTTTTTATGTCATCTATCTGTTATTGCTCCCATTGTACATTCCATTTTTTCCATTTTGGAGAAACGGGTAGAGTTCCTCGCTTTTTTTGGCTCCTAAATGCAGATGTTTTGTGGAAATCTTCTTTCTTATCAATTGTGTTCCCTATCCATCATCAATACTAGAATGTCTAAAGACTACAGCATGGGGTTCCCTCTCTCTTAATTATGACGGCAGTTGGGGGATCATTTATGCCCTTTGTGAAGTTTTTGTACTGCTGATTCGTTTTTCAGCGTGTGTGCGTGTTCTTTGAATTGTTTGCTTGCTTGTACTTCTGCATGAGGCTGTACTATCTCTATTTGTGGGATTCTTTCTAAATTCCAACAGAAGAATGTTTGTTTGAACTTGTTTTAATCCAGGGGACGGCTGCCGGAGGAACCACGGAAATCGTGGTTAATGGGTCGACAGGATGGTTGCATCCTGCGGGGAAAGAAGGCGTGACACCTCTGGCAGAAAATATCATCAAATTGGCCACCCAGAAAGAGACAAGGCTAAAAATGGGAAAAAAGGGATACGAGAGGGTGAAAGAGCAGTTCCTGGAACACCACATGTCGCAGAGAATCGCTTCGGTTCTGGAAGAAGTGTTGCAGAATGCAAGAAGACAGAAGCAATCATGATTTTCCATGCATGGCGATAAACAAAAAAGATCATGATTGCTCATGCCCAGTGTTCATGGTAAATCCTTGGCAGACAGCACCTGGAACGGCGACATCCTCAAGGTCAAAATGCTGAAACAGCAGGCTCCTGGAAGCTCCTGTGTGTGGTGAGACTGTACATAAAACAGCAAGCTACGGGAGGGTTCCCGGTCTCAATTCTTTCCGCGGTTGATGGGGTCACAATAGCCTAGAAGATGTCATTTAATTTTATGTTACAATAGGGAATATCTGACTGTAGTTTCTCGATCGGGACTGGGATGGCCAACCTCTGAGTAGCAATGCACTTTTGATCCATCGTGTAACCAAGCGCATGCCCTTTGTTCTAGATACTCGAGCTGAGCATGTTCTATTCTTGTGCTGCGCCATCAAATCGAAGAGCACCAGTGACCTTTTCCCCTTGCATTGACATGGGAATGGAAGCAAGAGTGGTAATGTTGCGTTCACGTATCTCCGCCAGCGCTATTTTGTTGTTATCATGGTATGGCCAAATATTAAAGAAAGCACAACTTCTAAAAAATCTGGTTTTAGGGGTCGGGTGATGCTACAGGTCGGTTTGCTTGCACACTTTTGACACTACTGTGGGCGCGCGAGATTTTTGCAAATGGCATAATTTAATCCTAACTTTTCCATTATTTATTAAAGAGACAGAAAATTTGACCTATGACAAAATTGACATTTTCTCCATTTTGTTTTACCATTAACATTAAATGTCTATCCAGTAGATCAATATGGCATATGAGGCTCACATATACCATGAATATTAATTTGTCGAAATGACCTAACGTGTGGGTATATATATAAAGTTTATAAATTTTACTTAGCATGGTACTTGTATGATCTCTTAATCAAAAAGATACATAACACGTGATTCGACTACCAAGCTAAATACAAACATGCGTATCAGTATCCTTGTAATTTGTCATTTTCCAAGGAAACCTAATTGAAATTTGTAGACTTATCCCAATTTGCTTTTCAAAGATTTTTTTTTGTGATAACTGAGGTGTCTGGGCCAACTTACGCGCACTTCGACTATTTCTCGGGAGAGATTAGCATAGCAACCTACCACCATAGCCTCCTACTTAAATTACAAGCGCTTGCCAAGACCTCAACGAGATCAAATTCGTCATAACCAGCTGGGCTGCCCATGGATTAGTGCTTTTTAGAGATTCATGCCCTCTAATTTTGAATAATTAAAATAAAAATCTAGAACTTAAAATGTTAGGAATTTATCATATCTAAATTTGCATCTTATTGTTTAGCATATTTTGAAAAATTCCTATTTGTGATGGAAAATTTTCTGTAAGCAGCAAGATTAAAAAAAAGAATTGCTTTTTGCACTATGGAAAAGAGAAAGTTTATAAATCGCAAATATTAAAGTAAAATAGGTTTCTTTGGGGGAAAGAAATGTCATTCCTCACGGCTCAAACCCAAAAGACTCGCTAGCGGAGAGCGAGCGAGTCCGACAGAAGAAGACTGAGGGAACCTGCAATCGCAACTTTTCCCGCAGTCGCTAATTTCCTCCGCCGAGCTCGACAATGAACGACGGAGAGGACGCCGTGCGACGCCGCAACGCCGTTGCCGAGTACCGCAAGAAGCTCCTCCAGCACAAGGAGCTCGAATCCAGAGTTCGATCAGGTCAGTTGTCCGCCGGAACCCTAGCTCGTTCTTTTAATCGTGGATCTGGGTGTTTCTCTTTCTGGAGTAACCGCTAGAGAGGTCCGATTTCTTCATCCGCGTTTGCCTCGCGTTGAGTTCGTGGTAGGCTTCTGATAGTAGATTTATCATCGCAGCTTCCGATTTCTTTCATGTTGGACGAGTGGGAGGTTTTGGTTATTCACTTCAGTTGACTGTGTAAGGGTTTCTCAGGAGAGACCGATTAATTTATGGCGGCATTTTCGCTCATTTACTGACATCGATGGATAAAAGATTATATTTTGATGTGTCTTGTGAGATGAAATTGAATTTCGCTTGTACCCTGTACTGGAGGAGAGATTTAATTGACTACTTTCCATGTATTCTGTTAAATGCATTAAGGTGTTGGACTAGCAACTTTTTCTTCGTTTGGATTTGTCACCTGGAAATCAGGGATTTTTCCTGTGAAGAATCTATGCTTTCCTGTAACACCTGTCTAGTTGCTACTTGCATGCTTAGAGAAGTGCCAGTGTGCTAATTTGTCTTGCTTTGATCGTGATGTTTAATTGGTATTGTGCTAATCATGCAGTGAGAGAGAATTTGCGAGGTGCCAAAAAAGAGTTCAACAAGACAGAGGATGATTTGAAGTCTCTTCAAAGTGTTGGGCAGATCATTGGAGAAGTTCTCAGGCCTCTTGATAATGAACGCTGTAACTTCTCTTCTTTAGTTGTTATCCGTAGCGCCGCTTAGGATACAATCTAATTTGCTTAGTCTATGTTTGTGTCTGCATTTTCCATTCTGAAATAAATTGCTTGAGCTCTTAGTAAGCATTCGGCATGGGGATATATTTGTTAAGACTTTGATTTGGAAATGGATTTCCCTTATCAATGTCTTTATTCAGTTGGTTATTTGGATAAGGATTGATATTTAATTAATTCTTCAACCGTTATTCCTACTTTTAGGATCAAAATCAAACTTTCTATTGCTAAAGAAGTATCTGAAAGTCTGGTTATTATATGAGCAGTGATTGTCAAAGCAAGTAGCGGACCCAGATATGTGGTTGGCTGCCGAAGCAAAGTGGATAAGGAGAAGTTGACTGCTGGAACTAGAGTAGTCCTTGATATGACAACTTTGACAATAATGCGAGCACTTCCTCGTGAGGTATTTTGGTTTTCCCCAAGGATATCATTGATAGTCTGCAAGTTTTAATAGAGTCAATAAATTTTGCATTTGATCCTGCTATTATACAATGGCACTTTATGAATTGACAGGTTGATCCAGTTGTTTATAACATGCTCCATGAAGACCCTGGAAATGTCAGCTACTCTGCTGTGGGTGGTTTATCTGATCAAATTAGGGAACTGAGAGAATCTATTGAGCTGCCTCTGATGAATCCTGAACTCTTCCTTAGAGTTGGAATAAAACCTCCCAAGGTGAGTAGTTGCTCAACGCATTCTTCAAGATGATCATAGGTTGTCCTGTTTGTGCATTGATGGGGTATTCTCAGCAGCATTGGGATGGACAAATTGTGACTCTCTCTCTCTGTGTATGTGTGTAGGGTGTTCTCTTATATGGCCCTCCTGGGACTGGGAAGACATTGTTAGCCAGAGCAATCGCAAGTAATATAGATGCAAACTTTTTGAAGGTAAGATTTATATCTTGATATGCTGTGATGCTGCTTCCCGGGTTAGAATATTTTTTTCGTGAAATTTTTGTTTGATATCCACTCTTGTTCAAATATAGGTCGTCTCAAGTGCCATTATTGATAAATATATTGGAGAGAGTGCAAGGTTGATAAGGGAGATGTTTGGATATGCACGTGATCATCAAGTAAGAAATTCAACTTGCTATCTACTGTTATATTTCTTTCTGAGAAACCAATTATGATATTTTTCTTTTGTTTGTGAAGCCCTGTATCATCTTTATGGATGAAATTGATGCCATTGGTGGACGGCGTTTCAGCGAAGGAACAAGTGCTGATCGTGAAATTCAAAGAACTTTGATGGAGTTACTGAATCAGCTTGATGGTTTTGATCAGTTGGGAAAGGTACCTTTTTGCAGGCAGCCAGTTCATCTTTTATGCTGTTGTGCAGAATAAGCACTACCTTTTCCGTTGAAATGCTCTCAGTAATGGCTCACATTAAGTATATTATGATTTCACCCTTCTTTAAATATGGCTGGGGGAGACTTTGTAGAGAAGGGTGGGGAGGAAATTTGCTATGTGCTATCTATGTGTTGTAGATTGAGAAAGTCTTTTTTATGCTAAAGAACATCTTAATACCCAATTTTTAAGGTGCTTAAGTAGAAGAGTGCTTTTTTGCTTGCGTCTCCATGTCACAGACTTCTGATGCTTCAATAGCACGTTATCTTTGAGAAGATCTTTATATATTGTTGTTGCCTCAACGTGTTGTTTGGAATGTCAATTGAATTGTTAGGGATGTGGGCTATATTTTGAGTATGTTGTCTCTTCTTCAGCCCTGTGTTATGTAGTACAGGGTGGAGCTTTCTTTAGGTAGCTGAAATAGCTCCAATAGGCACTCGTGGATCTCTGTTGTTCTAGTTTCTGCTTCATTTTGTCTCTATGTACCTGCATACTGAGATTCATTTTGTCACAACTGTTTGGAAATCTGGCGTTTCCAGGTAAAAATGATAATGGCCACAAACAGACCGGATGTGCTTGACCCTGCACTTCTGCGACCGGGTCGATTGGACAGAAAAATAGAGATTCCACTGCCAAATGAGCAGTCAAGAATGGAGATCCTTAAGATTCATGCTGCTGGCATTGCCAAGCATGGAGAAATCGACTATGAGGCTGTTGTGAAGCTTGCAGAGGTGAGTTTTGAACTGAATTGTGCTTGTTACTTTTATCCACGGCAAATTGATTATCCTAATCTGTCTTTCACTGCTTTAGGGTTTCAACGGTGCTGATCTGCGTAATGTTTGCACTGAGGCTGGAATGTCTGCCATACGTGCAGAACGTGATTATGTCATTCATGAAGATTTCATGAAGGTAAAAGGATGCCCTCTTGCACAATTTTATGTTTCAGTATTCGTCTTTTCATTGTGAGCAAGAACTGGTTACATTATTGTCGTTATGGAATAATTTTTGTTGTTTGCAACGATTGAGGGTGCTATCTTAACATCTGGTTCGATTTTGCAGGCTGTTCGGAAACTGAGTGAAGCAAAGAAACTAGAGTCTAGTGCACACTATAATGCTGATTTTGGAAAAGATTAGTAATGACCTCTCTTTCATTGCCATGGATGCTTCGGCCATAGTTTTTCTTGTTCATTTTGTTGTAATGTGCGATGGGATGTTAAATTTAATTGATGAAGTTTCTGTACTCAACGAAGATATTTGCGTTACATAGTTGGATTTGACTGCTGACTTGAAAAAGGATCCATCAGCTGCAGAATAACAGTTACTACCCATCATGTTCATTAGTAGGTAACATAACAGCAGTTTGTGAATCTGGGAATTATGGCCTTGACATGAGGCTTGCCGGGTTTTCTGTTGTGATGTGAAAGACTTTTCGTGTTGACGAATCTCTCAAAACAGTCGAGAGGGATGCAAGATGTTGGTTCTTGCTCGTCTCTTTTTACTTGCTATTGGTATAATGGTGGGATCATACATGCTCTATGTCACTTTCTCTTGCTCACGGGTTTATATTTTAGTGCCGACATGAACATCCCGCTTATAAAAATGGTAAGACGTGAGTGGCCAGTTCTCTTGTAGAGCTTGTTTTCTGCATTTAATGAGGACGGTGCTTGTCCTCTCGGGGACCAACAAACCACACCATTGATTCGAGGTAATGCGATCACATCCCATTCGTTTGCATGAGTTTGCATTTCCTCAAAGGTCGTAGTATTGGAAGTCTCCCAAGCCCCACAGCTTGCCGATGAGAGACGTCCCAAAAATGAAGACGCCACAAACTCTTGGCAAATCATCAGGGGTAATGGCCAGTTAACTTGGGTTCGATGCTCATTGGATCTTTTCATGGGCGGGGCGGAATATTGGAGCTTGGTGACGCTTGAACCCATGATAGCAACTTATCACTTTCTCTATCCTTGCTAGAAGTCAAGAAGTTAGGATATACTTGGCTGACAAAAGGGCGAAATGCCCGGACCGTCAGCGATGATGCCATGGTTCGACTTTTCTTATTGAAAGAAAAAGTGAAATACGGTTTGCTCATTCATTTCCGTGGGACAAAGTTAGGGATTGAAATTCGATTGTGAACTAGTTTTCATTGATAACGGAGAATATTCCAAGTAAGATACCTTAATTAGGTCTTTTGGTCAAAAGAGTTTCCAAAGTGGACCTTATGTGGCCGACTTAATAATCTCAAACATCCCTCTGCTCACTGATTAAGAGTGCTTGTTGAAGTTCTTGTCGTATTGCTCATTTTTCATTAAACCCTTTCCCAATTAAAGATTAGGGTTGTTTGTTGGCGTTCTTTCCTTGTTACTGCCGAGCTCTTTCCAATACAATTAGACCTAATAAAATTCCTAAATTTCTTGCAGTAACCGTGGCGATACTGTTGTTTGTTGTCGTCTCTTCCTTATCTTGGGAGTAAAACCAATCCGTGGAACAAGCCAAATCTCTCCTTCCTCACGAATATCTTCCCGATCACAAACCCCTCCCTAAGAAAATTCTAAAAGGTCACTACCTCCCCTACTGAAAAAATATACAGATGAACATGCAAGGAAAATGACATTTTAGCTTTTCTCTCTTGATGCATCCTCGCACCACCTCCTGTTGCTGTAACGTGCAATCAAAACACTTACAGGGAAAGGCATGACAAGAGAGGGCTGTAAGGTTGTCGGGTTCTTTTGGAGGCATGCTAAACCTAATTTCACTCACTTCTTGGCTCTTTATTGGGGTTCTTGTCAGTTGATTTCACTCAGCATCACTTTTTTCCTCCCCCTTTTGCGTATCCATGATGGCATTTCCATTGCTAGAAGAATGTCTGCAACTATGTTGCTTTACCCTAGCACATCAACGGGGTTCTTAACACCCCATCTGTTTCAAGCATCAGGTGCAGAACATCCAATATGTTGAGATGCTCTTCTTAACATGATGTGTACTGCATCAAATGCACCAGATTCGAGAGGCTGGAATTGATCCTATTGTTTTTTCTTTTCTTTTCCGTTTTTCCTTTTCGGGTCTAAATGATATATGTTTAACATAGTACGGTTCGACATTGGCCTTGGCAGCATGAATTCGGCTTGCTTGTGGAGGAAAATTGGTGGAGGAGAGACAAATCAGGTCAATTTGTTTAAACCCTTTTGTCTAATGGTTCTCGTCTTCCGTTGCCGCCACTGTACAGAAACCGATGGGCTGGATTCAATAAAGAGCTCATATATACCGAACGAATGCTGTAGTTTAAGTACGTAGACCATCCCCTTGCGATAGCCAATCATTGACAACCAAAGCTTTAAAATTACATTATCACATAAATAATTGATAACTCACAAACAGAAACGCCACACAATACTATAGTCAAAAAGCAAGCATTACAAGTATCACCCAGATTAGCTGATTTAATCCATTGCATCACTCGCTCACTACCCCCCCCCCCCCCCCCCCCCACCCTTCCTTAATAATTCTCAACTGCTCTCGCCACTTTTCCCTATGGTCTCCTGACCCTGCAAAGTCGTACAGACAAAACGAAACAACGTAAACCCTATTCTTTCCCTCGGAAGGCTCGAACAAAGCAGCAACGCATCATGAGTGGAGAGTCGATCGCGACGAGGTTTTTTCACGTTCAGTACTGAAACACGTCCGAAGCAGCCATGATCGGTTGGTTAACATAATGGCCCAGCAAGCTGAATGGGTTCAGGAAAGGGTCGTGACTCGTTGCCCGGACGCCCACAATCCCATCGATCTCGCACACCCCGAGATCGGTCGTGTTGATGCACCCGAGAATGTCGTTGAGGGACTGGAGCCGCTGGGTCAGCTCAAGAGCCTGGGTTCTCAGGATCGAGTTCTCGGCCTCGAGGCCCAGCAGGTGGTGGGTGGTGATGGTGAGGCTGGCGATGATCTGGTCGTTGTCCTCCCTCAGTTGACCCACCTCGGACATGAGCTCGTCCAAGTGCCTCTGCTTCCGTATCCGCGACCGCCTCGCCGACTCCCGGTTCGACTCCATCCTCTTCCTCTTCCTCTGGATCTGCAGCAACTCGTCTTCGGAGTTCGAGCTTTGAATTTGAGTGGTGGGGGCGGCGGCCGCGGTTGTTCCCGAGGAGGAATTGGAATTCCGGCTCGAGGTAGCCATAGTAATGATCATATATTTACACCCGACACGCAAAACACCAACTTCGAACACACACAAAAAATATATATATAGAAAAGGAAAAGGGAGAGAATACAAATTAATACTATCAAAATTATGATAATATCTCAAGATCGGAGTCAACTAGGAAAGAATAATCACCCAAGACCCAGATCCTAACGATGTTTAGCTAAGTCAGAAAGCAATATCTGTATATGAATACTACGTTAAAGAGCTGTAGGTAGGTAAATTATGAGAAAACATAGAACCAGTAGAGGAATGCGACGGAGAAAGATTGAACTAAGTGGGTCCTGCGCCTCAGGGAAGAACTTATCATATAACCCGAACGAAGGATCTCGCTGAGAACCGGAGACATGAAGATGCTCACACGTTCAAGAGCAGCACGAAAGATGTCACGTATCTAAGTTCATGTTTCTCGGGGGAAAACCAAAACCCAGATATACGGAATCTTTCTGGGGAGACGGAAGAGACGATGCAAAAAGGTTTCTACGACGCGGGTTTCTGCGAATGGTTCTGCTCACAGAGATTGAGCGACACAACCAAACGCTTCTTGCATGGAAGAAACACAGGAGGCGAAGACCAAGAGAGGATGAATATGAAGAAAAGCAGCAGAGAACCTCAGGCTCCAAGAAGATCTCAAGGAGCGGTGGAGAGAGAGAGAGAGAGAGAGAGAGAGAGAGAGAGAGAGAGATGGCCTGAGGTTTTTGGGAGGAGGAGGAGGAGGGGAAGTGGTTCTTCATGCAATTGGGCCAATTTATAGAGGCAAGAACGTGAAGAAGAAATATGGAAGAAATTAATCTCGCAGATAATAATGGGGAAGGATAATAAAGTTGAGAACATAGGAATCTCCCTCTAGAAGAGATTGGATAGTGGGGGGGAGAGAGAGAGAGAGAGAGAGGGAGAGGGAGAGAGAGGCCATTGGAGGCGAAATTTCCACGACCCTCCATCCAATTCCGGCCGCCGTGACCCCTCCACCCTCCATTAATTACTCTTTCGGCGCGAAGCATACGACTCCCGCTGGACGATTGTGAAGACCTGATCTACTCAATTGATGCGCTAGCTGATGCCGATGCCGTTTCCGCCATCTCTCGAGAGCACCGTCCTTTCCGGATCGATGATCATTTGGTCATGAAATAGCATAAGAGGATACGATATATGTAGTTTCGATCTCGGTTCCTCGAATGATAAGATGCGCTTCACTGAATCATACGACGGATTGTAAATAAATTTTGAAGCAAGCGAACAAGATAATACTCGGCGTCTAAGACGAGCCTATTAGACATGCTATTTATTAGTATTCCTAAATATTATTCGAGGTTGAATCACAATCTCTCTGCCTTAAGAAATAAAAAAACTAGGTGAAAAGGGAGACGACAAGAAAAGACCTCACTTTCACGGCCGGCACCAGAAGTTTTGACCCTGGCGGCTTACGGCGGAGGAATCTAGGGATTGGAGGTGGCATCACTAATTTTCATGGGAAAGATCACTGACTTTAGGTGAGTTCTTCGAAGTAAATTTCAATTATAGAGACAAATCACTACGGCCAAATTCCCTTTTTTTTTCTTGTTAAAGAAATTATATAGAATGAAGAGATAATGGTACCAACGATTTATGAACTTTAACTTAATGTGTAATGTCATCTTAGAACTTTTAATTTGTTAGACACGATCTCTAAATTTTTAGCATGTGTTTGATTTAGTTTTTGCATTATATTGAACATTTTCATAAATTTGACATATATCGAAGATTTAGAGACCGCATTGACCAACATGAAAAGTTCAAGGACCATAAAATGTTCTGGGCTACTGTTGAAAGACCATATTAAACAAATTAAAAACTTATAAATCACATTTTATATCGGATCAAAATTAATAAGCCACTCGTCGTTTTCTCTAAAATGAATATTAACGTCCCAAATGGACTAAAATTCTCCCTTTTATTAAGCCAACAACAACATTATACCATCTCCTTTTGTGATATTCCTCGAGAAGGACACTAGGTGATAGAATGAGTTAGATTGTGATTCTGATAAGTGCGATGTGTTCAGGAAATTGGTGATCGAGTTGGTCCGCCACCGTATTCATCATATAGGTTCTGATCTCCTGGTGAGCCTCCCTAGTCAATTAAAACACGACTAGATTACACTTGGGCTTGATCCGTACGCGATTTAATTAAGCGTAGGGACAAAAATGCCTACTTAAGGAATTTAGAAATCCCTTAATTATGGAACATGAACGTGATAAACAAGCGTGTCAAGACTTTCGTAGGTTGGGAGGTTCGGTTGGTCAAACCAAGGAGGATGTATATGAGCAATTTTTAAAGCTTAGGCTGTCCTTAAGTCATTAAATTAACATATCAGCTGATATTAATTGAGGTGATATTGAGAATGCGACAACATTTGTGTTCATTTGAACTCTAGTTTATCATAATCGATAGCAAACAATTTTTTTTTTAAATATAGATTTCGCATGCAAATGACGGTGTAACCATGAGGAAAGCTCAGAGGTTCCAAGAAAATTAAATCATGGATTTATTCCGTTGAGTACATGAATTATTTCTAGATATCCACTATGTTTATTACAATGAGGAACCTGCTTAGATAAGTAAAGTCTATATTTAAAAGGCGTTTCGTGAATTTCCATGTAATCAAATCTTTATACGTTAATACTTACCTTTACCAAAAATAAGAAATCTTCATGCACTCGTCCTTGAACTATGAAAAGGAAAAACGATTATCGTGGATCTTGTCCTTTCGACCCGTAAAAAAAGGGGGTTAGGCTTCGTCTATTCCAAAATTGTCATAAAGATGCAAAAGTAGATAGTAGTTGAAAAAGAAAAGCAAATAGGCCTTTCACGCTTTTAATCTATAGATTTAACAAAACATACTTTTTTCAATCTCATTTCTGATTTTTTTTTATTGCAAGAGAGTACTATTTATTCTCTCTATTGCTAATAAAAGGGTAAAAAAAGACATTAATCAATGGCCTCATAAATTAGGGATAACTATATAAATGATTCATTCATTTAAGCCAAATGTACAATATGATCCTTTAAATTTTAATTTATCCAACATATGATCCATAAATTTTAGTCAAATGTGTATTGTCATCTCCAAATTTGCCATCCGTTTAATGTAATCCCTACGCTTTTTGTACATATTCAATTTAGTCTATCAATTGAATGAAAATAGTTAATGTTGTCTTTTCATTAATGCGCTAAATCGAACATGCATAAACAATGCAAGAATCATGTTGAGCAAATCAGAAGTTCAAGAACGACATTACGGATGAAGCTAAAGTTTGGGGACCACATTAAACAAATTAAAAGTTTATGGATCATATCACACATCGAACCAAGATACGAAGAATATTTGTGTCATTTTCTCTAGAAATTATTGCCATGCCACTTTCCATGACTTAATGTGTCGCCCCAAATGGACTAAAATTCTCCCTTTTATTAAGCCAATAACAACATTACACCATCTCCTTTTGTGATATTTCTCGAGAAGGACACTGGGTGATAGACTGAGTTAGATTATGATCTGATAAATGCGATTTGTTCATGAATTTGGTGATGGAGTTGGTCCGCCACGTTATTCATCAAATAGGTTCTAATCTCCTTTTGAGCCTTCCCAATCAATTAAAACGCGACTCGATTACACTCAGGCTTAATTCGTGTGAAGTTTTTGTAGGACCACTGCCAACTATCCTAAAAGCTTAAGCCATTAGGTGAAGGCGTGGTTTTATATTTAAGTACTTTCACACTCCCCCTCACGCTTAGTCTGGTCTTTTTTTGCCAGTACTAAGCGTGGAAATATATTTTTTTTGGAGGCAGAATAGGGGCCTGGCAAGATTTGAACTCAGGACCTCCTACTTTGATACCATGTGAAGTTTCTGTAGGAGGTCCTGAGTTCAAATCTTGCCAGGTCCCTATTATGCCTCCCAAAAAATATTTCCACACTTAGTACTGGCAAAAAGACCAGACTAAGTGTGAGGGGGAGTGTGAAAGTATTTAAATATAAAACCACGTTTTCACCTAACGGCTTAAGCTTTTAGGACAGTTGGCAGTGGTCCTACAGAAACTTCACAATTCGTATGTGATTTTATTAAGCGTAGGGACAAAAGAAACCTACTTAAGGAATTCAGCTCCCTTGATTATGGAGCATGAACGTGATAAACAAGCGTGTCAAGAGTTTCGTGGGAAGAGAGGTTCGGTTGGTCAAAGCAAGGAGGATGTATATGAGCAATTTTCAAAGCCCAGGCCGTCCTTAAGTCATTAAATTAACATATCAGCATATATTAATTAAGGTGATGCTGAGAAGGCGACAACATTTTTGTTCACATAAAACCTAGTATATCAACATCAATAGCAAACGATTTAAAAAAAAAAAATAGATTTTCGCACGCAATAGGCAGACGTAACCACGAGGAAAGCTCAATGATTCTGAGATTAAACCATAGATTTATTCCATCAAGTACATGAATTATTTCTAAATATCCACTACCATTCTTACAATGAGGAACTCACTTAGATGAGTAAACTCTATACTTAAAAGGCGTTTCATGAACTTCAACATAATCGAATCTTTATGCGCTCGTCAATGAATTATGAAAAGGAAGAAGGATTATCGTGGATCTCGTCCTTTCGATGCGTAAAAAGAAGAGGGGGTATGCTTAATCTATTCCAGACTATTTGGACATGTTTGAATGGGTCCTAAAGACGCAAAAGTAGATAGTACTTGGAAAAAGAAAAGCAAACGGGTCTTTCACGCTTTTAATCTATAGATTTAACAAAACATATTTTTATCAATCTCATGCGGAACGTTTGTGCTTTTTTTTATTGCAAGAGAGTACTACTATTCAGTCTCTCTATTGCGGAAAGAATAAAAGGGTAAAAAAGACATAAATTGATGGCTTCATAAATTAGAGATAATTATATAAATTATTCGTGAATTTTAGCCACATATATAATATGATCATTGAAACTTTAATTTATTCAATATGATCCATAAATTTTGACCTAATATACAATATCATTCTTGAATTTCTTATTTGTTCAATGCGAACGCTAAACATTTTATACATATTCAGTCCGGTCCTTAAATTGTATGAAAATGGTTAATGTTGTCTTTTCATCAATGCACTAAATCGGCCGTGCATAAACAATTCAAGGATCATGTTGAGTAAATTAAAAGTTCAGGAACAACATTATGTATCAAGCTAAAGTTTATGAGCTATATTGAACAAATTAAAAGTTCAAGAATCATATTACACGTTGAACTAAGATACATAAAACATTTGTGTCATTTTCTCCAGAAATTATTGCCGTGCTGCTTTCCAATGACCCTTTCTTGACTCTTGACATAGTTCCCGTCCTTTGAAAAGCATTACAAATAAATCCATAGCTCAACTTCTAGATCTCTCATGCGTGGCATTCTTCATACAATGTTCTCAATTTAGAGTAGCGTAGTTGAATAGATTGTATAAAAGGTAAAGACTTGACCGAATTTAAACCGTTGGAGCTGTATTCCGTTCTCTTGCAATCCTTTTTACACGTAACTTCAAGTTCACTCGTCTCTGCTTAGGCTTGAGCTTGATGCCAGAGCTGGAGGCCGCTCTCTCCGTGGCCATGGGCGGCGAGGTGGTGCTCGGCTTGCAGTATCAGATGGTGACGGAGAGAAAGCTTTGGCCGCACCGGAGAGGAGAGGAGGCTGAGCAATGAGTGGCGAGCTTGGTTTTTGCATAATTAAATTTCTGCATTATAAGTTCTTAGGTAAGTGCAAAATGAAAAGAGAAGTTAAAATTGGTACAAAAATAGCAAAGTCGTCAATAGATCTAGATGTTAAACGTAGCTTGATAAAAGCGAGGATGCTAACTGTAGATTTTCAAAAGCAATGATGAAAATCGATACGGCGATGAAACCCGAGAATGGTTTTGAAATATTGATTTTGTTCTTACTTATACAGACCACGTTTCTTTCCATCCAGTTTAAATTATTATTATACATAAATGTTTAGTAGAAAATTAGCTTATTTTTTAAAATAAAAGAGAGAGGAAGAAGACAAATCCCTACCCCGCGGATGCAGCAAAATCATTTCCTAGGCGGCTTCCCCTTCTTCTCCTTCTTAATCATTGATGGTGAATGATGGGTGGGGAATTCAAGATTAAAACCATGATCATTTGATGTGGTGTGAAAAAAAAATGAACTATGTGTGGTCCACATACAAAGATAAGAAAACAGAGATAAAAAAAAAATAGAAGAAGAAAAGAAGAAGATCAGCCCAAAAGAAGTTGGGAAAAAAACAATTGAATCCTGAATCCTTAAAGTTGAGATCTTGTCTGTCGGCAAAGTTGACAGTTTGCTACTTTAAGAGACTGCACAGTTAAGTTTCCCAGTTCACTAAGCTTCCATTAAAAAAAGAGGACAAACAAGGAAAAATTACATTTTCTGTTGCAAGTATTTAGCTTTAATTATCGATTTTCTAATGTATTAGCATTTTGCAAAAGAAAATACGTGAATCTGTACGTAAATGTTCGTATACTGTAAAAAGTCAAAGCGCGTGAATCGTAAGAATTAAACGGTACAAAAAAATGATAGAAATAATAATTGATAAGAAAGACAGTGATTACTTTAAAACTTAAAGAGTGAAAATCAAAATGAGGGATCCACCCGATTTTCAAGTTGTCCAATATAATCATCTCGAAAGAGGAAAAACAGAAAAAGCAAAAGCCATTTCATACAATTTTGGAAAAAAAGCTGGCGACCAGTCATATTGATTACCGGACATGTTATGCATGACCTAATTAACCGAAGATCGAAAATTCTGGAGAATAATTAGAGAAGGAGGGCATAAATGGAAAAACCGAAAGATCAAAGGCGCGAGCGCCGATGCATTTCGTGCCCTGGCCGCTGCACAAGTACGGCATGTGATAGGGACAAGCTTTTTTTACCTAAAGGGCAAAAGAGGAAAAAAGAAAAAGAGAAAGAAAGATAGCACGTGATCTAACATGTCTAGTTCTTACACGATCCCCGGGGGGGAAGAACAGAAGAAAAAGAGAAAGATCCTTCCAGATTCGGACCCACACACGATCATGATTTGTCACGTGATTCCTAATCGTTGGGTGAGTACAATACAATAGGTCGGTTTAATCTCGTCCGTGACATTCGCGGGAAATCTGTATAATCAAAGAAGAAAACGCGATTGATTTGATCTTATTGTAGTTAAGTACAGATGAGGATCCATCGAAACTTCTTGTCCGATTGAGGACTTCGATTCATACGATGATGTAGCTAGCGATGAGTTCATGGTCGACGGGAATTGGATGTAATAGTTTTCGATATATGAGAAAGATTTCACTATACTTAAGAGGCCGAGGGTGATGATGATCCACTGACCGCCGATAGCACCCGAGGTTCGGAGGCGGTGCTGAATTAGGTTGTCGATGATTGTCGCTCCCCGAGCTTTGGTTGCTCCTGCATAATTTTCTTCTTTTGACAATCACACATCATCCTTAGGACTTTGTCATCGAATTTCTATGTCTTGCCCCCAAAGTTAAGATTTCATGGAATTTCTCAATTCTCGCCCCTGGCAACTTACTTCGGAAGCTTCGCATCGATTTTCCGCTCCCTAAAAGTTTGAGATTTTGTGAAATTTCTTAACTCACGCTCGTGACGTTGCCAAATAAGAGAGAGAGGCTCTCAGTCCATCTCAATTATTGATTCGATAGTTAAGATAGAGCCGGTTCACATGCTCCGAGCGCGTATAAGAAACACACACACTCTCTCTCTCTCTCGAGACACGATAGTCGGTCCGTAGGGATGGGAGAGCGGGACCCGCATCACGGCTTTTGGGAAAGGCGATTCGAGCCGATGGAGAGGTTTCTCTAAGATAAGGAGACATGCCCCATCTCGTTGAGGCAGCCACCCCCAACTTTGCAGATTCAGTCCTCCGCCACACGCTCCCCCTCCCTCCCTCTTTCTCACTTTCCTCTGAAGGCCACTTTAAATTTTGTTCTTTCTCTTTCGCCCCTTTTCGCTGCGGTTGGTTGCTCAAAAGCCCTCGGTCTCACATGCCTTCGCCTCCTCCCCCACCAGATTACGTCGTCGTGCCCAGTTGGCATTCTCGTGCGAACGTAATTTTAGGTCTGGACAAAAGCGTGAGCTTATCTTTTCTCCTTTTGAACGTCGTCCCTTTTCCACTAGAGTAAAGAAGGGGGTCCGGGAGGTCCGGCTTTCCCTGTTTCATGACCAAGCAGGGGTTCCTTCCAGTCGTCTTGGTCCTCGTCGTGCTTCCTCCTTCCTTCCTTCCTTTCCTTTCCAATAATTCAGGGGTACGGAGGTGAGGAATTGACCAATTCGAGACCAGTCTGGATCTTCCCATCTGCGCAAGCGACTCTGACTCAGAATGATATACTGGTAATTACTGGAATTCGAACGGGCCCTCGGTTCTGGGATTTAAAAAAGACCAAGCTCCAATCAACTGTGCCAACCGAGAGATTCTTTCCTTCTTTTTCAGCCAAAAATTTCTTCCAATGGTTGTTTACTACACCTTAATTCATGTGGATGCTTATGAGGAATAAAGTTTTGCAGGCAGAATCATCCATCACCACGTACCATGCGCTCTGTGTGTGTGTGTTGCTTCAGGACACATGTTTGGGTGCTTTAATGGCTGGTCAAGCCTGCTCCGCCCAATGAAGAGAAGGTACGGCTAAAGAGAGAGGGACCAAGACAAAGTCACTCGTACGCGCACCTTGCATGCAATGCATGCTTTGCTTTTAGAGCAGGAAGACAAAAGCAAAAGCACAATCTACCCCTTAACACTCTCTTTTTTATCTTCTTCGACAATCATTGAGCACCTACACCACTTACGAGTCTTAATTTCATCTGTGTCTCACCACTATTACATGAATGTTAGTTCAATCCTCATATTCATTTTAACAATTTATTAATTTAGTAATGTAGTCCTTTCGATCAACTTTGGTTACGTGGATGTTAACCGTCCTACGTAACAAGAGTAGCACGATGTGAATAATTTTTGCAAGTTCTTGATAATTCTTTTCTGATTTTTCCCTTTTTTTTAATCCTTTGATTGAGGGCCAGTTGGCGGCACTCTCACAAGATCTAGCCTAGGGCACTGCAGCCTGCACTAGATCTAGGCGAGGGTGTCATGGCCCTAGCTGTGGCCGGTGGAGGTGGTTACAGACCGGCGGACGGAAATAAGAAAAAAAAAGACAAAAGAAAAGTAAGAGAAAAATTTATTAAAGAATTATAAAATTATTCATGTCACCACATATCATGCAACGTAGGAAGGCCAACGCCCACGTCTGGGATTTCCAGCCAAATTTAGCCAAAAGGATTATATTGAAAAGTCGTGAAAATATTTAAAAAACTGAATCGGCATCCTCATAATAAATTCACAACTTTTTTTTATTATTTATGTAATTCTCCTCCATAAACGTACACTCCTTCCATTTCATTAGAACCATCCAAGTCATCGAACGATATTCCCATGATCTGAAAAGGCGATTTGGCAGACATTACATAACCATAACGTTTCTTTGGGTGGCAAGCATCTCCAGTTGCTTATCAAGAGTGCAAATGCATAACGTCACGTATCGTATCAAGTTCACGTCTCTCTTCTAAAGGAGTTCATCCAATAGCTAAAGTTGCCTTCATCGGAAGACAACCAAACCGAGAGCGTTCTATGATATAAAGAAGAGAGGTTGAGACCGTTCTGAGCAATGCTTGCAGAGTAATCTGATGCTGGAAGTCATCAACAATGCGAGGATTCGCGCAACTCGCTCCCGGAACTGGTGCTCAGGTACTGGTTGTCATGGTGCCGAGTTCAGCAGCAACACCAAACTTGCACAGTTTCGCATTGTTTTGGCAAAACCAGTTACATCTCCTGTATTGTATAATCGAGCGTTGAAGTTCTTTAAGAAGAATGCATGAATCTTACTGATTCTACACGACGCGCTAGCAATACAGAATCAAAGTATAGCCTACATGAGAACTTCTAATCACGCGTCACGCAACAGAGGGATTGAAGAACCGACATCCGCTAATTTCGGCCCTTGCTAGAATTTCGAAGCCTTTCCATCCAACTAGATAGGCTAAGGGAATGCTCTTGCAAATACCCAGCAAGAGAAGGTCATATTACATGCTGATGCGACATCATCAATCAAAACCCATTTACCACGAACACCGAATATCTTGAGGTATCACATACGATTCCCGCTGGCGGACTCGATGACAAGTAGCCAGAGATGCATCTCACGCGGACAGCACGCGGACACTTGCTTTTCAGCTAATTATGAATGTGATAAAACAGAACCCTGTCCTAAACGTGGTGGATCAAACATTCAGGTTCCACTCACAAACAGGGATTAAAAGCGGAAAAGAAAGAGTTGAATTCAAAGGAGAGCCGAAGATATATGAATAAACAAGTTCAACAGTGCCTGTGCATTCCCCATTGCATTGATTCTGTCAATAAAAAGGAACCAAACAAAGCATCTCTAAATCTAAATAGTCCACTAAGAGGTGCTTTGATCCAAAGTTTCCAAGTCCTGAACAGGTTAGTTTGTATTTAGGTACCGACCCTTATCAGAACACTTTGACCATCGGAATGCCTTTTCAGTACGTTCTTTTATATGCTCAGGAAGCTTCAGGTGTATGAGGTAACAGCTAGCAACTTCACCAGGCCTGATAGAGAATATGGATATTCTTGACATGAATGGGACATTGACGGTGACAATGATACCTTTGGTTTTGCTTCATAAACGTGACAAGGTCGGATAAACTTGGGGAAAGGTAGGGGGAAGTAGGAAAGCATCTAGGAAAGGTTCTTCCGGTTGATTAGCTAGATGTGGATAGAGCGAGTAAATGATTGGCATCATTGCTTTTCCTTTTCATGTAGCGGATGGCTACTTCGCCATATGCAAGGGCTTTTCACGACCTTAAATGAACATGCATGGAAACAGAACCCTCCGGATTATACGTGAATTTAAGAAGTATTTGCCTGGAACTAAGAAAGAAAGGCAGGACAAACGACTCACTAGAATGGACATGTCATGAAAGTTGCTGTGTATATCATATTGAGCTGCATGAACAGACGGATAGAACTTTCATTGCAGTTGCAGGTGCATCTGGACTCGGAAATTCAAAAGCATAGACCAAACAGAAAGAAGGCATTTTAGTCTAAACCATCAGTATATCACATAACATAATCAGATATACAACAGCTCACTGCTCTCACACTGTGGACAAATCAAGCACCATAAGCACGCAGCCTTTCTAGCTTTAAAAATACTCTTGTTACGTTCCAACAGGATGTTATAAAAGGATCCTCAAGCATATCATATAATTGTACAACAAGTCTGAAGTCTCAGAAAAAAAAGACTATTTACAGGTTAGATAGGAAACCTAGTACATGGATCTCAAGCTGACATAGTGAAGAAGAAATATAACGCTTGCTCAATCATGCATTTTTAGGATGAGAACTTATTATGCATGATTCCTGCAAATTATTTATCTTCTCTCAGGGAAAAGAGGAAAAGCTAGCCTATATGTTAAAAGAAACTACAGAACCATCGTAATGAAGCACAGCAGCATCACGGCGAAGTACGTTAACACAAGGCAGGCGAAACAAAGCAGCTGGTGAATGCTTAAGAGTACACCTCTAGACTGGCCACAGCAACTTCAGGATGGTAATGGAGCATTTCCTTCCACATCATCTCCCTTATCATCTCTTCCTCCAGATCTTCATCGACATCTAAGTCAATGGGAACCTGCGCAGGAGGATTGCAGTTCGGGTCATACAGCGGTGACATGTAAGGGTGTTGGAGAGCCTCAGTGACACCGATGCGCTTCGATGGGTCGAAAATGAGCATCTTTTGCAGGAGATCAATAGCCAGAGGATGCGCATTAGGGTAAAGACGGGATAATGCAGTCCCGGGGGAATATGGGAGAGACTTTATGAACTTTCTCGCCTTTGGGTTGTCGATAAATTCGATATCCTCCTCTCTTTGACTGCCAAGGACATTGATTATAAGTTTGAGTTGGTTAAGGCACTCGGTTCCAGGGAATAATGGCTTACGACCAAGAAGCTCGGCAAAGATACATCCAACGGACCACACATCAATGGATGTCCCATAGTTGTCGCAGCACAGAAGAAGTTCCGGGGCCCGGTACCAGCGAGTGACCACATACTCAGTCATGAACTGTCCCTTCCCATTGCTAGTTCGTGCCAGCCCAAAATCGCAGATCTTGAGGTCACAGTTTGCATTGATTAGAAGGTTCCCTGGCTTCAAGTCTCGGTGGAGAATGTTAGCTGAATGTAGATACTTCAAGCCTCGAAGCAACTGCGAATTTGAAAAAGTAGGAGGGTGCAAATCACGTGAGAAAAAGAAAAGATCATTGGATTGGCAGTCTAGCTTCACACAATCCTTGGTAGAAATTTCAGAAACCATGTAAAACAATATCAACAAAATTCTGACTAATATAAGACAATCAAAAAGAAATATATAGGATCGCCAATTTTTATTATGTGATTAAATCCATACTAGCTAGAAGAAGAGCAAGTAGCATAATAACATTTACAAATTTCCAATTAAACGATAAGATTTAGGAGTTAATGGTTCTTCCTCCCCTCATGTTGCCACAACAAAAACAGGTTGCACAAACTATGCTGCATTTTCAACACCAAGATTTTCCATTTCTTTTACAGAAGTCGGAAAAGCAAGATAAGTTGTCAAATGTTTCGTACACAAGCTCTAAGAAGTCAGAGCAATCATCTGGCTTAAGTTCATCTCTTACAATTTTCCAATGTTTTGATGAACTGAGGAGGCATTAAGCTGTGACCACAGTAGATGCAGTAAGTGCTAGGGAGGGAAAGTTAAGCCTACCCTGTCAAAGAATACTTCAGAATGCTATTAGAGAAGTACTCCCAGAGAAGTCATACTCGCGTTCATATCTCCAGTATACCTCATAGAGACATGAGGCAAAAATTATCTTCCAAACTAAATCATCCTGGCTTGTGGACTCATCTGAATCTTAAATTGACCTTATGGATATAAAACCAGTAACCTAAAATGGTGTTCCAACCAACTACAAAATATAAATATAATTTCCCATGAAGCAGTCGACTAACACAAAACCATTGGCCCAGGGCAATAGTATCCATCCATCATTGTGGCAAAACTAAAAGATATGTGATTATCAAGAGCGTATGACTTTTTTGCTTGCATTGGACTTTCGGGTTTTGATGAAGCAAGTTATAACTGCAGGGAAGAAGCACCTTAAGACTAAGGAGTAAATAATCTTGAGATGGATATTCAAGACAAAAGTGATCCAGTAATCCTGAGAAAAACTCTGTGGATGCGAAATCCAGTCACCACTTCTTCATTCTTCAAACTAGCTCATTGCAAGGTCAAACTTAGTATGCCCATGAAGTCAGCCAACAAGGACGACTATCATAATATAAAAGGCAACAGAAGATTAAAAGTGGGATGCTGTTAACTCCCACAACCTCATATTTACTGTACAAATGAATTTGCACATCCAACATGAACAGAAAAAGCAATCTAGGGAGCCACTTGCTCAACAATATGCAAATCCAAATGGTGGTAAATGTCCATCTCAACATGCCCAAGGCAACAAATTTGCTTTTACTGAAGATGCAAACATCCATGAACTTGCAACATCTCAATAATTCATGCCATGACAAAGTAAAATTTTATGAAAGGATACCTGGAAGAGGAAATATTGGCAGTGGTCATTTGTAAGTGTCTGAGAGGATTTGATAATCTGGTGCAGATCTGTGTCCATGAGCTCATAGACCAGATAGACATCTTTGAAACTTTTCCTTTGGATAGGCATCATGACGTCTTTCAGAGCAATGACATTCTCATGCCGAAGATGCCTGAGAAGCTTTATCTCGCGCAAAGTTCTCAGTGCATCAACCCTATTCTCAAAGGCATTGTGTATCTTCTTTATCGCCACCTTCTCATTGGTTTCTCTGTTCACAGAAGAGCAAACGATGCCATAAGCTCCTCGACCAATGGGCTTGATGGGCACGTACTTTGTGTCGATTTCAAACAAGGTCTGCCACATAGAGTAATAGTGCTTTCCCTCGGGACAAACCCCATTTGGTGGCTCAACTGGTGTTGCCATTTGCCTGCAAGCCAAAGCATGGATGAACAGAGACATGTTAATTCTCACTTAGACGGAATCCTGAAAAAGTGGTATGTGCAAATGACCTCCAGGGACAATGGCATGTAAAGCAAGTCATAAACTAGGAACCATTTTAAAATCCGGAGACAAATGCATCTCTGCTCAGCCATATAGGCCGGAAGCTAGGAGCAATACTACAGCATGTGAAATCAGACATTGTTAGCTTAGCTTCTGAAAAGTGTTCGATTCCCATGTAATAACCAACAATCGCACACATACACATAAACAACAAACAATCTAATCTGCTAAAAGAACTTCATGTTCAAGCCGCCTGTAAAGAGGCATTCATAATCATAAATTCAGGAGTAATAGCACCACACTTGTCAATCCTACTCTGCCTGGAAAAACATAATTCAATAACGAAAACACAGGGCTCATTTAGGACAAATCTAAACACAGATGAAATCAAGACGACAACACATTAACCAGACACTAGAAGGAAACATGGAAGCCTTTCGATTCAAGAACAAAATTGCAGTTTTCTCTACCTTGGAAAAAAATGTTATCTTTTTTCATCTTATTTTATTAATACTAGTGATAATGTGCTGATGCTCAGGAGACTTGCGATCACGTGAAACACTGAAACAGTGAGGACCGAGAGTGCCAAATTAGCAATAGCCCAGTTATTGCAAATAGCAAAGGACCATGATTATGAAGAATTTTGACAAATACTAATACATGAAAATACTAAAAAAGGAAATCCATCACCGCGAACCCTTAAAACTTTCCACTGGTTCCTTACCAATCCTTGTTTCACTTCTACATCCCATGCTTCAAACCCAACAGAAAAGGTCAAAAAAGAAGAAGAGAAAAGCTCTCCGGAAAAACTAAAAACAAAAATTAAACGTCTAACTAGCGGATCCTCCAGTTCAGAAGTGAATCCAGAAGCTCATAACAAGTGGAGCAAAAAAGACGAAAGAAAAAAAAAAAACTTACTCTTTATGTGATCTTCGAAGCAAGCTCAAAGAACGAAGCCAATCTTCCTTAAACCCATCACCAGATCCCACTCAGTCTTTGCTCCGAGCAGACGCAGCTCATCAACTTCCCAACACGATGCAGCCTCCAAGCTCTCGTTCTTACAAGAATTCCGACCGGGGCAGATGCTAAGATCGCAACTTCACGCAATTATTCCACTTAACGCATTGGGATCTGTTTCTTTGGAGGGTAATGTTTGTCGAGCGATGAGCCCAACGGATCTAAACCTAGACTTTTGATCTCAGATTCCTCATCCCGTCGCGATTAGACCCAACAAGTCAGGGTCTGTGACCAAGAGAGGAGCAATTATTGTTTATCAAGAGATGGGTGATTCCTTTTTTTTTTTTTCCTGTTGCGATTAATGAATGCACTACTTCTTCAGGGACCTAAACACGCGGGTTTCGCCAATGCAACTGGAACGGATTTTTTTTTTTTTAAATTTTCTCTGTGGGTCCTGCTTCGGGCATGGCGATTCTTGATTTTTGCTGGATAGGGTCGGAGGAGGAAGAAGGAAAATTACATGGCTTTCGTCAGCCGAAACGACGGCGCTCGGAGGGGCTGTGGTCTCGCGGTCGTCGCCGTCACCTGAACGACGTTGTGGATAAGAGGGGCATATTCTTTCCATGACCTGTTGGATTCTTACGGGACACTCTTATCTTTGGATCGGCCGGAGCAAGTTGTCTTCTTATCTCCCTTTTGTTTAAGGGTAGAAAGGAGGCGTGTCGCCCGCCCTGGAAAATAGAGCATTAGATGGACAACGTATAATATTGTCCGTAAAAAAGGAAACTTTGATTTATCAGCTCATAGTTTTGACAGATTGAGCTAAGACCCCCAAATGTGGCCGGAATAAACAGGAGTAACTCTTGTCCAAATCCAAATTCATGGGCCCGAACGAATTGCAGCCGTTGGATTATATGATATCCACGCTTGGAGAGTCGATATAATGTCGGTCATGATGACCACTGATACTATCCATGTGGATCTGATTTAGATAAGGACTTTTCAATGGAATGGCTCATGTATGAAAGTAATGTAATGATTCGTTAGCAAATTGATGCAAACCTTTTACTGTTGGCTCAATAAGACAAGTTTGAACAAGTGACATTTTTTCGTGGAGAGACATGAAATTATGATGGTTCTGTTTTTCTTCTGGAGAAAGGCAAAAGGTGGGAAACAAGGGAGTAATAACACGTGGTTTTTCGTAGCACGAACATGATGTCATTACTTGAAAAATTGGTAAGCCTGTCATTACTTAAACATGATGTTTGACTCAAAGTTCCAACAGATTGAAAAGTCATGCTTAGTGCAGTCAAACTTATGACTTCCCTCTATAGCCCAAGCAGAAGGATCTTTCTCACGGTCAAATTGATATGTGTGTACCTTCGAGTCGTGCAGCTAATACAAAATAATTACTGACTCAGATCGATTTTTTTCATGGCTAGTGTGAAATTTATGATAGTGCTAATAAGGATCACTCCCCCGATCGCTCCTCCCCATCTTTTTACTTATCGAAGGTTCATAATTGCATGTCATGGGAACTTGACTGCTTAACTTGACTAAAAAGGTGTCATCAGAGAGAAATTTACAAACTTCCCCTGACGCACACTAAGCTTAACTTGACCAAGCACGTTAGCTTTTTCCAAATATTCAGCATGTGGTTTCTGGTGAACTCCTGCGTCCGGTATAATGATCAGATTATACAATTAACGGCTGTGATTAGTCATGAAGTATTGAAAACATTTACTACTAGATAATCTTTTCTTTTGTCATTTCATCGTGATTGTCCAATGTTATCTTATTTTTTCAGAGTAGGCTGTGATTGTGAAGGCAAGCAATTTTCATTTGAACGTTCCAAGAAGAAACTACCATTTTGCCAATAGAAGGTAGTGCCTTTTCTTGCGAGTTCTAGGATATGTAGTTTATTTTTAGGTAAAGTTGACGTCTAGAATAATTTACAATGTACAAAATATAGTAAACCTCTCTTATTCTTTAAAGAAGTAAATAGTGTTGTGGGATCATGAATGATCGCTATGAAACTAAAGAAATCACTTATCGTGACGAAATGACCATATAATTAGTCGTGAGTGTGTGCAGTGAATTGTAATTTGCGGCTTAATTTGGGCAAATACGATAAAACAGCAATGCAGTGCTTTCGGTGAAATCGGCGTTGGAGATGCTAATGGACTTTGCACAGCTCTTATTGCTTGTGCCAAGGCCAAGGCAACGGTGGCTATTGCAGTCGTTTGCATCTCTGCAACTGAACTTACTGAATGTGGAAATGCAGACTTGCGGCAAATCCTTATTATTCTTTCTTGTCAAGCAGGTCATATCCCGATCTTCAGCTCGAGCAGTCGCCGATCAAAATGCCAGGTCATGAACATCGGTAACTCCAAGCCTGACGAGTTATGTCGATTCCTTCAACGTTTCTGTCCACTAGCGAGTTAGATACTAGATAGAACTGTAGTGAAGGTATTGTCGTTCTTTAAGCAAACAACCGAAACTCGTTCTGATTGTTCTCTAGCTCTACCTCTCTTATTTTGGCATTACTATTTTAGATTGCAAGCTGCTTGACACAGCTCATGTTTCTCGAACTAGTCACGACAGCGTGCAACTTAGTGTGTATGGGTTGAAAATCCTACTATATTCATTCAGTGGGCGAGATTTTAGGTCCACCGCGTCGTTTTCTCAAGTGAGTGATCGCTAGCTCTTTCTGGCTTTGTTAAACAGTTCTCCTCTCTGTGAAAACTTGAATGTTAAACAGGAATCCATCTGGTAAGCTAAGCTATGCTTGTTCACAGTGAGCTTAAATTGTCATAGAACTTGGAAAAGGTTGTCCATCGGAGGCTAGTATTGCAAGTGGCTATTTAATTCAAAGACCAGACGAATGCTCTAGCTACTGTTTTGCAGACTGCGATCCTCTCCTAGGTCGTGAATTAGAGGGCTTAATTCTGAGAGACCTTTCATTCGGAAAAAAAGTAAAGATGTCGCAGGCGCATCTTACTTGGCAAATGGTGTTGTCACTTTGTTGAGTTTCACAGGCATAAAAGAAGGAAGATTCAGCCTTACCAAAAAAGAAGAAGGAAGATTCAGCTTCAGGATGTACTGAACAGAACTTAGACGAAGCGACGCATCTCTAGTCTGTATAAAAAAGTGGTTAGTTCCAATTCAATTGAATCATATCTTAAAGTTAGCTAAGGTCTTGCGTTTCATCCCAGACCCAGACCAGGCAGAATTTGATCGGTTGCTCCACTCGATCTCCTACAGGAATGAATTCTTCAAGTTCTCTATTCTATATATGCTGTTTCTCAGTTGCTCTTGCTCGAGTTTTGGGCGATCGCTGCTTCAAGTTATTGTGGACGTGGGACTAAAAAGAACATGACATCGAGATATAGGGTTGCATTTTTCGGTGAGATGTTTATCGTTCTAGTTAAGGAATATATATCTTTTGGAGCTGAGATGTTTACTAGCAGGCAGAATTTGATAGGCAGTACCAACCTATAACACTATTACTGGGGAGATATATCACATTTATGAACCCTTCATACGAGATTCCGGTTTCTCCACTCGATCTGGTGCAGGAATAAATTCTTTGAGCTCTGTATTCTATCATATTTTTCGGCTGCTCTTGCGCTTGTGTTTTGGGAGCTCTATCGCTGCTTCAAGTTATTGTGGACGTGGGACTAGAAAGAACGCGACATTGAAATATCTGGTTGCACATTCAGTTTAGATGTTTCTTGTTCTAGTTAGGGAATATATGCCTTGAAGCTGATACGGTTACTGTTCGGAATCCGATCCTGCCTTATTTCCCATTCAGCCCGTGAAGTGAAAGAGAACAAAGAGCTGAATTAATCTGATTCTGGCTTCCGACATATGTGGCTGATGCTCACAGTTATATGCTTAGCCAAACACTGTGCAGGACTGGGATGAGTGCGAATTTGATATCAAAATATCAATTCAATTGTCAACTCCCACTTTTCTTTACGGAGTTCAACTAAGATGTGGTCAAGTGGGAATCGGATCCCCCTTATCTCCCGTTCGACCGTGAAAAAGAGCAAATAAATGAAGTAATTGGATCATTGTTGCAGCATAACTGCAAAGAGAGAGAGAGAGAGAGAGAGAGAGAGAGAGAGAGAGAACAATGAAGAAGCAGATGTGACAGTGAACGTCTTAATTCCAAAAGGCTGACCGAATAGAACCCAAAGCATGGCAATATGTATATTCAACCGACATGCTTTACAAAACTCATTAAGAAAGTTGGGTGTAGCCTGATATGCTCTGCTCTCTTGACAAGCCAACTCCACCACTAATCTGCAATAAGAATTGGATGCTGATTCAATGCCTTCTCTTTGGAATATGATATTGCTCAGTCATTTCTTCCGCGAGTTTAGGTTAGGTACTGTTGGAGTTGCTTTACTTTGACCATCTGGTGCCGACAATGGGAATCGAGCGATGCCTTCCCAATCATCCAATGCTTGAGTTCGTGGACTAACTTGTATGCAGATGCTGCATAGGAGCTCTAAATATTTTCCTTTCACGTGATGATCGCTTGGTTGGCCCAGATTTCGATCCAGATGAGGAGAAAACGTCATGAAGATGACTTAATTTTCGGAAGCATCTGAGAGTCGACAACTTTACGTAATGATCTGTTGCTTTATGAAGTCGATGAAATTCACCTGCAAGCACGGTCGCGAAGTGAAAGCAACCTGACAGTGAATAGGAAGATACCCTTTCCAGGATTCGATTCGAATGGACTGTGCTTTCGCTAGGGGTGAGGAAGGAATAGTCTTGAGAGCTCAAAGTGCATCTTTTGTGCATCTGACGTTGAGTTCATTTGATGACATTGCGATCGTATGACAGCGAGAAATCCTGAACATAGTCGCCTTGTCACAGACAAAGTAATGGACAGCAGGACCGACCGACACACGAGGAAATGGACTCGTGATGGATAGCATTTGGTGCTCGGTCACGATTATATGTGGATGATACGTTCTTCTCCTGGCCTCGTGATGTGATCACCATGTGAGAGCTACACACACGGGATGTGCCATAACTTCTGGAGACCGCATGTTGCTCTTTTACAGAAAGGTATACTTGGCATGTGCAGCTCCGATCTCCCTTTAGACGAGCATCTCCTTTTCGACGAGCGTGCTTAATGTGAACACGGGGAGAGCACAAATTCGAACGACGTTGGTGTTGGGTATATTTAGATTGTTAATAGTATTTGGGGAATACGTGTAGTAGCGGCGGGCCCACGTTGAATATCGACGATGATCCACTTGTACAGAAGCCCGTTCGAAGCCTACCGCATCACTTACAATGTAGAGTTCCGCAGACCAATTTTGTTACACGTATACTGAAATCAAGAATTCGGTATGTACTGTCCAATTGTCCAAACCGTAGATCTTGATCTGGGACAGGATCCTGACAGAGTGCCCCTTGCTCTACAAAAACCCCCCACCACCCTCCATTTTCTTCCCTTGTTGTCCCATCTCCCTCTCTCTCTCTCTCTCTCTCTCTCAGAAGAAGAAGAAGAAGAAGAACGAGCCAGAGTCACCCCCAAAATGCCAAGAACCCAAGAGCTCCCAGATTGCCACCTCCTGAAACCACCCATACTCATCACCCCAAGTAGCCCAACACCCCACCACGCACTCTCCCTCTCCAACCTAGATGACCAGACGTTCCTCAGATTCTCCATCAAATACCTCTACCTCTTCAGGAAATCTGTCCCCTCGGAATCACTGAAAGCTTCGCTTGCCAAAGCCCTGGTGGATTACTATCCGCTGGCCGGGAGATTGAGAAGCGCCGGAAATACTGACCGCCCCGGTGAAGATGATGATCAGAGGCTCGAGGTGGATTGCAACGGAGAAGGTGCTGTATTCGCTGAGGCTTCCATGGACATCACCGTGGAGGAGTTCCTTGAGCTCTCAAGGTGGCCCGACAGGTCCTGGAGGAAGCTGCTCTACAAGGTGGAGGCTCACAGCTTCCTCAGTGTCCCTCCCCTTATTGTTCAGGTGAGGCTGTTCGGGATTCTCTCTCTCTCTGTCTGTCTCTCTCTCTCTCTCTCTCATTGTCATGAAGTCGTGTCTTGTCACTTCGTCTTTGTTTTTTGCGATCTGCATGTGCTTTCCTGGCAGACATTGCAGGCGAAATTTTCGAGCAACGCCAGCATGTGCTAACGTCGACTTAGAAAACCATTACAGTAAATGAAGTTGCAGATATCTAGGGGTCTGCAAACGAGTACGATCAATATTCGACGCTCAATCAAAGTCCACCGCATTTCTTGATAGACTAGATTTTGTCAACCGGTTTTAGTACCCATAGCAGTATTCACCAAATAGCTAGGATTTACTATTCAACCCAAACTATACAAAGAGAAACCAATTGTTATTCTTGTTCTCGTCATTTATCAAAATTCTGGTACTTTCAAGAATCCCTGGGAGCAAAGAAGTACTGCTTTTTTAGGACTGAGAGGTTATCTTGAACTCTTTCTCCCCCTGTACTTGCATGTGTACCACACCATTCTTCTACTACTTTCTTGGTAGGAGCTCAAACAAAATTATCGAGAATCATAATTTAAAAGGGAAAAATACCCCATTCCTAAAAGTACAAGAACATCTACACACACAGAACAAACGGAAGGATGGAGTGTGTAGGGCGATCTGGCACACACCCTGGCAGCCTACAAAGGAAGAAACGTGGGTTCAATAATTTGACTGCAAATGCAGCAGCCTTTCGGTGCAGGCAGGCAGGCAGGCTGTTTTTCCCCCGTTGCCCCTATTTTCATCTGCGCGCTCTGATCGTCGTCATGATGCAAAGTGGACCAAAAAGGAGACAAAGAACTCCAGTGGCGTGGAGTGGTTTAGTGGCGTCCGGTGCGCGGCTGCCATATTCTCCCTAATCTCTCTTGCTTTCAAGACAACGACCCTCCTAAACCAAGCGTCCCCACTCTCTCTTTCTCTCTCTCTCTCTCTCTCTCAGAGGCTTGCTTTTCCTTCGAGGTTGGTGGCGTATAGTGGTGTCCCCAATTCTTTCCTCGTTTGCCGCCGGAGTATGCCTTCGTCTATATATTTAACTAATCTGGACTTTTAGGACAACCCACAAAGTATGTTCTATCGCATTGGTTACTTGAATCTTTCGAACCAACCCTTCCGAATGAATGCACGCGGACGGGTACGAACCAGATTCGGAGAAGGCAAGAACTCCGTATTCAGAAGGGGCTGCATGCTCATGATGCCGTGGATGAATCGGATGGACCTGGAGGTAGGGAAGGGATCAAATTAACGGGTGGTGAGGTTGGTGACGCCCTGTTGTCCTTCAGAATTCCGGCAAGGAATCTCTCTCGAGACGTGGGGTGGATCGATTTGGCGATTTGTCGGCAACGTCGATTCATCTCCGCCGGCGCAAGGAAAGTCTGTCATAGCATCGTCCGTCGACCTTCGACAATTGCCGAGATTGAGCAAAACTACGAAAGGCCTGGATTTATAAATTTCATGTCCGCGTGAATTTTACTGTTAACTAAAGGTAAATATGAATGTGGTACATTGTGTATTGAGGATACTGTTTCATTTAATTTCTTTCCATCCTTCCTTTCTTTCTTCAGGTCACGAATCTCCGCTGCGGAGGCATGATCCTGTGCACCGCGATCAGCCACTGCCTTTGCGACGGCATCGGCACGTCCCAGTTCCTCCACGCCTGGGCCCACCTGAACGCCAGGCCCGGCGCCCCTCCCCCCGTCCTGCCTTTCCACGGACGCCACGTGTTGAGAATCCAATCCCGACCCCACGCGAACTCCCCTCACCCCGCATACACTCGATCCAGCCTCTTAGGAAATGACGCGGCTGCCCTCCCCGACGTCCACCGCTACCTCCAATCCCAGCCGTTGATCCCCGTGAGCGTCACCTTCGCCCCGTCCCTCATCCTCCGCCTCAAGCGGCAATGCGTGCCGTCCCTCAAGTGCACCTCCTTCGAGGCCCTCGCCGCCCACACGTGGCGGTCCTGGGCCAGGTCCCTCGTCGATCCCTGCTCCTCCTCCTCTCCCCTGACGTCGCTTCACGCAGTCGTCAAGCTCCTGTTCTCCGTCAACGTCCGAGACAGGCTCGACCCGAAGCTGCCACACGGCTACTACGGGAACGGGTTCGTGCTCGGGTGCGCTCCGGCCACCGTGAGGGACCTCGTCGTTGGGAGCAACCTGGCCAACGCGGTGAAGCTGGTGCAGGCGGCCAAGTCGCGCGTCGATGGGGACTACGCGAGGTCGACGCTGGAGACGTTGGAGGACAAGGCGGCGAAGACGGATCTCAGCGCCAGCCTGGTGATATCGCAGTGGTCGAACCTGGGGCTCGAGGATGTCGACTTCGGCGAGGGCAAGGCGGCGTTCATGGGGCCGTTGACCAGCTACGTGTACTGCCTGTTCCTGCCTGTCGCCGAGCAGCCGCACGCGGTGCGGGTGCTGGTGTCGATGCCGGAGTGCGTGGCCGACAAGTTCGAGTTTTACATGAAGGGTTTTGGGGAGAGAGAGGAGGAGAATGGGAACGGGTATGCCGGGGAAGGAGATGGATTGCGTTGCAAGGACCTGTGAATACGTTCATGCATGCCCTCCCTCTCTCTCTCTCTCTCTCGTGTACCTACGATGTTGATCTTACGATCTACCTTGAGAATAACAACACATGTCGAGGGACAATTTGTTAAAGGAATGAATTCCACAACAATTCTTTGTTAAATATATTTCTTCTAACATGATGTCAATCTCACGACGGATTAAAGAGAAATAATAACAAGTATTCGATCAAACATTGAATCGAGATTAGAGATTAAAATTATACACGGTAATTTAAATTAAGTGGACGATAAAGAGTTTATTATAAACTAACTTTCATGTGTTGATTGAATGGTCAAACACATGATTTAAAAATTATAATAAGTGCATACCCAATTCACGACATCTTCCGTTCACATAATTTCAGAGTCACGTCAACCGTCGCCTCACCTCATTATTAATGAATCCTTATTGGAGTCACGATGTGGGTGGGGGGGACAACCAGCTCCACCTGCTTCTTAGGTGAGCCTAATGACTCATCTGGGATCTGAAAAGGTCGAACAGGTGAACCCTCTGCATGTACGTGAGTGCGGATTGCACGCGCAGCATCATGCGCCATCGAAGGCCTTATCGATTCCAACAAGCGTATCTCTTTAATCAGTGCTTTTGATATTGTGTTTGGAGCGAAACCCAACTGAAACTCGCCAACATCAGCCAAAGAAAAGAAAAGAATGAATAAAGCTGGAACGAAGGGAAAAAGAGAATCAATATTGGCCTGACTCAACTCAAGATAGAACTTTCGTCAATTTACCAAGTTCGGAACGAGGCCGCCTTTATCTTGTCTTAACTGGTGACATGATGAATAAAATAGAACTCAAGTGCTCATGTCCTGCCGACTGCCACTCACGCCCTCCTCTTTTCTTATTGGAATCACGGGTGGAAAAGCATAGCTGGTGCAATATGTTAAACACGCAGGTATGATGCGGTTGCGGTGCCATCATGAGCATTCTTCTTCTTTTTCTTCTGCATACGTCCCCAGGGTACTCTCCAGTCTCCACCGTGCTCTTTTGATCCGGGAAAGCGAATCGGGGGTTTGAAAACGGTGTATGCCGTCGAACCGGGGTTGAACCGAGCGAAAACATTGAGAGAGTCGGACTGATACCCAATTATCGACCGGTTGAGGGTGCCGGCTCGATTTCCGGGATGCTACATCTTGTTGCATCATTCGACAGCAATACAATCGGAAAGGCATAGCCCGATGTCATTGCAGAACAATGCAAGAAGCCCCACATCGACCGAAAGTGGTTTTGCACGTTCAGAAAGATAACCCTCCGTCACTATGTGCTCACCAGAATTTGGCTTTAAAAGAGTGAGGGATCAGTCGGCATCGATTGATAGCTGAAGCTTTTGAGAAAGGTTTCGATCCACGAGGACAAGGGACTCCGTTGCCGCGTGTTCATGCACGGCCTAGCTCGTATGAAAGGTGGGCAAATTCCATCATACTTGTTGGAAGAGCGGGAGCCAAGGTTAACTTAGCATTCACGCACGTTAGGAGGAGCAATTATTTCAAGACATTATTAGCCGAAACCCTTTAGTTTTGATGGACCGAATTAAAGTGGGTCATAAACTATTTAGTTGGTGCAATCAAGTTCAACCCTTCTCTTGAAATGCGCCACCCGATCCTTCCCGTCATCACTCCACCACATTTTCATCCGTGGAAAAACTCCCATGGGACCATATTTAGTCAAAAAAAAGGTAATCAAAGACATTTCAAAATGATAGATCGTGAAATCATGATTGAGGATGGGCTCCACTGTTGCCAGTTGAAGCAAACTTCCTCCGACCGATACTATGATCGGTGAAGTCATAAATACGAATTGTCATATCCATTTTCTGTTAAACTTGTACGTGAATAGGTGTTAGTAAGCATATTCATAACCGCCATAACATCTTGATTGTCGTATATGTTAAGTCAATATTTTATCGTCATGGTACAAGTAATTTTCATGTTCGACTAATGAACCCCACTACACCATCGTTCAACTGCTACATAGCTCGCATGATACGTCATCTTGGGAGTCATCTTGAGAAAACTCAAATGATTCCCAAGATGGCTAACCTTTTTGGTTTCTCACCATGTAATTCTACTTAAGTACCTCTCAAAGTGCAACGAGATATCTAGAGAGAAATTCAGCAACTTCCGTTTTCCACCTGGTGCCATGACTATATGTTTGAGGACATTGCATCGACATCATATTTCTTCATAATCGGCGGATTAAATACATACTCATCCGAAATCATAGATCAGACTTTCGAAGGCATCGTCTTCCGTGACTTTGACGGCAGATTGTCTGCTTCTTTCTTTCTTTCTTCTCTTTTTCAAGAGGAGAAAAGTCATTTCCCCTTCCCATCGAGCAAGACTTTGACTATCAAAAGCCACTTTCCTTGACGTGATGAGAACTGCGGTCCAAGAAGATTTAAGTAATGAAAAAAATATACTATTCCAAAGGAGGACGGCTCAGCCCAGTCGATCATCACTTCTCCGCGATGAAAGAGCATGTAGCCACGGGAAAAATCCCGCACGCCAAGTCGAAGATCACGGTGGAACGTGGATCGACCAAACACGACGGAAAGGAAGGCGAGCTCGTGAGAGAATGCTGACGACGAGCATCTTTTGGGATCTTTGTGGCATTAATCATATCTCGTGATTGGACGGGAGATTTCTCCTGCTATAATAATGGAGATAGTGCTGGTTTGGTGCTATCTAAGGGCGGATATAAGAAATTGAGGTCACATGCTGTGCGATCTGGATTTGCTAGGATAGATCGTGGATCTTCACTTGATGGGACATGACCATTTATCAAAGTCGAATTGAGTTGTTCAATGCGCTTGATGATTGCATCCTCTCCCCCTCTTTGTTCCATATGCATAAATGTTTTCCGGAATAGATAGTTGCTTAAAGCCTCCAAATAATATCATCGTTATGGAATCTACACCTTGCATCTCAGAATTTTGTCACCTTCAAATCAAATTGCACCCTCACAACTATACTTATTCACGAACAAAAATTTATCTAAAAGGTTACAAACATATCGTGCGACAATCTATCCAATTATAAACTTTTTAATTTGATCGATATCACCATAATCCTTTTCATATTTTGTCAATTTAGACATTTTGATTAAAAGTGATAGAAAATAACTGACATGAATGCCAGCCATTTCATGTAACATATTTATGTTGACACAAACAATTTTTTGTAATTTTTTCGAATTTTAATGAATGTTCAGCTATTTTTCCTTCCTAAATTGCACTTTTTTTAAAAAAGAATCCATGGTCTTCGACATACACTTCTCTCTTCTATTCCCATCAACAACCACCACCCCCCGCCGAGCACCCTACTGTCTCCGACCTCACTAAGCATGGACTCAGGCCAGCAACAGTCCAGATTGAGGTCAGGCAACTTAATTTGGACTAGATCATGCTTAAATGGGCATTGCGAGCTTCGTCATGAGGCTCACCAGGCTCGCACCAGCCCCGTGATCAAGCCCGTCATAATAATAGTTGAGCTCGCGGCTTGCTCGAGCCCTCATGGCTGCGAGCTCCATGAGAGAGATGAGAGAGGGGCGGGTCATCGGAGAGAGGGGCACGGCAGCAAGAGACAATAGAGGCGATGTTAGGCGACAGTGGCAGGGAGTGTAGAGAACTCTGCTCTAAAGTGAGCATGAGTGAGTAGGAGCATGAAGGAAGACATGAAAAGGGAGAGAAAAACATAGTGTTGGTATATATCCATGCGCGCTCGCGCGCGTGTAGTTTGAGTTTCGAGGAGATATAATTTGATTGTTCTTAAAACGGAGTCCTTTATTCTTAGAGTAGAAGCAATTTGTTTAGCTTTACATCCATCCCACGGTATCATTTCTAATACAATATGAGCTCGAAGTTTCTTTCGTAACTCCCGGAACTTCTTCGTAGTGGCTTCATTCCATGACTCATTTCATAGGGAACCTCAAAGTGGCTCTTTTTCTTCTTTCCTATATTCATAGGGATAACGTGGCATTATTCAAGTTCTCATTATTTCTTAGA
Source organism: Melaleuca alternifolia (assembly GCA_019926035.1). Lineage (NCBI taxonomy): Eukaryota > Viridiplantae > Streptophyta > Magnoliopsida > Myrtales > Myrtaceae > Melaleuca > Melaleuca alternifolia. Next base: position 1,607,172 of record JAGKPW010000016.1, read on the forward strand.
TTCATGGACCCAATTCAATTCAATGGGATCTTTCATTCACTATTTATGCTTTCCAATGTTCTATGTGGCCGATTGACAGTTTGGTGAAATCGCATGTCATTTGCATATCCATTCCAAGTTTGGCACTCTAACTAATTCCAAGGCAATAGGAATAAATGCAACTCGGATGTGGAGGTTTGCAACCAAAATCATAAGGAGCAACGGCCTTATACTTTGAAAAACCTTCAATTATAGGTTGAATCCTCGAGATATGGAAAACTCACAAATATGAACTAATCAAGCATCCTGAGTTGAGTGCCCTGAGCACTACCTCTCCAATCATAAAAGATTAAACACTCCCAAGCACGAGAGACTTAGGATAGAACGCAAAGTCAAAGATTCTCGAGCAAGATGGAAGGTTGACTTTCTTAACAATAAGAGCAATTGAAAAAAATCAACCTCTAATTGCTCTAATTTATACCCAAATTTCATATCCAAAAAGATGTTTTTTGGGCTGATTTATTAATCTAAAATTTGGGTAAAAATTAGAATGACAGTGAAATTCCATGTAAAATCACCATGGGCGATTTGGAATAAGGGTTAATTGTGGCAAATTCGAGACTGAAGTAATAGTTGGTCATTAAATTGCCCTCTGCTGTCCATCCATCACTCTAGCAAAGCATTTTGACAGAAGGACTGACGGTGAAAACTTTCTAAAAGAACATGGGGAACCATTTTTAACCAAACAAATTATGTCGGGAACAATTTTGAATTTCTAGCAAAAAATACAAAAAAAAAACTACTTAACATATTTCCCATTCATTTATATCAAGGCATTTACCACGTATTTGCTTTTCTGATGTCGAGCATTGAAGCTATCATAGGGATGCTCCCGTTGAAAGATAATTGTCAAACTATCACTTGTCCATTGAAAAAATTACATCACGCGCCATAAATCTCATGTACAAAATGCAATCGGGTTCTAAATCTTTCGATTTGTTTAATTAAGTCCTAAAACCCTCACGATACACATAATTGAATTATAAGACTTTTGATTAAATTTAATCAAATCATTCAACTCATACCGAAAATCGCAATTTATATTCTAAACTTATATTGAAAAATACAATTTAAGAATGTCATGTAGACAATTTTTTAGTGATATTCAGACTAATTTAGATATCGCTCGGCGAGATGATTTCATTACACTTTTCATAAAGCAAAAAGACAAAAAAAAAAAAAAACAACTCGACTGAATCAATCGAAAAATTTAGGACTCGACTGTGATTCATATGTAAAATTTAAGAGGAGGCGTGCTGCCATCGCTTGATGTGGGGGCTCCCGAGCTGCTTGCCTTCTGCTGCATCAACGACCTTCACTCGATTCATCTTCATCGTCAGTGTTCTTTTCTTTTGTTTTTTGCCTTGTCTTTTTACTTTCTGGCTATTTGTTCTCTCGTGTTGTCCAAAGTAATTCGGACCCAAATAGAGAAAAATCACATGCATGTGATATGGACATGTCCTTAGTGGATTTTTCTGCTTTGGAGTCTATTCCGGAATCGAATGCCATCCGTACTTTAGATCACGAGACCTCATCGTACTCGCCCTTGATTTTGAAGATAATCTTTTAATTACCGACCCATCTTGAGATAGTAGCTTATGCTATGCACCACGCATAGCAAATCATAGTATATAGAACTTTTAAATTTGAAGATCGTTTGGCAAGAATACATGTATGTTGAGCTATGAATACGGCCTTACTCGCTTTTCGACATAATCATTGCACAAACGTACTTTAAGCTGCGGCTGCCTTATAATGTTTTCTTTCTTTCCTTTTGCCCTTTTGTGGTCAAAGCTCGCCTCAAAAGGCGGAAGATAAAAGCTAGGTATGTTCGAACTGACTTTGCATTTAGGCTGCGTTTGGTTGTGTTTGGCAGTCTTTTTGAGATTGAAAACTTATTTTGAGAATGTTAAAAATAAATTTTATTAACTTTCAGTATTTTTTAAAAATTCATTTTTAAAGTCGAACCAAACGCGACCTAAACTTATGCTCACTCGAAATATTACGGCCCACGCACTTTCACCTCTTTACGAGCCAAGATACTTGAATTTGCACAAAATGAGAATGTCGATTCCTAAAATGTCCACATATAATCCTTTTTTTTTGTACTTTTTTGGAATTTAACTAACATTCGAAACCTTAGTGAGAAAGCATGAAGAGCACCTTTTGTAGTTAGGCTTAAACTCGAGCAACACGAGCCTGTCAGTGGGCTTGGTGGGTTTAGGCCCAAAACGTGAAAGAGGCCGAATCCGCTGTTCTGCTCATCGTTTTGGGCCTCTGAAGTGTGAATGATGAACTTACGAGAAAATGGAGTCTACCACTCGATAAGTATATGTCTGGCTGATGTTTTAGTGCATAAAGGTTCAGCCGCATCGTCGAGCTGATCATGAAACCTTTTGCCCATTAATGAAAGAGCACATTTGAAGTGCCGAGTTCGATCCCGCCGAAAAAGCGAATCGAAGACCAAGCGAGACTTGTGCTTCTAGAAGAACTTTTCCATCCCGAGTAGCGTCTTCCTCGGCCGTCAGCCAGCCATAGAGTGGTACCGCCGGTCGCGATTCGCTCCGACTCGAGTGATCGAGAAAAGACGTCGCGTGATCCCGACACCCCAATCCAGCGAGCTTCTAGAAACTAAGATAGATGGGTGTAATGTTTGCATTATTTGGCGTAGCGCGGAGAAATTGGTCGTCCTAAGTGATTGTCATTAAATTTTCTGCGTAACTTTGTCCGTATTTTGATCGAGTGGAATCGGTATTTCGAGGGAGGATACGGCAAAAGATAAAAAGGGGGAAAAGAAGATATTTTTGGTGCCTGAGGAATCCCTATCCAGATCATTCTGGCAGAGAGGAGCCACGTGGCTTGCATCTACGAATCTTGAAGTTTTCGGCCGCCGGCAAAGGCAATACACCCAACGATGACGTCGTCCTAGGGAAGGGGCTCGATTGTCCAGACACGCTTTGTCTTTCTGGGCGTAATGTCGGTACTGCCCTCCTCCCTCATCCGTAATTATTCTATTTTGGCCTTCGCCTTCTTTTTCCCGACATCCGTTGATTTCCCACGTAGGCAAGTATTCATTGACGTGCCCTATTTCGATAAATTGTACTAACATTTATTTATTTCTCATAACAATAGAAAACTAGGTAATTCATAACCTCACGAAATATGACTCAAACATGAAGTCCGATGCATAGATGAATGAATCGAATATGAAAGTATCTGCTCGTTTAATGACGTACGGATCAAATCATATTGAGAGTCCAATTTTATTCACATACTCGTTATTTAACTGTCAGTTCAATTTTTTTATCTGACAAAAAGAAAACAACATTGACGAATAAGCTTTTTCCCTTCATTCCTAAATAGTCAGCCTCATTAGCTTAGAATAGATTTTCTCTTTTGCATTCATCATGAATAAAAACATCTAATTCATCAAGAACAAAACTTAACATTGAAAAAAAGGACGGAAGCGTCGAGTAAGGCACAATGTCTATTCGATCCTCCCCAAAAAAATAAAGTTGCGATGTCTACGTCTATAGTGGAGAGTACCTTTTTCTTTGTCCCAGCTTAATAAAAAAAGAGGGTCCATTTTGAAATCGATCGTTGACCTTGTAATATTATTGACTCAATCATCGATAAAATTGATATGTAGTAGTAGTATTTGAAAAAAAAAAGTTGAGCCCTCTCCATTGAGAAAAATATCGTCAGTAATAAGAACCCCGCACCAAGGTTATAGTCGTAAATTGGGATAAAAATTATTGGATAAAAAAGACAATTCTCGTATTAAATTCCTGAGTAGAACGTTGTTTAATAATATCTCTCTCTGTGTGCGGACAGGGGAAAGAATCTCTTATCCCTTCTCTCTCTATCATTTTCTCTCTCGGCCATTTTTATCCGATCCTTCCTTCTGTTTGTCGGTCCTTCGACTCCATTTTCTTCTTCCACTACGCTCTCTCTCTCTCTCTCTCTCTCTCTCTCTACGTTTGCTCGTTTTGATCCTCTTTGCTCTCGCGGTCGTCTCTCGCTTTAGATCTAATCCCAGTGTGACCTTCCGCGCGCGCGCCAACTGTCCGCGAACGTTCCTCGGAGCCTTGGGTTTCGCGCGAAGTTCCGGTCCGGCGATCGGAGGTGGATTACGGACATCGGCGATTGGTTTCGCGCTCCAGGTGGGTTTCGATAGGCTTTTCTTCACTGTTTCGAAACCCCCCTTTGTTTTTGCTTTTGTTTCTTTTCGCGAGAACTGGGTGTAGATGGGAGAGTAGGGCTTTGATGATCCATTCCTTTTGCGTTGTTGTCTGCTCAAGCCGAAGCGTTAAACTTGTTTGACTCGTTTCGTTAATAGCAACAGTGTACTGTAGGAGATTGGAGTTTCGTGTATGTTACCTGTTCGAGCGGGAGTCGATGTCTGAGCACTGAGAAATTTCTTTCTTTCTTTTTTTGGTATTTTCACGCGCGTCCAATTGGGTTGGTGTCTAATATGCTTGCGGTGGAAGCATTCTCGTCATAGCAAAGTCAAGATCGCTCGGAAGTCGAATTCAGTTCGGAACTCTCTTTAGTCTGTGCCAGATCCTTTTCCCCCCCTTGTTCCTGTTTTATGTCCTGTTTCGAGTTTAATTCTCTTTCTCCGTCAATTTCTTCACTCCATAAACTTTGATAGAGGAGGCATGGGGTCATTACGAGGACCAGTCATTTGTCCCACCGTCCGTGCGAAGCAAGGTGGTCCCTACACTGCCCCTGTGACTGCCCCATTTGTGAAGCCTGAGCTTGGTAGAAGTGCGCTCTGGGGATGCAGGGGATCTTTTAGAGCTAAAACTAAAGTTGCTGTTGTGACTCCTCGCCTATCAAGTAGTCGAAGATGCAGGACGCCACAGTGCAGCTTCAGTTCATCCTCGGACGGTAATGGAAGCACTGCAGAGAACTTCAATGAAAATGATGAAGATTATGTCAATTCCAGTATTGTTGAAGCTGGTATGGAATCCAGATGTTGATCGTCGATATGGTTGCTTCTTTGTCCTCTTAAAATTCATATATGTTTTTCATCCAGCAGTCTCTCATTCTCTCTCTCTGTTTTTTTTTTTTTTTGGGTGGTTAAGTCTGTATTTGCTCAACCAGAGTAAATCATGGGTTGACAAATCCTGTTACATGCGAAAATCACAATACACCGCACTCTCTTACTGAACATTGAAAAGAATGGAAGACAATACGGCAAAACAACCTCGGAGACAACTAAAACAATCTCAAAAATTCACCTCCAGTTGATTTCGGTCAATTTAATGACATTCACTTTGGTAGTCATCCCTGGCTAAAAGGGGAGGCCATGGTCCATGATTAGGTTTCCCCATTTGGGCTGTTAATTAAATTCGTAAATATGTGTTTAATGACGATAATGTTAAATAGCATGCTTACAAGTCAAAAGCTTATATATGTGTACGTGAATTCTTTCTATGTTACCCTATTGCTGTCACCTATCAAAAACTTTAAGTTCAGTTTGAATTTGATGTGCAATGCAGTGACAGCCACAGTCTGGTTAAGTCTTTGATATTAAGATGTTATTGCTTTCATAATTAGCGTAGTTCATCTGCCTAGTATTAGCAACATGGTGCAAATAGAAGATATGCATCTTTTTGTAAAACAGGTAGAAGGTTTAGTACAGTTTAAAGCTAGTTCTACTGCAGTGTAGGTCCAAACAGTTTTATACCTTATGCTTTTTTCAAACCTTGCATGGTTATATTAACTTTTGGAATTTAAAATTATGAGAATGGGGTTCAAACCACTGATGGAAGAATTGTGTGAACTGATTTTGGATTGATTGCTGAGAAAGATTAAAGCTTTGAGTTTCAAGCAACTTCCATGGGAAGTGTAAGCTTCTTTGATTAAATGTTGTTTCCTGATTCTAGAAGAATGTATAAGCTCTTTCCTCGAGTAATTCCCTACCCTAGTTGAAGTGAACTGCATGCTAGTCATAGTCTAGATTGTTGATATCTTTATACCTTATTTGTTGTTGACAGTTGAGGTGAAGAGTGGGGCAGAAGGCTTCACGATTAAAATGAGGGACGGAAGGCATTTAAGATGTGTCCATAACAATCCTCAAGGGGGACATCTGCCAGATTATGCTCCGCATCCTGCTATTGTCCTAAAGATGGAAGATGGGACTGGCCTTCTCCTCCCTATAATTGTTTGTATGTGTTTCTTTTTTTCTTTCTGTTTTTCTCCCCTTAAGATGATCTCATTGTTGCATGAGTATCATCAGGAGTGTCCCTGGCTGCCATGAGGAATGTTCTCATCCTTCTTTAATCTGCTTGACTGCAGTGGAGATGCCAAGTGTTCTTCTCATGGCTGCTGTGCGGAATGTTCAAATTGTATGTCTTTATGTTTTTTTCTTGTCTTTTCTTTCAATTGTTTGTTTTCTGCACTTTGTGGTAGAACAATGGATTCTGTTGGCTTGGAAACTAAACAGTACCCTTTGCTTTTGGTTCCAGGCTAGACCGACTTTATATCAAGTGGTTAAGGAAATGATTGACAAGATGGGATATGAAGTAAGTTTATGTTTTATCTGGTTTTTGTTCATTATGATGCTCTTTTGCATTGCCTTAAACGCGGTTCCTGCAGGTCAGACTTGTCAGAGTGACTAAGAGAGTTCATGAGGCATATTTTGCGCAGCTATATCTTACAAAGGTTGGATACTTTTACTTGAATTGATCTTTCTTTTTTCTGAATATATATATACATATACATTATGTGTATATATATATATATATATATATATATATATATATATATACAGGTGCATGCATGTATGTATGTATGTATGTATGTATGTACAGTCTGGATTTTTTGCATTTTATGCAGATGTCACATTGTAGTTTTAATACATCTAAGCTTTTTATATGGTTCTTTTCTCACAGGCAGCGAACATATGCTTGTTAGGAAAGGATAAATTAACAAAAGACTTTGTGATTTATATCGATATCAGAAAATTGATTCGTCTCTTATAAAAGAGGCTGATATTTAAGTAAAGTTATATTGTTATCTCGAAGTAAAGTTTTTCGCAATGAATGATCTTGAGCTTTTATTGATCACAGATGGACAACAAGTCGGAATTTGTCAGCTTTGATCTCCGACCTTCAGATGCCATCAACATTGCAGTAAGATGCAAGGTACTCAGGAGTGACAATTTATGAATTATTTCTTAAGGGCGCGTAATTTGAAAGTTCAGGTATTGGCTGTAAAGTAGAATAACAGGGTAGCTAGAAAGAAAGATCTTTGTTTAATATATGGCCCACTTCTCAAATTAGGAACGCAGGATCTAAAAATCAGTTAATTGCTTATCATCTTAATTATTCTGTTTGCCTGCTGAGGACTGAGTAGTGAATCAGTATACAATTCAATCGAAAGGAAAATAGAATCTGTATATTTTTAGTTCTTTTGGCACCTCTTAATCTCGAAGTAACTTAACTGATTTCATCACTATGAGATTGACATTCCAAGAAGCCTTGTTGATGAACAGTCCAGGATGTTTGCCTTTTCATTTTTGCCTTAGGGAAGGTGTGGCTTCTGTTTGTTGGCAGGTGCCAATACAAGTGAACAAATATTTGGCTTACAGTGATGGAATGAAAGTTATTGAGTCTGGCAAGCTTTCAGCGCAGACCCCTGGATCGGATGGGTTGTTGTTTACAGAACTTGATAGGTTTGTCTAATAAGCTTGTTTGGTTTGCTATTTCAGTACTAATGGAATTGAGGGCATTTAGAAGAGTGCATGTGTTTTATGTGCTGCATATGTGAGCAGATCTCGTGGAGCATTGTTATGTGCACAATTCGTTTGATACAGTTATGCTTTAAGCCGTGTTCTATGGATATTAATGAAGGACAAAACTAAGACTGCATTGTTTTCAGGCCCAGTGGTCAGCCATGCATTGAAACAAAAGAGTTTGATCTGGTGCGCAACATGCTCATAGCTGCTGTAGAGGAGCGCTACAGAGATGCTGGTATGTCTTGCTTTCTAAGCTATTCCTTTTTTTTTTTTTTCCGTTTCTTTTAAGTTTTGGAGCATGATCTGACAAACAAGGATATCAGTCCTGTTCCTCTACATAAGGTTGGTTGCTGTGGTTCGTTTGTCTATTCATTTATATTTTTACTTAATGCATGTATTCCCACACTGTGAGCTTTCACTTGTGGGACTTCAATCGTTTCCACTCAATGCCTTAAATCATTAAAGTCTATGTTTCTATTATGGGTGTTAAATGGGTTGTCCCTGCCTGGACTTCCTGGTTTTGATTTTTGCTAGTATACGCCTCAAAATTCAGCTAAGATTAGGAAAAATTCTTAGTCACAAATTTCTTGAAATAACGTCTTTGCTGGAGAGAAGTACTATGAATCTTTAGTCATCAACTGCTTGTGAAATGAGCTTGGAAGAGTGCACGTTCTTGTTTTTGCTCTCAAGTCTTTCGTGCATGGCTTTTGTGGTGATCCTTTGTTCTGTGGCAGCTCAATGGAGGGACAAACTAAGCCAGCTGCGAGCTAAGAGAAACTTCACATGACACGTAAAGGTTGTCTTAGCGCACTACTCTTTTAACTCCTCCTTCGTCCACCCTCCTCTTTCCTTTTCATTGGCTCCTCCCTTATCTTCTTTTTTCTTGCTAACTGAGAACTCTTTCTTTCTGTCCCAGATGTCGCCACGAGTTTGAACTGTACATAAACATTATTCTAATCCGACGGGGACACCATTTAGAGTGATCCCGTCATGTCCGCTCCCCCTGCCTCCTCATATTGTGTATGTAACAATGTTTGTGAATATATATATGTATAGAGACGAACTCACAACTGTTGATGCTACGGTGAAATGCGAAAGTGGTCCATTGAAGTCGATGATTAATGCTTAAATCCCGTTTTGAGACGAGGCATCATTCATCATAGAATGTGACACGTTACTGCTGTCTGAATGATGGGGTTGGTCGGATCCGGTGCGGCATCTAGACCACATTCATTGTGCGTGAATCACAAGATTGTTCGTGGCGTGGCGTACGTTGTTTGTTTGGTGGAGCGAGCATCAATGAAAATCACACGACATGATTAAAGAGGGCTTAGGAGGATGGATTGATTGTCGTTTGCCGTGACCTTGAGGGTGGGGGGAAATTATATGGTCCGTCTTGATGGGACCGGTTCGGCATGCGATGTAGATCGTTAGAGAAACATAGAAAAGGGAAAGTAAAAACTTGATCCGTCAGATTTGCTTCAGAAAATTGAATCTTTTGTTAGATATCTGGCACATTAGGTTGCCAAAGATTTTAGCAAAAGTGTAAACGGAAGTTTAAGATTAGTAACATACTTTATTAATAGTAGTATATAAGAAAGAAATTTGCTGTGGAATATCATGAAATTGTAGTACTCGAACAACTCATGAGTACTAAAGAAAATTAAGCAATGTTACAAGTACTAAAGGAAATTGTTGCTTGAATTTGAAAAGCACAAATGTTCAAACGTTTGGGATCGCTTTAATAATATCACTAAAAGAGCTTTGAAACTTTTAACTTCTTCATGTTTGTTTTTTTTTCTCCTTCCTCACAGACGAGTTGCAAAGGCCAACAAGTCCTTGGCTTCACCTGATCGACAAGCTCGTCCATGGACTGTGGCTAGTCATTGGTTTTTGCCTTCTTCGTGGCCAACCGATCCACAGAAGAAGAAGAAGGAGGAAGGAGGAAGAAAACAAAAACAAAGATATTTAGGAATAATAATAGTAAAAATCATTAAAAAAAATAACGTTTGATAATTTCCACTAGCATACCAAATGACGGAAAATATCTCCTCAAAACGATTCACTTTACGCGCAATAAACGCCCCTGACTAACGATAGAGAAACAAGTTTTCTTCTAATAGGTAGGCCATGGTCATTTTCTTTTATGGAAGAGAGGTTGAGCCCCCACATTGACTTTGCGGATTAGGATTTCATATCATCAAATTGGAGCTCATTTGGCAAAGTTGGAAGCAAACGGGAACTTCGGCTAGCGTTTCGCATTCGCAAAGTTGGGTTCTTTTTGCCCAACATGAATTACTTGTCGTAATCATAGATCTTGAAGCTAATCGAGTAATTAATCCCTTATAAGATAAGCGAAATGACTTCTTTTTGACTTGATTGACACGTAACTTCATCGCCATTGGTCGCGTCGGGTGCCAAATAAGCCTTCTTTGGATGGAAAGACTTAAGGTTATATTTTTGAATGGCACATTTGAAAAGTGAGATTACTTTAATCCCGAGGGTATGCATCGGCGTATGTTTTTGACTATTGTGCAAAGGCTCGTCTAGTGTACGAGAACATCCATTGAAGATACCTACGCCCGAGGGGTGGCGGGTGGTTCCGTCGTCGCTTGTTGTCCGGCGGCACATCAACGCCTGTCGACACGAATCACGGATCTCGTTTTCTTCTGGCCGGAGCCGCGGGAGCCCGCGTGATTTAATGGTTGAGATTAATTGGGCTCACGCACGCTCGGAGCCGGTCGATAAATTTTTTCTTTTGTTGAGAGGGACTGGGGTTGGTCGGAGGTTGGTTGGCTTGTTTAGGTAGGCAGCTGTATGTTCTATCTATCTTCTCTCGTCACTGAGTTTTAGGTTGACTTTCACTTCTCACTCAAAGTTCTATTCCCAATCCGGTCACCCCCTCATCATTTTCTTTGCATAATGTTTTGAGAGCATCGCGTGCTCAAATCCCCGGATTCATTGGTTATGGTGACCCTAATGGTCTGTAAAAGCTTTTGGTATGTCCACGGTGGAATCTGCCATGTTAGTCAAACTTTTATTATGAGGTGCCTTTTTATTATTCTTTCAAAAGAAAATTGGTCAAAGCTCGGAGCTAAACCCATCGCGACACATTTATCATGAATTTCTTTTTCCATGCACACACACGCACACAAAATCCTAAACTTGCACCTTAACGACAGGGTTGTCTTTCGATTTTTCAGCGAAAATAACATCGTCTTTGTTTCACTTGACACCGCGTCAAATTCGATTTACCTGTCGAGGTCTAATTAAATTTTTTTTTATCGATGTTCACTGACGTCACGCATATATAAATTTGAGATTTTTTCCTTGTGTTAGAAAAGAGGAATTTCAATGCAAATATGTAAAGGTATAGTTCTTTTCTATATTTATTTTTTTTAATAATGGAAGTCAACTGTTTGTTTGTTTGTTTTGTTGTTTTCCTTATTTTATTCGATTCCTTAAATTTATTTCCTTATTTATATTATGGGGTCGGGTAGCCACGAACCAGTGAAAAGCAGCGGGGCGCGACGAGAAGTCAGTAGGCTCGCTTACTCCCTCCTCCCGCCAAAGCACGCGATCGCTCGAAGCCAATTAGATCGCCATCGGCCATCGCCATCATCATCTTCATCAGTCGAGTTCTTCGCTCTCTCGCTCTTAACGTCCGCACCACAACGTACGCTTTCCCCCTCTGCGTTTCTTCTTCTTCTTCTTCTCTCTCTTCCCCCTCGGTCGGGCATTTGCTTTGGCGTTACACTTGCGGCCCTCGACTCCATCCGCCAATCTCCGGCACCCGCGCACATGGACGCCTAATCACCGCCGGCGTCGCGTCGAAGACGATCCCCCCTCCGCCCCCTTCGGTGTTCGCGGCGAGTATTTCCTCTTTCGAGGGCGAATCGCTGGTGAATTCAACTGACTCGTGCCTCGGAACTGGTTCGGTCGAGCTCGAGGACTGTGATCCATGTCTAATCTGGTCGAGCCAGTCGCGCGAACGTGTGAGTGTAAACCCGCCCTTTATTTCTTGGCTTCTGCTTCTTCTGTTTCGGGGTCTCTTCGCTGTTCGAGCAATTATCCGTCTCCTCTTCAGTCTACTGTTTCATTAGCATTGCTCTTCTTCTTTTTCTTTTTTTTTGGGTCCTCGCGGTTTTTGGAGGTCTTCGATGGACTAACAAGGTTTCGAGTCCGACGGCATTGTGTGGTGGTCGCTCTTCATGTGGAACAATGGATGCAATTCTGGCCTTTATGATCTTATTTCATTTGCACCGATAGAATTTAGGTGCACGTAGGTGTTTGAAACGATTGAATCAGTTCAGGAAGGTGTGACAGGCGCATGAATTATCAGCTCATCACAATGCGTTGTCTTGGGAATTTTGAAGTTACTTTTTAAATAAAAGGTAGAATCAGTCAACTAATGTAATCTCCATCCGGATCAGGATGTCTTTGTCTATGGAATGATTGCCTTTCGGTTCTCCAAAGACCTTCTTTCTATTCGTATTGATAAATTCATTCCGGGTCTATGCTGTTTCCTTGCTAAGCTGCAAAATGTAGACGTGTTAGTTGCATAAGGTAGTCTCTTTGCCGGACCTTGAAACTTTAGTTCCTATAGATATAAAGTAAAAGATAATCAGACCCTTACATAGTATACACTAATTTTCACAGTACAGTGGAGGCATAGATAATTTTGTCGCTTCAGTGTAGTAACTTGTTCTTCTTTGATTAGATGTATTACCATCTCTTGACACACGAAAGCAATCAATCTACTTTATTCAGTGTGTTTCTTGATCAGTTTGAGTTAAAACTTGACCAAACCTTTACATGTTGAAGGCTCTGAGGGGCTCTCTGGTTATGATGAAAGAAGAGAAAGGAAGTCCGATTTTGAGACCTCAGAGGATGACCGCAGGACAAAGATTGGTAATCTGAAGAAGAAAGCGATGAATGCATCTAGCAAAATCAGACGCTCTCTGAAAAAGAAAGGCAGGAGAAAAAGCGATCCTCGCCTTAGCTCTGTTTCAATTGAGGATGTTCGTGATGTAGAGGAGTTAAGGGCTGTAGATGCATTTCGGAGGGCACTCATTTCTGATGAATTGCTACCTTCGAGACACGACGATTATCATATGCTCTTGAGGTGAACTTCCTCTCTTATTCTCTTGTCTGTGTGTGTGCATGTACGAGCTTCATCACACTAATCCGCAAGAGGACTGAGTCACTGGATTGCATTTCTTCACGGGCATGTTAAAGTGGAAGCATCTGTCCTTCTCCTCCTCCTCGTTCCTTCTGCTTGTATTTTTGAAGCATGTGCAGATTTCAGTGGGAGTTTACATTTGAAGATTGTTGATGAGCTTTATTTTTTAAAAGAATTAAAACTGAGTGCTTTGGGTCTACCTGCACTTTGTTGGCTGTCTGTCATCATTTCTTTATGCTTGTCTAATGTTATGAAAGTGAATCAGCAAATGAATGACTCCGTGTTGCTTTCTAATTTTTTATGCAGTGATTAAAAATTTTGAAATGCTAATGCTGCTCATTAGACAAGCATTTATGAGCTTAATTGCCACATTCTATACTTAAAATGTGATTGAAGTACCCGATGCAAGAAAACATTTTCCTATTGCTGCAATTCCAGAGATTAACCTTCCTGCAATCTTTCACATTGAAGACTTGAAGATCACCAATATTTTCAGACTAAAAGTTCCCTTTTCTTCTCCAGAGACTGCAAATTGTCAAAAAGATATTGGTCTTTGTAAGGAAAGCATTTATAAGATTTTGCACCATGGGCTATTCTTTTCAGCTTTATGATCTCAAAAGCTGGGATGACCTTTTTCTGCTGTAACTATTACCTGCAGCCCTTTGCTCATGAATTTGAACTTAGGGAAGCTCTTTCTTCCCATCATTATCCACAATAGTTTGTGGAAATCTTGTCATGTCAAAGTTCCACATTTCTGTATTGATGTCAAAGACTTTATATTGGAATGTTTTAATGTTCGAGGAATCTGTGGAGTTTTCACTTTCACAACGTCTATGCTCTACATTTGTTGCTCCAGTTTGGCTCTTTCTTGTGAATTAGCTTTCAAACGATTGGTTATACAGTTTGGTCTCATTTGCTCTGTTGTCTACATTTTCTTTGAATTTCTTTTTGTGTACAGTAGATTGTGTTTTGCTCGGGCATCTATCTTCTCTTATGAGCTTCATTCATTTATTTCTTGATTGAAAAATAGATAATGTACATTGGTGTTGCCACCTTTGAATTTCTCAATTCATCTGTTTTGTTTCTCAGATTCTTGAAAGCAAGGAGATTTGATGTTGAGAAGGCAAAATGCATGTGGGCAGACATGATCAAATGGAGGAAAGAGTTTGGCGCAGACACCATTCTCGAGGTATTATGGACTATTCTTTCTCATGAGATCTCTTGCTTTTCAAGACTGAAATTCTGGGAAATGTTAAATTTTTTTTAAGTCGTGCTCAAAAGAGGAAATTTATAAGGCTAAGCTGCAGTTTTGTGCTGTTTTTTTCATGCTTGCTGTTGTTACTGATTTTAAGACGCTAAAAATGTCCCTGCATCATTTCAGGATTTTGATTTCACTGAGAAGAATGAAGTCCTAAAGCACTATCCTCAGGGTTATCATGGAGTTGATAAGGAGGGAAGACCTGTTTATATTGAAAGACTGGGAAAAGTTGATGCTAACAAACTAATGCAAGTAACTACTATGGATAGATATATCAGATACCATGTTCAGGAGTTTGAAAAGAGCTTTGCGATCAAGTTCCCGGCTTGTTCTATTGCTGCTAAGAGACACATTGATTCAAATACAACAATATTGGATGTGCAGGGCGTGGTATGTTGCAAGATGGAATACTTTGTTCTACTGTAGTGTTGTAGTGAATTATCTTGGTATGTTCAAAACCATAATTCTCTTTGCTAATGATGATTATAGGGCTTCAAGAATCTGACCAAATCTGCTCGAGAACTTATCATGCGGCTCCAGAAGATTGATAGTGACAATTACCCAGAAGTATGTTACAAGGAAACGAAATTGTTTTTTCTTTTTTTTTGGTGTCTTTCAAAAGCAGACACACATTTTCATTTAACATTTCAACTTTGGTCTTTACTATTTTATATGTTGTCTTACACAATTATATTACATATTTCAGACACTTTTCAGAATGTTCATCATTAATGCTGGTCCTGGTTTCAAGCTTCTTTGGAACACAGTGAAGTCTTTTCTTGATCCCAGAACTACTACCAAGATACATGTATTTTTCTGTTTGCTAATGTTTTTTCTTCACACCATTCAAAGCACTATGCAGGGTCTTTGAATGTCATTTCAGACCCACTAACTTGAAATTTCTCCTTAGGTTCTCAGCAACAAGTACCACACCAAATTATTGGAGATAATCGATGCTAGGTAATTGAAATTCCCCTGCTTCTTTCAGTTTTCTTCTTGGATAGGTCTGTTCATTCAATTTTTGACAGAACGCCAACTATTATAACTTCTGTAACATTATTAATCGGAGTTTTCTTGACTCTGTATATTTCTTTAGTGAACTACCAGAATTTCTTGGTGGTAGCTGCACTTGTGCTGGGGAGGGGGGTTGCCTAATGTCTGACAAGGGCCCCTGGAAAGATCCCAGCATTTCCAAGGTCATATAGTGATATTTTTTACATCTGATTTAGAACTTAAAGATGCCTTTCTTTTGTCAATTGCCGGATTGATGGATTTAACAGTGAAACTTTTTGCAATATATGTGTAGATGGTTCTTAAAGGTGAAGCACAATGTTCTAGACAAATTGTGACCGTTTCAAGCTGTGATGGCAGAATTGTTTCTTGTCATAAACCAACTCATCCAGTGGTATGTTTTACTGAAGCTGTATCATGAGGCAGGCACCTCTGAACTAGATGTTCAGTTTCTCCATGGCAAGATCAGGATTAAGTATCCAAATTGATTTTGACAATTTTGGAATGACCTTCAGATGCAGAAAACAAGTGATACATCTACAGCTGAGTCAGGCTCTGAAGTGGAAGAAATTGTTTCTCCAAATGCAACCAGGAGCTATGTCCTTCCAATATTGACCCCGGTCTGTGAAGAAGTAAGTATTAAACAAGTGAGGCTCAGAAAAGAAATAAAAGAAAAGAGTTAATGAACAGAAACTTATTGTGGAAGCACAGACGATTATTCCTTTTTAACTGGGGAGTTTTAGTTTGATGCAAGGACTGCTTGATTCTAATATAAAAGCAAAAACAACGATAATCTCATCTTTAACTAGCAAAAAAAGAAGAAGAAGAAGAAGCTGCTCTTTTTTTCCTGCAGTGTGGTAATAATGATCCTCTGCATGCTATGTTTTCTAACATTATACTTCATATTATATAGTGTGCACACTGACCATGCATCCTCTGTATTACTACTGTGCAATTATTGAGAAAAAAGCTATGAATTTGTGCAAAAAGTAATTGTAAGCTACAGAGAAATTATGGTTAATAAGTAACGGTTGAATAATTTTTTCCTTGAATAAAAGGATTTTCTTTCATCAAATGATCTCTTTCGCTGGAGAAATGTACATACCCTTGGTCTTCTCCTTCAGCTTTCAATTAGTTGAGTAAAACAAAGAAGGGAGTTGACCTACGGTCACTCATGATTTTTCCTCAACAGAGGATGCATCACTTCTTTGACTATAAATCAATAGTCTTAGCGAATCATGCAACAGAAAGTTTCTGCTGTTGCCTTGCTGTGCTATCTTGGGTTAGAGATTTCTCCGAATGGCAGTATCTCTGCGGGAAAGAATACGAACTCAGTCTGTTTTGCAGTTTTCATGTTGTGTACACTTTACAGAACCAAACACCATTGTGGTTGTGTCGAAGAACACTGGAATGCTTAGTGGTTTAAGACCATCCTCTACTTCATTCTGCGCACAAAGTGTAAATAAGAAATACTTTAAATGTTCAGCACCAAGATTGGTCTGGTTGAAATGTATAAATGCAATATTACTGTGGTCATTGGCTGATTTTGTAAGGTTGTGGGGCTAGCACTCTCTCTCTCTCTCTCTCATAGTCAATTTTTGAAGCACTTCTAAGACATATCTGTGCATGGTGCTCTAATTGGTTGAAAAGTTTAAAAATTTCATGATATCAATTGCATTAATGTGGACCTAAAGTTTTGTATAACATGTCTTGAAGCATTCATTTGTCAATTGTTTTATATGTGTGCAAAGCAATTAAATACTTGATTTATATTTTTTTGAGGACCGTGACAGCTGAGACTTGTCATGATGCAGAGGTTTATTTCTTAGGTCTTTGTCAAACTAATCAAATAATATGTCTCCTAGACTAGATTGGTCTCCTCGTACTAGTTAACTTTCAAGGCTACAAGTATGGCTGCTTATCTGTCGAAGAACACAAAAAGTGAATAGCAGGCAGAGAGGAAATATTGGTCTGTCAAATTGATTTCCTCAGACCCTGATGTGTCACCTGACAAACATTTCGGCATGGGCTTAAACATGCGGGCTTAGGTTCACCTTATTAAATGTGCTCACAAAGGATCCATTGTGATATTTATGTAGGCAAAGATGATGAATAGGCCAAGCTATGCTAGCCATGGTGTGGTGTATGATGAGTATGTGCCAATGATCGACAAAGCTGTGGATACGGCTTGTGAAAAGCAAATGCCACTTCAGGAACCACATGTTTCAGGTCAACTATACTTTGTCATGTTTGTTTGGTTATGCTGGGACCTTTGCTTTCCTAAAATAGCTGACATCGAAGAACCTCATTACATTGTATTGTCTAATTTGAGAATCTGAAATTCCCTCATTCTCATTTCGGTTGCCTATGAAGTGTGGTATCAAGCATAATGAAGAGCAGATCTTTAGAGCAAAGGGAAAGTTTTTGGTATTTGCCTTCTTTGGAGTAACCACATTTTTGTACTGTATGTGTACTTGTAGCTAAAAAATTGATGCGAGGAACATTAGGCCCGTGACAGGTAAAAATACTATTAGATCTGTCTGGTCCTTAAAATTTATCAGAACCCCGCATATTCCATCCAGTGTAGTTAAGGACCATTCTTGCAATTTTTTGTCAACCAAGACTTGTCATTTTGTGAACTTATTGGCGCCTACTGCCTGAAGTAAATTCCTGCTGAATGTATCTGATCAGAATCTTTTGAAATATATTACAGGAATGGATCCTCTTGGAGCACCAAATAGAACTGTGGACGGGATTATTGTCCGTGTTTATGCTGTGATCATGGCCTTCTTTTTAGCCTTCTTAGCTCTTTTCCGTTCAGTCCCATACTGGGCGATTAAGAAACTTCCCAGCAGCATGTCAGGTAATGCTCACGATAGTCTCGGCTCAACCATTCAACCCAGCCAGGTGTCACGTCCCCCTTCTCCTGCACTAAACTATGCAAACATAGAGCTTCTGTCATCAGTCTGGAAGAGGCTGGGCAGACTTGAGCAGAGGGTAGACATACTTCAGGCAAAGCCACATGCGATGCCTCATGAGAAAGAGGAGTTGCTAAATGCTGCTATTTGCCGTGTAGATGCTCTAGAAGCGGAGTTAATCACAACAAAAAAGGTTGGTATGCAGCTTGCTTATCCGTGATAAAATGTGGTTTGGATTGGCTAGCACACAGCCATTGTGAATGCGTAATAGTTGTTTCAACCAATTTTAGACTGCCTTTAATCTGGATAAAAACAATTTTTTTTGTTAATGCCTGGAATTTGTCCTTTAGAGTTATGTTCCTCTTCATCAGCAGGTGAACTTCGCGTCTTTTTTAGGTCATGAGCTAAATCAGTGTCATTGCCGATGACATTTTGGCGCAATTTTGTAACCCCTTTTTCTTGGCAGGCCTTGTACGATGCTCTAGCGAGGCAAGAAGAGGTCCTTGCGTACATAGATAGTCAATCAGCAGCAAAGTTGCAGGTTAGATCAATAATTTTGTACGCACTAGTATGGAAATACTGATTTGCAGTCTGTCAAGAGTTCAAGGCAACCAATTTCAGTTACTCACATTTTCTGTACGCGATGTAGAAGAGTTCATGCTGGGGAAGAGATCGCTTCTGACATGGACGGCATCCTAGCTGAGGGTGAGCTGTTTGGACACTTACCGTTACAGTTGTACACCGAGATGTGCACTACAGCAAGTGTTTGTTCACGCTCATATCGCTATATGCACTCCTTTCCTTATTTCTGTCACACGTATGTAAATAAGAGCTCCATATATCACTCTCTTGCATTCTGTATTCTCTGAGTGCTGCCCCATTGACATTTGGAGCTGCCCGTACTATCCCCATACTGTAGAGCACGTCCCGGACGTACTGCATTTGTTTTGCGCTCACAACTTGAGATATATAGAATTTAGATGAATCCATCCCCTTTTGTCTGGTTCACTAAAAACACATCCTGAGCTGCCTGTCTTGTTGCAATAAAACGTACCATCACCTGATTGCCCTGTTCCTACTTCTCAACTCTTTGCGCATGCACCGCATTCGATGATCTACCTGCACGGAGTCGGGACCTTTGGGAAGGCATTGAAGTAGGCGCCATCACACGACGTGAAATATGGCAAGAGAAGTGAAATCAAAACTGAGTCATGGACTGGGAGAAAATGGGGTTTACCTCCTCGACTGTAACACGATGTCAATCGCTTGCTCAGCTTCCTTTCTATCGGTTGGTGCTGAGTCCACTCCTGAACGTGTAATCTGTTCGATGAATGAATTGCCTGTGGGGTTTAGTTTGACGATATATTCATATAGTTTTCACTTACCTAATGATTTAAGCTTTTAGCACAGTGAAGAGTTGCACGAAATGTTTAACGTTAAATTACGGTCAGCTTTGGCGTTTGGTTTATCTAACTAGGAAGTTCCGTGTTCATCAATTACATTGATGGTCCTTCGATTTTGCATGCGAGGTGATGTCAAAAGTGTCCCATGCTCTCAACGGGTTTAGACGGGCTTCATGTATATACAGTTCTCATCCATCTTCTTGGTCCGAGGATGATTTGGAATCATTCCTTCTGGGGTGGATGAAGTTGCCTCGACTTTGATGGATGCGTAGGGAGAGGAATTCTGCTTTCGAGTTTCGATATTTTCTCAGCCTCCGACAACTAGGATATATGGATAGTGGATACAGGATAATGGTAACGACTAGTTTTTTTCTTTTTCTTTTTGGATCGAAAGAAAGATTTCATTTATTTATCAGAATAAGACATTAGAGATATACAAAGTATAAGATTAGTTGAGTATTATAGAATTCTTGCTGGTTAGATTATTGTTAAATCTATTTTTGAAAAATCACTGAAACATATCTCATTAGTCACTTTTAACTTAATGGTTGTTTTATCTAATTTTTAAGTCAATGATCGATTAAATTTCAAAATATCAAATACACATACATCCTGCAAGAAGAGGTAATTTATTCTTTTTCAATGCGAGGTTTTTGTTCATAAACATATGAACATATCTAAAAAAGTTAATAATAAACAGGTTGTCAAGTAATAAATTAAAGGGATGAATGTATTAAAAATCTTAAAATTTGTAATGTATTAAAGTTCTAAAATATTTAAAAAGTATAATTAAGTCGTAAAATTTATTGCAAAAATGTAGTCGAGTTCTAAATTCTTTTAAGAAATATAATAAGTTATAGAATTTATTAGGAAAATGCAGTTGAGTTTTAAGATTTTTATAAAGTATAATCAAGGAAAGATTTGATCAGATGAATTTGATAAACTTTAAAATTTGTTTAGACTTTTTCCAAAGTTTCATGAGAAAGGAAGCTCGAGTCGCTTCCCAGACGCAGACGGGAGTATTTATTTGTGCACCTCTTTCACACAGACTCGTGCAAGCTGATCGTCTCGTCCCTCCCTCGTCGTACCCATCACTTCCATTGACATGGTAATTCCTGCTTTTCCTTCGAATCCCCTTGGGTTTTTGGAGACCCTCGTGTGCGATTGCTTTTCTCCCTGTGGGTGTAAAATGGTTCGCGGGTTGTGTATTCATTAGCGAGTTTAGCAACATATCCGTAGTTGGTGGATGATGTTCCGCTGCCGGCGTACGCTTTCTGAGGACGCGGGGAGAGAGCGCCGGAATTGGAGCAGAGTGTATAAAATTGTTTTGCCGATGTGTTTGGGTTGTGAGAATTATATCTGCATGGCGCTGTCGTGCCTTCGATCGGTCACCAGCCACCTGAGTATCGCTATGCGCTTTAAGTTCAAGCTCCTTGTCTGTGACTAGAGTAGAGGCACCTTATGATTTCGTTGGAACCACTGCAGCATTGTGGTGTGAAATGGTCAAGCTTGCATTTGAAAATGCGCTCCATTTAGATTGTAGCAGGAGCACATAAAAACGCATGAAGATACTCATTCATCGGTAGTATTGAATGTTTCGTCAGAATGGCCCTTTTCTTTTGGCAACGGAGTTGTAGGATCACGTTGTGTGCGCTTTTGCTTTCAGGTTCTTCTATTTTCTCACAAACTTGGCTTCTTTATCACCAAATTCGTGTCAAGATCCTCCAATTTCTTCGGACTTGGTACTGTTGTAGCCAAGCGCAATTCCTTCTGCTGGCAGTATTCAGTTGTGACTAGTAAATTTGGTGGTGATGGAGATGCGAATGTGTGTGATGTGAGCAAGAGAACTTACCAAGTTGTTGTGGCCGCGACTCATGACATGGGCATTGGGAAGGATGGGAAGTTGCCATGGAAGTTGCCTTCGGATCTCAAGTTCTTCAAGGAGCTTACATCAACTACCTCGGATCCGAGAAAGAAGAATGCGGTCTTGATGGGTAGGAAGACTTGGGAGAGCATCCCTCTCCAATTTCGGCCTCTACCTGGGCGGTTGAATGTCATATTGACCCGCTCCGGGGGGGTGGAGACTAAATTGTCTGAGGATGTTGTTTTATGTGGAAGCAAGGCCTCAGCTCTTGAGTTGCTTGCGTCATCTCACTATTGTTCAGCAATAGAGAATGTTTTTGTCATAGGAGGTGGCCAGTTACTGAGGTGATGTGTTTCTCGGTGTCTAGTACAGTAACTTTGCAATTGTGACATACTTATAGATGAACCTTAATGCAGGGAAGCGCTCAATGCTCCGGATTGTGTTGCTATACATATTACTGAGATTGAGGATCATGTTGACTGTGACACCTTCATTCCCTCTATCGATTTGTCTGTGTTTCGGCAATGGTACACATCTCCTTCAATGGTGGAAAACGGCATTAGACATTCCTTTGTGACCTATGTTCGCGTGAGGGATTCTCAATTGGAGCAACCTGAGTCAGGCAGAATGGCTGACTTCGGTGATGCTTCAAATTTCAGAAGCTTTGAATTCCTTCCAAAGATGATTCTTGGGAGACATGAGGAGTACATGTATTTGAATCTGATTCAAGAAATTATATCAAGTGGGCAACATAAAATTGACAATAGAGGGACTGTCATTCTGTCCAAATTCGGCTGTCAGGTACTCTTTTTTCAATCCCCTAGGGTTCCATCTTTCCTTGAGTTAATTAGATACCATATTGGCTCTTTTGGATTGCGCTTCTAAGTACTTATTGTACACTTTGCAGATGAGGTTCAATCTTAGGAAATCTTTTCCTCTCTTTACTACAATAAAGGTTCTATTCCTTTTCTCTAGTGGTTTATACACACATTTCGTAATACCATTTTCACAAGCTTTTTTCCTGACAACAAGATTCTGATAATGTTTTAATTGTCATAGCTGCTTATATTTCCTCTTTGAGCAAAACATGCTCAGTTGGAAGTGTTCCAGATTGATCTGGGGTGTTCATTTGTACTATGTTTTAGCAATTGTTTATTGTGAACTTTAGTTTAGGCAAGGCTTTAACTTATAACTCTTATTATTGCAGGGGCTGTTATGGGGCGAAATTGTTGAAGAACTCCTCTGGTTTGTCAGTGGTTCAGCTGGTGCAAAGGTAAGAGTTGCGGCATTTGTGACTGTGGCATAATCTTTGTGAAGTTTGAATTAAGGTTCCTGCACCCAAATAGGTTGTTAAAAATGAGTGTTTAAGATTTTAACAAGTTGGGTTATTTCCATTCTGGCCAGAAGTATCATGATGTGCCGTCTTGGATACATGACTACTTGGACAAACGTTTGTTTGAATATTTACTATCTGCTTCCGTAAATATTGGTGATAGAAAGATCCTGTTGCCCATAGGTTCCACCAGAGATGATTGGTCATGCTTGGGGTGGCAGAGAACACCATAAAAGGCAAGTGCATGGCCACCAGAAGGCACTATCATTGAGTCATTCCATGAAATGTATATCATTCTGGATGATTCCCTGAAGCACTTTGACGTATAGGGAAGAAGATGATTGGGAAGCAATGTTTAAATTTCGGCAGAGACAATTATGTACTAGGTCAGTTAGTGTCTGGTTGAAAATAACATAATTATATTCTATTTCGACCATTGCTAGCTTATTGTTTTTCTTTTGGCTGAAAGTGCTAACTTATTTTGCATGTGCAGATGTGAAGGTGTGCGTGCTGAGTACAAGGGCCAAGGGTTTGACGAGTTGCTTGTGGTTATCGACAAGATCAATAAAAGATTGGAAAATGCACTTGTCATCCTCTCAGTATGTGATTCCTTGGATCCAAAGGTCAGAGAATGTCCACCTAATTACACATTTGCACAGGTCAGACTTCAAACGTGCTTTGACATTTGTCTTGTACCTTCGTTTCTATATGTACATGATAATCTAATCCAAGCTCCTGGGCAAAGTGCAGTTTTATGTGGAGAAAGGAGATCTTTGCTGTCAGATATGCTGGGCATCAGCCGATGTTGGCCATGTCGTCCCATATTATATAGCATCTTATGCTCTCTTGACCTGCCTGATCGCTCATGTCTGCAGTATGCATTCCCATCTCTTTGATGGAAATTTTGAAAATATTGCACTTGAAATTCCATGATTTCCATCATGTTCAGTAAACCTAAACCCGACCTGGATAGAAGAAAATGACATCCATTGTTTTTTGGGTCTTCTGTAACTCCGCATTTTTTATGTTACAGGCTTTCTCCCTGGTGACCTAACTGCTGTACTTGGGGAAGCTTATGTTCATGAAGCTCATATCAAGCCACTCCAAGAGCAGCTTCGAAGATATCCAAAACCTTTCCCTGTAAGGAATGCTGAGTGAGGTGGCTAAATTCTTTTACTATGTGACATATACCCATGTTTCCTGGAAGTTACATGATCTCATTATGCTTGTTCAGAAGTAAACCATCTGCACTTCATTCTGGGTCATTTGTACACTGATGAAGTGTGAGCTACAATATTTGCAAGTACTCCTTAGGATTGATACTGTCTTTTGACCACCAAATTTCCAGTTTATCTAATTTCTTGCTTGAACCCGACAAATACTTTTTCATGCAATCCCTAATTCCTGCCTTGCAGATTTTGAGGGTCAACCCCACAAAGAAGGATATCGATTCATTTGTTGAAGCTGACTTTGAACTGACAAACTAGCACACCCTCAGATCAATAGAGAAGATGGTGACGTGGAGCCAAAAGAAGAGTACGAAGAGAATTTGAAGCACCATCTCCTCCAGTGCAATGAAAGTTGTCTCTCATATAACCTCGAAGGACATTCTTTGAATGGTTAGTGTCTTGAGGGCGAAACTGTTTTTTTTTTCTACCAACTGTTTATGAAGTTGGTATCCTTCTCTTGTTCTATACAAGTCCTCATACTAAGGTAGGAGTAGTAGCCTTTTGTCCCCTCTCAAATTTTGTGAGAATACACGTGGAAAGTTAAATCTGGTCAGTTTGATTGTTGGAAAACGGAGACACATGCTGTCTTGTGCATATGAATGAGGCTCAACATTCTGTCTCGCATTTATTTTTCGGGGATAGTTCATTTCAATAACTGAACATGTCCTATGGAATTTCGTCCCTCTTGCAACGGAGAAACTCAATCAGGCCTTGAAGTGCAGCGTCCGGATACTTAGTCTTCATGAACTCGGCTGCAATTTCGGCGGGAGTTGCTTGAACCACCTTCAGTAACTCCTCAACCTCTTCGAACAGTGGATGATCCTGAATTCCCAGGTAGTTGGATGCCAATGTCTTGAAACCGCTGAAAGAGCAATAAGACATGTGGATGTGCAGGTCCATACGACCGGGTCTCAGCAATGCGGGATCGAGGCGGTCCCTGTGGTTCGTCGTGAATATGATGACGCGTTCGTCTCCGCAGCACGACCATAGGCCATCAATGAAATTGAGCAACCCTGATAGAGTAATCTGCAAAACCGACGATAGGCCATCAATGAAATTGAGCAACCCTGATAGAGTAATCTGCAAAACCGAAAACGCGCCGGAACTCTAAGCTTCGCTTCTATGTGTACAAGATACTCTTCCATCACACCTCATGAGTCTGGATAAAGTATATGATTTTCATGCCTATCAAGTATTTTGTAAAGGAAATTTCATCCAAAATCCTCCCAGATTTTTCGCCAAAAGAAAAGAAAGGAGAAAAAATCCCTATGCATAGACGCGCAGACTAAACTTCTCTGTACCTTTATGAACGAACAGAAAAGATAGAAATAAAATCTAACCTTCTCCTCATCTAAGGATTTAGACTCCTTCGAGCAATCGATATCCTCAATCACTATAATTGACCGGTTACCGGTTCCAATCAGCAGCCTCCTCAAATCAGAATTGCACTGTACTTCACTCAGGTCCAGATCGTACACGTCGTACATAAGATAGTTCGCCATGGCGGCGACCAGGCTTGATTTCCCTGTCCCAGGCGGCCCATACAACAAATACCCTCGCTTCCAAGCCCTTCCCACGCGTTTGTAGTACTCCCTCCCTGCAACAAATCGATCGAGGTCATCCATCAAGGCAACCTTCATCTCGGGGTCCATTGCCATGGTATCGAAAGTAGCAGGATGATTGAGATTGATGGACCCCCAATAGTCTGGTCCGTTGTAATCCACTGTATGAAGCTTCACCGTTTTCCTCCCTTCCTTAATTTCTTTTGCCTTGCGCAAAATCCAGGGCAAGTAGGATTTCAGCACCATTTCCCTGTGCTTCTTGTGGAAACTGAGCTCAAAGTACTTCGTTTCCACCTTCAACACCCCACGGTCTCCCGACATTTTACCATCGGACCCCAAGTTTTCATGGTTCGAGGACATCAAGACCCACTTCAGCTCCACGCCCATAAACGAGTCCACCAACTCCTGGTCCGTGTCCATCCTGAGGACCAGATCCTCTTCTTGGAGAGGCTTGTGCACGTCGATCCTCTTGGTGGATGGGGATAACTTGGTGCTCAAGTAAAGGTGGGAGGCCTCGAACATCCGGTTTGGGGCCAACCCGTCGGAGTCCTTGATGACCACGGTGAGCCGAGACGAGAGTCTTGAGGACAGGACGCGGAGGCGCGATAAAAAGCAGTACTCGACAGCATCGGGAATTCTGTCGAGCAGGCGGAGGGCAAGGGCCGAGAAAGTGACCGACGCCGCCACGGAGAGGATGGCTCTGGAGGACGAGGCGTTTGTCTCTAGTGAGCGGAACATTTTGCCTCTTCCGCCGGCGAGGTTTGTGAGAATGTTCGGGGATGTCCGAGGACGGTGCTGGGAATGGATGGTTTAAACCATTCCAGGGTTTTGTTGGGTTCAACGGGAAACTTGTAGAAGAAGAAACCGACCTCTTCCTTTCTTCTTTATTTTATTCTGCCACGTGCACAATAGCCCACACGTGCGAACAGATTTTGCCCCAGGCTCGGTCCAGAAAAACTGGATTGGGCCCAATTTCCCAATATTATAGACACCGAGTAATATTCACATAAAACCATCCACATTCATTTAATTATTTATAAATTGCTAATAGTTTCAATACATTGCCAACTCTTTTGGCCTCGTATCGGCATCATGCGTCCTTATAGTATATTAAAAAAAATAACGTATTGGTAAATTTTCGATTACATGAATAGAACAAAGTTGAAGGAAGCTCTAGATTGTATCGAATAGAATTAATTGAATAAGTGTTAAGACTTTCTGAAAAGATTTGAAAATTAATTGCATTTTCTCAAAGTTTAGGATTTTGGTGGCATTTCCCATTCACAAATACTTGTGAGTGATCAAATGGCAAATCAGCTCAAATGGTTTTCTGCTTCTATTCTTAAATCTACCTTCACCATCAAAAGAGCCACTTTGCAATTGGGAAGTTCTTGAATTAAGATGGTGGGTCGTGTGACCAAGAAACCTAATCCGTCCATGTCTGAACAGTGTCCAAAAGACAGGTATATTATTCATTGTAAACGTCCTGCATCATGATTAACTCAGCCGGGTCGTGCAGTACAGGGCTGCGACTGGGGTGAGGAGCTCACACTCGAAGCCTTTCTTCTGCTTCCACTTCTAAAATGCACTCATTCGAGCAAAGACCCATTTGATCTTTATCACCACTTCATCATGCTTTGCTCTATCCTCCCCCCCTCCAAGTTGACTCCGGAACCCGCCCACTAAACCGCCTCCATTGCAGGAGGGACCTAGATGAGCTTTAGATTACTGTGGAAATGGAGTTTAGTGGACTTGTTACGTCAAGCACTGCATGAGAAGCCACCACAACCACTCTCCACCGAACACGTGTCCTGCACTAGAACGTTGAGATCTTTAGGTTGAAGAAAGGATGTTAACTGGACAGTCTCAAGACCTCATTGCATTTTGTTAGCAGAGTAAAAAAACGGAGAACAAACATGCTTGTTCCTCTGCATCATGCCTGGGCTTGCCTTTGCTTCTGCGCCACTCTTGTTCTTGGCGGCTTCGTGCTTGTGATGATGTATGGTTCGGCAGGGATGGTGTGGTGGCGGAGAGATGGCGAGACGTCTGAGGTTGATGTCCCTCCCGGAAGTTTAGGACTTCCTCTGATTGGGGAGACACTTCAGTTCATGGCTGCCGTCAACAGTGGCAGAGGATTTTACGACTTCGTCAAGGGACGTTGCCTCCGGTAAGCGATGCACTTCTTTATTCTTCTGATGAATGAATGATTCAACTCGTTTGTGTATATTCAATTGGTAGATGGAATCAATCATAACCCCTGAAGTAATACTTCCCATCTATTCGATCTGTTTCTTTTTCCATGTGGCATGCTAGCCTTGGACTTTGATCAATATAGCCATATTAAAGTAAGACAAATCCCTTCGAATTCCACTGCTTCCTGCCGACATAGTAATCGTAACGAAGGGTAGTATGCCTTTCTCAATCCCTACTTCAGTTAAAAATGACATGAAGTTTCTGTTCATGAGAATGAGGCAGAGCACATTCTGATGAACATGTAATGCAAAGGTGGAGATGCTACTGCTAGTCGTGTGTATGCATGCAAATCGATTGTTGCTACTTTTCCCAAAAAATTCTATAGAGCACACATGCTGCGCACTTGATCTATCCATACTCGTACACTTAATTGAGTGACACATGCTTGAGTCGATGTTTCTCTGCGGAGCTTTTTTGACAACTCACCGGTTCATTGCTTCCTCTAAAAATGAGTCTTGGCAACTTGTACTCTTGCTGTATAGCCACAATGTGGGAGGTTCTGGGATCACAGCTAGCGGCTTAGACATGATACTATCAGTTATGATAGATTGGAGTAGTCCAGATCACAATGATTACCAAATGGATGTCGGATGGGTTTTTGCGAATCGGTTTCACCCACTTTCTAATATGAGACTACATAACTGTAATGAGCTTCGAAATGGGACTTCCCCTTGGGAATTAAAGATGGTGATGAAATATTTGCAGGTATGGAAGATGCTTCAAGACGAACATCTTTGGAGAGACCCATGTTTTTGTCTCAACCGCCACATCAGCTAAGATGATCCTAAACAATGATTCGGGAAAATTCACCAAGAGATACATAAGATCAATAGCACAGTTAGTGGGTGATCAAAGCCTGCTGTGTGCATCCCATCAACAGCACAGGCATATCCGTGGACATCTGAGCAACTTTTTCTCCACATGCACTCTATCAGCATTCATCCAACAATTTGATGAGCTGATCATGAAGTCTTTAGATGACTGGGAACACAGAGAAACCGTGGTCGTTCTTGATGAAGCACTTAAGGTACTTCTATTTTTTGCAGAGGATATCATCAGATCTTTTGATTATTCTCTTGAGGAGAACTTGAGCTGGGGCCCGACTCTTGTGATCCAAGATATCGCGATTTCTTGGCACACAATTGGCTGAACTTGTGGACTGTCGTACCTATTCAAGTCAGAATGACCTTCTTGCCAATTTTTTGGTGCAGATCACTTTCAAAATAATGTGCAGGATGTTGCTGAGTCTAGAGAGCGGACGCCAGCTAGAAATGTTGCAGGAGGACATCGGTATTGTTTGCAAAGCTATGCTTGCATTCCCGCTGAGGTTACCTGGGACTAGATTCCATAGAGGCATTCAGGTAGCCCCTCAACCTAGAGCCTCTAATTTTTCTTGTATGATTCTTTTGCCGACCGAAAATGACTCATAGGAGAACATAGTCATATGAATTCACTGATTGAGCCAACATCTCCATTTTCCAATTCCGCCTCAAGATCTACTTTGGCAAAGAAAAACAAGTCATCATGTTATTTCATGAATTTTAGAGTACCCTATGGCAGTTTGAGCTTATTATGGTTAGTACCACGCAGGCCAGAGAGCGTATTATAAGTGCATTGGAGACTTTGATTAGTCAAAGAAGACTCGCAGGAACTGCTCATGAGGATTGTCTTGAACACCTACTCTCAAATGATGACGAAACAGAGTGCAAGAAAGCTCCAAAGCCAACCGCTGGAGAGATCAAAGATAACATCTTGACAATGATTATTGCAGGTGAGATGATCTGGCTATAACAAAAAATTCTATTATACAGCTTGGCCTCTTTGCCTCTTAGCAAGAATACTAAAGACAGTAAATAGGAAATCAAAGGATGACCCAAGACTTTTTGTCCAGAACTTATGAACGAATTTCTCTTGAGGAAGGTGCAGTTTCCTATTTTAAGTCATCATAACAAGCCCTTCTCTGCTGATAATTTCCTGAGACATCAATTTGCTGCATAGTCGTTGGTCATGATTGATTCATGTTTATAAGACACTTAGGAAGTTAAGAGATTATTTCAACTGTTCAGGAGACATGTCTTGCAGGTCACGATACGACAGCAAGTGCTATGACTTGGATGGTGAAGTACTTAGGTGAGAATAAAACAGTTTTAGACAAACTAAGAGTAAGTCCTAGAATGCTTCTCCAGTTCCGAATCAATTCTGATTGGTGACCAATATTAATTATCGAGACAGAGGATTAACTTACATGGGGATTTCTGGTTGAGCAGGCTGAACAAGTATGCTTCACCAAAAAAATGTCAGGAAGGCCATTTCTGAAACTAGAAGATATCAGTGAGATGTCGTATGCTTCCAAGGTACATGTGGAAGGTTCTGTGCATTATATTTCTGGCTTTCCTCCTAAGAGTTCCCACTCATAAGTAATCGCGGTCATTCAGCATAAATGGTCTAACTAGTGGTTTGAAGCAGGTCGTTAAGGAGTCCTTGAGGATGGCATCTATAGTGCCATGGTTCCCAAGGTTGGTGCTTCAGGACTCTGATATTGAAGGTTGTCCCTATATCGAGGCCCAAAATTCGCTCGAGTCAGTTTAACAGAACATTTTTCAATTGAGAATGTAGTCACATACTTTTCTTTGCTGATGTGCAGGATATAGAATCAAGAGAGGATGGATTGTCAATGTTGATGCGAAATCTGTACATTTCGATCCTATGGTTCATGACAACCCCTTTGAGTTCAATCCCTCCAGATTCGATGTAATTCTCTATGTTTCTACCTCAATTTTATAAGAGATGCAGAAGAAAGGGTTTGCAATCCTTAAATTTCTGCTTTTATGCTAATTGATGACACGATCCTTCTTTGAGTCACAATAGGACGAGTCGAAAGTACCATGCAGCTTTTTAGGCTTTGGTGCCGGGGGAAGGACTTGTCTGGGAATGAACATGGCTAAAGCCATGATGCTGGTCTTCCTCCACCGGCTTGTCACCACCTACAAGTGAGTTCTCCGTCGTGACAGGCCCGCTGTCTGCGATTACACGCAATTAATTGGTTAATCCATGTATCTTATATAGGTGGAGGGTCCTTGACCCCGACTCGACCCTAGACAAGTGGGCACTCTTTTCACGATTGAAAAACGGTTGTCCCGTGCTTGTGACGCGCCTTGCAGAGGAAACAACTGATGCCTTAGCAGATTGAAGAGCCCCCAGTCAAGCAGACCAGTTTCATCCGCACTGACGAAAGCTCCTATTCCAAGTTTGATGTTTATTTTGAATGCTGAATAATGGTTTAAGTTCAACATCTGGTGGATATAAGTACCGCAAGCTCATGTAAACGGTGCACAAACAATGAAGCAATCTATAACTCATCAGTTTATCAGTATGCATTCGACCTTGTGTCGTAATTTTAGCGAATCGATCAAACTTAAAATGATGTCTACATTGACCAGATGCGGATAGCAAGGCTCTCAGGTTAGAATAGTAGTCCTATCCTTCATGGGAGCACCATAGTCTTAAGCCTGACTGGGGTCTGAATCTCGAACTATAGATAACGTGCTTGTCTGTTCAGCATTTCTGGAAGAGCTAGCTCATGAATGCCCACAGCATCAGTGAACACACCGCAAGCCTGAGAAGGAGAATTGCCGGAATTCATGCTTAATATCGTACTTACTTTACTTTTCCTTCAGATATAAAAAGGGAAAAAAAGAAGAAGGAAAAATAGTGTAAAGTCTTCATGCCAGGCCAGTCAAAACTTTCCAGCAAAACAGTCAGAGAAAATCCCAAAATTTAAGGCCAAGGAAAAGACCACTGAATTTGACCCAATCATTTCTCTCTCAGTGCTCTGAACTGGCAGTTGTAAAATCGTAAATATACGTAAATTTCCCATATGACCTTTTAGTTTTAAGAACATACAGCTAGACATGGAACTGGCCGGGCTGAAAAAAGACGTATCTAGTTCTTGAAAAATAATATTCACATTGGGTGGGGCGCCTGTATTTTTCCATACAGAGAAATCGAATCATCACCGAGATTCAAAACTCAGAGAAGCTCAATTTATCATAGACTAAGAGCATGTCGGATACAAATCATAGACACATCATACCTCGTTCGTCTAAATGTATGAATCCCACTTCATTTTCACATGGACGCTGATAAATTTTTCATACGAACATCGCAAGTATTTTCATCACTTTTTTTTGTATAAGTGTCAAAATGAACACTGTTTCTAGGCTTTTGTCATATATCTACTCGGATGCCAAGTTCCTAATCAATGGATTTGGCAAGATGGATTAGAACCCTAGTTCTGCCATGTCGAATCCTGATAATTGTTGCATTTATCCTGCATAGGCTGAAGGATCAGACAGTACCTACAAAAGTCATAGGTGGCTCATTATTGGCTCATGTTGGATAAAAGCAGCTTGAGCTATTTTTGTTTTCGTTTTTTAAAGTCCTTTGGAAATTGACCCCACTGTCACAGTCCATCACAGAATTCATGCAATACTGACATTGATTTGATTAATTATTGCATAGAGAATTATTGATTGTGTCAATTCCTATTTATCACAAATATAGATA
Organism: Melaleuca alternifolia; assembly: GCA_019926035.1. NCBI lineage: Eukaryota > Viridiplantae > Streptophyta > Magnoliopsida > Myrtales > Myrtaceae > Melaleuca > Melaleuca alternifolia. The sequence goes on from JAGKPW010000016.1 coordinate 1,639,537, forward strand.
TTCGTGTCTTTCCACCATGAGTATGATTAGCATCATTTGGTATTTCAAAGCGTAGAGGTGGAAAAGCTATTTGGCCAATTTTTTGTCATTAGATTGATGGTGACGCTCATGTGACAGAAAGATCATTTCATCATCTACACCCAATAACAATCTACAAATCAAATCAGCACGTAAATGATTTATGCTAATAATAATTTGCAGTTTTCTGAGAAGCTTCAAAAGCAGTCCAATCAAAATGGAGGAAAACGACGCTTTTGGATGTAAGAGAAGATAACCGAAAAGCAAACCCTTCTATCAATTCATCCTCTCCTTTGCCATCACTCTTTCTCGTCTTTCTCAAGGTTGGAGGAGGGGGTCTGAGTGACAATGGGAGAAATAAAGTGGGGCATGTTTTTGTTAGACCACAATGACTTTGTCAATTGCTTCTTTCTTCTCGTGGTGAATATATAATCGCCTACCCAAACAAATAATGAGTATGTCTCAGGCCATTTGTAAGAGCAGGAAGGAAAGAGCAATTTGATATCTAGAAAAGCAGGTGGTGGGGACAATGATGCGCAGATTGTTCTCACCAGCTCCTAGTTGAACTATGAAGTACTCATCTCCCCTTCCACAATGTCCCAAGCCACAACTAACATACAAGTCATGATGTTGACCCATCCAACAATGAGCAAACTTTTCTTAAGCTTATGGACTTCTCATAATGATGATTTCCTACTAGATCTTAATGGAGTGCTCATCTCGTTTTCTCTAATCCTTTCAAGTATCTCTAAACTGGGTCTATATGATTTTAATAAATTACCCAAGATAGAAGACTGAAACGGGAAGGTGAAGATTGAGCCGTTGTCTTATGTTGTGAAGAGAATATTCAATTATCAAACACGACTTATTGCGGAAAGGAACTGCAAGCAATCATTCGTCGCTGTGCCTCTGTTCTCGGTAAAGAGATCAAACGGAGATTTTCCCTTGATTCGATTCATCGGATTAGAAGCTTGCTCCTCGTAGAGACATACATTCCGTACCTACGTGTTTACGAGAGAAACGAGAGACAGGCACCGGTATTATTGCTTGATAATGGAGACAGCTAGGGTTCGAGGATAACTTATTTCTTGACCGCTGTTGTCTGTTAGACTGTCTAATGTTGCTTAGTCAAACAGCACGGCCATCGACTATATTTATGTGCATTGCTGGATGCATTTATGAGGACGAAATCGGCTCTTCCATCCAATAATTGTGGGACGAGGAAGATGATACGCCGGGGTCATTGCAGTGATCCCTGAACACGACTCTAATTTCTCAGTCCGACTAGATATGATTAGTAGGTCAGATTTGGACTCCTTGTGGCGTTAAACTTCTGTTGTCTTTTCATTCATCCTACATAAGATGTTGATTGGGGCTAGATGAAATGCTTCATCATAGGAAAAGGAACATGGAGAAATTAGCTTTTGAACAAACTGCATCATCATCTTCATCCAATTTGTCTCAGCAAAAAATAACAAAGGGACGACATCCGAAATTAAATTCCAATTGCATAACATAAATACAAATGCTTCATCTGCATTTATTATATTTCAACATATAATACTGTCACCACCCTATGGTTTCCAACATGGGCCAGGTGTGTACGGACAACAAGGCTACCCCAAGCAAATAATTGAGCAATTCATTAAAGAGAATTAAGCATGAGGTTGGTGATGGCGTCCTCAGTAGAGAAAGAGCAACCCTTTTGGGTTCTTCTTTTGCATTTAGTGGATAACATAACTTAAGATTTTGCCTTTGAGGTTCCTAAAAACTCATAATTTGAGTGGACAAGAGCAAGCTGCTACCTCATAAAGGAGGTCCTTTGTATAATTGTGTGCGTGATTTAAGTCTTTACAGACCCGCCCCGAGTGCCTCTTGTCCATATTGGAGTAAGTGCTGAAAGAGGGAAAAGGGGAATTTGTGGATGGAGAAATTGTAAAGAATGGGTAAGATCGGGTCTGTGTAGAAAAGGGGAAAGTACTCATTCTTAATTTAATGCTATAATAAAGGAAAAGTCTTGCAGTGGCTAAATCATCCTATTGTATTCTGAATTCTCTAGATTATTTTTTTTATGAGAAACAAGATTAAAGCTGGAGGTACAAGATTTATATTGTTCTAAACTTTAACATTCTTGTCGGGAGTACTTCAAGAATGAGATTTCGAATATATGTGAGAAAGTGTCTCTTTAAGATTACCCCGAAAGTGAGTCAATCGAGGTGCGGCAAATCTAATTTGGATACCGCTGGCCCTTTATTTATATATATATATATATGTATATGTTTAAAACTCAACATACATTGCATCAACGATAAAACAACCACAATGAAAGTATCCGGGCATGAGAATTTTTTTGTTCATGAGGGTACTAAATTTGGGACTACAGTGGCTGAAGCTTTTATTCATGGGTGACGAGGTAAGAAATATTTAAACCTAAAGCTTCGGAGATGAGACAATACTCAAGTCTACCATGAAAAAAAGTAAAGATTATAGCAACTAATCGGTGGTGTTAAATTAGCCTAGGGCGAAACTGGCAAAAGAAATGGAATTAGGAAAACAAATAAAGTATGTCACCTGATTCTGACTTGATCATAAAGTGATCAAACTTTTCCATAGCAAGTTTCTCAAAGACAGATCGAGCAGTGCGTACCTAATAGGATAGCAAAAAATATAAACAACTCGTTCTCTTGTTTTAACTCGATCATAAAGAGATCAATTTTTCAGCAAACAAGTTATTCAAAGATGGACTGAGTCCATGAGTGTGTCTTTTCAAGAGAATAAGCCATGCCTGCTCCTGAGCGTAGAACATGCGATGATGATGATTCTTCCTAAATCGGTCCAAATGACAAGAAAGGTAAAAGAAACTTGAAAAGCAAAGTGCTAGTACTGGAAATTAAAGAAATCAAGGAATAGTATGAATTAAAGGATATCGATGGGAATATAAAAATATTAAAAGAAGATCAGATGCAAACGAAATCACCGGAACATAAACATCACTGGGTTGAGATCAAAGGACGTTGGAACGACCATTGCACCGGTGCTGGCGACACAAATTACAAATTACGAGTTCGACTCTAAAACTAAGATTGAAATAGAAAGACATTACTTCAAACGGAAGAAGCTTCAGAGAAAAATTTACAGTGAGTTGAGGGGGTGCAGTTCTTCCTCTTACCACTGCCGCGCATAGCCAGGACAACCTCCATCTCCCATGATCTTAGCAACTTCCTGCATCTTCCATCTAACTGTGCTTTCACGTTCCAGCCCCTTCGTTCTATCCATGATCAAAGCATCCGTCCGGAGGCTTCAGAAATCGAGCTTGACCTAGACATGTCTTGGCTCCCCCTTACCATCTTCTTTCTTGGCTCAAAGCTCACGGCTAAATTCAACCTTTAACTTTTGGGCCGTGAACTTAAAGCATGTTGGTCGGAATCGGCGCTATTGCTAACACCTTCTCCTGAGGGTCCGTCACGAGAAACATGTACAAGACAATTGAATTGAGATTACCAGATATATTAGGGGTGCGACGAATTAAGTCCCACGTCAGATGAGGAACAACCCTTGTACATGATTCCCGAGATAAATTTTCAAAAGGTCACGATATCATGCAAATATGTTAAGCTCTTAACCCTCATGGATCGGTTTGGGTATTCTCGACATTCCCGTAGAACATGCTCATACCCTCATTGATTAGATAATATGCTGGTCAAGATCTCAATGGACGACAGATATGAGAGATTTTTCCTGCTGGGTGAAGCAAGGAATCGCACTCGCGTTTCTCAACAGGAACAATCGCATTCCCTAAGCCATTGAAGTAACTCTGGCCGTTCGGATATCGGTAACTCGTCCGATTCGACACACAGGAGAGAGGGATACCGAAATTTCTCGTACAAGCAAATCCCAAGTAAAGTTATGATCGCGAGTGTCGCTCCCTGATCATCAACGGAATGATGAAGCCTACCAGCTTTTTAACTCCATGATAGCAATGTCTGATCATGACATGGCTAAAGCAAGAAAGAATATTGACCTCTGCGAACAGCCTGCATGCAGAATGCTCAACCCATTTCGAGGAATATGTGCGTAACCCTTGATATGGGTTTCCCACATGAAGCTGCCTGTCGTGGTCTATTGCTATTCTGTAACGCGTCTCAATCTCGCCAATTCAAGAAACTGTGTACTCATCTGCTAGCTTCGGATGAAAAGAAGAAAAGGCAAATCTCAACATGCTACACTTCATGTGGCGAATCATTAATTCGTAGTTTAGTTAAAGAACCCATCAACCGCATGCAAATCACTCTTGTTAGCCCTGGAAGAATAGGACAAACGCCCGAATTCAACCGGTTCATAGGATTCGTGAGTTGTTTCGTGGACTTCCACATAGTTGGTTCTGTATTTATGTCCCGGGATTGTCCAAAGAAACAATAAGGTGGATGAGATCAATTGAAGAATAGATTTGGCCGAAGCCTTCAAAGCTATCCGTGTTCGGACACAAACAAGTTGCAAAGATGAATCCAAAGATCAATGCACGATTCGGTTTAGCCACCTAGAGAGCCTGTTCGTTTGAATTCCAATATCCGTACTTGTTGATTAGCCATGCTTAGACCCAAAAAAAAAAAAAAATAAGACATGAGCCCAAGTTTTATGTACTCACAACAAGTTTAACATATCGAGTTTCGTATACGGCTCAAACTCAAGACGTAATCTAATAGCTCCAACGCATTTCAACAGACCAAAAAGAAATGTCTACGTAAATGATCGTATCCAATGTGGTCAAGCGATCGTGCGGGCTTTCTATGTTTCCAAACCAGTTGGTCATTAGTCCTTATCAAGGCCAAGTTAATCCCAACCGGCTCAAGGCTGTCACTAAGACATTATTCAACAACGGAAGTCTTTTAAATCTAATCCAAGGCTCACCAATCACCCCATGGAGCCAAAGTTAAGGGGCAACTGATCAAATAATAAATTACCCTAATCAATGCGGGCTAAATATTTTCTTTTTTTGTAGGAGGGGGGAGGGGTGATGGAAGGGGATCTTCAAAGTTCAAAGCATCGCTTTCTCGCCATGGCCAAGTCTATCTCGTGCCCTAGTCCCTATTAGCTTGGCATCACCATCGGAGGCATCGCTCTCTCGAACCTCTTTTTGGTCTCGCAGAAGTGGAAAAACCGGGCACCCTGACAGCTCATCTGGAGGGCAGTTCCATAATTTTTGGTCGTGTTGTGTGGATAACCTCGGCTTTATACCGATCTTTGTCAGTGATCATGAGCTGTTAATCTCACTTTAGATGGATCTTGTAGTTAGAGAAGTTTTGAGCTCGCTGAGCTGACATGGCTGCCGATCATCATAATCTGCATGAAAATGACCATAATGATAATATCACTGTGCAAGAAAGTACAGGATCTCACAGCAGTTGCGACCGACCTAAAATGTCGGAAATGAAAGCTAACTTATAATTACCAAATAACTCTCCTCGAAATTCTTCATATTTTCTCTATATGTACTCGCAGCGTTAGGATTCACATAATTATTTGCTCTTTTCTTGGGCCGTCCCTAATTAACTGCGACTGAGTGGACGCTGAGGACGGCGTCCTCGGCCATGAACTCCTCCCTCAGAAACCACCGTCTCTTCTCAATGAATTCCTCCACCGTCAGGTTGAACTCCTCGTTGCTCAATTCCTCCACCGACGATGGTCCCTCCTCGTCCCCCCCGGGCGGCGGCTTGGCCCGCCCGTTGTCCGTGGCCGACCGGCGCAGCTCCGCCCGCGGCTCCTCCTCCCCCGTCACCTCTGACCGTGTCCTCCGGTAGAGCTTCCCCGCAGCGGGGCTGGCCCGAGGGGCCGCCTCCGGAACAGCATCTTCCTCGTCCGCATCCTTCTCGACGGCTGGGTCGACAGTCGACGGGAGAGGGTCGGACTCCGGCATGGGAAGCGACGCTTCCGTCATGAATTTCTCATGCGCCGGGGGGGCTTCGTACAGGACGATTTGCTTGTCCATGAGGGTCTCGTCCGGTGCCGCCACCGTCCCCTCGGATCCTCCGGCGGAGGATCTTCGCGCGGAGAGGTACTCGTCGTAGAAGTGAGACGGCTCGTGGAGGTCGTCGTTCTTTCCGGCCGAGAAGAGGATGATCACGATGATGCCGTTGCTGATTAGGAATACGACGAGGGGCTTCGCGAGGAGGCTGGCGAGGCGGCGGAGGAAGTCGCCCGCGGAGGCCGAGAGTCCGGAGGAGCACCAGGAGAGCAAGAGCAGGGCGACGAGGAGCTCGAGGGCGTGGGCGAGGTTCTTGAGCTTGCGGCTCCTTCGGTACCTGCGCATGGCCTTGGCCTTCTCGGCCTTGACGAGGTCGAACTCGTGGGACGACGGGGAGTCCATTGCCTTTCTCGAGAAAGCGCAAGAAAGTGGAGAAAGGGGGAGCGAGAAAAAGACGAAGGGTGACACGAAGGGACTCGCGGAAAGGTAGTGGGTCGGGTTTCTTCTACGAGGAAAGGGGCTCAGAGAGCAGGATCAGAGCGGTGCATTTATAGTACGAAGAAGAAAGAAAGGGTTGGCTCTGATACACAGCATCAGCGTCTAAGCAGCAGTTTCCATTTCGAGTTGCTTGCTTGCTGCTGGTATAGAGAGAGAGTGATGGTTTCTCTGTGGATCTGGTGGTGGGCTTATATAATAGGAGTGGGGAAAAAGGTTCGTAAAGTTGGTGTTCTGAACATTTATTTCATTTATTTATCTGACTGTTTTTTATAGGAGGGTTTAAATAAAGAAGATATTAGGTGAGGGAGGTGCTTCGTTGTATGATGGAGGAGGAGAATTTCCTAATTAATAGGACTCATGATTTGTCCAAAAGCCAATTCAAAATGAACCTGTCCCTTCCTAAGATGCTAAGGCATACTAAAATTAGCATATCAAATTGATTTCCCAAGCCAATATCGCAGACTAAAGTGAGTATTTAAACATGTGGGCCACATTCGACGTTCAGTCGTGGTTTATTGCATCGCATCGTAAACCGAATTTGTAAATCGATTTTCATATAGTCGGCATCTCTCGATCCATTTTTCTTATTCTCGAGTTAGAGAAATGTCTACACCTTAGTTTAGTAAACCGAACCTATCAAACGTGAAGAAGCCAATGAGATGCACGCTTGATATGGGGAGAAAAAGAGAGAGGGACAAATGCAAACTTCCGGGTAATTTTCACATGGCTGTTCGACCGATTTTAGCCATGTGATCATTCTGCGATTTATTCATAATTCTTTTCTTAACGATGGCAACGGGACGTTAGGAACAACATGAACACCCTGCTAACATCAAATCGTACGTACCAATCTCTTATACGATGCACATTAGGCTTTGTGGACTTGGAGATGACTCCAAGAAAATCCAATGATCGGTTCATTTCCTTTATCGCTTTTTAAGGACTCGGGTCAATAGAATCTTTGTGTTGGAACCAGCAACCCCACGCGGGGGTTAAGTAGGTGTGCAGTGCACGGATTGACGTCTCGGGCACGTCCCACTCTGGTTTGCAGTTCGCTCCTGACTAACTCTCAGCTACGCCTCTTTGACCATCTCTCTCTCTCTCTCTCGCCTTTCAGCTCCAAGATCAGCGTCTCCTGGTGTGGTTGCAACAGAGTTTTACTGGGTCTTCTTTGGTCCATCCATAGTACGCACATTTCGTACTGTAATGTAAATTGACGAGCCTTGTCATGAAGGGACCTCCATGTTTTCATACCGAGCATGCAATGCGTCCGAGAACTGCATGGTGAGGGATCTGGAGGAGACGACCCATGCCGCTGTCTCCAACATCGGATCATTATGAGCTCTGTCTATTCGTTTCTGTTGGCTTTCACGATGAGCTGCCTTTTTTTGTCATCTGTTGTTTCGAGCGAAACGTGGAGCCCATCTTGTCTTTTGTTGTCATCGTCGGCCGAATTCTGGTTGTAATCATGAAGGATAAAGCGCTTGGTTTCGTTTATTCATTCTTTTATCGCCGGGCATCATCATAATTGAAATTCCTAGCGCAGTGAAGAAATAGAAGGAAGAAATCTGGCTCTAGAGGGCTGGAGACTCGTGAACATTGTAGAAATACTTAAATATAAATTCACGTACTCATGGCTTAAATTTTTAGAACAGTTGGTAGTAGTCCTAAAAAACTTCACATGATATCAGAACAGGAGCTCCTAAGTTCAAATTTTCTCAGGCCCCTATTCTGCATCTCAAAAAAATATTTCCACGCTTAGTACTGGCAAAAAGACCAGACTAAGCGTGAGGGAGAATAAAATAGTTGGCAGTAGTTCTACAAAAACTTCACAAGCATGTCCAATTTTAGCCACTTTTAATTGACTCGCAGTATCACGTGCCACACAGGACACGCACAATGGAGACATAACATAGCGATTAGGCAGTCGACGAAGCAAAACACTTCCCTTGCGTATCAGTTCTCCCGGTTTGATGTGCCCATGTTGTCAAGAAGTTATACTCCTAGAGAAATCGGTAATCATTGATTGCCAAGGTCAGATCCCAGAAATTTTGCGAGAATTCAAGTGATAGAGTTCTCATTTGTTCATGTGAATGCTAGCTTCAAATTCCTCTTTTACGCATGCGTGGAAACATTACTTTTCACCAGCATCATTCGAAACGAAAGCTCAAATTGAATAACCAAAATTACTCTTAAAGCAATTTGCTATACCCGAACATGGGCACACAAGAAATAGACCATGACGATAGACGTGTTCCTGTGTCACTTCTCTCTGCCTTCTCCTTCATGAATAAACGTAAGGGCTAATTGGCTTGAATTATTCATGGAATGAGAATCTTAACGCCGCAATTTTCAGAGTGTGATGTTGGCAAACACAATAGTCTGGGCGACGGGATTGTCATTATTTCTGCAACCCAATTCTAAGTCTAAGATGAAGCAATGCGCCCGAATGATTCCTGATTAGCCAATTGCTCATTGAAGAGAAAGAGCCAGGAAGGCGAAGGAATGAAGCAGGAAAAGGTGTGGATGCTTTCAATAATGTCAACGTGAACCCTGCAAATTGGCCTTGTTATCATGGGAGGCTCATGACCAATTCCCCCCAAAAAGGACACGAGAAGCTGAAAGTGGGTGAAGGAGACAAATCACGATTCATCAGCACTGGGGCTTTGATCTGATGGAACGAATGAAACCTTCATTAATGGCTCCGAGTCCTCACATGTTCATTCAAACAAAAGCTATCTCTCCCCCAAGAAAGATGCCGAAGAGGCAAAAATATGTCGGACTGGTTTTTGTACCACAGGAACTCCGGAACACGTGACCCTTCTGAAACTAACTGTACTTAAAAGCAAGCAACTTTTTGACAGAAATTTCAAGAGGCAGATGACTCCATTGAATCCCACATTCTATTTTTAGTTTCTTCTCCAAACGGGATAATTACATGGCAGACAGGGAGAGAGAGAGAGAGGGTTGAAAAGAAGATAAGAGAGAAAAGGAACAAAAGAGCTGGAGAAAAAGAAGGCGTCAGACACGGGATGTGGACTGTCCTCCATTGATTTACATAAAGTAAGGCAAAGTTTTGTTCCATGACCTTGTTTTTTTTTTTTAACTTGAGTGTTGCGCAAGGAAAAAAGGGGTGCCTATGCTTTTGATATGGGCAACAAAGGATGGTGGTAACCGGAAAAGAGAAGGCAAAAGTTAAAATAGCAAGTTGGTAGATAAGCAGTTGCAGTCATTACTTCATCTACTTTGGCTTATTTTAGTTGGCATCTTGTCATGACATATTTGGGGTAATGATTTAGCCGAACTTAGTCTCGAAACCATGTTAAGTGCGGTGCGCGAGAGTGACTTGGGGTGGGCAAACCATCCAGATTCAATTCAGAAAACCGGCTTAATTAGATTGGCTCAACAACTTATAAAGAGGGATCATAATAGGTTCTCGAAAAAAGAGAAAAAATTGGGAGCTAAGTAAGTTCGATTTGATTCGATTCAATTCACGAATTGATGGTGGCACCCGTGATCCAATTAGAAGCTAGATCGACCAAGTTAGATCTAGTGCATGATCGGTTTTGAATCGGCCAACACCATTTTTAGGGGAAATTATGCTTCTTCAACAATTAAAAACTCAAAGAAACAAAAAAGGTTAGAGATAACAGCTAACACAAGTCAGGTTTCAAGGAGTTTTTTGTGGCTAGGCAGAATAAACAGGGCTTGGACGTGTTGAGACCGAACCAAACCAGTCCAGCCCATGTCCATTCGTGCTTGACCCAAAAATTTTCTCTCTTTTGAAAATTAAATTTAGATCAATTACAATGAGTGTTTTGAGATTAAACAAGGAAAATGCTGTTCTTACATATATTTTCTTCTTCTTCTTCTTCGTTTGGGTCTTTCTATCGAGCAAAGCACGATTACTCCAAGAGGGCCGCACTTATCCCCTCCTTCCCCAAAGCATATGCCGTCTTTCCGGAGGGGGGGAGGTTTTCATGATTGAGGAAGTGATTGGATGAGCCAAATGACGGTGGCGATGATGCATCGGAGGGAGCAAAAGGAAAATAGTGCACGAGCGAAAGGGCCCCCACCCCCCACGGAATCAAAAGGGCGAATTTACAATAATAATGCGCCCCTTGATGTTCACGTTTTGTGGACCCACGAGATTTGAATTCAATGGAGAAATGAACAAATGAATGGGGGAAGAAAGGGCCTAAAGCCGGATGAAGGAGGAGGGAGGGAGAAAGCACTCGAGAGATCTTTCTATTTCATTAACTATAGATTTGGGTCTCAATCATGTTCCCCCCCGAAATCATTTTGCCTGCCATTGTGGCGAGTGTTATTCTAGTTTAGTATGCCTAGAAATCGCGGGTTGGAATGTTTTTTTTTTCTGGACATGATTGATCAAACGGCGGTGCTGAGTGATGTGACTATGTTGTTGCGCACATAATGTGCGGCATTAGAGAAGTTAGGGGATGCGCTTTAGGTCCGGGTTTTACCGCCCTGGGTAGAGGTGGCGGTATGGGTCAAAAACCCTATCTTTTGAAGCTCGTTTTCGATGGATCGGGGTGATATATGGGTCTCTTGAATTTTCTGTTTTATTATATTGGCGGGTCTAGATGGATTAAGGAATTAGAGCTCGCCTGGATTTGGGGGTGAAGCGGATGTGAAACGGACTTACTTGTCAATCCATTTGGGTCTAAAGAGTGAAACTCGGAATTGAAAAGTCTGAAACAAAGGAAGGAGGCCATCTATTAAAAGTGGGAATAGGTTAGGTTTGGACCGGTTTGAATATGAATCACTTTAATTGTACAATGTAAAGATGAATCAATATGAGTTAAATCGGTCGATTTTGGTAGGGTCCTATTTGACCCCAACCCTTATATTTGACAAGCCTACCTGATGCAATGACTAAAAGCTTTTTCATCACGAGCCGTTCATTAGGTTTTGTTGCATACTTCGTCTAAGGTGTCCAATGTTTTCCTCTTCCTTCTTTTTTGACATTTGGTACTTAATGCGAAATTGATTATCAAACAATTTTTTTTGTCAAATTGGACAAGATTTCAAAAGTGATAAAATAATTTTTTTTTCAAAGGTAAGAAAACTTTTTTTTCTTTTCATTTACATTGTAAACTGGCCGAACGCAACAAGATAGGTTTTATTTAAGGGAATGAAACTTCATATTTTTCACCGTAAGTTCAAAATCATCCCCATTTTGATTGACTCGGTAGTGACAAAGTATGTATCTTACAGCTTGAGTTTGACTTAAGGTGAAGAAAATTTGATTTTGTCACCTTATTTTAGGGTATGACCTAAGGTGACAAACCTAATAGTTTGAGGCATTCGATCGACCCTAAATTGATAAGCTTAACAATTCATTGCTTTAAGGTCATATCCTAAGACAATTAAAACAAGATTTTGCGTCATGCATCTGATTCGATCTCAATCTCGAAATACAGCTTAGAGAACATGTGTCGGACCCGACGAAGTGCTTGGCAGCAACGAAGCCCATCCCTTGCCAATTTGAACTCGATGGTCAATTAGGGGAACAAGCTTGCAAAAGGGCATTAAGAGTTCTCTTTTCCTCAAGTTGGGCTTGGAAATTGTCATGGGCCGGTGGGCTTTTCTATATTGGGCCTCATCTTTGTGTGGTCCCTGTCTCTGAAGACAACGAGTGTTAAGGCCGCAGTTAATGTCGAGGTGACCAATTTGATGGGCCGGCGAGCATTTTAAGTCGGGCTTAAATCGTTGTCCGGGCACTGCCCATCACGAAAGAAGATTTCTGATAAAAGTTCTTTTTTCAGTTCTTGCATTATTTGCCTTGATTTTTACTCGGGTGTTAGAAGAGCGTGCCTTAATTTTTACTCGGGTGTCACTTCTATACCTTCTTATTTAATGGATATGTTACTAGAAGTTCTAAAACGTATTTAATTCGTGCATCAAGTATTTGCATTAGCTTTTGCGGCATGTAGTGCCTTTGTTTATCTAATTTTTTTGGAGCCACGTGGTTCTGACATGGCATCGGATGGGCGCCACATCAGAAAAGACCCCCGAAAAATTACAAAAAGAAAAAGAACTCAAAGATAAAGAAAAGAAAAGTAAATGATAGCAATTATTAGGTTCTTCACGAGGGGTGTCGATCAATGAGGCAGGCGATTCTCTCCCAGCTCGACGAGGAGGCAACCTCGTCGCCGCAAGATCTCGCGGGTCGCACCTAAATTGGCGTGAGAACAATTAGATCAAGACGAATCAAACCTTCTCAAATAAATGCATCATCAAATTGCCATAAGTAAGAAAGAAAGAAAGAAAGAGAGAGAGAGAGAGCCAGTGGCTGTCTCCGGGGGCAGACAGAGTAGCAATTGGACCTGTGAACTTAGGACCCACCAAGAAAGACTTGTCAATTTCTCTTTCCCAGATCGTTTCTGGCCCTTTCTTGCCTCGTACGTACTCATGGCGCAACGAAGGATCATCCATCGAAACCTTCGCACCAGAAGAAGTGTACAAAAGGCTTCGCCGCAATGCGACGGCAAAAGCGCCGTTCGTCTCCCTCCTCGCCACGTTACATCCGTTCCGCTTTGCCCCTTCATCCATGTCTCGGTTGTCGATGATAAGCAAACCCCAAATGGGTAGAGACGATCATTGTCGTGTTGATAAGTGCCTTAATTATAAGTGAGCGGATCGGTAGATAAACGAAGGCGATAACTTTGGGTGGTTATCGTATTTTCGAATTAGTGTATAAGTAGTATGCATCACTCGATCACTCCATCTTTTTAGAGAGTGGCAAGACTTTTATTTCATGAATAGATTTCGACGAAATAATGAATGATCGGAAAATTTTGAGCATATCTTCGGTGCACATCAAGTTTACTGTCTGTTTTATTGTCATAAATTACAACAAAAAGTTAAAGCACGAAAGTGATGAATAATTTTCGAAATACGAGGGTGAACTCCAAATCGAAAGGTCTAATCTATAAGTGGGAAAAGGACACAGCATAATCATTAAATTTTGACCCATTGTACGTTATCATCCCTATGCTTTTCATTTGTTTAATGCAAGTCGCTAAACATATGTACATATTTAATTTGATCACTAAATTATATAAAAACGTTAGATCAAGTTCAGAAACAACATGAAAAATTTTCATATAATCTAAAGACTAAATCAGACATCACGAAAAAATTAGGGACTAGACTAAACAGATCTAAAATTCATAAGCAACATCGTACATCAAGTTAAAGTTTCATGGTCCACAATAGAAATCAGATCAAAATTCAAATAACATTTACATCATTTTATAATTAAGATAGTTAAATCGATTACGCTTTTTTTCTCTCTCTTTGTCCTCAAACCCTATCGTGAAGGAGGTGCTGGGAACCCGTTGTTCTATCTACTAGGTTCGATCACTCGAGCGAGAGCGAAGAAATTCAAACAATTTGTCAACATCATGGTTCAAGATATATGGAATGGAGACAATTTGGATTTAAGTTGAAGATTCTAAAACTCTTTGGCGCAACATGATTACTTTTGATCTAGCGAATTTCAAAGGAGTTTCCAGTTGACGAACTCCAAATTAACTCAAATTTGGTTGACAACTTGGAAACGGGCCACTAATTAATAAACACTACTTTAGTAGTGATTGATGACATTTTTTTAGTGATTTGAAGTCATTTAGATGAACTTTTAGGCCTTTTTTGGATGATTTTTTTTTGTTAATTAGGGTTATTTTTGTAATAGGATTAGGATTACGAATTTTTATTATTTTCATAATTCTAATCCTAGTAGAATTAGGATTACGAATTTGTATTTATTTTTGTAATTCTAATCCTAATAGAATTATGATTAGGAATTTTTATTTATTTTTATTATTTTGTAATTCTAATCCTAGTATGATTAGGATGAGGGTTAGCATTCTATATAAGATTGATTATAGGTTCTAAGAGGTAGAAATAATTTTATACATAAAGGCTTTTCTTCTTTGAGTTCTTTTGAGGACTAGTATCAAGGTTTCCTTGTGCCGATCGAATTCAACTTATCGTAGCGTTATAGCGTGGATTGATTAATACGAGTTCGTCGACAATTTGGGTTCATACCGAGATTACCACAGGTTTGATTCGGGGTTGAGGTAAGCAATTTGCAATTCACGGATTTTGGTAGAACAATTATTTCCGCTTCAAATATATATATGTATATATATATATATATATATATATATATATATCAAATGCAGCCTGTAAAATCCGAATGTCTACTTATGCCGGTCATCATTTTTAGTAAACTCTCCAATGCAGAAGTTTATAGAATTGCGGTATAATGATCTAATAATTGGTTCACTATACGATTGTATAGTTTCATATGTGAAGTATCATTGACGGGCCAAGACGAAGAAGTCAACTTTTCTTTATTTGACTCTGTCTACTTTTCTGCCTCTATATATCCCATGCGCATGATGATGGCCTTTTTATCTATAGAAAGTTTCTTGATTGTGAAATCTGAACAGCCGGTCGTGTCACCCTCATCTTCATGGTTTTTTCCCATTGATAGTATGGTTTGATCGCTTTGGACATTTTTCGAACTATCGAGCGAAAGATGCAATTTTTTTTGCTTGACTAAATTTAATAATTCACGAGTTAGTGGGAGGAAGATCAGCGATCGCACGCAGCGGAAAAACACTCGGCGAAGAAGCCCACCGCACCAACTTTCACATGCCGCTTGAGCATTGTCTAAAGCGTCCTCTCTTTTGATCACATTAGTCGCTTTCACTCCCTTCCTGAAATCTGGGTCGACTGGACTTTGCACTGCCTTCGTCGGGGACACTTCGTACATCTTCGGGTCAAGCAACCATTCTATCGCCTGCCGGAGCAGAGATCGCCCTGGTCGGTGATCCGTCTTTCTTTATTCACATCACCTTCTGAACGTATTCTTGTAGCCAGAGTTTGTTTTTGTTGTTGTTGTTGCTGCTTTTCTTTCTGAAGTCTTTTGGGAAGTGTTCTTGCTCTTTCTTATCGTTCTGATTGATGACAAGTTGAGATCTTTATCTAGAAGGTTCTTCGGTTCGTTCGAAATTTCGGATGCCCATATGAATCTTGAGCTCGAAACTCATCTGGTTCTGGCTTCTTCGTCTGTGGGTCTGTTTTGCAGAGATGGATTCTTGCTTTGCGAGCTTGAAAGTCAGTGCGCGGCCTATGCCAGGAGGAGGCATTACCAATTGTAGTGAGTTCTTGGGTGAAAATTTAAAGTTTGGTCTTACTAGTAAGCAATTTGGAGCTCAGTTATGTAAGAGCTTGAGAAGTGAGACGAGGATCGGACGTGTTAAACCTGGGATTGCTTACTCTCTTCTTACTTCCGATCTTGACAAAGAGACCATGGTACGATGGATTTTAGAATTTCTCAGCCTCTCTTTTTGGTGGCTCCGTTTAGTTTTACATTTCAGTCTTGATGTTTCGTGGAGGGGGGAGTGTAAAATCGAAAAGTACTTAGTTGACGATGCTCTCTCTCTGGCCTCTTGTCTGAGATTTACTTTTGATCCCAATATGCTGATCGTGGGTTTCTTTTGATCCCAATATGCTCATTTGGTTTCTTTGTTACTTTCCTTGAACTATGATTTCAGACTATTCAAGCTCCAGTGTTCGAGACTCCAAGAGCAAATCCAAAGAGTGTTGCTTCAATTATATTGGGAGGAGGTGCTGGAACACGACTATTTCCACTTACTAGCAGAAGGGCCAAGCCGGCAGTAAGTGATTATTCACATATAGCCATTTAAAGCACTCCCTCAATTATACAATCAATTATGTGATTTTGTTGAATCTGCAGGTTCCAATAGGAGGATGCTACCGTTTGATTGATATCCCAATGAGCAATTGCATTAACAGTGGTATCAGAAAAATATTCATCTTAACGCAGTTTAATTCATTTTCCCTCAATCGCCACCTTTCCCGGACATATAACTTTGATAATGGCGTCAGTTTTGGTGATGGATTTGTGGAGGTATAAACTATTTTTCTGATTTCATTATTCATTTATCCTCTATTCCTGACGACCGAACTGAAGAAAAGATCGAATTTAATATGAAAAAAATTGGTGATGGAAATAGGTCCTAGCCGCAACTCAAACTCCAGGTGAAGCTGGAAAGAGGTGGTTCCAGGGAACCGCTGATGCCGTTAGGCAATTCATATGGGTCTTTGAGGTGAGTGCTCGAGATTTTGGCAATTACCGGTGCAAATTTTTTTTGAAGTTCCTCTTGAAGTTGAATGGTGGTTTCATATTATTTCCATAGGATGCCAAGAACAAGAATGTGGAGCATATCTTGATATTGTCCGGTGACCACCTGTACCGGATGAATTACCTGGATTTTGTGCAGGTGCTCTGAAGATTTTATCATACAGCCCTTTATCTTATATATTGTAAGTTTCAACTGACCAGTTATGGATTGATTGCAGAAGCATATTGATACAAATGCCGATATCACGGTTTCATGTGTCCCGATGGATGACAGGTATTTCTTCTGGTTACATATATTGCCTTTGAAGATTTAAAGCATGTTAAGCTCAGTTCTCCTTGACATTCAATTGTGTTTAGGAAAACCAAATTTTTGTGATTGTATCGTTTCTTAGATCTGTTTTCAGTTGCATTATATTTGGTGCTACTTATGGGTTTTGCAACTAACCATTTCTGGTTTTTTGTTGCTGCAGTCGTGCATCGGATTATGGACTGATGAAGATTGACCGAACTGGACGGATCATCCAATTTGCCGAAAAACCGAAGAGCGATGAACTGAAAGCAATGGTATCGTTAATGCAGTAAACATCCTCCTATTGTTTGACATGACTGCTTTGACTGTTTCCTTATCAGACATCTTCTCTGTACATCAATTAATGCATCAACTAGTTACTATTCTTATTTGGGTTATTGTATTCTGCACAAACGTCTGCCCCCAGCAAGTGGACACTACTCTTCTTGGGCTATCAAAGCAAGATGCAGTGAACTTCCCATACATAGCCTCAATGGGTGTTTATGTATTCAAAACGGATGTGTTACTAAAGCTTCTGAGATGGAGCTATCCCTCATGCAATGATTTTGGCTCTGAAATAATTCCGTCAGCTGTTACAGAGCATAATATCCAGGTCAAGACCTTTTCTTTAACACAGACTAAGCTACGGTCTCTCTCTCTCTCTCTCTCTCTCTCTCTCTCTCTCTCTCTCTCTCTATACATACATACATATACATATATACATATACATACATACATACATATATATATATATATATATTATAAGTTGTACTTGGAAGCTACCTTAGCGGAAATGCTGACTTATCTGGATGTTGGTTTGTCAGGCATATCTGTTTAATGACTACTGGGAGGACATTGGAACAGTCAAGTCATTCTTTGACGCAAACTTAGCCCTAACAGAGCAGGTGTGTTTGTGGGGTATTGCATTTGTAATTTTTATTCTTCTCGTCGATAACTCAAAGGTGGAGATGTCAGTGTCATCTTGCTAATTCAATCATCACCTTCTATACGCGTTAATTACTTGATATGCTGGCTTAACCTTAGGGCTAAAAAAATAGTTACTCTTTAGATCTCTTTGGCTACAATTTTTATTTCAATCTGGGGCTTTATATCAATCATGTTCCCATAAAAATAGTAGAAGCTTCAAGCTTCAACTTCTGCTGTCGTAAAAGAGACAGCGGCTTTTCTAATAGTGGGTTGATTTTCCTGTAATGCAGCCTCCGAAGTTCGAATTTTATGATCCGCAAACACCGTTCTACACTTCTCCAAGATTCTTACCCCCCAGTAAAGTTGATAAATGCAGGGTAAGCTTGTCAACTCAATCAGTCTTTGTTGCTGCTTTGGTCTAAATCTGTCTCTTTATTTGAACTGTTTCTGCAGATTGTAGATGCAATTGTCTCTCACGGTTGCTTCTTACAAGAATGTAGCATTGAACACTCCATTGTTGGTGTGCGCTCGCGTCTAGACTATGGTGTCGAGTTTAAGGTAAGCTGCTTTCATATGCATTCTTTGAGAAAATTAGTTTTCAGATTCTTGGATGATTCTGTTGTAATGTTGACATATTCAGCTTTCCACTTTTTGGGTTAATGGATCCCAATAGGACATTTTGAGGTGGTGGACCATATTTAACAGGGGCAAATGGCATCCTTCAGTTTGTTCATATAACTCTGGTGTCGAGGATGGTATTTTTGAATTGCTGTATTTTGATTCTTTTTTTGTATTTCTTCAAAATGGAGCTATAGTTGACTTGAACCAAGTCAGGAAGCTTTCAATATGGGTCCAACTGATTACTTGATGGTCGTTTTATGTGTCAATTTTTCGGACACTAATTTCCTTTGTCAAGGTAATGTAATAAGCAAGTCATCAGTATAGACATTCAAAATTTGCTAAAAGTTCTTCATTGCAATTGGGGTTAGTTTGTGTGCTATTTTCTGTAGCGATGGCAATATACACGGTGGGTGCTGGTTTTTGAAATGCAATTGAATTCGCAGGATACCATGATGATGGGTGCAGATTACTATCAGACTGAAGCTGAAATCGCATCTCTTCTGGCACAAGGGCAGGTTCCTATTGGGGTCGGACAAAATACTAAGATCAGGTAATGTTTCATTCTTTGAATTGGCATGTCTACAGGAAGTTTTGAACCAATAACTTGTGACGAGAATATTTCTTAAACCTTTCACTGAAAATTTCCCCTTCTTTTCCTTTTTCAAGAAACTGCATAATTGACAAGAACGCCCGGATAGGAAAAAATGTGGTTATCCACAACACTGATGTAAGTATTGCCCTTTGCGATTCCGATACTTCTGTTCCATCTGGATCTATGAATTGGATGCGATCCTTCCATTCACAGGGCGTTCAAGAAGCAGATAGACCAGAAGAGGGATTCTACATCAGGTCGGGGATAACGGTCATACTGAAAAATGCGACAGTCAAAGATGGAACTGTCGTGTGAGAAGAAAACCAAAATAAAAAACCAGTGGAACCTCGGATGTCGCAGCATGTGCTCTTACACAACAGTTGGCTAAATCCGTACACGGCCTTGCTGCTTTCGCGGCTTTTCTGTGTCCAGAGAAACTAGAAGCTGTGCTCCTCGGTTGTGAAGTAGTTGCCAGTTATGTAACTAAGCGGTTGAGATGTATATGACATGAGTAGCCAGTAAGATGCATATCCGCGAATAAATGCAAAGATGCTATCAATTAGTTGGGTGTTCTGGGATGTACATAATATATGTAGAGAGACTTTGGACCCCATAAAAATGAGACGGTCCTAACCCCCGACATGAATGCAACTCCCTCTCTCCTAGTACTTATCGTTTCTCATGCCTTCTATCAAGGCGGTTCGTAGCACCATTTACGCTGTCGAATTTGATGCGATACAGCGACAGTTCTCCATCACATCCTTTCTTCGCTTGTTTTGCCGTTCATTTCAGACCATTTGTTCTGCCTCCTGTTGTCTTGCGGAACCACAACCTTTACAAAGATGCGTGGAACTTAGAAACTCGTCCATCGATGAGAATTTCTAGGGTCTCCTATAGCTCCTAGGTCTCCGCCTACAGAACTACCCTCCGTCGAACTTTCTTAATCACTGCTGATCTTTTTGAAACTTAGAAGGCTGAGTAGATTGGACAGCTAAAGTGTCCCGAGTTCAAAACGTGCAAATGCCTAGCTATCTGCGAAAGCTGCTGGTCATGGTATGAGAGTTCCTTAGTTTGGTGACGCGTTTGGCACGGGTAGGTGTCACTCTCACAGTTGACAGTTGACATGGTTGACCATGTGGAGCTTGGCCCCCTCGCCAACCCCCTCGCTCGCCCACATCTTGGAGAGGATAGAGAAACTAGATGAAGACAGTGTTTGAATTGGAAGACATAAATGGGTGTAGTAAATTCCTACGAATGATTACTATAGATCCCTTATTGATTTAGCCACGAGATATTCAATCTCACCACATTCCACCTATCCCTTATGAAATAAGGAAGACTCTGAATTACCAGTGGGCCAAGCGAACAAATTTTTAAATATCAAAATCGTAGCGCTCTTTTATGACCTTCCGAGAACGTGACCCAAACCTAGCGAACCGAGCTGCGGGTACGTGACTGGGACAAATCAAGAGTCAAGATACGAAGAGGACTTGAACAGCAATGAGGATTTTGGCTCGAATTGTCAGGTGGGGATGAGGTGGTAGGTGACCCTCAGGGCAGGGCCTAACGGTTTGAAGAAATCTAACCATTTCCGCAGCCCGAGAAGAGAACAAACACCAATTTGGTAGGCACGTTTTGCTCCAGATCCAACCGAGAGAGAGAGAGAGAGAGAGAGAGAGAGAGAGAGAGGGAGAGGATTCTTGATTCAAGAAAGTTAGAAGTTCGGGCCGGTTGGTGAAATTTCCTGATCTTGAGTGGGGCTGTTAGGTTTTGCATTTTCTGTATTAGCTACCCGTTCTGGTGTCGAGACCTGTAATTCTAAAGAGCCACCAATTGCTTTCCTTATCGCCAGGACAATTGCCAAATAAGTTCTAGACCTTTTATTACTTTGTTCTAAACCTTTTTTTATGCCAAATAAGTCCTAAACCTTTTGCAATTTTTGCCGATGAAGTCACTCTGGCGGATTTTGGCCGGAAAATGCTTACGTGGCACGCCGGACCTCGCCGGCGACAACGTGGCGATGACCGGACCTCAAATTTTTTTTCTGTTTTTTGCTCTTCTTTTTCTTAAAAAATTACTTGGCCGACGAGCTCTGCCGGCCACTCCAGAGGACAGCCCGAGGCAAGGGTGAGGGAGGCCACCGCCGCCCTCGCCCGTGGCTGGCGAGGGCCTCCGTCACCCAAATCTTATCTAGGCTAGGCGAGCTTTGTCCGGCCCTCGCTGGCCGCAGGTTGGACTGCCCTCTAGAGTGGCCGGCAAGCTTCCGCGGAGCTCGCCGGCCAAGTAACTTTTTTAAAAAATAAGAACAGAAAAAAAAACATAAAAAAAATTTTGGGGTTCGATCATCACTATGTTGTTACCACGTCATCACCACTTATGCATTTTTCGGCCAAAATCCGCCGGAAGTATTTAATCGGCAAAATTGCAAAAGATTTAGAACTTATTTGACATAAAAAAAAAGTTTATGACTGAATCTGTAAAATAGCAAAAGATTTAAAACTTATTAGGCAATTTCCTCGTCATCGCCCGAGGCCTAAATTCAAGTCAGGACACCTTGTTCTCTCCTTCATCGTCATCTCTCCTTCAAGAGCTCCACTTGACAACAGATAGGAATTTTAGGCTGCTTGGTGCAAAAAAAAAAAATTCTAACTTTGAAGGGGCTGTTGGGGCTCTTGTCTTTTGTAATTAGCTAACTACGATTATGTTGGGATTTCTCGCCTCTGACATACATGATTGCTGACGTCATCTTGCTCGTGGCCTATGATGCTAATCTATTAATGAATTTGCTCCATATCTTTGCACATGCATAAATTCTTCTCTTGATTGCCTTTAAGGGTTCAGATGAAGGGGCTCAAAGACCATAAATTGTCTGTTGTCTACGAATGTCACAAGAGAATTCTGCACTTCGAATTTCGGTTGTTGTTCAGTCACTTGTCATATACTTTGTACGCACTCTTTTACAAAATCCAACATAAAATCACACAAGACTTAACTTGCGAATATGTACCTCCGCCCGTGGTCCCACGTTGTCTGTTTCCTTTTCAATCATTGAAGTTTGTCAGACTGTATCGATACAATCGATTCATGAAATCGATCCAGATAACATGGCGGGTTTCTTATCGTGTTAAACTTCACTCCGAATCCATTTGATTTTATCTAACGATTCAAGTTTCCGTCCTAAGATATGCTGTCTCACAAGATCTGCCAAAAAAATAAATGGACTGTGAACTTGCTGACCGGGAGGTCCAATAATTACAACAGTCATCTCGGGCTACCGAGAAGACCCGCTAGGGCTTTTGGAAGTGGATGGGATCCGAGCTACCAACGACCACGCACGTGCCAATAACCGTCGGGTGGTCACGTGACGGGGGGAAGGGTTGAGCGGTAGATCACCAGTTCACTTCGCTCTCCCCCCTTAGTTTAGTCCAATCCTATATATCAGCCAAGCAAGTTCTCCACACACACACACACTCCCTCAACTAAAGACCATCACCTTTTCCCAACATCAGGAAGATAAAGAAGAAACGAAGCCAATTTCACCTTCGATTATTAAAGAAGAACGAGAAGAAGAAGAATCTGCGACAGCCATGGGATCGGAATCCCAGGTCGTGTGCGTCACCGGTGCCTCCGGGTTCATCGGCTCGTGGCTTGTCATGAGGCTGCTCGAGCGTGGCTACACCGTCCGCGCCACCGTCCGCGACCCCAGTTAGTCTCTCCCACCGTCCCTAACTTATCCTCTTGGCATCGCACGATCGATCATTCGCGAGTTTGCCGAATTTAGCATTTGGCCGATGATGTTCCGTGGGGAAGGCGAGATATTCTTTCACTGTTTATTCAATGTGTCTTGACTTTCGTGTGCTCTTGGCGTTGGGACAGATAACGAGAAGAAGGTGAAGCATCTGCTGGACCTGCCCAAGGCCAAAACGCACCTGACGCTGTGGAAGGCCGACCTCAACGACGCAGGAAGCTTCGATGAGCCCATCCAAGGCTGCGCCGGCGTCTTCCATGTGGCCACTCCCATGGATTTCGAGTCCAAGGACCCCGAGGTTCGTAGTTCCGCTCCTGCTTCATGAACGGTCAATCATACATATCCATGTGCGCATGTGCTTGAGCTTTCCGTTCTCGCGTTTTTTCCTACGGTTTCGGTCTTTCCGGTGGCCGGAGGTTGTGAGCTGCAGCCGCCTGCGGGCGCGGTAGCGTAGAGGAAGGAGGGGTCAAAATGGCAAGAGTAGAAAGATTGAATATTTATTTTCGCTTTCTTTTTAAAATCTGATTTGTCTCATGTGCTTGCTTACGTAGTGTTCATCGTGTATGTTATCGTATTATACGCTGTTCTTGTCAAGCAAGATTAAAAAGTGGCAAATGATGTAACATGTATCCAATCAGCTTGCGTTTGAAATGTCATCTTCTACTTTCCTTCACATGTTTTGGACATTAATATTGAATCTAGCGAAAGGGCGCAATCCCACTCGGAAAGTCTAACACGAAAGATTTACCTTAAGAGTGATCAAGAACTGAGCAGTACTTGAGACTTTTCCTTGATTTCTCTTTTCCCCTAGAATGAAGTGATAAAACCGACGGTAGAGGGAGTACTGGGCATCATGAGAGCATGTGCCAAGGCCAAGACGGTCCGGCGGCTCGTGTTCACCTCCTCGGCCGGGACCCTCGACGTCCAAGAGCACCGGAAGCCCGTCTACGAGGAGAGCGACTGGAGCGACATGGACTTCGTGCTCGCCACGAAGATGACTGGATGGGTCAGTGAACCGCGCGCCGCGCTTTTCCCCTTCTATCACCGATTTCTTCTGCTCTCTCCTGTGAACATTTGTCGATCCTAAGTTTAAGTTGATCTCACTAAGGGAGAGCATCACTGGGGCTCACGAGGGATACTTTCGTGCTGGTCACGCAGATGTATTTTGTGTCGAAGACATTGGCGGAGAAAGCAGCTTGGAAATTTGCGGAAGAGAACAACATCGACCTGATCAGCATCATACCAAGCCTTGTCGTGGGCCCTTTCATCATGTCTTCAATGCCACCAAGTCTTATCACTGGCCTATCACTAATCACAAGTAAGGTCCCTTTTACTTATTTCTTTTTTCCTTTCGATGTGATCATCGGGAGTTGAATAAAGTATGGGACTCCCCACAATCATCAAACTCAAGACTTTATCCGAACGCTGGGTGGGGCACAAAATTTTATATGATTGTGGATTGCCTAAGATGGCCATTTGTTAAGTTGAACGGACCCTAACATGGCCCAATGCCACAAGAAGTTCTGGTCTTAATTTTTGGGCCAAGCCCAGCCCAAGTGAGAATAGAACCTTCGGGGGTTGCAGCCCAAGATCCTCTTCAAATCCATGTAGCTTTCATGGTGTGAAACATCATGCATTATGCACCAGACCACCTTCCTTGTGTGATCATTGTGCACAATGCTTTTCGCTTGTGACCCAGGAAATGAAGCTCATTACTCCATCATGAAGCATGGTCACTTCGTCCACACCGACGATCTGTGCGAATCCCACATCTTCTTGTACGAGCACCCGGAGGCCAAGGGACGGTACATCTGCTCCTCCCATGACGCTTCGATCCTCGAGGTCGCTAATTTGCTCAGGAAGAAGTACCCGGAATACGATATCCCCACGGAGTACGTAATTTGCATTTGGGAGTAGGGACAGTCCTGCATAGGGGATTGGGCAACAGATGATGATGATGATGATGATAGTGACGACTGATGATGATGATGGCTTTGCAGGTTCGAGGGAGTGGACGAGGGGATGCAGAAAGTTTCCTTCTCTACCAAGAAGCTGTTGGACTTGGGGTTTCAGTACAAGTACAACTTGGAGGACATATTCGTGGGAGCTGTGGAGACATGCAGGGAGAAAGGGCTGCTCCCTCTTTCGCACAAGAAGCACGCGAACGGCACGTGCTGAGAGATATCCCCGTCTGCGCCGCTTTGTCTCGTGTTGTGTGTAATCAATTCTTAAGTTCGATTGTATCCCTGCTTATTAAGTCCACCTGTCATTCACTTAATTACCAATAAAGTCAATAAGTCACACAGTAGAGATTGCATCTAGCTTGTACTGTTGATTTCGAGAACATGGTTGATCACGAATGGAGAAGGCCCTGGTTAAGTGGATTTCCATATGCTGTCGAAAGTTCTTTTCTTCATGGGTACTGTGAAAACTAAATCTTCGGGGAGTGGTTGTTGTGATATTGACTTTTATCTGCGCTAAGAAAGTAGATTGAGTTCAATTGTTGAAAAAGCTTTACGATGTTTTGCACGAAAGGTAGAAATGCAGGAGGCATCGTGGCACCACATGATGGGTCGGCCATGAATGGTTGGACAAGTGGCGCACTGGTCGATGCTTACGATTGACACGTAGTAATGACAAAGCAAATCATACGTCCACCACAAAAGAGGCTATAAATATGGGCAGTGGAATGGGTTTGACCTTCTTGAGAGAGAGAGAGAGAGAGAGAGAGAGAGATTAGAAATTTCAAAGGACAGATTTAGCCGAATTTGGAAACCAAATAAGGGAAAAGAAAGAAACCGAGAGAGTAGAAGGGGGCTTGGTTCACACATGTTCCGAAGGTACTCGACAAATCGGATTAACGCCGTTTCGAAACATTTGGATTTTGGGGGTTTTCCAGAGACGTAACTTCGCTGTCGATGATGCTTATTTTTCGATGATTTTATAAACTCATGTTATAATGATGATATGAATTAGGTATATGATGAGTTAAGGAAAAGGAAAATGGCACAAATAATATTTGAATTTTCACTCAATGTATATTGTGATTCCTGAATTTATATGAACCATAAAATTATATGTTTGTTACACACATTATATATTGATCTAAAGTTTGGTGACTAAAATATATAATGATTCAAAGTCCCTTTATGTCGTTATCAGTTATGAAAAGTTATCACACTGTATGATTTTCTTTAAAAAGAAAAGATAGTGTTTAAAGCATCATCTCTTTTTGTTACCATAGTTTGGTTATTTGATGGGACAGTATCTTTCAAAATAGCTAGAGCTTATTATTTGTGAGTGATTAGGGAGATGCTTAATAAAAAGAATTATGCAAGATTATATGTATTGATTCAACGAATTTGATTTATGAAATGTATTATGCTTGATGGATCGAACTGTGAAAGGTTATATGATTTGATTAGTGAACTTGACTTAAGAAATGTATTCTAGAATTGATTTGCAGATCGTTAGAGAATGAGTTCTGCATTTATTTTCATTGCCGCTATGTTTAGTATTCATCGAGGGGTTGTGAGAATGTACCATATTTTTAAGATATCCTTATAAGCCAAGCAACTGGTTGATATAGGTAAATCTAGCTGAATTAATAACCTTTATGATAATTGAATATTGAGCGCTAGACTAAAAGGATTTCGATAACTTTTATCATAATTGAATATTGAGCACTAGCCTGTTGATTAAATAAGTATTTACGATATGTAGAAAAGTTTGTTAAAATGAGATAACTGATTTTTGGTGTTGTACGTATGTAATATACAACATTTGGATAAATAAGCTTATATGCATAATGGATATTCAATCTACTTGGAAGAGATACGTATTACTCACAGAATTGTGATAGCTCACTCTACGTATTTCAAATCTTTTTCAAGTTCTTTAGCTGGCAGCAACTATGATGAGAGCATTATTGGCTTGAATTTTAAATAATTATATTTCGGGCATGAGTTTAGATAGTCGTATATATACGTGAGATGAAATTTGTTGAGTTCTGTAGTTGTGTTTAGCAATGTATAAATATTTTTCCGTGAAATTTAAGGTCATGATTCCATGATCAACTCATTGTTTTATCATATTTATCAATGGATAAACATATATCGATAACATGTTTATATTGGTTTGTGTTTGAAGTCGCATCATGTGATAGTATGAGGGCCATATCATTTTCCTACCCTTAAAGAGAAACCTATTGATGTCGACGTTATCGTCCTGCAGAAACAAAAATTATCTCTTTTGACAGGTCAATTTTCGACACTACATATCATGCGCGAGTCGGACATAAAACCAGAACCCATGGACATAGTCATGCATGCCGTCGTTGGATATATCGAATCGTCATGTTGTTTTCTTTTCATGAGCAGCGATGCCATGCAAACCCTTTGCAACTCGAACATGGCCTCTGCGCAGCATATATGAAGACGAGGAAAAGAGATGGAAGAGCTACCCATGACAGGATCTCAGATAGGCCATGGCTACGTCAGTAGTGAGGAGTGGAGCTGGATCTCGTTGTTATGAACTCTATGAACATAAGCGCGATGATCAGGAAAGAAGATGAACGCGTGCTTTTTGTATCACAGGTTTCGCGTGGCCAGAATTTACAGTCCTTTGAATTACCCTCGGTATAGAATTTAACTTGATTTTTAGCTTTTGGAGCTTTCAGGTCATTTTATTTACTTATATTTGGTCATCTTGATTCTATTATGACTTTATGAAGTTTGAAGTACGAGTTGAGCACCATACTCATTCTGTAAGAACTTTAAGATAGTAAAATTTCAAGAGCTAATATATCATCACTTTAACCAACAGGAAATTTCTTGCATGACTTTCCAGAACAATCTCTTAACCAACACGAAATTACTAGAGAACAGAAGGAACCAAGGCATGGGAAGGCATCTCCTTTTATTTATCCCATTGCAAGAAAATTGAATGTGGCAAAATTTGAGGAAAGAACATCTCGTCACTCAAGTATCTTTTTCGAGCTATCTTTTTTTTTTCCTTTTCTTTTTTGAATTCTACATAACTTTTCGAGAAAAATCTCCCGACAAAAAAGATATTACTAGAATATAGGATGAACCAAACCTTCGGAACGCTCCTCTTGTTTTTGGTCCTATCAAATGATTGATCTTATGGTTTCTTTAAAACTAAGAAAAGCTTGGAGCACAAGTTTAGAGCCAAATTCATAACTTCTGATTTTAAGAAAGTTTGACTGTTTTCGAATTAGAGATTTCATATCGCCACAATTTACAGGACTCGAATTGCATTTGGTTCGATGGTCGATGCGGAGTATATCACTGATCAATTGACATTAAAGGTGGCCAACGGAAGCTATCCATGGAGTTTACTGATTGTATATTCATGCCTCTCTTTCTTTTCTAAAAGGAAATAGATTCTTCCAATATCTGAATTGGTGAATTTTCTCATCAAGACTCTGTTTATTTCATGAAAATAACTTTCATATAATATTTTTCGGATTTTCTATCGTTCTTCACAAAAAATAAAATAGTTAAGAAAAATATTTTCCATCAATGAAAATACACCTTCAAAATTTTGGAAAATATTTTCCGCTTTTTAGAAAGTGAAAAACAATTTTCATTTTCTTTGTTTATATTTAAATATTATGGTCTCTAATATCGTGTCTTGACCTCGCCCAATGCCAACAAATAGGCAGCCTCTAGCAACGAGATGATGGCCTCTAACAGCAAGCTCACAGCCTTTAGAGGCGAGCTCAAGATTTATAAATTCGTAGCTTATGATGACAAGTCGGGAGCTCGTTAGGGCTTGATGAGGAATGTAACCAACTACCAACCAATGCAAAATAAATGAAAATAATAAAAATAACTTTTTTTATAATTTTCCCTAAGTTTCAAATGAACACCCGAAAATATTGTTATTTTTCAAAAAAATAACTTCCTGAAGAATATTTTCTAAGATTGTTATATTTTCTATGAAACGAACAGAGCCCAAATCAATGCTTAGCTCTCTCCACGGGGACAATTGCCAATTTGGTCCTCAACTTTTTGCTACTTTGTCAAATAAATCCTAAACCTTTTTTTTGTGCCAAATAAGTCCTGAACCTTTTGCAACTTTGCCGAATAAGTCCTTCCGGCGGATTTTGACCGGAAAATGCTGACGTGGCGACGACGTGGGGGACCGGACCTCGCCGGCGACGACGTGGCGGCGACGTGGCATAAAAAAATTCCAAAAATTCAAAAAAAAAGAATAAAAAAACCTACTTGGCCGGCGAGCTCCGGTGGCCGGCAGAGCTCGCCGGCCACTCCAGTGGCCGGGCCGGCCCTCGCCGGCTGCGGGCGAGGGCGAGGGTGGCCGCCGCCCCCCCCCCTTTCGCCCAGATCTGCAGCGAGGGAGCTGTAGCTTGCGAGGGACCTCCCTCCTCGCTGCTGCAGATCTGCAGCGAGGGAGCTCCCTCGCTGCAAATCTGTTCCTCCCTCGCCAACCGCAGGTCGGCCCGGCCAAGTAGGTTTTTTTATTTTTTTTGAATTTTTTTCGAATTTTTGGAATTTTTGAAAATTCTTTTAATTTTTTTTATGCCACGTCGCCACCACATCGTCGCCGGCGAGGTCCGGTAGGCCACGTTGTCGCCACGTCAGCATTTTCCGGCCAAAATCCGCTGGAATGACTTATTCGGCAAAGTTGCAAAAGGTTTAGGACTTATTTGGCACAAAAAAAAGGTTTATGACTTATTTGGCAAAATAGCAAAAGGTTTAGGACCAAATTGGCAATTGTCCCCTCTCCACGAGTCATGTTGAAGTGGTAGTGCATTTTAACGGCAATATTGCAATGTCGATTTTTACTTTTTAAAATTTGGACTAGTGACCATATAGAATTGGTGTTCATCACCTTAATCTTTAGAAACAGCGACATTCGAAGAGAATGGCTCAGAAATTTTCTACTTATATTTATTTGAGTGCATCAATTACAGGTTAGTTAACTCACAAGCGAACAAGAAGAGCATTTCGGGGTTCAAACAGATCTCATCTTTCCTCGGCACTGCTGAACTTGTTCCACGCTTCCTGGAATAACATAATCAACAATATAAACATCATCACGAAGCATAAAACTGAAACCAGGATTTTGCTTCTAAACGAAGGCGGTTAGTTGTCGCAATGGAAGATGAAAGTTTATCTCAACTATTGTGATGGAAGGGATAAAAGCTCAAGATAATAATGGCAACGGACCTTTAAGAGATCGAAAACTTTTTCGCAGATGTACTTATGCTGCAAGCTAGCACCTCGTTGCTGCAGTTTGTCTGGATGGACACAAAGGGTGGCTTTCCGGTATGCTTTCTTTACAGCAGCCGTAGTTACAATTTCTGTCAAGGAAACAGGCTGCCAACCGCTATCAGGCCCTAATATCTGCAATTAAGGACAAAAGATCATTGAGATGTGTGGCTATATTAACTGAAGTGTAAACTGAATATCACCATCTGTTTCTGGTTAATAAGCCAAAGGTGCATACTGCATAAGAGGTGAATTCGCAAGTGGCTTCACAAGGACAGTAAAAAACAATGCTGTGAATTGGGCTCTTGAGTACTGGGACAAATAGGGTGGAACCTCTTGAGGGGTAAAATTTAAGGTTGCGCCATTTAATCATGGCAACACGCTTTCAAGAAAAGTTAATGGTCTGTAAAATCAGAGCTCAAGCAAAGCCATCAAATGAGGGCATCTAGGCAAATCCTTTGTTTTGAGTAAGTAAAACTTTTATTAAGTTAAGCAAGTAAGTTTATCTATCAAACGAAGTGTGTGTGTGTGTGTGACAGAGAGAGAGAGAAAGAGAGTAGAAATCAGTCCGTACATATTGTAGCGTTGACAGCAGAGCACGCAAGTTTCCTTGCTTCCCACTTGACCACCTTTTGATATCACCATCGAGAGATTCCGCTAACCTCTGTCATTGAAGCCAAAGAAAATAAGACATTCTTTTTTCACCAAGAACGTCTTGGTCCTCTTAGCT
The DNA here is from genome assembly GCA_019926035.1 of Melaleuca alternifolia. Lineage (NCBI taxonomy): Eukaryota > Viridiplantae > Streptophyta > Magnoliopsida > Myrtales > Myrtaceae > Melaleuca > Melaleuca alternifolia. The sequence goes on from JAGKPW010000016.1 coordinate 1,670,382, forward strand.
AGAGGACCGAAAAATTATCAAACTAAGTTAAAAAGACTTACATTTTTCTCTGCTTGCTCTCTCTGAGCAAGAAGATCGCGCTTGTTCTTCTCTGCAAGAGCCTTTGCCTGAGAGGAGAGAGCACAATATTAAGCTCATCACATGTCAGAAAATCTATTTATTATAAAGCATAAAAAAGAAGCAGGAGCCCTACCGCACGTTCTGCCGTCCTTTGATACCTCTCCAATCTAGCTTTACGCCTCTGAGCTGATTCGCTATTTGTCCCTTCAGCTTTCTCACCTGAGTCAATAGCTTTATGAGATAAGGGAAAGCACTAGGAATTACTAAGCAGGACTCAAAACGATTCATCTCTTTTTGAAAGGTAATGTAAGAAAAGGCATGAATACATTTCACCTAGGGAAATGTCAACTAGGAGTTCCATCTAGGGTTCACCCATTCCCTTTGCTTGGCCACATATTATACAGCATAAGGTGACCCGCATGCGCACAGATGCACATGAGTGGCTGTCATCAAAGGTAGTGAAATTCTTTAAGACATACCATTTGTATCTGAAGACTTTGAATGCCTTGAATCACTGGAAGCGCATGAGCCTCCATGTTGTGGATCCTACAAAGATAGTAAGATGAGCCCCTCCACCATGTATCACATCCCACAAAGAAGAGAATAGAGCAATCATAAGTGGAAAATACTCACATGCGATGATCTCTGTCTAAGTTTGCGATCCTTGCCAGCAGCAGACAAATTTTCAGCCAATGCCTTTTCAAGGGCACGCCCCCGTGCTTCTGCGGTTGCTCTTTCTACTGCAGCACGTTCAGCTTTACGCCTGGCCTCTATAGAATTCTTTTCAGTTAATTTACTATTAGTTTCTGAAGAAGCCTTCCCTGTCTTCACCCGAGCTTGCTCCATTACTTGCTCTCGGGTTTCTACAGTTGCTTTTCCAACAGCAGACCTTTCTGCCCTTTCTCGTGCCTCAGCATAAGCCCTTTCACGTGCTTCACGGATTGCTCTTTCAACTGCTAATCTTTCCTTTTCGCGTGCCCTTTCCCTCTCTTTTGCTTCATCTAATTTCTTAATGCATTCTTTGTCTAGCCTAATTTCGTTTTGTTGACAATCTTCAGATATCCTCTCTTCCATTGTCAGGGTTGAGTAATGATTCTCCTCAGCTTTTTCTGTACTTTGACTAGTTTCAATACTTTGGTGCGCTTCCTGTGTTCTCTCTTTGCATTCGATGGTAACATTAATCTGCTCAGGTTGTGTAGTCATTTCATCATCAAAAGTTCCACCTTTATCAGAAGATCCTAAATCACCATTCACTTCTTCGGATTTAGAGAATTCAGCCTCTCCTTTCCAGTTCATGGAAATTACAGCCTCATTCAGATCATTACCGTAGTTGTTCAACTCAGAAGCCAATCCTTGCACAGGTACTTCCGAATTTGGAACCGTGTTGGCTTCTGGGATGTTTTGCTCATTTTGTTTCCCTCCAATACTCGTGCCTGCTTCGCTCAAGTTCACGTAATTCTCCCAAAATTCAAGGGTCGCAGTGGCTTCACCTACCTCCTGATTGATTTCATCGGCTTTCAACATGAAGCAGGTTATATCACTCGTTTCAACTTTACATCTTTTCTCAAAATCATAATCATCTGCAGCAGCTCCTAAGCTGCAGTCACTTTCTTCCTCTTGAACAGAAGAGTTCATTTCCACCATCTTCTCATCCTGTACATTTTCCTTTTCATCCATTAGTACGTCAATATTTCTAGACTCATCGGGTTCAATTTCTTGAGTCCCAGAAAACTCCTCACGTGCCTCCCTGTCACATGTAAAAATCGCATTATCATTGCTATTCTGATTTTCATGACTTTCTTCTACTTCATCTTCCACTCCCATTCCAATTATTTCCTCGATTCTATCAGTCTCTATCCCAGTAAAAGCTTCTTGCTGTCCAGCATCAGCATTTGTCTGCTTATTATCCTCGCACATCTCTTCATTCAAGTTAGCTCGTGCAATCTCGTGAATATCTCCCACTTCTTTTTCTTCTTCAAGTCCTTTGTCTTCCTTGGATTCAACTAAATCATCAGGTCTCTCCTTCAATCTATCCTGCTGATGGAGCGTCTCCAGACTTTCTCCACTATCCGATTCCATGCCAAAGTTGTCATGCTCCCCATAATTTTCTTTAGGGTTGCAAGTCTCCTCTCGCTCTGTCTCAACTGCCAACCTCTCACAAGAATCTTGCAGTTCCTTCTCTTCTTCTTGGCTACTCATCTCTTTCAATGTGAAATTGCTCATCTCACCATCACATTTATGATTATGTGCACTTGTCAGTTCTCCATCGTGAGCTTCCATTTGTTTCACCTCATTCCCTTCCCAATCACACTCCTCCCCAAGACTCCGTGAATCATTATCCTCCAAGTCTTGAGCTTCAAGCCTTTTTTCAAACTCCGGCTTATTCAATTCCTTTGCTTTATCTTGACTTTGCCAAGGATTAAAAAATTTCATGAACTTCCACAGATTGCCTTCTTGCTCCAGTGTTACTTCTCCCTTAACTTCACTCTCTTCTGGATGATTCAATTCTTGAGCAGATTGGACCTTCACTTCTTGCTTGTCACCTTCTTGTGCCCCTTTTACTCCAAGCAGTTTTTCGTCAATTTTCTCCTGATCCAGAGCCTCTTCAATAGTTGTCAGTGAATCACCAACTTCTGCTACCTTCTCAAAATCTATCTTTGCCAGGGTTTCACTTGAACGCTCATCACATGATGGCATCATATCATTCACTCCAACCCCTCCCTTCGGCTGCTCTATCGGCGCTGACACATTTTGCTTTGTTCCAGCAGCTTCATAAGAATTTTCTACTTCTTCCCCTACCTTTCCTAGTCTCAAATCTGCATGAATTTCTCTGTTTTCCTGCTGAAGTATGCCTCTGGAGAATGCTTTTGAACTGGAAAGGTTCTCCTTGTCACCCGATTCAACATTTAAAGAGCCTGGTTTTACATTATTGGCCCCTCTAGCCCTTGCAGTCAACTGTGCTGGAGTATCAGTTTCGCATATTTCCTGAGGTTCCTTCTCGCTGCATCTGTTAGCTTTCTTAGCCATTTTGCGTGCCCTCTTGTCTTCCGCCGTGATCTTTCCCTTGAAGTTTACATGGCCTTGAAGACCTTCCTTCCGTCTTTCCATTAGTTCCCTTGCAATTTTAATTTTTGCTTGAGCCTTCTCAATTGCTTTCTTCACCGCAGCTGCAGAGGCAGCTGCAACTGAATTTGCATCCACATTCTCATCAAAGTCAGGTGGTGAATAAACAAAAGCAACATCTTTGAAAGCACCGCTTGTAGGAACCCCAAATCTTTTCGAGTTAAATGAGACGCTAATAGGAGTTTGAGATCCAAAAGGTTCTTTTCTAAGCCCATATTCATATGTGTCAAATAACAGATCGTTTGAAAAGGATCTGTTCCGATCAGATTTCTGATTGGAGATTCCTTCTTTAGCGGAAGGTTTGTCAGACCCAGTAGCCGAGACTCCTGGCATGGCTTTCTCGCAATTGTTGGCTTTGACCATTCCATCACCAGCATCTCCACTAACACAACCATTCTCAACCACAGACTGTCGCTTATTACCTTTTGACTGTTTCGAAGGAGCAGTTTCATCAATTACATGGGCATATCCTGGCACACCTCCAAGATGAGCAATGTGCACTCTCTCATTTGTTTCGCCATTGGTTTCCAAATTTACTTTGCTATAGGAGACTTTGAACTTCTTCTCCCTATCACGTGAATGGTATGATGCTTCATGAGACAATGCCTGAGTCTCATTCAAACTGCTAGCAGACACCTTTGAAGAGGACCTCATGCTATCTTGTGTCCTAGACAAGCAGAAACACAAATCCAGTCACAACACACGGTCATGAGTTCAGCTCAAGCACAAACAGAGATACATTCAAGTGTGAACTGGGTCACAAAGATGATAAAGGAAGAGCAAGGAGAACCATGAGTCATTTCAAGTAATCAGCATCCAACTTTTACATAACGAAAATCATCTCTCCTAAATCCAACAGATCGCTTTTTGAGAAACCTTATAGGCTCTCCATAGATTCTTATTGAAGAAAGACTAATTAAGCTGCCATTGGAAAGCGCTGAAATAAGCCCTAAACAAGAAATATCCCAGGCCAGAAACCTCTTTCTCTGGAGTCCTTTCTTCTACGACAGAGTGCCCAAATTCAAGGGGAGGGGAGAGGAGGGGATGACAAGAAGCATCTCGATATGGTGGATGCTTGTGCTAAATCAATACCTCATAACCTTAAAACCTCGCAAAAACTATTGGAACATCTGCATGGTTTCACAAACTCCACTCTGTGGGACGGTCCTTACTCCTTAACTCGCACTTCCTAAGAATCCAAAAGCTAATGTCGCTGTCAGACATACACCATTTCAGACGACGACCCACAAAACAAGCGCATCCCTGTCCGAAATAGCCCACTCTAGAATCTGCCACTAGCTAAAGAAAAACCATCACAATGTGGAAACACGGCCGTTCTTTAGCCAGCAAAACCGCATTCCTCAGCTTTTTGACTTACTAAAAGTCCATACTCGGTACTGGATAAAGCTAGCGGAAACCCAAAAAAAAAAAACAGAACTTGCGCGCTACCGCAGCAAACAGAGGCTATTCAAAGTCGATCACAACAACGCAACGCCAGACTCGTATTCCAGTCAACTCAACATGCTCATCATTCAACACCCCATTCAACGGAAACACCGCTACATGCTAAGCAAGCGCAAAACAGAAATGCAGACTTGCCTCGCTTCATTAGCGAAACTCCTCCTCTCGGCGCGCTTATTCACCAGCTCCTCGTACGACGCCGCATCGCCGAAATCGCCGAAACCGCCGAAGATTTTGGAGTAATCGAGCTTCGACCTCCGAACATCCACCGAGGCCTTCCTCTCCTGGAGGCCGGGGAAGTCGAGCACGGGGATCGAGGAGCGGCGCGCGTCCCTGGCGCCCCCGAAAATCTCAGCGTAGTTCTCCGCCCGGGATGAGACGCCGTGTTTGCCCGCGCCGGCGAAGACGCCATCGTAGATACTCGTCCCGCTGAAGCTCCTCCCGCTGGCGAGCTTTCTCGCGCATGGAGGAGCCGGAGCTTGGTACTCCGTCGACATGGCGAGCTCCCGGAGGCGTTACGGCTCGGTGCGCGGCTCAACCCGATGACGTCTGGACTTCTCCTCCTCCCTCCTCCTCTGCGCTCTCAGCTCTGTCCGTGCCCAGAGCAGAGCAGAGAGAGAGAGAGAGAGAGAGAGGGAGACGGAGAGACAGAGAGGGAGAGATGAGAAAATGAGAGTCTCGTCGTTTCTCTTGCGAGAAAATAAGGAGAAGAAGAGAGTCCGCGGTGTAATTGTCGCCAGCGTGGGGTACGTTCTGAGAAAATCGGCGATTTTTTAAGCGGGCGACCACCGAGGGTGCACCGGCAGAGCCGGTCGACTGTTCTGCGGTCGGAGGAGATCCGGGGCGTCGGATTTATCGAACCGTCCCCACCACCCCAAAAGAAAAACGATCGGACGTCGCTGAAAACAAAATCAAAAGGAGTGCGGATCGGGGTCGCCAAGGACCCGTTACAACTTACCGACGAGGACGGCTCTTTCTCCCTGGCATTTTGTGGAAGTTGCCGTTCAGACCACTTTGGCACATCATTTGATCTTGATTTGGGGGAAAGTTAAAAAAGAGAGCAAACACTACTTGTCGGAAGAGAGAGAGAGACCGATGAAGATGAGTGGATTAATTGAGTCGGGCCAACGACCGGGGCCAACGACATTTGACGAAATCCATATCATTGTGAGAAAATTCAAGGCTGAGTCTATCGATACATTCAGTTGGACACATCTTCGTTGAAAAATGTAGATTGCATTTTGTCATCCAAATTTCTAATCGAGATAGGACTATGTAGGATATGATAAAAAAAAAATTTCAAAAAATTTATCATATCCTATTTATTGTTCGGAAAATTACGAATTTAAAATCGGATAAGTAAAGACAAGGCACGGCTGAGATCGACTCTCTTTTGCAAAAATTTTTCAGAACAAAGAATGCACGTAGAGACACATATAAAATAGACAATATTCAAGAGATGAGACTCCTTCTCCCCCACGTGCCACCGCTGCCCTCACCATTGTTTGCCGCTACTTATTATTTTCCATTGATCGATGACACGACCAACTCTTGCTACTACTTTGTCCTCGATTTAGTCCATCTTCAATTAACGTGTAAAACATTGGCACGATAAAGAAACTCTCCCCCTTAAATCTCTCGCCCACTTCTCCTTCCATTCGTGTTTTCCTTTTATTCTTCACAATCTCTTAATAGGTCGACAGTCAACTATCAGTCGACCCATCTATATCTTAATATCCTAGCAAGTGACCTTGCTCAACTATGAGGTTGTCTCTATTTATTGAATCGGAATCAAATCCAGAGGAGAGGCCGTTGGGTGTGGAGGAGAGGCGGTGATTGTGGGGGAAAAACCTAGTGTCATGTGCTGCTATCTAGAGAAATCCTAATCAGCTTTATTTCACCTCCCCCTAAATTTATTTTACTCGGGTAATTCCCATTTATATTCCCCTTTATCTTGTCCTATACAATTACTAGACAGGGATATAAGATAAAATTTATCATATCCTGACTTTTACTCGGATGACCAAACACGGCTTTGAGTCATTGAGTTATGGGTCAATTGCGATATATTAACTGCTCGACGACATACTAATTATTCAGTGTGAGACTTCTTTAATAAGGCTCGCGTGTGCATCCTAACAACAGTATCCTCGTCGACTATTGGCGGAAAGATATTTTGTAGCTAGTCATGTTGTGATACAACGTGACCAATGAAGCACTTTGTCTGTGTTGTGTGCTTATCATTTCCCCAAGGCACTTAGTTTTCGAAAATCGCTCGATCGTAATTGATTCATTACACCACGCACATTACCAAACAATGACATGAAAAAACAAATCTTCTTCTTCTTTTTTATCGCAACAACTAGGAAACAAACAGATGAACAGAAAAATCCACGGAGTGAAGGTTTTGAAAGAAAAAAAAAATTGACTTGGTCAATTCCATGGAAGAACATGCAAATGAGGGATGTCGGGGGGAATTAGAAAATACAACGTGCTTCGATCGCGGTTCCTGCCTCTCTCTCTCTCGGTGTTCACTAGTCAACTCCCCCTCAAAATGTCATAAGACAGCTACATTGCACGGGCTTGTTAGGTCGATGTCGATTCCTAATCAGATGCAAACAACGTCGGTCACTTTCTAGGAAATGATAAAAGAATTCCACCAGGGTTTGTTCACGTGGACAATAAGACGGATGTCTTCATTGCCAGGAGATTCTAGGACCACCATACTAATCATTCAATGGTTTTTCCTCTCATCCCTCCTTGACAAATACCCCCCTAGGATTTCGACGTTCAGACGCCGGATCTTGAAATCGATCCGTAGAGCTCGTCGGATCTGCATGATACACGATTTTCTCTTGGTCGTGAGTTCAATTGCAAGGCGTTGGATCTGTAAATCTGTCCTGTTTTCTTCTATGTGATTCGATGGGTAATTTACGATCTCTGAGAGGATGTAGAGATGGAAAGGAAAGGCTCGCTTCGGACGGAGACAAGCGACATGCAAAAGAGCAATTCGCCAACTGAGAATCAAAGTGAAAAATGGAGATTTGACTTTTGTGGGAATTTGAAATTGAGACGTTAGCTCCTGCAAGTCATGTCAATTGCAAGCAAAAGGCAAATGCTCTCTCTCTCTCTCTCTCTCTCTCTCTCTTCGTATTTGTTGGACAGTTCGAAAAGAATGACGAGGGTTGATCAACTTGAACATACTTTGAGTTATTATCAAAGTTTCATGATCGCTATCAAACATATTTTCTAATTAATAAGTGCCCTCAAATACATTAATTTAAACTATCGAAAATTTAAAAAATAATACGTGTCAAAAAGGGTCTTCTATTAAATTGTGCCCATTTATTATTATCCATACTTGATAGGGAAATATTTTTCGCTCCTAGTGCGCTAATTGCATATAACTCACCTACTTCGAATAAAAATTATTTTGTGTGACCTTTTAACGAGTGCCTCAAGAGCGAATTTTAACACTTTTCTTGAACTATAACGATTCGACACAACTCGAGACATTAAGGTTTGAGATCGAAGAGCCAACTATCGCTGTCTAGCTGCACTCATGAACACATTCGCCACTCGGTTACCTATTTCAAATGTGTTATGTAAACGAGCAAGAAAATTGCAAATATTACTTGGCGGTATCTTTCTTCATTTCGAAAAAACAACAGGTTAACAATAGGGTTAAGGATAGATTTAGTCTTCTCAATGTCAAAATTCATGCAATTCGGTCATTTGTTTTTATCTCGTGCAATCGAGTACTCTCAAGTTGAGGATTTGTGTAATTCAGTCAACTATGTTCGATTTCGGTACAACCAAATTCCATACTTTTCCATATCCATGGAATTAAGTGCTCTATTCACCCACGAGAACAACTCCCGTGGTGTCGGGGTTTTCTTATTCCCTTACTTTTTCTCATTTATTCTCTCTTTGCTTATCGTCTTTTGTCACATAAACAACATCGACGCCATTGATGAACCTAACCAAAGGATTCGTTGCACAAACCGAGAAATAAAAGGACTCGATCGTACAAAATCGAAGTTACGTGATCAGATCGCGCGGATACAAAAGAGTCGAGAGGCGCTCAATCAAACAAAGTAAAAGTTAAGAGGATCAAAATAAGGGGTGCGCTTGGTAATGGTTTTAGTTTTTGGTTTCTCGTCTTCGGACAAGTTTGAGACGAAAAATTTGTTTGGCAAATACTCTTAAAGTTTCTATTCCCGTATGAAAAAAAAAATGCTAGGGATGAGTTTTGAACGAGAAATCATAACTTTTTTTTTAATTTTCTATTTCTCAGACGAAAATACATAATACGAGAAAGAGAAAACCGATTTCTTCCTTAATCTTTAATTTCGTCCCAACCGAGAAAGAAAAAGATCAATTTTACCAAACGCGGTTTTCTTCCTAAAAATATATCCGAGAATCATTTATAAAAAAAAATTCAATCTAAAAAATTTATTTTTAAAATAAAAATGATTACCAAACGCACTCATTCCCTCAAATTCGAAAGAGGGGGGCGAAATCCCTCATCGACCCCTAATGATAATAACGTCATTTGATTAAGCAATGAAAACGGTGGCCCACCTTTCTTGCGATATAAAAGGTAAGGAAGGGCGGGGGTCCCTTTTGTCCTTTGGCAAATGCTTTGGCTCTGTTTTTTGAAAATCACTGCAGCATCTTCAATGGTCCCGAGAAGGATATCTGGGGGGTAGAGGACACATCCGTCTTTTCACCTGTGCATGGGGACCCGACCCCCCGCATTGTGGCCTCTTTCGGGTTTTTAATTGCTTGCTATTAGCTTTCCCAAGGCACATGATGATGCCAAAAGCAACAAACAAAAGGAAGAGGAAAACAAAAGTAGAAGGACGAAAGCCACAAAAAATTTCGAATCGTATTCACTATAACAAATTTAGCATAAATTTCTTTATAACGAGAAAATCCTCAAACTTATATACGTGTATATATATATATATATGATTCGTTATCTTTTATTAAGATTATGTTAATGAGTACCATTAATAATCTGGCTACATAAACATTATAAATTAAACAAAATTGACACATTAAACGAAATAAAAACGACGATATTTTAATTGAAAAATGACCTAACATGACTTTTATGGTGGACGAATGTGTCACTTAGGTACAATTTTGGGGGGGGGGGTTATGTCATAAAAAATTTAAAATAAATATGTCACAGTTAGTATAGTTTTGGATCTTTACTATTACCAAAAAAATGGTAAGAGTAGATCTGTTATGATAGACACAATATGATGGTTACTTCGCACATAGTCTCTTAAATTAACATTCGCATTCAATATTTTGATAAATGAATCGTGCTTTCCTCATGTGTCATCTGTCTCACTTCTAAGTCAATTACTCTTTTTATAGCTTAAAATGTTGTATAAGTAAAATAAAAAGCTACCGAATCAAGCCGTTACATCGCTCCACCCAAAATATAGAAAAACAAATTTATAAGAAGTACTAATCTTCATAGCATCATGTCGAACTCGACCTACAAATTCGAGAATTTTGAGACTCAAATATCTTGAACATTCCACACCAAAATAAAATCGAGTTACAAGAACATCAATAAACAATCACTCGGTGACATCCTCCAAAACTTGTACCGAGAGCAAAATGGAGCTGAAAATCTGATCATTATTACCAAAACTCTTTAATCAAAATTACGACTGCATTTGTCTTTTATTGGAGAATCTTTGTTGAACTTGAACGTTCAGTTTATCAAGTAATGATGGCATATGAAGATCTGAGGGTCCAAAGGCTAAAAAAAGCAGGAGGCTTTACGACGACGGTGGCTTTTTCGCCTTGAGAGCTCCCTTTTTCTCCATCTTTTATTAGTCACTTTTGCTTTGGCATTGACAGAGCAGTCCAGATCGATCTTTACTTCCCAAATACAAAAGCGTTAAAGCCGTAGAATATACGTAGACAGCCTCGTCTGCGCTGACTCGTAAAGATCCAAAGCACTCGTGGAGCACTCGATCCTTGATCGACCAAAGCAACATCTACGATCATTGAAAAGGACAATGTTGTTTTCGTACCAATAGATTCGCCCATCATTCGACCTCTAAGACTCCCCTCTCACGACAATAATGATATCTTATCTTCCATGGCTACTCTATAGCTTAATATATAAAATATTCTTACTGCAGTTATTAAAAGAACTATTAAGATTATATATATATATCATTAATCTAAATAAAAAACCGTCTTCTTTTTCCCTCTTTAATTTGCCAAATGTGATGTCAAAATTATTGCTTTTCTTGGGCAGTCCATATAGTTTTTTTTTTTTGTACACAGAGAAGCTTGAGATTGAGGTTGTATTGTATCTAGATATTGATGACTACTAAAATGCGCACTTGTCAAGATTGCGAGATTGTATGTCAAAAGCAAACCTTTTCTTTTCTTTTCTTTTCATAGGCTTATGATTCTGGTAAAAATCGCATACATGCCACCAACGAGGGAATCACTAGCTTATGGAGAGACCAAGCTAATTGACAATCTTTTTATTCTATCAAAGAGTTCCCAAGATGATCTCGGTAGTTAACTCAACAACTTTAAGGGAGCGTCATATGTACATCTAGAATACCTAAGTCGCAAGCTCCGGAGCCCATCACCCGCCAGTGATAAGACATGTCGAGGGTGCCGCCCATGGGCTAAATAAAAGTTAATTTTCTCAACAGAATTTCATTAATGTGCATCTGGAAAACATTATGAATTAAGTCAAGAAATAAGGAAAATCTGCTGTTCTCAATGTACTGCTTTTTTCCACTTTTCGTGGGCTCAATACTTGAGATTGCTATACCTTTAGGGCCCACAATTCTTGGCATTGTTCCATTGTAAACGAAATAGCTCGGCCCAGGACCAAAAAATGGGCCGAACCACTCAACGAGCCCATCTTAGTTGGTTATGGCAAGCCCATTCCATGACCCGACCCATCACTGGCTCTCCCTCGGACCTTACTCCACAGTTCGCATCTTCTTCTTCCTCCTGCCTTGCTCAAAAAGAAAACCACAGACTACCCAGACAAAAGAGCCTCACTCCTCTCTCTCTCTCTGTTCTCCTCCATTGACGCGCAACCATTTCGCACCTCGAGCGAGAAAAAGCTCTCACATATCCTCACTCCTTCCGAGCGGCGTCGCCTTCGGAATCATGTTTAGGAACCAGTACGACACGGACGTGACCACTTGGAGCCCCGCAGGGCGCCTCTTCCAGGTCGAGTACGCCATGGAGGCCGTGAAGCAGGGCTCCGCCGCGATCGGCCTCCGATCCAAGACGCACGTCGTCCTGGCCTGCGTCAACAAGGCCAACAGTGAGCTTTCCTCCCACCAGAAGAAGATCTTCAAGGTCGACGACCACATCGGCGTCGCCATCGCCGGCCTCACCGCCGACGGCCGCGTGCTCTCGCGGTATATGCGCTCGGAGTGCATCAACCACGCCTTCACCTATGAGTCGCCGCTCCCGGTGGGGAGATTGGTGGTTCAGCTGGCTGACAAGGCTCAGGTGATTTGCCTTGTTCGGATTGGATTGGCTTAATTTCATTTGTTGTTGCGGACTGGAATTGCGCATATGGTTTCTACAGTTAGGTGATTTGTGCGATTGCCTTCGTGAGTTGAGCGACTTAGGAGCGTTAGGGTTTTAGAGCGGCGTCGGTTGGAAATAACTGTGAAGCGTGTGCAATTTGTGCTGTTCTTAGGGAATTGGAGATTGCTGGGTCCAGGAGTATGGAGTGTGGACTTGGTGGGATTTGAAGGGGTTTAAGAGCATGAGCTTAGTTTTATGAGTCTGTGTCATTATGTCATTACTGAAGATTGCCCAGTATGGAAAAAGCAGTTCGTTTAAGCTTAATTCTTAGACATTTTCTTAATTGTTTGACGTAGGTATTATTGCTTCCTGTTGATTTATCTGTGATTTCGTGTCAAAAGTATCCAGAGGGAATTGTATTGTAGTAAAATGGGTTGAAGCAGATATAGCAGAGAAGGTTCACTACAGATTCAAACAGCCCAGGAGATACTCTGGGCGAACTTTGTTGTGCTGGTGGAAATATAGCTTATGGGAAATGTAGCTTATGTCTCCTTCGATGACTGTCAAGAGATTTATTATCCGTTTGTGCCTTACACCTGGATTGTTTTGGAAAACTCAGTAACGTATCAATAATTTTCTTCTTCTTGCAGCAATGACGTGAGTTCTGCTTGTTTTGACTTCACATTTTCATGGTCCTTTCAGTTTTTCATTTTTGACTTCACACTTTCACAAATGATCCATTCATCTTCTGGCCAAAATACGGGACTATAAGTACATTAACCATGCAGTGAAAAAGGAAGAAATGTAATGATTATACAATGTGGCCGTCACTTCGTGACAGAAAGTTTAACTAAGCACTTGTGTTTTAAATTGTCTGCAATACTTGCGACACATGGGACTATGTTTTCATTGAAAACATGACTTAGCTGTGATTTTGAAATTTGTCCCTAGTCCTCCTAGGCTTTTACATTGTTAACAAACTGCAGCAGTTAAGTGCACTTGACGTTAGCGAATTCTGTTCTAGCTGTCAGTAGTTTTTTCTCGTTACTTTTATGACTCCATACATGTTTATACAGCTACATCGGAGGCTGCATAATCAGTTTCCAATTCATGTCTAACCTTCGGTTTCTCAAAAACGAACTGATCTTATTTCAGTGGTCCCTTCTACCTTAATTTCTCAGTTTACCCTTTTAATTGTCTATACTGGATCTGTTGGAATTTGTTGATTGGATCAGAAAGTAACTGAATTCGGAAAACGGTGTTTACGGCAGAGTTTCTGGTACCTTCTACTTTTGTATGCATCGCCATTGCTTCTTCATTCACATCGTTATTGGTTCTATTCCAAGACACCGTCATCAGATGAGTAATATTGTCGCACAGAACTTTATGCCAAAACAATATCAAAGGCATGATCCACACGGTTGCCTTGCTACTTCTGGGCAAAATGTTGCTTTTAAAGATTGTAAGCCAATATTATGCAGTATATTTATCAGTTGGTGGCTTTGTCATAGAATCCTTAGTTTGTGCTTAGAATTTGATTGTACGGGTTGTGGTTTTAGAATCAGCTGTGCAGTGCAGACTAGGGTTGTTATGCTCAAGTGTGCTGTTCTGAATTTGCCTTGAGATGGCACCAACTTAAATGCTTTCAGGTTTTATGTTCCTTGAAAAGCTAAAATGACATGATAAATAATGGAAAAGAAGTCCAGCTGTATAGTTTGTGCCTCAATTCCCAACCAACTTCAGATTAAAGTTTAAACTGCTAGAGATGCTATTTGACAATCAGGACTATTGAAACTGATATTCTTGTGATAATACTCAATTTAATCCCTCAGTTTATTCAATTAAAGCCTGTAAAAATTCTGGGTGGTACTACAGTCACTTTCTGACTGGATACGGGTTTTCTCTGTGGTTGTTAACTTTAATTTTAGTATTTCTTGTGACTAAAAATATCTTGGACTGTGATAATGTAATAAATGTTGGCAGGTCTGTACCCAACGCTCCTGGAAACGACCTTATGGTGTTGGTCTTTTGGTGGCTGGACTAGATGAATCTGGAGCTCACCTCTATTACAATTGTCCAAGTGGAAACTACTTTGAATATCAGGCTTTTGCCATTGGGTCCCGCTCACAAGCTGCAAAAACATACTTGGAACGCAGATTTGAGAAGTTCATGGACTCCTCGCGCGAGGATCTGGTCAAAGATGCCCTCATTGCCATAAGGGAAACTTTGCAAGGAGAGAGGTTGACGAGTACCATATGCACTGTAGCTGTGGTTGGAGTAGGCGAGGCATTCCATATATTGGACCAGAACACGGTACAACAACTAATTGATGCATTTGAGATTGTAGGGGAGGAAGAGCCACCTGCTGCAGAAGCGGAGGATACCGGTGATCAGGAAACTGCTGTAGGAGAAGGTGCCCCCACTGAGGAAGGTGCTGCTCCCATGGATATCTAAACTCACCAGAGTCTGCGCTCGCTTGTCTTATGCTAGAGGTCTTGCGTGCATGTCTTCTCAGAGACGAGACAAGGAAATGTGGATGGCAACTTGTGATCAATGCTTTTTGGTTGTCTGTCTTTGGACTGTTATCCAATTCATCTTCTTCCTTAGCTGCTAATGTTGCCCTCCTCTGTATGAATTCTCGATTTTTCCATTTTCATCTCTTGAAGGATTCATTGAGCTTGGTAGTGACAGCCTGGAAACATATATTTAAGCCTTTGATGGATGAAGTCCCCCCTCCTTGCTTGTTAAATGCTGCAGTAGCTGCTGAAATATGTGAAAATGCGAATTGGTTGTAGCATTTCTCATCTGTCTGACTCTGGGACGGGTTCTTGGTTGGGTTGGTTTGAGTGAACGTTTCCATTTGAAACCCCTTTTATGTCAATGGCGAGCAGGGCTCACCCTTGCTAGAGATTAACCTGAGGTTGCCCCAGGTTTCCCTCAGCAGGATGATGCTACATTGGAAGTGCCGCTTGGCATGTACAATGGGCTCCTGAATTTGTCATATTTTTTCGAACCATGGTGAAGTTTGAGAAATTTGTCTAAGAGTGGTGTGTTTAATCAAAATAGGATGCCTTGAGTTTGGTGAGGAATCTAGGTGCTAAAGTTAAGTGGCAGAGGTTAATTTAATATAGGCTGAAAATTCCAGAAGTATGGCTTTGTTAACTGGTAAATTGCCCACTTCTGATGGGATCAAACAATGGCGTCATGTGAATGATCTTTGCCAGCTTTGCAAATTGCAGTCAGAGTCTAGAAGAGTCTCGCTTACCAATGCAGCTTTTCTAGGCAGTTTTGGGATTGTAGCCTTTAAATGTGCAGTGAATCTGTGCTCATTGGTGAAGAATAGGAGAGTGAGTTCTTTTGGGGTGCGAATAATCTTAAAGGTAGAAGTTGGGTGTGTTTCTAAATGCAGGTACTTATTTTGAATGGAAGGGAAGGAATAGGGCTCTTCGAGATGGGCTTGATCCTTAAATACAGAGTGCTCTCTAGCATTATGTCTTCACGCAGGGTATCATTTGGATCTCTTCTACCTGCGTAATGGCTCTCATTCCATTATTTTGGAGGCTGTTAATTTCTGTAGAAATCGGAAAATCAGTGCCAGCTTGTTGTGTGTCGATCCCTGCTGGAGTCTGCCGGAGGTTGTTTGACTGTTTGACTGATTCTGCCTTCTTCGTTCCAGTTGTTGCAGAGTTGGAGTTGCCTTGGTGCAAAGGGGGCATTTGTGCTTTGGAGTCATTCTTTGCTTTTTTCGCAGAGACTGCATCTATTGTTCAACTTCATGCTTAGGGACAAGACATGTAGTGGTTAGTCAACCCAATTTCTCATTTTATGGTAAATTTTCCATTAGGTCAGTAATTTCCCTGTTGCTGATCTTTATTCTTTCATTGGCGACTTCTTAAGCATGCAATTAATCATTCTAAGTATGGACATCGACCAAAAATCATCAAGGACGGACTTATTTCCACAACTTTTTTGGTTGTGGAATAAGTTTAAAATAGTGATCGGACAGTATTATCTCTATTCAATGAGAAGGGAGTTTCGGGTAATAAAATAAAAATGCGAGAAAAATCTTTGGCAGAATAATGAAAAACCAATCTCTCTCAAAAAAAGAAAAAAGAAAAAAAGAATCAGAGACGAGAGAGGGAAAGACAGATATTCAATGAGAAATTTGCTTACAGTTAATCATCGATGGAGTACTTATAAGGCCGGATACCAAAATGCTCAAACCCTTAACAGTTAAAGCTAATTGTCGATGCGTTTGGCCATTAAGAAATAAAGTCCAATAGTATAGAATCGGACAATATAATCCATGAAACTCTTAAATTAATTTCTCATCCATTATTATATTTCTAGGACATGTACTTCACAGAGTATTTGTTAAACCTGATTGGACAAATGTATGAAAATAAAAAGGAAAAAATGCAAGAGTAAACTCATAAAAAAAGAAAATGGAAAATCTCCACCGCAATACCATGTAGATTTTATGGTCAACGACGACGATCATCACGATGACTTCTCGTCATGGAAAGAATTTTGTGATAGCTGCCTTTGCGAAATGGTTGTGATTATTGCTCCGCCTCCACTACGACGTTTCTTTCTGGCCTGGTAGCAACGACCATCTCGTGGTGTTCGCCGGCAGCGCCATTGGTGGCTCCGTTGCTATCCATGACAAAGAACGAAGAGTTCTTCCCTGTCTTGATTTATCATGTCTTTTTAAGAAGTCTTTTCATCGTGTTTAGATGAAATAATTCTATCCCACTTCTAGTTTACATTCTTGTCCGGAAAAGGACAAAAGAATTAACTTCGATTAATTAAAAAACAAGTCAACTTAAAAATTCCAAGTCAAACAACAAATTTGTTCCTCCTCCTATTCCCCAATGGCGTTGACTCGACTTTCTCGCACGTGACGCCGTGTTGCGATGGCCCCCTAACTTAAGAGAACAGTCACGGCGGCCATGAACTCCGCGTCAGCTTCGAGAACCGCCAACTTCGCCGGCGGAAGGCAGATCTCGAGGTCGACGCTCCCATCTCCTTCGCGGCCATGATAGCACGAGACCTTGCCATCGATCTTGTTCCCGCGGCCGCTTCGCAGAGCCACGGCCTCCCCCAGCATGATGCTCGTTGCCGTAGGTGCGCTGAACCGCGGGGAGCTCCCAATCATGGTGCTGTACGGATCGACCATCTTGTTTGGCCGGTACACCCGCGGCTCTTTGTCTAATAATGCTCGCTTAACTCCCGCAGCTTCACGTTGCTGAGCTCAGCCACCGCCGCATGCAGCAGCCGCGCCGCCCAGCAGCTCCCCTACTGTCGCCACCCCCTTCGTCGGCCAGATGAAGTTCCCAAAGTATTTTGGCAGGAGAGGTGGGTCGAGCCTCGCCCGGTTGTTCGCGGGCCATCCGGCAGCTTGAGACCTGGATGGGCGGGAGGCGGCGAGCGCGAGTGATGCACCGCCATACGAGGGCAGACAGGGACTGGAAGGCCGAGACATTGGTGGTGCCGCATTGCCGGTTTGCCTCTGCCTTGAGCCCGGAGATGGCATCGGCCGAGAAGTGGAAGACTCGGTCCCTGAGCTCAGGAGCTTCGTAGCGGACGACAAGTGGGAAACGAATGGTCCTTTCCCCTCCCTCGAACGTTAAAACCATAGACTTGGAAGTATAAGTTTTATGCCACCACCTCTTCTTACTTAACTCTAATAGCCGTCCAACAGCTTTATTCTATTTGAAATTCCCAATACATCTAAATCAAACCAAGAGATTTATCGACATGAGCAATGCAGTCCATCACTTCTCCTTCAACCCGATCAGCTGCAATGTGAATTTTAAAAATCCGTAATAAAAAATTTACATTTTGTTTCGTTTATACCTGAACAATCACAACATATTAATGTCCAATAAATATATATTTCCCTCGTAAATCTCAGTTTACTCGATAATGTTCGCCTATTCCTCTCACTTAATAACAACTTAGCCACTGGAAATTATCGACAGGATGATCAAATGTCAAAAGTTAAAGACACTCTAAGAATATTGAGACGACCCCGTGTTTCTCCTAATGAGCCATAGAACATTTAGAACCTTATACAAGATCGAAGCATTAACCATTGTTCGGATAACTTAGTGTAAACCCCACAAAAACCCTAAATCATACTTGCTGCGATACCGGACTTTTTTTTAGCATCACAAATTAAACTTGACTATTGTAACAAAAATGCTCTCAAATTTCTTTTGTGCGTCAAAAAAAAAAAGAAATCAAACTTGTATACACGTGAGTTACGTGCTTACTACTTCGATTCCATTTGTAATACGTTTATCTCATCAGTATAAGTTCGAATTTTTTATGAAACGAAGAAAAGTTCAAGGCATTTGTGTTGCAATAAATAAGTTTATAGTTTTTAAAAACACAAGAAAATGTTCGGCCTATCTCTGCCACAGTAAATATAGTTTGAAGACTTTTTTGTGGTATTAACTCTGCAAATAAATAAGGCGACCGTGTGATCCCCTCCAACAAAAAAATTCGGGCGGTTAGTGGTAGGATCGAAGATCCCATAGATATCGAAGGGCTGTCCTGTAATTCCAGAAAAAACGACGTCACCATCACGCGTTTCGATCGCCTTCGCCGGTTCCTGAGAATTTTGCATCCCCTCGGCCTAAACACCTTGCTCGAGCATCAGCTCTCTTGTGTCGTTCTTCTTTTGCCAGACTTCTCGGAACGAAAGGGCCACGACCGTTATCAGATCGCTTCGGCTGTCGCAGATCGCCTCTTAATATCCGTCTTCTCTCGCAGGGACGTCCTCCGCCCCTCCGCGACAACCTGGAAGCTCCGCTTGCTTGTGCGGGTACATTCCTCGCGGTCCTTGCTTTCCTCCTTTCGATTTCCATTGATTCGCCTGCCCGATTCCGTGTGGTCTATTGCGCGGGGGCCCTTCTTTGAGTGTTTCTGCGTATCTGATTAGCTCGAGGATTTTTGCGTGCGGTGCTTTTTTCCCTAAGGTGTACGGGTTTTGGTTAGGTTTTCGTTGGCGATGTCAACGAGAAGCTCGCATTGACTAGCCATTCTTCTCACTCGTTTGGTGATTGTGGAAGCTTAGGTGGTTTCTTGGTTGCTTCGTTAAAATTTAATGCCGATGATTAGTTTTCTTGAGCCCCTTTTTGGAGTTGTTGATGAGTTGGATTTGCAACTGCAGAGTTGACGGTTTAATAATAGTAACCAAAAAAGAAACCCCGGGGGGGGGGGGGGGGGAGAGACGAGAGAGAGGAGAGAGAGAGAGAGAGCCTCTCAGTCTCAGTACATGATCAGCAAGTAAAAGCAATCGACATGCCTTGTAAGATTTTGTCCTCTGCCGACTTGCAGGAACGTGTACGTAGAAATTATATGGAAGGAGTTGGGGGTGACGGTGCCGCGGCCGTGGCACCTCTGGCCAAGTGGAGAAACGATTTCTCTAAGGCGTTTCAGTACTATCTGGATCGATCGACCCCTCACCCTGTGCAGCGGTGGCTGGGAACTCTTGCTGCCGCTTTGATATACATGTTGAGAGTTTACTATGTTCAGGGGTTTTACATCGTCTCATATGGACTCGGGATCTATATCTTGAACTTGTTAATCGGGTTCCTTTCGCCGAAGGTTGATCCGGAGTTGGAAGTCCAGGATGGGGCTTCGTTGCCGACAAAAGGATCAGATGAGTTTAAGCCTTTCATTCGCCGCCTTCCTGAATTCAAGTTCTGGTAATCTCAAATTCTACTGCTATGGTTTACTTAAATCCATTGTTCTCAAATATCGAATCTCTTCTGACTTTACTAGTAGTGGGAATAGTCTTAGTACTCATGTTAAGGTAAATTCTTGCAAGGATTCAAACTTGACGACTCAATCTGGACCATTAACACCTTTTCTTCTTTGGATGTAGTTTTGTAGGTTATGATTTGTGTATAGATGCTTTTAGTCCACGTTCATCATACATATGTGTGACAATGTTTTTGTACTCATCTTTTGTAAGCGATTACTTGGTGATTAAGGAGCAAGATCAAAGTTTATATCTGTGACCATTAGGCAATCAAGTTGGCATTTGCATTCAGCAGATAGTTATAAAACCTCATTGCTTTTTATAGGCAGACAATATGAAAAGGTTTAGGTTTCAAAGTTGTGTTGCACTAAGGACCAGCTTCCTTGAGCCAAATCAACCACTCAAAAGTGGTGGAGATCTTTCAAATTTTATGTAATTAAAGGAGGCAGGCTCATCCTGATGCTAATACAAGGCTATGGGAATTTTCATTAGTGCTACTCTTTTGTGGGATAAAATAAGATGCTTGTGTAACACCTTCACCTGTAGATTTTCCTTTCTACCAGATGTTTCATCCAGAATGGCTCCCATTTGTTCTTATCTCATTTACCAATGAAATGAGCTATGGAGAATAATGCGAGTAATCTTAGATCGTTAAATGCATCTCATTTCCATTTTTTGGATATTGAAAAGCCTCTCCTATTTGCTGGTGCTATATAATTTAGATCAATGATTCTACTGATAGGGAGACCTATTAATGATGATCTAATGGTGTCATGATTAAACTCGATCACAGTTTGGTGGCGTAGGGGCCCATGTAGGCCTGCCAGGCCAAATTGCTAGCTGGTCCTGGACAGCCTTTGGTTATAAAGCCCAGGCCGGTTGGTTTGGGCCCTAAACTGGACCCAAAAAACACTGTAGATTTGTTGCTGATGGACAGGCCCACTAAAGCAACAAGTTAGGCCTGACCACAGGGTCCTGCTGGGGGCCAATGATCACCTCTAGTTTTGACATGAGCAGTTGATGGTTTTTAGAATGATGTCACTATCACATAGAATTCTGAAATCATAAGTTATATGTGCATGCATTGAGCATATGCATCTTTAGTTTACTTGTACTGTCGGGCTATCTTTTTTGTGAAGATGCTTGGAAATTGAGCAACGGAAGGCTGTTATGATATGTAAGTAATAGAGTAACAGCTACAAGTGATGGAAGGGACAATCATGATTTGGTACTTGTCTTGTTCAGAACAAGCTTAATGCATGTCAATTAGATCATTTTGGGTGAAGTTAGAAGGTTTTGGTTCTTGCTTCAGCACAAGTCACTATTTCATCACCTTGTTGGAATTTCTTGTTAAACCAGTTGATGTTTAGGGTGCATTTGCTGGAAGG
This sequence comes from Melaleuca alternifolia, assembly GCA_019926035.1. Lineage (NCBI taxonomy): Eukaryota > Viridiplantae > Streptophyta > Magnoliopsida > Myrtales > Myrtaceae > Melaleuca > Melaleuca alternifolia. The sequence continues at coordinate 1,691,733 of JAGKPW010000016.1, forward strand.
AAAACTGTTTCCAGAAAACTGTTTCATGACATTGTGCTGTTTGGATGGGGAAAAACTAATTGACTTACAGAAAATATTTTCCATGGACTACAAACAACATGTTTAGATTAGGGGAAACAGCTTCATATTCTGGCAAGAGGAAATTGCTTTCCCTGGACTACAAAACAAATGATGACAACCATTTTCCTTGAAAATGATTTCCATTGAATATATTTTTCCTTTATCATGTATCGTTCAGTGAAACAAACACACCCTTCATTCCATCCCACCCTCTCACCTGATCTGTGGGCCTTACATTGGTCGGGACTACTAGAGGGAGTATGCAATTATTTCTTCTTTTGAAGGGATAGATGCACATTTTTTTCCTGCAATCTTAGCACCACTGCCTTTGTTTTAGCTTCATTTCGATCCTCAATGTAGCTTGACTTGGTGGGTGTCATTGCTCACTATATAGCCTTTTTCTTTTTTATCTTTTGATTATTAACTTTCAAACTTGTTATTCTTGAACATGCACGCATTTACTGCCATCAAACTCCTAATGTGATCTAAAAGGTTTTGTTTTGGTGATTTTAGGTATGCAATCACGAAAGCTTTCTGCGTGGCTTTTCTGATGACCTTCTTTTCAGTATTTGATGTTCCTGTGTTCTGGCCAATATTACTATGCTACTGGTTGGTACTTTTTGTCCTCACCATGAAGCGCCAAATAATGCACATGATTAAGTACAAATATGTGCCGTTCAGCACTGGGAAACAGGTTAGTGGTGCGGTATTCTTGGCAAAATTATAATTCCTTGTTCCGCTATATGCTTCTCCTCCTTCCCTTTTTTAAGAAAGAACAAGAAAAACCTCTTCTTTTATGAAGCACTAATTTCCATTTATCTTGCTGTAACAGACGTATACTGGAAAGAAGACAGGTGCAAGTAGCAGCAGGTCAAATAGGGACTGAAGCTGTCACCAAATCTGTTATTTAGGAAGCAAGATACTGAGGAAATAAGCAAAGACTGGTGGCATTGATTCTCTCATGCTTCTTTCCTTTTTCTCAAACACAGTCCAAACGTACTCAGAAACTTCTCATATTATGCTCTGATGATACACCTGTTCTTGTTGCTAGCGGTTGTAACTTGCATCTTCTAGTATATTTTTCCTTAGATAGTCTTGATGCACTACCAACTACCTTTTTTTCTTCCTTTGTATCTTAGATAGATTTCTGGGTGATAATGATTGACTACTTGTTCTTTTATTAGAGAGCTGGAGCTGATAATGATTGACTACTGGTTCTTTCCTCATCTCTTGAATAAGTTTGGAGGAGATATTAGGCGGTCCGGGACCATTGGTCAATGGTCCCGGACCACCTCAAATTTTTCCATAAGTTTGAGCTATTAGCTAGTTTACAATGAGTGGCCATAGCACTTGCCTAGGCATTAAGTTCCTTTCTAGCAAATGGGAAGGCTTCTTTGAAGAGTAATTTTTGCTATTTGTGACTGACCTTGCGGACAGGCTGCGTAAAGAAGAGGGATTACACGGTCTTCCTACCTAATCTATGGACTTTTCGTGGCAGCCCCCTCATTTTCTGGTTTTGCACCCAGTGCTATTCTAGTTGCTTTTACAAGCTCCGCCGTTGTCTTGCTTATTCTGAGGACTCTTCTTTGCACATTTGTTTCGAGTTCGCAAAGTACTACAAACGAAAATAGCATGCCACTGTGAATTGGTCATTCGTCCTTTGGAGAAGGGTAGTTCTTAAGGAGTCATGTTTCACACCGCCTGAAGATTTGTCCCCAACCTTAATGTTGGGTCGGAAACCGATGGCAATAATCTGCTGCGTCTAATGTTAGGTGCGTCGGCTATTGACTTCTCATGAAGCAGGCGGTCAAAAGAGAGGTGTATTAGCTGAATCAGCTTCAACCGTTGACGTTCCCGGCGGACAGAGCAGTAGTGCAGGCACACACTCTCGCACAATAATTTGCGCCGAGTCTTTAAATACCAACTCTAGATCCTCTAGACGCGGTCTGTCCACTTATATTTTTGGTCTCCTGCATTATGTCGAGGAGTTATGGCATTGCATTCTGGCCACAAAGCTTCACCGGATTGCCATTTTTAATCGCAGAAACAGCTATTGGAAACATTTTGAGAGCGGACTATCCGTTCAATATGATCTCGCCGTTGATTTTACCGAGAGCATCGACGGCACTGTAAATCGTGAATTGCCGGTGCATTAGCCGAGGAAGTCTTGCCAATATGGAACATATATTTCCTGAGAGCACGTTAGGCTTGTTCATTCGAACTCTAATTAGATGATCGATCCTCTTGATTTCTAATATTTACCACCCCTACTGCAAATTGATCTGATCAAGGTTTGGCCGCGGAATATGAGAAACTATGGACAGCGACATGCAGAAATTTCTTGGCTTAGCCTGATTGATGGGATCCTTATCAAACTAATGAACTTGATATAACAACTCTCCAACTACTAAATGAGGATGTCCTTGTTTAAGTACTCGACTTTCCTTGTGGGAATATATAACAATCCCAAACCAGCAGAGTTCTGAATAGATATTGTAATAAGTCCGGTCCTTAAACATGGCCAGCTAAGGGTGTTGAGGTCATCTCTCTCTCTCTCTCTCTCTCTCTCTCTCTCTCCTCTTCCTTCCTTCCTTGTGATTAAAACCTTCCAGGAATCTCTCAAATTTCATTAGTCGTCTTTTTCCCTTACGACAGATGAGAGGAAGAACCTTTGTGGTGATATTCTTCTTCTGGGCGCTCCTGACAATCATCACACCGACACTAGTTCATCTGTCAGAGTCTTCCAAGCTCAAGCTGCGTCTAAATGGTAAGAGTAACATGTGGTCTTTTATATGAGGGACAAGTGTTTGCTCGCTTAGTTTTGATCTTAGCGAATCCATTTCGGCTGGTTTTCTTTTACAGGCAAAGATATCGATACCGAAGCACTGAGGGCCAGAAAAGTTTCTGGATTCCTGAAGAAATTAGTAGCAAGTAAACCATTGGACACGGCACGCACCAGGGCACCAGTTCCAGCACCGTCGCCATCCCCGGTGCCAGAACCTCAGCCAGCTTCTTTTAGGGTCAACAGAAATCAAGCTCAATGAGAATTTGGATGAGGAAATCAACTCAGCGTCACGTGGACTGGCCCTGCAAAATCTATCAGTTAAGCTGCTTCACGTTGGACAATGTTGAGCTGTATCCTTGCATGTAAGCAGATCGTGGATTGAAATTGAACAGCCAGAGACTGGAGGGTGAAGCGAAGTGTTCATGGCTCACGATTTGTATACCTGGAAGAGAGCTCCATTCATCATCACAGCCTTAACAGAGTTGTTGAGGATGAATTCTTGAGTGAATTAGGAAGAAAAAGGAATTATTTGACTATACCCTGAGGTAGTTTATTTTTCATCATGGCTCTTCATGCTATTCCATCATTGATGTGCATAGACCGAGGGACTAAATTATTGAATAGATTCTGATATATTTGCATTTTAATATAACGTGGTAATAAGAACTGGGACATTATCCACTCAAAATTAAAGGCAGCCTCGAGCGTTCCTATCTTTGCCACACTCTCTAAGTCAAACGTCACGACAGACGGCACTACTTTCATAAATTTTTTGGGTGCTAAAAAGCTGTACAGAGCTAAACTAGCATTGGATGTGATTTTTGCCTTTACTCCTATAAAGATTAGCTGATTGCCTGAAGAGTTGGTTTCCACAAAATGCAGAAATGGCAATGACAAAGGTGACAATGTCAACATTACGGAGTTTCAGCTTTTCTGATCCATAATTCGCTCGCTTTGTACAAGTTCAAGGAATCTTGATATCTATCTGCTGTAGTATTGAACTGGAAATCAGGTTGTATGCATTCTACTAGAAGATGATGCAGATTCGGCCATGGTGCAGATGACACTACGTGGCGCAAGAAGTCTATAGATAAACGTTGCTTAATTTTTTTCTACTTTAGAGAGGAGTTGGTTGTCAAGAAACAAAAATAAGGTAGGTTCCAGGATTCACATTAGTGATAAGTTGAACTTGCAGATGTAATACTATGCTTCTATGTTTGTTACACGCAAAATTGCAAATTTCTCGGAGTGAAACTGAGATTGTTCCTTCAGTTACTTCCTTTGATCTTGAGGGCTTGATTAGGTTCACAATTTACAGGGCATTGAGTTTATTAAGAATTCTGAGTTGACCTTTCGAATTATACCCGAGAAACATATGGGCAACTCGTTTCTTAAGAAGTTTCAGAAGAATGAAGATCCAACTTGTAAAGCATAGGGGCGGCACCGCCGGTAAAGATCCCTCAACTTTTAATACACAATAGACGATACAGGAGATCTGAGTTATTTCAGACTAGCAAAGTTAATCTCAACAACCTGGGAAGTTCATGGACCTCACGGCAATGACAAGCAAACACGTCTTAGAAGACCAAGAAGAATATGACATCAGAGACTCTTTTAAACAAGACCCGACCTTTGATACTTTTTCTTTGGGTCTATAACCTTTTGATATATATGAAACCGTTCTCTTGAGTCTCGGTATCTCCTTGAAGAGCAGGAGACACATGCCCGTTGATTTAGACAAAATTTTCAAGGTATTCTTCCACTGTAGTGTACTTCACATCTGGGTACAGCTCAGAAGCCTCGACACCAAATGACTCCTCGATCTCGAAATTGGTACCATCGCCCTTGACAAAGATTGAATGGTTCACTGCTAATATGACATTGATGGGAATCGGGGACTCTGTCAAAGAATGGAAAAATAACCCATGTCATGCATTTCAATCATAAGAAGCAAAAAAAAAAAAAAAATTTGGCTTCAATGCAATCTGAGAATTCAAGAAAAAGCATACCCTGGATTTGCTTCAGGATTTGCTCTTCAGTAAGGTAAATCTTTTCGAGGGTCTTGCCAATTTTCTTCTCCCACAAGGCAACGAGCTCATTAAACGAGTAAATGTTCTTAGGAGGCTTGGGGTAAAGGATCTTGTTCAGCGTTCTTGGATCATCCACCGCCTTGATGGTGTAGGCCGCGATATCTTCTTCCTTGTTGAATATCGCTGCAGAAGTACTGGAGATCAATGCCCACGAAACATACACTTGCTATTGCTATAGCTAAACCAAGTTCAGTGCGGTAGCAAATGCAAAATGGCCTAGAGATAGGGAAGGCACAAAGAAAAGGTTTAGGTACACTACTTATTTGTTTAGGACATTTTTCTCGAAATCTACAACCTGCAACTGTGAGATCCATATCCCACATCCCTTAGGGAGGGAGTCCTGACTAGCTTATATGTGATACTCCACCCTTGACCCACAGACAAATGCATTTTCCTAGGTCGTGCACTCGTGAGTTGCTATGGAAGGTTGCGAGAATGGTGGACTCGAGGAAAACAAAGCCGTGAGTATCACATATAAACTAACTCAAGACTCCCTCTCTAAATGATGTGAGACAGGAATCTCACAACAACTCCTCGTAGATAAGTGAGTTACCGTCAACTGAGCATGCCAAGATTACCCCCCATTAGTGAGGACATTTGGTGCTAAGGTTAGTAAAATTCGATGGATCCTAATCCTATCTAGCTGTCACAACAACCATCTGCTATGATCCCTGATATGCATATTCATCTATTTGATTTGACGCAAAAGCAACTTATAAGTAGCAGTAGTTATTTACCCTTTGCATTTCCATCGCCCATGATGATGACTTTGTCCCTCGGAGGAGCAGTAACTCCTGGCTGCGCCAAGGTTGGGAGGAAGTAGCCGGCGAAGCAGCCACATGAGACGTAGGTGTGAGGAATCCCTTCCGCCTCCACGGCACGGCGGATCTGGGCCTTCAAAGCGAAAGAAGACAATGCTGGCTCCACAGCATGCACCCGGTCCACATCATTGCCGAATTCGGAAGGAAAGAATCTCTGCATTCGGGCGAGACCGATCCCATCGGCACATTGTCAGTTACCAAGAAATATGATCTTAACATGAAGATATCAGATACATCTCTTACGGTATACAGAGTCCAAATTGCCTTCTCTTGACTTTCCACTGTCACTTTGACCGACTCGAATCTCAGTTCTCTAATCCACTTATGCCATTGCTCCATTCTCGACATGTAATTAGATAAGAACAGCTTTCACTTATGACTCAAATTTTTTTTCTTCCGCAGATAAACCATGGTAGCGTATTTTTGGCATCGTTCTCCAGGTCTATAGTTGGAATGCATAGGATACCTCGCCTTAAGTATATAGCCTTTGATTTTAATGATTGGGTAGTCGTATTAAGTTGATTTTAATGATTGGGTAGTCGTATTAAGATCGGCCTCTGATATATACTGAGTTATGTAGCAATCTAAAGGAGCATTTGGATGAGTGTGATAAGACTCTGTTAGCCCTACTCCACCTAACATAGTTGAAAGCGACCAAAATAAAGCTTGTCAAAAGAAACCGAGAAAGCTGAGAAAATGAAATGGAAGCAGAGCAACCCTCACCAAAATCAAAAGAACCAACCAAATAACAAACCTTAACATTGCCAGCTTCTTTGATGGCATCGATGATCTTGGTCTGGTCCGGGATTTGCATGTGCCCCACCGTCGATATCACCACGTCAGCTTGCTTGATCGCCTTCACCAAGCTCTCATGATCGTACAGATCACCCTGTTCACGCACACACAAACACACGTTACTGCTCGGACTCTCTGCAGCCTAATGATCGTCAACACATAAGGAGGCGAGATTGCTTCATTTGATTATCACGTACGAAGAGCAGAGTGACCCCCAGGTTCTTGAAGTTCTCGACTAGCTTGCCCTTGACAGGATCGGAGACCGTGCTCTGTCTCACCAACGCGAAAGTGGGATGCCCTGCTTTCGCGCTCGCCTCGACGATGAACTTGCCGATGTAGCCCGTCCCTCCAATGACCAGGACTTTGCTCTTCTCGGCCATTGCTGTCGATGGACTCCTTTCACAATAGTGAAACGGGGAAAGGAGGAGAAGAAGAAAACGCAAACGGTTGCAACCAGGAGGAAATGGTCAGTGATGAGGAAGGTGTTGGAAGCAGGAGGCTTGTGAAAAAGTTGGGAGTTCTACTTATGGGAGGAAGCAGGGAGGAGACGGAATTTACCAAGACGCCCTTCTTGGTGAGACTGCTGTGTCTCGGTCGCCATCCAACTCTGAAGAGTCTGATCTTTCCCAATGGTTTTGAACCTGGGACAAATATATCACTATCTTAATCATCACATCATCGGTTGTTGGCGCAATATGTTTTTTTTTTTTAAAAAAATAATCTGTCTTACTTAATGCTTGGCCTAGTTCTCAAGTCAGTCTTCGATCTACTTAATACGATCTCGGGCCGGTTCTCCATTCCCAAAATCACAAGCAAACTGATATGACACGGTATGTGCTTTTAATCTAGATATTATCCAATTTCAAAACCAAAAGTTCTTACTTTATATCAAGATGGACATATTCGATAAGACCAACTTTTTTCACTTGACGATTGAGTAAGTCAAATGGACGACGTGGCCGTTTGACGACAAGATCCCATAACTTCTCCTTGACAATAGGAATTACATGGAAACGATAGCCCCCAGAACCAAAAGAGGCTCCCTCCTTCCTCACGGTCAAGTTTTTGGTATGTACAAAATTTCAACACAAAGTGCTCTTTTCGACAGGAGATTTTGCCAAACAAAATGCTTGTATCTCATCTAATCACGTTCCTGTTTGTATCATGATTGTCATTAAACACTTTAATAAACACACATCACGCGACCGTAATTAAGATTAAAACGTCCGTATTGTCTCTCCGCCTCCAAGGATCGATGGATATCATTCTCGATGGGACCCCACACGGTTGGCGAGAGTGTACTGACCGAACGCAAACGCCAATCGCGGGGGTGTTTGGTGAACGTTGGGGGCAAGATTAAGAAATTGAGGTGGGGAGAGAGAGGTGGAGACTTTGGAGGAGGAGAGGGAGGAAATGAAGATTTTTCTGAGGGGAAGCTTGGACTGGGAGCAATGGTGGGGTCGATTTTGGGAGGGGTTGGTGAGGGGTCGCCAACCCATGCTTTGTGCGTCTAGAAGCTGCTTTGAAGGTTGCTCTGAATCTGGACGGTTTTGCGTCAATGTTGTCAAAAGTTAGAACTCAACGAGAAAGAGAGAAAAGTCTTGACAAATACTTGCAAGAGCTTTGCGATTGTAGAAAGGGTTGGATCCAGCAGCAAAGCACGCGACTCGAACGTGGCAAGACATATGTTCAAGTCGTGACATCCCTTCACTTAAATTAAGTCGGTAGCTATGTTCCCGAATCCTCCCGTATGTAGGGCCATCAATTCGATCCCTGCTAGAATTGTTCCTCTGACTCGGGCATTTTCTATCGGTTGCCTAGGTAAATTTGGCATCGATTGCAGTTACAATTTGATATAATAGGGGAAGCGAAACAAAGATATCTGTGATCTTCACAAGAGGGTTCTAGGATGGGACTGAAAATGCGAACCCTTTCAACATCCGAATTGACTTATTGTCGCTTAATATATTTAAGCCATCTATACAACTGATATGACGATGTCAAAATTTTCTTTTCCAAACTTCATCGTGAGATTTTGTAGTGTACAAGCTTCACTAAGAGTTCTTCCTATAGGCTAATTAAAAAGAACCATAATCTGGGCCAAACGTTAGGAATCATTCCCAAGCAATCAGCACGCCTGCGTGCCTGAAAACAATGATTGATGGCAACGCTCCACCAATGTTTGTTTTCGATCATGAGGTCGGTCCAACATAATTGCGTACCTCGCAAACACTTTAAAAATTTGATTGAAATCAGTTCTTTTGTAATCCGATGGGTCATCAATTCTTCTGCGATTTTCAGAGATCTGTAGGAGTCCCTAGTGCAAAACCTATCTAATTTGAATGACAATCAATCAATGTTCACACATTGAATTTTTTTTTTTGGTCCTGCATTCTGAGATACTCTTTATTAGTATCGATACACATCTCCGAACCCAAAATTTATTGTTGGAATGAAGTCCAATCCTAATCTTGAAGGAAGGGATTGGTTTGAGCAGGCTCTCGAATCTAATCCTAAGTTTTCATTTATTTCTGGGAAAATAAATGATTTAGAAAGTATTTTCCTAAAACTAATCATCCTAACGCTTAAGTTAATTAATTAATAAAAAATATTTTCATTTATCAACTAATTATTTCAAGTAATATATACGATCATTTAAAAAAAATAAATTTTAAATTAATTATTTTTCGCGAAACATATAAAGCATAAATAAAAAAGAATTAGATTTGGAGATCTAGGTCATCCTCTTACTAGCAAGTGGACATGATCGATGCTATGGGCCAGGACTAAATACCACATTAAAATCAATAAAGCTTCCTTTAGATAATTGTTCTGCTTGGATCGGCTCAAAGCGGGCCGAATCCAAGAAAGGAGAATCTCGGTCGAGCCCACTCATTCTTCATTTTGGGCTGATGGGCCTCATTGGGCCCATTGCAATGCCGACAAGGTAACACCTTGACACCTTTCGCAAGGGATTCGGATCGTCTGACTTGATATAAGGGTGATTTGAGGATAAATTGGGAATCGGACAGCTCACCATTCATGAGGGGGGACTTTTTGTTTGATTTTGTTTTTTGGGTCATTGGATGGGAAACGATAATCTGTTTCCTTCCGTAAGCAATTGACGATGCAAATCGATCCACTAGTCAAGAAGGTAGCAATCCACATGCTCCCTCTTCGTTTTCGCGTGTGCCTTCATGATGTACAAAGCACCCATTTATGAAAGCTAATTTTGTTACAACCTAGGTGGTCGGTTGAGTAATTTAAGATTTGCAGGCCAAAACTCGTGGTTTTGATTCTCCAATTCATCCTCGGTCTTAGGAAATCTCAATTAGTTGCGAATGACAAGCTTTTTGGCTTAGATGTGTCGCCGGTCTTTGGCTTCCTAACTAGCACGTGGTGGCAATACAGTGACGTGCTCACCCCATGGGAAGCTGACATTCCATTAGAGGCTTAAGCAGCCGGTGAAGCAGGTCCTAACTCTTATCCAAACCTTTTAATTCTTAGAAGAGAGAAGAAACGCAATCTAAGGTGAATTGACTAAAAAGTTTGTTAACAATTTATATTGCAAAGATCAATTTATGAACAATTTGCGAGCGACTTACTTGAAAAGACATGATATCACTTCATTTATTGAATAGACGTGATGTACCAGACACCCATATAGAAAACAGTATAGACTGTAAAGCTATTTTTCTCAACAATTTCTACAAGACTTACTTCAGAAAACCATAAGTCGAGATGATTTAGACTAAGCCATTACCAGTTCAAATCACAGAGTCTTCGCTTCTTCATTACAGGAAGAAGATAGCACGAGCTCATTCAAGATCACATCGGAAGCCCTCAAGATTTTTACTACACAACCAGCACACTGTAGGCAGACGTCACTCCGAAAACCGTAGGTATCGCATACGCTTATATACAAGTATACCGACCAACGTTGCTAGCGACGATCGCAAAACCCACTCGTTCCGCGCAACGACAGGCCCAGGTCGGCCTTCAATTCGAGGGGTTCGAGCTTTTGGACTTGTGGAGGTTGGCGATGTGGAACTGAGAGGCGTAGCTGTTGGTGCTCCCTTCGGGCAGCGGCGGTTCATTCAGAAATGCCCAAGTGCTCCTCGTCCACCTGCCAAGGATTTGACTGTAGCTGTTAATGTTCGGGTCTCGACGCACGCGGTGGGGAAGTCGATGCATGGAATGAAACTGGCAGCAATCATAATGATTCATATAAAAGACCCTTTGGTCATTAAAATCGGAGGCTTGATCCTACGACTTCTAATGCGAACAGCCAGGTTCTCAAGACACACCTGATGATGCTTGATGATCTTAGAATCGTTTGATTTTGAACTCACCAGCCCTTGCTGTCGATCATTCTCTCCCAGGTCGCCTCGGCATCCAGCTCCGCCGGCAGCGTGCTCCATCTCTCGGGCTTTCTTGCGCACTCCTCGAACACCATCTCCTGCCGCAACAAAGCCAACCACAAGAAAGAACCCAGCTTTCATTACCGACTCGTAAGTTTCACAGTGTCCCCGCGTGCACATCTGCACGCAAGAACGGCCGAAATCGAAGCGAACGAATGAAAGTGAGTACTATTCCACCTGAGCGCCATGGGATGGGGGCTGACGCAGCTCTTCCTCCGCTTTCTCCTTCTTCGACCTCCAGTAAGCTTCTATCTCTTCTTTAGTGAACGATCTGTTCCTCCGGTAAGCCACTGAAAAAGATTCAAGATTCGAACTTTCATTTAGCCCCCACCCTCTTCGGGCGAAAGTGGCAGCATCGATAAGGAAGATGGCTCACCATGCTTAGGATCAAGAACCGGCGAGTCCCAACCCGCCATTAGAGAACCCATCGCTGCTCACGAAGCTTTGCTCAGCAGATCACCCCTTCTGTTTCTTCGTCTGCCCGCGACTCTTCGATCCCTCCACCATCGACAGCGAAGGCTTTTTTAATACGTTGGGGGGGACGATCAGTAGTTCTTATCGACGACTTTGTTCTTATCCCACCGAAGTTTATGATTTGACACGCACTCTAAAAAGCTTATCATTTACATTTATTGGGGCTGCAACAGTTTAATTCCACTGACTTTATGCACATAAATGTTGGAGTTGAGATGTCCGCCCACAGATTTGCACGAGACGAGGACTGAAAGAACAAGGCCAAGTTCAATTCGACGCATCCGAGATCCGATCAAATGAATCATTAGCAAATTGGCATTCAATCGACCAACCTCATTTGGGGCGCCCATGGTTTTACGTCGAGGTTGATATTTGTGGAGCCATCGGATGTACGAATCAAAGCGTCTTATGTGGATCCCGACAAGCTTCTAGTTTTCCATTCATGATGTCTTGGATTTTTCATTCGGCTTGACGTCGATGCAAATCCATATGTAAATTATCTATCGACGTTGACGTGGGATCATCATCTCGAAAGTTTTAATAAGACGTCTTTATTAGCTAGCAATTCATCTAAGTAATACATAAATCAATGAGAAACTCAACTCACGGTCGAGATTATACTAAAAAAGAAGAAAGAAGAATTGGCCGTCACATATTTTCGATAGATTTACAACAGACGCTCCATTGAGTATATTGATTCGACAACATATGCTCATATCTAATATTTTATATTTACAATAGTTATGAAGTATGATTGCAAAGCAACTTATACTGTGCAAACATGCCCACATTAGATATTATTCAAGCGATTCAAGGTTTGGACTTGTGGAGATTGTCAATGTGGAACTGAGAGGCATAGCTGTTGGTGCTCCCTTCAGACACCGGCGGTTCATTCAGAAATGCCGAATTGCTCCTGGTCCACCTGCCAAATATTTTGATTATGGCTCAGATCCTATCAAGCTTAACAGCCCCATACTAACTATGAAAAAAATTGAATACAAGAGAATGATGGGAAGAAAAAATTATCACAAATCAATGTCCAAGTCTAACACAATTAATCCAAATGAATTCACGTAAATTGTCTTTTTATGGATATACAATATAGAACTCAATACATGAAACGATACCGACATCGACCACAACAGTTCAAACAAAGATCTTTTCGCCGTTCATTCAAATTAGAGGTTTAACCACTCGATCGGTCTTGGGGTGTTTAGTAGATCCTTGGAGTTTCGACGTGAACAATCCGGTTCTTTTAAGACATATCCGGATGATCCTAGCTAGGATCGTGTAATACTTTTAACTTACCAGCCTTTACTGTTCATGAATCTCTCCCAGGTCGTCTCGGCTTCCAGCTCCGCCGGCAGCGAGTTCGATCTCTCGTACTTTCTTGCACCCTCATCGAACACCATCTCCTGTCGACCACGGAAACAAAAGAAAGAAATGAAGAAAAAACCATTATTTACTACCAATTGATAACGACAATTCAAGCGAAACGAACAAATGAAAGTATTCTACCCGAGTGCCACCGGGTGGGGATCGACGCAGCTCTTCCTCTGCTTTCTCCTTCTTCGACCTCCAATAAGCTTCTATCTCTCCTTTAGTGAACGATCTGTTCCTCTGGTAAGCCACTGAAAAGATTCAAGATTCGAACTTTTAGCCCTACCCTTTTGGCCAAAGTGGCAGCATCGATGGGGAAGATGGCTCACCATGCTTAGGATCAAGGACCGGCGAGTCCCAACCCGCCATTAGAGAACCCATTGCTGCTCGCAAAGCTCTGCTCAGTGATCTACCTTTCCGTTTTCCCCTGCGATCCTCGGATGGATTAACGAATGACTGCGACATGCGACTGCGACGGCGACTGCGAAGGCTTTTATAGGCGGGATGATCAGTCCTTATCTGCAACTTCGTTCTTATCCCGAAGTTCATGATTTCGCACCCATTAAATAGCTTTTATCTTTTCTTTCTTGCTGCAGATTTTTAATTCCACGAACTTTTTGCACATGAATGTCGGAGCTTAACATGTCAGTGTATAGATTTGCACTGGGAAGACGCTGGAGCAACAAGGCCAAGCGAAAGAGATTGGGACGTCGATGCCGCGATCTGACCGTTGGATTTGTTCGTGCTCGATATGCATCTGACGTGTGTCCTCCGTGGTCGGGGAGGATTATCAGCTGCACCTGGAAATATAAGCGCATCGCAGGAACACGTATGAAAACATCAAATCCCACTCTATTATAGAAGCATCCAATTGAACCAATGTCACGAATTTGATGGGATTATTTAGATTGTGCGCATGTCTATGTCAGGACCATATGATTCAACGAATTGAAATTATCGGGCCGGCTGCATTGGATGCGGTCGATAACTTCTCCTTATGGATATAAAATGAAGCATGTCATTACCTTCCATGTTTATAGAGGACATTTATGAATTAGGTTGTGTTTGGTTCAACGTTTAATTCTTTTTTGAGTAGATGCAAAGGATATCAGCCTAAATGATTTACATAAAAAGTTATATTTATGTTAAATTTAGATAATGCACCTAGCATTCTCATTTTTTTTTGCTTTATCTGTTTGAAATGTTTTGATGTCAACCCATTTGAAACAATCCAAAGACAATTCTTCATAGTAAATTCCTAGATTTTTAATTATTTTCAATACGAAGCCTTGTATCCATCAGAAGAATCAAATTCATGGGCAAAAGGCGGTATGGAATATATATTAATGAATGAAAATCAATTCAGTTTTATTTTAGTATCTGAAGAAGTAATCGATAATGAAAGATGTTATATTTGTTGACAAGTGGAAAATCATATAAATATGATCCTCATTGTGCATCTTGATCAATTGGTTTGTTTCTTTGCATATTACTATACAAAGTGTTTGTAAATGTATTTCCGTGTATTCAATTATGACTTCATCCAAGAGTAAGAGATCTTCCAAGTCGATAAATTTTAATAAGCTTTTTTTAAGCAAGAAATATAATTGAAAATCTTTCATTAATGTTGAAAATTAGCCTTTTGTAAATGGTGAAGACTTAGGTATATTCCCAAAAGTTAAAATCAAATGCACCCTTAATGTTGGGATTAAACGCACCGGAAGGATCGGATATGTGACGTTATGAGAAAAATCATGCAATCATCCACTTTGCAAATATATCATTGGATCTTTTCAATATGATCAAAGTCACCGGATCCATAGTATTGGTGTCCGAATGATCCCATTATCTAATGTAAGTGTCCAGGTGATTGGCACTTCAATAAGGACGTACCCAATTTTTTTTTTTTTTTTGCATTATTGATAAGGTTGGAGAAGGGGGATAAGTGTAACGGAGGTTATTATAGGAGTCTCATACCCGCTAAGAAATATTCGATCTGAGCTATACTTACTTCACACCGACAGCAATTGAAAGTACGATATCAATGAGCTCATCAAACACTGCCTCCACTAAAATGCTAGCGAACATGAAGTCTTAGCAAAAATTCACATAAGAGCTCCAAATACCCTCATTTAAAGAAAACAAAATCAAAGTCAAACTTATTCAAAAATAAGTCTTTGAAGTAACTTTCTTAGTCTCCTATGAGGGCTTCAGGTGACCTATTTAGTCTCAAATGAGAGCGTACTAATCTTTGCCGGCCGGCGAGCTAATGCGTCTCACATGCTAATTCTAGCGACGCGGTAAGGGACATTTTCGTCCAAAAGAATTTATTTCCTCTACTTTCTCATTTTACTCTCCATCAGCCTTTTTCCGTCTTCCTGCTTCCTGAACTTTCCAAAATCAAGACGAGCGCTTAACTATATTCATTTTCACACAAAAATCAGATGCAAGAGAACAAACACTTTTGGACCAAAGATGTCCCCGGTCGTGTCACCTTAATCAGCACGTGAGATGCATGTGCTCGTCGATCGGCCGGCTGGCAAAGATTTGGTTAATCGGCAAGCTAGGCTCTTATTTGAGACTAGATAAGTTACTTCAATCCCTTATTTGAAACTTGTTCGGAAGATCATTTCGGTACACCAAGATTATATAGTTGGTGGACTCAAAACAAATATTTGGGAGCTATTCAAGGATCTGTTAATGAACGGTGGCGGCAGAAACAAAAACTTTGTCTAGGGAGCGAGACAAATGTATCAGAATCCCCGAGGCAAAATGTTTGAGACATAGAGTAAGTCACGTCACTTTCATAAATTACAGTGTATATATGTTAAAATTTGACTAAGTTCCAAGCTTTTTTGGAAAAGAGACGGTCCGTATTAGCCCTCTCGATCTTACATTGAAGATAGTTTTATTCTAATGTCCAACAATTAGATGCTTACGCGCAAATAGACTTGATTACGGGGTTGACGGCCCATCGAGTCCGTCCGAGCTGACAAGCTCGAAGCACAAAAATCAGCAAGCTTAGGCAAATGAGTTTATTTCTTAGATTCGGACCTGCCCACATAGGCTCACTTTAGAACGTACCTAAGTCCGCTTTTACTATTATTAGAATTTAATGATGGTCAAGATAAAATTTGGATGAAGACGTTTAGGTTTGTATATGGTCCAACCCACCTATTAATTAATAATTAATTTAATTGGCTAAACATGAACAACGACAAAGTGTAAAGAACAAGATATAAAACTTAAGTGTTAAGTATAAATTTTAGCCCTCTAAGTTTTGGCATTTGTGCAATTTGGTAGTCTAACTTATTTTGTGCAATCAAGTCATCTAACTTTCTGGATTTGTGCTATTTGATCCTCTAAGTTTTGTTTTGTGCAATCTAATCATCTAACTTCCTCCATTTATACAAACAAGTGCTTTGTTTACACACGTTTCAAATTAGGAATTCTTTTCTTGCTTTTTCACGTCTGTTTTATGCTCATTTGGTGCCAAATTGGTATCACCTATCGTTGTCTATCGCATAAGCAGTGCCATGTTATTAATCAATTTGACAGTTTAGTTAGAGCGGTTCATCGAGGGATTTGATTGCACGAATAGAGAAAGTTGGAGGACTCGATTGCACAAAATAAAATTTAAGAAGACCAAATCTCACAAATCGAAAACAATAGAGGACTTCATTGGACAAAACAAAAGTTCGAGAACAAAATCATACGAACGCTGAAAGTTAAAGGACTTAGTCTGTACTTAACGCTGAAAACAAACGTAAAAGACACGCAGGGAGGCACAAAAAGGAGAAAGGCGATTGCTTAGACAACGGTACATCAGACATTAGACTTAGAGCCGATTGCTTTGTAAAGTGCAGCATAATGTGGATTAAGGCCCGACTGTGCTAGCCATTTTCAGCAATTTCCCGTGAGAAATTGTTTTGTTTTCGTGTAATTCTGTGGTTGCCAGTTTATTGTCTGATAAGTATGTAGAATAATCAACTAAGAGCAAGTTTAGCATTTCAAATATCCAAATGCAGTCTCCATCAATTGCTTGCTCCAACATAGACAAACTTGGGACTTTGCAGTGTAGCATCAGCACTACAAGCCTGAAATCCTAGGTTGTTGGTACTATGATATGAACAACAAACGCAAAGTCACTTGGCTTATGATGTATACCGATACATTGCATGAATCAGTGTCGGATCCTGCATGCTTATTGTCTGTGTTTTATTTACGTCACTTTTATTGATGTGAAACTTCTAAAACTTCTCTTTTGCTCGTGTGCACTGGTCTCAGACGAGGTGGAGTGCAGTCAGCCGATGCCGACATCCTTCTCTTTGGTTGCCCCACTGCAGTCATAGCGGCAGCCATGACGCCGTGGCTTAGTGGGATTATCCAGGTCTGAATCGCTTGATTCCAGGAAGAGGCCTCTCAGGCACCTTCGCCTTATGGTTGGTTCATACGTAAGCTTCTCGGTTGGAGTGAGACTAAATTCAGCCTTACGCATCTCTGGGGGCTCGGTCTGATTGCTTGGCTCGACCTCTTCTACATTGTTGGGACAGAGCTCCATCTGAACACCAGGGTTCCTCTCGGAAATCGAGCTCTCGAATGCCATGGAGTTGTTGACAGTTTGGACGTTGCTGTTGATGAAAGCCTTTGTCCCAGGTTCTTGTTCAGGTTTTGGGCCTTTTTGCTTGGAGGACCCCTCGTCGTCAGTGGTGGCTTCAAGACTCTCATCCGGGTCGGTCTTGTAATCGCGGTGGATGTGAATTGACTCCTCCTTTTTGGCCGAATCTAAAGTTAACTGCATTAACGCTCCTCTGTTCTCGCCAGCCATGGTTGTTATGCTGATCAGCTTATCATCCGGAGTTCTCTTCGTTTGCCCAGTCGTCAAATGGTGAACTAGCTTCAACATATCTTCCCTTATCTCTTTTTGTAGGGAAGATTGTTCCCCTCTGGATGCAACAGGTTTGTCATGAGACTCTCTAACCATGTGCCTTCCTTTAGGAAATTGTGTCCTTTTGAGAGCTTTGGTGCGCTTTCCATGAGAGCCGCAAGCGGTTGTTGCTGTCGCCACCTCGGGAGTTTCTTGCTTCTGCTTCTGCTCTCCTGGTGATGCAACGGTTGGTGGCTCTTTTGTTTGCGAATCTAGCCACGGTCCTGCTGTTAGTGTCCCTTCGCTGTCCTGGCTTCTAGTTTCTTCTTGTTTGGGGAACTTTTCCTCATCTTTCTTCATTTCCTTAGCTTCTTCTGATACTTTATCTGACAGTTCGGGATGAACCCCTCTCGTACTCGTGGGATCGAGTCTCTCTGATGGGGCTGGTGGCTCAGTCTTGTCTATGTTAGGAGTTACGCCTGTGGTGATAGGCGCTACCTGCATCACTGTCGCATCACGCTTTGCTGGAGCCTTGATGGAATAGTCATTTCCAGGCCTGGAGATACTTCCATCTTTGATTTCTGCTTTAGGTGGAGGTTCCGACGGTGGTGGAGATATGGGAGTTTGCGTCAAGCTCTTTTCGGTGTGTGGTGGAGGCAAAGATGCCGATTCTGGGAGCGGCGAAAGGACCTTCTGAGCTGGAGAAGAGGGTTGTGGCAATGTTTCTTTACGCGGCTCAGGAGCCAACAGAGAAGGTTGGGGTTCAGCTATTGTTTCCTCTCCTGAACGGGGCAGGAAAGGTCCACGAGGTGAAGGTTTAGGTGAAGGCGATGGAGGCAAGGACGGGGCTTTCGGTTGAGGACTTGCCGGCGTTGGTGTTGTCGGTTGGGAAGCAGCGGTAGCTACTGGGGCCGCATGAATTGGCGATTGCAGTTGGAACGTCGCCTCAGGTGGCTTTTGGACTTGGGGAGAGGCAGGCAGAGTTTGGGGCACTGCTGAAGATTTTCTCGGTGGTGAGGATGCGGCTTGGGGACCATCTCCTGTTGGGGTTGGCTCTTCGAGTTTTGGAGCAATGGCAGATTCTGGGGCTGCGCGAGGTATTGGTGGAGATAGTGGTGGAGATAATGGCCTTGTTGGCATTGGGACTTTGGCTGGAGGGGGAGGAGAAGGAGGACGGGGAGGGGGAGGAGGAGGGGGTGGCGACAGTGGTGGCGATAGTGGCGGCGGTGGCGGAGGCGGCGGCGGCGGAGGCGGCGGCGGCGGCGGCCGGGCTATTCCAGGAGGTCTAAATGGTGGACGGGGAGCAGAAGTAGCAGCTGTTGGCCGGGAAGGCGCCGCACTTCTACTTGTTGGGGGAGGAGGTTGGGTTCCGGTCGTGACGCGGGAAGCAGAAGTCCCCGAAAGCCATGGGATGCGGAAGCGGAACGGTTGTCGTTGTTCGGCCATGTACTGGCTAAAGAAGTGAACAGGCTCCGGTGAATGATAGGAGATTGATATATGGGCTTGGGAGCGTTCCTCTTAAATATACACAGGCTCCTTCAGGATACTCTGAGAAAACTTCGGCGATTTTGTGGTGCCATTTTCTTCGGGGACACTCTCTCTGGGCTTCTTTGCCTCTCAGATGTGGAAAAGCTTCTTTTGGTTTTTGAGTCATATGGGATGCTTTGCCTATATTTTACCTTCTCTAGTAGGTTTAGCATCTCAGCCGCTTTGCTTTGGATTTGCCTTCAGTTTTCTGTGAAAGAAAATTTGAAAAAACAGGGGAAGTTCCTTCCTTTTAATCCCATAGTTGCTTTAGACACCATACGATCGTATCATCAGGAATTGCCTGCTCCGTGCGAACAGATAAAAGGCATATTCGACTAGCAGCTCGGTGTCTTTGCAATATTCCTTCCCTCAATCCAGTCAGCCAAGAAAGGAACTTGCTTCGATCATCGATATCATCTGGTTGGACTGCTCATATATGTAGATCTGTTCTAATCTCTCTCATCTGCACAAAATATGTCCACAACCGCATCCTATGTCTTAAAGCTTCATTCTTTCTGAATAAGTAGTGTATACGACTTCTAACTTCTTGTTGCCACTAGGAATCATTCTTCGCAATATTCCTTCCCTCCATCCAGTCATCCAAGAAAGGAACTTGCTTCAATCATCAATCTCGCCTGATTGGACTGCTCATATATGCAGATCAGCTCCAATGTCTCTAATCTGCACAGTATACTGCTCATACATGTAGATCAGCTGTAATGTCTCTAATCTGCACAGTATAAGTTCTCGAGCGAGACATACATTATGAAGCTTCATTCTTTTCTGAGAAAGCAAATTTCATACGATTTATCGATGTCTCTTTGGCCGCTTGGCACAACAGATGGGGAATGCATGCTGCAAAGTGGCATCACATTCAACACAATCGCAGGCTACAGTAGATATCCATCTGCAGCAGCCATGAGGAAATATTAGAAAAAGAAAGTTTGCAGAAAGCTGAAGCACGAATTCGTATAGAGATCTGATTGTTTTTGTTCCCTAAAGAGACACAACATGCGAGCTATCTTGAGCCTCATGAGATAGCGTGCCAAAACAACCTGCCCTACTTACGAACACCCAAAAAACCTGCCAACTAAATCACTGGACTATCAGAAAGGAAATAGCATAAATAGGCAAAATAAAATGTGAATCCTCCCAAGATTACAAACTAATTAGAGCTCATGATATCAGGGATACTCTGTAGTTTGATTGGCTAAATTTCACATCCTGTGTCCAACTCAACCCAGTTAACTAATCCAGCCATTACAATGAGTCATGTGCATGCTTCATCGTCTGGCCAAACACTTGAGATACACCGGTGATACCAGCTACTCTCATCGTATACCAGGTCTCTTGCGGCCAAAGGCTTGAGATGCCATCAAAGCGACCTTAAGCGACTCTGATGGCGCAAAACCCTGTGCTTCCATCAATACATGCACCCTCTGAGCTTCCTGATTGAAGCCACCAGCTATAAGCCCATTCACAACTCTTTCAAAATCATTCGCTTTCAACTGTTCCTTCTTAGCCTCAATAGCACCAAGACTTTGAAGAGCCTTCCTTTCCATGCCAGCCCTCGAGTACATGTCGCAGAGGCTTATCTGAACCTTAAAAGGAGGAGCCTCGCCTTGTAGTGCTATTTTATCCAATACTTGCTCTGCCTCATCGATCAATTGCAGCTTCCCCAACCAATCCACCAGGACGGCATAAGTATGGACTCCAGGTTCAAAACCATCCTTTTCCAGTTGCAATAGAAGATTCAAAGCCTTATCCAGAAGATTTTTCTTCATATAAGCCGCAATCATGCTAGCTGTACACCTGTCATCAGGCTTATGTCCCAATTTTATCATGTAATCAAAATTGTTTCTTGCCATATCTGGGTCACCTGCCCGCCCATATGTCTCAACAAGCAATGTGCAAGACTCCAAACTTGGCTGGAACCCATCAAACTGCATGGTAGTAGTGATTCTGCCGGCACCACCAACATCACCATCTTGGGCATATGACCTAAGCAATGCCATGTAAATCTCCTCTGAGGGTTTCATGTCTCTTGCCTCCATCTCTCTCATTAAGTTCTCACCCATCTTTGGCTCACCAGCATTTACATAAGCCATGATCATCGAGTTGTAAACCTTCATGTCCGGGCGGAAGCCTTGTTCCTTTAAACTTTCAAATGCTTCTTTAGCTCGGTCAAGTTTCCCTGCCTTACAATACATGTGAACCAGAATGGTAGCCGTCAAGATATCTGGCGGGATACCATTTTCATACATCTTCTTGAGGATTCTCTCCGCATCTTTGAGGTTGATGTCTTTAGCATAGGCATCAATAAGCTTCGAATAATCGCGAACATTTGCTTGGAAAGACTCTTCACCCAATAAATGTTCTGCCACCTACATGCCAAAATACTCAAAAGTTATGGAATCGAGATCCTGAACTTTAAATAAGCTGGTCCACTAATGGCAAATGGCACTGCAGTACTGTAACTGAAAGGAAAACCTTGCCCTCGGTAAAGCTCTAAATTTTCAACTAGACAAGCTTTCTAAGATGCAAACGGGTGACAATGGATGAGCTTAATCAATTGAAGGTCAGCTGGACGTTTCTTCTCGAATTTCATTCATTTAACACTGGTGATGTCAAACATCAGCACTTGCAAAAATAGGCATTTCCCTTACTGAAATTTTGCTCCAACTAATATAGTCTAATGTAATACTGCATGTGTATTTTCCTGCACAGTGGAAAGCCACTGAGTTCACATGTGACCCTCCCAGTTTGTGTCATTTGTGACAGCTCTCCCACCTTTCATAATGACTAAAAGATGTAGCAATCAATGAAAATAAAAAGTAAAAATAAAAAGCAAAACATGCTTCCTACTCTTGAGGATTAAGAGCAAAGCTAGGGACAGGTTTTTTTTATGGTTTATGGGGATGTTTAAGAAAACAAAACTTTCCCCCTGCATGCTTCTTTTGGAGCTTTATTAGCCTCAAATCTACAAAATAATTTTCTTTAAAGCTTAAATATGGAGACGAAGTCGATCTTATTACTCTTCTGGAGTTTTGATTAGCCTTAAGTTATTACCATTCAGAAAACTGAAACAATTAAGAAGAAAACCTTCAACCCATGGCAAAATCAAATTCAAAGATTTTAGTTTTCGTTACATGTCACAATTTCTTGAATGAATGTACTTATGAAATCACTTATCATTTAAATTTAGACTTTTAATGTCATCAATAAGTCAATCGACCCAATTACATACTGTACATTTGAAGTAACCGCTAAAGTATAACTGGTAGGGGAAAATGGCAATCTTATTCAGACTATTGCTTGTTGACATGCTCTTTTCTTCCCTGCTAATGTCTTTATGGAATGGCTGGTGTTTATGAAGTTTTGCAGGCAGCTCAAGCAAGCAAGTTAGCAGTAATATCCACGTGAAATGTGCCTCAGAATATGTCGCTCCTTCAAGGAAGAAGCAATCCCCACCTGATTGTTGTTTGAGCGGCCATTAGGAAGAGGAGGAAGATCAAAATCAAACCTAGATCTCTGGGCTCACCACAATTACGAAGTTGGATACCACTAAGGCCAAACCTTTTCCCCATACACTGCATACTCAGTAGGATAAGACTCGAGCAATGACCTGACTGCAGCAGTGACAAAATTCCTCAAGAAGATGCTCTCTGATGTATATACTACTGAAAGATCAAAAGGTGAACCTGTACAAAGGCTAATCCGTTCGAGAGAACAATGCATCCTAATACATATTTTTTATTTCTCCGCTATTATAAGAATAAGTCAGTACTTATCATCTATCTCAAGTGATACGTACAGAGTCTACTTGGCATAAGGGGAAGAAATCAGCATGAACCAACAAGCACAAAAAGTGTGCAGCTCTCAACCTACACAATAAAAAGTACCACAAACCATGTCTTAGATGAGCCCTAGTCCTACCCTTCAGAGGCAAAACCAGATGGTACTCTTTAATGATGCTTGAGATTCCCTTTCACAAGTTATTCAGAACCAGTGCAAAAGCGCTGCTAGATATAAGGACTTGGGTAAATGCACTTCCAAAGCTGAACATTTGGACTCACATGCATCTAGCAGTGGAGAGAAATAGGTTGCAAATCTGAAGATTTTCAGTCTATATGGAAGGAAAGATATGGGAGGGGGCTTTCAAAAATGAGGAAATTTCTATAATTGCTGCATATAACAACCTGCTTACAACCCCATTGTTTAGCATTGTGTTGGTAGCTCTTTGAACACTCAAGTCTTTCCGAGAATCTTTTAGAATCTTTTAGATCTCAATGCTCTTCGATCTACTTCAGAATAAAAAACTATGCATCAAGCCAAATATTTCACTGAAAGATGTAATTGTATGTTCTCTGGTCACAACAGCCCTATGCTGTCCTTTGGACACCATAAAAATCACGTTCTCTGTTTACATGTCCTATCCAATCATCAGATTTGCAACTCATGTTAAACGACAATATGGAATTTAAGCAGAAGATCCATAAGAGAATATAGTATGCAATCTTAATTCCACAGACAGCACAGACAGAGCAAATTCTCAGAAAGATCACAGAAACAGGTAATCCATCTATCCCACCATGAATATTTGGTCTAGTGTTAGTACTCGCATACCATCACTATAAAGTAAATATTCCAAGATGAATAATTCTCACCTTTAAATACATGTGCAGATTTTGTTCTTTCAGTCTATCGAGGAGAGCTGTCCAATCAACCCTGTTAGGTTGCATAAGCTCCACCCATTCAGCCAAAAGTGGGGAAGGGTCATCCTCCTCTTTCATCGAAAGAATCTTTTCAGTCACGAGCTTGCTTTTACCAGAAACTGGCTTAGATTCCTGCGGCCAAGTGATCTCCTCAGACTCATGGATCTTGTCAGCCACTTCAGCCCATTTTGGGTCAGAAAGATCGAGTCCATATATCTTGTACTTGAACTTTCCTCTCCTCTTTGGAAGAGAAACTACCTTAAGCTTTACCTCACCGATCGCAATATCCTGTCCAATAGCTTCAGCCTTGTCAGTGTCCCCTTCATCTTCTTTTTCCCCTTTCAGTTCTTCTTCTCTTAAACGCTCCAAACTCCGGTAAAATTCCCTCTCCTCCATCTTCTCTTGGGCCCACTTGAACCTCAACTCTCTCAACATATCCCCACGAATCCCCACCTCGGCTGCAAATCTACACATTTCCTTAACTTCCTCATCTTGCACAAACCCCTTCATCTTTTCCTTCTTCCTCTCTTTCTCCATATCCTCCAAAACCTTATTACTGACCTCCCACACCGTTCTCCACAAATCCTCGCTGAAATCTTGGGAAGGAAGGGACGCATCGCCGCTGAGCTTACTCTGCAGGCCACCCTCTTCCATCTCGGCCACCACGTTCTTAACAATGATCATTAGCATCACATTAACTGTCTGCTTGTCACTATCTGGGTAAGCTTCATTGAGCTTTCCGCGCATAATCCAGACAAAACGGGACAAGTACTCATTCATTATTCCATCATCTTCCTCAGAATCGCTCACATTAGCTTCTTGCAGAGAATGGATGTTTCTACTGAAGGTGAAGGCAAAACTGGGGCTTTTTGGAGCATCGAAGGAAGCATCCTTCCCATCATACGGTTCACGTCTAGAGGGTGATACCCGCGAATGGATGCGAAAGACGCTTCTTTGAGAACAAGCAATTTGCGATAGTGTTCTCGCATTATTCAGTCTAGATAAACTATTGATCGCTCGTCTGGACACTAAATGCTTCAAATTCATATCCCCAACAACGAAAAAGGATGAAATTTTTCGGCAGCAGCAACAGACACTGACCTGCTAATAAGTGGAGGACAAGAGAGGACCAAAGTATCTGCACAGAAAGAAACGAACGATCGTAACTACGACGGAGACGAGTTTCAATCGAAAACATTCTTGTAATAAAGATTGGTCGAGAGAAATGAAAAGAAAATAAACAATATAGCGAGAGAAACGTCGAGGCGAGTATAGCCTGCACTTTCCACAGAAATCATTCGAGCGAAAAGATGAAGCTTGATTGATGCTCAGCACTGACCTATGATCGATGGCGTGATCTCCAATGAACGCGAGCTTACATACGAAGAAGAAGAAGAAGAGGAAGAAGAAGAAGAGGAGGAGGAGGGGTTAGAGGGAGGGAGCTGCCTCCGAGACTGAGCTAGGGCTTTACACATGGGCTACGGCTGTTTTTTTTTTACCCCTATTTTTCTTCTTCCTTTATTTTTATTTTATTTTGAGATATACGTTTACTCCAAAATAATATTACAGAAATTATAAATCGATACATTCGTAACATATTCAACTAATTCCCGTCCAATATCTCATTAAATTGCTGACAGAAAAACATATGTGTCGTATGATTCGTTTAACAATACATGAATATGAAAATTAAGGTAAATATCTATAATAAACGATTTTTATCTTCAGAATTCAAACGGATCAAGGATCTGTGTTGAAGATAATAACTTGGAAGCTTCGACCATCTCAGAGCAAGTGTTCCAATTCATTGGTCTCTTCACAAGCTCTTACATGGAGAATGCCAAACCCCTGAAGTTCTCATCCTCGAGCGAAGAAGAATCCATGAAGCCTCGTTGATCTTCACCTCACCTTGTCTCCATCGAGCGCCCGTGACTTCCTCTTCATTCTCTTCTTACTGCACCCAATTGCTCGAACTCCCTACACCCTGAGATCTTGGTTGATTCGAGATGGAGAAGGAGCAAATACGATTTCACTTTTAATTTCGATTGTTCTCTTCGAATCTGGCTTCTTTCCAGACATCGTTTAAAGTGCTACTTATATTGAATTTTCGGCATTGGATTCACATTCTATGAGTCGCTTACCACGCGTATTTCACGACAATTATTGACGCTAACGGAGAGTAGATTTGTTATGACTGTATCGATGTGGGGTTTTATTTTTGTTAACCATGTCATGAATATACCGATTTGAGAATTCTGATCATGTGAATATTACAAAAATAGGTTCGAAAAAAAATATCATGGGTGTAATAATATTAGATTTTTTGTAATATCATCCTTTCTTTCTATGAACAACTTATCTTTATCTGTTTCTTTTATAAGATAAAGATAACTTTCAAATGTATGGATGTCAATTCACAATTAAAGAATCATGCTCGCATGGTATGAATCAAGGATATGATATATACAGGTGGATCTACATACAATACTTTTAATAAACAAGTCAAAGATCTATCCCCGAACATGACTGGTTTGATGAACAAATAATCCCAACACGACTTACATAACTTGTTTAGCCAAATAGGTCGAATTAGATTAGTGATTTGGTTTTTGTGTCATGTTAGATAATAAGTCCAACCCGAATACATTCTTTTATTCATCATATCAAATTTTAATCCAAACGCAATAATTTATTAAGCAGGTGACATGACATATGCTTGACATGTTTAAGATTTCATCGATAATCATGTACATGAAAACGTGCATAAACGTTTCTACACCGGAATGTATCGTTTAACAGAAAAAAACATGTAAACCTGTATGATTTACTGTATAATTAAACATGTATGGATATTTGATAAATGGACTCAAAAGCTCAACTACAGAAACATTATTTGTGTATAAACAAACGAGTTAACCTAATTGAATGACTCATCTTATATGTCATGACGATTTGCTAGTGAAACTAATTAAAGATTTTACCCCTAAAGCGTCAAAACTAATTATCTCGAACTGGTATGGATTTCCTTTAATTAATCTAATTTAATAACTGTCGCGACCTCCCCGAAGGTGCACCACCTAAGGTTCGACTAATGGATTGCTAAGTCTAACCTAGCTCGAGCTTTCCCAAGCTCATACCAATTCACGACTAAGGGAAAATGCAAAGTTGAATTCAATTGGAGTCGCCACTAATCTATTTATGGTGGGTCGATTAGAAATCCATGTAAAATACTGGGAGTAGTATTTTATTCCTACGAACCAGAGATTTTGAATTCGGGGACTTGATAACCTATTTCTTCTATTTCAAAAAAAAAAATTTGCAGGCAGCTTGAATTGATTTTATTCCCTAACATGCACGGTGATCACGCGGGTGCGCAAACAATTATTTAAATATTCAAAGGAAAAGAACAATAATCAAGGCAAAAACACAAAAAAAAACAGCAAATCAACAAAACAATCTATTCTTTTTGGTCTTTTATGATGTATGCAATGCATGTGATGGAAAAATGATTCTATATGCAACTATCCTAATGCAAATTCTAAATTAATTAATGAAACCGAATAAGTAAAATCTAATTTAAACTAGAAACTAAACTAAATTAATACCTAATTTAAACTAAACTCTTAACTTAACTACGGATAATAAATATGACTAAACTAATATGCGAATGCATGAAAAACTAAACCTAATGACATGACCTATCATGCTTTAAAATATGAGAATTCTAAATTACTCTAACCTACATGACATGTTAATTAACTAAAGTAATTAAAAGACATGCAAAAAGGGATTTTTTTAACATTTTCTTATTTATTTAATGAAATTAGGAATTAACTAAACTAATTAATCATGAAAAAAAAACTAACCTAACATGATTCCTAAGTTTCTAAATGCACTACTCTATCATGATATAAATAGATATGCAATGACATTTAACTAAATTAATTAACTACATGTAACTATCTAAATGACATGTGAATGATTTCTTTTATTTTGGAGTTTTATTGATGAAAATTCGAATTAAACATGTTGCTAAAAAAATAAAATTAAATGAGCCTAAATCTAATATGACATGCATCAAATTGCTTTAATTCTAATGCAAATCTGACCTAATAACATGGTTAGAAATGCAATCTTTAATTAACATGCATAATGATTCATAATTGACATGAAATTCAATGCGCCTAAACTAAATGTCATGAAATGTCTAATAATGCAACCTAAAATGAAAAGAAAGGTTAATGCTATGATGTGCATATGAGTTCTTTTTTTTATTTTCATTTACTTTGAAATAAGCATGAAACCCTAATTTAAATATGCAAATTATGTTTTAAAATGCAACCTAATCATGCTATGTAATACAATCTAAATGCAATTTAATCTAAACATGAAAATGTAAATCAACATGCAACAAAATTCATTAAAAGGGAAATAACATCAAAACAAAGCAATTCTCGCAGATAGAATCGATAAAATGATCTTAAACCTTAAAGATCAAAATATCGATTCCATTCCCGCTCAATTAATTACCTCGTCTAAAGCCTTATAGACGAAATAAAAAAATTGATATGCGGTTGCGAATTGGAAAATTTGATTCCAATTGATAAAACCTATTGCCTAAATCAAACAAATTAAGCAAAAGAAACTAATCATGGAGAAATAAGCAAAATGAAAGATTTTTTATTGCAGAAGTTTTCTGTTTTATTTTTTTTTATTCTTTTATACTAAAACATTATAAACGGAATAAATAAACAGAAACTAAAAGAAAAGAACCGGGTCGGGCAGCCGAACTGGGTCAGTTCGGCCTGCCCGACCCGCGTGAGTCTCCTGGGAGGGGCCTGCAGCCAGCCGGAGGAAAGAGTGGACTGGGCTCGCGGGCCCAGCCCATTCTTTTCTCTCTTTTTTCTTTGGCCCTCCCTTTCTCCACATGGGCTTGTTCAGTCTTGGCCCACCCTGGTTTCTCCTGTGCGCGATGGGCTGTCCTCCCATCTAGGCCTGGCTCAGGCTCTCCTTCGCAAGGCCCGTGAGCCCAGCTCGTCCGCGATCCAGCTCCTCTGCTCGACGACGAGCCCAAATCCACGCGAGTCTTCTTCCTCCTCGCGCTGCCCTAGCTCCTGTTCATCTTCCTCGCTGAGCGTTGCCTCCATGGATGACCTGCAGAAACCTGTGAAGATAAATAGTCGACGTCTTGCTCGCGGCAGAGCCATGGCGAACGTCGACGAGGCCAAAAGCAATGGACCAACTCCCCATCGATTCACTAATATCACCACATCTTCACAGACAAAGCAGATTACACAAGAAACAAAACGAAATTGATGGAAAAACGCATGTGAGGAGATCGGCACGGCAAAGAGGGTTCGATCGCAAGGGTAAAACACGAGGGCTCTATCCCTAAAATGCAACAAACCACTCACAAAAATGCAAGATTCACCAAAATAGAGAAACCAAGACTCGCACGGCTTTGAGGTTGATTGGATCAGTGAATCCCCGAATCAATCCAAGGACAAACTTACCTACAAACAATGGAGAACACGAGTAAATCGCCGGCGAAGACAAAGGAACGGGCGTGGCCTCCTCCTCTCGATGCTTTCTCCTTTCTCTCGCGTTCTCTCTCCCTGTAAGTCTCTCGGTCCCCTTCTCTCTCTATGTCACCCTCTCTCTCGGTCTCTCTCTCTCTATCGGCGGAGAAAACCCCAGAAGCTTCCCCCTGTCTCCTCGGCTTCTCTGTGTGTGACTGTGTACGCGTGTGTATATTCCTTACTTTTTTTTCTTTTTTTGCTCAGTAAATGCTTCTCTCAGTCAAAGCTTCTGTCCTCTCACTGTTCCCATGGGATCCTTTTAAAGATGAATAAAGAAATCTTGGTCAAATCTCTATGAAATTTGACCAAAATTTCTTTCCCCCTTTCTTTATTTACTTCCCCCAAAGAAACTTCCCTCTTGCACGATTTTTGTTTCCTCTTATTTGCTTTTGAGTAGGGAGAGGACAGAGTTCGATCAAATCCCCCAAAGATTTGACCGAATTGTGTAGGTCCTTTTTCATGATTTTTTTGCTTGATTTCAAAATCTCAAAATATACCCAATACATCACCGCAGATAGTCTTCCCTAAAATGCAAGATGCAGTATAATGTGTATATTTTTTTTTAGGAATTAAAATGAATTCCAATTTTCTATGCAATCTATATGCTAAAATTAAAAATTATGTGTCAACAGCTGCCCCTCTTTGAAGGTGAGCTCGCAGAGGTTGCATTCAAAGACCAATTGATACATAATCTTGACTATACAAATGCTATGAATGATATTTTTGTTGAGATTAACTCTCATTTTCCAATGTGATTATGACATGATAAGTGCAAATGAAGAAAAAAGAAACATACCTGAAATTACTTACCTGGTTGGAATGGCAGATCAAGGTATGTATGAGCTTTGAAACTATCCTCTTAAGCCCGAGCACTTGCTACGGTCACAAAAGAAAGACAATGAAAGAGCCTGACTCGTTTGCTTGAGGCCCGAACCCTTACTTCGGTCACAGCAGAGGCAAACGACGAAACAGACCTGAATTGCTTCAGGCCCGAACCCTCACTTCGGTCACAACAGAGGCAAAACGGTGAAAGAGACCTGGATTGCTTGAGACCCGAATCCTCACTTCGGTCACCACAGAGGCAAAACGGTGAAAGAGACCTGGATTGCTTGAGGCCCGAAACCTTAATTCGGTCACCACAGAGACAAAACGGTGAGAGAGACCTGGATTGCTTGAGGCTCGAAACCTTAATTCGGTCACCATTAAGGCAAAACGGTGAAAGAGACCTGGATTGCTTGAGGCCCGAAACCTTAATTTGGTCACCACAGAGGCAAAACGGTGAAAGAAACCTGGATTGCTTGAGGCCCGAAACCTTAATTCGGTCACCACAGAGGCAAAATGGTGAAAAATACCTGATTAAACTCGAGTCCTTATACATCGCCATAGGGACTCAAAATGATCTTAAGCTGAGAGACTTGTACATCGTCACAGGCTCTCGAGATGAGACACCGATACATCGCCATCGGTATCGAAAGAAAAGTACCTGCACATAGTCAAAGGCACTTACATGAATTCATAATTCTTGATCCCTGAAGGGATAACCACATCATCAAATCATCTGCTTCATCATAAAATGCAATTCATATTTGAGAGATTTCCTTGAGACAAGAGACATTCAGTCAGAAAGGACTTTTCACTCACTCTCATTTATAAGACCTTTTGTCCCAATGCGGGAATAGCTGAAACACTCAGTCTCATTATCATCATGTCAACAAAGATCCGAGTACTCTCGCAAGTGGTATAATCTTACCAATCAGGGAGGTCTTTAACAGGACCGTAATTCGGGCTTGGTCAATGGTTAAGCAAAGGAGACTCTTTGAGTCAAGGCTTAGAAAGAAAGTCTTCAACAAATATCGCCAAGTTTACAAGTCAAGAACCCTGCAAATGCAATAGAAACAATCTTGCTTGCACTTCTTCGAGCTAAGCTTAAAACAATAGGAATCTCACATTAATTCAAGTGCCCTATCAGAAGAGACTTTGTAGGCTTGGCTTTAAAGTGTGTACGGAATGAAAAATTGGGAATTTTTCCTCAGACTCAACTTTCGAGCCTCAGACTTTGATTCACTAGGGATGATATATGACGTCAAACTCATTGGGGATTATTGACAAGATTGCCTTATTCAGCATTTTTTAGAATCTGAATACATTGAAGGTCGACTTTTTGCAGACTTGAGCCTTTGGCTCTGACTTCTATGGGCATCGGCCTTGCTTTTACCAGGCACACTGCTTTTTCTTGCCCCTAAATTCTTTCACTTTTCTTCTGAATTTGGGCATAGGCCTTGCTTTTACTAGGCTCATTGCTTTTTCATGCCCCATTTTGCATTTTTTATTTAATGGACTCGACTGACGCACCTGACCTTAGTACGAGGATGCTTGTATTATGCTACCATGCCCTAGTGTAAGAGATATTCACTAACGTGTGTTTAATTTGAGATAAAATCACGGGCTCAAAGTGGCTAAGAGTGTTTGGGATATAGAAACGAATGCTCTTCATCATCCCTAATGCACTTGATTTAATATTCGATTCCACATGTAAAAGCAACACTCAAAGATTGATGCAAATGAAAGCAAGAAAATTTTTATCCATTTTTTCTCCTTTTTACATCAATGATGCAAATGTACCTCCTGTTTGCCCCGATGTGGGGTGGTTCTTCATAGGGGTAGTATGAACTGAAACTTCACAAGTGTTTAGGCTCAAAGTGGGTTATCAATGGATCATTATAGTATTTGGGATAGAGAAATGAATTGCCCCTCATCACTTTGGTTATTGTACCTTTCGCGAGAGAACTCTTTACCTTGCAAACATGGCACTTTGTATGCTCATCTCACAATTGTAAATAAAGGACTGTGTATGGATAAGGCTTGCCTTTCGTCATCCTGATGCATCTTGCTTAGCATTCTCAATCAAACAAAAACATTTTTTGCCAATGTGAGCAATAATAATTCATCTAACTCAAAAATATCATGATATCAAATGCAAGAGAGTTATCAGAAATGAAGGTCCATTGACTGCTCTTGGATATGAACACGACTTATCACCATGGAAAATCAATTTTTGATGTCACATTTCTTGTTCTGCCCCTTGCATAAAAAAAAGTGCATGAACATGACTCTAAGTAAAATCTAAAATTTGTGAAATTGTATCACTTATCAATGTAATGTTTCCTCCAGATTGGAAAAATGCCCCCACAATTCTGTATGTTAACCTTCGCAAATTATTTCCCTTCAGAAGTGTCCCCTCTCGATAAAAAGAGTTAGGCTCTAACACATGAAGCAAAGAGGTCAGAAAACAAACAGGGTTCATGCATCCTCTTTTTTTTTAAACAATTTTTTTATTTTTTTGATAATTTTTTAACAAGGAAACATGAAGAAGCCCAACCCTCAGAATTCTCCTTGGATGATTCTTTTCAGTTGTTGGATATCGTCACTAAGTTGATTTGGTGTACCTCATCATGCCTAAAAAAAATGGTGATTTTATTGAATAACTCAGAACGAATTACACTTATTGAAAAAAAATTGCAGAATTCAAATGAAAGATCGAAAAAATCCTAGGAAAGCAATAAATGAAAGGAATTCCCTCGCAGGGGATTAAAGCAGAAATAAATTACTCATGTGGGCTTGCACCCATTTCCTCCTGGGGTTCATTTTCAAAAATTGCATTGACGCCCCCCTTGTGCTCCGGAAGAGGATTTTTTTTTAACATTTGGTTGAGCAACGCTGAAGGAGAACACCTTCGTATCCAAAAGATCCTGGATCTTGTGTTTCAAAGCATAGCAATCATCGGTTGAGTGACCAACTTCTCCCATATGGTAATCACACCTCCTTGAAGAGTTGAAGCCATGAAATTTCTCAGGATTTGGACGCTTCGGCTCATGAGAGAGCAAACCCTTCTTCTAAAGAACAGGCAAAACCTTAGATAAGGGCCTCGGAAGAGGAGTTAATTGCCTCCTGTTGAACTGACAAGGCGCAAATGCTCGGCCCCCGACCTGCCGATTTGTTAAGGCATGAACATTTGAAGGTTCGCCAAAGGTTGGTTGTGAGTATGCCAGGTTTATTTCTACAGCTTGTTCTGTATCCCTCCTTGGAGTAAACTTCTTGGTTGGCTCATTAAACCACCCATCTCTTATCCCAATCTCGATCTGCTCCCCAACTGGAATAAGCTGATTAGAAGTATCGGCAATGGTGGCTATCATCCGAGTGCGGTATTCATAAGGAAGAGTTTTGATGAACATCTTCTTCAGCTCCATGTCAGAAGGTTTAGGATCAACCTGAGCAGCCAGATTCCTCCACCGGATTGCATATTGCTTGAATGACTCGCTCCTCTTTTTCTCGGCCCGTTCAAGATCGTCTCGGGAGGGATGATGTCGGTTATGAATTGGTAGTGCTTCAAAAAAGCTTGGCAAACTTCCTCCCAAGTTTGGCAGAGGTTTATCCCCTTCGAGATGTACCATTTCAGAGCAGGACCTGTCAAACTCGCTTGGAATGACTGGATCATCAAAGGAGCATTATCAGCATTGTCGCGACCTAAATTCCGCCCTTCGAGGAAGAAAGATAAGTTTAGAGGTATTTGTTCTTGATTCTACGATCTCGAGCTCGGATTCTCCCAAATCCACACCTCGCGTGACATTTAGGCATCTTTGTTTTAAAAGTTCTTTAATAGTCTAAAATGCTTTTTTATAGGAGTCGCCACTAGCCTATTAAGGTCGGCTAGAAACCAAGTGAAAGCATGGGAGAAATGCTTCACTTCCTACGAAACCAGAGATTGCTAGAGTACGGGGACTTGATTACATTAACTAATTAGCTAATGCCCTTTCGGTACCTAAAATTGATTGTTTGATTAACATAAATGTTTTCATGGAGGCTTACATTACCTAAAGGACTAAGTCACTAGTGCCGTGATACCAAGCTCTAAGAGCTTACTCAATTTGATTCATTTTAGAAAATTTTCTATTTTTCTATTTTTCTATTTTTTATTGTTTATATATTTTTTTTATTGGCTTTTTTTACCATTTTCTGATTTTTTTATGATTTTTTTATGATTTTTTAATGACTTCCCAAATTTGTTATTATTTCCTAAGGGTTTTCTAATTTTCTATGGTTTCCTAATGATTTTTCTAATTTTTATGATTTTTCCTAATGATTTTCTAATTTTTTAATGATTTTCTAACTTACTATAATTTTCTGATTATTTTAATTTTGTAATGCTTTTTTCGATTATTATTATTATTATTATTATTATTGATTTTTCTATTATCTATTTTTAATTTTTTTACTTCCTTAATTATCTATTTTTTGTTTTCTATTTTCTATTTTTGTATTTTCTGATTTGTTTATTTTTTTTCTTTTTTCTATATAAAAGGATTTCGGACCGGGTTATAACAACCCGACCCGAAACGACCGGACCTTAATGGTCCGGGTCAAACGCAAATGGGCTGGGCGTAGGGCCCAGCCCATTCTTTTCTTTTTTTTAAAATGAATTTCTTATCAAAAAGCCGGCCCACTACCTTTTTCCTCCTTTTTTTTTATTTCGGCCCACTTATCCTTTAATTTCGCAGCCGATTTTATCCCTTAATTTTGCAGGCCCATTTAACCTCCAGCCCATTTCTTCTATTTGTTTAATTCAGCCCATTTATCTTTGTTTAATTCAACCCATTTTTTAATATTTCACAGGCCCCTTTCCCCTCTATTTCTAATTCGGCCCTTTCACATTTCGAAAATCATTTTCTTCTCCTTTTTTATATTACGGCGCCCCCTTTTCTTCCCTTTTTATTTTGTTTTTTTATTATTATTTTTATTTCGATTCAACCTCTTCTTTGACAGATTAACAAAACTAAACCTACTTTCATCTTCTTCATTTCACCCAGTCCATGCTCAATATGTAGCAAGACTGAAAATCTATCACCAAAAAAATGACGATTCTATAACTTCATCGCACGACTTTAAAAACTTCCTCAAACGATCAAACATATTGGACTAGACAAAATAAAATCATCTCGGTTTTTTTATCGAACATGTAAAATTTGGTAAGAATTGGTGAACTTTAATCCCTAAACCAACTCAATCCCAACTACAAAACATCCACGGAACAACTCCAACCTATACCACGCTAAACAAATAATCACCCAAGCTCAGCAAATCAAACTAAACATCATCTAACATGGAGTCCACAAAATCACATAACACATGTCAAGATGCAAAGCAGCAAACTCATGGACAAACAATGAACTGAAGTGAAAATGATCGAGAATGCTTACCTGTGGAGATGAAATCGCGGGTGGAGCTGGGAGGAAGGCGCGCGAGCTGCAGGGGCGTCCGTCGAGCTGAGCGAAAAATCCTGAGAGGCGGAGAGAGCACGAGCTGGAAGGATGGCCGCGAGCTCAGAGGGTCTGGCCACGAGCTCGGAGGAGTCCGCGAGCTGAAGGAATCCACAGACTGAGAGAGAGAATGAGCGGCGGGAGGGTCTGTGTACGGCGGGCGGTGTGCTGGTGACAATGACGAAGCTTCAGAGAGAAGAGAGCGAGCTGGGGGCTTGAGTTGCGTGCGGCCGCGAGCTAGGGGATGGCCGCAAACTGGAGGGGTGGCCGTGCCTGAGAGAGAGAGTGAGCTCGGGGGAGAGAGAGAATGAGAGAGCGGCTAGAGAAAGAGAGAAACCCCCTCTGCCCCCTCCTCCAATCTGCCGCCTCCCCCTTTTGCCAAAAAGAGATGTCTATGGTTTTTCTTTGTTGAGGAAGACGCGGGCCTTGTGGGGGAGGGCCAGGCCGAATTAGGCCCAAAGAGTTTGTTTTTTTGCGCTCTTCTTTTCTCCTTTTTTTTCACTTTCTTTTATGTTCCCTTTTTTTGACAAATAAATAAAAGGACTTCTAATTTATAATTAAGAAAATAAATTGAAAAAAAACAACTTACCAGATTGGCAAAATTAGGTGTCAACAGCTGCCCCTCTTTGAAAGGGAGCTCGAAGAAGTTTCATTCAAAGATAAGAGATACCTAATTTTTGTCGGTAAATGACATATAACACTTTTTAATCATCATCTTTCTATTTTCCCTTTTCTCATCAATTATATTGAAGATAGAAGAAATACTTACCTGACATCGCGAGACAACCTGATGAGATTTCTCTGTCAAAAATGAGGTGGGTTTTCATGAAATATATCAATCTTCCAAGGCTACAGACTGTGATCTCTTGGAAGGCGAGAATTTAAGACTACAACCTGCGATCATTGGGTAAAACCATTTGAATCGCCATTGTAGAAAGAAAAGGTCATCCGAGGCTACAAGCTGCGACCTCTTGGAGGGCGAGGGTCCAAGGCTACAACTTGCGATCACGGGGAATGACATCTGAATCGCCATTTTAGAAAAAAAGAGCCATCCAAGGCTACAAGCTGCGATCTCTTGGAGGGCAAGGGTCCAAGGCTACAACTTGCGATCACGGGGAATGACATTGAATCGCCATTTTCAAAGAAATGGTCATCCTAGGCTACAAGCTGCGATCTCTTGGAGGGCGAGGGTGCGATCACGGGGAATGACATTGAATCGCCATTTTAAAAGAAAGGGTGGACTCCGGGCTACAAAAGCTCGTCGTGTCAATAAAAGGGACTACGGGCTGCGAAAGCTCACCGTGTCGATGTAGGGGACTCCGGGCTACGAAAGCTTGCCGTGTCGATTAGATAAAACTCACAAGAAGGGTTCATTAAACACGTCAAATGAGGAATCATCAGTCATGAAAGAAATCGCATCGTGTAACAATGATTTTAACTGATTTAAAAAGTCTTACCGTGGTAGCAACGGGTTTTGGCAGATTTGAGTCTCACCGTGTAAAAACGGGTTTCGACTTTGAGAAGGTGTCTCACCGTGTAAAAACGGGTTTGGACTTGACGAAAGGTCTCACCATGGTAGCAACGGGTTTCGACTGATTTAAGAGGGGATACCTCAAAAGCACTTGGCATAAAGCGGGTGTCATTTTCAAATGCCAGAAACTCTGAGAAGAATGCACTGGGAATGCTTGAAATTACCAGGCATACTTTCAAATGAAAGTTTTTTTTTTAAAAGGAATAGACTATGAGTACTTGACATCATTAGACATTGCCAAAAATTCTAAAATATGATGCACTAAAAATAGTCGACATAATCAGGCATTATTATTGAATCCTAAAAGGATATGCATTGTAATAATAATAAAAAAATTCCAAAGCTGCAATTAGCAAGTTAGATGAATTTTCTTTTTCAAAGTCAAATTAAAAAGGTTAAACGACATTTAAGTAATTGTCAATTAGTTTGCGGCCACTGCCATCAATTTCTCAAAATTCCTTTGGAGGAGATTTTCAAACGAAGTGATCTCGATTTAATTGAAGGAGCATGTTAAGGATGCCGAATTGGAGTACCCTAATCAGAAAGGTCTTCTCACGACATCTCGAAATGGCTTTTTCATCCCACCCATTGACGTGGGCAATCATTCTCAATTATTAATAACATCTCACATAACCTATGAAATATTCGCGATGAATACACTTTGATCAATCAAAAAGGTCTTTCTAAGGATTGTGATGTGGGTAAGGTCATGGGTTTACACAAGAGACAATCAGTTCAAGGCCAGAAAAAAAGAATATTCAACTATATCTCCATCGGGTTTACAAGTCAAGAACCTTGAAGATAAAATAATAATTGATTGCATCCACTCCTTTGAGCAGTATCTTCTTTTGTGAAATTTTCACATCCACTCAAAAACATCCCAATCAGAATAGGCTTTGGAGAAAGGTTGTAATGTCGGTTCAAGGTAGGGCTTGAAGGGCTTACATGTATTTTCAGAGAGGCTTAAAAGGAAGTTGATGATTACCAAGGCATCATTCACCATCTCACTTGATTTTTTGTTCTTGAATTCAACTTGTGTCGAGAGTCCATCGACTAGCCGTTTTTAAGTGTCGAAGCTTTGCTCTCTCTTTTTTGGCCTTTGCTTGATAGCATTTTTTTATGAGCATGCTATTTTTTGTATCTTTTTTCACAAGCATCTTTGCTTTAGATACACTCTTCATGGGCATTGACCTTGCTTTTACCAGGCACACTACTTTTTCCATGCCCCCTCATTTTTTGTGTTCTCAAGACTCTCGAGACATTTTCAAGCATTGTATTTTTGGTAGATCATGTGCCATGCCCCGATATAGGGAGGTAATCGTCACTTGGGTTTTGAAAAGAAGTTTTAAGGCTCAAATTGGCTAAGCAATGGATATGAGTGTTTGAATAGAGAAATGAATGCTCTTCTTCACTTTGGGATGCTTTGAGCTTCTATGAAGATCCACCTGAAGTTATCACAGAAAGATTGATGCAAGTGAATGCAATAAATTCTTCCTAAATCTTTTTTCACCAAATGGTCTCTTCCTTCTTCTTTTTTTCAACCACATCCTCCTAAATTTGCCCCAGTGTAGGGTGGTTCTTGACAGGGGTATTTAAAGAATTCTTTTTTTAGGCTCAAAGAGGCTAGCAAAGGGTATATAGTATATGAGATAAAGAAATGAAATGCCTTTCGTCATTTTAATCCATGTATTCACCGCGAATAAATCCATCGTCATAAGACAAGGTTTTTCTCTCTTTTTTCTCTCAACCCTCGAAGTGTATCGGGGACGTATCTGGAAGAGGCTTGCCTTTCGTCGTCCTAAGAACTCCAATTCAGCATAATTAATGCCCATTTCTATGTTCAAAACCACTTGTCAAATTGTCTTCCATTGGGATTTTGATTCGAGATGTATGCACCAAAACATTGATTGACAACTAAAGAATGTCATTCGAATTCCTAAAAGAGACATCTTGAATTTGTCTTATTTTCCTTTTCCACAAACTCGGGAAGGTAGAAAGCCATTGAACACTTCAAAAGAAATTTTGCTCTTACTCTTATAAAAAAGAGTTCTAGGGAGAGGGATACTTACCTACCTCCTTGATGGCCATCGAGCGACCCTGCAATGTAGTAAAAAAAAATATTATGCCAGTGAATGATCTTAAGAGTGAAGAAATTGGAACGATACGGTGTTACCCTTGATCTTGTTAGCACTGTCGTCGTCTGTGGTGAATGTTGAAGATTTGCCCCTAACTCTTGTCGTTTTGACCTCTGGTCATTTTTATACCTAGGGGGTTAGGTGATTCTGAGTCATGGGGCCTTGATCACTCTGTAAAAGGGTATACGAGAATGTATCAATTGAAATTTTTATAATTAGATGTGAAATTGGAAAGATACAACAATACCCTTCCCAGGCATTGCTTTCAACCAACGTTTCCTATTAAAGAAAAATAGAATTGTGTCAGATTTGACATCAAAATGAATTATTGGAATTCATTCGTGTTTCTTTTTTTTTTGGCATTTTCAAAAAGGGAATACTCATGTAAAAATGTTGGTTTGATGTGCGTGATACAATGATTTTGCTTGTTTGAAAAATGGTTTTGCAGCTTTGATTTCAATTATGGAAATTATTCTTGCATTTATAAATCCACAAAGTTGAATTGCCTTTATTTTCAAATGATTTTTTTCAAGAGATATCCAAATGACAAGTAGTCCGAATGATTCAAATGTGAATCATTAAATGTATCTCCAAGTTATCTTGAAGTATTGTCATCAAATGGGCTATTCGAATGCTATCGAATTCACTAAGTGAATATCAAAGTCAAATGAGAAAGGTGTTCCATATTCTAACATATATTTTTTAAATGATTTGCTCCAATTCATTGCTCCGAAGTGGATGTTTCAGTCTGATTGGCCTCCTTCGCAAAAGTTGTTGCTCTCACAATCAAATAGGCATATTTTCCAGTCAAAGGTGAGACACATAACTTGCATTTGAAGTTTGAACAAAACTAATTTAAGAGTGACATCCTTTTTTGTCAAATTATTTGATTCCATTTTATCCAATTTCATGGACAGTGGATAATCCATTTGAATGATCTGCCCTAATTGTCATATCCTTTTCTTATTTTAATTTGAAGATAGAAATGGATATCTCTTCACGATCATTTCCATCATTCATCACTTATCCTTGAATTCATGATTTTGAGTATCCGAAAAGTCCGATGTCAAAGTTGGATTTAAATTATTTTGCATTGGTCACAACTTTTAATTTTGTGGTGGCATTTAACCAAGAGTCAATCACAAATGTCAATTTTAAAAAAATGTCCATTCTTGTCTCGTGTTCGCAAAAAGATACATGAACAAGTTAGTGTCGAAATAAATTGATTCCACTAGAACGATCACAGTTTCACCACCACGATCTTTTTGCCATCAAATAACCTGTAAAAAGGAAAAATAATGTCAACACATAATCGAAAAATACGATCCTTCAATGAAGTCGCCTCTTATATAAAAGTAAGGTGACGACACTTGTCTCGCTACCCCCATTTACGGGAATTTAGCACTTCACCAAAATTTTATTGTAAGAGGAGCTATCATTAAAAGATTGATTTGCAAACACCAATCGAACGCCCATTCTATTTCAAAAGTTTCATGGACAAAATGCCTCATTGATTTTAAGAACTTGATTTGGAATTTCACTTTTGTAAAATTGGGGCATTTCTTATTTTTAGAAATCAATACACAATGTAATTTGATTTTCAATTTTAGAATATGAACAAGAAAGAATTTATTTTTTAAAAAGATGATTTTAATTCCATGCCTCCAAAATATAATTTTGACTTGTAAGAATTTATGCAGAAAGTGTGATTTTAATGCACAATTGAAAAACTTACAAAAAACCATCCTCTTTGTAGGTGCTAAATCCTAGGTGTTCAAAAATTATATTCAAATTCACCATAGAGAGTGGTTACCCAGATTTTCAATTTAAAGCCTAAGTTACCTAGGGCATTCGATTGATTTCTGCAAATCTAAAAAAAATGAAAAGTTTAATCTAAATTGAACGAGTAAACGGAGAAATTATACTTACAGTGGTTGACGAATTTCCCATTCTTTTTTCCTTTTAAATAAAAATCACATAGACATGCAAATGTATTCGTGAGATTCACTAAATGGTGGGATTCTAAGGGTTTAAGGCTCCTATTCCAATTAGATCCGAAGGGTTTTCCCGTCCGCACTTTCGTAGGATAGTTCCCTTCATTACTAATTAGAACGAGCGGGATCGAAAGGGAATTACCACGGGTCGTTCCCCACGCGGGTTCCTCCTTTCGACACCTCCTAAGTGTTTCCTAATCGCGGTTTGGGTTTTGGCCGCAAGTTGTGTGTGTGAGGTGTAGTGATGCAATAATAAGCAAACATGCATATCAATTCATATTCAAACAACACTTCAATTGCATCCACATATTCATACATTCCTACACCTCCTTATAAAACAAATTGGTTAACAAAACACTCCGCCCCTTATGACTCCCAACCCGCATGAACAATCTAGCAAAACATCAAATAAGTGAACTTACCTTTATCTTCATGTAAGCGCTACATAAAACATATTAGTTAACACTCAACATTTGACAATCAATCAATTTACTAGGCCTAAGTCCACAAGTCCCCAGCGGAGTCGCCAAGCTGTCGCGACCTAAATTCCGCCATTCGAGGAAGAAAGATAAGTTTAGAGGTATTTGCTCTTGATTCTACGATCTCGAGCTCGAATTCTCCCAAATCCACACCTCGCGTGACATTTAGGCATTTTTGTTTTAAAAGTTCTTTAATAGTCTAAAATGGTTTTTTATAGGTGTCGTCACTAGCCTATTAGGGTCGGCTAGAAACCAAGTGAAAGCATGGGAGAAATGCTTCACTTCCTACGAAACCAGAGATTGCTAGAGTACGGGGACTTGATTACATTAACTAATTAGCTAATGCTCTTTCGGTACCTAAAATTGATTGTTTGATTAACATAAATGTTTTCATGGAGGCTTACATTACCTAAAGGACTAAGTCACTAGTGCTGTGATACCAAGCTCTAAGAGCTTACTCAATTGGATTCATTTTAGAAAATTTTCTATTTTTTATTTTTATTTTTTTATTGTTTATATATTTTTTATTGGCTTTTTTACCATTTTCTGATTTTTTATGATTTTTTAATGACTTCCCAAATTTTTTTATTATTTCCTAAGGGTTTTCTAATTTTCTATGGTTTCCTAATGATTTTTCTAATTTTTATGATTTTTCCTAATGATTTTCTAATTTTTTAATGATTTTCTAACTTACTATAATTTTCTGATTTTTTTAATTTTATAATGCTTTTTTCTATTATTATTATTATTATTTTATTTTTCTATTATCTATTTTTAATTTTTTATTACTTCCTGAATTATCTATTTTTTATTTTCTATTTTCTATTTTTGTATTTTCTGATTTGTTTATTATTTATTTTTGTATTTTTCTTTTTTCTATATAAAAGGATTTCGGACCGGGTTATAACAACCCGGCCCGAAACGACCAGACCTTAATGGTCCGGGTCAAACGCGAATGGGCTGGGCGTAGGGCCCAGCCCATTCTTTTCTCTTTTTTTTTTTAAATGAATTTCTTATCAAAAAGCCGGCCCAATACGGTTTTCCTCCTTTTTTTTATTTCGGCCCACTTATCCTTTAATTTCGCAGCCCATTTTATCCCTTAATTTCGCAGGCCCATTTAACCTCCAGCCCATTTCTTCTATTTGTTTAATTCAGCCCATTTATCTTTGTTTAATTCAGCCCATTTTTTAATATTTCGCTGGCCCCTTTCCACTCTATTTCTAATTCGGCCCTTTCACATTTCGAAAATCATTTTCTTCTCCTTTTTTATATTACGGTGCCCCCTTTTCTTCCCTTTTTATTTTGTTTTTTATTATTATTTTTATTTCGATTCAACCTCTTCTTTGACAGATTAACAAAACTAAACCTACTTTCATCTTCTTCATTTCACCCAGTCCATGCTCAATATGTAGCAAGACTAAAAATCTATCACCAAAAAATGACGATTCTATAACATCATCGCACGACTTTAAAAACTTCCTCAAACGATCAAACATATTGGACTAGACAAAATAAAATCATCTCGGTTTTTTTTTATCGAACATGTAAAATTTGGTA
Source organism: Melaleuca alternifolia (assembly GCA_019926035.1). NCBI lineage: Eukaryota > Viridiplantae > Streptophyta > Magnoliopsida > Myrtales > Myrtaceae > Melaleuca > Melaleuca alternifolia. The sequence continues at coordinate 1,735,257 of JAGKPW010000016.1, forward strand.
AGAATTGGTGAACTTTAATCCCTAAACCAACTCAATCCCAACCACAAACCATCCACGGAACAACTCCAACCTATACCACGCTAAACAAATAATCACCCAAGCTCAGCAAATCAAACTAAACATCGTCTAACATGGAGTCCACAAAATCACATAACACATGTCAAGATGCAAAGCTACAAACTCATGGACAAACAATGAACTGAAGTGAAAATGATCGAGAATGCTTACCTGTGGAGATGAAATCGCGGGTGGAGCTGGGAGGAAGGCGCGCGAGCTGCAGGGGCGTCCGTCGAGCTGAGGGAAAAATCGTTAGAGGCGGAGAGAGCACGAGCTGGAGGGATGGCCGCGAGCTCAGAGGGTCTGGCCGCGAGCTCGGAGGAGTCCGCGAGTTGAAGGAATCCACAGACTGAGAGAGAGAATGAGCGGCGGGAGGGTCTGTGTACGGCGAGCGGTGTGCTGGTGGCAATGACGAAGCTTCAGAGAGAAGAGAGCGAGCTGGGGGCTTGAGTTGTGTGCGGCTGCGAGCTGGGGGATGGCCGCAAACTGGAGGGGTGGTCGCGCCTGAGAGAGAGAGTGAGCTCGGGGAGAGAGAGAATGAGAGAGCGGCTAGAGAAAGAGAGAAACCCCCTCTGCCCCCTCCTCCAATCTGCCGCCTCCCCATTTTGCCAAAAAGAGATGTCTATGGTTTTTCTTTGTTGAGGAAGACGCGGGCCTTGTGGGGGAGGGCCAGGCCGAATTAGGCCCAAAGAGTTTGTTTTTTTTTTTTGCTCTTCTTTTCTCCTTTTTTTTCACTTTCTTTTATGTTCCCTTTTTTTGACAAATAAATAAAAGGACTTCTAATTTATAATTAAGAAAATAAATTGAAAAAAAAACAACTTACCAGACTGGCAAAATTAGGTGTCAATAAGCATACCGAGTCATTCTCACCAAGTACATCTGCAGATGGGCCCTTGGGTAGGTCATGCCGTCATATTTTTCAAATTCCGGCATCTTGAACTTTTTGGGCATCTTCACCTTAGAGTGCACAGAAAGATCCGTCGGGGACGGGTCCTGAAGGCCCTGCAGTTGCTTCATCTCGAGGCGTTTCTCTTGTTCAGATTTGTGCGAGTCATCAGGAGTGGTCTTCTTCCCATAAACAGCGATGGGATCTTCTTCCAAAGGAGGCATTTCCTCCTCTAAGTCCACAACAATGTCTTCCTTTAGTCTTGGCAAAGGTGCAGGAGCCGGGTTTAATCGGGCAGCTCTAAACTCAGCTGTCATCTCTTGCATGGCAGCAAGAAACTGCTTCATTTGATCCTCTATATTGGAAACACGCTCGCGAAGCTCGTTTTGGTCCGCCATTTTAGTTTGAGATCGCGTGCGGATTGGGGAACGTGGATTACCCGTGATCACCTACGATAAACAAGAAAGGATAGATAAGAATAATTGGCGAAAAAGGAAGACACGGTCCATGTCAATGACCTAAAGATCCACTCTTATTCATTTATGAAATTGATCTTGCATGAAATATAAGACAAATACTCGAAACAAATGACTCAAAGTAAAACAAAGACTCGAAACAAATGACTCAACAAAAGCATTTTATTTTGCTTGTTCTATATACAAATGGGAAGCTAATGCTCGACGCAATTGCTAATTCTTCCTAGCCACTTTCTTCATTAGCTCCTCGAGTTCCTCCACTCTCCTCATAGATTCGGTCATCGTGATCTAGCTTATCCCACCATCGTTTGAGCTCAGCCTTCGGAATAGGAACGAATCGAATATCAGATCTTCCTATTGTATATAGAATGTGACTCGACTCACCTAATTTTCATGGACCAAACAAAATAAATAAATTGCAAGAGGATAAAATAGAAAACTTACTTTCCAATCAAGCAAACACATAGACATGCACATGAAAGGTGCGACTCGATTTCTACTCTAAAAGGCCTAGCAAAGTGGAGCTACAAGGGTGGAATGACTAGTCGCAGCCTCGCGTACTAAATCAAAGCCCTTGCAACTCCGGCTCAGTCAAAAAGTGATGCCCCAATGCGACGCAGCCTCGCGGGCAGAAGCAAACACCCTTGGCACCAAGAAGGAAAGTTTTCGGGGTTAAGTTGGGCAACCTCTACTACGCGGCCTCGCGTTTGAAGTTGTATCCAACCTAACACCATCCTAAGTTATCCTAGTGCAGCCCAGGTCTGGCGGCGGGTTGTGTGTGCCAATGTGTAGTGCTAAAGCAATAAAGCATGCACAACAGTTAAAATCACACAATACTTCCGAATAAAGCAATTAAACACTCAAAATAAAAATCAACCTGCAAAAACAATCAACACATGGGTTAGGGAGTTCCTACCAAGCAAAATTTCTTTGAAAATAAGAAGAAAGGCTTAAGTCCACTAAAGTTCTTTGAACCAAGTCCCCAGCGGAGTCGCCAAGCTGTCGCGACCTCCCCAAAGGTGCACCACCTAAGGTTCAGCTAATGGATTGCTAAGTCTAGCCTAGCTCGAGCTCTCCCAAGCTCATACCAATTCACGACTTAGGTTTCAATTCTTACCATGCAAAGTTGAATTCAATTGGAGTCGCCACTAATCTATTCATGGTGGGTCGATTAGAAACCCATGTAAAATACTGGGAGTAGTATTTTACTCATATGAACCAGAGATTTTGAATTCGGGGACTTGATAACCTATTTCTTCTATTTCAAAAAAAAAAATTGCAGGCAGCTTGAATTGATTTTATTCCCTAACATGCACGGTGATCACGCGGGTGCGCAAACAATTATTTAAATATTCAAAGGAAAAGAACAATAATCAAGGCAAAAACACAAAAAAAAACAGCAAATCAACAAAACAATCTATTCTTTTTGGTCTTTTATGATGTATGCAATGCATGTGATGGAAAAATGATTCTATATGCAACTATCCTAATGCAAATTCTAAATTAACTAATGAAACCGAATAAGTAAAATCTAATTTAAACTAGAAACTAAACCAAATTAATACCTAATTTAAACTAAACTCTTAACTTAACTACGGATAATAAAATATGACTAAACTAACATGCGAATGCATGAAAAACTAAACCTAATATGAGAATTCTAAATTAATCTAACCTACATGACATGTTAATTAACTAAAGTAATTAAAAGACATGCAAAAAGGGATTTTTTAACATTTTCTTATTTATTAAATGAAATTAGGAATTAACTAAACTAATTAATCATGAAAAAAAACTAACCTAACATGATTCCTAAGTTTCTAAATGCACTACTCTATCATGATAAAAATAGATATGCAATGACATTTATCTGAATTAATTAACTACATGTAACTATCTAAATGACATGTGAATGATCTTAAGCCTTAAAGATCAAAATATCGATTTCATTCCCGCTCAATTAATTACCTCGTCTAAAGCCTTATAGACGAAATAAAAAATTGATATGCGGTTGCGAATTGGAAAAATTGATTCCAATTGATAAAACCTATTGCCTAAATCAAACAAATTAAGCAAAAAAAAACTAATCATGGAGAAATAAGCAAAATGAAAGATTTTTTATTGCAGAAGTTTTCTGTTTTATTTTTTTTATACTAAAACATTATAAACGGAATAAATAAACAGAAACTAAAAGAAAAGAACCGGGTCGGGCAGCCGAACCGGGTCAATTCGGCCCGCCCGACCCACGTGAGTCTCCTGGGAAGGGCCTGCAGCCAGCCGGAGGAAAGAGTGGACTGGGCTCGCGGGCCCAGCCCATTCTTTTCTCTCTTTTTTTCTTTGGCCCTCCCTTTCTCCACATGGGCCTGTTCAGTCTCGACCCACCCTGGTTTCTCCTGTGCGTGATGGGCTGTCCTCCCATCTGGGCCTGGCTTAGACTCTCCTTCGCAAGGCCCGTGAGCCCAGCTCGTCCGCGATCCAGCTCCTCTGCGCGACGACGAGCCCAAATCCACGCGAGTCTTCTTCCTCCTCGCACTGCCTTAGCTCCTGTTCATCTTCTTCGCTGAGCGTTGCCTCCATGGATGACCTGCAGAAACCCGTGAAGACTCTCTCTCTCTATCGACGGAGAAAACCCCAGAAGCTTCCCCCTGTCTCCTCGGCTTCTCTGTGTGTGACTGTGTACGCGTGTGTGTATATTCCTTGCTTTTTTTTCTCTTTTTGCTCGGTAAATGCTTCTCTCAGTCAAAGCTTCTGTCCTCTCACTGTTCCCATGGGATCCTTTTAAAGATGAATAAAGAAATCTTGGTCAAATCTCTATGAAATTTGACCAAAATTTCTTTCCCCCTTTCTTTATTTACTTCCCCCAAAGAAACTTCCCTCTTGCACGATTTTTGTTTCCTCTTATTTGCTTTTGAGTAGGGAGAGGACAGAGTTCGGTCAAATCCCCCAAAGATTTGACCGAATTGTGTAGGTCCTTTTTCATGATTTTTTTGCTTGATTTCAAAATCTCAAAATATACCCAATACATCACCGCAGATAGTCTTCCCTAAAATGCAAGATGCAGTATAATGTGTATATATTTTTTTAGGAATTAAAATGAATTCCAATTTTCTATGCAATCTATGCTAAAATTAAAAATTAGGTGTCAACAATAACCCACTAATTAGCACTCAAAACTAATTATCTTGAAACCCAATTGCACTTGGTATCGAAATTTAAATATCCACAAATCAAGTTCAAGAGTATCAAGAAAATCAACCTAACTAAATTCTTAGGCTTTTCACTTACGCGGAGTGAAATCTTGAACAAATTAACAGAGCGTTCAACCCTCTTCAAATTAAAACAAACAATCAAGATTAACAGGCCTTCCATAAAATTATATTGTTATTAGTAGTAGTAATAGTAATTCAGTTTGGGCTACCTTTTCTTAGATAAAATTGGAACAATTGAGCCTTTTAACTATGCATTTATCAAGGCCCATCTAGATCTGCCTTCGAACCTTCTTGGCATGAACAATTTTTGGATGGGATCATGGATCGCCTTGCTCATAAATCATATATAGTCGTTATAACGAACATAATCAATTGATTCGATTTATCGAGTCAATTATTAATTATTTTTTATCGTTTCTCGAGATGCTTTCTTGCTTTTCGCCATAGAATTGCGGCCGAAAAACTATTCGGCCATTAAAAAATAAGGTCTAGAAATAGAGTCATTCGAATGAAACAGGAATGTGTGATAGCGACTTAATACCAACACTAAGCTGTTTAATACATTGAGGAATTTCTCAAAAGATTCCTTCGTAAAATCATCTAAATAGTCATCTGCTTTTTCACAAGAAATCAATGGTTAATCAATTACGTGTCGCCAATCGAAATTCGTGCTCGATGCGTCTTGCTCTGCTCCTTATCTTTGGGCATATTCCACCATTATCGCCAAGACGATCCTTGTCGCTGCTTTGCAGTAGAATGAACCTTTTGAAGATCTGTTTCTCTCGGAAAGTTTTCCTTTATTCCCCGGTCCCTTTTGCCCTTTGGATCCAATGCTTTTTTGACTTGAGATCACATGCTCATCGAACTTCTTCTTCTTTTTCCTGACGTTGGTCTACACCAAATTCGTAGATGATATCCCCCCACGAAATGTGATTGATCGATGATATCATGGAGGTCGAAATCAATTCATCACTAAGCTTTGTAAATCCTTTAGAGATTTCCCCTTTTGTCGATTAGATTTCTTCCCTTCGGACAACGTCACATGACCACCGTCTATATCGATCAGACCCGTCACCTCGTGATTGAGGAATCCCTCCTCAGCTACTTCTTTCTCCATGAGTGTTCGATGCCGATGGCCTTCTGTCCATCATAAGCTAACCGAAGATGAAGCACCGCCACACGTAAAAGCACAGGTGAGAAATTTACTTGATGCTAGATTCCATTTGTTTCATGAAATATCAATTACTTAAAAAATATTTTCTTAAAAACGATCATTCGTATCACTTCAAATAATCAATCAATGTATGATATTTTTTATTGATCGACAATAATGTCTAAATATTTTCTTTAATGATAAAAATATTATTCATTATTAATTTTTGTAAGCTACACGAAAAATTATCTTTACAAAAAATATTTTCTAAATTACTAACTCTATTTTTTTTTGTAAAAAAATGAATAATTTGAAAAATAAATTTGCTAAAAGGGATCGTTCATATCGCTTATAAAAATGAACGAAAGAAGTATAATCTAGTGTCCAATAAAATATTAAGACGTAGATTTTCGATGAAAAATATTTTTTATTGTCCAACAAAATGATCTTTAGTGTCCATAATTTTTCATTAATGTCGCGGAAATTTTAATAGCTGTGAGAAGCGAGATAAAAAGGGTGATTTTGTCATAAAAAAAATGGGAATCACTCTATGTATGCGTGTATGTATGAACGTGGTAAGATTTATGTTCCATGCCCTTTTGTTTTGTTTTGTTTTACTTCCTTTTCTTTTCTTGTCCCACCTCTCCCTCTGGTCTCACTTTGCACGTTCATATTCCAATTCTCGTCAATTTGGTCTTTGAATCTTCGTAAAAAGGCTTTGGTAAAATTCGCTCCAGTCGCCGTAAAAAGGCAAATCTATTGCCTCGATAGTAAAAAGACACCTAATTTATTAAGTTCTCAGCATAATTGTAAAGTATTCTAATTCAAATTACTCTTGTTATACCGTTTTCGAGATAAATTTTGAGCTACTGTGGGTAATAAATTATATAAAAAAAATTACGTGGTATAACGATCTAAACTATAAGATATTTCATGTATCTATTTTTTCTTTTTCAGAAAGAAAGATCTCATTCATTTTTTTTAGAATAATACGTGAGAGTTGCATAATTTGTTTTCAAGTCTATCAAATTTCATAGAATTGCAAAACAAAATAAATATTGGAATACAAACAACAAAGTATAGTCTGCGCCCGACACGCTAGATCCTTCGAGAATAGATCTGCTATTGTAAATTTTTAGCAGTCGATTACAAGATTTAGTAATGAGTGCAAGTCGAGATCTCACGTGCCTCGTGTGCATGACTACTCATATCGGCCAATCCAAGCAACGACACGACATGATAAGGATTCTATATGTCCACCATTTGATTCTTTGTTTCTTGGGGGCAGGTTCCTTGCGCATTTACCTGAATGGCTATACTATGCTCGTGGAAGCTCAGCTATGGGGATCTAAGCAACTTGTCTCGATGTGTCCATGTTAGCCAACTTTGCTGAATAGCCATCTATCAAACCAGTGACGTGGTTCACGTGATTCCAGATCCATCTCAATAATTTCTTGAACTATGCGAATAAGGGTTTACGATAAGAAGTCAAAATGGTTAGGGCATGTATCTTTAGATGCATCTATTGCGAAAAGTTGTTGGATAATGTCAGTTGGATAACGTAAGTTTCATGTACCCGTGGCAATATTTAGAAATTTATCGATTCATCGAAGATTGATGGCCTATGAAATAACCATTGGCCCTCGATTGTGGATCAAGGATGATCATAGTTATCTTCAAGCGAGTTTAATATTTCAATTTCAGTCGTGAATTTGTTGCATTTTTTGAATTTGCCATGAAATCATTTAATTTTGCTCTTTTGCATTTAGTTTTATGGCCTTTTTTTTGTTGCTAAAACGGATGTAAGAGGGGAAGAAATTACTGAATAATCTACAAAGTAATTATAACAAGGATCATATTGGCCTCACGAGAAAATACTAAGTCCGCTCACGTTCCTTGCATAAATCTATCATTCAAAAATGAGAATTCGATAGTTTTTTTTAGGGAATTGGAGCTCGCTCATTATAGTTACTGTTGAATTGTAATTAAATTGTGATGTGATTGTAATTAAATCGTAGTGGCAGGACGGCTAGGTATATGTTCAAATCAAATTTTGAGAAGGTCCATGCCACACAATTGTCCTTTTTTTTCTGTTATAAGTGTACTTAAAGTACTAAAATTTCTACTCAATATGCAATCGAATCTTAAGATTTCTTTTTGAAGTCCAAAGATATGTAAAAATCAATCAATCAATTCCCTCGAAGAGGTATGTTTGTGTTATTTGATTGAAAGCAAAAAGTCCTGCGTGGCTTGGTTCAATTGCTTCTCTCTCCTTCCTGAGGGCGACGCAGAATTGACTCCCTCATCCATATTTACGTGGGGAACGATGTGTTTCGAAATCACAGAACCCTACATCATGCAACTTCTTTAGGTACAATCAAAGCTGTACAATCCGGTCAAAATTTTTGTGGTTCTTGTTCATCGTTCACTATATAGGTTCTCTTACTTGCTCCAATAGGCGGGCAAAGGGCAACCAATAAGGGAGAACAGATGGCTTTCGAGACTGGTTCCCAATGGACTCGGGAGTTGTCTTGGCCATAAGTTGAAATCCGGAACCCCAAATGGTAAGTCAATGTCTCCCTTACTTGGGGAAGAAACCCTAAACTCCGGGGTTTCTTTTTCCAATTTAGGCAAAGTGAGTCGTGATCGAATATTTCTGACAAAAGAATATGATGAATAAAGTTCATGAACGTGTTTCACGGCCACAACAAGCATGAAGCAACAGAAAGAAACTCTCAACATAATGTGCTTCTGGAAAAAGAAAGAAGAAAAAATGCAGATGAGTGCTTAATGCATTCCCTTGAAACCCTAAAGAATTCGAAAATGGCTCTTCAAAGTACAGCTGAAACATGAGCAATCAGAGATACTGCAGATTTAAAAAAGTGGTCGTGAAAACGGCCCGCAAACAGTTGAACACAACCTTGAACCGATTCCAAATAGCACAGCACTTTGAACAATGCTCCTCTGCGATCGTGACTCATTCAAACCCAGGAACTCAAGTCTCTGGAATCGTGTTCAACATGGTATCTTTTCGGGGCGTATTTGGATGCCAAACTCAGTTCTTAACTTAGGAAAGAAATTATGAGAATAACATATATATGTTTTTCACTCACTCTATCTAAATATTTTAAGACTTGATTACACTTTGACATGAGTTTTAAGACTACTAGATTTGACTCACTATTTAAAAGAAGGTGTTTTTAGGATGCGTTTTTGCTGTTTGGTTGTCGAAATGACTATCTTATACTCCTATGTTCAAAAACTCGTAGGAAATCTTGATGAAGCGAGCTGTGGTGCCAACATGATTTTGTGTAGGTCAGTGTTCTAGGTTTAAACATGATCATGCGCTCGGCGCCCCGCTTGAAGTGCATTTCAGCAAGCAACTTCTTTCTTGGGCCTGAGGCGATCTCCATGAGGTAATGAGACTTCCTAGATCCATTCATTTTGCCAAAAAAAAAAAAGAGAACAAAAAAATTCCGACTCGACTTGCTCATTGATCAAACAGGGCAATGCGTACATCACACGATGAACTGGTATTGGATGCTGTCGGTGCCTATGAGCTCGATTTTTATATATGTCGTTAGATTAAGCGGCTCTCATCGTGGTCAACCTCATTCGAAGGTCCCGTTCAATGAATAAGAAAAGTCGAGCTCACGTTTACTAAGGAGTGTCCAAGAATTATCCTTTACGGAGGAGGGGGAGGGAGAGACGAATTCTCTCTCTCTCTCTCTCTCGGGAGGGAGAGACGAATTCTCTCTCTCTCTCTCTCTCTCTCTCTCTCTCTCTCGGGAGGGAGAGACGAATTCTCTCTCTCTCTCTCTCTCTCTCTCTCTCTCTCTCAAAAAGGCAAAAAAGAACAAGTCATATGATACAACGACGTGCCTTTAAAAAGAGCAAGCACACCGGTTTGACTCCGCAGGTGGAGAAGAACTAAATCCCAAAAAACAGTAACGCCTTTTGTCAGTCACACGCTGCACCCAAGGCCCCTGGCTGGCCACTGGCTCAAAGATCCTTTTGGGATTGCTTTCAGTGGTGACGTGATAACTATGAAAGCAGTCGCACTGGACTTGAAGACAGCATCACGGCTCGAAGTTTCATATTCATTCTGATTGAAAAGATCCAAATGGTGGCGGTAGTCTGTGCTAGTCACGAGAAGGGAAGAAACCAAGAATCCGGTCCTAAGGGACGGCGAGAATTGTGATCCCGACACAATCGACGGTTCGATACACGTCGTCACCTCGATCTGATGATGACCGTTCACCTTTACATAGAGATTTGGTGTGAAAATTTCTGTCAAGCATTGAGAGATAAAAGAAGAGAATCCAGATCCAGTTACTGGAATGCAGAATATGTTTTCTCTTTGACATCATGCTTTGCCATCTTGACTTCTCTGCTCCACACAATTTTGATACCAGTAAATCTTCCCCAGTCCAAGTGACAGCTTTTTGGGCCAAGATTATATGCCTAATACGTCATGATAAGAGAACCCCATCTGCTGCTGCTGAACCTTATCCTTGCTCTGGAGATGTCCTCCCGCAAAATAAGATGATAATAATATATATCATCATGAGAGAACAATTTCACTGTCTGGGTTAAACAAACTAGGGTACTGGGTCAAGTTGCTTACAAGTTTCAGGCAGAATATCCCCCACCCACATTTTTGACGATTGGAAATTGTGAGGATATATACACACCCTATCTGATCTGACCAATGTTTTCTCCCGGTGATAGAGGCAGACATCTTTTAGGGCTCTCACTGTGCGTGATTGTGTGTTGGATTCTGGGAATTCAGGATCTAATCCCCACCATCTGCTAAAATGCTTAAAAGAAAAACCCCACTTGCTACAATGAAATGGCCAGAAAGGGACTCCAAAGAATACATTTTTTGTTACCGGGAAATGTCGGGCATAAGATTGGTCCGTCAAATAGATATATTAAGCGGATCGATGAATAGATATGGGACTTTGGAAATGACGGCTTACTAATTATGGGAAGGAAATCATATTTTGCAGCTTATATTTATCTCCAGAAAAAAAAAAAAGAGGAAGAAAAAGAGATTCTGCAAATTGCAAGATCCCACCATGCTCTCTCATCCTTCTCCAGTATAAAAAGGAGCAAGGGCAACCATGTCTTCACCAAGAAGAACACAGAACGCAATCCCCCAACTCAAAAAGAGAAGGTCCTTTTCCTTCACATACCGTTTATCTCTATTCCTCTCGCTTTCTTCGGCCCTTAAACCCAAGATTAGATATGGCATCAAGTTCACTCTCACACAACTCATCATCATGGACGCCTATGCAGAACAAGATGTTCGAGAGGGCACTGGCCTTGTACGACAAGGACACTCCCGACCGGTGGCACAACGTGGCCCGGGCTGTTGGCGGGAACAAGTCTGCAGAAGAAGTGAAGAAGCACTATGACATACTCGTGCAGGACCTCATGCACATTGAGTCCGGCCAGGTCCCCTTGCCCAAGTACCGAGCATCCTCTGCCTCCTACAGCACCAGCAGAGCCATTGCTGATGAGCAGAGGTAATGCGTGACACTGACACTGTTAGGTATTCATCATCCATCTGCTACCACCGTTGTGTCTTTGCCGTTTTGCACCCAAATACCACTACCAATGTCTATTCGAAGGGTCTTTCGCATATCTTCTTCGCAGTAGGCCAAGAAATCTTTTGCGGACGTGTTGGACGGATGACATACGCTCTTGCCCATTTGGCAAGTGCTCTGATGTATTCATCTTTCACTGTAGTTGATCTGAAAATGTAAAAGCGATGCTTTTCTCGGGTGATCTGGGTGCATATGCCCCCAGTTCATCTCCATTTTAAGATCACATGGGTCCACGTTTGAGGCGCACAAAAGGATCCAATGGTTTAGACGAATTGGGTTGTAAAGGCCTTAGCTTTTGATCATCTTTACTATGCGTATGAGCTTCTGAAGCAAATGGCCATAGGCATACTCTTTTCTGCAACCCCCGCAAGATCAAGAATGTCCCTGCTTTTATAAAAGAGTGGGGAAGAAACTTTTGAGAAAATATAATGTGGACAGGTCTCTTTTGGTACATGTATTTGTCATTCATCAAAGTGAACCATAGAGCAGGCTCACCCAGTAGGAACTGCTTCTTGCGAGAACTGATCAGGAGGTTCTTTGCAACTTGTTCTGTCATACTACATCGGTTCACCAACTTACTAGGACAGTAGGACTAGTGACTCAGCATCAAAATGTCCAACTTATCTTTGACAGCCAATGAGACAACTACGATGGTTTTTTTTACTCATAAGCGCACCGGTGTGATGCATTGGAATGGGCAAGAACCGACGATAACCTATAAGTTGTCCACGTTTCCTAAAGATATTAGTAGTTCCATTTCTTTCCCTTTTTTGGTGCCTAGAGTTTCAGGCCCAAAGTCTTTGCCAGCATACCCGATAAGATAAATTTCCTATTACTTTATGTAGATTTTATCGCTTTCTACCCATTTTCTTATTCTACTTCGTATTGAAAAGCTCGCATGAAATCTAATCTTGCCTCTTTTTAGATCTCTTGCACATGCTTCCATATTTTTGTTCTCTAGCCAAACTGCAATACGTGTTGTTTTATGCAGTTCAAGATGGTGATCTAGTATCCCAAAGCACATACTTTTCCTGAATCATATAGGATCCTCAGGACATGGGGATTGTAGTCCCTTGTACTTTTGAAAAATAAAAAAGGAATAAGAAAACATATCTGCAACATGTGCTAATAAATTAAGAATTATCTGCCGCGGACGATTGATTGGTGCAGTTGGGCAATTTGAGTCTTGATGCATAAAGAGTTGTACTAGGGCGAGGAACTCAATCTGAACTGATAATGTGATCATGCATTAAATTCATTTTTCTGCTATAATCTAACGAAAGACCAGCATTTTTGGTAATTCTACCATTGGGAAACAAGTGCAGTCAGAGGGTGTCCCAGTCTACTAATTTTAGAGTTAAAAATTCTCAAGTCCATTCATGTTGTCGCCTTGTTCTTGTGCAGGCTGCTGAAGAACCTCAAGCTCTAATGACGGCAAAACAAATCACCTGGGGAAGATCCGTAAGCTGTAAAGAAACAAAAAGAATTAACTAGCCGGCGACGTGAAGGCTGCGATTCTGCTCTTCTCCTCCCCGGTTACTTAAAAGTTTCCCTAGTGATTCCACCAGCTGGTGTGATTATGCGATGGACTACTTACTGTTTGTCCGTAGAACTCCGAATCTATGAAGCAATGTCTAGCTTTTATCTTCTTCTGTGAAGAGGAATATTTTGGTGCTCTCTGTCTCGAACTACCTTTTATGCATCTAGAAACCAACCGTTGACTTTGCATAAACGTCGTCGCGGGGGGAAACGTAAAAGCGACCCGCATTAGCATATACAGGGCTTAAACATAAACAAAACACCAACAGCGATCGAAGATACTCTCCAAATGTCTCGGGGCGGTTTTTGCGAGGATCAAAACTCAAATTTAACGACGAGCTGTGCGGGTGGAAGTGAAACAGAGTCGATCCGCGGCTGCTCCTGCTGATGCGAGAGCAATCGCCATCCCTTCCTTCTGCTCAATGACGAACCAGTGTGAATACACGAAACAAGGAAGAAAAGAAAAGAAGCAACAAGAAAAAAGATCGAAAAATCTAAGTACAAGGAATCAAGATGTCGGGATCCAACCACGTGACTCTCGCATGTTGAGCCAGCATTGTGCCACCTGAGCTACATCAAGGCAAGGATATGCTTCAGTAACTTATACCATTGACTTACTATTCCACCCATCTTTCTTTGTCTGCCTTTCCATGGCACGCCCCGTGCGATATGATATCCTGGCTTCCTATAATCCCGTTATTGGTCGTTTTCGTGTGTCCATCAGGATAGCGAGAAGAGTCCCGGAGACAATTATTTATAGCTTATCATTCTTAGAAAATTGTACGGAAACCTTCAACCAAATCAACGTCACAGCTCTTCGTTTTGCTATGCCATCGGCTTCTACTAGCTTTGACTTTTTAGAAAAGGAAAATTGACGAAAATTATCCTTAAAATTTGATCCAATGTACAATATAATCATTGATCTTTAAGTACATATTTGATATAATCTCTAAACTATTTGAAGATGTCCGATGCTGCTCCTAGACTTAAAATAACGAAAAATCAACATTGGACATTATTACATGACTCGAGAATTAAACTCAACATGTATCAAGAGTTCATTGACTACATTGAATGAATTAAAAGTCCATGGACGATATCGGATGAATTAAAAGTCCGTGCATTGTACATTGATATGCAGTTTAAAGATCATGTTGAATAGATTAAAAGTACGGAGACCACATTATATATCGAGCCGTAACTCATGGACCATTTGAATACCATTTAGAAAAAAGAGAAAGGTCAGATTCAAGTCATGCACACTATATAAATACATAGCTCTTGAGAGAGCATGTCCACGAATCGAAACTTCGAACTCGTATCATCTATGTACATGAATGAATCGATCATTGTGCCCCCCCGAGGGTCTCGTGCAACCATGGGATTCCTCGAGGGGGAGGGGGCACCAGATGGGGCGTTGCCATCCACCCAAAAACACTCTCGTGCATGGAAGGCCACGAGGGCATGCAGAGACGACACGTGAAATTCAAAATCGACTCAAAGCCGTTCCGCCTTCTCGTCTCTCGCGGTCGGTCCGGCTTTCCTCCCTTCCTTCCCTCCCATTTGGGACTCCATTGAAGGGAAAAACTGCATCGCCGTCGTCCCGACACGTCCAATTTCGCCCCACTAAGAATAGCCCCCCGGTCGCCCCATAAATGCTTCGCCAAATCTCGCCGCTTCCCTCATCAATTGTCTTTCACTTTCCTCCGTCTCGTCAAGACTCACATTGTGGCAGAAAGAAAGAAAAGGAGCTCCTCCTGTCTTTTTGGCTCTCGCAATCGATTGCAACGAGTTCCCGCCCTTCTCCGGAGGTCATAGAACGTCACAGAAGATGGCAAGGATCGCTTTCTCGCTCGTGTTCGCGCTGCTCCTGGTCCTGGCGATCCAATCCGCGGTACGCGCGGACCCGTCCGTGGCAGACCAAATGGGCCAGGCCGCCGCGTCGGCAAAGGGCGCTGCCGAGAGCATGGCCGCCTCCGCAACTGATGCGGCAGAGGACGCTAAGGACACCGCCTCTTCCTGGTCCAGCTGGTTCTCGGACAAAATCGAGTATGATCCTGTAACATCCCCCGATCAGCGATGCAGTCGCTCGCTCTCCTCTCAGTTATTTCGCAATTGTTCTATTTAAATCGTAATGTCGAGCTGGTGTCAATCTCTGATGATTTCAGGGGTCTCGGCCTCTACAACCCGGACGACGACGACGAGAATGGCCGGGGGGCTGCACCCAAATCAGCATAAGAACGCGGACGATCGATTCGACCACATTTACGTCTCAAATAATCTGCAGTTTCATGCCTAGCTTTGCAGTTCTGGTGTAGCTAATATGTAAATTATTGCCAGGCTTGCCTGAGGATGTCTCTACCGAACTAGCTAGCATCCTATGGGAGGAGTTATATTCTCCTTTGTGTAGCCAAGAACGAATCCTCAAGGAAATTATGTAGATCCTGATTTTGTACTTGAAGGCCCTTTGCTGGCAAGTTGAGTGAAATAAATTCCTTATTCTATATTCAATGCGTTCATTTTATTCAGCGTTTCGCAAGACCCTAAACATGAATTTCTCCAAGTCATGTGCCATAGGAATCATAATCCTTCATTACGATTTCGATAAACTACTACTAAATAAGATGAATAGGAAAGCCACAAGACCTAATCTTGACGCCATATTAAAGAATTTCAACTAGAAAATATAAACCGATCCGTGAGGAAAAGCATACGGGCCCGAAAGATGATCGACGCGACATGCTTTTTAACATAAGATTTCAATTTTCCTCGGTCTCCTCCTTAAGAAAAGCTCAAATCTCTTCCGTATTTTCCGACAAAGCTTTCGCTAGATCCCCCACAAAATAGACAAAGCTTTTCGTTGCTCCCGTTTCCTTTCCATTCCCAAGCACGGCTTAAATAATGTCTTGCGCAAAATGCCAACTCTCTTTCTTTTTCTCTTATTTTTTTTTAGCCATATGCTCGATTTCTGTCCTGTCCAAACCGCTTGCGGGAAAGAGACATTGTTCACAATCAATCTCAGGACCGTGCACAGGTACGACTCGAGCCTAAACGATGATAACATGGATTCGTGCGTGTGCGACCCGATCTCCCCAACATCGAGACGAGGCAGATGGTTTGGCACTGAGAGAGACAGAATGCCAGCTGAAGGAGACTACCTTAAGTTCCTGACCTGACCTAATCCAGTTCGAAGATTATGTGCTAAGTACACTAAATCCGGGGTTTACCCAATTAATGCATTTCGACACGCTTCTTGATTCGGATGAACGCCGCCCATGAATCTATGGACCGCTCAACAACTGCAAGAGCGAGATTTATGGGATCATCAGAGCTCTGACAGTGCCCTACTTCGCTTAATTGTCGAAGTCGTCATCTTCTTCCCTAAAGCTAAGTAGTCGGATGCAGGAGAGAGAGAGAGAGAGAGAGAGAGAGAGAGAGAGATTGCAGACTCAAGATCAAGCTCAGCAAGCACACCCGCAAGACCCGAAATATTAGCTAAGCACTAAACCCGTCAACAAGCAAAGAATTTGCAGGGTTCTAGTACAGATTACACTGGTTCATCAAGATTGCTGACTAAAACATGATGACTCCATCGGATCGATAAATGTACTGCTACGCAAGACACGACTGCGGAGGGAACGGGTTGGAGCCTCTCACCTCAAAAGAAGTTGCCCTTCATCTTCAACCGCGGTTTGAGCAGATGGGTGACGCCGGTTCATCGGATGGCTGCTTGTTCTTCACATTGTTCTTGTTGTTGTGCATCCACACCTTGAGCACCTGCCTCTTCACCCCGATCTCCCCGCAGAACCTCTCGACCTCCTCTTCGTTCTGCTTCTGGATCCTCCAACCCACCTTCTCCGCGAACTCCATCATCCTCTCCTTCTGCTCCGGCGTGAACTTCGTCCTGAACCTCTTCTTCGAGAACGGTGGCGCTGTCGCCGCGTGGCGGTGGTGGTGATCGGAGCCGAACATGTTCAGATCCTCGCTCGAGGACTCGTTCCCCCCGCCGCCGAAGGCCACACTCATCGGCGTCACCATCGGGCTGTGGACGACGCCCACCGAGTACCTCTGATACGGGGACGCCAGCGGCGGAGGCGGCAGCTGGAGCGGGGCGACCAGGCCCCGGCGGAAGCTCGCTGAGAGCTGCAGCGAGTCGCCGCCCCCGCCTTCGACCTCCTTCCTGTGGAAATTCCGGTGGCATTCGCACGCGGCGCACCTGAGGGCCCCGGCGGTGCAGTCCTCGCCCGCCGGCATGAACTCGCCACATCCATCGTAGACGCTCCCCCCGATGCTCGCCGCGTGGTTCCGGAGGCACTCCCGGTACCTGACGGCAGGCGACGGGGCGGGTTTCGGCTTCGATCCTGCGGGGGCCGGGGGGGCGGAGGACCTGGAGAAGGCGAAGGAGACGGGATCCGGATTCGAGTCCTCGCGCTCGGGTTTGACCTCATCGTCTTGGTGGGGGTGGTGCAAACTAGGGCGTTGTTGCAGGGGGTGATCTAGGGTTTGAGGAGTGGCACCGAGAATGGTGGGTGCACCGTTGTGCAAGCCCTCGATCCTCCTGGAGTCGCGAGCGAAGTGGGCGAAGCCCAGAGAGGAGACCGGAGCTGTGACGTCATCTTCTTGGGGTTTGAGCTCCATTTCTCCCTTCTCATGGAAAACTGCACCTGCTTCTCTCACTCACTCACACCCTCTTTCAGTCCCGTCTCTCTCCTGGGTCTTCGATCCCCACAAACTTAGTCCTTGTTTTCACAAAAAAAAACTCCCCGCAAAACCCTTTTTCTTTCTTGATTTCCAGCTCTCCCTCAGAAGAGAGAGAGAGAGAGAGAGAGAGAGTTGGAGGGGTTAAGCTAATTAGGCCTCGTCTTGCTCGGCTAAAATTCGGCACAAGAAAGTACAGAATTCGCTGGATAATGGAAGGAGTCAGCGAGCTTCGACGTGGGAATTCGTGAGAAGACTGACAACAAGCAGCTTGGCAATTCGCATCACATAGAGAGAGAGAGAGAGAGAGAAGGGTCGATATGGGTTACTGAGGGGTGACTCACACGCACAGGTGGGGCTCTGAATCTGGTGGGTGGAGAAGGTTAGGAGAGGAGCAGCAGAGAGAACACGAAAGCAAGGAGCAGCAGCTTTCCCTCATCGTGGCCGGAGCACGAGCACGAGCAGGAGCACGACCAGCTTGGGCATATCTCTTAACGGGGACCGGAGCTAGAGCGGAGATCAGTTTTTCTCCCGGGGGGGGGGGGGGGGGGGGGGGGGGGGGGGGGGAACGTGTGCCTCAGTGCTCCCCAGCAAGGCGAACCAGCGACTCCATGGGCACAGCAACAAGAGACAGCTCGGTTGCTCGAGGCGAAGCCCAACAACAGCTTGCTTTGTTTTTCTTCGACCGCGAGCGATAACAAGTGGAGAGAGAGAGAGAGAGAGAGAGTCGCAATATATATTTTCCTCCTTTCCCTTTCCTCTTCCTTCCCTTTCTTTTTCTCTCCGCGGATTCAGAAATAAGAGAAAGGACCGACAGAGTCATGTTCATCCTCTCCCACGCCCTGCACGACATGGGCCCCACACCACCCCCCCACCCCCTCCCCCCCTTAATAATTGTCCCTTTCTGTTCCTTATCTACGCACAGTGTCTCGCACTCTCGAAACCCAAAAAAAACCAAAACATAAACAAAACAACTTCAGATAATCCCATTTAATACAAGACCAAAGTTCATGTCCACCCAATTCGAACTACCAAACAGTTCCGGGCGCCCCCATTCGATCAGATCAACGACCCGCCCTTTATGCACCAAAAATCGGTTCTCCACGTTTGATGCAGGAATCCTCGACCGTACGATGGGATGGCACGAACATCTATGCAAGGAGCGCCCGGTTGGCTCCGACCGCGCTTGATGATCTTGGCGAACTCCGTATTGTTGTGATTACGGAACGGGTGTCCTCGGAACTGTTTACCCCCAAAACTCAATTTCGATCAGTGGCCTACGTTTTATATCCCCCCTTGACTTGACGCTAGTGACGGTATAAGGACGACAAATGACGAGTTCGCACTAGCAAATCGAACGCGTGATGTGCTCGTAGGAAAATTTGCATCTCCAATGCATTTCTCATGTAACGACAAGTTTTTTCGTCATCCCGATACTTGGAAAAGCAAGAAAGTAATTTCTCGAAAAACGATTTCCTCTCGAAGCAAAACGAACCCTGAAATCGATCACATTGAGGCATGTGAAATGAGTGTGTCGAAGGGAGCACAGTTTTGTTAACGGGACTCACATGCATCGGGGGAGCACTTTCTATCGACTCATCATCCGTTCCGACCCCACACCAAGTTGTCGAAAGATCTTCAGGTACTCGAAGAATCGTTGGTCCACATGCGATTCGCTCTCTCTCTCTCTCTCTCTATCTTAGCTTTTCGCTTCCCGTCACCCTCCCCAAAAAAATCTCAGGCTTTTTCCCCTCGAACGAATGAAAGAGGGGGAAACCACACCCCCCCGTAATGAGGCTCAATCATTGCCTTGTCTGCCCTTAAACGTGGTACTAATCAAAAACACTTAAACCTTAATCAGATCGAGCAACGTCCGCCGGTCTCGTCGATCCCCTTACAACTCGTCCTTTTGATCGTGACCCAAAAACACTTAAACCTTAATCATTGCTTTGTTCCTTCCGGGTCGTGCTGTTTCGAGCATTGATTGACACCCCCCATTAATTAATTGGGTAATATAATATTTGATCATGGAAGTTTAGACCGTCGGTGCCTGATAACCGTCAGCTGATTTTATGGTGAATATCACACACACACATATATATAGTGCGGGTAAATAATAGTGCGCTGTCGATATTAGCGTAATAATTATTGACTCGATTATTTGCTTATCATTTGGCGACGGAATAGCTCGTGCGGCGCCTAGTGAGCTGAGGACGCCAAGTCTGCCTTCTTTCTATAGTCTTTCTTAGGAACAGTTTACGAATTCCATCCCCATACCTGATCGAGTCATGTCTAGCTCAGATATGCGGTCTATCGAGTGAGTCAGTCTCATAGAGCAATTTCACATTTACAAAATTGGTTTTTTTTGTTGGCCATGGCCTCGTCCGGGGAGCGCCATCGGCTCATAATTGGTATGTACATGGAGAAACATAGGGTATTTTCGAAATAGTTCTCGTGGTCAAGCAAACGGTCTATTGGGCAATTGACCTGAAATGGAGTGAATATAGATACAATTGAATGTGTCGCAGCAGAAGTTTATACCTATGTCACTCCAAGCTTCGAAAATGAACCGTGAAGTCATTCAAAACCTAATCGGACGCTCGTAACAGCATACAAATTTGGAGATGCTTTCCCTCACACTTATAACTCGCCCATCATCCTCTCCTCCATGGGACAACCTCAACAGTCTCCCTCTCACACATCAGGTCTAGGTCGGAGCAGAACAATCCGTAACTCTCTCATGTAACTGTTGAGTGGTCTTCTAGCTTAAAGGATAATGATTTTCCCCCACACTTATAACTCACCCATCATCGTCTCCACTAATCGATGTGGGACGATCTCACTATATCGTAGGTCTTTTTATCACTAGAAAGGTGGGAAGGGACGACCGACAACGACCGCTACATGTTGTAATTGCCCAAACTTGGTAATCATTTGGATCTCCCATCAATTTTTTTTTCCCCCGAACCGGTCTTTCAGTAGCCCCGCTACGGAAGCGGTGACCAAATGCCAATTGGGCAAAACTAAGCACGTCCTTGGTGGGGGGGGGGGGGGGGTGGCGAAACTCGACCACGCGCTTCGCGCGTGGCATGAGATCGCCTTTGGCCTGGCTTGGCTGTTGCTTCGTATCCACATAACATTTTGTGTGTAAGACTTGATGATATTCTTTGAGAAATGGATTAAACAGGGAAAATGGGGCGAAGCAATTAAAGGTCAAGTGATAATGAAAATCACTTTTTCGATAACTATTCTTATAATTTCGCTTTGTCTGGTGGCATGTGATCGAAAAGGTTTTTTAAATGCTTGGATTTCATTTGGAAAGTGATTTTAATTTCATGACTTTATCTCGTTACCAAAAAAATAATATTTCTAAATACTTTTTTTTATTGTAATCGAGAACTCTACCACAGGCCCCCTGTACCCGGACAGCACCGAAGGGCACTAGTACAGGTCCCCAACACCATGGCTCCCCACTTAATACTTTCTAGTGTTTGGATGATGGAAAACTAATCGATCTGCAAAAAACTTTTTCAAGGACAAAAAATAACGAGTTTAGATAAAGTGGAACAAACTTTTCCTTTTGCAAGAAAAAATCACTTTCGCCAAGCCATGGAAGGATATCGACCATTTTTCTTGAGAAATTATATTCATGATTTTTTTCGTTAATCATGAGGCTTTTTGCAAAACAAATACTAGAATGAGTAACACAAATTGATTGGATTAGGAACCGCTCGGACCAAATCAGACTGGCATGTTCTAGGCGATTCTTGTCGGTGCTGCTCCGGTTCCCGATTTATAAGGAGAATAAAAAAAAATTAGTTATTTGTTTTTATATTTTTGTTTATCACTTAATTTTTTCCCTTCCCTCTTCACATGTCTGGCTCTCCTCTCATTTTTTCTCTTTCTTCTCTCACTTCACGAGTTCCCTCATATCAATTTGTTGCATTTTTATGTTGATTCACTGGTTCTATTGGACCGCCCGCGAAGCAATCCGATCTGCTCTAATTTGGTTTTGATGGAAAATCGGAATTTCGGGGAATCAATCGATCTTAACAAACACACCTTGAGTACTTACACACTCCCCAAATCAATAAAGCAATATGAAATTTAACGCGGACTTCCGACAGTCATTTCTTTTAGATGAAATCCATCTCAAGAAGCATTTTGATATTGCTCACACCTATTATTATGGCATTTTGGGTTGGTAACGAAGAAGAATATGTATGTGTCTCTCGAGAGCAGCATCCAAGTGCGTAGATCAAACCGTAAAGTATTGACGACACAAATACCGGTATATACCCGTAGATTTTTACTTAAGGGAAAAATAAAATTATATTATAATTGGTGTAATTATTATCTTTCTTTTTACGGGTGATCAAGCGGCTACTTGCCAAAAAGTGGTATGCTTTTTTTCCCCTTCGTTCGCTCTTCGGACCAAGTAAATAACAGGAGAAGGGGCCGTGCCTCTGCCCTTGCGGGGTTTGGTTTTGTCTGACCATCCTCGGCTTTGTTGTCTTGCTTTGGTACTTGTTCTCTCTCTCTCTCTCTCTCTCTCTCTCTCTCTCTCTCTCTCTCTCTCTCTCTCTTCTGCCTCCTGCTTCTGCTGGTGCAGTACAGCTTTGCACCAATGCTCTCCATTTTCCTCTGATCGAAAGCAAAGAATCAGGTGCAGTCTCCTCTCTCTCTCTCTCTCTTTCCCCATCATGAGCTATTTTCGAATACTCCTGTCTATCTTAAATTCACTCGACATGAGCTGTTTGGTTCACGTGAGACTGAGGCCGGGATTACCTTGTAGTTCTCCCTCGCCACTGCAGTGTGCGTAATGTACAGCGAGCAAAGCTGTCCTTTACCATTTCCTTCTTCGTGTTCCTTTCGGGGCTTTCTTTTTTCATTTTTGTTACTGTGTCCTGTGTTTGCATGCAAAGAAGCTGGCGTCCTGGGTTGCTATCATTTTCGAGTTGACGTGTCTCTCTCGCATTCGGTGGTCTGACTGTCTCTTTTCTTTTCCCCCCTTTCATGCCAGACCGAGAACGAGAATCTCTTTGCGCACTTGGGCCAGTCCAGCCCATGCCTCTACCTCTAATACTGTCGATCATGGATCACTATTTCTTCATGATGCGTCGGTTCTTGTGGTCCAGGTTTGTATGTTTGGTGCGTGGGGGAAAAGGGTGGTGGGGGGTATAATGGGAAAGAGTGTGGAAAATCACATACAAATGGATACTACTGTTGAAGAGAAGCATGTCTTGAACTTTAAGAGTGAAAACTCGAGCATCTTTATGGTGTTTTTCCGGTCTCTGTTAATTGCAGGGTACCAAGCCAAAGGCTTTACGCTCGATACTAGGCTCGACTTGCACACACACCCGCTCGTCGACCGGATCTAGAGTGCACGTGCCGGAATCATCCACGGAGGCCATATCGAGAGAAAAAGAGCGGCTTTCGCGCATCCGGTCCATGCACTGTAAGCAGATTAGGTCGATCCTTGGCCCGTGCGGGCCTCGCCAGATCTTATGGTCCCAATCAGTTGGATCATATTTCACGTTCACGGAGACCGAGCAACACCCTTTTCTTCTTTGGACTTCATTAGATTCTAATCTTCTTTCATTTGCTAAATCGAATCCCCTGATAAAAAGTGACAGTAAAAAGACATGTCTTCATCTCCACCATGGGTTCGATGGCAGGAATCCCCACGAACCCTTCTTTGCCCTGCGGGCCATGGCAAAGGATGCAAACCTACTAAAGCCATCTTGTCCCTTCTCCCGGACACAGTTCTGGTCAACACCCACATCGAATGCTCCTTCGTAAGCTCATGCCCCACCCACTCCAGTGCCCGCATTCGTCTACCCCTCGTGGCACGTACCTGGCCCGTGTCAGCGCAATCATGAAGGAGGTTCCCATGGATGGTTGACGTTGTGGCCACTGTTTCATCAGAAGTAGAACGGATCTTCCCCCCCTGGGGCTCGTAAAAAATCTTGAGTTATCCTGCGAACCGACTGTTTATATAGAAATCGTGACGAAATGAACACGAGTCGCGGGTAGGAAATCGGTTCGCCAATGGACCACAGAAAGCCCCGGCGTCGTCTAATCAAGTGAGCTTCTTCATGCGATTCAATGGCTCACGTACCTTGAGCTCGCATTTATGTCACCGGGCTGAGCCTCTCTCTATGTCTTCTGTTCTTATTTCTCGCGAAGTGCTGGGTCAAATGCCTACTCGCATAAATGGGGACCAGAGAGAGAGAGAGAGGACGTGTGGTCCATGACCAGTTTTGCTTGTTGGGTCTCGTCTCAGCAGTTTCCCACTATCTTCCGAGAGGGCCCAAACAGAGTACAAATTGGGGCCCATCTTCTTTCCAAAGGAAAACTTGCCCTGGGACAAATCAGCCTTATCGAAATTACCACACACACCTTTCCCTCGCGCATAGAAAAGGACAAGCGTTCTCTAATGTCCCGTCTGGTGTGGTCTTACCCTAGACTGATCCGAGTTTTTGGATTTTCTGATGTGAGCTGCAACATGGAGAGAATAGGGAAAAGAACGTTCGATGATGGCCCCAAGTCCTGTTCAGAGCCATCCGAACCCGAGGGTAAATGACACCCGAGATCAACAGAGCCTCCACATGATGTTTCGAGGACAGATGTGGTGAGTCTTATCGCTCCAGGCATCTCTTGGTAAGAGGGTTTACAGGCAACTCATGCATGATTTGGTTGAACTTTCGAGATTATCATTCTCCCGTTTGAATAATATGACGATGAAGTGTCGTGGCTTTTGAGTCACGTCTCAAGGTTTTGCTAAGCGCTTCAGGAGAGCGGACACGAAAACATTTATAGAGAACCATTCTTAAATACCATTTGTCCATTGGATGAGACACGAGAAGAAGTGTATCCTTCACTCGTTCATACCAAATTAGCAGAACTCCGTCCTTTACCTCCATCCATACCTGTCGAATCTATTGATTTTTTACCAACATTCGAAGGGGTTTTCATTGAAATGTCGTTGTTATTTCATCTTATGTTGATGCTTAGTAATCAACATCTTAACATGGCGGAGTTTCTTATTTCGCTGTATTTGATGTTTTGAGAGTTTGTTTAAGAGGTAGATAATTACTCATCATCAGACGTGCTCATGAGTTGGGTTCGGGCAAGCTCACTGTTGTTCCTCTAGAGGTCCTGCCTAGTGTAAAACTTACGAGTCTGAGTTGTTGGAACATATCCCTAAGGGATTTTGATGACAACAAATTTCATCCAGTTGTTGAATAAGTTCGTTTTGAGTATGAGTCAGATTTTAACTAAGCCTTAAAAATTACAGAAGGAACGGTGCGGAACCAAATTAGGCTATGTAAAACAGTGAAAATATGTCAAGGGACACTTTCCAAACATAGATTTGAAGACTGTTGGAGTTCCTAAATTAAAGACCCAACTCCTTTTTCCGATATTATTTTATGCCAAAAACCTCGTACTATTTCGCTTAAGAGATTGGTGAGATGAGGTGATCAAAACCTGCCATAAATAGAAGATAAGATTGACAACCTAGAGTTCTGCACCTCTTCTTCAGCAAACTATGCAGAGATTTTTTTACAGAGAATTGGATCGACATAATGGCTACATGATTTTAAGTGCTGTGTTCGAATTTGGAGATCCATAAATCGGAGAAAAGTCGGCCATGAGACATATAGTTGCGAAGCCCAAAAATCAAGAGAATTTGAGCATTATTGAGAGGTTTTCGGGTCTGTCCCCTATTGCAAGCTCGTAATACCTATTTGAGTGCTGCAATAGTGACAAATCCAATAACACATGAGAGAAGTGGTGATTGTACTTAGAGTCATGACATTTGTCTGATGACAGACAAACCGCGAGAGAGACTAATTCAAAGTGCTTAGAGATTTGGTTTACAATTTGGACACAAAAGATTTGCTATCCTATGTGCACAATGCGTGAAAACGACTATCCAAAGAGGGGTTGCTGCAGAAGGAGTCAAGCGTTGCACGACAGCAGGCTCTAACGCTTGTGACAAGACGACAATTGTGTTCTCATAACTAATGGCTTCCGGCCTAGCTGAGTTGCTAGAGCTAAAAGGGAGAGGCAAAATGCGAGCCTCTTCTGATGAAATTATGGGCTGCCCAAGATGGGTTATATGCCCAGGGCCAAGCTTAAGATGGGCCAAGCGCAACACAGACTCATAAATGGTTATTATGAGAGTGATTATTGAGATAAAAGTTATAATCACAAGAATGGAAACAGACCAACTTATGTTGTTCTCTGTCATTCTTCCTCAAAGAGAGAAAGACGTTCTCTCTTGCTCTCTCTCTCCATGGATGATTCTCAAAGGAATTCTTAAGTCGCAAAGGGGGCATCTAATTTGTGGAAACCCAAGGTACGTTCGATTTCGTGATGTGCCTTTCGATCGGTGATACAACAAATCCTGTACATGTTTTCCGCTGCGTCCGTAATCGAAATTTGTTTCCTATTTTCGAGGATTTTGGTAA
This sequence comes from Melaleuca alternifolia, assembly GCA_019926035.1. Lineage (NCBI taxonomy): Eukaryota > Viridiplantae > Streptophyta > Magnoliopsida > Myrtales > Myrtaceae > Melaleuca > Melaleuca alternifolia. The sequence continues at coordinate 1,761,364 of JAGKPW010000016.1, forward strand.
TCCGAAATCACCCAACATCTTCAAATCTCGTTTGCAGCTTCTCCTTTCTCTAAAATCAGTTTTGTGTTTGCTGGCAATCTCGTTTTACGACCTCTTGGTTACTTATTTGGGACTAACTGAGCAAGTGCCCAAGGAAAAATATGGGCCAGCCAAGTCCGCCCGTAGGGCGGCTTCTTTTCACTTCTGTTTCATAAAATTTCAGCTAACAAAATTTGAAAAAATGATTTCAGAGACTTGTGTATTTTATTTTGCTAACTTAGCCATGAGAATTGTTCTATTGTTTATCTTATATTACAATATATGGAATTATTTTGTCTCATCACTATTTCTAAATTTTAAATATCAAAGCTATTGATATTACATAATTTATCAACTCCTGAAATAAATATATGGGCAGATCAGATCCGGGCCTCAAAGTTCTTCCTTGGATGGACTTGTCCATTAACCAGGTCTGAAATACTTTCCCAGCCCAACGAGCCCATCATTTTTAAGCCCACCCATTTAAGAGCGGGCGTGGGGCTACCCGTCCGCCGACCAAATCTACTCGACATAAAGTTTTCGATATGAACATGTTGCAAAATTCAAGTAATCCGCAGCTTCAAGTGTATCTTTTTACACAAATGAACTAGCAATGCGGACTAAAGAACTTGCAAGTGCTGGTCTAAAAATAGCATAACATATTTCTTAACGTTCCTCCTTCTGTGTAAATCGGCTTTCGCACCTGCATAAACTGCAAGGAAGAGCGTTAAGATTTGAAACTGAGGGGCTAGACAAGAAGGTTTCCTCAGAAGCAACAAGCAATGAGCGCATTTCTCGACAAGATCATTGAACGGGCTTCGAGTTTACGTAGAGTCTTGGGAACCTCTGTGGTCTCGCGAGGTGCAATCACCCTGTCGGAACTTATGGTATCTAAGTTCACCTTGTGGGATTTATGTATATGGCATTGCCGTATAGATGGCCGCTCATCAGAAATTGTCAGGTGGTTATGAGCGGCACGATACTTTGTATAGAAATTCTGATAAATTGAACTTGAATACGAGGAGTTACGAGGGGATCCATCTCTCAATTTTCCACAGAAAATCCCACGGAGTGATTGAAGTATCTGGTAACTTTATATTGTAACTGTTTATTGTCTGACAAGAACATCTTGAAACATGAGCGCTGCTGCATTGCATGCATGGCAGTAGCGCATGAAACACAAAAGAGAGGGAGGGAGAGGCAGAAGACAATCTCCCACAGATCCTCACAACATTGAGAGCACCTTTGAACGATTGGAATCACCATCGCTGCTGGTCAACGAATAAGCGATCTCCCTCTCAGCTCTCTCCCCACCCGCGTTCCCACTCACTTCCGTCGCCGATGATGACGATGATCTCTTCGCTCTTCCTTGATCTCTGGCCTCACTGCCATTCACGCCACTTCTCATGAAACTTCCACAAGTCCTTACATTGCCATCGAGCCCAAACTCCATCTCCATCGCCACGTTCATCTTGCCACCAGCCAGCCTCGCCTTGGCCAGCCACCTCTGCAACTTCCCGGACGTCGTTTTGGGCACACTCCCGTTCTTCACCAGAACCACCAGCCCGACGTCCACCTTCTCTCGGTTCAAGATCGCATCTCTTATGCCTTCGCACAATCCCCTCAAGACGTCGCGGTTTAGTCCTTCGCTCCTTTGCAACTCTGCGACGACTGCCACTTTTCTTGAGTCGCACTCGAACGCGGCTATGCAGCCTCCTCTCAGAAACTGCGGGAAAGCATTGTAAGCTGCGGTTTCCAAGTAATGCGCATGATGGGCATGCGACGGTGTCTCTATACCGTTTGGTGGTACTATTGTGATGATGTCCGAACACCGACCCGTCACGTAAAGGAATCTCTCGTTGCCTTTGACAATTCCTCTGTCTCCGGTCCTAAGGAAGCAATTGCTCACCATGTTGCTCAGTCTTGCATGAAAAGTTTCTCTTGTTAATGAAGGGTAGCCGAGATAACCAGAAGCGTTGCTTGGCGATGAGACCCAGATCTCTCCTTCAGTTCCATCGGGGACAGGCACTAAAGTCTCTTCATTTACAACTACAATCTGCATGTCTTCTTCTTCTGATGATGTATCATCATTTGTTGAAGCGAGTCTTGCACTTGGCAAGAGCTTTTCGTGAGTTGGGATATGCGGGAAAGTGGTTGAATCGTTATTGGCGGGTCTCCAAGCCGTCGACACAAAAGTACCGTTCTCTGCTAGTCCGTAAGATGGAGACATGGATGATGGGTTTAAGCCGAAAGGCATGAATGCATTGACAAATTCCTCTACGGGGGCTCTGTAAATGGGCTCGTTGATCATGATTAGGTTCTTCATGGAGGTCAGATTTATGGGTGAAGTTCCCTTTTTGACACCGCCGCGCTTCACCACTAGTGGCAAGGTGAAAGATGGGACCGGAGTGCACGTAGCTCTGAAGTCTGTGATGATCTCAAGCCAAAGCCTCGGTCTTTGGAGGAATGAAATAGGAGATGTAAGAATACACGTTGCGCCAGAGACTATTGTGAGCAACAAGAACATGAGGCCACAATCGTGGTACTGAGGCAACCATGAGGTGACCGTGCTATTTGGGTGAAGATCATATGCTTTTCTTGCTGCCCTGACATTATGAGCAGCTGAGCCAGCAGTCACAAGCACCGGTTTAGGAATCCCGGTTGCTCCTGAAGTGTATTGAATCAAATACACTTCTTCCGGCTTGCACCCATTATACAAACAAGAAGAAGGAGAAGGCACAGAAGGCCCTATCTTTGCGTTAGTTCTAATCCCAATATCTTCAGTTGAAACCCACCTGAGGTTCCGCAACATGACTACAAACTTCTCGTCATGGTTTACGGAATTGGAAGAGATGTAGCGGTTGACTCTCGTGATGTAACCGCGGGGCGCTATGGCAGCCTTGGGCTTTGTTTGGGAGAGGACTCTATTGAGGTGGTGGTGGCTTTCTTGGGGAAAAGACGGATCAGGTGGCAACATGGGTATGCTCACGAGGCCAGCTCTTTGGCATCCAAAGATGATCTCTATGAGCTGAAGCCCCGGTGGGCATAAGATGATCACAGTGTCGCCTCTTCGCAAAGGAATAAGCAATTCCGACGAGATGGACTGGGCCGAGTCATCGAGCTGAGAGTAGGTCAGGGTCGACGCCGCGCCGCTGCCTTCGTCGTCGACCCAAATAAAGGCTGGCTTGGACCGGAAGGCTGGGAGTTTGGCCCACACCGGGAGGTAGAGGTCGACCACAGGTTGGTCAGGGAATGAAGGGTCGTAATTCTCACAGTTCATGGCGTGCCTGCGTACTTGTGTTTGTGGATGTGGCGGTCGGGGTGCGTTTCTCTCGTGATCGAGGGGTGCTGTGACAAGACCATGCCAAGGACAACCTTTATAGGGAGCGAGGACCTTAGGAGGATAATGTAGTTAAAACACCGATTTCTCCGATGCAAAAGGAGAAAAGAGAAAGAGAAACACCCCTTGGGTTGTTTCGAGCGTAGATTGTCAAGACTCGAGGAGGGAATAAACCTTTGACGGGACCAGAATATCCCACTTTGATGCGTTCGAGAAATCACTTTTTCTAACTAGGTTTCCCTCTTCTATTAAGGTTGTCACCTTGTTGGTGTACATATCCTCATTTCGCAATCGCCCATGCATCGGTTTCTGAGCCAGTGTGTGGACGACGTCCGGCTTATTCCTTAGCCGCAGAGAGAATTTCTGGCGTTCATTCACCTTCGCCCATTCTCTGTTCTTTCTTTCTCTTTTCTAGTTCATTTAACTAGTGCCCCTGAAACATTCATTCAGCATGCCTAATGAAAAAGGTATTCGATTTTCGAAAGTGGTGATTGTATCTTCCGTGAAAATGGCTAGTATATTTCTAAAATATGATATCTCCTTATTTAGTTGATTAACAGAAGTCCGCATATCAACATTTCTATTATCGGGAATAATTTTTTTTAATATTTCTTTTTTATTTCTATTCCCTAGAACAATTTTTAAGTAGAATAAAACATTTGGTAATTACACAAAATTTCCACTCTTGGATTAGAAAAAAAAATAGGAATGTGTTTGGTACGATTCACAATCTTTTTGTCCTTTTTGTTTCCTGGCGACCGGCGGTGGCAGTGAGTTGCCAGAGGTGATCGCGGCAAGAGATAAGAACAAAAGAAAAAAAAAATACACTTATTTCTAGAAATTGTTCCCGAAAATAAAAAGCTACGTTTTTTTATTTCTTGTTTCTAATCCAATTCTATTACCGTTACCAAACGAATTTCTATTTTGTTTTTGTTTTGAGAAATAAAAAAATAAAAATTAAGAGAAATAAAAACGTTAGTGTGGATTGCCTTCTTTCCGATATCCTTGCCGTCCTATGAAAAAGTACTTGAGTAAAATCTCATAGAGGAGGGACCCCACGAACGGTCGTGTATTGCCTTAGGAATAGCTATTGATTGGACTAATACGATTTTCAATTATGTTGGGCCCCTTTGCCTGGTGGAATATAAAAAGTCACGAGATGTTAGGATCTGGATATTAAAGATGAGGATATCCATCAATCAGATAATCTGAGCTGGAGTGCAAAAACAAAGGATCGAATATCTTATCGTGAGTCATTTGCAAGCTGTTTTCTCATGGACGCAGCGAATTGTCATTGTCCAGAAACAGAACGGGCGGCGTCCCTCTCTATCATCTTCACAGTCAGCATCGCGCCACCGCTCGGGCATGTTCGCTGTGCTTCGATTTAGTTCATATCTACTGACCCGCCACAGCATTAAGTTTCAATACATCCTTGGCCGACTCTTATAAGGCACCTAATTGCCAAATGGCTGTTGGGCTGCCTCCTCTTTGCCATTTATTAACTTTCCAACTCTAGATTAATCAACGAAAGCATCGAACAAAGCAGCTCTACTCCCTTTCACTCGCAGAAAGTATGTTCAACTTCCAAATGTCGCAAGGAATCTACTAGAGTTCGCGAGGCACAGCATTTAGCTTTGGAAATGGCTAGGACAACCGGGGAGCAACCCTGCTCTCCAGTTCCCCCCTCGTCATAATGGCTAAGGACCGCCGCAACGGGTAACGTCATAGAAGCTCGTTCTTGTAGTTGTCTCACAAAATGGCGACGGCCTGGGTAGGATGAAGCTGATTTCCCAAGATAAAGGCAAAACAAAAATCTTACTTCGAGAGGGGGGAACGGTTCGTCCGTTGGTACTCAATATGGAGATTAAAAACGTGCCATCGATTCAGCATGAACCCCTAAAAGCTAGCTCAATTGGAGCATTTTGCACAGTTCACTCTGGAATCAACTTAACTGCAACCTGTCCAAGAGAAAGAAGAGTGACGTACACAGTTCACCACCACACCACACCACTCCACTACTACAGATGAGTAAACCATGATTCATGCGGATGATCATCCAGGACCAGAATGCGGCAGAAGTAGAAACATGCATACAGAAAGGACAATTCTTTCCCATGTTATTCAACGTTCCCCCCCAAGGGATGGGGAGTAGGAAGATAAAAGAGGCAGCAAAGAAATTGTCAGAAGATAAATAGTCAAACAACAACATCAACTTAATCACCACCTTTCTTTCTTCCACCAGTTATGACCGATGAGATATAAGATATCTAGGAAGCACTATCATGCAACATTCAACCAAATTTGAGCTTGGATCTCATTGAACCACACGGAAATTTACAAGGTACAGATAGCTCATCTTTCAAGACTGAGAAAAATTCAAGCTTCTGGCACCCGAGTTAAATACCTTCAAGTTGCTTTCAAGGATCGCAACTTATAACAATTGATGGACAAGATAGCGCGAAGAAACCTCCCCAGTCATTGTCCCCAGGCATAAGCCCTAAATCCAAAAACATGTGTTATAACTAAGAGATCATGATAATCAACAGTGCACCAATTCATTTCAGGTAGCAACAGATTTATGAGGGATGCCAAAGCATTGAACTTTAGAAACATGAGGCAGCTCAATTATAAGTTCATAGATGAAGAAAACACAGATAGAAGAATATTGGATATATGCATGTGCAAACAGAACAGGGAAAATTAAAGATGTAGAGTCTCGCCGACCGACTGGAGCAAACACCAACACTCAAACAAACTAACAACTTCTAATCAAGATATAGTATATAAACTATCTCCTTACAAAGGAAAGAGAGCAAGATCAAAATGCAGTAGCATTAAAGACAAGGGAAAACATCCTTATTTGGCTTGGCTGCTTCTTTTTAAAATAAAAGATAAGATCTGCAACAATGAAAAAAAAATCAGAAAATCTCTATGCAGGCAACTCGAGCTCTAGTAGATTGGCAGATTGATAAGTTCTATAAATATCCGAATGGTGATTGCTGAGGCATTGGTCATACGAAAAAATCGAACTCCTTAGAAGCAAGCTTCTTTAAGTTCAATAAATGAGACAACAGGACATAAATCAAAATTGTTATGCTATAATGGAATTGAATGAGCAAGGAAAAACTAAGAGGACACTTGCAAATGTATGAATTAAATGGCCAAGGAGTCACAATTACTTCTACCAGTGGAAGGAATCCTAGTTCCTTCACCATCCCTTTCACTGGGGGGAATGGATATACCACATGAAATTCCCTTTTCAACTCAAAAAGCATCTCCAATTTTAACATGCACAAGTTCATTTGATGAGCAAAAAAAGACACTCTTAACCACTTTTCTCTCTGTCCATCTCATCCTCAAGGTTGCACTAAGCATCTTATAATCAAGAGATCACTTTAAACAGACGAACCACGGACATGCTATCCCAAATGATTTGCTCCCAGTTGATACTGTGACAAAAAAATGCTTGGTCTGACTCAAATTTTTCACATATATGTATTCGGTCAAAATTAGCTCGACTCAGTGGTAAACTATGATCCAATGAGACTAGAACATGGTCACTCTCCATCTATGAAATAAAAAAGGCACATTATCTTATATTTTTTTAGAAACCAATTTTTCATTTGTCAAAAGGAAAACAATAGTATACATCCATTTTCGAAATCTCAATTTAGTCTTATCCTATTCTGTGACAGGCGAAACTTTCTATAGACAAGCTCTCTCCAACAGACTTGCATGCATCCTGACAATAAAGCACCTGTATCTTTTATAGTAGGATTGCTTGCTTGAAAGTGTGACAAACATCAATTAAAATCATGTACTTCTTAACGAAAAGCACATAGAACTCGAATAAACCTCATGTGCAACTGTAAAAGACCAACAGCATAGCTATTAGCACAAAAAAGCATCATACTAAACACACCATGAAGGCACACATATGCCTGCCATCAGGAAGCCATGCAGGATGACCACAGAGCAATTTGCAGACACATAGTTTCCTAATGTAACTCTCACAAAACATCCATACAACCCTATGACACTCAAAGCAAATGCACCATTCTTATCAAACACAACAGGTTGAAGTACATTTTAATATCGTGAGTTGAGAACTCATATGTCATAGTTAAAACCAAAAGTTGCCAGCGTCATAGTCATAAACAATTGGAAAAGGACAAAGCCCAAACTGAATATACTGAACCTTTAAACATCTACTGTGCATTGCGGTTTCCACTTCTTCAAAATCATAAGGCAAAATATCCTATCTTAGTTCCAGAGGAAGATTCCTTGCCTACTTGATATAGCAATGGGCATCCATAAGTAGTCATAGAAGATAACTAACACAATCAATAATGAATCTGGACTCATTGTTCCCCTTCCTGTCCAAGAATAGCAGATTGTGAACCCGCATATTCTTAACTAGCCAAAATTTCACTACCAGAAAATCTCCTCCATCAATCTCACGCTTTGACACAAGAGCATCCAATTGTAATCATATATTGCCCAATGTGATAGCCAACTTATACGAGTATAATTACCTCTAAGGGAAAAAAAGAACATAAAAAATTATCGGATGATGACATAGGAGCTTAGAAGGCATTTAAGATGATTTATAAGCTATTGTATATAATCATATACAAGGAGTGCATTCAACAAGCTTTCCAGTTTCATAGTTCAATAAGCAAATAGCTAAAGTGAGAAGATAGGAACCAACCCAGGGAATATCGGGTCCTATTTCAAATCTGAATTCATCGTGCCTAACGGTAAAAAGAGTACAATCGCAGAGATCTAGCCACTACTCCAACATCATTGACTAAGATACAACTATGACAGGTGACACTAAAGCAGCATTCCTCGAACTCAAAATATCTTACAGTGTTATCATCCAAATAAACAGAACAAACTTGCCTTTTTATAATGTGAAAGGTCCTTCTTCATACTGATATGGAGAGCTATAGAATTGCATTGTACAAAACATCTTCCACAAACAAACTAGCCCATACTGCCCCCAATGATGACAAAGTGTGACAAATAAAATTTATAAAGAAAGAAACGTCTTTTTCTCACCAAGGACCAGATAACTTCAGTAAAGCAAACATATGAGAGAATTCTAATCATTTGCATTGCAGCAATTGCTACACTACGAACTGAAGTGAAATGCATTGTACCCGAGATTAAGAATGCTATTTATAGGATCCAGCAGCTGTGGCTGCTGCGGGTGATGTTGATGCTGCTCTTCTACCTGCTGCTGTTGCTGCTGCAGGCTAGCACCAGCTGCAACAGCCGCAGCACTCGAAGGTGCACCCTTTGACTCCACATACCTCCACATGTACCATGACGCAACTGAACGGTACGGCCTCCATTTCTCACACATTTGATCCATCTGTGATGGCCTGGGCAATTCCTCGAGCCCATAAAGAAGCTGCACTCCTTTCCGCACTCCGAGGTCATTAATAGGCAAAACATCTGGTCTATGCAACGAGAAAATCATGAACATGTGGACCGACCACGAACCGATTCCGTTGACCATGGTAAGCATAGTAAACAGCGATTTATCATCCATATCTACAATAGCCGAGTCGGACAGTATCCCATTCTGGTACTTCCTAGCTAAATCATGAAGATAACTTGCCTTGCGAGCCGAAACCCCAATTTGCCGAAGCTGTTGAGGGTCTAGGGCGAGCACGGTCTCGGGAAGGACCCCGGTCTCGCCGCCACAGAGTGCAATGAAGCGCGAGTAGATCGAGCTGCCGGCTTTGTAGGCTAATTGCTGGTAGAGAATGCTCTTAGTAAGGGCAAGGAAGGGAGTGAGGAAGATGTCAAATGTAGGCGGAGGATGGCCGTCGATGAGGGGCGCAAGCAGGGGATCCGCGTCGCGGAGGTGGCGGATGGCGGCCTCGACCTCACCGTCGCAGGAGAGGGAGCGAGCGACAATACGGGGGAGTGCGAGGGCTCGGGTAGTGAAGATCCGGTTTTTGGAGGGCTTCGAGGAAGAGGAGGAGGAGGAGGCATTGACGGCCTTCGATTTAGCGCTAGCACCGGCGGCGGATGGCTTCGGGTCGGGCGTGGACGATTCGGGGGAGAGCTTGCGGATTTTCTGCGGGCGGAGGGGGATTTTGGACGGAGGAGAGGCCGATTGCTGCGGCGGAGGCGGGACGATGATCATCTCAGCTGTGGTTGCGGCAGCGGCGGCGAATGAGGAGGAGGCGGCTGGGTCATGGCTCGGCTGGGGTTGCGGTTGGGGTTCGGTGTAGGTCTGGGTCTGGGTCTGGGTTTGGTCGCTCATAAGTTCGGGACTCGGGGTGAAACGAGTGACGGCGAACGAGTGACGCGACCAACGGCGGCGCGTGAGTCGGAGGGCGGCGGTGTCCCGGGTGGCGCCGGTTCAGGGAGGAGCGAGGGTCGAGGGCAAGCGTGGATTAGAGAAGAAGGCGAGTGTGCGTGGGGAAACCTGTCCGAGCCGCCATGTCTGGCTTTTCTTCCTTCATTAGTTTCGCTTTCGTTTCTTCCACTGCGAAGAGGAAAATGAAGCGCTTCCCGGAGGGGAGCCATCCTCACGCTCCTCGACGGCGCGTGCCGATCTCACCTTTTCTTTCGAGGGCCTTTTTACGAGGCCACGGGCGTCAAACGTCGGTCGACTGAACCAAGTGGATCACAGCCGACCATTTTCGGAGCCTATGAGACTATTGGAAATCAACGGTGGCAATTCATCTGGTTTAGGGAAGAAATTCCTGGGGTAGAATAATTTAGGACAAACGCCATAAAAAATTCTAAACTATGTTCACTATAATTCATTTATTTTAAAATTTTATATGACATAAAAATCTTAAATTTGTGCCTAAATGACACAAAACATCTATATGGTGTGACATATTAATCACAATTTTTTTATAACATCAAAAATCTCAAACTTTTATCCAAATGACATATTTATCCGAAATATTTGGTTTCATGAAAAAAAATGTTGGACTTCTACTGTCACGCATTTTTTTGGTAACATGTGTTGCATATATATATATATATATATGTTTTAAATTTCTTGGTATTACAGAAAAAATTAGCATAAATATTTCGCATGGGTGCAAGTTTTGATTTATTGGGTTTCGAGAAAAAAAATAATTCAATGTAAATATGTCATAATGGGTAAATATTGAAATTTTTCGTTACTTTTCCAAGAATTCATAACTTATTTACTCGAATCTCCCATTACCAAACATTTCTGATTTTATCTATGAATTAATTCCTTTATAGCAACCATCAAAGATAAGTTCGAATTATTTAAAAAATATATATCTTTTTATGGTTCGATTTCATAAGAGACTAAGGCTCCGTTCGTTTCATGAAAAATAACTTCCAGGAAATATTTTCCTAATTTTTCATTGTTCTTTTCATAGAAAATAAAATAGTCAAGGAAAATATTAAAAAAAACACCTTCAGAAGTTGGAAAAATGTTTTGCTTTTTTTTAAAAGTGGAAAATATTTTTCCGTTTTTTTTGTTCATCTTTAAATATTATGGCCTTTAGCAGCGTGCCTGGACCTCGCTCGATGTCTATGAGCTGCCGAGGTCTACGAGTTGGCAACCTTTGGCAGCAAGCTTGCAACCTCCAGAGGCGAGCTCGAACTTGCCTTGGATTGGCGAATTTGTGGCTTATGGTGGCAAGCCAGGAGCTCGTTGAAGCCTAGTGAGACTTGTGGCCAACAACCAGCCAATGCAAAATAAAAAAAAGTAAAAATTTAATTTTTAAAATAATTTTCCATAAGTTTCAAACAAACACTAGAAAATATTGTCATTTTTTTAGAAAATAACTTCCTGGAAATATTTTACATTTCTTGTAAAATGAACATAGACTTAAAAGATGAAGTTAAAGTCGATTATTTTTTTAAACAACAAAAGATTCTGGTAATATTTGGAACTAAATCTAAAATTTGGGTCTTTTTTAGACAAAAAAGGTTTTCGGTAGTGTTGGATTGAACCTAAAGTTGAATTCTCTTCATTTAAAATAAAAAGTTTGGAAACGGAATTCGGATTGAACTTAAAGTTATGATTTTTTTAATTAGGTTATTTTACAAATCTCACGTATTTTGAGACCATAAAAATCACTTAAATTATACTTACTCTGCATCATTCACGGTCCAAAGGTTTCCGTCCACATCTTGCACGAATAAGAGCTCCATAATCACAAGATCCTCCGACCGAAAAATTCTTGTAAGCTTTTAGGACATGCGAGCTCGCTCCGTATCAATTATTGGATAATGTGTAATGCTTAGCATATCCGCTGCTTCTCACGTACGTAAGCGCAAAGCAAGCCATGCAGCGTCGTCTTCCTCTGCACCATCCCCCACATTTCTAGCTTCAGCTAATTCACGGCCATATCCTCCAGAAAACTCGGGTGGATGGTGTCTCTACCCTAATGCCATCTCTCTGCCTTAGCTATTATTGGTTTTTCCACAGCATGCATATCTGATCTCTTCTTGTTCGTCTCTCTCTCCCTCTCTGGGCGTGCGGGAGACTTCACGTCCAGATTGGTCTGATCTTGGTTTGGCTTCTGTCCGCAGAGAATTTGAAGAGAGAGAGAGAGAGAGAGAGAGGGAAAGATGAGTTTCAGGGAGGACAATGAGGACGGGAGGGATCTCAAGAAGCCCTTCCTGCACACGGGCAGCTGGTATCGTCTCGGCTCGAGGCAATCCATCATCACGGGGTCTTCTCAGTCCATCCGCGACTCCTCCGTCTCCGTCGTGGCCTGCGTCCTCATCGTCGCCCTTGGCCCCATCCAATTCGGATTCACTGTAACCCTTCCTCCCGTTTTGTCCATGTTTTTCATTCGTATATTCATTTGACGTGCAGATGCATGAATAGACAATTCCAACTACGTGCAAAGAGTCACATCCTGGGAGACACGGATGATTATTAGAGTACAAAGGCCATCTTATGCATCAGAAGTTTTTCTCGTCTTCTTCTTGTGTGCACGTTCAAATGACATGTTCAGATGAAATAATCCAGAGGACTACAACGGGGAACAGACGAATTAGGAAATACATGCGTGCATTAGTGGTCTATTTGATTTCTCAGGGTGATGGTGCTTGAAATTCATCAGAAAATGAAAAAAGCTGTTGAATTACCCTTGTGTGATCTGGTATACCATGCGAAATAGATAGGGCGATTTATGGCCTTTTTCTCTATTCACTTAGCGATTGCCGCGAAGAATTTGTTGGGCACTACATGACTTCTGCCTTCGCTACCACTCACGGTGCCCTTTCATATCCAAAAAATCTTAGCCTTTTGGTAGTTAACATAAAGGCAGAGGAGTACAAATCCAACGGGCATGCATAATCAAGGATGTGAACTCGGAAACATAAGCCCACTTTTCTTTTACTTGGGACATGGTCTGTTGTTGATTCCTTTACCTTGCTGACAGTCTGGTTATTCTTCACCTTGCCAAACCGCCATCACACGGGATCTCAAGCTCTCTGTCTCCGAGGTATTGCATTCACATCTCTGTTGAGGATTGTTTCTCTCCTTTGCTCGATGCCCTTAGTTTCCATCATTCTTGCTGGTCATTTTTTTGGTTCATAGTTCTCTGTGTTCGGCTCGTTATCCAATGTTGGCGCAATGGTTGGGGCTATAGCAAGTGGTCAGATTTCCGAATACATTGGAAGAAAAGGGGTAGGCAGGAATTCAGTCTGTTTCTCTTATAAAGGATAGCCTTCATTTCTCTTGTGATCATCTTGCTAACCTTTGCAAGTTGAACTGGTTATGTTTCTGTGATTTCTTGCTTCGATTGTACAGTCTTTGATGATTGCTGCCATTCCCAACATCCTCGGATGGCTTGCCATATCCTTCGCCAAAGTGAGTTTTCGTTATCACCCTATGACCTCCAGAATCGGCTCATCTCTTGTGCAAACACATTGGAAGATAAACACATCTCGTCCTTATCTGTTTAGGATTACTCTTTCCTCTATTTGGGAAGGTTGATGGAAGGTTTCGGTGTGGGGGTTATATCATACACGGTACAATTTCCGAACCTCATCCAAGTTCTTTTTTTCTTTGCTCTTGCATTTTCCTCGGCCATCTGCTCAATTCGATAAATGATTTTTAGGTCCCCGTGTACATATCCGAGATAGCGCCCCAGAACATGAGGGGAAGCTTGGGATCAGTGAATCAGGTGAATTTTATGTGGCAGCCAATGCTGTTCGAGTTATGTTGTTACTTAATCAAACCTCAGAACTCTTTACAATATAATGAGAACTGGTTCTGAATTTATGTGTTAATCAGTACAGCTCTCTGTGACTATCGGGATAATGCTTGCTTATCTGCTGGGGCTATTCGTTCAGTGGAGGCTGCTCGCAGTTATAGGTACTCTTCCACTCATGCAACTCGTGTGTATAGTTTGCTTGCTTGATTTTTTGTGGTCTCAAGTAGGCTGAAACTTAGATTTCATTAGGTCGCTGACACCAAACTAAATGACGTTGATTAGCGTTTCGAGGTCTCGTTTTTACTTTCCACTTATTCTCTTTTCAGTCCAGATGCCTGATTTGGATAATCATTGTCAGTAGCATCTTAAGATTGATGTCACGAGGTTATTAAAACATCTCATAGCGAGCATAACACGAGATGAAAACTTCATGTTCTTCTATTTTCCAGGAATTTTACCTTGCCTTCTTCTGATACCTGGTCTGTTTTTCATTCCGGAATCTCCTCGGTGGCTGGTAAACTTTCTTGTGGTGCATGGCACCTCGTATTCTTATTCTAATAATGTAATACCGTATTCATCGTCATTCCATTCCTTTAATTATTCAGGCGAAAATGGGCATGATCGACGATTGTGAGGCGTCCTTGCAAGTTCTCCGAGGTTTTGAGACTGACATAACTAGCGAACTGAATGAGATCAAGGTAATTAATAGTTTCAAACAGTTGGTCTGTAGACATGCTACGATTTTTTGTTTAAGGATTCGGTAATTCCTTGAAAATGTACCTTCTGCAGAGATCTGTAGCCTCGAGTAGCAAAAGAACTGCAATTCGATTCGCAGAGCTTAAACAGAAAAGATATTGGTTTCCTTTGACGGTATTATTCCTTTTCTTGATACTTCATTTGTTTTTCTCTGTCTCAGTTGGCATGTTTGACAGGTAATGCTAACTGTGGATCTAAACATCTGAAAAATTGAAATCTGCAGATTGGAATAGGATTGCTAGGTCTTCAACAGCTTAGTGGAATAAATGGTGTTCTCTTCTATTCGAGTGTCATCTTTCAAGATGCAGGTACTCCTCAAAATTAGCGAACTCTGGTAGGAGCTCCTCCAAGTAGTTACCCTAATTGCAGATCATATTGAAGGAACATCAACTGAAGTTTCTTGTATTGTTATGTTCAATCCTCTTAGCTCGTGAAAACAACTAATTGCACTCGGAACAGTTAGTTCTGTTTTGAATTGCTGACATGACATGAATTTCTTGGTATGGTGTAATCATCAACAGGGGTTTCATCGACCAATATTGCAACATTTGGACTCGGCGCTATTCAGGTAAAGCTCAAAAGTACTCCTTGTCAAGTGGATGGAATCTATTCTTAATGTCGGTCAATGAATCATATGTGCCCCGGGCATGGTGATACTGAGAACTCTATGCTGTTTAGGTTGTAGCCACTGGAATTAGTACTTGGTTGGCGGATCAAGCAGGTCGCCGGGTCCTCCTCATTGTGAGTTTGAGAATGATTTCTAGACTTGGTGACTGCATATTTCCAAGAAAACAATTTAAACAGATAATTCATCGTGCAGTTTTCTAGCTCCGGAATGACCGTTAGCCTCTTCACAGTCGCCGTAGCATTCTATTTAAAGGTATTGAAGTGGACATTTTTGACCAGCTTAAATCAGTACGCTCTTCCTAACCTGAAACACATTCGCTAATGGTTGAGCATTCTCAATGAACTTTTTCGCATCCTGTTAAATGGTTTTTCAGGGGTTTGTATTGGATGGCTCTGATATGCATGCTATTCTTGGGATTGTGTCGGTCGTCGGAGTCGTGGTATGCTCAAAACCTCGAAAATTAGGCATGTGACTGTCAGTTGCACGTCCAATTCCATCTTACACTGGCCCTAACTTTGTCAGGGCTTCGGAGCTTCGTTCTCGCTTGGCATCGGATCCATCCCGTGGGTTGTAATGTCCGAGGTGAGGCCCGTCCCGTGTTGCACAAGCATCAAACACCAGCAATTCACTTGCCATAACCAAACCTACTGAATCTGTTTCGACTATTTGTATGATGGGCTTAAGCTGAGCAAGAAGATTCACGTTCCAACATCAGGAATTGGGTTTGTCTCTAATCACTGCTCCATATCTGTTTTGATTGTTTGCAGATCCTTCCAATGAACATCAAGGGGCTAGCCGGAAGCACGGCCACCCTCGCCAACTGGTTTGTCGCCTGGCTTGTCACCATGACAGCGAACTTGCTCCTACATTGGAGCACCGGAGGTCTCTCTCTCTCTCTCTCTCTCTCTCTCTCTCTCACACAGAGCAAATACTACTAAAACTTTTCCTCACTGAAATTAGGTGAAATTCTTCCAACTTACTTCTCATGGCAATCTCATTTGTATTTAGGTACCTTCACCATCTACACCCTTGTGAGCGCCTTCACTCTGGTCTTTGTGTGTCTCTGGGTCCCCGAGACCAAAGGAAGAACCCTGGAAGAAATCCAATGGTCCTTCAGATGATGTTCTGCCTCCTTTCCTCTCTTATCAGCAGCTGCTAACTACGTAATTCCAAGCCATGAGAAGCCACTAATGTTTTGCCGAGGAGATACGCAATTCTGGTCCCAGAACCGATCACAAGCCATTCACAAGTCTTTCAATACATGTCACAATCTCATTCGAGGGCAATGGCCACCCTATTACTATGAGTACCTCTCTTTCAACCTGAGCACATCCTCTCTCTTATCTCAAAGATCTCAAACTCAAGCGCACCCTTCAAGAAAATACTTACCTTATTATTATTATTTTTGGTCAAAATACTTACCTTATTTGAAACGAGCATAAAATTCCCGAACAAATGATTATACTTCCTTCTCCGAAAAATAACTGATAATTTAATTTGTTGAGATTCCTTGTATTCGTTCGAAATCGTGACCTTAGCCATGTTCTTATTTTTCATGTTTATGATTACGGATATGTCGATAAATGAATTAATGTTGATCATGTTTATCTTTCAAAGAAATCTCAATTGCTTAGATGAAAATGTAATTTATCAGAAAAACATTTTCTCCGTAAAACTAATTTTCGTCAATCAAAATACCCTAATCTCAAGCCGATTTCAGTATTTTGATCTCAAACGAGTCGGCCAACGTTGGAGCACGGATTTAGAGCTTCAGGAAAGTTTTCTCCAATAATGTCAAAGGACCGCATCCAAAATCCCACTAGGCCAAATTGATTCGATTTCAACGTCAATCTGGACGCAATTAGGATGATTTGACGAAGTGAGCCCGAAACGACCCATTGGTACAGACGGGGTCGGGCCGGGTCAATCTGGTTGATGGGCCGGACAAATGGGTGGGCCGAGTGGAGCCATTCAAAGATAAGAGAGACCCTTGAGAAATATCGGGTCAATCCTCGTCAACCGAGTCAACTCAAAAAGTCAATAAATTTCAGCCCTAATTCAGCCCATTGGCCCACGACCATTTTCGACAGGTCGGCAACTTTCGTCGAAGTCGAGGTCGCGTCTTCCTCTATAAATACCCCCTCAGCCTCCCAACTTCAGACATTTCTTGCATTCCCTCGCTCTCTGCGCGGAGGGAGATCTCACCACCCTCTGCTGCTGCTGCTGCTGCTACTGCTCACTGCAACCGCCAAAATTTAAAAAAACAAGAGAAAAAGGTTGAAGAACGAACTAATCGGAACTCGAATTGTGTCGGACCATCAAATCTTTGTGTGAATTACTGTAAAACCCTAGGGCGATCGTGTGGCGGAGTTGGATCGGCCATGGATATCCGGTTCCCCGCCTCTCCGGCGGAGGTCGCCGAGGTCCGGATGGTCCAGTTCGGCATCCTGAGCCCCGACGAGATCGTAAATCCCTCCCTTCTCCCTCCGACTTTCCCTGCGATTCGCGTTGCCGTTGGTTTTGGGGTTTCTGCGGGTGTTCTGATTGGTGCGGTGGGTTCTGTTTGGGTTGTGCAGAGGCGAATCTCCGTTGTACGGATTGAGCACGGCGAGACGATGGAGAGGGGCGCGCCGAAGCTTGGAGGGCTGAGCGATCCTCGCCTCGGCGCAATCGATAGGAAATCGAAGTGCGAGACGTGCATGGCGAACATGGCTGACTGCCCAGGGCATTTTGGGCACCTGGAGCTGGCGAAGCCAATGTTTCATATTGGGTTCATGAAGACCGTGTGGACTATCATGCGCTGCGTTTGCTTCAATTGCTCCCAAATACTCGCGGATGAGGTATTGAGAGACTTGAGTGTTATCTGGAGCAAAACCGATTCTTGTGAATGTCGAAGCTGCATTACTGTGGATTTGAATGGGAGAGCTTTGAACAAATCAGGGTTGAATGGAGTTATATTTATAGATGCATGTTGCATTAACACCATTCCTGATACCAATTTTATGTTGTCTCAAACGTATGAACCCGTAAAAAATGCAGGCTTGTGTCATGGTGATAGGTACTTACATTTTGGACTTCTTGCAGGAAGATAACAAGTTTAAACAGGCCCTTCGAATAAGAAATCCCAAAAATAGGCTTAAGAAGATACTAGATGCGTGTAAAAACAGATCAAAATGTGAAGGTGGAGATGAGATTGACGTACAAGGTCAAGGCTCAGAAGAGCCGCTGAAGAAGATTCGTGGGGGCTGCGGTGCCCAGCAGCCAAAGCTTACATTTGAAGGAATGAAAATGATAGCAGAGTATAAGACCCAGGGGAAGAAAAACGATGATCAGGATCAGCTTCCTGAGCCGGTGGAAAGAAAACAAACTCTTTCTGCTGAAAGGGTAATACTTTTATTTGCATGAACAGAACTAATTTTTTCTTTTGACAAGCTTTAAAGACTCTTGTTATGAATATTAGGTGCTCAGCGTTCTCAAGAGAATAAGTGATGAAGACTGCCAGCTGTTAGGCTTGAACCCAAGATATGCTCGTCCGGATTGGATGATTTTACAAGTTCTACCTATTCCTCCACCTCCTGTGAGACCCTCTGTTATGATGGACACCTCTTCCAGGAGTGAGGCAAGCATCTTTTCTTCATCTTTCTGGCTTCCTTATATAGATTTATCTAATATTTTGCTTCATTCTTTTCTGGATATTTTGTTGGACTTGATGAGTTTAAATTTTATGCAGACGAGAGGATTTACCTTACATCTTTCCCATTTTCATATACAGGATGATCTGACGTATCAATTGGCAATGATCATAAGACATAATGAGAATATGAGGCAACAGGAGAGGAATGGTGCACCAGCACATATCATATCGGAGTTTGCACAGCTGTTGCAATTCCACGTCGCTACATACTTTGACAACGAGTTGCCTGGACAGCCAAGGGTCTGCTGACTCTTTCAAGACATTTGTAGAATTTGTAGATGGAAATAATTTTGCCTTTTATCCTGTATCATGCCTCAAGCGTCAAAGGTACTTATGCATGCATTTCTTCTATTACTTCTCAGGCTATCCAACGGTCTGGGAGACCTATCAAGTCGATCTGCAGCAGGCTTAAGGCAAAGGAAGGCCGGATTAGAGGGAATCTCATGGGAAAAAGGGTTGACTTTTCTGCTCGAACCGTCATAACACCCGATCCAACTATTAATATTGATGAACTAGGAGTCCCTTGGAGTATTGCCTTGAATCTTACATATCCAGAAACCGTGACTCCTTACAACATTGAGAGGTTCATAATTTTAGCTGTTCTTCTTCTTCTTCTTCTTCTTCTTCTTCTTCTTCTTCTTCTTCTATATGGACTTTTTATCTTAAAACAGATTGAAGGAGCTCGTTGAATATGGGCCTCATCCACCACCTGGTAAAACGGGGGCTAAATATATTATAAGGGATGATGGACAGAGACTCGATCTCCGCTTTTTGAAGAAAAGTAGCGATCATCATTTGGAAATAGGCTACAAGGCATCCTCCCTTATCCTTGTCCTTCTACATGGTTTTTGTTTTTGATAAGTAAGAAGGATTCTGCGATGTAAACAGCTTATGTAACTTGAAATACTCTTTTGCAGGTGGAGCGACAGTTGACTGATGGAGACTTTGTGCTGTTCAATCGTCAGCCTAGTCTTCATAAAATGTCTATAATGGGTCACAGAATTAAGATCATGCCGTACTCAACTTTTCGTCTAAACTTATCAGTAACTTCACCATACAATGCTGATTTTGATGGAGATGAAATGAACATGCACGTGCCTCAGTCTTATGAAACCAGAGCAGAAGTCTCGGAGCTAATGATGGTGCCTAAGTGTATTGTTTCGCCTCAATCAAACAGACCAGTGATGGGATTAGTCCAGGATACACTCCTAGGTTGTCGTAAGCTTACAAAGAGGGATACTTTTATTGAAAAGGTGATTTTGCAGAATGCCTCGTCATGGTTTTGAAAATTTATCGGTATCCTTTTTTCTGTTTGAGTTTGACTTTGGAACTCCTTGACCCCTTTTTCCTCACAGGATATTTTTATGAACGTCTTGATGTGGGGGGAGGATTTTGATGGGAAAGTTCCCACTCCTGCTATTTTGAAGCCCAGGCCTCTTTGGACAGGAAAGCAAGTGTTCAATCTCATCATACCCAAGCAGATCAATCTCCTGAGAAATTCTGCATGGCACTCAGAGTCTGAAACAGGATTTATAACTCCTGGAGATACCCAAGTTCGAATTGAGAAGGGGGAGTTACTTTCAGGAACTCTATGCAAGAAGACACTTGGGACATCTACAGGAAGTCTCATACATGTTATCTGGTACGAACTTCAACTCTTGTTTCAGCTGGATGATGTATTGGCAGATGAATTCTCTTTGAAAATTTCTACCTGCGTGAAAACTATTGGAACTTGGATTTGCCATAACATTTGTGTTCAAGTCTGTCCATGGTAGAATTTCTCTGAAGACTCGGCTGGCAAGTTCTTTAGTATTGATTGCAATATTTGTCTGTACAGGGAACAGGTTGGCCCCGATGCATCCCGGAAATTCTTGGGCAATACTCAGTGGCTTGTTAACTATTGGCTTTTGCAGAATGGTTTCAGCATTGGTATTGGAGACACAATCGCTGATGCAGCAACGATGGAAAAAATCAACGAGACCATTTCTTCGGCTAAAGATGAAGTGAAAAGGCTTATAAAAGATGCTCAGGAGAAAAAGTTAGAGCCTGAACCTGGACGAACAATGATGGAATCCTTTGAAAACAAAGTGAATCAGGTCTGTATATTCTTCCCCCACCCACATTCTTCTCTTTTTATGCTCAACAAGTCAAACAATGACATACTTGTGATCTTTCAGGCGTTGAACAAGGCTCGTGATGATGCTGGAAGTAGTGCCCAAAAGAGTTTATCTGAGAGTAACAATCTTAAAGCAATGGTTACTGCTGGATCTAAGGGAAGTTTTATCAATATTTCTCAGATGACTGCTTGTGTCGGTCAGCAGAATGTTGAGGGTAAGCGAATCCCGTTTGGATTCATAGATCGAACTCTGCCCCATTTTGCAAAAGATGATTATGGGCCAGAAAGTCGTGGATTTGTCGAGAACTCCTACCTCCGTGGGTTGACTCCGCAGGAGTTCTTTTTCCATGCTATGGGTGGTAGGGAAGGTCTGATTGACACTGCTGTCAAGACTTCTGAGACGGGATATATCCAGAGGCGACTAGTGAAGGCTATGGAGGATATTATGGTTAAATATGATGGAACGGTTAGGAACTCCTTGGGAGATGTTATACAGTTTTTGTATGGTGAAGATGGTATGGATGCCATCTGGATTGAATCACAGAATCTGGATTCTTTGAAAATGAAGAAGTCAGAATTTCACAGAGTTTTCAGACACGAGATAGATGATAAGAACTCGAACCCTGATTACATGTTGCCTGAAAATGCTGAGGATCTGAGATTGATAGGAGAATTGAGAGATGTCTTTGATGCTGAATTTCAAAAGCTTGAAGCTGATCGATACCAACTTGGAACAGAGATTGCAACTACAGGTGATACTGCTTGGCCATTACCTGTCAACCTCAAGAGGCTTATATGGAATGCCCAGAAGACTTTTAAAATTGACTTAAGGAGGCCTTCGGATATCCACCCTGTGGAGGTTGTGGAGGCAATTGATAAGCTTTCAGAGAGGCTTAAGGTTGTTCCCGGTGAGGATCTGTTGAGTGTTGAAGCTCAGAAGAATGCAACTCTCTTTTTCAATATCTTACTTCGCAGCACTTTTGCTAGTAAGAGAGTGTTGAAGGAGTATAGGCTTACTCATGAAGCTTTTGACTGGGTGATTGGAGAGATTGAAACGCATTTCTTGCAGTCATTAGTGGCTCCAGGGGAAATGATTGGTTGTGTTGCTGCACAATCTATTGGTGAGCCTGCCACCCAGATGACTCTCAATACCTTCCACTATGCTGGTGTGAGTGCGAAGAACGTCACTCTTGGTGTTCCTAGGTTGAGAGAAATCATTAACATTGCCAAAAAAATTAAGACTCCCTCCCTCTCTGTCTATCTGAATCCTGAGGTAAACAAGACAAAGGAAAGTGCCAAGAGTATTCAGTGTGCCATGGAGTACACTACTCTCCGCAGTGTAACTCAAGCCACTGAAGTATGGTATGATCCAGACCCTACAAGCACAATAATTGAAGAGGATGTTGATTTTGTCAAATCTTATTATGAAATGCCGGATGAAGAGATTGCCCCTGAAAAGATTTCTCCTTGGTTGCTTCGCATAGAGTTGAATCGGGAAATGATGGTGGATAAGAAGCTCAGCATGGTCGATATTGCAGGGAAGATCAATCTGGAATTTGATGATAATTTGAACTGTATATTTAATGATGACAATGCTGATAAGCTTATTCTTCGCATTCGTATCATGAATGATGAAACTCCGAAAGGGGAGCTCAATGATGAATCTGCAGCGGATGATGTCTTCTTGAAGAAGATTGAGAGCAACATGCTCACAGAAATGGCTCTTCGAGGGATCCCAGATATTAACAAGGTGTTTCTCAAGAATGTCAAAGTAAACAAATTCAATGAGAATGATGGCTTCAAGCCAGAAAATGAGTGGATGTTAGATACTGAAGGTGTAAACCTATTAGCTGTCATGTGTCATGAAGGAGTTGATGCCACGAGGACAACGAGCAATCATCTAATAGAAATCATTGAAGTTCTTGGTATTGAGGCAGTTCGTCGCTCCTTACTGGATGAATTGCGTGTTGTCATATCATTTGATGGATCTTATGTGAATTATCGGCATTTGGCTATTTTGTGTGATACCATGACATATCGAGGCCACTTGATGGCCATTACACGTCATGGCATCAATCGAAATGATACTGGGCCACTGATGAGATGCTCATTTGAAGAAACTGTGGACATTCTTCTTGATGCTGCCGTCTATGCTGAATCAGATTATCTGAGGGGTGTCACGGAGAACATTATGTTGGGTCAGCTTTCACCCATTGGCACAGGAGACTGTGCATTGTACCTGAATGATGAGATGTCGAAGCATGCCATCGAACTTCAGCTGCCTAGGTATATGGAGGGCCTTGATTTTGGCATGATGCCTGCACGTTCACCAATCTCTGGAACTCCTTACCATGAGGGTATGATGTCTCCAAGTTATTTGCTGAGCCCAAACCTCCAGCTCTCTCCAACTACATATGCTCAGTTTTCTCCCTATGTTGGTGGTATGGCCTTCTCGCCTGCTTCATCTCCGGTGTATAGCCCTTCTTATCCTGAATGCAGTCCCTCATTGCCAGGATACAGGCCGTCTTCACCTGTTTACAGCCCTGCCTCTCGTGGTTACAGCCCAACATCACCAACTTACAGCCCAACTTCACCAGACTACAGCCCTTCTTCTCCAAGTTACAACCCTCAGTTGGCTATATACAGCCCATTATCGGTGTATTCGCCAGGCAGTTCAAGATTGTCACCATTCAGTCCTTACAGTCCTACATCTCCAAACTACAGGTGAACTATGTTGGCACACATGCTAAATAAGCTGTCCTCTGATTTTGTTAATTATCGCTATGTTCTCCACATATTATCATCGGGCCTTTCCTGTAGTTGTATCAATCAAGCTATTCTTTGTTAAGCCACGATTCATATCTAATGTGATTGAGTATGTCTGCAGCCCCACATCGCCACCGTACTCACCGACGTCTTCACCTGTTGACAGCCCTGCCTCTCATGGTTACAGCCCAACATCACCAACTTACAGCCCAACTTCACCAGACTACAGCCCTTCTTCTCCAAGTTACAACCCTCAGTCGGCTATATACAGCCCATTATCGGTGTATTTGCCAGGCAGTTCAAGATTGTCACCATTCAGTCCTTACAGTCCTACATCTCCAAACTACAGGTGAACTATGTTGGTACACATGCTAAATAAGCTGTCCTCTGATTTTGTTAATTATCGCTATGTTCTCCACATATTATCATTGGGCCTTTCCTGTAGTTGTACCAATCAAGCTATTCTTTGTTAAGCCACGATTCATATCTAATGTGATTGAGTATGTCTGCAGCCCCACATCGCCACCATACTCACCGACGTCTTCACCTGTTGACAGCCCTGCCTCTCATGGTTACAGCCCAACATCACCAACTTACAGCCCAACTTCACCAGACTACAGCCCTTCTTCTCCAAGTTACAACCCTCAGTCGGCTATATACAGCCCATTATCGGTGTATTCGCCAGGCAGTTCAAGATTGTCACCAGTCAGTCCTTACAGTCCTACATCTCCAAACTACAGGTGAACTATGTTGGTACACATGCTAAATAAGCTGTCCTCTGATTTTGTTAATTATCGCTATGTTCTCCACATATTATCATTGGACCTTTCCTGTAGTTGTATCAATCAAGCTATTCTTTGTTAAGCCACGATTCATATCTAATGTGATTGAGTATGTCTGCAGCCCCACATCGCCACCATACTCACCGATGTCTTCGTCATACTCTCCATCGAGCTCAAAATACAGTCCAAGCACTAGCAGGTAATGGTTTATCTTATCAATTTTCAGTCTTTGGGACATTATCCAGTAGTAATGTCTGGACATGGCATTCTGTCCGCTTTCAATGTGAAAGTCGAATTGTCTGATATCGTGTACTGCAGCCAAAAATGAAATGTTATTCAGGCCAGTTCCAATTGTCTGCTGTGCTTATCAAATGCTATTATTGAGTACTCTTTCCCAAAATAGTTTAGTTGAGTAGGCACATGCATCCTTCATGCACCATTGCTTAATATGTCCAGTGTCGGCCCAGATTACAGGCCTAAGTTCTCGTCAGTACAGGTGTCTTTACTAGCCTACGATGCTGGCTCAAGACCCTCGTGCCAAAAAAAAAACACTCGCGCGCACTTGGGTGTTGCAAAATGTGGATAGCACATGGCTCCTAATTAGATTAATTTTTGACTTATCTGCAGCCTAACTGCTGGATATTCTCCAAGTGCACCTGGCTACTCGCCGCCTTCTACCAGCCAGTACACTCCGAGCAACAAGGATGACAGGAGTAAGAAGGATGACGGGAACTGTTGCTAGGAAGCTCAAAGTAGGTGATTTCCTTAGTACAAATGAGATTTGCAAGGATTTTACGTGGATGGCGATTGTTGTATGCGGTGGCTTTTGGTTTGCTTTTTCATTATTTTGTTTCTTGTGACATGCTTTTGAAAGTTAAGATGCCGGCATATCCATTTGCAGAATATTATCTCAGAAAGAGTTGGAAGGAAATGCGAAGAATTTTCGACTTACCGGTAGGCATGTGTCTCCTCAGATGATATGCTATTGTTATTCAATCGATCTGCAGATGTTCTGAACCTTCGCCGGAGAAAGCGTCTAGTCATCATATTCTGGCAATGAAGCGGGAACCGTTGAAAGCGAAACCTCTTTTGGTTCCATCAGCTATATGTTGCGGCAATGTGTATATAAAATTGCATGTGTTGTTAGTTCAGGATAGACATATTAAACGAGTGAATTGAATCTATTTGGTTAGGCCAAATATAGGTCGATTGAAATTGATTAATTTGACCCGTTTTTCCCATTTCCATATAATACAAATTTAGTGACCTGTACTTTTTTCAATTCCTACGCAACCTTATTCAGGTTGCTAAAACCACTTTTATATTTTATTAAATTAGGGAACACTTATATCCAAATTAAGGTGAGAGCACAGAATGAGCGAGTGCCAGGAGAGTCAAGAGAGAATCATAGATGATGATTGGTCTAAATAAATTGTGAACTCATTTAACACTTGTATTGTTTTAGACTTTATTGATCTAAACCTATGTGTGATCTATTTATTGAATGTGATTAACTAAATTAACAGCTAAAGATATTAAATATGGATTAAAAAATAAGACGTCCGTCAATATAGACAATACTATTTCACTGTCTGTAACAGCAGACTAGTATCGAGTCAAGTAATCTTATTCGGTATTGAATAACAAAATGTATCCTCGCGATCTTGGTTGCGCCAAGCGATCATTGTATCAACCTGGCATCAACGATAAGTTTTTTTGCTACTGCCATAGAAAACCTGCCAATTGTAGATTCTGTCTTTGAACCGCAGAACCTACTGACATTGTGCCGTCCGGCATCACTAGTTGCTTAGAACTTGCTTCAACGATAAGGTTTAACACTCCATGTTAGTAATAAACCACAGTTTACCCTTTTTCCTCTCTCTACACACTTCATTTGACTGATTTTCATTTATTTGTTGCTTCCCCGAAACTTCTTGCAGAAATCCAAAGGTTTGGCCCATGGCATCAAATGAGGAAGTTTAGATAACTGTTGAATTGGGAGACTCTTCGATCGCAAGATCAATACCTTTGATATCAATCAAAAACTTAAGTTTGATAAATGGATAGAGATCACACACACACATATATATATATATATATATATATAAAGATCTTGTAAACATATGTGGCATATGTGCTGGGTCTATTCCAAATGGTTACCAACGCAACTCAAGTGTTTATATCCTCAAGTTTTCATTTCCAAGCGATTGAAATAACTTCCTATCCCTTTTCAAATTTTAGACAAAAGCTAAACTATATCATTGTTTGCTTGTAAAATGGCTTCTCTCTCTCTCTCTCTCTCTCTCTCTCTCTCTCTCTCTCTCATCGAAAAGAACAAGCATAATATCTTTTATTTTCTTTTGCTTTTTCCATGCAACCTTCGCAATCGAAAACAATTTTCTACTTTTGAGTTAATTTTATTTTCATTAATTTGTTGTTAATTCACCAACTGGCTTGCGTTTTCTATTAAGGATTCATAAAAGTGCTTGCCTTCACTTTGTAAGTTATTTCGCAATATATTCTGATCATCAATAAACTTCAGCGTTTTTAGCAGTAACAAGCATGAGAAAACAATTCATTTACTAGGAAAATGTTTTGAGAGCAATAATGAGTGTGCGATCAAACAAATGGGGCTAAATACTTTTTGAATCATACTTTTTATTCAAATCTTCAATGTTTTTCTTCTGAATGTCATTCATTTTCATACGATACAATTAGCATTTTTCAGAGTCAAACAAATTACTATTAACATATATAATATAATTCATAGATTATAAGAACTCGCGCAAAATGAGTCGTGGATGTAACTAACGAGAATTTTCTTGATTATAAGTTGCAATATGACGCTCGAAGAAGTACATGGTCTATTCTTTCACTAGAAAAGGAGAAAAAAAAAACACTTTTTCTGCATTTGCTGCCTTTGCTCTATCCTCATCTGAACTTTATTCCAGCCCAAAATATCAGCCGGCTTTTCCCTGATACTTCACTGGATCCTTAGGCTCTTCAACCTGGAGCATAAGAGAATAGTGAGCAAATATACTGTCAAATATAACTAATGAAATTCAGTTCCGTTTGTTTAGTAAAAAATGAATAATCAATTTAAAGAATTATTATTATTTAAATGATTGTATATTTCCTTTGATCAAGTCAATTATCTTTTTGCTGTATGATATATTTGTGGTTCATTTGTAATTGTAAGCAATATATTCAAGAAAATATTTTTAAATATATTATCTTCGATGAAATAAATATACTCATTTCGGAACAAAATGCAACTTCACATTAGCACTGAGAAAAAGATTGGACACACCGCAATTCTCTGCTTCTTATCCACTCAATGTGTTACGCTACATTCAATAGCCAATAGATGAAAACTTCAACAAGTCATGAAGATGTCGAGCTAAAAACATCGGCCACTAATTGAATCTCAGGAGCATACATACATCACTGGACTGAAAAGGAAGATGACCACGACCAGAAGAACAGAGTATATAACTCAATATAAAACGTCTTCAGGATACCGTGTGATTTGCAGATATCAGAAATAATAACTGTTAATCTGCAGAATAACCCTAGAAGACGTATATATATATATATACCTTTGCTCTTCGTCCGTGAAGGCGCTGCAACCCTTGCTGCTTGGTCCTCCGAGTTTTCGGTAATTCGGCAAGGGGACCTGCCCAGACTCGATCTGGTTCACATCTTCAACGAGCATCTCATAGTGTCTCTTCACGTCCTCCACGCTCTTGTTTCCACCAACTGCTCTCGCCAGATTTTGCCAGCGGTCGGGCGTGTCCCTGTCGTATATCGCCAGCGCGTTCTCGAACAGCTTGTTTTGCTTCGCCGTCCATGTCGAGCCTGAAGTCATCTCTAGTCGTTTTCCTCTTTTTGGTGGAAAGAGAGGTTTTCTGATTCGAAGCTTTAGTGAAGGACGGACAGAATGGGAATGGTATGTGGCAGAAGTGAATGGATGGTGTTGCTACTGCGGGTGCATCTGCCCTTTATATACTAGTGTAGAGAGAAAGATATGGGCTCAAAAGGTCAAAAAAGGAAAATGGTTTGTTTTGAGATCACCTTTATTGAAAAGGTAACTCTGCTATAGAGGATCAAGAAACATCACATCCATTAGAAACTGCAAATCAAAAAGAGTAAGTGAGTAATGAATTTCGAGATAATCGGTCATTT
This sequence comes from Melaleuca alternifolia, assembly GCA_019926035.1. Lineage (NCBI taxonomy): Eukaryota > Viridiplantae > Streptophyta > Magnoliopsida > Myrtales > Myrtaceae > Melaleuca > Melaleuca alternifolia. The sequence goes on from JAGKPW010000016.1 coordinate 1,789,839, forward strand.
TCTGAGCTGGATCTTCGCACGTGCCGCGCGACAGCAACCATCGTGAAAACTTTCCATTTTTCCACGACTGCTTAGCCAGAGAGAGAGAGAGAGAGAATGCAACAGCGATAGCAGATCTCGTTAAGTACGAGCTAATCCATCTGACAGCTGAGTTAAAATCCTACACTACGTGACATACTCGTTCGTTCATCAGGTTGATTCGCTTCTTCATTGCAAAACAGGGCGACTTCTTTTCGTTAAAACCTACGTGGCTTCTGCTTAACTTTGCAGATAATAACAATGCTGCGTCATTGGGTTTAGAGGATCAGGCTTGAACTCCAAGAAAATCTCCTTTTTAACCGAAAAAAATATGTTAGTACCATTATTTTTTTTCTCACTTTATTCAGTAGAGGTAAACCCTCTGGCGTTGCACCATTTTCTTTGTTATCTTTTGCACGCACGTTCACGACAGCCTCGCCTCCCTCTCTCACTCTCTCTTCCTTATCTGGAGTTAGGGCTAGATATAATAACGCGTCGGTTACCATTAATGTAGGGTCCGTTATCGGAATTCTCGAAGTGAATGCGGATTCATTTTACTTCCTATCAACTCTTTTTTAACCTCAACTTGTGGCATTTCTTTAACGTAAGAACATGCTGTGCGTGATCTTCGATTCTTAGCCACAAAACTGCATCGAACTTTTCCAAGATTCACGCCAGTTTCCACACTCGAACAAAGCTCGAATGGCGTTTCCTTGATATCGGGCTACGCGGACACATGAGGCTTGAACCCCGCGAGAGGGTCTTCTTCTTTGTTAGATCCAACACATCACGAAATGTAAACTACAAGTCAAATAATTTGTAATTTAACCAGATAATTGGATATGTAGAATACACGTATGTACGTAAATTCAGGGACAGAGCTGGAATTTTTCTCGACGGGATCCATGATGTAAGGATACGATCAAGTCAATGTAAGCGAAATATTGATTACTCTTAAATAAGCAAATGGAATAAGCATACTTTAGCCATGATGCACCAATAAATCCACTTAATAGACATCTTCAATTGAATAAGCATGAACACATAATTAATGCCTAGTGTGGTATTTGGTGTCTTCCAATGTATTTGTCATGCTACCATAGAAAAACCTTAGATTGATAGAGAGTCACAGGTTTAGGGTTGACCCAATCTCCTAATTTCACGTTTTTGCATATTAATGCTTTTTACTATCAAAAAAGCGTTATCTAACTACACAGATTCTGTCTATTTCTAGATGGATAAGGGCTTCTCGCAATAATCATCTGATCGCTTGAAATATTATTCCAGAAATTACTAGAATTGTGACAAGTGGATCATATTAAGTTACCTTATGGGGAAAATCAACATAATATACCATTTAAGTATGAAGAAAGTGTTTGAAGGGAAATATTTGATAAAGTACACTAGTCGCAAAAGTGATTGAAGACGGAAAAAAAAATTGAGATTTCCTAAAAGTAGAGGTATATCTTTGCTTTATATTATCTATACATAATTTTATTTAACAGTCAACCTGATCAAATTCAAATACAAAAAATTGATTAAAATGTGGTCTTAAGGATCTTAGTTTATCTATACTCCTAATTGACATGTCAAATACTAGAAATTTGTATTTCAACTTCACTTGTTTACCTAGACAATCTATCAAAGTGTCTTTTTAAGATATATTCATATATACTATAGAATATTTATATTTCATCTATAGACATGGACAACATGTGCGGTATTAGTTGACAAAATTGAAATATGATTCAGTTACTGTTGCAATTTACGTTAGCGTTGCCATGTTTCTCCATGATTGATGACAAACTCCATGAATTTACTTACAGTCAAGTTAATTTATCTATTACAAAGATGTATATATAGGTAAATAGACATGTCTGAAGCTCATGACTTACAAGTCTAATGAAGAGAACTTTGTCAAATCAATAATTGAAAATTTTATGTGATTGACAGCATGGTTTCTAAATAACCTTAGAACTACTTTGACTGATTTTGTCTCATTTCTCGTGGTTAAAACTTTTCTAGTATTTGAAATATTTCCTATTTTACTAGAATCCTTATACAAAGTGTACTGATATTTTCTTTTCATTCTTAAAGTTTGTAATTGTCTTTTTTCTTCGATTTATTTAGCCGAAAATGAATAATTTAGACTTGAAGTGATTGGTCAATATAAAATATTTTCATTATTGATGTTTTTTTAATTTAAATATTTTTATGAATGACGAAAATATTTTTCATTTATTCAATTTTGTAGATCATATAAGAGATTACATTCTGGAAAATATTTTTCAAATCATTCATTTTTCATTAAACAAGCATGCCTTACAAAATTTAGAAGGCAAAGCAATGCCAAACACCCAGCATCGTTCAAGACTAAAATGTCAAAAAGCTCCTTATTAGGGACTAATAAAGTGAAAAATTGCATGAACTCATGATTGCTAACTCCAGGCGAACAACGGCTGACAATGTTTGAAAGCCTTCGCAAGCAGAGACTCAATGAATCTCCAAAACAACATTTGATTACATGATGAAACGATCGGACTTCATGAAGAAGAAGAAGAAGAAGAAGAAGAAGAAGAAGAAGAAGAAGAAGAAGAAGAAGAAGTGAATGCAGCAAGTAAAGTTCCTCCGGATCGAAATTTGATCAATATGCAGCTGGGTTCATGATTAATGCAGATCAAATCACATTCATTGCTGTTCATAATTCGTGAACGAAGCATCAATTAGGTGCTGATTGAGTTTGCCCTCCAGCAGCATAATTGTGGATGAGGATTTGCGAGGAAATCGAGTCATTAGCTCTGCGATCTCTTCCTGGGTCCAAAATATTGTCCATTGCTGAGGCAACTGCAGTGATTCTATTGTGGTCAAGCTGAAACAAAGAAGGATTAACAAAAACGAGAAAATAATAAATTATTGACCCCAGGAGAACTAAAACTACAATTTACTTTTTTAATGGTGGCCATGCCATAGGCAAACCCCAGGCCATGGAAAAATGCAATATTAACAGTTGGAGTAAGAAAATTTTGATATTGGCGTATTTCGTGTACTTTCTTGCAAGTGTATAATATAAACAGTTTGATGATTTTATTCTGCCAAGAGAAGAGAGTTGTTCCTCTATCAGTTCTTGGTTGTTATTGAGAATTCACTGAATAGGAAATATCATCAACTCGAGTTTCGCTGAGATAATTGTCACAGCCAATCATCTACGTTAGCCCATGAACTCTCTTGCTACTGCTTCTGTGGTTGACATTGTTGAAAGTAACAACTGCAACTTTTAGGATAGAGGAGCGAGCCTTTAGGATAAATGCTTGTGCTAGAACGCTTATCATCCACGTCCGCTAGCCAGTAAAGATCCTTCGACATCCTCCTTTCTTGTCCAATACTTTAAGGGCATCCTATCATTGTCAGTGGCGGTTGGCCATCAGATTGCTAGTTGGAGACTGATTGGTTCGCCTTCTCCCTAGTGTAAAAGCTATGTCCTATATTGCCATTGGTTCTTCGTGACTGAGACTAGATTCTGAATGCATTCAAGAACGCTTGATAATGAGTGGGAATCCATATCCCTTTTTCTTCTTTTTCATCTAGAATGCTTTAGATTGATTGGACCTGCGATTATCAGATGTGGGATAACCAAACCAAGTGGCTAGCTCAACTTGGGATGATTGATTAAGAGATTTGAATACAGGGTCCTTTGTGCACAACGTTGGAAATAAGTTTACTGAGTGGCCTGAAATACAAAAGTTTTCATACTCTAACCACCAGGATCAAGTATCAAACAGCATATGTTTCCCTTATAGTTCAACATAACTTGGAGAGATCGGGTCCCCACGGTTGTCTATATATGAACTCATATACTTTTTTCATGCTCCTATATGTCTGGACATATGCTTTTCTTATAATTAGTATCTGCTTATTGTTTCGTTCAACATTACTGAGTGGCCAGCTTCTTCCACGCTTCATGTATTCACATAGGGAAGGGGCAAAAGATTTTGCTTGTAAAATGTTCGGCAGGTGAGAATCCTGGCACAGGTCATGGCAAAGTTGGTTTTCTGATGAAAGCGACTTTTGTGCCATGGCAAAGTTGGTTTTCTGATCGATGACAATGACTTCTGTTCTCTGATAAGGACCCCAGTGAAAGGCGATACTTTTAGATAAATCGTACTGCATTTCAAATCCCTACCGATGATCCAAAGAATGTGGACAAATTGATCATTACAGAATCCATTCGTTTCTCTCTCCCGAGCTTTAAGGATTTTGTCCATTGTTCTTGTGGTTCACCTTCCAGGATAAGGCAATTGTCTGTGGCACTCATAGTCTGATTGATGTGCCATAAGGGATTGTTTGAAAATGAGAAGAGCGTAACTACACCTGTCAAATGCACTGAAATCACATGAATGTAAATTGGTATGGAGGAATCAGTGTCGTGTGTAAGTTCAAAGTAAGAATCGTTAGTTTTGGTAAAATGTTGTTAAAGGCAAGTAAATGCATCAAGCAAGTTAGTTACCCATCAATATAATAAATGGATGATGAAAAAAGTTAATTGGGGTGGGGGTGACGCTGACAAAGGGAAATGTCGGAAGAATGTTATATTGGGAGAGTACTTAGTGAGATTGTAATAAACCCCCTCTAGTTAATCCACTTCACAATTAGAAAGGGGTACGCAAAAAAGGCTGGAGGGAAGGTGTAACATGATTAAGAACATGCAGTCAGCATTTGAGCCTGACAACAAGGATGGGGAGGACCATCTTGGCAATTCCATTGGAGGCATCCTGGTCAAATCTTATAAATAAAGAAGTATTTGGCATTCATCATGTAATTTTTCCTATATCATATGGTTCAACAATTATACCTGCAACCTACCCATGGGTAGCCCAGCTGGTTAGGACGAACTCGGGCTTCGTTGAGGTCTTGGGTTCAATTCTCCGGGGAAGCACCTGTGATTTAAGTGGGGGCTATGGCGGTAGGTTGCTGTGCTAGTCTCTCCAGAGAAATAGTCGAAGTGCACGCAAGCTGGCCCAGACATCTCGGTTATCAAAAAAAAAAAACAATGATACCTGCGTGCTTCTTATTAAAAATATTGCAGCTGGGAAGGGAGTTATGGCAACTTCAGGACTTACGAATTTATCTTAAGTTTTTTTTTATCGTTTCATACATATGAGTGAAAAAATTTCACCAAGACTGCTAGAAAGTTAACTACAAGGGAAAGAGCGGAATGTTTTATTTATTCATTATTAATCCAGCTCTGTGTACCCTTACCTGCATCTTCTTCTGAAGTGAGCTTGAATCCGTCTGCATCACTCGATGAGGTTACTTTGTCTTTGATAAAGAGTTCCTCAAGTTCAGTGATAGCTATGCAAGAAATGTTGTAATAACTGCGAATGCTTGTCCTATTCTGTTAACAATCGTAAAATCATTGTGGCGTCAGTTTCAAAGGGCAGGGTGATTGCTAGTCAGGGAACTCTTCAACCTACCATCATTCTTTTTTTCTTTTGTCAAAATAACCTATCACCCCGATATTTCGAATCCTTATCATCCTAGAAAAGGTGTATGGCATAAAGTAGTTCCCTCGGAATTGTTGTTTCACTTTCATGAGCTTGAGAGATATTGCTGTTGGTTGTGTGGTCCTTTCCCTACAAGTTGGAGCAACCCATCTTTGGCTCCTGATAGGTAGATGAGCCAGCTTAGATTCTTATCACGATAGGCAAGGGTCGGTCAACTATCCCTGCTTAATTAACGCCTTTGAAACTGATGCCACAACCTTTCCTAGTGGGAAAGTTCTTTACAGGGACCTATTGTTTACCTTGAGCCTTTAACAAAAGTAATGCTGGAATAATTGCCAAAAGAAAAGGTGAAACTATGAATAGAATGGGAATCTCATGTCTACTCTACTTATGGAAACGAAATGTCCTGTCACGGTACCAAATCACAAGGAATATGCAAGATGAGAGATCTTTTCTTTGCTGATTGATGGAGCGATGGTACTCTCCTCCTACTTTGGTGCTGGAATCATGAAAGTCCACATTCGAAATGCGTGGCAAGATTGGTAACTTTATAAAAGATAAAAAGGAAGTAAAGAAATCAGCTGAAGTCCTAATTAGAACTGCTTTGTGTTTTATGCATTCCAATCATCTTTCTTTTTCCCTAATATTATGCTGATCAGGTGCATTGAACTGTTAACAAGAAGAGCAAACTCGAAGAGCCAGGTGACATGGAAATGGAACAGAACATATTTTTCAGGCTGTAATACAATTTATTGGTTTTGAATCTGTAACTTGATATTGGCCTCCATAAGATTGTTCCTTATGACATTCTATGCCGTTTGAATGGACACGGATCTTTACGTGGTGCCTACTTGCATCTTGTTACAATATGAAAGTTGATGCTTGACATTAGGTCGGTGAGGACATCTGTATAAGATTGTACCGGGGAAATCATAGCTAATAAACGATGAAAAAATATGAGCCTCAACATGAAGGATCATCATTTACCCAGTGTGTTGCTATGTAAATTTCGTGAGCTATTGCACCAACCTCTATGGGGGCCCAACTCATGTTTATTTCAGTTGCGCAGGCTCGAGTTGGAAACTTGGCTGGTGTAGTGGTATGCAAACCTTTCAATCTGCCTCAGACAAGACGCAGGTAAACATACGCATGGAACGGATTTTGCTTTTTGCTCATCTGCTGCTGCTTGATGGCGTTGAGATTGTGAATATGGGGAATCATTCTTTTCTTCATCCGATTGATCTCAGATGATGTGTAACTAAAATTTTGGTGAAGCACGACGGTAATCCTATAAAAGTTTGCTCATTTGATAGTTGCTAGCAAACGATGTTGCTGATGAAATTATCTTCCAAGCCACAGCCAAACTACGGGCTAAAAGATGGTTATGGGCTTATTCTACCTACCCATGATGCAGAAGAAGCTGCTCTGGAAATTTATGCGATAGAAAAGGATGGCCTGCAATTCAGATAGGCTGCACATATCATCGATTACGGTCTTAGGCATTAAAACCGAAACTGAAGATGTTGCTAACGCCGAACATGAATGACCGCGTAAAGCATAAGTGACTCAGTACATTTCCGACTTGCGAATGCTCCGGTGCCCGATGGCAGTGAAGCGGCGACGCCCCGTATTCGTGATCAACCTGTTCTGCAGGCAAGCCAATGCCGACGATTGATCATCGAACCAAAGAGTACATCTTTGGTGGAGTTCCAAAACGATCGCGACTCTTTTCGATGCGGAACTTCCTCGAATGCCCGGTTTAGGAATCATGTGGTACACAGAAAGATGCTTTGAAAGTCGGAAGCAGGGGCAAGATTCTGTGCAAAAACCATGCTGAGGCCTGGCCGAACAGACCGAGCACAGATCAAAACTATATTTTGAGGGCTCAGATATGAAACCACATGCAAGGCATCGCTTGATGTAGCTATGCAGGAACTAGAAATCCAATGGAACGAGAAATGTGAAAGCGAAGCTCCTTCAAGTATGCCCAATTCGATTTGTCATGCCACTAAGTGCAAATAAGTCTTCACGCGCTCAAATTGTTCCTTTCTTTGATCCATCGTGCAAGGTCATCCCCCCAAATTCCTGCCATCAATAAGGCGTTGCATTCATGATCCGACACTTATTTCACGTAAAATGTATAATTTGAAAATTTTCAGGATATAATTGCTCGAAATAACTACTCGAAAAAATATTATTATTATTATTATTATTGATAATAATATATGTCTAGATACCCTTTCAGCATGATATAGAAACCTTTATTTAGTCATTTGTGTAAGAATATAAATTACTATTTTAAAGAAATTATTTGTCGAATGATCTATAGTATATTAAACAACAGACATGCCGTTGACCACACTAATTTTGAGCTTGGGCTTTGACTATGCTGAAGGGAAGGAAAATGAGTCTCCGGCCCATCTACGTTGGCCCAATTACACACCCGAAAAAGAGCCGAATCTAGCGAACGGCAGCGGGAGCGGGAGCGGGAGTGAGTCAGCATCGTCGCGCCTTCGAGCACGGCTCGGCTCGGACACGTCACCAAATCACGCGGGCGAAGGTTGGATTGGCGCACGTGCCTGACCCCGTGGAGGCCCTTAACTTTTCGTTTTCCCTCTATCCTGAACTAATGCATATCTAACTTTTCGAAAAGCCCAATTGATTAAATTGAATTCTAATCAATCTATGGTCCTATATTACTCTGTTCCCAATTCCTATCGACACAGCATTCTAATCAATTCAATCATGATCGTGTTTTTTATCACAAGAAGATATGATTCAATTCGCATTTAACGATGAAATACATTATTTATCTTATTATACAAGATTAAATTAAAGGTATGCAGAAAAAATAAAAGGCTATGAGCTAGAAAATTCTTGCGTGCACGGGCGCAATCGGAAAAAATTTCAATTTTGTAAGATGTTGATGATAATTACATAAAATCTAAGTAATTAACGGTTAATTATGATTAATCCCATGCACATGGACTCGACGAGGTTTTCGCTTCGTATTCCTACCATCCGAAATGAAAAATTAAAGAACGACAAGGAGCGAGACCACGAAGGTTTTCCTTCCTCGGACAACGCTACTTCAACTCTCTCTCTCTCTCTCTCTCTCTCTCTGGTCTATACACCATTGTTATGGTCCGACGAGCTCGTTCTTCGTTCCTTGTACATCAGATCGATAATGGCATGTCACAGGAGCTTCACCTCCGGGCTCGATTTCAGCTCGCTTTCGCTTCTCCTCTCCTTATGATTCCCTCATTTCCCCACTCTTTATTGTTTGATGCTTCGATGCCCGTCTCATTCCTGTAATCGATTTTCTGTTCTCCGCTTCGTGATCTCAGCGCCTTTTGCTTCCGTTTTACTTCAGCAGACGGTGTGGGTGGATCTTGCTTCACTTTCCTGCATAGTCTGAAAAAGAAAATCGGGTTCTAGATTGCGTTCCCCCATATTTAGCAACTCCCGTTCTTCTGGGGAATGCGCTATCTGGAGTTGTCTTCTTTGTTTTCTCGAGGAACGTTGATCTGGGTCTTAAGTAGAAATGACTTTAGCTCGGCTTGGTCGCCAAGCGAAAAAGCCGCACGGTTTATGTGTCAAGATGACGGCAGTGGCCGTTCTAGGGCTGTGTTTCATATTCATATGGTCCATGTTCTCATCGTCTTCCTCTTCCGTGACCACTCGGAGAGAGAGCTTCGATGACATAAACGAGCCAATATCGGCTGATGCGGGGGTTGTTAGTAAGTCTGGGACTCAATCGGAGAAGATAGAATCGGCGAGAAAGGAGGAAAGTAAAGAGGCTAATAAGGTGAAATCCGAGTCTAATTTGGAAAGTAAGGACCGGAAAGTAGTGGACAACGAAAATTCTTTGTCTGATGATGTTCATGGATCGCAAGAGAGAAATGAAAAGCAGGTGGTTAACAAGAGGAAGGAGAAGGCTGATTCAAAGTCACCCAAGGTAAAGAGGGAAGAGGAAAAGGCAGTTGATGTATCTGAGGATGGAGAGTTGCAGAATGAGAAGGATGATGAGAATGGAGAAGAAGAACAAGAACTGGTGATGGATGGCAAGGAAGATCAAGAAGGTGTAAATCAAGAAGGAGAGTCCAATGAAGAGGCAGAAGCAGGTGCAGATGTTGTTGAATCAACGGATCAGGAAGCTACAGAGAAAGTGGAAGAAGAGAATGTTGGATCAAAAAGTACGGCAAAGAAGAGGAAGATTAAGGGTCCAGTATTTGATCCCAAAGCACACTATAGTTGGAAATTGTGTAGCACGAGGAGCAAGCATAATTACCTTCCTTGTATCGACAATGAGGGTGGTTTGGGAAGGCTCCATAGTTATCGGCATACGGAGAGAAGTTGCCCAAGAGCACCTCCAATGTGTTTAGTTCCTCTTCCTCATGGGGGTTATGAGACTCCAGTCAGGTGGCCAGAGAGCTCATTGAAGGTGAGAACCATGATCTGATGGAACTTTTCAGTTCTTCTGAGCCAAGATATGCTCTAGGCTAATGTGCAATCTCTTGCAGATATTCCATAAGAATGTGGCACATCCAAAACTTGCTGAATTCATAAAGAAACACAATTGGGTGAATGAATCAGGAGAGTATCTTATCTTTCATACAAACCAGTCTGAACATGGAGGGGGTGTTGTTCACTACCTTGAATTTATTGAAGAGGTAAGCATGAGGTCTTTAATTCTGCTTATGCCATGTGACTGCTTAATTTTGAAACTTTAGTTAATGCCATAACTTGTGCAAGCAAATTTTCCTTTCTTATGGATGATTCCATCTGTTATCCTGTAGTTCAAAATTCCTTTCATTGCCTTCTTTTCTGGGTGCATGTGACGAGGTCTTACATTTTCTACTTTTATAAAGGAGCTATTAGTCCTTTGTGTTTTTCTTTCTCTTTTTTGTTTCCTGACACAAACACCAGGTCCAAAGGGCCTAGTTGAACTGTGCCTGTTAAAACTATGGTGGATTGTGTAATTTTGGACGGAAGCATCTCTGGGGTGCACATGCTAACAAAGGCTTCCCTGCCTTTCAGAATACATTGGTCGGATTATCACATTGTTACATTTTATACATCTTTACTAAAATCATGCGGTTGGGAACTGTCTTTAAGTTGGACTGAGCACACTTTTAAAAACTAGTAATTGCAGGAAAGGCCACGAGACTTTCCATAGTGATGCTGTAATTCATTTGTTTCAATATTTATGTTTAATCTTTTCTGTTCTAATGGTTAGCAGCAGTAGCATCTAAATGACGGTTCACTGATGCCCTCACAAGGGGTCTCCACCTTATCGCTGCCAAAGACCTGCATCTTCAGTACTTTATTACTCCACCTTCGTCCCTTCTGAATAATTCAGGATCTTACCTCAACACTTCACATTCGAGCATGACGATCTCCTTGAGAGTGTAGCCCACAATCCTGTCGACCAGTTAATCAAATGTCAATCTATATTCATGCACATATCACAATAAGAAAAACTCTGATGTTTAGGCAAGAGCAGCCATACTGCTTTCATGCAAGTTTAATTGCTAACCTGGCAATAGTTGGTTATTCCAATATGCATAAACATGTCAGGCCAGAACATTCTGATTTGCAACAACCATGATGCTTTATTTGCTATATGTTTGCAAGCTACTGTGCTATTTATCCATAATGCTGGGCTGTTAATCACCTTGGAATTTGATCTGCATTTATAGATGGTACCAGATATTGAATGGGGAAAGAACATACGTGTTGTATTGGACATCGGGTGCACCGATTCAAGCTTTGTTGCTTCTCTCCTTGACAAAGACGTGATAGTTTTATCCCTAGGCTTGAAAGATGACCTTGTAGATTTAGCTCAAGTTGCTCTGGAACGTGGTTTTCCAGCAGTAGTTACCCTTTTCGGAACTAGAAGGCTTCCTTTCCCTAGCATGGTTTTTGATGCCATACACTGTCAAAGCTGCAATATACCATGGCATCATAACGGTTTGTTCTGTTTCTCTTTCTACATTGGTTCTTTATCTGTCACATGCAATTTGTACTATTGTCATCAAAGTAAACTTTCCTTTGTTCCGACTGCAGGGGGCAAGCTTCTACTGGAGATGAACAGGATTTTGAGGCCCAATGGGTACTTTATTTTGTCGAGTCGGCATGAGAGTGTTGAAGAAGAAGAAGGTTGGTTTCATCGCTGTTTTAGTGATGTGTGGGCAGGTCAACTTTAGGTTTTCATGGTCCATTTTGCTGTTTCAACTGCTGTCCACTGAGTTCAATTCATTCTTGAATGCTTAATAGTTGAAGTAATAGATTCATACTTTGCCTCTTCCATTTTTAGATACTTAAAGGGGTGTCAATTAATATTTAGTGCAAAAAATGAAGACAACTGACTTTCCCTCAACCCCACCCTGCGCAAATGCTCTACTCCCTATTTAATCCCTATTTGTGCCGTCTGAAATGTTTGTCATGCCTTTCTTGTCAACTAGAAATGAGGCATTCTCCTTTGCAGGCTAGCTGTTCCAGTTTTTGTCATGCTGCGTCACACAATACAAGAATCCTGTTCTTCTTTTTTTGGATAAATAAAAGGGCAGAGTGAGAATCCTCGTTTTGATTACTTAATGTATTAACTTCTTTCAGCCATGTCCACATTGACTGCATCTATCTGTTGGAATATACTGGCCCATAAAACTGATGAAGACAGTGAAGTGGGTGTGAAGATATATCAGAAGCCAGAGTCAAATGATATATATGATTTGAGGAGGAAGAAATACCCACCTTTATGCAAAGAAAATGAAAACCCAGATGCTGCCTGGTAAGCTGGGATGATCCGTTGATAATACATAGCTTCCAGTACTTATATTTAATTTCACTCCATTGTTTGCTGGTGAGTCTTTATTCACTGAAAGTAAGATATAAGGGCTATATATAACTCAAAAGCAGCTGAAAATACCCGTTTTTCTTTCTACATGTGTGGTTGAAATTAAGCACTCTTTTATCAGGGACTCTATCCACTGGTAACTTAAAACAATTTGGAGCTTCCCTCACTTATGAATCTTTTATCCTTTAAGCTTGCAAGTGGCTACCAGAAGACACATAATTGAAATTGAATTGATTTATATGATGTTGTGGGAGCTTCATATATTCAAATTAGTGGGAGTGCATCCGATTGAGTGGCAAAGATTTTTGGACCTTTTTTTAATTGCTGAAACAGTGCAGCATTATTGCGAGGCAACAGATTGATTCCATCAGTGGTGACTTCCCAAAGTTGTCTTTACCCTATTATATTTTCATAACCTTAGGAGTCATCTGCATGTCACCAGCAACAAGCAATTCTAGTAACGATAGGCCCATGCCAAACCAAAGGACCAGATGGAAAATATAATGTTGCCTAGAGATGTGATGAGAAAAGGTTGTGGAAGAGGTAATAGCATAGAAAAGTCTGCTTAAGATGGTTCAGCACCTACGGTGATGGTGGAATTTGTACTATCCAATTGTCACAAATTATCACAAAGAAAGGGGTCCTTTGAACTTCTGCCCTTATTATGTTGTGTACTTTTTGTAAGGACAGAAGTCCAGACCACCCCTTGGTGAAAATTGGAGACAAGGAAGTCCCTAGGAGCAAACGTTTCTACTACTGTGGATCCATTCTGAAAAAGAGAAGGAAATAGATGGAGATCTCCTCCATAGAGTACAGGAGGGATGGATGGAGTGGACAAGTGCATGTGGGGTTTTGTCCAAATGAATGCCACACAGGTTCAAGGGGAAATTCTACACATTGACAGTAAGGCCAGCAATGCTTTATGGCACTGAGTACTGGGCGGTTAAGCAATGACATATGCACAATAGAAGTTTAGCAGACATGGGATTGCTTTGTTCGGTGTGTGAGCAAATCAGTATATATAAGATAAAAAATGAAGCTGTTAGAGAAAAAGTAAGTGTAGCTCCAATTAAGGATAAGATAAGAGAAGGCCGTGCAAGATGAATTGGCCATGTTGAATGAAGGCCTTCAGCTGTCTCAGTGGGGTGATGTAAACAAGGATTAGATACATCGTTTAAAGGGTAGGGTAAGGCTTATAAGCACGTGGAAGGAGACAATAAAGAACGATTGTGCAACACCTAGAGCTCACAGAGAATCTAACAAATGATCGAGCACAATAGCATTAAAGAATTCATACTACTGACCCGACTTAGTGGGATGCGGCTTGGTTGTTCTTTTTGTTATTATTTATTTATTTATTTATTTTTGGAAGGAGGTTATAAGGGGGATCACAACACCAATTGCCATTGCAAGAAGACCATAGTCATTCCATCTGAAAATTCCGTTCTTCCTCACATCTTTTATTCTCCAATTTACTAGCTCATCTGCAAATCATTATGTTGCAAGTGTTTTCAGCTGCTAAATTGTAAATTCTTACATTAATTGATAGGTATGTTTCCATGAAAACTTGCTTGCACACCATTCCAGCAGCAATTGAACAGCGTGGAACAGAGTGGCCTGAAGAGTGGCCCAAGAGGCTTGAAATGTTTCCTGACTGGATGAATAATAAGGATAGACTGGTTGCTGACAGTAACCACTGGAAAGCTATTGTCGACAAGTCTTATCTCACTGGAATGGGTATAGACTGGTCCAATGTCCATAACATAATGGACATGAAAGCGATTTATGGAGGGTATGCAAGTCTTATCATTTATTGTATCTGTGTGAATAGGAGACAAAAGAGGATGTAGATGGTTTTTATGCACATTATAGACTGCTTGTTTTTTCGGCACAAAAATGGACATGCATGCATTTTATTCTAATGTGTGACTTATGATTTTGACGTCACAATATTACCATGCACAGATTTGCAGCAGCTCTCTCCCAGCAAAAGGTGTGGGTGATGAATGTGGTCCCCGTGCATGCTCCAGATACACTACCTTTCATATATGAACGTGGTCTCGTTGGTATTTATCATGATTGGTGTGAGTCATTCGGTACTTATCCAAGATCGTATGATCTTTTGCATGCTGATCATCTCTTCTCAAGGCTCAAAAACAGGTTAGAATGAACCTTTCCCTCAAGTGGCTTTTAGAATCTTTTATGGGATACTCATATTTGATGTGATACATATAGAGACTCCTGTATTCTACCTCGTCTTCTCAAATTAATTATCGGACAGTGCAGACTGAACCCTGCTTGGTCCTTGATAAATTGGAATTCTCCGGACTGTGGTTAACTATAGTAGAACTCAGGTTCTACTGAATAGGCTACGGCCTGTGCTTTCCATGGGATTTCTTTGTTATATTAATTGATAGATACTAGTTGTATTTTCTCACAAACAAACAAAACCTACTAAAGTATTTTGCGCAAAAATTGTGAGGTAGGATTTTTGTGCTTTAATAGAGTTGAATGCATCTTTGCTGGCCTTCTTTTCCTACATGAATTGGCCTTGATGGTGACAATAGAATTAATTGAACTAATCCATTCTGATGGTGCACCTTCCTTTTACAGGATCTATAGTACCTGTAATTGAAGAAAACCATCTCTTGCCTAATTTTTTTTTATCAGTCCATGGTATATTGAGACCAAAACTATATTGCACATGACTAAAAACTAATTGACAGATATAAAAAGCCTCCTAATTTGAACATAATAATGACATATAATGTAGCTTGTTGAGAATGCAGAAACCAAAAACCTTAAATTTTAGGTAATGAAAATCTCCTAGTAAAACTACTTAGCTCTTTTTTTAATTTCGTGTTAGCATGGGACCTGCCCTCTCTTCTAAGTGGTGTTTTGGTATCTTCACATTTTACAGTTGCCTCATGATCTTCTTGCTGCCCTCTCATGAGTCTCTTCTATTCATCATCAAGAATATCTTGAATTGACCAAATTGACTCGTTTTGTGCCCATCTATGGGTTATTAGATCTCTTTGCTAGGAGTAGCTATATGTTTTTCAACTCTCTTAAGTGATGCGAGAGATAAACTTTTGTCTATGTAATAGCACATAGAATCATAATCTAAATAGAAACAAAATTGATGATTAAATCACGTCATTCCTCCTCATGTATGAGCTTCCATCAAATAATAGAATTGGAAGAATGGAACTTACAAAAATTTCAACACCAAATAGCGAACCACAGAGGATGCTATCTGGCTAAATGGACCGAAAAATTTTAGGGGGTAGCAAACATACTCTTTTACGGGTGAGCAGGAAAAAAACCAATAGACGCAAAGATATGATGAAAAGAAGTTTGTAGAGAACAATGTCGAATTCATGATGTTGGTGATAGCTAAGTTAAGAATCAAATCCACTGATTGAGGAAATAATTGCCAATTTAAGAAAAGCAATGAAGTATTTGTTGAGAAAGTCAACTAATTGCTAACACCTCCCTAACAGGAAATAAACTGTTGAAAGCAATTGAGAGGATAATTAACAAAAAAACATAAAGGCCAATATGTAAACAGATCATCTGTCAAATATATGAATTCCATCCTATCAACAACGCAAGAAAGTAATGGAAATCCCACAACACAAGAATTTACGTGCTTCGGCAGGGGATATTTTTTGCCTACCTACGTCTACGGAAGATGAGATCTGTTTTACTAATTATTATGAAATGTGTACAACTGCTCTTCTTGCCCTCTCTTAATTAACCTTAGAGATATGTTTCGCCCTAAATAGTAAACAGCGGAACACTACATGGTACAAATTATAAAATTGCCCACATAACCTAAAATAGTAAATTTCCTCACATATATTCTGCATGACTGAACATAAAACACCCCCACCGGGGCGGCCCCCCCGACCCCTGCCCGCTCACCAGGGAGCAGAGCCCCTGTGCTATTTTATCGTTAGGGGCCCTTTCAAAACCACTTTATAATCTTTTGGATAACAAAATACAAGACATCAACCTTAACATTCATCTTCCTTCTAGAGTACTGTATCATTGTGATCCTTCCATAGTTTACTCGCAATCCATCACTCTATATCTAATGTGGCAGCGTCATTTAAGAAGAATGCAAGAAAGCCTATGCTTGCAATGACAGGTAAGCTTTTCTAGCCAAATAGAATCCTACGTCGCTTTTTAGAGGCAATCCTTAATCAGACGCTTTCATTATTATGTATATATTAGACATAAACCCATGCTTTACTTGATTTATCGTATAAATCAATTAAAATGGAGCACGGGATCTAAGTGTGAATGTAGTGTAATGTTAATGTATCTTTCAATGATAGAAGTATACACATACATAAACGGTTAAGTTTTGGAGCAACTGAAAAGTATAAAAATTTATTCAAATGCCCATCGTATTTCATATTTATATATCATAACAATTTATATGTACTAATAGTTTAATCCAAGAAGTCCTTTGTGTTGTGTTATTATGTTAAAAGCAAATAAGAGGAGTTACATAAGAAAGATGATTCTTATGGCATAAACATAAAATTTTAAGTAGGTGGTCAAATGTAATGGGCAAGTCATTAAATTGAAGAGGCCATAATGAATGGTCCATGGTGAGAGGTAAAATTACATACTTGGATGGCGCTTAGGTGGAGTTTTTATTCGTGGAGAATGCAGCAAATAAAATGTTTGCAATAAGGAGAAGGCCTTTCTAGCTCGCGAGAATCCCTCGTGTCATTGTGAGAGGTGACTCTTTTGAAGCACTGTTATAGTATTTTTATATATATAGATATAGATAGAGCTCAATCTACAGATGAATCTTATGATAAATTTTATGTGAGAACAAATTATTTTTCGTCCATGGGTTACATTCGATTTTTTTCCTGTCGCTGCTTTAAAGTGCATTGATGCCACGTTATGCGATGTGAAACCATCATGAACCATTTCTTCCTATTCAACTTTATGTGAAGCAATATTTTCATAAAGAGGACCCAATTTGAATAATGTTAGGCATATGAGGAATTGCAATTTTGTCTATCCTGTACTTCTCGTCTCACACAATTTATAGCATGGACTGTCATTATGCCATTACTTGAGATTTTTCGCTTAACCAGTTTGAGATGTTAGTTTATGTAGCAGATTCTGTCCTGCTGAGTTACTCACGATTGTTTATCATCTCCCATTTCTTGTTATTTTGAGGGGGCAATAGCTCTTCTGCAAATGTGAATCCATTTTGCTGAGCCCTGATGTCTGGACGATTGGCTTTTCTTTGTATTACTTTGTATAGGTTGAACCCGTTGACTTCAATACCTGTGTGGTTCTATAGCTTCCTTTTTGGTTCTTGTTCTGTACAGGTGTACGCAGCCAGTGGCTATTGTTGTTGAAATGGATCGAATCTTGAGGCCTGGAGGTTGGGCGATTATACGCGACAAGGTTGAGATACTTGATCCACTGGAAGGTATATTGAAAAGCCTGCGCTGGGAGATTCGGATGACTTTTGCTCAAGACAAGGAGGGCATCATCTGCGCACAAAAAACCACATGGCGACCATGAGGGCACGATTAAATAATCAACATTCACTTTAGGACTGTAGAAAGAAACACAGATTGCACCATACCCTAGGTCAACACACACCTAAAGCGCCTACGTTCCGCTTGCAGCCAATACAACCAGTGTCCCTGACCATACTTTTCATTATAGAAATCACCATCGAAGGTGAATTTTGCTCCCATTGTATAGAAGAGAAGCGCGATGCTCCCGTGACTTGTCGCGGCATATCATTGCTTGTTCTTGTTAACAGAATGTCATGCATACGTTCCATTTTTGTTTTTGCTTTTCTTCTGGGTTTCACAGCTGCTTCTGGGTTTTCATGGCAATGATGATTATCACTGCCGCTAACTGTACAATAGAAAAACTTGATGGGATGCCCTTTTCTGGACACACATTACTTTTAAAGACGTTCTTCGGTGACTCTTGAAGCAAACTGACTGCTTCATAACATTGCTCTCTCTCTCTCTCTCTCTCTCTCTCTCTCTCTCTCTAACATTCCTGGATCGTTATACGACAAATATAATAAAGGCGGTTTCAACGGTCATCCTTAATCCAACAGTAATTATTAAAATATAAGTCAACATTTTGATACTAATCAATAGGGTGGTTTTTTCAACAGGATACACTAGAAACTTAAAAGATGACCATTCTGCAACTCATCTTATTTTGTCCTTTTCATGTTGGAGCATCAGAACGACACGACCACTGGCCATCCTCGTTTGTGGGTGGATACGAGTTCACTGTCAAAGCACTTCCAATTTCTTATTTATGTAATCTCTCCCTTTTGACGCTTCAGTTTTTGTGCCGAATAATACACATTAAGAACAACGAGACGTCAGAACTTCGTAATAATTCTCTCTTCTCCTCCTCCTGATTCGTTCCGGCGATCAGTCAATCGTGTGAAAGTTAAGGAGAGTCCTTGTCTTCGACGCAGCTCATCATCGAACGTGACGATGCGAATTCAACGTCGAGGGAAGAGACGTTGGCTGGTGGCCAAGCATTGGACGGCCCCTTTCAAGACCTTCTCGCAGCACTAAAGACACCGTCCAACCTCGTGAATGCAAGATCTCGTCTCCGGATAAGATCAAGAAGACGACGACACAACATGTGATTGTCAGATCCAAAGCCCATATTACATTACATCCTCTCAATTTAATAATAGTACTGACCATGAAAAACTATCAAATGTCACTGTCTGGAGATAAGTCATGAGGTTTGGAAGATTTTGAGGAAAAATGCCACGACAAGTGTTGTAATTTTCATATATCTCTTGTTTGAGTGCAAATAATTTTTTTTTCAATCACTCGAGTATTATAATTTAATTATGATTTTTTTCTCAATCAATTTAGTGCTATTTAACTTTTCAATTAATCATTTAAGTGCCATAATTTTTTAAAGGGTTTCTATAAGTGCTATGCCACGTCGAAAATGAACTTTTTCCAAATAAAGTTAATACACAAACGATTGATTAGAAAAAATGGCGTTCAAGTGTATAATTTTTAAGAGCTATAGCAATCAAGTAATTGAAAATAAAAATATAACACCCAAGTTTTAAGAGTTATATCAATCGAGTAATTGAAAATAAATTTATAACACCAAAGTGAACGTTATACAAAAATTATAACCATGTAATTTTCATTTATTTTGTTTAACACTCAAATTAATTGAAAAATTAGTATCTTCAGCGTGCTTGTCTCTTTCATGTTATGAACTTATGTGTATCATGTGCATTGGAAATAAAAACAATATTTAAGTATTAAGCCATCCGCATGCTAGGAAGTTGGTTATCTCTATAGTCAATCTCTATTATGCTTTCTGCTTTTTCATGTCGAAATTTATGGTCCTTTAGTTATACGAAGGGTGGACATATAAAGTGAAAGTTGGCCATATACAGGGTAGACACTTAATGGGTGTTTGAAGGCACGCATCATCCATTGAAGAGAATTCGTGAATTAACAAGACAAAGACGGAATTTTTTTTCGGTGCTGGTAATCAGAGGACTCTTCGGGGCACGAATTCATGGCTGAGGAATGAAAGGGTCCCAAACTAGGTGATAGAAAGCGAGTTGTCGTCGCTCTAGCTGCTGGGTTTTAGAGTTAAAGGTGTAGAGAGAAGATTTACATGGTAAGTTGATTGACGTTGTAAGACGTGATTATGACGTGCACCCAGAGAAGAAGGGATATGTGATCTACGTGCGTCTCCGATTCAGCATCAAAGCGAAAGCGAGAGAGAGAGGGAGAAGGGTCCGAGCGTCCTGGCATGGTGGATACGTGGGTGTCTCTTGTGAAGAGCCGGCAGTTTTGTAAGCATATATGTGGCATTTACATTTTTCTCTTCTTACTTTAATTTCTCCCCAATATTTTACCCAGAGAGAGAGAGAGAGAGAGAGAGAGAGAGAGAGAGTTTTGGAGTGACGTGAATATTGCTTGTTGATGAGATTCCTGTCTGCTTGAGTTGAGATGGACGAGTGAATTCTTCTCCGCTTCGTTCTTGATTTCGCTGTCTGCTGCTGCCTTTCTTGTTCGCTCTTGGTTCGTTCGTCACCGTAAGCCTCTCAGTTTCTATGATCTTGCATTTTCTTTGCATTTCAAGTGCAGAGTAGTTCGTTCATAAGCGCAGTTTCCGGAATATTGATTGTTGATGAGATTCCTGTCTGCTTGAGTTGAGATGGACGAGTGAATTCTTCTCCTCTTCGTTCTTGATTTCGCTGTCTGCTGCTGCCTTTGTTGTTCGGTCTTGGTTCATTCGTCACCGTAAGCCTTTAATTTTCTTTGATCTTGCATTTTCTTTGCATTTCAAGTGCAGAGTAGTTCGTTCATAATCGCAATTTCCGGTAAATAGGGAACTGATTCTCTCTCTCTCTCTCTCTCTCTCTCTCTCTCTCTCTCTCAATCATCTTGTTTACGAGCCCGGTTGCGAATGGTTTTGTGTTGTCTTCTTCTCTGTTCTTTTTCTGTCTCATATGCATATACAAAGAGAAGAAACTGATGCATATCTTTTCGGTCCTCTGGCTTATTTGGTTTATTTTCCTACAAATGAGGCTGCATAGTAGGATGCTAATAGCACGCGTGATCTGTTCTTTGCTCTTCCTTGTTATCAGGGCTTTTAGTTGCTAATTACAGGGTTCTTTTTCTTTTTCCTTCTCACTCATCTATACCTGGCAAAACCCCTTTCTGTCTCTCCTCCGACTTTTCCAGCTGTGCCTCTGTCCATTTGAGATAATTTCGCTTTTCTGTTTAGTTATCGGCGCGTTTTTTTTTTTTTTTTGGTGACACGCTGGTTTCAATATTTCTGATTGTTCATTGGAACAGGTTTTATCATTTCCGTGATTCCAGCTAGTATAATCCATTCCATCCCCATGTCTCTCTCTTGATCCACATCGAAGGGTTTTGGTGAGATTTGGCTCCTGAAGCATGAAGGGTCTCTTCAGAACCCCGAATGGAGAAGCCGCAGATAATGGCCTCCATCTGATCAGATACTCTGCTTACCAACCTTGCACCAAGTTGTCGTCGGCTTGGTTCGACTTGAGAGTGTTCTATGTTCGGATCAGTAATTTTCAGGTTAATGACTCGACCTCCGAATTGTTAACTCTTAATCACATGCCTTTAGATCCTGAGACTTTACTTGAAGTGAATGGCACTAGAAGTGGCATCTATTCGGATGGAGTCTCATGCCTTCTTAGGAGGGACAGGGTCGATAAAAAATCAGAAGAGGCCACTTTTGTAAGCACTGATACTATAAGGTTGACAGGGAGTGTGAAATTTGAGGTTTTCAATAGAGATGATCGAATTCTCTCAGGGGTTTTGGAGTTGTGTTCTAGTAATGGCTCCAAGGGGGAATCAAAAGGCAATACGAAGAGATGGAGCATGAAATGTCAATCTGAGATGGGAGTCGGCAATGGCTTCTTGAAGGGTGAACATAACATGGGACCAGAGTCAATGCCTCCAACGATTGAGGTTTATGTCACAGGATGCTTTGCAGGAAATCCGATAATTTTGACGAATACATTGCAGATTAGCTTGCGGAAGAAGCACAATAGGAAAGGCATGCTGGATGCAATTCCTGAGGATGAAACTAGTGAATTCTATAAAGATGAGTCGCCAGGACTGGACTTACAGGTAAGCTGCGATAAATTTAATGTAGTGTGCTCCCAACTGCTGTCAGTCTACTTTTAGTTTTGCCTTAAATGTTTCTTTGTATAAAGAAATGAATGCAGTCCAACATCTTTTTTATTAGTTTCAAGTCTTTGGAGCACACATCATTCCATAATTTCAGAATAAAATGTATCCTATGTTGTGCTTTTGTCATCCTGATTGCCCTCATTTATTGTGTGCTTTATACATGTCGGACTTTCTTTGCCCTATCAGCTTGCACATGAACAGGAAAGTTTAGTAGGCACAACCGTTGACTCTTAAAATTTACACAACCGTTGACTCTCAAAATTTTAGTAGTTAGAAATTAGCGCAACACTTTAACTTCCTTGCTATGTTTATTTTTATTCTATTCATCTACATTATTTTGGTGGGTGGGTGGGGGAGAGCGGAAGGGAATGGATGCTATTCTTTTCGCAGTTTCTGTCCTTGAATCATAGAGGTACAGGAACAATAGCTCTAGGTTTCATGCTGTTACAGCTGCCAACATGCTTCCTATTCTTAAGACATTTCTTTTAGTAGAAGCCCCATGTCCATCATATCACTGACGCTTGACAGAGTATCAGATCTTATCCTAAATGTATCATGGGGTTATGGGAAAAGAAGGATACTGGATGTTTTAAGGAAATTGTATCCCTCCTGGTTTGTCGCATTATTTTAATGTCCTTCTATCTGAAGAATATATCATATGGGGGCCTCAATTGACCCATGATATGGCCAACTTTATCCACATCTGGGACCATGTCTAAGTAATATATGAATTGACAACAAATATCCTAATGTCTTACACATACTGCTGTGATGTTATGGGTTCTGAATCCACTGTAGCTGCCCATACAGTTCCTCTGATTTCTCGACGTATATTTTTATTCTCCTCGATAATCTTGTATCTTCCAGGAGATGTACTTCAGCTACATTAACATTAAACAGTTTCGTGCCAAAATGTTCAACGGAATCATATAACTGTGTGGAGTGTGTCTGTAAAGAATATTTAACATTTGTAATTGGTTTAATGCGCGGTCTGAATTGCACGACTGGGCTTGGGTATCATCGAAATCGTGTTCCAGTGTCACAGAGTTCAGCATCCGGCTTTCAAATCTCTCTGGTCTTTAGTGTCATCGCAATACATTGGATGTAGGAGGAAAACTTTGCAAGGTTATGTTCACGCACACAGTCAACCAATCAGCCACTTGCGTTAAGCTTTCAGTTAAATTCATATTAAAAGACAAGCTTTATGAAGCTCCTAGTGCGTGTGGGTGTAGCAACGTATTCGTTGTCAACATGATCCCTGATCTGGGTATAGTAAAGTATTTGCAATTGAAATGACCCCCGATTCATCTTTGCAGGTTGCAGAATACAGAAACTACAAGCCAGAAATTGATGAGGACTACAGCATGTACTGGCGGGGGTCCGAACTCATGGAATACGAAGATGGTGAACTCTCATGGTTCAATGCCGGAGTGAGAGTTGGAGTTGGAATTGGGCTTGGCATTTGCCTTGGGGTCGGCATAGGGGTAGGGTTGCTGGTTCGTACATACCAAGCAACTACTGGGAACTTTAAAAGGCGGCTCGTGTAGGTCTTTGCCTCTTTTAAGTTCTATACTGCAACCTGCGATCTGCAGAGACCTCCTAAATTGA
This sequence comes from Melaleuca alternifolia, assembly GCA_019926035.1. Lineage (NCBI taxonomy): Eukaryota > Viridiplantae > Streptophyta > Magnoliopsida > Myrtales > Myrtaceae > Melaleuca > Melaleuca alternifolia. The sequence continues at coordinate 1,813,565 of JAGKPW010000016.1, forward strand.
GCCTCCCTGGCTTTCCAGTCCAGTGTGCTTTTCTCTCATTGAAGATTTTGGCTCCAAGTTTCTCGTTTCCGTGGCCAAGCGTGAGCTGTACTTCATGTGCTTTACAGTGGGTATCTTCTCTTTTTAGAGGGAGGGAAAATGGTTGTGAAGATCCAATCATCGAGGCAGGCAGTTAACTTGAGTTGATCTCTGGTGATTTTATATGTACTTGAGTGGCTCCTTAACGTGTAAAAAGGTTTCTTTCCTGGAACTTGGTAGCGTTCGGCGATAAAAATCACTTTTTTGCGCATTGCCAATAGCATAGATGGCTCCTTATATCAATGGACGAGCGACTCTCCTCTCAGGCATGATACTTTGACTATAGACTGACAAAACACGTAAAAAGAAACCTGAAGAAGGCAAAGCGTTAGGAATCCACAGTCAACTTCAGAGAAGTCTCGACCAATAAATTATCCTGCGACAGCAACTACTCCCAAAGAGAGATGAAACGAACTGATGAAATCAGCGATCTTTAAAATTTGGAGCAATCCTCAATTTGATTAGAGAATGCAGTGCCCTTATCCCATTTCTTTCAATACGATCCGCTAGAGATGGCAAGCAGCCGCTGCTAAGGTTTGACAAACGGCATCTGGTCAAGCCTAACTTGGCAAAGCCCCCAACATCGGAAAGAAGTTTGGGGGAACATTTAACCTGTTAACCCGGCTTAGCAATTCTGATAGAAGACGAAGACAGCGTAAAAAAAGAGATTGGAAGAAAATTAACGCAATGAATATATAGGGTCGAATTTAAATATTGCATTGGAGATTGACAGTATATACTTATAGACCAATGGTGCAACTTTTTTCCCTAAACGGAAATCGAGATAGAAGTCCCTGAGACAGAGGGAAATTATACCAACAGAATGCTAGTTATATCGATTGTAGGTACTCTATAAATATATAATGTCGCGTATAGCCGGAGACAGTTAGCAGCTACCCACACTGACTAGCCAGGTTACCATCATATTCCTTCATTCGGGTGTGCAAGTTAGCCTGCTTATTTACCTACCGAATGCAGTATACATGCTCAGCTTGCTGGTGTTGCAACCCCGACAGGCTCCGGAGCCACCTCAGCTCCAGAATGCTTGTTGCCAAGGTGAGAGACCTTCTCAGGTTGCCGATCAAATCCCCACAAATTGGCTGCCTTAATATCATCCTGCGCCATTAGCCTAGAGAACTCTTCATGGTCGTACTTCAGTTTTGCTCTACCTCCAAACTCCGTAGGAAGGTTCTCCTCGTCGAAGAACGACCTCATGAGCTCGACACTGTCTTTGTTCTTTGGGTACACAAACTTAACCTTTTGGAAAGTCTTAGCATCCAAGAAGTACTTCACCACCTGCGTTGATAGATGTGAGGCATGCACATTTGGATCAGGAGAAGTCTCAAAAGTTGTATTTAAAAAGGGGAGAAAGTCCACTCGTATAAACAGCACAACGGTGTAAGAGAGAAACGAGGTGGTTGGAGATTAGCGTTTGATCAATGTATAACATTTTCTACATTTTGCAACAGCATCTAGGATCTCATGCACCAATTGATGATTCCCCTACCCAAAGATGAAACAAGAGCCAAGAGCAACGGAAAAAGAGACGCATGGCACGAGAGAGCAGGCAAGCCTAAGGATGGACTAATCTATGTTATTCTTTTCTTCGTTGGCCACTGGAATAAGGTAGAAATTGAATATGGCTCCTAGTGGAGCACAAAAAAAGTAAAAGGTTGCAATTGTATCTCCATCAGGAATTGGAGCAACTAATGACTACCTCAGAGTGTTCGATAGAATCTCGAGTTCATATCAACACAGTTGTTGACACTCGGCATGAGTGGATCTAGCAGCACCTTTCAAACGGTGTATACAGAAACTCTCTAGAATTTGATCTAAACTCAACAAAATTTTAAATGGGATGCTTTTTGGACACTACCCCAATCATCTGGAAATAAAAGCAGAGAATAAATGGTATCAAACCTTCCAGAATGCTTCAAAAATGCGAGGAGGGTTGTATAGAAATGCTACAGCCAGCCTCTCAGGGTAATGGTTCTGCAGAATATTAATAGTGTCTCTTGCAGATTTGATAGGCACATTTGTACTCAAGGACCACCCTGTGAAGTCTATCAACCATGCCATCTGTTCCTGACCCTCTGGGAGATTAAGGATGGCATTTTCTATCAAATAGACCAGATGTCGCATCTGGTCATCAATCGATTGTGTATTCTGCGAAATATGCCAAGTTAATAGGTAAGAGCAAATAAAAGCTACAGAAATTCGCAACAGGATAAGTACCTGCATTCCAGGTCTCAAAATGAGAACAGTCCTTCCATAACGATCATGAAAACTTGCTCTGTATACTTTTCCAGTTTCACCTTCGATAGCAACTTCTTCCTGTTTTCAGTAAGCATCTTATTGTCAAATAGAAGCATTACTCAGCGTCCCAATAAATACTATTGCATGTCTAACACAACCTGCCCACTAGCCATATTGTCAATTAGAACAATCAAAATGATGATTTTGGCATGAGTGCAAATATAAACCGGGACACTTATTGTCCATTAAACAACAAATTGTCTAACTCCTAATGCTTTATTTTACTGTGTCATAGCAGTCTCATAGAAGACATAAGAGAATGAGTGCCATTCAACTATTCTCGACCAAAACCAATCATGCATTCACATTCATTCACAAACTCAGCTCTTCACTATACTAGGAACTAAGTCTACAAAATAAATATAATTACCAGGTCGACACAATAGCTAGAGTAATCAGCATAGACCTCTAGTGACGTTTAACAGGCAACAGCCATCAGCATAAATTATTTATAACAATAATTGTGCAATCATTCATTCATCGAGACATTCAGCCATCTTACCCAGCTGATTTCCTCAGGCCTAAAAGCTGATCTCCATTTCAGTGTCTCATCTAACATTTTCTTCGCTTTGTCTAAGTTCCAGTTTCGAGCTTCCAAGTATCTCCTCAAGCATGCATCATCACAATATTTCAAACTTCTCCCAGAGAGTGGCTCCATAGCAGTCTTAAGCTCGCTCACCTGCATGCAAGTAGACTTAAAATGTAACTGCATTTCTCCTATAATCTGGGAAGGAACATTGATTATTATTCTAAAATTTCAGAAAATCTCTGCATCATGAGACAATCAAATAAATAGATGAACCCTTGACAAGGAAAGGGGCACAGAAACAGGAGATATGGGCAGTGAAGTATTATCTGCAATCAGGGCAACTTCATGGTTCTCATGGCCAGAAAAGCTGTTGACTTAGGTCAAATATCGGATAAGCTAGAGTAAAACCGATCAAGGATATACACCCTACAAAATGTCCAGTCCTCACAAATGCTGTAAGTTTGAAATCGTAATTACCTTAGTCTCGGACTGCAGCGAGTCATCCTCCTCACTATGGTGAGAGTTACTCCTCCAACGAAACATGATGACTAAAGCCACAGAAATTGAAGGAATCAAAGATATGTATCTTGAAAGAACTATTGATGGGCTACTACAGAAGTGACAACTCACACCATAAAGCAACATGTACGAACAATAAAAAGACAAGGAATGACAACATGTTTCCTACAAGTAAAACAGTCCGGAAAATAAATCACAGAGTTTAATGGAGCCTTTACTCATTACTGTCTAACAGAACAAAAAGGGAAGGGCAAGAGAACTAAGCCCTTAAGTTCAAGGAAAAGAACAATCGTATAATTGAGCAATGTAGACGTGTTGCAATTCAACCGCACTGATGCTACAGTGGAAAAAGTACACAGCCCATATATAGAATAGGCGACACTGCGACGTCAAGCACGTGAAGAAATCTAATCCCATCGACATAGTGTCACTGTGCCTGAAGTCACAATGAAATGTCCTAATGGGCGCTGCAGACTGAAGGTGTACTGGCTAGGTTGAATTTGCCAGAGTAAAAATGGAATCGAAAAAAGAAAAGAAAATCTTCCTTCAGAAGAAAGTGAGTGATTGATGAAGCCAAACGGCAGTGATTCAACAGTCCGAAAAGGACTCTTTTTTATATCATTTTTTCGTTAAGATAAGGCAAGAAGCGATCTACTACACATTTAACCGCAAATCCAGCTTGATCAGAACTGAAGGCGGGGAGACAACTCTCGACTGTCACACAGTAAAAACCAACAAATGTATAGAAATACACAAAGTTATACAAGATTAACAGATAACTACGGGAGCAAATTTCCTGTCCTGTTGGCTCGGTGGGGATAGAAACATGGGAAAAGGTCGAAGCTTGACTTTCATCGACACTCGCTACAGTGTTTTTTCTTTTCTTTTTTTTGGGTCCCCGAGACTTGCGAAGACGACGGTCTAGAGATCTCACAAAACGAAAAAAGACAGTAATTCAGAAAACTCCACCGTACTAGGATCACCAGATCCATCCCAATCAGGAAGCACACTGTTCTATCACCGACGCGTGAGCTGATATCTCCTCCTCCAGCACATTATCGCCAGCCGTCTCGCAATTTAAACGCAAACGACAGGAAAGAAAAGGGCAACGACACCACGGGGTTGTAAAACGCCATTCAGCGACGAGAATCCGCGCACAGAGAGAACAGCGACGAAGGAGATAAAAAAAAAAAAACACACGAAAAGACCAAAACCCAAGCAGCAAAGCACCTCGCCAGAGCAACCGACCGACCAAAACAACAACACAAACGGCGGGAACAAAGAGCCCCGATCCAAACACATGAGAGTCGGGGATCATACGAGGACGAGGAAAGGCGAAGGTCGCGGGAGCGATCAGTGGCGGCGCGGCGCGGGCCGCGGCGGAGCGAGGCGGGAGGAGATGCCTCCGATCGTCGTTATTCTCGGAAATGCCTTCGACGCGTTCCCTACTTTCCGCAGGCTGGGGACTGCGACCAGCAACAACGACAGCAATGGCGTTTAGAGAGAGAGAGTGTGTAAGGAAGACTGACTTTGCAGTTTCTCTTGCGTTTTATATGCGCAGGAGACTGCTGCCTTTTTTTGTTTTGTTTTTTTTGTTTTTTGGGTTTGTATTCCCCCAAATAAATAAATAAGTTGCTGGAAAATAAGGCAGATATTTCTTCCCCCAGCTCACGGCCCGTACGGCGCGCATGTATGGAGCGAGCGCCTGACACTTGTCGACACATATCTGGTAAACAAGGAAGAGGCATTTAAAAAAAAATTACTCCTTTTTAACGAGAAAAATTTTTATTTTATCGAATTGTATAACCCTGAAATATCTCGTTAATCTCACGAACGAATTCGAGCATGAAATTATTTGCACTTTAACTTAGAGAGTAAAAATTACGACTGGCGCCGCGGTTCCAAATATTAGAATTTCTTTTCTTTTCTTTTAGAAAATTTGAGTTTTTTTTTTTGGAGCAAAAATCGAATTTATATATGATTTAGTGCGCCAGAATTGGACAGGTAAAGTTAGTCTGAATTCTTTTTTTTTTTATCGTAGTCGTCGACTTTGTTGACTAGAGAGAAAAAGGAGGCACACGTGTGGGGGTTCTAGATGGTGGGCATCGGCTTTTCGCTTTTCTCAGATCGTCCAAAGTAGCGGCCAAATCAACGGCCCACTTCTCACGGTCTGGAACAAAGACTTTAGCAAAACTATTCACGCTTTCTTCATTTATCTCTTTTTGCATCTGGGTCCTTTTATTTTCTATATGAGATTTGTAACCATATGACTCCTTTTATAATTAGTAGATCAAAATGGGTTACGAAATGATGTCGCGGTTCCATATTGAGCTTTCGAGTGCATCCATCTTCCGAAATGATCGCTTAAAATTATCGTATCGTGTTGGTAAGTCACGTCTTATACATCAATTTTAGTTTTTCTAGTATTAATCGGAAATTTGTTACGTGAGGTTTCGATAAAAAGAAAAGGAAAAGAGAATTGAATTTTCTCGTCACTCCCTTTCCTTTTTCTATCCCCAAAAAAAAAGTTGGCTATAGTGACGCTCGTTTTCGTTGAGGAAGACGACGAACGAATGTAGACATGGAGAAAGACACGAAACCAACGGAAGCAGACAACATAACCACGACAGACCAAGTAATCGACATCGATTCAGTTTTCATACAATTTGAATGATTTCGATCGATGACGTCGATAACATGGATGACATTTCCCTTTTTCCTCCCAAAATTTCTTTTTCCTTGCACGTGCACGTGCGCAACTCGAGGGGAAAAAAAGAAGAACAGTGTTCATTGTCGAAAACTGAAGTTATTCTCCAAAGAAATGGAGCTTAGTTGACGCATAGCGCAAAGTTAGGCATATGTCGGCCCCGCCCTTTATACCCATTCTCTTCCCGTATATGCCCTTTACCGGTTCACCAATCCGAGAAGTTGCAGAAGAATCGATTCTCCTTCGGACAACCCGAAACCACGGGGCGCGGCGGCCGGATCGATCGGAGGATCATGAAGCATCCGGCAAAATATCTTAGTTAGATGATCCGAGAGACACGGTCCGGTGTAATCTCGTGCAGATTTTAGGAGAAAAATAAGAAGAAAAAAGGAGGATCTTTTTAGATATCGAAATGAAAAATTCTAAATAATTATTCGAAGTGCTATTATTTTCTCAAATAAGGATATAAAATTTCATATTTGTTTCAAATAAAGAAATGAAGTGGTTATGACTGTTTCAAATAAGAAACTAAAAAAATCAAAAGCAGGTGTAGTCAGTCCCTTTTTTTTTTAAGACCGAATGATCATTTCAGGTCATTACTTGAAACATAATCTATTTCATGTCTTTATTTGAAACAGTGTCCACTTCATGTCTTTATTTGAGAAAACGATGCAATTTCGGGTCCATATTTAAAACTTTCTCGTATCGGAAGGATACTTGTCTATTGACGATGTGAGTCCCCTAACAAAGAATATCGACCATGGAAAAACAGGGGTCCGGTCCACACGGCGAAGGGCCCCCATCGCGGATCAAAAACAAAAGGACGCTGCCGGAACGAGGGAACAAGGACTAAACGAGAGTCATCGCCCCGCCTCACAAGTCAATTCCGGGCAACCACCCTTCCCTCTTCTTTCCACTTGTACCTTCTCCTCCTCCTTCTCCTCCTTCTTCCAACTCGGTTTCAAGCTTCAAGACTTCTAGAACAGCTGCCCTATTGACCAGAAGATGATGCATCGTCTGGTCCAGGAATGGGTTCCTTCCCCCCCCCCCCCCCCCCCCACCATGCACCTTATCCACCGCATTGATCGACGGCTCATGCGTGCTGGCGGTCGGAGTAGGTCATCGTATCTCACGGCTACAGCCGCCCCGAGTCCATTTCGATCGTTGGGATGGGTAGCGTCCAATCATTTTCACATGGAATATCCAATTGTCTAGGGCGCAAATACCTAATTTGGGTTTTGACTCTTCTAGAAATACTACGATCATCCGAGAACGTGATTGCACATGCCATTAAAACAAACAATTGAATTGAGACAGATCCCCCGAATGGAAACTTTTTGGGTACTTATATATGTGTGTACATATTAGACATATATATATATATATATATATATATATATATATATATAAAGGCCGTCCAAATCACCTACATAAAAGATTACATGACTATCGATAGTCAATGTAGTTTTCATTAATTAATTATGTTTAGAAATACAAATAAGCAATCATTTTTAGGAAGATGTATCACAATCAAATTTTTTTTCAATATTGATCTACCTCTAATTAGTTTCATGATCACATAGTACACAACTCATGTTTAACCCACAACAAAACATAGAGGTGTCAAAATGGGTCAAAAACTCATATTTAACTCGTATGAGATAATATGAGTCATAAATAGATTATTTTAAAATATTAAATAAGTTATTTATTAACTTAATGAATCTTAAATAGATCATAAATAGGTTACCTAATTAGTTTTAAATCTCATTAATAAGTCATATTTAAACTATGAAAATTATGATATTCTAAATTTTTTAATTTTAAAAAATTATTTTTAATTACTTTTCCTTTTTTCCCTTATTTTTCCCCATTCTCAATCAATCATCAACTAAGAGGTGATGGACGAGCTTACTAGACTCCGAGAGGTTAAGACCTCGCCAAATTAGTGAGCTCAGGCCTCGTTGAGGTCAATGAGCTCAAGCTCGCCCTTGGTCGGCGAGGCTCGATCCTCACCTCAGGTAGGCTCGAGAAGCTAGGTCATAAGGCGAGAGGTGCAAACTCGACTTTGTTGGATCTGGTGGCAAGGTCGGGCTTGCCCAAGGTCGCCGAGCTTGAGACTTGTCAAATTCAGCGAGGTTGAGCTTGCCTAAAGCTGTTGAAGTTGAGACTTGCCAATTTTCGATGAGCTTGATCTCTCGTCTTGATGAGTCTCAAGCGTCATCCGAGGTCGGCAAGGTTGAACTTGTCGAAATTAAGCAAGGTCGATCTCATCAAAATTTGATGAGCTGGAACCTCGTCGACCACTGAAAGAGGAAAAGGTAAAATAAAAATAGATTTTAAAATTTTAAAATTTTGAAAATTAAAATTTTGAAAAAAATATAAAATTTTATAAATCAAATTGTACGTATAGAATTATTTTAACAATATAGTTAAAAAAATAATGAAAAGAAAAATTATCTAGACTTTGTTAAATATGGAAGTGTTTAAACAATATATGTCCAGTATGGGTCGCTAAAATTGTATTATACAAAAATAGTTCAAAATGGATTAAGTGGATTAATATGGATCAAATCATTTTTGACCCGACTCACTCATTTGATCCCCTAACAAAACGGTGGTGGAAATTCATGTAAAAAGCTCCATAAAAATGAAGTCACTGAACTTCCCTTTTCTCCTTTTAACCTTTGCCAAAAGAAGAAAGTGAGAATTTGATGCTAAAAACTTTAGTGGATTAAAGTTGTGAACGCAAATTTGCGGCAAATTAAAAGCAAAAGGAATATCTATGACCTGGAAAAAAAAAAAGATGAATAGTTTCTTTTGTCATTTAGTGAAGGGAATACATAGCTTGAATTTATTATGGGTCTAGAGAATTTGCCTTGGCTGGCGTTTTTTCTCTTCTTCTTGGCAATCCAAAGACACTCGAGTACTCCTTACGCTCGCAAATCGTCACATATCCAAATGCACTCGTAATCCTCATGGCTACAACAAAATCTACTGTAGCTTTTTACATTACCCCACTTGCATTCCAATTTGTTTAAAACGATTGTGGGAATTTTCAAAGGATTAATTAATAAATACTAAGTAATAACTGGGTATAAAAGTATAGGAAAAAAAATTATTTGAAACAATAGTTAACTAGACGGCAGCAAAATTTTTGAACTATTTAAAATGTGATTAGATTTGCAACTTGGCTAATCATCACTATTAATCATGTAACCTTCACTATTAAAAACCGCGACACTTCAACAATGGTCGAAAATCAGTATTCGTTTGGACTATAGAAATTAGTTGGTACTGCAGACTAACCGGCCTCACAACGGGTATGCACCGCCACTCTGTTTGTGCAATGTCAATTTGTTCTTTCGGTTGGAATGCATGATAATTAAAGCAGAGGACTGCATAGGACACATTTCACACTCGGTTTGTTTTATGAAAAATAAATATTTTAAAAATAATTTTTGAATAACCACATAAAGTAATTAATTAGTAAAAGTACTATAATTATTAAACTAATTTTTTTTCTAAATATCTCATTAATAAATAAATCATAATTATTTTTTAGTCAATACAAATAATATTTATATTTTTTTTTGAATGATTCATTTTTCAAAGAATTATATTTCGATATTTTGGTCTATGATTGATGAATAATGGCATGTTTGGTAAAACTTGTTTCTGTTCCCTGAAACAAAATTTTTTATTTTTTTGTTCCAAAGAACAAAAAAAGAACATAAAGGCGTTTGGTTATATTTTTGTTTTAAATCTGTTTTTTTTTGTTCCTAGGAACAGATTTGGAACAAAAACAAGAAGTAAAAAAAACTTATTTTTCTGCTTTCGAAACATTTTTGAGAAACAAAAAGAAATTATTGCCACAGCCACCTTCCTCGTGTGAACACTCTTAAATTAAAAGTATTATTTTAAATTAATTTTTTATAAAAACTAAATTTAAATTTTTTAAAATACTTTAATTTTGAAATTTTTAGAAATTTTAACATTTTATTTTTAAAAATTTTGAATTAATTTTTTAAATTAAAAGTTAAACAATAAATTAAAGTACCTTTTAAAAATTTTACTTAATCCATTTTTTTAATATATACTTTAAGATATTTTTAAATTTTAAATGTTTAATTTTAATTTTTTTTATAGAAAATTAAATTCTAAATTAATTAATTTTTTTTATTTATTTTTCAAATTTAAATTAATTTAATTTTCAAAATTTCAAAAAAAATTAAATTTAAATTTAAAATTAAACATTATCTCCTTTTTTAAAAAATTTAAATATTTTTTATTAAAATGTAATTTAATTTATATTTTTCATTTTTTTTGTTAACGATGGCGTGGCGCCTCCATTTCTTAAAAAATATACTCAAATTTAGTATCTCAACGAAAAATTTTAAAATTCATTTTTATTCTTTTTCTATTTCAAAAACAGAAATTTTGTGTAGTTATCAAACACTTTATTTATTCAAAAATTGTTCCGAAAATTGTTTCTTAAAAGAAATATTTCTATAAAACAATTATTTTAGATTAAAAAAGAGTACCTTTTTCAAAAGAAAATTACTTTTCCCAGACTACTAAAAACTTATCATTTTTCTTGAAAACTATTGTTATGGGGGATCCAGGTGGAGTCGAACCACCAACAGTCCATACCCCTTTTGATCAAAAGAGGTCTGGAGCCCCGCCAGTCGGAGCATTTGGATCCATCAGCATGATCACCCTCGTAGGCTTAACACTCTATTTTACTTCACATGACGTCACACATACATGCAAACATTGATATTATTTAATATATTCATCTATGGGAAAATGCTATCCTGAACCTAACCTATTCTCAACACCCAAAACCTAAATCTCTCTGCGTCCCCGACAGTCCTAAGATTGTGGGTATCTAAACATCACCGAGCTTTTATAAATTGGAACACTAGCAACCCAAACTTCGTTTTCCGTATTACATTATAAATCCTTCAAATTTGACAAAGATGCTCGCTGCCATCCCCAAACTCCGTTTTCCGTATTTTACTCAATAAAAACATCAGCGTACAACTTTACTTTCACGTTCACCAAATATTCTCAAACATAATTTTCTTCAAAATTCCCCTCACATTTTCTGACCGGCCACATAATCCGATCATAGATAGACAGCGCTCAAGTGTACAAATTTGGGAACTTTGATTACATCGGAAAAAACGTGACATTTCATTTAAAGACAAAAAAAATAGATGTTTTGGGAAAAAAAATTCCGGAAATTTATGACACGAGGCAAAGGTTAAAACTCACGTATCCCAAAAAACCTAATATATTCGCCGCCCAAATAATCTAAAAAAGTATCGATAGAATGAAACCCATATGCCATGTAGTCATAATTACCAAATAGACTACATCGCCGTCGTTTCAAAAACCATAGAAACCTAGCAGTTCTCGCTAATCAACAATCCAGCGAAACAATCAACAGAGCCGGTAGCTGAATCTACTTACGATTCCAATTTCTCAAGAGACCCATTAAACAAATAATTCATTTTGTACCTGGCTGGGCCGTTAAGTAAACATTCTTCACTTCCAAACCGTTCCTCAAATTAACAGCAAATTTAATCTCAAAAATCAACCGCACAGAGAGTAGGTACTTAACGCTGCTCTAGGCACTTTTTTTTTTTTACACCGGAGCCAACCACATCTACTTACGGCAAATTCGTTCCACAAAGGAAAATTAACCCCGTCATTGAATCGTGTGTCTCAAAAGATAAACAAGGAACAAGTCCTCTACAAGAAGCCCCGAGTCTCAGAATACGAGATTCTAATTTTCATATGGGCATATCCAACGTTCCCTAGTGACAAGTTCATGTTTCAAATAAAAGAACAAATTACCAGAAAGATGCTTATGTTCATGATTACCATTTTCCTTAATCGCAAAGGCAGAAAAGAGAATTGGGTATGTGAATTCCATTATTTTTTAAGAACGGTCATCGACAGCCCAACCCCGCTGAGCACACCTTCCTTACCTCAAGCAGCTTCAGCAATACCATAAAATAACCGGAGGATGATGATTAACATCTCAGCATTAGAAAACATACAATACCATCTTCAACAAAGCACATTGGTGATGACACTGACCAGCAATTCGTACTCCAGAATGCAGTCCAGCGGAAAATTCCCCAAGATCTGGACGGTCTTAAGACATTTAAATTTTGGTCCTGAAACTCAGCTTTTAATGCAACTGAAGCAAAGGAACGACAGGCAACAAACACAAAATGATATCATATGTAGAAAATGCACCACTCAGGTTGCTCCTTCATGCAGGTGCTTCACTCAAATATATGAACAATCAGCACTCATTCGGAGAAAAGACAATATAGTCGGGTTTTCACCATCGTAATATCCGTTAAGACAGCGATGCAAAGTTCTGGACAGCTGGAGGAATTCTTCCAATGACGGCATGGAGTGACCGACATCAACTTCCGCACTCTGTGAGCCAAAAAGATAAGGAGAGGGTTTAGCCCCAAAGAGGGTAAAAAAAAAAAAACACAAAATATCATATTATATCAGTGTACTACCAACTGAGAAATTCTTTCTGTGGAAGAGAGGTTTTTCTTTCAGCAACTAGACTAGTAATATCATCCACCGTAAACATATATACATCTCCAACAACTTGAGGTAAACAATTCAACTTCTCATACTTTCGACAGATTTGGCAGCAGTAGAAAGTTAAGACCCTACCAATTTCTTCAACCACAAGTTTCAAACCAAGAAGCTCGGCTTTGGTTTCAGGAGATAAATTCCCCTCCACGAAATCCATGTCCAGGCCTACACATCTCAATAAGTTGACAAAGAGCCTCAGTGACTGGTTTTACTTCTTGGCAGCTACTCTTCTCGAAATCTTATCACATCATCTGTCAAAGCCCTGGACAACAGCATTAACCTAGGCATTAACAGGGTTCATCCAACTTCATGATTCTTCCCCGCCAAAATAAAACTAGACCAACGTAAGAAACAATCAGACAAAGCAAACCTAAAACAGAAGGAATAACTAATGATCAGATCACAGTGCATGACTCACAGTGCATGACTTGACCATATTACAGAACATAAGAGAGACAAAACATTTGACAACCATCATACACAGAGAAAGAACAGACATCAGAAGCGAGCAGAACAAGAAATTTTGTACCTTGCCATCAGCAAATTCCACGTGCCCACGCTATCCCAAAGCACCACACCGCTTGAGTCAGAACAATCTTGGCAGATCTGCAACTCGATTTGCGGCGGTTTCAACGATCCAGTGACTCGAGTCCAATATCGCAATTCCACTAGCAGGTCAGCGATCCACGTTCAACAGAACCTTTTTTTTCTACAACATACATCTCAAATACACTATCTTTAACTGGCATTGACTTCCAAATACCTCGATATTCCAAATCAGGAATTGTCCTGACGTACTATCAGTTCTGAACAAAAAGAGAATATAACACATGATGTATGCGAATTGGCCAAGAGCTAGAAAATGCAAAGGAAATTAGAACCTTCTGCTCCAGGAACAGAATGCGTAAGAGCTGCTTCGATATAGTCATTATTTTCCGATTACAGCCTCTACGTCTGCTCAGATTAACCTCCAATTTCTTGGTGAAGGCATGAGAATCGTGGTCGCTTTTATCTTCTTGAGCATAAGTGAGTATGTCCGAACGATGTTTGTTAAAAGTCATTACAGATGCAAATTTAGTATAAACCATTTCCAAGAAAGTCAAAAGAACGATGAGGTCTATGATTGCTTGGTCTGTCATCAGTGCACTTGATCAATTACTTGGAAATCCATACGGCACATCATGAAATAAGCTTAAAAAGGACGACTGGCCGCAAGTGAGCAAATTTTCTTCAAAAGGAATCAATTCATCAGCCAAGCAAACAATTCGCACGCCATTATACTTCGCATATAGCAAAAACTGCCGCCTGAGGCAAGATCAGCACAATGAAAAGCGCAAATTCAAGATGTACCTCATGGGGGAATTTGAACACAGTCCAGGACAACTCTGCACTGGAGTGGCTATCATCATGCCATTGAACGCAAAGGCGTACCACAACCAACTAGAATTACTAGTTTAAGTTGCACCTCCTTTTAAGCTAGCATCACGGCTTTCGTTTCCCTGCACTCTACCGATGCGTTCGTGCTCAATGCAATTTGCCTGGGATCATTTTCGACAGGCGTATGCAACGAATACGAAAAAACGAGCGAATGGAGACGACAGGAAAAAGAGCGAGTCAAGACGCGAGACGCAGGAAGAGGGAGAGCCGGGCAAAAGACACAAAAACCCGTGCCATCTCCCCCTTCAAACACCCAAAAAGAGATACTTTTATTTGTTTTTTGTGACCTGCCATGCAAGCGCACCTGTCATGGCAAAGGTCGAACACATCCACTCTTCTTTTTTCTCCCCCTCACATCTAACACGATCTCCCCCCAATTTTTCTCTCCTCGACACACCATTTCTGTCTTTGAACCACGCTTACACAACATGATACGTACAGTGATACTGCATAACTTCACTAAAAGGCAACAAAATATACTCAACAAACCCCTTGGCTGTCAATAGACATCGATCCGGTCCTTCTTTGCCGAGAAATCGATGCTCGCATCAAGAAATGGCCCAACCAGGTCAGCCGCTTCCATCACACGACGCGACACATCGCAAGACTACAACAAAGAAACCAAATAGTCCGATTAATACCCCCATCAGAAACCAAAGAGAAAACAAAAAAGATAAACTCACAATGAAATCTGCTTAAGAAGTCACACCTCCATCAGTGCCATCAGTTCAACAGCTCGTCCCAAGTCCTACAAATCAGGGAGCGCAAGAAGACGCAAGCTTCCCCGGTCAACGCCGATCCGAGGGAAACTCCACCGGGAAAAGAAACTCAAAACTCATCGGTTAGCGAGGAAATCGACCCCAAGCCGCGACTTTCGACCCTCTCATGTCGCAGAGAACCAGATGGACAGCGAATACATCTATACGACGAGCATGGACAAGCCGCGCCTCGAAACTGAATGATCGACGCAACGGACGAAACCATGCTCGAACGATAGATCGCTGCGCGATCTATCAGGATCTGCAGCGAACGATCGACAAGAACGCCCATGGCGCTCCAGATCTGAGAAAAAAATGGATCGAGAAAGGGACGAACGGGGAACAACTGCAAAGCGACGGAGAAGAAGATGAAAAGCATACGGTAGGTGAAAGGAGAGACGTGACTTATAGCAGGATCTTTATTTGATCGGACGGCTGTAGGTGAGTGGGGGTCAGTTAGATGGACGGTGGATTTGCGGGTTAGTTAGACATTTTTGCCGGGAAGGTTCTCGATGGGAGACCTTTCCCCGCCACGCGATATTGTAGGAGCGTTATCTCACGCGCCCAACCGCCTAGGCTCGGAATCAGCGAATCTAGCTCCTTGGGCCGGGTTATTTTACCGGCGAAGATGTGAATGGGTCGTCAAGCCCATCCCGCTCGATCTTATTCTTATCATATTCAATATCTCAAACTTAGAATCGAGAAAAATGATAATTGTCATAAAGTTATAAATCTATTGTATAATAGCAAATTCAATCCTTAATTTGTAATTATTTTAATTAAAAATTAAAAAGTATTGGTAATATATCAATTTAATCTTAAACATTCCAAGTATGTCAATTTAGTTATACATTTTTTTAAAAATTGACATTTAAATCTATTGTATATTGGCCAATGCAATCTTTAACTTTTGTAATTATGTTAATTTAATCTTAAAAATTATTATAATTTATCAATTTAATTTTAAAAATTCTAAGTATGTTGATTTAGTTATAATTTTTTTTATAAATTTATCAATTTAGTCATAAATCTATTATTTAGATATTTGATCGAAATGATTATATGGTCAAATTGTCAAAAAATTTATGACTAAATTGGCAAATCACAAAAATGCTTAGGATTAACTTAGTAAATTGATAACTTTATGACTAAACCTACAAACTATCAAAAGGTTTATGAATAAATTAACACAACTTTTATATAATTCTCAAGACTTTTTAGACAATTTTCCGATATTGAAAATAATACTTTACAAATGAGATGTTCATTGAGACAATTGCCAAGTAAGTCATAAACCTTTTACTACTTTGCAGATCTGCAGGGGCGAGCCTCGCCCAGGCCAGCCCTCGCCCAGATCTGGGCAGGGCGAGCTCGAGGGCCACCCTTTGGAGTGGCCGATGAGCTCCGCCAGCCACCGGAGCTCACCGGCCAAGTATGTTTTTTTAAAGAAAAAAAGGAAAAAAAAAGGAAAAAATTTGAGGTCCGGTCATCGCCACATCGTCGCCACGTCATCACCGGCGAGGTCCGGCGAGCTACGTCATCGCCACGTCATCGCCACGTAGGCATTTTTGGCCCAAAATCCGCTGGAATGACTTAATCGGCAAAATTGCAAAAGGTTTAGGACTTATTTTGTATAAAAAAAAAGGTTTAGGACTGAATCGGTAAAATAGCAAAAGGTTTAGGACTTATTTAGCAATTGTTCTGATGTTCATTTTTCATTAGTGTTATATGTAATAAATAGAGTTGATGCATATGAACATGGATCATGGTATTCGATTTCGAAATTCGCGAGAAATTATAGACCATTTACAGCCTCATCGACCCAAGATTTATGGGCTACATAGGAACCGCCCACCTTACTTTCCATCCCATGCCCAAGTCATGTGTCGTATCGGACCGCCGACTAGACGCGACATCAGGTATTTTGCGTCGTCAAATAATGGCTAGACCGGGGAAGAAGAAGAAGAAAAGGAAATGGACCTGAAAAGGGACTAAAGGCAGGCAGTCACCTTCTTCGTACGCATTTATTCGAGTTTCTTAATGAATCGAATCACAGGCATCTCTCTGGTCCCTCTCGTGGTTTCACAGAGCGTGCATGACGACCCAAGAAGAAAAAGCAACCGAGAATTGAGTGCATGGCACGGATGCCTGGTTGTGGTGGAGGGGGCTACTGATTTGGCCTTCAGATCTCTTTCTTGCCACTTTCACCTTCCCCCCCACGAGTGAACAGACTCCAGTTCAGCACCCACCTCCTTCACGTTCCGTTGAAGTACTCCGCATCGCTTGTCTTCATCTACAAGGTTTCGGAATCGGTGGAGCTTTTCCGGGTCAGGAAATTTTCAATGGGACATCAAGGTCCGGAGAAAGACTTCTGGCTCTTGATGCTGCGGGTCCGCAGCTTGCGCGCGGTTAGCTATTCATTCGGTTTGCGAGTTCGCACGTGAGAGAGGGTTTTGAGGTTATTCTGCTGCGAATCTGAACGCGTCCGGTTCACCAATCCGCTCAGTTTTCTCATCATTTCTGTGACTGAAGGAACTGGAGGACGAAAATTGCCGAGTTTGGTGATGAAAAAGAAAGCTTGGAAGAGAAGCCCTTCGGGAATCCTGTCTGTGCTCATTGCTTGGATTGGAATCAAAGTACACTCAAAAGGTTGTCAAGAACTGAACCGTGAGAGAGAGAGAGAGAGAGACAGAGACAGAGACAGAGACAGAGACAGAGGAAGAGAGAGCTTTCACGTCAACATTGTGGCCAAAGAAAATTCAAACTTACATTTTATTGCTCCGAACTGGACTTCCCACCACACCCAACTCTGAAAGAGCCCTCCCAACCAAAAACAATCTAAGGCCTCGTTTTGCTTTCCTTAACTCTATCCACTCACTTTGTGACGTTGTTGAAGGAGGAAACCCGTTCGTCGCGACGATAATGTCCGAGACATTCCTCTGCTTTGTACCCAAAAAGTGTTGTCGCAACCAAAATTGCATTACATAGCCGTTGATGTTTTCTACCCCAAAAGGAAGGAAGGAAAGATTGCAGATTGCAGCCCGGAATGGCAAAGAGGTCGGATTTTGCTCAGAAGCTGTTGGACGATCTCAGGCTGCGGAAAGAACGCCTGGCCGTGTCTCAGAGATCAAGCCATTCGTATTCCAAGACAGGAGGCAAGTTATTCGGTTGTCTCCGCATTATGTTCGGAATAGCCCTTGAGTCAGTAAACATTCGCATACAATTAACTAGTAGTACGAGGCAGTGCATCTTGAAGTCAAGTTTTGCATTCTAGGCATGCTTGTTGTTCCAATGAATCGAACGCACTTAGCATACAAAGCTGTGAAAAAGCAACATCATGTTGCTTGATCCTCTGGGAACTGCTCTGCAGCAATAAGCGGGAGCGGATAGAGCGTGACGGGTGACGAGCTTATTCTGGTGGCTGCTAATGAGTAATCTCTCGATTCTCGTGCATGCCTCACGGATTCCAAACAGGAATCCCAAGAAATTCCAGTTCATCAGGCTTCTCGACTAGATTGGGCAACTCGGTCGTCCAGAAGTTAAACTATAATGAATCCCCACCAAACAAATCAGGTCTCTACAGTCTCTCAAGCATTAGCAAAGTTAGGCCAACATCGTTTTTTTAAGGTTAAATTCAGATACATGGCGTATGGAAAGGAAAAGGTCAAGGATTTCCACGATCATTCAAGGGATACATCTTATCTTGTGCGTCAAGAAGTTGGATATTCAATGCATTAACTGCATAGAAAAGACATACTTGTATGTAATATACGTTACGATGGTGGTCATATCATAGGCATGCAAAAAGACTTCACTTTTGTATTCTTACATCAATATAATGTACTGCAGATGCATATGGCTACTCAAGGCAAACATACCAGGGATCGACACAAGATAGGACGGTGAGCTCCCATGACTAATAGAAGTGAATTTATCAATCCAAACCTGGTTAAAACATCTAGTTTAATGTTTTGCAGGGCGCTCCGAGAAGTGCAAACCCTCACAACAGCAGGTCTGGTGGAGGCCAGAAATCGCTGTACAGCGGAGAAGCTTCAAAACAGTTAGTTGCGTTCCGCAGAGACCAGAATTCACAGCAGATAGGAGATCTGTCCATGGCTCTTGCTCTCGCCTTCAAAAACGGAGGAAAGCTCCAAAGGATGGATTCGTCGGGCAATAGTTCAATGCTAACCTTCCTGCATCAAATTGGCCGGGGCTCTATGGAACTCAACCAGATGGAAAGAATAAACAGCATGGACCAGCGCCATTCGTCGACCATCCGAGTCCCAAATCTCTCTCAATTCCACATCAAAGAGATATCAAAGGGCGCGCAGAAATTGAATCAGATCCTAAGAGCTTGGTCCAACGGGGCCAACTTGGATAGGTATTCGATAGAAATCGGAAAAGAGCTGATGAAAGGGGCCATGGATTTGGAGGAGTCGCTGCGGATGCTAGTGAACTTAGAGGATGCCTCAGAGTTCATGACCGAGCCACAAAGGAAGAACCGCTTAGTCCTGCTCGACGATGACGATGATGAAGGAGACGTAATAAAGAGTACTGAACAGAAGCAGCTTGTCCTGCCGCCAAGGTTCTCCTTTGATAATCCGGCAAGACGCTCTCGCAGCAATCAACAAGTTAAGGCCATTCAAAAGCCCGGATTGCCAGCTTTGACTTATCCTGCAGAAGCTACAAGTTTTCACTACAAAGAGCAAACTCAATCTCACCTCAAAACAGCTTCTCACAAGCGGTCAACTAGCTTCAGCAATAATACCCGAAACCTCACCCCACTCAAGGAGCAGGCGAATCTCTCCAATTCACCGCAAACGAAATCAGAAAAGGGAAAAATGTCCAATGTTATCGCTAAACTTATGGGGCTCGAAGAACTTCCAAAAAATCCCGATTTGAGACATACAGGGGAGACAGATAAGAGCTCGAACCAGACCTCAGACAGGAAGCTCCTAAAGAAATCAACACAAGGGAGCACCGGGAACGTCGAACCGAAGACTAGAGACGCTTCCAATCTTTCCATGCCATCCATCCGAACGACACAGCCAGGAAAGAATCTATTGACTCAGGACATGCCCAATATAATTGGGGGAGCGGAAAAGAGACTTGCCGCTAACAGCGTTAGATCAGAGTTGGTCAGCTCGACTGAAAAACTGCCCTGGAAGGAAACTCAAAAAGTCAATAGTGAAACAAAGAAGGAGCGAAGAAACGCTGACTTGTTCAATCAAAACAGCAAAGACCAAAGGCGAAAGCAGGAAGCAGAGGGGAAAAAAGATGTCAAAACGACGAGAGAACAGAGAGGCGCAGAGATCCGGGAAAACAAGGGACAGGCCTATAATGACGAGCTGTATCGTATGACACCAAGATCACCAAGAAGAAAAGAATTCGGCCCGACCCTGCAAGAAAAGCTGGGGTACAAGGAAAGAAAATTACAAATGGAAAAGAGAAATACCGACGTGTTTTTCCCAGTTCATCCGCAAAAGCCTCAAACAGATAATGGTTTTGAGCAATCTTTGGCGCTGGAGAGACCAGAGCCTCCTGAAGGAAAGCGAATGCGAGTAGAGATGGAGAGTCAGGACGTGAAATCTAAAGGAAGTGATATCGTCCACAAGACTTCATCAAAGCCCGTGCAAGAGGAAGCATCAAGCTTCCAAAGAAAGAATTTGCTGGACCAATCAAAAACTCAAAAGTTTGTTCCGGCCGATTCTATCTATAATGCGCAGGCCAACAAACTTCCAGACCTAAGTCGACCACAAAACAGTGTCCCCAGAAGGGTAAAATCTCAATCAGGAAAACGGAGGAATAATACCATGCCTGTTGTCGAGGAGAAACGCATTCTCGAAGCAGCTCCAAGAGCAAGAAAGCTCACGGAACCACTGAAAAACAAGATGCCTCGGAAGCTGAATGAAATGAAAAAAAGTGGAGCCCTACATAACTTGGTGAAGCCACTCCCACAAGCTTCCTACGGAGAAGGCGCAAAGCAGATAAGGCGTGCAAGACTCGATGGTTCGGCAGAAACTGAACAACTGAAAACCAATAAATCTGCTCAAAGAGAACACAATGTCAAATCTAAAACAGCCGAAGCGAGCCTCCAGTGCCTGACTAATGCACATGAACACCAGAAAGAAGCTGAACCACTAGCTCGTGCTTATGCTTGCGACGTGGATGAAACCCCAGAGCTTGAGGAAGCACGAAACTTCCCATATGATTTGGTAAGTCTATCTTGTTGCAACACCAAAAAAGCTATATGTTGAAATTCATTATGAGGATATAGTTATCAAATCTAATAGGAGCGTCAAAAGACTTTAATACCTCTATTTACCACTACCGTTTGTTCCAAGCAAGTCTTCAAGGTAAGTATAATTGCTTTCCGATGAATTATGAAAATGCGTAACATAGAAACTAATCGCCAATTTATTGGCCAGAACTCATCTTTAATTTTTCTTGCAGAATCAAAATGTATCCTCTGCAATCCTCAATGATCCACGCATCAACTCGGGAGACTTTGGCAGAGATGAAGAACTGATGTCTGCAACAACAATTTCAGAACCGGCATATGGTGAGTTCCAAAAATCTTCGTCCTCCCCATTCCTCGGCATAGAGAGTGAAACACACAGGATTGGCAAACGAAAGCCTTTGATAGAATAAAACTCCCGCATTCATGGCAAACAGTCGTTAAAGATTTAACAGTAAAATTACTTCAAGAGCACTCTACTCCTGAAAACTGCCTCTTGTGGTACATTGGTGATAAAATGTAAATCTGCAAGATAATTATGAACAGCCTTTGAGTTGCTTATCGTACTGAGTTCCTGTCAAGACTCATTCTCGAGTATTTGTCCCCGATATTGATACTATAGGACGACTGCTGCAATTAAACGGCCTTCTGATGATCGAGCCAATCATCTTGATGTCACAGGAACCACTGGAATGACAACTCGTACACATACTTTCGACAAATCAGAAGACTGGGACGTTTCGAAATCCGGAATTCAAGAAAAAATGACAGAAAGCGAAAGGCACCTCAAGCACATTCTGATGAAAAGCCAACTGTTTCTAGACACGGCAGAGGCACTTTTCAAGCTCGACAGCCCGATGGCCTTCTTTCACGCCAGCGACGAGAATTTACACAGAGACGAGGACAAGCTCATATTGGACTGTGGCTACGAGATAATGAAAAGGAAGGGGAGGAAGCAAGAGCTCGCCATCCACCCCTTCATGAAGATCACCGTCTCTTTTGTCAGGGTGAGGACGTTCGACGATCTCGTCAAGCAGTTGAACCAAAACTTCAACCAAGTGAGACTGCATGGAAGGAATGGGAATCCCGAATGCGAACCGGAGTACTACCTCCCTAAGATGCTTGAGGTCGATGTCAATGTGAGCGATCCCGACACAAACTGCATGTGGGACTTCGGATGGAACGACGCCATGTTTGCCTTCCTGGAAAAGGACGACGTGGTGAGAGATGTGGAGAAGCAGGTGATCAGTGGACTCATCGACGAGATGACGAGAGATCTTTTAAATGCCTGAGCCTTTTTCGCCTGCGGGCTGCTCGAGAAAGGTGGTACTCAAGATGGCCATTTTCCCATCTTTTCGCAACCAGTTTCGCTACAGAACCCCGCCGAAGAACGTCAGCTACGAGATTGCTGAACGTGTTGCAGACCATCTAGATCGGACTTGGGTTTTGTTCTTTCTGACTAGACATCTTCAAAGAGCGGTCCCGCGTGCTGGCCTTTCTTTTTGCCGATTACCAGTTTGAATTTTTGTGCTCAGTGCTGTTGTCGAAATCGTCGTGTACCGAAACTTTGTCGTGGTCTTTTGTGATTCAAATGGCTTGTACAGTTTTCTGATGCGTGAAGAATCTTACATTGAGTTTCCTCTTCAAACGCAGAGAGCCCGGTGACCATCTCCCCCTCCCCTCTGTTCCTCCATTGATAGCCTGCTATGGACATCGACTCAAACGCACGAGACTCGCACGTGCGCGTGGGTCAAATCTCACGGTATCTGGACCAACAAGTCTTGGCATGGGCATGTGACTTGCACGTGTTCGTCGTTCAGTCAGATATTGGCCCGCCGATGAGCCGAGGGGGTAAAATTGATGCATAGTTGTTTAGTCGGGAGATTATCTGAGACAAGTCCAATATGAAAGGTTACTTCGGGAAAGCAGTTAGTGATTTAAGGGGTGTGTTGGGATTTACATATTTCGATGCCAAGCAATGCATTCCTTTTCTCGTCCCAATAAATTTCAGTAAGTGCAGACGAGTATAAAACAATTTTTGGTAAGAAAATGACTAGTGATCATTGTTAAATTGATTTGCCGGGTAACTTATCTATACTTTTATAAAGCTACCAGCATGTTTCTTTTTTTAATAATTCGAAATTTATCAATTTTTTTACTGACTTGCCAACTTTTTTTGCATCATTAATTCTCAATTAGAATTCATTTACTAGAAATGAATTTTTTTTTACCTAAACTGGAGCAACATATTATAATGAAACTTGGTGACCTAATTAGTTGGTAATCAAATAGTAAAAAGAGTTGGCTAATCATTCAAGTAAAGTTTAGTGTATCCACAAAAGAGCTGATAGATTAAAGGTGTTTGTAAGGAAGGCAAATAAAAAGTTGGTAAAAATAATAAATAAAAAAGTTGATAATTGGAAATATGTTGAAAAAGTCAGCACGTTTCATAAAAGTGTAGATAGGTTGACAACAAATTATCAGGAAACAAGATGGTTGATCATTTTTTTACGAGGAAATGATACAAAAGTTCCTTAAGCTTTAGTTTGATTTATAATATCGTCTCTAAGCTATAGTTAATGTGTAAGATGGTCCTTGAACCTTCGGTACATATTCAATGTAATTCATGTATTATGTGAAAATGTTCAATGTTATTTTTCTATTAATTCAAGTCAATAAAATTTGTTGATTTGTCTTCCAATCTAATACAATTTAGACAGTAAAAAAAAATCATACGTGAACTATTCCCTTAACATATTTAATTCAAATTAAAATGAATATCTTACATGGATAAACTACATGGAACGACGTTTTTTTAGTCCATCAGTAAAAAAATATCCGATTAAAAGTCAAATCAGCCAATTCCGTATAACATCTACTATTTTTATTCAGTTTAGTGACTGGATTAGTTATTGACCAAAAAAATCAAATATTAAATTTAACAAATTAAAAGTTCAAGAATGACATTGCACATTTATTTAAGGTTCGAGTATCACATTAAATAAATCAAAAGTTTCAAGACGACATTGCACATTAAGTCAAAGTGGAGAGACAATTTGTGTAATTATTCATTATCTTAGTGACATTTATTAGCTTTTTCCCAAATCCGCATGCAAGGAAACAATTGAATTTTTTTTCAAACAGCATAGCATAATAGAATCATCCAAACGTGTGCTGAAACATAGCTTCCAAGAAGAGTCTTATGTTCCTCAAAGACGCTCTAAAAAAAACCCACTATTCTGTGAATCATGAATGATTGCGAAAGATTTTTTTTAAAAAAAAGCTAGGTCTTATGTCGCTCAAAATAATTAGTCAATAGACAATATGCTTGTTATCGACAGTAATTTGTATCTATACATTATCTTAGATAATAAAAATATCTTTCGTTCACCCAATTTTGTTAACCCACACGCGTTTTTCTCCAAGAAGATTTCACATTATCGGCTACCAATGTACATCACCGGGTCTCGAGCTTGCTTGCCCTCCTTCGTACGTGCTAGGGGCATAACTTGAGCCCCAAGTAATCCCAAACTTCCTTGAAAGTCGGTCCACCTTTGTTCTTTTGCACTGCTTCTTTTTTTTTTTAGACTTAAACAAGATGTTCCTTCCATCTTTGTTACACGGGAAGCTCTTGCTGATCTCTTACCGTGGGCGCCTCCACGTGAAAGCGCTGCGACTTCCTTCCTTTTACTTTATTCCGAAAATGCATCGGATGGGGAATGTCGCATTTCCTTAGTGGGGAAGGCAAAGTCCATCGAATTTCTTATGAGGGTCCGGTGGTTGCCCTTTTCAGGTACGAACTCGTGCGAAACTCGATCCAATTGAACTTGCTGAGTGTCTTTTACGCCCGATTCGCCCTTACCCTTGATGTCATAGGTTTCGATCTCCATCCACGATCAAATTCTTTTTGGAATAAGGGCGTTGAAAGCCTTAAAACTTATCGTGAATATGCAATCGAGCCGTACAGATTTTCAGTAAAAATGTTGTTAAGTCCTAACAATTTTCAAATTTGTGTTATCAAGTATGCGTTGACTCTGTCTAATTTGACTAACGGAAAATACTTGTATGACTTATTATTACTATTTTTTTTCTCTTACGTTGTAATAACATGATATGAACGGAAAACATGAGTTAAGACCACGTCATTTTAGTTTAAATTTGATTTTTTAATATAAAATAAATGAACAAATTTTAAAATAAAAAAACACGCACACAGACGGAAAAAAAGGGAAACCCAGGCGCTCGCTTTTTCCTTCATTTTTTCCTTTTTAAAATTTTTCTTTTTTACATATAACTTTAATAAAATTTGTATTAAAATTGATTTGGACCAAAATAATGTCTTTTTAGCCACATCAGCGACACGTAGGATTGAAAAAATAAAAATAAAAAAGTCTTGACAACATTTTCTATCAGCCAAATTAAAAGGAGTTGAATGAAGCACTTAATTGTATCGATTTGATAAATCTTAAAACTTAATTACACTTTCATGACAAGTTATAAGATTTTAGGCACATTCATCTCAATTCTATTTGAACCCCACAATAAAAGAAAAATATCAAGACTCTAGTAGTAAGAACATCCTATCATCACCAAGCTCAATTGATTCCTTCGATATATTGACACGTCACGTCCTAAATATATGGCAGTACTCCCTCTCTTTTTACGATGTGCTATCGCAATATTGACAGGTTAACACAAATCAATTTGACCCGATGGATCGACAGAATTTCTCCTTTTTTTTCTAGTGACTCGAGTTAGGGAGGAACTGACGGAATAGAAGAGAAAGGAGATAGGGAAGTGAAAAAAGTGAACTGGAGTAGTAATTTCCTTCCTGTCTTGTTCGGGTTCAGAGAGATGATGTGGGGAGAAATGAAGTGGCTGATCAACAACAGCTGCTTCCCCATCATTTTACATAGCTATTCACCATGTTTTGATTTACGTTGGATATCATGACAATTTTATCCGAATTATTGAGTCGTGTCAAAAATTGGTCCGAAATTCGACAAAAGAGATAGATCTCGAGTGTCATGATTTGTGACGTCATGGTACTTCTAGGAGAAGTAAATGGTGATGATTGATGAGCCTTGTCGTCCACTCAATCATATGTCTCTACCTCGCAGATTACAAGAGAAGAGAAAAGAAAAGGAAAGCTCTTTTGGATGGCGCGTGCTTTCATGCACGTGCCCCCACCATGCACTGGCCAGAAATCGGTGGCACAACAAGTATTCAACGCAACGGTCGAAACGGAGGGCATTCCAGTAACTTCACCCCCGACACAGCGCAAACGGCACGGCGTTTAAAATCCCCCCCAGGCCCTTCAGTCCCCTGAACTCCGTTCCTTTTCCCCGTTCCTCATCGTCAGCGTCTCCAGGAAGAGCTGCTACTGTCGTGCTGCGTTCTTTTTCGGTAACGTGGTGCTGTAACACAGAAAGTTCCCAGCTTCAGGCACCCCGAAGGCCCTTTTTCACACTCAACCTTGCCCCCTTCCTGCTTTTCTCTTTTGTTTCTCTGTTCTTTCTTCCTTACCTGAAACTTTTGTACATCGAAAGCTTCAAAATTTTTGCCTTTATAATCTCTTTTTCCCTCTTGCTCATCTGCCCACCCGTCGTGCCCTGTTGTGTGCTCTTGGCATTGGCAAAGAACTCAGGGGAAAAAAGCTCTTTTCGATCATGGCGGTTCAGCGCTTCGCCACCCTCCTGTTCTTCGCCCTCCTCTCGCAGGCGTCTCGCTTCGCGAGTAAGTTTTCTGATCCCAGTTCACTCACGCGACGTGCGGTAATCCTGTGAGGTTCTTGTTTTCGAGACGCGCGAAAGTTCCGTCCCGGTTTTTGCAGGACCGTTGTATTTACTGGAGTTCCTGCTTTTTTAGACAAGGTTTTGGAGATGCTGCAGACCACTTAATCTTCTTTTGTTTTGTTAACAGGTGGCCGGGCACATGTAAAAAATTTCAAGATAAAGCCTGCATTGAAAATGAAAATCTCTTTTTTTGAGTATGGTCAAGGAGTGCTTGGCGCTCTCATCAACACGGTCTTTTCTTTTCTTTTTTGTTTCTTTTTTCAAACATCGGGTCGTCAAGTCATGCTGGGTATGTTAAGACTGGTCCAGAGAATCGTCAAGTCACCTTGCGCACTCAATTACAGTCTGTCCCCTGATTTAGTCTGTCTATGACGGAGGATTGTCGTGAGCTTTTACATTCTTAGTTTTCGTCAGGGAATAATATCAGCAATGAAGAACATTTAGTCAAGAACTGAGAGGATAATTGAGAAGCTAAAAGGATCAGAATCCCAAGAATTTTGAGTGATTTTGTGACTAATCCATGATTAGCTAACACGCTGTTTGCACGCAGATTCGCAGTCATTCATTGGAGTCAACTATGGCCAGGTCGCGGATAATCTACCGCAGCCGTCGGCTACTGCAAAGCTACTACAGTCAACAACGATCGAGAAGGTCCGGTTATACGGATCGGACCCTGCTATAATTAGTGCTTTAGCAAACACGGATATTGGAATTGTCATCGGCACGGCAAACGGCGACATTCCTGCACTGGCAAATGATCCTAACTTTGCAAAGAATTGGGTTAACGCGAACGTGGCTCCTTTCTATCCCTCGAGTAAAATCATCCTCATCACCGTGGGCAATGAGGTGATGACCTCCGGAGACCAGAATTTGATAACTCAACTGTTGCCGGCGATGCAGAACATGCAGAATGCGCTTAATTCCATGTCCTTCGGAGGGAAAATCAAGGTGTCGTCAGTGCATTCCATGGCCGTGCTTAAGTGCTCTGAGCCGCCATCTACTGGTTGTTTTGACCCCAGCTTCGGTGATGTGATGAAGGGAATCTTGGGGTTTAACAATGCGACTGGTTCGCCATTTGCTATCAATCCATATCCCTATTTCGCTTACAGGAGTGATCCTAGGCCTGAGACATTGGCTTTCTGTTTGTTCCAACCAAATGCCGGGAGGCTCGATACCAACACCAAGATTAAGTACACCAATATGTTTGACGCTCAGGTGAGTCAGTTACTCATGCAACCTTCTTATTTGTAGTTGTTTGCTTTTCAATTTGCTGCGATAAAGCCTAGTTCAGTTGCTAATTTAAATTGTAGCTGAAGGATGCTTGCACTCTTGACTTGTACTGGAATGGCTCTGTTTTCCGATCTGAGTGGACTATGTTGGCAAAAACTTCCAGATAACAAGAAATCGTTCTTGATTTGATGACTGATGAGTACTTGAAATCAGTAGAGTTTAGGCAAGTTGATTTTGGTATCTTAGGCTTTGACGACGGTTTTTCTATTAACCTATTCAAATTACATTGACGCCATAGTTCATTGAGTCTCAGCACTTCCTTAACGAAACAAGAAGAAAGAATGCCTCATTTATCTATGCAAATATGTTGATTTGATTCCCCTCATGAATGGGCAACGTCTTAGGACTGTTTTTACATGTAAGTCTGTGACTTTAGAACAAAGATAGAAGGAGATGAATTCGTAGGTAAGGACAAAAGTTAAATCTTTTAGACTTCGAAACAATAAAATGATTATCTCAGAACAATGAGTCATTTATTACGCTCGAAAGATCAAACCAGATACAGGCACTATGGCTTGTTGATCCTTTACACTAGATCCCATGTTGTATTCCCCTATGTTATTTCAATCTTGATCGCCGGCAATAGCTGCAGAACAGGGGCTGCTCACTGACACAAAAAACTATGTTCGCAGGTAGATGCTGTTCACTCTGCATTAAACTCGTTTGGGTTTAAAAATGTGGAGATCGTAGTGGCCGAGACCGGTTGGCCATACAAGGGAGACAGCAACGAGGTTGGCCCTAGCATCGAGAATGCGAAGGCCTATAATGGTAATTTGATAGCTCACCTCCGCTCGATGGTTGGAACTCCCTTGATGCCTGGGAAATCAGTAGACACATATCTGTTTGCCCTGTACGATGAGGATTTGAAGCCTGGACCCACTTCTGAGCGTGCATTTGGTCTTTTTAAGACCGATCTTTCCACGAATTATGACGTCGGCCTTTCCAAGAGTAGCCAGGTGAGAATCAATTTGTCCATATTTGGCATTGTAGTCTCCATGGTTTCCCTTGATACTGAGTAGTGACTAATACTAATGACTTCGTCGAAGCTGCTCATTCCTGATCATCATCGATTATGGGTGGTTTGCTAACATACTATCTTTTGATGAAGACTCCCGCAACGCCAAAGGCACCTGTTACACCATCGCCGAACACATCTGTTGCTCCATCACCAAAGACCGAGAAAGCAACTTGGTGCATACCCAAGTCTGGAGTGTCGGATGCCCAGTTGCAGGCGAACTTGGATTATGCTTGTGGGCAAGGAACCGATTGCCAGCCGATCCAACCCGGTGGGGCTTGCTTCGAGCCTAACACCGTGGCATCTCATGCTGCCTATGCCATGAATCTTTTCTACCAGAACTCTGACCACAATCCTGGGAACTGCGACTTCTCGCAAACTGCCACATTATCATCCAACAACCCAAGTGAGTACTATTACTTCTGGACAATTTGTGTTCATTTCCTTCCAACTGAAATGAATCTTTGCCACTGGTATTAAAAACCATAGTCTCATCATGGGTCAAAAAGATATTCTTTCCTTTCTGTTTTCTGTAACCCTCTATACTTGAAGTTCCCAAAAGGAAGCAGCAGCACATTCCTCCTAACTGTAAATAACTATAAGGTGTTTGATGCTTTACTACATTGTAATAGATGTTCGTTCATTTCTCCTTCTTGTCCAATACATAGCAATGAAACGGAGGATGTCATTTACCTTTGCACGATTTCAAATTGTTGGCAAATCTGATATTCAAGATCGATTCATTTGTTTCTAGGTTACAAAGGCTGTGTCTACCCAAGTGGAACGAGCTGAAGGCGGAGGATCATTCTTATTTCAAGTGAAGAAAAGAAGTCGTGAATTCATGGCGGATGCTTTAGGTACTTTGTCATGTTTGTGTTGTAATGCCCTGCAGTGGCGGAGTAGACAAAAAGTAAATCCTACACGGTGTAGGAGTGTCGCAATTAATCAATCTTGATGGCTTCCATGTATAGGAATTTTATTGCACTAATCAAATGTATTGTCAAAATGATCCTTCGTTTAACTGCGGAAGTTCATGTCATAGTCACGGATCGGCTTGCGACCATACAGCTGAAACACTCACTGATCTCCAAACACACCAATCTTAAATATATATCGGAGAACTTGTACTCTGTAATCTTGAATTAAGTGGCATGCTCTATATCAGCAGACTTAGGACTTCGCCGCAATCATAGAGATACCAAGCCAGGATGCGAACGATTGATGTACTGAAGAAAGCTGAATCACTACGGCATTTTGAGGCAACTCTAATGGATTCACCAGTTTGGAGACGAATCTTACGTGTGAGAAGTTGGCTTCTATGTTCAGCTGAGGTTTCCGGGCACTGTCTGAACTTCATATAAAGTAAAAAAAATGGGTGATAAAAGAAGCTACCATGGAATGGTTAGAAGAGCATTTGGATGTGTAATCCACTGGAGCTCTGTTCTCGATACTACCATAGGATGAACATGGACTCTTGCGGATGTTCATACGTCAATAACGATAAATGTCAATGTCATTTCGCTAAGCGGGGTCGACCATAGTGGTAGAAAAGTACAATAAATATCCTCAGCATTATTTCCTTTTTTTGTGCATTTCTAACTATATTCATATCGTTTTATATTTCCAAACAAATTCTAAAGTAACGTGGGTGGGACGATGAGTCAGCATTCCCACAGAAATTTAACGGT
The DNA here is from genome assembly GCA_019926035.1 of Melaleuca alternifolia. Taxonomy (NCBI): domain Eukaryota; kingdom Viridiplantae; phylum Streptophyta; class Magnoliopsida; order Myrtales; family Myrtaceae; genus Melaleuca; species Melaleuca alternifolia. Next base: position 1,844,571 of record JAGKPW010000016.1, read on the forward strand.
CACGTCAGCATTCTCGCTTACATTTTTATAGAAGGGCCAGAATATTTTGAGGAAAATGACACAAATAGTCGTTAAATTTTGATCCGATATTCAATATAATCTCCGTATTTTAAATTTCTACGAATTTTTTATGCATATTCAATTTAACCCCTAACTAAATAAAAATGTTCAATATCGCTTCTAACATAGAATTATTGAAAGGACAACATTGGACATTTTTTTACTGTTCAAGACGACTAAATTATATATATACTAAAAATCTATTAATCACGTCGAATAAATTAAAGGTTTATGAATCACATCATATATTGAGCTAAATTTCAAAAGTCACATCGAATAAATTAAAAATTAAAAAATCTTATTATATATTCGATCAAAATTTATGAATTATTTATATCATTATTTGGAGAATATCGACACCTTTTTATTTTATTTGTGATTTTGGGCTTAGCGGAGCCCCCGAGATTGACAGTTATAAGGGACCCCCGCACATCCCTAACTAACTCAAACTGCTGGCGAATTCCATAAACTCGAAACAAATCTGAGTTCCAGCACGAAGAAACGCAGAGCGATGACGACGAGAGAGAGGGATCGAGATCGCGAGTTGCTGATTCCTGTCTCAGCCCTAGCCGAGAATGGCGCCTCCAAGTCGTCGTCTCCATCGTCCTCGCCTCCGGCTGCCGTGGCGCCCTCGCATCATCACTCCGGCCGAGAGGTCATCTCTCTCTCTCTCTCTCTCTCTCTCTCTCTCTCTCTCTCTCTCTCATATCACCACCACCACCATCGTTGGTCTGTTCTGTCTGGTTATCACGTGTCGGTGATGTCTGCTCTCGTTTTGAGCCGCATTTGTCGATTGGTTCGATGGCGAAAACGCTTGTTTCGTTGGTTCCTCGATTCTGTTTTGCTGATCTCTCTTTTCGGGCCCTGGAAATCTTCAGATAAACCGTGACCACAATTTCGATCGGGATTAGGGAAGGCTTATAATTATTATCACTATGCGGATTGAACATTTGGAAAACGAATTAATTGATAAGACTTGGCCTTGTTATCTGGAATTTCAGCTGAGGCATTCGCCGATGTAGTAGAAAGAGAAAGAAGTCAGCTGAAAAATGAAGGCAGATAATTACACGAAAGACTTGAGACTCTCTTGATTGTCTTAAGAATCCATCACAAAAGTCGGGTTGCTAGCTAAATGCTGGGGTAATACTGATTGTCTGTACATGAAACTTGGCCAAACAAAAATTGATTACCTCCAAAGTTCAGCTTCTTGGGAAATCTGGTTAAATTTGAGATACTCTGAGTGTTTCAGACATTCTCCAGGGCAGAGGTGGGATATCTGCGACTGCGATGAAAAGTATGACTTAGAATGAACTGTTAGACATCATAGCATCCATCCGTCTTATGTGATTTGGTCTCCATAAGTGGATAATAACTGTGTTTCTGCTTTTCCATAGGCCATTTCCAAAGTCGTCCAGAGCTGGGCTTCCAAAAAGTTTATGACAGGATGGTATGCCGTCTTTCTCCTTGTTCTCCCAATTATATACTGGGAATTCTCATCTTCATCCTATTAGATCAAATTATTTTGTCAAGCTACTAGTACCTTTTTAAGTTTCTACTACAGTTGAAGTTTTTTTTTTTTTGGTAATGTACTACAGTTGAAGGTTCATTGTTGCTGTTTACAATTTTTTGAGTCTCTAGCACGACTATTTGGCTAATTTTTACAGAAGTGAGAAAGTTCGTCGTCGTTTGCAGTGTCATTCTTCTTCCGATGGCCATTACATTTTATGTCACGTGGGGTTTCGTTCATTTCGTGGATGGGTTCTTCTCTCCAATCTATAACCATCTAGGGATTAACATCTTTGGTGAGTTTTGAGTACTTGCCACAGTAATTGCTCTTAAAGGTTTAATGCAATTTATTATCTGCTGCAGCATATATTGTTCAATTATCAGGTATGAAAGTGAAATCGGTACATTTTAAATTGCATTTGATCCCTTATAATGCTCTTTATGGCACATAATTAGAAAACTTCTGTAAAGTGCTCTTTCTGGCAGATTCATATATATCTATAGAGTAATATGTCATGCATATTGGATGAGTAAAGAGTGTTACCCTGACAATGGTGAGAGGAGTCTACTTTTGACATTTTTGCATCTCCATTCTAGCAACTTTTTTGCATAGGCAACATCATGCATTTAAAATGCTTGAAAGGCAAATAGGTCCAATCAACGAGAATTATGGATAGTTTTGATGTGTTTCAACTGTTTAATATGAGATAGCATTCCTCTTTTGTCCCTTAATTGTGCGTGGGAACTCACGAATCTTTGCACTAGAGGTAAACCTGCTGGCTCTGACTGTCTGTAAGTAAATTGGGTTTGTGTTTTCCTTTCTACTGGATCTTGCATTTGTATGTCCGAGATTACCATTTCCTGAATAAGGGCATCCTGTTTAGCTTAAACATATGAATCATTATAAGCGACAAACACAAAAGCAGTCTATGTACTGGGCCTACTAATGCAAGTCTCAAGGCAAATCCTGTCAACTTATGCTCAGCATCCATAAGTTGTCTGACCTTAATTCAACAGTGTTTTTGAATGCGTTACCAATTCCACCTCCTTTACATGACTACAGGTCTTGGGTTTGTCACCTCCATGACTTTCATTTTCTTGGTTGGGATTTTCATGTCGTCATGGTTAGGAGCCTCTGTCCTCACCCTTGGTGAATGGTTCATCAAGAAAATGCCACTTGTGAGCTATATTTATTCTGCGTCAAAGCAAATAAGTGCAGCAATATCGCCAGGTATATCTCCAGGTATATTATGCACACTTAGTTTCTGACTTCTAAATCATGTTTTGTTGCATCGTCTTACAGATGAAAGCTCCAGTGCATTTAAAGAAGTGGCTATAATAAGGCATCCACGTATTGGCGAGTACGCTTTTGGTTTTATTACGTCTTCCGTTATTCTCCAAAGAAATGTGGGTGAAGAAGAATTGACCTGTGTTTATGTGCCTTCTAACCATCTCTACATGGGGGATATCTTTCTAATCGGTTCAAATGATATCATAAGGCCAAACTTATCTGTTCGGGAAGGGATTGGTATAGTCTTCAATCTCAAAGACAGTGATCTTTACTAATCAATATCTAGAATGCTCGTGTTCTAATCTTCTTGCGTGATGCAGAAATCGTCATCTCTGGAGGCATGTCAATACCTCAGATACTGACGACGGTGGATGCACAGGTCACTCCAGCAGCAAGAATGGGTAATCTGGCGGCATCAAAAGTATGAAGCAGGTTTCATCTATCACAATGATTTGGCCAGAATAAGCACTGCATTTGTTCTCGTTTGGGTCATCTTATTGTAAATATGCATCCGTTTCCCATTTCCTGGCCAATGAATTTAACAAACTTCTGCAGAGACTACGATTCAGCTTAAAATGGCAACAACCTTACCACAGGGTAGATCTTAAGTTCTAGCTGTCAGTTGGTGAGGATGACTGACCGGCAGAGAACATAAATCCTGCAAGTGAAGAAAACTAACTAGCTAAGACCATTTTCACTCGAATGGCACATTGTGCTTGTTGCCAATTGTAAAAAGTTATTTTTTCCTGAAAAGTCATGACTGCTCTGAAACTTTTTAACTGAGCTCTGGCAAAAAACGACGTCAACATAGTTATCAGGATGGATAATCTCATTTAGTTGCCAAAAGTTTGAAATGAGTTGACCAGCGATCACGACTCCTTCTGGCGATATACCCTTAAAAAAACAGGAATAAAGCTTGGATTCCTTTCTGTCTTTCTTTTTCTTTTCCTCTTTCCTTTTTCTGGATTCCATGGGAGGTAGACTCGTCGACGTTCATCTCCCGCAGATTGGAAGAAACGGTTAATATACAACCAAGGAGAAAACATATTTGCAGATCCTTGCTTTGAATCTTTTCTGTACATCAATGCTACACCTGTCCTGTTAATGAACTGTACCGTGGGAATGAATAAGGTCCAAAGAAGAGATGCCAGGATGCCTTTCTTAAAGGTCGTTGCTTTCTGACCATTTAGGTCGCAATAGGTGTGATTGATCGTTCCTATTTAATAACCTGCTTTCCAGGAAGTTATTTCTGTGACCTATCTTCTCCAAGAAAAGAAAGTGGTCGTTTAGAAACTATTATGATCCATAATGTTACTGAACTAGGTTGAGGAATGTGGAGCGATCTGATTACTAGCTAGCGGAGGATCATCCCAAGGCAACTCCAGCCCGATCAACGATTCATCTCGATCATCTAAAGTTGAATGACACGACTAGTCGAGATCTCAAAGGCGATACGATTGATTGCATACCATGTTTTTTCTATTATGGGTGAAGATTATAAGAGACCTAATTCTGAAGTTCAGTCGATCGCAGAAGCTCACAAAGTAGTTGGGTCAAGGATGATGAAGTTCGGACTCGACTAGACTGATTTGCTAGTTAAGCAATTTGAACAAGATCATATTCAATTCAAGCATTACACAGGTCGAACATGATTTTGAGTGAGACAACTACTGTCAAAAATCCTAAACAATACATAATGTGATATTAATACTTTAAACTAATTTTGTATCGCCAAATATAATAAAATATATGTATTTCGACGTTAATGCTACTATTTTTTTGTCACCAAAACCCCCCAAAATTAGGTTAATCACGGCACCAATAACCCCAATTCGTGTCACACTAACACAAAAAGTTTCTTCCATTGGTGACCCGACAAGAGAATCATAATAATTTGAGATGTTGGCATCGCGGTGAACAATATTTACAGTTTCTTTTTTTGTTGCGATACATGAATGGTATATATGACATTGATTTAAGGTTAGAGGTCTAATGATATAAAAGTAAAGTTTGCTATATCACTTCAATGGACATCCTTTAATATTATCTGTGATATTCACTACAAAAAAACTGGAATTTAGCTACGGAAAATTAGTGACGGAACATAATCCGTCGCTATTAGCGACGGAATTAATGACGAAAAATTAAAAACCGTCACTAATTTGCGACGAAAAATAATTCGTCGCTATTTGCGATGGAATTAGCGATGACCAAAAAATTTCGTCGCTAATTAGCGATGGAAAAGAAATTCGTCGCAAAATCCGTCGCAAATTAGCAACGAATTTCATTTCTGTCGCTATTAGCTACGGATTTTGCCACGAATCTTTTTCCGTCGCTAATTAGCCACGAAAAATTATTTCCGTCGCTAATTAGCGACGGTTAATTCACATTCCGTGGCTACTTAGCAATGGACAATTATCTTCGTCGCTAAATAGCGACGAAAATGGTATACAGTCGCTAATTAGCCACGGAATGTGAATTAGCCATCACTAATTAGCAACGGAATAATTTTTCGTGGCTAATTAGCGACGAAATAATATTTTCGTCACTAAAATTTAGTCACGGAAAATTATTTTCGTCGCAAAATAGCAACGGTTAATTCACATTTCGTGGCTGTTTAGTGACGGACAATTATCTCCGTCGCTAAATAACGACGAAATGGTATACCGTCGCTAATTAGCCACGGAATGTGAATTAGCCGTCGCTAATTAGCAACGGAATAATTTTTCATGGCTAATTAGTGACGAAATAATATTTCCGTCACTAAAATTTAGCCACGGAAATTGGCCACGGAAAGTTTTCCGTTGCTAATTAGCCACGGAAAGTGAATTAGTCGTAGCTAATTAGCCACATAAATAATTTTTCGTGGCTAATTAGCGACGGTAAATTTTCTATGGCTAATTAGCGATGGAACAATAAATTTCCATGACTAATTAGCGACGACTAAATTAGCCGCCTATATTTTTCGCTCACTTTTCCCCCTCCCGAAACTCAATTTTCGCTCTTCCTTCTCTCTTTTGTTAATTTTCCCTCTCGATCGTGCCACTCTCAAACTTTCCCTCTCCCGCTCGAGCACCTCCTCACTCCTCCTCCCGCTCGAGCTCTCTCCTCCCTCTGCTTGTCTGCGCTCAAGGTCTCTCTTTCTCTCCTCGCTCCTCCCTCTACGACAGCGCGACAAAACCCTAGATCTGCTGGAAAGTTGGTCTCTTCAGTTGGGGGGAAAGAAAAGAGGCGAAGTAGAAGCAAAAAAACCCTCCTTCCCCCTTTTTCTCCCACACATGAATCTTCGAGATCTTGAAAAATGGAGAGACGCACGCTGAAGAAGCAAGAATGGCGACCGGTGGCATCGTTCTCTTCACGGCCGCTCCATCATCATGGCTTTCTAGTGAAGCCCTCATGCGGCGAAAGGTCAGGTGTCAGCATAGCTTCCCGCCTCTCTCTATGTGCTTCCCATGCTTAATTCGAGCAGAGTTTGCCCGCTTTGTCTCTCGCGTGTCGCGGTTGCTCTATGCAGGCTTGCCTTCCTCATCCTCCTTCTTCACCTTCTTCGTCAACTTCGTCCTCGAATCCCGGCCCTGCTCCCTTCAGCCGCACGAGCAAGAAGCTCTATGTCAGTGGTCAGGTCCTCTTCCTCTTCCTCTTCTTTCTTTGTTCAGCTTCCAAGATGAGTTCTTTTCTTCAATTACATCTTCCCATTCCTCAATTAACTAATGCAAAAATCGTGTATCTGAAATTGCGCAGTCAATTGGTATCGTTTACTTAACGATTGACTATTTGGACAGATTCTGATTGAATTTGAGTTGCTATGATTGTATTACAATGTCTGGCTATATTTTGATGTATGTAGTTAGTGGTAAATGCTCCGCTTCTCCTCATGTTAGTGCTTCGAATTCCGACTTATTTGGCTTGCCTTTTGTTTAATCGACTAGGTAGAGTATTCTAGATTGAGGTGCTCTGTAATTCTTTTATCAGTGTTTAAGAATATTGACGCACTTTCATGCCATGTTCTTGAAGTGTTAAGTCTTTTCTGAGTTGCTTTCTTTGGCTGCTTTATCATTGAAATCTTGTCGTCCTTCTTTGCAATGTACGTGTGATACTTAGTGCGAAAGATGTAGTTCAATATCACAAGACAACTCATACATGCGCAAGGCCAATTTTGGGTATTTATGCAGCATTGAAATATACGATGGTTGGTGGTGTCTATAATTGGGGGCTACTGTTATTTCAATAGCCTAAAATGTTGGGTTTTAATGCGTTTACAGCCTTTAAGTGTTGGAGACTCCAATGTCTACTCTGTTGCGCCAAGGTCGATGGAATGTCGCATTTCAGCACCACTTTGTGTGCTGATTGTGATGGTATATAATGTTTGGTAACAGTTATATCCCAATCATGAAAGTATGAGTCTTACCCCATTTGAAAACGAAAATTCTCTCTAGGGCTATTGTAGAGAATCATAAATTGCACGGTTTTTTCCATAGTTATCTTATGCGGCTCATCATACTTCACAGGGCTTTCTTTTCGTACTACTGAAGAGGGTTTAAGGAATGCTTTCAAGAACTTTGGTCAGCTTGTGGAAGGCAAGGAAATTTTGCTCCTTTTTCATCTTTTTCATGGTCATTTTTATTACTTGATTGCTTCATATTTTTCATCCATCCCTACATAGACTTGGGTCCTGAAAATTGTCTTTTGCCATGCAGTTAATCTGGTGATGGATAAGATTGCAAATAGACCTAGAGGATTTGCTTTCCTTCGATATGCTACTGAGGAAGAGGCTCAAAGAGCCATTGAAGGGATGCATGGAAAGGTAATTGCCAAATATCTTTGACACGAAAGAGTATTATTCTATGGATACAAAGGTCCATAAGAAAGTAGATGGTCTAAGCTCCGATCTCAAGTCAATGATCAATTGTTACATGTATTCGCAATGTTACTTGTAACTTCGAGGGTTTCTTTTTATTTTTATTTTTTTACTCTTTTTTTGGGGGGAGGGTGTGTTGAGAAGCTATAAAAAAAATGAGAGCCCTCTATCTTGTGTTTTGGAATTGACTGGCTGCCCCGCATGACAAAAACAATGAGTTATTCTGAGTTATTTGTGTATTCTTGGAAACCAATGAAATGGTTGATTCAGCTCTTCTCTTTCCAGTGTTCGAATACTTCGAGAAAATTTAATTACGTACATCCACAAAAAAATTGCAATTTGTGGGTTGATTTAATACCAAAATTGTCCATAAATAATATTTTTTTTTGTAGATTTCATCGTTAAAAAATTAATTGCAAATTACTCTCAACGAAACAATGATCGTAATAAAAATCAATTTTTTTGGTAAAATGGAGACTAATTACATTGCAAATTACACTCCAAAAAGACAAAAATCAAGGCAAATTTGTCGAGAATTTTGCCACGAATTACAATTAGCTACGCATTTTGCCACAAAGATTAGCGACGAAATTTCCACGGAACTAAGAATGTCCGTCACTAATTAGTGACGGCATACACATTTCCGTCGCAAATTAGCGACGGATTATTTCCGTCCATCACTAATTAGCCACAAAACTCAGAATATCCATGGTTAATTAGCTACCGAACTAAGAATGTCTGTGGTTGATTAGCCACGAAACTGAGAATGTCCGTGGCTAATTAGCAATGGAGGATGCCTAGCCGTGGCTAATTAACCACAGAACTAAGAATGTCCGTCGCAAATTAGTCACGGAACTCAGAATATCCGTGGCTAATTAGCTACCGAACTGAGAATGTCTGTGGCTAATTAGTGACGGCTAGGCATCTAGTCGTGGCTAATTAGCCACGGAATTGAGAATGGTCTGTTGCTAGCGACAGACGATGCCTAGCCGTGGCTAATTTGCGACGGAATTAAGAATGTCCGTCGCTAATTAGCCACGGAACTAAGAATATTTGTGGCTAATTAGCCACTGAACTAAGAAGGCCCGTCGCTAATTAGCGACGAACTTTGACTCTTTTCGTCACTAATTTGCGCCGAATTAGCGACGAAATTTTAGTGACGAATTTTGCGACGACTTGGTTTTTCGTTACAAATTGGCGACGACATTTGCCACGACACTTTAGCGACGATATTAGCGACGGATGTGTTCCATGGCAAATTAGCGACGGCATATCCAATTTTCCGTAGCTAATTTTAGCGACACAGTATTGCCCACGAGAAAATTTCCGTCGCTAATGTCGTCGCAAAACCGTTTTAGCGACGACTTTTTATAAATTTTTCGTGATAAAATCTGTAACTAAATTACAGTTTTTTTTGTAGTGATTCTCTTTTTTGGTTAACTTGACTTTCACACCGTTGTCACTAAAGTAGGTAATCCTCTCTTCTTCTTTTTTCACTTCGAATGGCACCAGCATGTAATATGCGGTATATGCCCAACCGATTCTCAATAAATAGAAATTTCTGGCTAACGGAAATTTCTCCAACCCGCGTGCGCGCACAGAGATTCGTCGGAAGTTTAGGACATCGAAAGGTCCGAAAAGCGGGATCCGCATCTGATGCTCGAGACACGCCACACGCGTGGGCCCGCACGCCGGTGCCACGTGACGACTTTTGCGAAGCTTCCCACTCCTCTTTCTCTCTTTCCCCCTCCTCTTCTATCTCTCCTCTGTCGTCCTCCACTTTGCATTCGATTCTTCTCACCACCACCGTCGCCGTCGCCGTCGCCGCCGCCGTCGTCATCAGCGCTCGTCTTCGTCTTCCAGGTATCGGCGATTCTCCCCTCGTCGCCGCCCACGTTCATTCATCTCTATCTCTCCGACGACCGCTCCCCCCGGCATATCGCGGCTGCATTTTGCGTTCTCGTGCGGCCTCGTTCGATGCGGTTGTTGCTTTATCTGTCCTGTTCCACCGCACGATGATGTTCTTCAGTTCGTTGGAGATTACCGAATCGCATAATGGCCAATCTAGCCTCTTCTTCTTCTTCTTTTTGTTCTTTCGTTATTTAAGCCGTCGGATTTCACTGGTGGGATGGTTTCGAGTAATTTAGATCTCGACAGTTCATGTCTGTAACCTCCGTTGACAGTTTCTGGTGCAGCGATTTGGTTTCGAGCTGGTTTAGTACATTCGGAATGGCCTCGCCTGCTCTGATCAGCGAAACTCAGCCGTGGAACGACCTGAAGGTGGCTAGCTTGCTTTCATGAGTGTCCTGAAGGTGTTCGTCGATATGACGGAGTTGTATTTGATGCGTTGTGGACATATGGTGTTGTGTAGGGCCACGTGGAGGAAATCAAGAAGACTCATTTGCGAGATTTGATGAGCGACGCCGAACGGTGCCAGTCTATGATGGTGTATGCACCTCCACCGGACTTTTTCTATGCTCTTTATCTAATATTCCTCGAGATGCTCTCCACTACCATGGGATTAAGTATTGCGAACCCAGTGTGAAACAATACTACGTTTAAGTAATTGAAGCTTTTCTACAGAGAGTTCGATGATATACTGTTGGACTACTCGCGGCAGCGTGCTACCCTTGACACGATTGACAAGCTCTTCGCATTAGCAGAGGTTCGTAGCTGTTGGGGTCATGGGTATATTTCAAATTAAATGTCGACTGTATGTTCCCGAAACTGAGACATTTATGATATTGTTGTTTGGACATCTTTGCTTTCTGCAGGCAGCATCTCTCAAGCAGAAGATTGACCGCATGTACAACGGAGAGCGTGTAAGTTTTGGCAATCCACTTACTAGTGAAATGGCTTGTGGCCTATTAGATGCTAATATGCTCAACTGAATTTAAATGCTTTAATTCGTTACCATAGAATTCCTGAGCCGATTGGTGCAACTGCATTTGAGAGCTTCAGGTTTATTTCTCTTATGGTAAACTCATCTGAACGAGTCAATATGGTTCTCTGGGAGATGGCCTGCTTAGCATTTAGTTTTTACTTGATTAGTCAACAATCAATTTCGTTAGAATACTTGGCACTTAATTTTCAGTTTTCACATGTACTAGGAAGAGCAGAATTAATAATAACACATTTATTAAATATTTGTGTGTTGCGTTTGTGGTAAATAACGTCACAATTGGTAAATCATGGAATTGCTAACCTATTTTCTTTCTTGGCCATTGCAGATAAACAGTACAGAAAATAGATCAGTACTGCATGTAGCTCTGAGAGCTCCACGGGATGCAGTTATATGCAGTGATGGCAAAAATGTCGTCACTGACGTTTGGAATGTTCTGGACAAGATCAAAGAATTTTCAGAAAGGGTTCGCAGTGGTTCTTGGGTAATGTACAGCTCTGGATTTTGATTTTTCTTTAGCATTGTTAGATCTTAAGCTAAATGACACTATATGGTAGGTCGGCGCCACTGGTAAAGTTTTGAGAGATGTAATATCTGTTGGTATTGGTGGAAGCTTCCTTGGTCCTTTGTTTGTGCATACAGCTCTCCAGACAGGTTGGTTTTATTATGGATTAAGAAGATTGACAGTAGGACTCCTTAAACTTGTATGAAGTCGGCACTTAAGTCGTTAAATTTGTAAGCGAAGTGCATTTCAGGACTTCAGTGACCTCCATTAACATTCCTTGGATGAACAATCATGTGGCAATTCTCATTAATTGTTCTTCTTTCCTATGGATTTGTTGCTACATCAGCAAAATAAAAAGGAAAAAGCACATTGAGAAAAGAAGGGAATAGAGAGATAGGAGAGGGTTTGCTTTGTGCAGAGACCAGTGGGTGTCACCCCTCCTTCACTGGTGATTGCTGGTGACCCTCCCCTGTGTGTCTGCAATGACTGCTGTTCCTTGCCTGACTGGAGGCAAAAAGTTGGGAAGAGTGAAGACAGAGAGAAAGGAGAGGGGTTTACAGCATGGTGGGCCTTATACTTCAGCGAGGGTCGGCCACCCTTGCTGAGACTGACCCTCACTGAGGTGTCAGGGAGGGTGGCTGGCCTTCGACTGGCCAGAGGCAAGGGTTGGCCACTCTTGCTGCAAGCAGGCAACCCTGGCCGATACCCCAGTGAGGGGCTTTGGCCCTCGGCAATGAAGGAGGGGCCAGCGCACAGTCCACTTCCCCTGTAACGATCTGATCTATTTTTAGAAAAAAATTTAAGTTCTTTTAATACTTATATTTTGGGTTTTTTTTTTAATCAAAAAATCCTGATGTAGCACTAAGACGCCGTTTTGTGACTAACAGCTGTGTAAGATTGAAAAAATGATAAGCCACATAGAATTTTTCGTCCACAGAGAACAGACGGACTTAAGGGAAGTCCTGAAATGCATGTCATGTGCAAAGTTTTAGAATTTCGATGCACAAAAGAGAATGCTTGATTAGGACTGCTATTGTCACTATCCCTATTGGTTACTGTCAGTTTCCCATTGCCGCTTGACAATACTAAGCATTTTATGACACCAACTGTATATTCTGCTGATGCTATATTGTAATAATCCGCAGAACCTGAGGCCAGTGAACAAGCAAAAGGTCGTCAGCTGCGCTTGTAAGTTTTCCTGTTGTGTGTATGCAGATACATGCATAGTGTTTCACTTTCGTGGTGTTCTGGTACTAGTGAGCGTATAGGCCATGCAGCCAATTGCAAATCATCTTTTCACTGTTCACACTTTAACTAAGCCTTCAGGTCTAATCCAAAAATGTATACGTTCTAGTATCAATCATTTACATGAGAAAAGAAAATGGTGTCTCTTGCAGGCAATCATTGTTTCAGTGTAGAATATGTTCTTGATATCCTTGGCTTATGGCCATATTTCCTCCACATTCAAATTTGACATTGGTGGATTATTGTTGTTAAGATAAATGGAATATCAGATCACACCTGTCATTCCCTTGAAAATGCTCTGTTTGTGGTGATGATTTAAGATGTGCAATATATCAATTTCGGAAAACACTCTCAGGATCAGCGCAATCCAATGATGCTAGCCAAATGGACCAATATATGAATGTGCACATATGCTGAGAAAGTGTGGCTTCTATTCTGAGGCCATTTTATCTGCTGTTACTCTCTCTTTCTAAATAGGCTTTCACCATAGTTACAGCATATGCGGCCTGCTATGTGTTGGAAATTTGATGTAATTATCTTTTCTGCGCAGTCTTGCCAATGTTGACCCTATTGATGTAGCGAGAAACATCTCGGGTTTAAATCCAGAAACTACACTTGGTAACAAACAATTTCTCTATATGCATTTCATTATGGTTTTCTATCCATTAGGATAGCTTCTTGATTGAGAACTTGTCTTTCGATGGTAGTTGTCGTGGTTTCAAAGACCTTTACCACAGCAGAAACCATGCTAAATGCTCGGACTTTGAGAGAGTGGATTTCCGCTGCTTTAGGGTAAGTCCCACCCGTTCCTAAGGAAGCAATTTCAGTAGTAATTGGGCTACTCGTGAAGTTCCACGCTCAGGAATTGGTGCAAAGGACAAACTCTTCCATTTTTTCTTTAAAGAACTAAGTTCTTGTGAATTCTTCTAGATTGTCATCTGATTGAATAATTTTTTGTGCTACTAGTCTTCAGGTTTTATCAATAAATAAAAAAACCGTTGTAAATAAAATTACTCTCCCTCTCCCTCTCCCTCTCCCTCTCCCTCTCTCTCAGTATTTACTCAATTAGATTGGCTGTCACAGGCCTTCTGCAGTTGCAAAGCACATGGTGGCCGTCAGTACCAATCTCCCGGTATTAATTCTCTACCATCCAGTACATATGGGTGACATATAGTTTGCCTCATCTAACCAGCAAATTGCTTTCTCTCTCTGCTCTTTGTATTCATTTTCCATACCATTACATCTGTGTGTTTGCCTAACTAAGCTCCTCTTCTTTTCCCAATATTCTTGTATTCCATCTCTTTGATGCGCATTTCTGTTGTGCGTATTTTCACAGCCGGACATGCAGTAATTTTTCTTTTGTTATTTATAAAGTAACTACCTGCTTTAGTAGACCTGGTGGTTCTCTTGGACTGAGAACTTTACATTATCTAAAAACTTCACATTGCCAAAATTTTATACTTTGTTTCACCCCTGACCTTTTACAAGGGAAGGTTCTTTCCTGCATTTTGAGGGTGGTTCACATTGGCCTTAATTATGTTTGATCAATTAATGAGACCGAGAGCATGTTGAAATCATCTCCTCTCTCTCAAGTCTATTTAAATTGTATACGTACTATAAATTGGTTTTTAATTGTGGTTCTAACAAATACATTGTTAGTTGTGGTGGCTTCTTATCTATCTCTTGAACAAATGACAAGCATTTCATGAATGTCTGATGTGCAGCTTGTCGAAAAGTTTGGCATTGATCCTAACAATGCTTTTGCATTCTGGGACTGGGTTGGTGGTCGTTATAGTGGTAAGTAGTATTCCCTTTATATGTTAGCCAGTGCTGGAACTGGTCATGTTTACTGATATTTGACATCTCTCTGTAGTTTGCAGTGCTGTTGGAGTCTTGCCCTTATCACTGCAATATGGCTTCCCAATTGTTGAGAAGTATGCCGAGTACTTTTATTATGTAGAGTTCTGTAGTGAGTCAGTGATGATTTCTGCTCTTGTTATAATTATTTCGGGCCATCATGTGTTCTATCAGTTATGAATGTCTGGATCCCCACACCCAAATATCACTCTAGGATCTAAAGATATGTCGAAACATAGTTTGTAGAGCCGATGACCTTACCTCATTCTTTCCCTAATAAGTCTTTCCCAGGGAAAGGTTTTTTTTTTTTTTTTGGAACCCCAAGCAGAGATAAAGGAGCCTCAATGCTACTAATTTAATTAGATTAATTTTGTTGAGTATGACTTTTGTGTATTGTAATCTGTGGGCAATTGCAGCAAATTCTTCTGGTTGGTTGATTTGGTCCCGAATTCTTTCAGTTCTTTCTCTTCTTTATCCATCAGATTCTGTTTCCATAAATTGCAGATCTCTCTTCATTGAATTTTCATACAACTAGTATCACTTCTCCAATCTTTGCTTAGTGGATCACGTAAATTTAGAAGCTGAAATTTGAGGTTTGAAATTATCGAGTATCCTATCTGAGTTTGACAGCAGATCAGTCTATTGTTGGACTTTTCTCCGGTCAACTATTTCAGTGATGCTTATTTTCTTATTTGATGATTTGACTCCGCAAATATCTGCTCAAGTATTGATATCTCTGCACGTGTCCTTTAAAATGTGGTTAACGTACTGTCATTGCTTTAAGGTTCTTGAAGGGAGCTCAAAGCATTGATCAGCATTTTTTTTCAGCGCCATTCAACAAGAACATACCTGTAAGCTTACTAGCAACATAGACTTTGTTTTTCCAATAAAACTTCTTCTTGTGTTACTATTGTCAATTGCCAACTTTATATCCTTAATTTAGTAGCCTTCCTCCAAGGTCCACATTGATACTCTCTTACAGATATTTTGACGTAGAATCCGGTGACTTTCTGATCTTCAGGTGCTTTTAGGTTTGCTGAGCGTATGGAATGTTTCATTTCTAGGATACCCTGCAAGAGTGAGTTTCCTTTGCTCTGCCTAGGATCTTAACTGTTTTCTGGTCGGCTGTACAAACATTTCACTTAGTTCTGATTTTCTATGCAGGCTATCTTACCATACTCTCAAGCCTTGGAGAAGTTTGCCCCGCACATACAACAGGCATAATCATAAGCCCTTTGCTCATTTATATTTCCCTTGGAGATTGATCTCTGGTTATTTAGATGCCATGTTTCTGTCATAATGTAGGTCAGCATGGAGAGTAATGGCAAGGGGGTATCAATTGATGGTGTGCCACTTCCATTCGAGGCCGGCGAGATAGACTTTGGTGAACCAGGAACAAATGGGCAGCATAGTTTTTACCAACTAATTCACCAGGTAACTGATGGTTAATATAATCTTATTGGCATAGGCAGTACTACACTGTATTTACATCGATCTTCATTGTGTTTAAAGAAAATCAACCTTTTGAGTTGTTCGTTTAGTTAATTTTGGTTCTGGGCCGTATTTTCCTTCATTCAATGCCTGTAATTGAGGGTTACGAGTTATGGATGCCACACATATATTGCTTTATTATAATTAATTGTGGACGATGTTCATCTGTAATCCATCAATTAAAAGATCAGTAATAGGAAGTATCTTCGTATTGTAATCTCGATGCTTATTTTCAACTGCAATAGTTTTTCCTCCTGATTGGTCCACTTTTTATTCATCGCAAAACCGTTCTTTTTGTTAATATCTGTCATGAACAAAGGGTTGATTAGAGCTTCCCTTTTTTAAACATCTTTGAAGGGGGTACCCTTTTCTCTTGTATTGGTTTACCTTACTGGAAATATGGAATATGAAGTTTTATGTTGACACTCTGTACAACAATATCTTTCACTTTCAGGGTCGTGTTATTCCCTGTGATTTTATTGGAGTCGTGAAGAGTCAGCAACCTGTTTACCTGAAAGGTAATAGTGACGTTATTAGAAGAAGCTTCTTTTACTTTATTTCATATCCATGTTAGTTTGCACTAACTGGAATGCTCGATTGTTTAGGTGAAGTGGTGAACAATCATGATGAGCTCATGTCCAATTTCTTTGCACAACCAGATGCCCTAGCATATGGCAAGGTGTGTTATCTCAAGTTTTTGAACATTTTCTGGAGTTATTGTCTCTGCTAGCGAAAGTGAAGTCTAACCGCATCTTGGTATGGCATAGACCCTAGAACAGTTACAAAGGGAGAACGTTTCTCATCATCTTATTCCTCATAAGGTAAGTTCTAAGAATCTTGTTTTTGCAATCCAGGGTTTGTCTTGACTGTTGCTTTCTTTTCTGCAGACTTTCATGGGTAATAGGCCTTCTCTGAGTCTTCTGCTCCCATGCTTGACTGCCTATAACATTGGACAGGTTTGTAATTCCCTGCTTTTGAGACATCATTGGCTGGATTGTCTATCGAAGCTTTGTACAAGCAATGGTTAACACTTCCACAAACGCGAAATAATCTCTCTATCTCAAATATGTGCCCTTGTGTAACTAGTAGCTGATAAGTCCAACGTAAATTTTTGCTGTGACCAAATAGAATATATTTTTTGGCCAAAATCCTCTTGACTCCCAATGTAAAGTTCAATACTTCAGACGAGTGAGTACCCAAGTCATTTCCACTTCCTTTGCCAGTCTGTTAAATGGAGAAGAGTAAGTCCTTTCATACATTTACTCGCGTGCTGACATTTCTTTGAATTGCTTGAAATTTTACTATATCTTCTCGTTGTTACCTTATAGAGTAAATCGCGGGCCCATACTAAGCTTAAAAGATGTGTATGTAGCACTAACTCAAGATGCTATCAAGTGTTAGCAAAGTCCCAAAAAGCAAGTATGAGATTGCGCGGGATCAACTGCCGTGTGTCCATGATAATGATATAATAGTTTCACACAACAAAAACATGCTTTAGTTCACTAGTTCTTATCCGTATAGTAACTGGGTTTCCCTCGTATGTACACTTCTGCTGTGGAAGGTTCTGCGTCTTTCCATTCTTTGAAAAGACGTGATCTTACCTGACTTTTCTCATTCATACCATTCCCTGGTTGTGCTATTATCCTTACTGAATTGGGTAAACCTAATTACTGTGGCTGACCTTCAACAAAATGATTGTGTTCCTCAGTTACTGGCGATCTATGAACACAGAGTAGCTGTTCAAGGTTTCATATGGGGCATCAATTCCTTTGACCAGTGGGGAGTTGAGTTAGGAAAGGTATATACAAAACAGAATATTATCCTCGTTATTCCTTACTTCAAAAAAGCCTACCATCATTTTATTTGTAATAAGATCCAATTACATGTGATTTATGGTCTCTTCACTTGGCAAGTTGAACTGCTGCTTTCATCGAGCCTAATTTCACTGTCTTTGCAGTCCCTGGCAACTCAAGTGAGGAAGCAACTTTACGCGTCTCGTGTGAAAGGAGAACCTGTTGAAGGCTTTAATCCCAGCACTACAACAATGCTTACAAGATATCTGGAGGTATAATAAAACATCAATTAATCCAACTCATCTGCTTCATGTAAAAGTTCCGTAACCCAAGCAAAGAGATGTTCCATCTTCTAGACTACTTATAGCAGATAGAGAAGTTAGAGGCCGCACTTACGGTCACTTCTTTGCTGCAGGCAAGTTCAGATGTGCTCTCTGATCCCCCAACCCTGTTGCCTCGGATATGACGGGAATCCGTAAAAGTCTGAATGACATTTTCGATTGCGTATTTCCGAATGATCTCATCCTCTGTACTTGAGGATCGTGTGTTCACGGGTCATAGGCCCTTTTATCTTCCGAGTCCTTTTGCCAGCATAGGCGAATAGTTTATAACATCTCTAATGACACAATAACATCCATCAGACAAATTGATCGAAATAATCAGGCAAGCAACAGATTTTCGTGTTTCAAGATGGGAGTGCAGTGATCAATTTTTTTGTGGTCCACGACTTGCTATCAAGTTAAGGGAACGGCATGTGCTTGTACCATCGCCGCGCTCTGGTTGTATCAGTAGGTATGGATATTTCCTACGCACAAAGCGACGTCGTCATCTACAACAAGAACATGCACATTGAAAATACTACTTTCTGAACCGGATCTTGCCCCAGCAATTGCCATAGCCAAATCAATATGCAAGCACTATTGCCACTAGCCGTCCGCTTATCTGAGAATCCGCATTCCGGTAAAATGATGAAAAAGGCATACTGCATTAAGTCCATCGCATTTGTTCAGACACGGTGACAAGGAGATACTCCGAAAGCCACGCTGAGCACACAGCGATAAGCCGATATATACACACCAACTGTTCGACGAAATTTCTCGACCAAAGGTAATGCTCCTACCAGACCTAAGTGCCATCCTAGGCATAACCTAAAACCCATTGAAAATGAACTTGTAGAGAATAAAGTTTAATAGCCGAAACCAAGCACAGTGGCCTCACACCCCTGTCGACCCAAACCCACCCTCGCCTCTCAGAGTCGCGTCCAAGTCGTCCACCTCCGCAACATCCGGAGTCATGATCTTCTCGATGATCAGCTGCGCGACCCTGTCGCCCACCTTCACTTCGAAGTCAACGTCGGAGTGGTTGAACAGGATGACCCCAACCGGGCCTCTGTAGTCCGCATCGATCACGCCAGCACCAACATCGATCGAATGCTTCCATGCCAAACCAGATCTCGGTGCTGAAGCGAAGAAATGTGCAAGCGATTTGGTTCAGCCCTCGTTGATAACCCAAAACAAGTTAAAGGAGAGCATGTTTTGAGGTAAGAAGTTAATGCACATCACCTATGCGAGCATATGTTCCTTCGGGAATGGCAATGCTTAGATCGGTAGGGACGAGCGCTTTTCCTCTCGCCGGTACTTTCGTCTCAGCCGCGCTGTTTTACATTCACAAATCGAAGAAACCCGCTTACAGAAACCATCGCGATTTCTCAACAAGGAGCGAACTGGAGGCTCTAGGAAGCGAACATTTGGGATCGCGTTATTTACCTTGAAAGATCATAGCCCGCGGAGAGAGGAGACGCTCTCGAAGGCAAGACGGCCTTCTCGGAGAGCTTCTTCACTCTGAGCAGAGAGACCAGCTCCTTGGCGGCTCCCGCGACGCCGCCGTTCTCGTGGAGCTTCGGTATCTTGGGGCATGGCTCTTCGATCTCGGGCACGCTCTCAACCATTTTCGGTCGCAGAAGAAGATGGCGATGAGTGTGGAAGCACTTGCGCGGTGAGGAGCTTAGGAACGTGGCTGAAGAGGTGGCGACAAACGCTCGGCTTATATAGAGACGACGCCCTCCAAGGGATGGCGGGAAAGCTCCCGCGCAAAGTTTCATGCGGAGCATGGCGCGAACCCCGACCCCTACGGAGCCCCGATTCGACCGCAACGCACCATCGTCGTGGGAAGGAGTTGGTTGGGGGAACGAAAAATTTTCAGCCCAGCGTCTTCAAAGAGAGCCTGGGACGGAGCAAGAAGAACGAGAGGAAGAAGAAGACTTCGAGAGTAGTTTTGGGCCTAAATGTGTTTGGGCTTGGGTCTAAAATATGTTTGGATTTGGGCCATCTACGAGCCCAAACCCGGGCGGAGCCCAAAAGAGACACCCGAAAAAGCCCGACACTCGTTCTCTAGTGGCTCTGAAACGACGAACTCTGAACTTCGGAGCGACCCATCTTCTTCTTCTTCCTCCTCTTCGCAGAGACGGGGTCTCTTCAGCATGCTCTCTGCAACTCTTACTGAGATGCCCAACTAGACTTGTTGCGATTCGTATACGAAGTTACGATGAGCCATCCAGTTCGGGCATAATCGATATCGAGCCTCTCTGCTCGTTCATTTGAGCTTCGCCTCGTCGAGTTTTTGCCGCCCCCGAGAAATGGCGCTGAAATTCGCTCTTCCGTTCCCCATGTTCGCGCCGCCGTCGCTAAACCCCAACTCCTCTCCCAATTCGAATGCGGCCTCGTACCGGCCGCCGACGGAGATCCGCTTCTCTCGGTGGAACAACGCCAACGCTGAGCGGTTCAACGAGCGGCGCAGGGCCCAGCAAGAGATCGAGGACGATATCCGCCGCGAGCGCCGCTTCAACTCCGCCACCAGAATTACCCAGATTGATGATCCGGCCACTGGCGGTGACGCTGCCACAACCATTCCCAACTCACCGGACACCTTTCACTCCAGAGGCACGCCGTCTTCTCCATCGAGCCCTTCGATTCCTGGTAAGAAATCTAAGTACTCCAAGGATCAACATCCAGCTTTTAGGCGGATTTCGCAGATCCGAAGAACACAAGAGAACAAAATTGGCGTTCGTGAAGACCCAGTTGATAGGAAGGCCAACGTTGTGTTGAGTGAGGATGGGTTGTCTTATGTTATAGACGGAGCTCCGTTTGAGTTTAAGTATAGTTATACGGAGACGCCGAAGGTGAAGCCATTGAAGCTACGAGAAGCACCTTATGCCCCTTTCGGGCCCACTACCATGTCGAGGCCGTGGACGGGCCGCGCGCCACTGCCGCCAAGCAAGAAGAAGCTCAAGGAGTTCGATTCTTTTCGGTTGCCGCCGCCTGGAAAGAAAGGGGTGAAGCCGGTTCAGTCGCCTGGCCCGTTTTTGCCAGGCAGGGGGCCGAGGTATGTGAAGACGAGGGAGGAGATATTGGGGGAGCCACTGACGGAGGAAGAGGTGAGGGATTTGGTTAATGGGTGCATGAAGTCTCAGAGGCAACTGAATATGGGTACGCTTTGCTATATGATTTGCTCTTTGGTCTTGCTTGTGTGGTGCATTTTCATTCTTGTTGACGATACTGGTTGATTCAACAGTTATATTCGATAGCGGTCTTGCTTGTGCTTCTGCCATTAGCACATATTGGCCGGTCTTTCAGATATATAATGGGCTTGTAGTCAGTGCCTGATAGTGCTTGCATATCGGCTCTTCCTTTCTTGCTAACTTTATGTAGTGGTCTAGATTATGATCACCAATATGCTTAAGATCATGGTTCTTCTTTCGGTTTTTGCCAAGTAATCTTTTCCCTGCAAAAGCCTCTGATGAATCAGACCATTGAGGAAGAGAAATTTTCCGTGCTTCTGTCCTTTGAAGAGGGACTCCATAAATGCTAAATAGTCTGATGCATATGGTGCTCAAATGGATCAGAACCTGGTGCTTTGAACTTTAGGGTTTGTGGATTAGAAAAGGCAACTCTAAGTGGAAGACTCAAGAATTTTATTTGTGACAAACCTTGTTAGATGCGATGTTTCCATTGAAGGTTTAGTTATTTATGGATGTGTTTGCTTTTTAATATGTGTCTAGGTAGGGATGGTTTAACTCACAATATGCTGGATAATATTCATTCTCACTGGAAGCGGCGGCGAGTGTGCAAGATAAAATGCAAAGGAGTTTGTACAGTAGACATGGACAATGTGAAGCAACAGCTGGAGGTCGCTTCTTCTCTCACTATCACCTGTCCTTGCTCATTTGTTTTCTTGCATGCTTTTACTTTTGGAGTTTGTTTGTAAATGTTTTAGCAGATTTGTCAGTCACCGTGATAGCTGAAGTTTTTTTCTTTCATTAAGAAGTTTTTGGTGATCAGCTATTCCTTAATTTTGGGAGTCATTTTATTAGCTTTTCTCAATTCTTTGCCATCTTTATCATAGGGCAATATGCTTACTGACGACACATGAGTCAGAATTGTATGATACGAGGTCCTTAGTGCAACTTGTCTGTTGTGCATTCTGACATATTTTTCCTCAATTTCATGAATGGACAGGAGCGAACTGGAGGGAAAATCATTTACAGTAAAGGAGGGGTAATATATCTTTTCAGGGGCAGAAACTATAACTACAAAACTCGTCCTCGCTTTCCACTGATGTTGTGGAAACCTGTTACTCCTGTGTATCCAAGGTTAATTAAAAGGGTTCCTGAAGGTTTAACGCTGGAAGAAGCTACGGAGATGCGCAGGAAAGGACGGACGCTGATACCCATATGCAAACTCGGTATACATTTTATAGCTGTTCTTCTGATTACATCTAAGGAAAAGGTCTTTATTTGTAATGCAAGGGCTAGGGCAAAACTAAAATTGGACCTTGTTTGGATTGGTGGAGGAAGAATTACCTTTGCAAACCATTGGGCTGTTGACACTCCTCAAAAAAGACTCAATAATATCATTTTATGCACCAGCAGAATAACTATCTAGTACATATGTTCTACAGGTAAAAATGGTGTCTACTGGGACCTGGTACCAAATGTTAGAGAGGCATTTGAAGAGTGTGAATTGGTCAGAATAAATTGCCAAGGGATGAATGGCAGTGATTACAGGAAAATTGGTGCGAAACTCAAGGTCTGTGTTAATCTCAATTTGGATATATTGTGTATACTTATGTATGAATGTCTTGATGTTTAAGATGTGGTGTTCAATGTTCGTCACTTCCAGGATCTAGTCCCGTGTGTGCTAATCTCATTTGAATATGAGCACATACTTATGTGGAGAGGAAGAGAATGGAAGTCTACCTTTCCAACTCCTGAAGGTTATTCTGAGGAAAATGCATCTAGTGCTGATCCTGCATGTGAAGAATCTCCTCGTCCAGTAATCTCAGAACAAGATGAAAAACGGGAAGTTCTTGGGAAAATCAGTCCTTTTGTTCAAGAAAATGAGGCATGTGGAGTTACTGATGCGGATTCAATTTTGAGGGAGGTTGATGAAAAAACAATCACTGCAGGCAGCGAAAGCAGTGAAGCAGATGAATCAGAAGATGCAAAGAGCATCAATGCAGCTGCTGCTATGGCCGATGTTGTTGCGGAAGAATCTGAGGCCAGTGGGGAAACAGAGAAACTGCACAGTGTTTCAGAAGCTTTGCCTGATCAGGTTGAACCAACTAGATCAATGTCAGCTTGCACAGAACAAGTGCTCTTACTGTTAAAGCAGGCTGTCGAGAACGGCAGTGCGCTTATCTTGGATACTAACCCATTGGATGCTGACATTGCTTACCAACGGGCAGTTGCTTTTTCCAAGACTGCTCCACCTGGCCCCATATTCAGGCACCGACCTAGGAAAGCTGTGTCCAAGAAGATTGTGAAGGAAGAAGATCGAAATGCAGATGCCAAAAGCATATCTCCTTCTACACTTACAGAGAGGGGAAACAAGCAGAGAGGTGCGAAAATTCAAAGGAAAAAAGATTTGGATGAGCACCACTTGAATGTATTACCACATGGAAGCTTGAGGGTCGATGAACTTGCTAAGTTGTTGGCGTGAGTTTTGATTGTTGGCATTTCATGGGGATGCTTGTATCAGCTTTTCTGCAAAATTTTGTCAATATGAGTCATGTTAATCTCCGTTGATTCTTCACGCCGCGTTCTCATTTTTGCTATGCGGATGGAAATAAAACCACTCTTTCCAAGGGAACACTTATCAAACGAGATGTTGACTTTCTTGCCTAATTAAGTTTACGCCCCTAATCATCGAGGAGTAGGGAGGACAGCATGGCTTAAGAGAAAAGATAGCGCGTTGCTTTGCTAGTGGTGATGGCAATGCATGAAGCAAAGGGGGCAACTCACGAGCATTGGTGCCGATCCTGATTCTTAAAATTTCCTCTTTTTGTAGTCAAAAGAATAGCTTTACGAGGAGAATATGTGGATTGAAGCATCCCAGGCTGTGCTAAAATAAAGAATTTTCATGACTCCAGTGATCTCCACATGGAGCTTTGAGGTGCTATTACTACTGTGGGAAAGACAAACTCAATACCCACGGCAAAACAAAAGCGCGCACGCAAACCTTAATTAAGCTCTGAAGTTTAAACCTGCTTTTTTATTCCGATGGTCTAAATATAAATATCTATTGCACCTGATCTCCGGATGAATCTCCTAAGAGAGTCACTTATACGTACATGTAAACTGAAAACCCATATCTTCATGGGCTTTCTAGTTCAGCATAAGCTCATACATAGCTCGATGGGATTGCCTTCCGACTGAAAGAACGTAAGTAGAGTACAAGAACGCGTGGATGGATTTTATGTGTGTAATCAGGTATATTGGCATCTCCAGTGAAAACCAGAAGCAGTTAGTCAGGCATTCCAGTGAGGTGCATCGTGCGGAAGTGAGATTCCGGTTATAGTATCCTTGCAACATGAGCGCCTTCACCAGCTTTGAGCATTATCACAGAACTCTCTCTTTGGTTGTCGTCATTCTGCACAAGACAAGACGATGGAGAATCAGCTCACTCAGTTTTATTAATCAAATTGACTCAGAAGCAAAATCATCAAGAACATGCATCTTCTTGGAACTGTCCTTTCTTAAGTTTTAAGAATAATGAGGCATCGTTTCAACCGTTATCGAGTAACTTCACAAATACTCGTTACCATAATCCACAATTAACCTCGTTGCCTAAGAAAGAATAACAAGAAAATATTTGTTGATTTCCAAGTGGGGAAAAAAACAGAAGACGTGCAGCCAAGATAAGATTTTTCAATTTAAGGCCCCAAATCTCCCTAACATTCATTATGTTCCCACCATAGCATCCCCAAGAAAAAGTATTTGATCACAAAAATGATACAAAGAATAAAAAAGACATGGAAATCACATTGACCATTTAGTAGCCCGTATATTATGGACATATACTGATCTTATACTACCAGCAGCAGAGCCAAAGTTCCCAGAACCAAGCCAAAACAAAATTTTGCTTGATCTTTTATCAATGTCCAGATGTCGGAAGATGTTGCTTCACAGGTAACTTATGCATCAAGTTCTCTTGCTTCTAAGTTCACAAACAAATAGCTGGCAGTCTTACATTTTAAAACTTCAATGGAGTTACAACACCAGTAGATAATAAAACGGACAACAAGATCTTCCAGTCCACTTATTGTTTTATTCTATCACACTCTTGGGATGATGAAAAATACAAAAGCCAAAGAATAAACCAAAACAGAAGGCCCATTCAAAAGCGTAACCTGTACACATCAACTAGATCAGATTCCAACATGAATTTTGCATATTCAAGAGAATGTCAAAGAGCAAGGGACTAGTAGGAACTAGGAAGAGGAAAGAGGATGAGCATTTAAAGGGTATAACAATTACAATGCCTGCAAACACATGAATGCACTGCACTTAGATTGAATTAGACCTACCAACAGAAAGAAAAAGTTTGAATCAGTAATTCTTATACACTCCCGGAGCACCTAATGAAAATCACTAGAGCTGCCGTATGCTTCTCAGTATTCAGTTTTTCCATTCGACACAGACAAGACATGAATATTATTTCTTTTAAGGTAGAGAAGTAATTGCTGAATTCGCACGGAAATTGTCCAAATTTAAGCATCAATACATCTCAGTTTCCGAACTGTTCGCCAGGTGATGAAAACAGTGGCTTCACAGCTTGACGCTCAAGTCATTATAAATCTGTATCGATCAAAAAAAGCCCTCAATTCATCTGTCAAGAGAGGGCTCGATGACAAGAACCAAGACCTCATATTCTCATGACCTTCTATCCAATCTTTAAAAGGCTAATTCAGCGACCAAACTATTAGAATTTCACCCAACAAAAAAAAAAGGTCCAATCACACTCCACGCTAATGAAGCTAGCGACTTAAAGCATTATAAAAAGCAGCGAAGGAGGGGATTTTGAAGGCCGAGGATGAGTTACCATACCACAGCATGAGAACGAGCAGCGAGAGGGTCGGAGAAAGTGAAGGAGCGAAGGGACATCTTCGCGATCTCAGAGACGGCGACGTCGCGAACGCCAGGGACATCACTCGTCAAGAACTCGTAACCAGCCTGGAACGCGTCCTGCCAGAACTTGGGCAATCTACTGCTCTTGCTCTGTGTATACACATCCCACATATGCCTGACTACCTTCTCTCTCTCCTCCACTTCCTATCGAACCCAATGAGAATAAAAAACATCAACTTTCACAACAACACCAAACCCCAGAAAACAAGAATTATAGGAAGGAAGAGAGAGAGAGAGAGAGAGAGAGAGAGAGAGAGAGAGTACCAAGATGTCGAGATCTTCGTAGGAAGGCGAATCGAGCAAGTCGGAGGAGAACCTGGCAAGGTTGCCGGCGGACCACTTAAGAGTGACGGTGCCGGTGAGCATTGACCAGAACGCGAGCAGGAGGATCGCCGCTAACACCCAGAACTTGTACGAGCTCTTGCCAAACAACCTGCTCTCCGTGGCCCTCTCCCTCTTCGACAAAGTAGAGATAGCGGTCATCGCCGCCGAAGCCGTCGTCGCGGTCGAGTGATGCTCGTCGGTGGCCATTACAGAAGCAGAGGAAGATGGGTCACTGTGTCTTTGTGAACAAGAAGAAGCTCAAGAATCAGAAAGAGAGAGAGAGAGAGGGAGCACCGTCAAGCTATGGGCCATACCAATGGTAAGTGTGAGTAGGTGGCCTGTCAATTATTGGAGAGAACGAGAGAGAGAGAGAGCTCGCGGAGCGAAAATCTTGACATCGTGTTCTTCCTCTCCAACTTGAACTTTGCCGAATTCCGTTAGCTTTTGATTTTGTTTAAGCGAGGTCTTGCTAGAAATCATAGGCTTCGTAGAAATTAAGGATCACGACATCGGTTGTCACCGTGATTGGCCGAACGCACGCTCGTGCGGTGCTCCCGCATCCACATTAGCTCTTCCCTAATTCGAGGCAAGAATCCATGGTAGGGATCCACAAGATAAAACTCCGCAAAAAGAATATGATGATCGAGGACCGGACCCTTGTCAATAAGCATCTCTATCGTATTAATTAGGTTAATTAATATTGGAAATAACAGTTCCGTATACA
Source organism: Melaleuca alternifolia (assembly GCA_019926035.1). NCBI lineage: Eukaryota > Viridiplantae > Streptophyta > Magnoliopsida > Myrtales > Myrtaceae > Melaleuca > Melaleuca alternifolia. Next base: position 1,871,591 of record JAGKPW010000016.1, read on the forward strand.
TTTTGAAATTCGGAGAAGTACAAAGCTACATTTTCCCTTTTATTGCCAGTCTCATGATCGGCATATTAAGAATGACAAGCATTTCTCTAATGGGTGTAGTTAATAAATGCCCCAAAAGTACGAGCCAATAATATTAACTATGAAATACTTACCAAGTATTCATTCACGAAAATCTTAAAATATTCTCTCTTTTTTCCTTTGCTTTCTCTTCAGGTACAACTAATAAATCAACTAAATGCTTTTTTCTAGACATTCGACTCTAGTAACTAGAAGTAGGGGGGGTACGCATGTCAATGCACCGTCCAAAATCGAACAAAAACATATAATAATAATAATAATAATAATAGAAAGAAATAGCATTACATTAAATAATAATAATTAAAAAAACGTTTGTATTTTTCCAAGCACGGTTAACGAGAACTCTTACCGTCACAGGACAGGGAACGGCGGTGGGTCCCGCCCCGAATTTCGGCGTTTCTGGCAAATACGACATGGGGGCCGAGCCGTCGGCTGAGGTTGACCGTCGACAACGACTACGAGGAGGGAACGAACTCTTGTCGTGTCGGTGACCGCGGAGCGAAGGACGTCGGATTAAATTAATTAACTAATCAACGATTAAACGCGGGTTGCGTTGAGATGTTGTCGCCCGCGACTTTATGCTCGCACGGGCAAGTCTTTGGTCTACGCGTCCACGTTCCGATCGGTGCGTTGAAAACTTTACTGTAGGTGAACGTGAAATATTATATATGAGAAATAAGATGAAAAAAGGTAAGAACGACATTTCCCGATTTTCTCTTAGGGGTGAAATGACTATTTGGGGCCGGGTTTTGGATATAGAGATTTCGCTGACTTTTAAAACGTGGATGTGAAATCGGTTTAGGAACACAAATGCGCACCGAGTGACTTGATGAATCTTGAATTAATGTTAAATATGATTTTATTTATTGAGATGCATAATTTCCCTATGTAATAATCACATCATTTGACGTGATATTCAGATGAAATGATTTTGATATATCTTATCATCAAATTTGCATGAAAATAAATATTTATTTAAAAACAATACTAAATAACCACTCCCCACCACTAGTCATGGCCTCTGTCGACCTCATTTGGGATCATTGATCTTTAATTTAATGTGAGTAAGGGCGGATGACCTTTGAAATCACATGGGTCATCGAAATCGCAAACCTTTTGTTGTTGTTGTTGTTGTTTTTTTTTTTATAGGGTGGGGAGGAGGATGTTGAGGTAAAGGAGTTAAGCCGCTAAAGTTGTGGTGGTTGAGAAGGCTGCCTGCACATTCGTCACTACTGAGGCGATAATAAACATGAAGAATTAAAATTCAAAGATCGTATTAAATATTTTTATATAATCTATTAAGTGAAATATTACTAAAAATTCAAAATCTTATTACAAATTGAGTTTTTGAGAAATCACATTGGCCAAATTAAAAAATTCATGTATTAAGTCATAATTCAACCATTTGTATCATTACCTACTAAAAATTATAAGGGTCATAAAAATGAAATAATAATAAAAAATTTAAGACCGAGTGAAGTTTGACGATTAATGTATTCTTGAAAGGACAGTATGAATTCTTACATCAAATCTTGTACTTTATTTACTTTTATTTTATATATAGGTGGACAAAGTTAAAGACGACTTTTCTGGCCCGCCTCTCGAGCTGAGCTGAGCTTCTGCCTCATGGCAGCACCGAAGACAAAAGGAGCAATAAATATGCCAGAAAAGAACACCACCGGACAAAGGAGACGTGCATTTAATCCATCACACAAGACACGACGCTTTATGAGACCAGCTTCGTGGGTTTCGTTCCAATTTCAACCTCGACAAGACCAAAACATAGACCCACAAGAAATAAAACCAAATGAAAAGAGGCCTGCCATCCCGAACATGATCAGAAGAGGAACTGACATTCGAACAGCATTTAGGAAAGACTAAAGAGGGGACGGTGGCTCTATGGTCCAGAAGAGGGACGATCCCGTAAATTATTTGTCTGTGCCAACGTATCTCAATCTAAAGATGGCCGTGGTTGAATCAGCCTCCACAAATAACCACTTGCCATCGAGTGGACAAGGATTTGCCATTTCCAATCAAGAGATTGAATGGCGTAGTTGATAACTCTCCTCCACATGACTTGCACCAGCAGGATCTTATTGTACTCGACGAGCCAAGGGAGACATGTGAAACACTTGAGCACAATCGAGCTCAACCTACCATGCCCATCATCAAGAAGGCGGCGATTATGCCTAACGAGTCAAGCAAGACATGCATAAAAGTCTAACATAATTGTAAGACATGCAAAACATTTGAGCATAATTGATTTCAAAACATCAAAAAGTGGCAACAGCTCCTTATCAGTGACAAGGTATTTGTGCCATAAGTTTAGGTAACATAATGCTTATCTTTACATTGACACGACTGTCATAAACTCGGTCGCATCCTCCTGCATTTCATGCTTACTCAATAGACTGAAAATTGGTTGTGCTTGAGAAAACACAAAGCCATTTCCCCAAAGATTGTTGGCTCAATACAAATAGCAATTGAAGAGAGAGCTAGGGTTGGTGGCATCTCTCTCCCATCCTCCATTTCTCTGCAAATCTTAATCCAAAAAGCCCGAACCATTTCTTCGCTAATTCTAGGCGAGACCTTGACCCCATTGATGAGGCCGTGGATGCCGCCTTCGCCAAGTGGCGGTGCTACTGCTGGCCAACAATGATTGGCTATTTACCCGCGCCTGGGTTGCAATTTCTCTCAAGGCCTCCCCTCAGCAATGTCACAACCCTAGCGACGATGTGGTGACGGAAGACGCCTTCGCCAAACCGCGGTACTGATTCTAAGGACTAGCATGTTTTGATTTCTAATTAGAAATTGATTTTTAGAATAAAATATTTCTAGAATAGAAACAGATTTTATTCTAAAATGAGTTTTTGAGAAGAAAAAAAAACATTTGATAAAGACAAATCATCTCTATTTCAAAAATAAAATTCTTTTGATAAAGAAAAAAAATATTATTTCTTAAAATAAATTTATCCTTTAGGACGGTAATAGTGATTAGCTGGTTGGCTATAGCGATCAACCGAACGACGCTGACCAGTCATCATCGTGGGGGTTTTGGTGGTGATCGATTGATCGACGACCAAGGCGGTGATGGTGATCAAGCGGTCATTGTGGTTACCAATGAAGGTACTTGGGCGACGGTGGTGATCGGCTGTATGGCAATGGTGATAACCGACCACTAGCAATCGGCGGATCACAACGGTGTTGGTGGTGACTAGTTAGCCAGCAACCAACGGCAATGATCTCGACAAGCCAATTGCTATGGTGACCAGCAAGAGTGCTCGACCGGCGACAATGGTTATCAACAAGAACAATAGTTATGGTAATCAGTCGACAGATACGGGGTTATGAGAGGCGACGATAGTGGCGACAGGCCAACTGACGACCAACCAAAGGTGTTGGCAATGACCGGCGGTCAATAGATGATGGCGATAACCTACAACGACGGTGGAAGTGGTGCCAACGGTGATAGACTACTTACAAATAAAAGAAAGAAATCTTCCCACCAAACGAATTTCTATTATGAGAATTTCTACCCCAAAATAAATATTGAAATAGAAAGACTCGTTATGGAACACAAATCAGTAGCTGCAAACCCTAAGTGCCTCAGTGCCTCTTACGATGACCAGCCATCAAGTGTTGCTGAAGCTATGACTTCTTGAGGGACGCTAACGTTGCACAAATAATCAACGGATGTCAGGAAGTACAACGGGCGGGAATTCTGGGGTTTCCAATTTGGGGATTTTGATTATGATTTTACGAGGGCAAGACTGAAAAACGAAAATATTAGTGAGTAATTTTGAAAAAGAAAATTAGCCCGAGGCAGGTCCACACCTATTTGGGCTTTGAATTTTGCCAATGCAAACATTCCTCCAAAGTGGCCCAAAAAATTTTCACCAAGGGACTTCCAAGTTCCACGGCCCTTTGAGAAAGCTTTAATCATAAGCAGCCGTAATTCCCGATCAACTGTGATAACCCAAGTCAACTACACTTCTCTTGCACAGGCTTCTTGCAATCATAGCCAAACAACTAATAAACCTTCCTTAAAAGAAGAGCTACTTACATTGCATACACAAGCAACTCGGGAACACTCTACCATGACAATATTGTCACAAGCTGCTGGCTAAGGAAAAGCCCACGCAACACCTCACGAGTTTAATCACCAACCCAACAATCTCGTTTTGAATCATTTTTCCTAAGTGCATTATAGTAGATTGCACAAAGACAACTAATTTTACCAAAACCCCATCTAGCTTGGGTATCTAATCCCTCGAGAGAGCCACATAAGTCAACTCAACGCCACGGCTAATCTCGATTTACCATGGCCATCATCGTAAGCATGCCATCAACTCCCAACTAGCTTGTGCACAAGTGGGCATCCCATCTATAGTGATCCCTTTAAAATGAAGCCTCACACCCTAGACTCCAAGCATAACTCCCAAGGTCTCTTCTGTGTCTCTCACTTCACCCCCAATGCTCAAATGCCCTAATCTTATGTCCACATAGCTAGAAAAGAACTGTCTGTGATACTAAGGCAATCCATACTTGCATCGTCTTAATGTCCAACCAAAGAAACACACGCTTACTATTAAATTTCAAAGCTTCATCTTAACAAATCCCATACAAGAAAGCAGAGAAAACAGTAAAATTTTGTCATCTCCTCAAAACATCAGAACAAATAAACACTGAATTATCAAGCTGACTTGATCACAACTCCAAAAGCATACAGGCAGGACGAGGAAAATTCAACGAGTGACATTCTTCTGCTCAGACAGATGCATATCAAATCACGGACAAAATCATATGTCCAGACATAATTAAAGCAACATCATCATCGCAAGAAGAGAGGATAATGAATTGCTTGTGTTCTGTCTTGTCTGATGCACCGTCACTTTTTTAGAAAAAAGCTTCCATGGAATTATTCATGCATCAACATCATAAGACTCTGGAGCTCCAAATGAAAATGAGACTCAGGAACCGGCAACAAAGAAACTGAGTTAGTGCTGGAAGGATTTTTTTTCAAATTATATTCCAAAACCTCAGATATATTCCACAAGTGGAAGCTGCAGACAATCAACACGGCATCAGTTCAGTCCGCCCGTCTGCTTTTCGTCATCCTCGGTACTATGTGAAAGTGAACATATTTACATGTGTTTTCCCATTTGACAACATTAAGCAGAGTGTAAAAATCTAGGAAAGGCCAAAAGACAGAAAAAATGAAATTATAAGACAATGAAAACAGGTTTGCCTGATAAAAGATCTCATTTCCGCTTATAAATTCCTCTACTAGTTTTCGATTGCTCTGAAAAACTTATCCCAGATGGAAAATAAAAACAAAAAACTTAACGAAAGGAAAAGTTTTACTACCCTCCACAACCAAAGCTAATGAAGCAGGCAGCAAATAGTAAAACTGAGGAAGGATAGGCATCAGACAATAAGCGGAATAGTAAACCACATGAAATTTCAGTGTGTATATAACTTTTTATCCATCATTTGCCTTCCCCTCAAGAAAATCATGGAAAGAGAAAGATTACATGAACACAAATGAATGCACAAGCACATTTCTTTTATATCACATCACCACTGCATTGCTTTCAAATTGAATTAGCCAAGAGTACACTAGCTCCCTCTGCCCAAACCGAACAAAAAATCCGGCATTGATGACCAAACAGAGGTCTGTGTGATAGCATGGCACGACGGAAAAGAGATCCACACTACAACAACACTAATCGCATGACCACCGCGCGAGGGACGACGAGAAAGAGCGAACACTAGTATCTTAGGTTCTTGTCATGAGGCATCAGACAATAAGCAGAGTAATGTATAGTCAGCACTGCGCATCAGTGTGTAGGATAAGATTCACAAAGATCATCACTTGCCACCACGACAGAACACAAGACAAAGCACCAAGTAGGCCACAAAAGAAAAAGAAGAAGAAAAGGAATCCTCAAATCCCGAGAAGCTCATGGCACCCGATCTTGCCAAAACAACGATTGAAAAAGCAGAAATCAAGGTTTGGACCGAACGAAACAGAGAGGAAAACGAGAGAGTATCGGTCGGTCCATTTGACAACAGGGCAACACCTCAAGAAAGGAGCATGCGGTGGGCTGGTAAGCCAACCGTCCTCGCTCTGCGCAACTCCGTTTTATCCCCCCTGCCATCCTTTTGGAGCGTCGGATCGCCGCCATAGGAGCGGGTAAACGGTTGCTGCTCCGACGGTTCGGACGACACGAGAGCTCATGGACATCGATGTGGCCCGGAAGAGAGAAAGAGAGAGAGAGAGAGAGAGAGAGAGAGAGAGATGTGGAGAGGATGAATTGACCGAGGAGGCGGCGGCAGCGGCGGCGGACGGGGTAGAGTGAAGTGTTTGGAGAGGGATCGATTGATTTATAGAGAGGGGCTGGTGGGACTTGAGGGGGTCATTAGGGTTTTTCAAGGGGTTTTCGGGCATTGAGGTTGGGGAACAGAGAAAAGATATGCAAATCGGGTAAAATAAAAAGGGGAAAGAGGAAGCACCGAAACATATCAGAACGGCTTTTGCAGTGATTAAAACCGATTCATGGACACCCCTAACTCAAAAATAAAAATAAAAAACCGAATTCACAGAATTTTTTTTATCAAGTTTACACTTTCATTTTGTCATACGCTAATTATTTATTTTTTTATAACCGAGGTGTCCGGGCCAATTTGCGTCATACGCTAATTGTTCGTATTTAAAAAACGAAAAAAAAACATTTCAAATGTTTTTTATATAAAATAATTAAGTTAATTTCAGTGTGCTGTGCTTCTAAGGCTGAGTAATTTGTGTTGGAAACCGCTGGTGAGCACAAGCTATTTGTTTCAATTTGCAAATTATTGGTTAACTATGCTTTAAGCATGTTGACTTGTCTTCAATATGACAAATCATAGGATCTTTTCTTTTAACTACTAGCCCAAAAAGAAGGGTTCCTGGGGGCAAAAGGTCCAGGTCATCATGCATCCTCAACGGGTGATTTCAACATGGGTTCCACTCGAAAGTTCATTTTGTCAGAGGGGTCAATGCTAGTATAACCATGCCAAAAGCTCGATGGCCATCGACCCAAAAAGACCGTTTGACCACATGTTCGGACCATTGCCATTTAGCATGAGACGCAACAGCTTGTCATGGCAAGATCACCACTTATCCAACCAACACCCGGCATGGATTGCTTCCATTTAAAATAAAGATTCTATGATTTAAGTAAGTTTCTTCCCTAATTTTTCCAGTCTTGTACAAACACTTTACTCTGGCAAGCTTAAGCATCAGGACCGATTCAGGTCAAGCACCTGGACGACCTAAACCGTTTTGTTGGCATAAATCCATCTCGAGACAGGAGTGTCGACAACCTTTTCAAGACTAGATCGTGCATCAACAGCACCGACCATGCCAACATGGAATTTCAAGGTCCTAGAAGAAGCTCACATACTCGGGGCACATGCTAAGGACGAACCCAGTCTGCCTTCAACATATTATGACACACTAGGAATGGCAAACTCATGAATCATCCAGTCAACAGCAACCCATCTAATCCCTGTCAGAAAGGACGGATTCGAGCATAATCTCGCCGATGGCTAATTATGCTCAAAAGGTTGTGATGTCCAAATTCATGGCTTTATAGTGGCACCATGGCAACTGCAAAGCATGGATGACGCAGCCTTAAATTATGGTGACTAGACACTGCAAAAACGGTGCTCTCAGAACCTGCGACCTCCAACTTTATTAGTCTCAGTAACCACCAACTTTTTTCAATGTAAAGTTGCAATACATGTCACTTCAGCAGGAATCAGAACTTAGCAGCAATGAAAGCAACCAAAGGATATCAAAACTCACTAGTTGTCAAAGAGCATCATTGCTGCAAAACACCTTATAGCATAATCGTTTCTCTGCACAATCTCGTTTAATTAGACAGACAGATGGGGAGAAAGTAGTACAAACAGGGAGCATTCCCATGTGAGCAGTTAAAACAAAGATCAGGGTATGTACAGTTTGGACAAGGTCTACTCAACTCGATGAGCATTGCCCAAGTGCACATCTCCATTCTCTGTCCTCTTTGCGAGAATGGGGCCACTTGTGCTACACCTTGAGTATGCAATTCCTTAAGAAGCACCGGTAAATATTCTCTTATTTGCCCTGAATTGCAGATGAAGGTAAGAAAGAGAACAACCAACTATTCGATAGTCACTTCCTGATTTTCATTATTTGATTGCAGGAGGGAAGCCATGCTGTTCTCAATGTACTTGACATGACACAGCTCGCCACCAGCTTCATCAGCAAATGTAATCTTCTTTCTTTCCTTGTGAACCTTATGTTCCGTCACAGGATGACAATCCTCAGTTAACCTCTGGAATTTACAATGACATTATCAACAAATGCAAAAGTGCAATCAATTATCCAGCATTTTCCAGCTATAGAAAAGGACAGAATCAGACCATTATTTTGCAAAAGCGGCTGCAATCCCTTGCCATAATGGAAAGCCACTTCCGAGCGGTTTCTTTCACTTTACTGGCATTTTCAATGGCAGTTTTTACCTGCCAGAGAGACCGGAGTTAATACGTTTTTAATGATAATACATTTTCTTTTCTTGAACAAGTCGGATAAAAAATGAATGAAGAAAGAACAATGGGCTCACAAAAAAATGCTTCCGTACAGATTCTAGAGTAACTAATGTCTTCCTAAGTAGTGGAGAGAGAGAAGTTCATTTAGACAAAAAAATCACAATGGTCGCAGAAAGGACAAAGTAAGAAAACCAAAGGGTAAATGGATAATTACACAAATAGTGCTAGAATTGTGGCCCAATGTGCAATGTGATCCATGAACTTTGAATTTGTCCAATTGGTCTTTGAACTTTAACCCAATGTGTAATATCATTCATGAACTTTTAATTTATTTAATGTGATCCTTAAACTTTTCATACATGTTCAAACTAATCCCTAGACTATATGAAAATATTCGATATTATCCTTCCATTGATTTAAGTTCACATACCACATCGAACAGTTTCATATAGATGAATGACTTGTTTGAACATGTACAAAATATTTCAAGGATCACATTAAATAAATTGGAAGTTCATGAACCACATTACACATTGGATTAAGGTTCAAAAATTACATTGGACAAATTGAAAGTTCAGAGACCATGTTGCACATCTAGCCAAAGTTCAAGGGCCATTTATGTCATTTTCCCAAAGATAAACCATCATCAAATTGAAACTGCAAATGGGATAACCAATGTCATATCAACTCTCAAGCTAATTATATCGCATTCTCTCACATGCGGCCGCTCTGATCCTGCTAGGCAAGTCATAGATCAGTAACAGATAAAGTGCACGGAATCTAATATAACAACCATAACAATAATTTTGTCGATAGAAAAACATATCTGGTACCCTTCCCACAGCTCAGCAGGTAACTCAAGACAAGCCTAAAAGAACAAATGCATGGACATAATTCTGCTCAATAGAGAACCCAAAACAAGACAAGATAATATAGACCTAATCCACATGTTAATAGAAAAAAAAAATAGAGCGAAAGAATATCCTGAGAGTGCATTAAAGGTACCAAAACTGCGATCTTGATCTGCTCATCAGCATACCTCATCTGTTGTGTATTTTGTATTTCCTGTAAGACCGCTATCAGCACATGAGTTTCCTTCCACAATATCCATCATAACATTCAACTCAGTCATGAGTTTTGTTGCAAGATTGTCAATGTCTTGCATCTGCCGTTGAGAGAATGCGATCGCACTCTGAGAACAGCTCTGAGTGGAGTTTACCCGCGGTACAGTGCCAGATAGATTAGAATCTTTTTGACTGCCATGAGGTGGTGATCCTTTTTTATTTCTTTTTAGTTTCTTATGTTTGGGGTTTGGAGGTAGTTCAGCCCTCCTGACCTGTCTGAACCTTTCAACTCCCAAAGAGTCCGTCTCCATCTGTTTCTGTGAGTAAACTTTTCCCCTGTATCCTGCTAATACCATAAGAATACTGAGTGACAGAATAAAGAACAGTTAAATGCTACAGCTACTGAATAATACAAGGAATTATCGCGGTCATGTTTGAAAAGGTGCTCAATGAAAAAAACAATTCCAAGCTTGGAATTTCTGATCCCATTTAAAGAGTTTAATGACCGGCATTTGAAACGGATAACTACATAAAAATAATACGAATCTTGCTGAAAAATGTTATTCTAGGGATGAAGACATTCAGTCATGGTAGAACAACAAGATTTATCATAGGACTTGTCATGATAACTGTGGTTATCTCATCAACAGTCTTGTTTTATAGATGGCCTACATGGACCATGCTTTATCTAAAGGTCCATAAGAAAAACTCAATATTACCACACATACCATAACTATCATCATTTGACTCTGTTGCGCCCATCAATTTACGCAGTCTTTCCTGAGAAGTTGGAGATATGACCTGACAATACAAGCACTATTTAGGGAAGTAATCGTGAGTGGATTCCTTCTAGTCACACGACAATATCAGACAAGTACCTTTCTTGCAGAAAAAACCCTCCCGGGTGCACAAAGTAACTTCAACTGATTGAACTTTTCAAACATTTGCAAGGTTGTAGGCTCATCAACAACATCACATGGAGGGACATCTGCGGTGTGGCTAATTTCTGCATCATCACCGGTACATATATCAGATTGTTTCTTCACATCGATAGGAGAATCCAAGCAGACATCACAACTTGGATTCAGATTTGCATCGCAAGCTGAGTTACAATCACCAACAATGCTTTTCTTAGATATTCTCTCATGATCATAAAGCATACTCTCTCCAGCAACATCCTGACATGTGCCAACGCCATCTCCACAGGGTTGTTTTGTGGGCTGACTGCTGCAAGAGGACCCATCTGGATCTTGACAGAAACTGCTTAGGTGTAATGTCATAGTGGGTATCGATAAATAATCTTCACAGCTGTTGCGATTACCACAAAAGCCATTTACAGGACTTTGAGAAGGGGCTTCAAGGCTGAGGAAATTTGTATGACTTGCTTTTTCCTGTGCCTCTGATTTATGCATGTCTGATTCCTGATAATTCGACTTTGGTACTTCCAAGTTACTGACCACTGAAATTGCCACATCAAGGTTGGACAACTCAGACACCACTGTGGCATGCTCCATGTCTTCATATGGCGCTTTATTGAGAACACAAATCTCAGATTCTGCACTGACACGAATCTGATTATCCTGATAAGATTCATAAGCCATATTAGGCACTTCACCGGAAACTGTCTCAGAGGAGGTGGCTTGTCCATCGTCAACAACTTCCAAGGAATCTTTGGGAGCACCAACCCCAGTTTGTGAGTTTGAATCGTAGTCATGGGCCTCATCCTCAACTTTTACTGAAAAAGGCCTATGTAAATTCCCTTCAGATTGCAGGGTTGGTTGAGGAGATGGGATCTGTTCTGCTTTGACAACTACTTTGGCACTTTGACATGATGAATCTACGCATTTTTTAGGGGAAACCTTCTTTCCTTTGAAGTTCTTCATTTTGGCTTTCCAAATGATCAAAGGCTCCTCGAGATCAAGTTCTTCTTCTTCAGAAAGAGAGTGAGAACAAACCTCTTTTTTAGGAGAGCGAGAATCTTCATCGATTGCACTGGAATCTTCGCACAAGAATCGTTTCCTTTTCTGCATTTTACATCTCTCTTTAATTTGATTCAATGTCATATTTTGCAGGCAAAAATCATCTAAAAGGCTGTTCTTTTCATCGACAGGGTGGAATTTTGAACAATTTAAGTTGGATTGAGTTGATTTTCTTCCCACCGTGTCAGGAAATAACCCACCTCTGACATCATCATTGTCATCAAAATCTGAGACATCGAGTTCATCTTTTGGCTCAAACCTTCGGAAGTTAATGAGGTCTTTGACATCTCCTGACCCACATAAATCAGCAACTTTCTTGAATAAAAGTGCTGGCCTTCCATGCATTACATTTAGGACTTTGGTCACATGGCCATTTTTAATTGCATTGATAGAATGCAAGTGGATGCAACTTCTTAATTCCATGCCTTGAAATGACTTAATCCACTTTCGAGATTCTAGAAAGCTTTCAAGGTCCCGTGATTCCTGTCAAGCAGCAATTAGGAACTCACCTGATCATCCAAAGACACATTAATCATCTGGCAGGTAAACATTACTCTTAACATAACAACCAGAGGAGGAATAAAATTGAAATTGCATTAATGAAATGAAATTCAATCAAAGTTAGGACTGTGTCACATTATCTAATAAACAAGGTGTGAAGAAAAGCATGCTCGAGCAACTCCATAATTAAGTGCAGCACTTTGAATAGGAAAAAAACACAATTAACCAGACAAGGAGATAAAGCCAAAGAGGAGAAGATCTTTATCAGTACAATTCTTCATGATCTGGGTCTGAGTACAAAACATAATAAACAAATTATGTTGGATAAATCTTCTACCTGACTCTAGCCTGTTGGAATCTGCGCTGGTGTCAACTACATTTGTTGTAAATTATTGAGCTGGCTTGGCAGGTAACCAACCCTATCAGCCTGTCCAGTGCAAGTATGTTAAGGGGTGCTTTTGTTGACCCTACTTTAGTTTTGATGATAACAAAACTCACCCATGTATGTTGTTGATTAGTTGGAATTATATTTGTACTGTTTACGTATTTTTTGCAGGATTTTGAACAGGTAAAAGACTATCTTGACTACAAAGAAAAGGGCCAGGTGTCCAGCCAAGTGTCAATCTTCGGACACCTGGCTGCTGCAGTTCAAACTTAATTTTTGTCTGCCCTATCCACCGGGGTGTCCAGGCCTTTTTGGCCCCACAGCTGACAGCCTCGATAATTGAATCTAGTCATTCAAAATGTGTTCACTACTAGTTGAACTTGTTTCTATAGATAGGGTTGCACTTTGCCTTAAGTATAATCCACTTGCCAAAACTTTGCAATCAAAACTCTTGAGAGATTGAATTTGTGTGAGAAATATTTTGTAAAAGAGTGCACCTTATTTGTAAAGGAGAGTTGACTCCACCGTAAACTAACCTTTGTACAAGATTTCAATTTCAGTGGATTGGGCATGACTCCCAAACAATACCGGGAATGCAGTGGGCACCAATTTGGAACCAAACCACCATAAATCGGCTGAGCATTTCTCTGTCCCTACTCTGATTCTTGATGAACCCACAGATTCTTCCAACACTCGACCAGATGTTCCAGATTGTATTAAATTCTCTGATCTTAAGCAACAGCTTTTTTATTTTAGTGCTCGTGTGAAAGATGCAGTCAAAAAGCCAAAAAATTCTGACTCTGAAATGGAAAATTTATGACAACTTCAATCTGTAAAAAGTTATATTAAATCAGCTTGTCCCATGTCTTTAATTACTTCTCAAGGGAGCCCAAGTTGTAATCAAGCCATTTCGTATCATTCCAATCCCAGCATTCCGTACAAATAAGAATGACGATCCATACCACCATAACCTTCCATGATGTCTAAAAGCTTCAACTTGACCAAGCAGTCTGACATTTATCAGCAACTTTTCACATTTCATTTCTCTTGCTGTAACAAGAAAGTGCGGTCTAATTACCATCTGACGAAACCGCTACTTAGTTCTCCGTGAAAGCAATAATTTCACTAGAGCTACTCAACTGGTTTCACTGGGATTCCCATTTCCTCGAGGATGAGGATCTGAATTCTACATCAAGGTTCATAAAGATGTTAAATCCTACCAAGTTCCCGTACGATAGTAAATTCCTCCACAATGGGACAGTGGAGGCCAGAAAGCGCATAGTATACGATCCTGAGAGAAAGCATCATTTTTGACCCGACCACTCAATCATCGAGCAACCGGACTAACTAGTGACACGATAAAGATAAAAAGAATGCGCGCACACGAGCTCTGGCTTTCAAGACCACATCGCTCCGCTGTCAAAATCAGTCGTTAATTGACAGCAACCTAAAATCACACAGATCAGACACTCGACTGAAAACAACGAACGACCAAGACAATAACAGGACAATGACTCCGCTGCTTACCACTGACCGGCGTCGAAGAACGATGCACGGATTCGGAGATCCGCCGGATGGAGCGTTGGGTCTGGGTTTGGAGACGAGGCGGCGCCGGATTCGATGCAATCAGCAATCAGAACCGAGCATCGCAGATCCGAGCGGGGCGCAGATTCCGCCGGAGCGCAGAGAGGAAACGAGGCCGAATCGGAGCCGGAACGGTGAGGATTAGTGAGCTGGAGAGAGCGCGGTGAAGAGCTTCAGCTTAAAACTCGCGCCTCGAGGATTGGAGAGGTGAGATGGAGGCCTGCGTAAAGGAAGGCGCCATTTTTTGCAGTGGCGGGAGCGGGAGGCTTATTTATACTCGTGCGGGACTCTGGAGAGAGAGAGAGACAGACAGACAGACAGAGAGGCGGGACAAGTGGTGTGGGCTGGGCTTGGGCCACGTGTGGTGTAAATGGGCTTGATCACCGTTTAAGTTCATTTTTGAGTCTTGATTAGAGTTCTTTTGGTAAATAAGTCTTGATTAGAGGTTTTTTTTGTGGTAACCGAGGTGTCCGGGTCAGCTTATGTGCATCTCGACTATTCCTCGGGAGAGTCTAGCACAACAATCCACCGTCATGGCTCATCCACTTAAATCACAAGCGCTTTCCTAGGGAATCAAATTCAATACTAATATCTCAACAAAGTTCAAGTTTACCCTAACTAGCTGGGCTACCCATGGATGGGTAGTCTTAATTAAAGTTTACTTCATAAAAAATAAAGAGTTTGGAATATATTTATAATAAATGAATACAAAAATATTTTCATCATATACGAAAATATTTAAATATAAGTTATCATAGATAATGAGATATTTTGCCAATGACTCCTGACTTTCTATAAGGGATAAAGCCTTGTCCGTACGATTTCCATTATATAAAATAAAGCAAGCCTGGCTTTTAAGGGATCTTAATTGTTTTGTCTTCTGCTCTTTTTTTTTAATGAAATCTCCTCTATCTTTGATTGCTTGTAAGATATGAAAAACTATAGAAAATGGGAGAAATCAAAAGTAACTTAGATGTTAATATGGAAAAATAAATATCCATAAGAATATTAATTAATTAAGCTTGTGAAAAATCAATAGTTTTTTTTTTATAACCGAGATGTCCGGGCCAGTTTGCGTACACCTCGACTATTTCTCGAGAGAGACTAGCACAGGAACCTACCGCCATAATGTGAATTTTTTTTTTGTGAAAAATCGATAGTTGCTCCTTTAGAATAAAATAAAACACTGTTAAGAAGCATAATAAACACGAACCGAATAAAAAAGGAAAAAGGCCTTGATAATAAGAAGTCAAATGATTACTTCTAATGCATATTAAGTGGGTTAGTTGTTGTGAAAAACCATCGATTAAAAGATGTCCTCGTAATATAAATGATTAATTGAAATTCAAGGCAATTGATCAATTACCTTTAGTGCATTAAATAACAATTTGGAAATACATAATGAGTCTCGAATTAACGTTCCTGGACCTTTTCTTATCGAGACATTTTTCCTTTTTACTGGGTTGTCTTTCAATTTCTTAAATTATATTATTAAAAATATAGATTATCCATAAATTATTATGGCAATTTGTGTTTTTAATGAATAATAATGTTTTGATTGATTTATTTTTCATTTTTCTTCATTTTTTTCTATTTTTATAAGAAAGATCGAGGATAAAAGAGATCTCCCTCTAACAACAATATAAAAATGCACATTCAGCCCATAAAAGTAATGTAAATTGCACATACCAACGACAAATATAAAACAAGGACGAATGACTATTACAAAGACAAAAGCTTAAGGTACGAGGCGTAAAGTTGAAAGTTGAAATGGCGAATGTGCAATATTCCTATGGGAGGAAAGTTTCGGATAATTCTCTATTTGAAAAATATTTTTATAAAAACGATCACTCACATTGATTGAATAATTAGTCAACAAAAAATTTATCTTTATTGACAAGGATTTTGTTTAATTATTTTTGTAAATGATAATGATATTTTGTTCATTATTTTTTTAAAAACAATACAAATAATTGTTTTAAGGGAAATATATATTCGAATTGCTTATTTTCAATAAAATTAACGGGCTGGATTGGACATCTACACATCTATAATACATATCGCATAATATGTTCTATACTTTGCACAAAACAAACGGTTCGATCCGCTCCGCTTAAAAGACGTCTCATCCAACGGTCGTAAGAAATCCGGCCGTTAAAACAATTTTTTCCGCCTTGCTAGCGCTTCGAGGCGGCATAAGGTGGAGCGGCAAGCGTCACGCGCCGGACATCTTCGCGGTCACGTCCCGCCCCTCACTGTCAGGCTACGCTCCCCCACACGCACTCTCAAGCCGAGCCGAGCGACCCCTCGCGCCAGCTCGAAGGGGCAAAATCGATCGCGAACCGCAAAACAGAGCGCACCAATCAAGCTGCTCTCGATCGTTCGTCCTCATTTCGTCTTCTTCCTCCTCATCCGTAATCGTCCACCGATCGCCACAAATTCTCGAGGTGCAGGTTCGTGATCCTCCGTCGCTCGGCTGAGCGGTTGAGCTCTCCCGACTCCAGGTCCTTCACGCTCCGCAGCGCTGTGGTTCGTCGCCGCGAGAACATGGAGAACTCCGGTGAGTGTCGGCGATTCGCTTGGCATCGATTGAGTCGAGCTCTTGATGTTACGCTGCCCCGCGCCTTTTCCTTTTTGCGGTCGGAATCTTTTTCTTTTGTCCTGTTCTCCGTTTTCTTGTTTACTTTGCTCGCGAGCTGTCTGTTTTTTTTTTTTGCCGAGGAAGTATAGAATCAGTGACGAGGAGGTATCTCAAGCTCCAGTTGTTTTGATCTCCTTTCTGCGGAGCTGGACAGTTGAGCCGGAATTTTAATCGTATTCGGGATTGTGGGAATCCGCGTGTTCGAATAACTTCATGTAATTGAATGGGCTGATCAAGGGAAATAATTCGATTATTTAATACTGTACGAACTTTCGATCGAAGTTAAATTTTGATTTAAGGTCAAATACAGCGGGCTGATCAAGTGATTTTAGTCTCGCTGCAGTTTTCATCGTGCTTCATTGAATTTCGCTTAGTCGTTCGAACAGAAAATCGGGCCATAAGAAGGGATCATCATTGTCGAGGGCTAGAAATCTTGGGCGTGAATTTACTCAACTTTTTCAAGAATGTACTCTGCCTGTGCAAAAGATGTCGATTTGCGTAAATGCAATGCATGGATCTCGGATTTTCATAACAAATAGGAAGATCTATTCCTGTAACTACACCTCACCATGTTGTGCCGTAAAACAAAATTAACAGGAGCAAATTCCGAAGACGCGAGTGTTCCGCCAGTCGAAGGTATTGCTGGAGGAGGAACTGCTTATGGATGGAACGATGGTGGCTTTCACGGTTCATATGTACTTAAGGAATCAATGAACCCCGGTGAGGTTCCTACAGCAGAATTAGTGCATATCTGGTGCATGCCAAGCACAGCAAATGTTGGGCATCAGGAAATGCCTCGACCTTTGGAGTCGGTATGCACTGCACTGATTTTATAATCGGTTGTTTATGCCTTTTATTTTTGAGACCTCTACTATGCCTGCCCATAGTGGTTCTTTGACGTGCAAACTGGAGCAATGAGATATTGATGTGGGGCCACCTACACAACTCGTGGCCTTAACATCACATGGGAAACTGGATATTCTATTGCTGCATAAAACATGAAGATATAGAAGCATGCACATTATGAATGAGCATTTTGCTCTAGCATTCACAGAAATAACGCCTTTATGCAGGACCCACATTCTTATGCTTGTCTTAACTTTCCACACCAGGTGAATCTTTGAATATTGCAAATTAAACCTTTTCATTCTGTGAGTTTGGGTGCATAAGGTAAATGTAGAGAGTCCCTATTGACATTTGCCAGGTGCTCATTTCTGTGTAATCAATATCTATGAATATGTGATGCAATTGGAGGCGTAAATCAATTTGTGTAACCTGAATTCGTAGTGATTGTCATTGTAGCAGAGAACTAGTTCTAGAAGGAGTTGGAGGTGAGATGACAATCATGCAGGTTATTTTATTTTATTTTATGTTTAAATCGAAGAGGACATAAAGTCCTTAAAGAAATTCAGTATCTGTCCTTTAGGTAGTGTGGTGGAAGAGTGGGTATAAGCTATTTTTCGTCAGCAAAAGTCTTCCTTTTCCAGGATATGAGAGGTATGACAGTATCTTCTGCCAATGATGTCAAGTTTCTTTCAATGAGTATTGACAATAGAAGAGTCTGTACCCTACAAATTTGTGAATTTTGGCCTTGGTCTCCTTGCTGCAGTCACTCAAGGAGTTTGGAGGATCTTCTAACCCTTCATCCAAGTTTATGTGAAATTCACTTGCAGTCTTGACATGGCAATGTTTCAATATATCAATGTGAACAAGGATCGAAGATTTTTATCTTCATCCAAGTTACAAGTATGTTCCAACTTCATAGACGCTCTTTGTTTTGTAGATAAATCTGTTGGCAGCAAGGAACGAGAGAGAAAGTGTACAAATTGCTATGCGCCCAAAGCTTACTTGGGGTGACTCTGGCATGGCAGGGGTCGTGCAAGTTCAGGGTTGTGACTTATGCTCCGAATCCGGTGATCGGTTAGTTTGGTAACATTATCAGGTTTTTTATGCATTTCATGACAGTCTTCCCCTCATGTTTGCTGATATTGTGATCAACAGGTTGGCTCTTGGAAAGTCAGTAACGCTGCGGCGGGTGGTGCCCATATTAGGTGTCCCAGATGCTCTTGTTCCGATTGATCTTCCAACAAGTCAAGTGAGCTTATTTCCGGGGTACTCTCCACATTGAGTTTCCCTAGTATTATGATGTGAAGAATACTGACTCCAGACATCCAAACTGAGATTGATTTACTCTTGTGGCAGTGAAACTACAGCAATTTGGGTATCAATAGATGTTCCCAGCGAACAACCTCCTGGGCAGTATGAGGGGGAGATCACGATTACTGCGACGAAGCCAGATAAAGAGTAATATGCTACTCCTTTCACTGTCATTTTTGTTTATTGCTTTATTTTATGCTTTAGAAATTTATGGTAGGAGATCCTCTTTATTCTTGTTAAGTTTAATTGGTGATGATTGATATCTTAATGTTTATTATACTTATAGTTTTATGTATAGTTCCAAATCGGCAACCAGAGCGGAGAAGCATCAACTGTACAGGGAACTCAGAAACTGTCTAGATTCCGTGGAGCAAATAGATGGAAAACCACTGGAAGAAGTGGTAATTACTCATACTCTTGACATTTGCTTTGATTTCAAAATATTTGGTTATATTAGGCTGTTGGGACTAATTATGGATGTATTTTTTTAGGTTCAAAGAGTGAAATCAGCAAGTACGTCTTTAAGAAGAGTTCTATCATCAGCATCATTTTCTGAGTTCGTATCTGGAGGTGTATTAGATGATTTGATGGATGAAGATGCTGTTTCAAACCTTTCGGTGCGTGTGAAGTTAATTTTGACAGTGTGGGACTTCGTTCTTCCTGCAACCCCCTCACTACCTGCAGTTTTTGGTGTATCCTTTCTGTTCGCGGAAGTAATTTTCAAGTTAAAGTATGAATTGTAGCAGGGACTTATAGATAAATCAAGTGTAGGACCGGGGTTGCATTAGAATCTAGTTGTCTTCTCAGAGGAGCCCATACCAAATGTCAGTCACTACTTTTGGCTGAACAATTTGGCTTTTCTTAGAAATGCAGCAACTAGCTCTTTGCATTTTTGAGCTTATTGAAGATTTTCAGTAAATTAAAGTAGTAAATAGTTTGGGATTGTGCTGAGGTGCTGATTTGTAAGTGCTAGCCTGCAGTTATGTTTTCCAAGCTCTATTAACTCATCCGTGCTGTTGTAACTCGTCTAGTATAAGAATTTCTTTTGGAAGAACAAGGAAAATAACCTGTCAATTTCATTTACTTGGAGATTTTTCGATCGGCTTTCCTTTTAACCGTGTTGAAGATATCTGATACTGTAATTGAGGATCGGTTTGGTGTCCAACATGGGACAGATGAGTGGTATGATGCATTGGATCGGCATTTTAAGTGGCTCCTTCAATACAAAATCAGTCCCTATTTTTGCAGATGGGGTGATAGCATGCGTGTTTTGACATACACCAGTCCATGGCCTGGTATATTCATATAATGACATGACTTCTCGACATAATTTTGCAACTAGTGATTTATCAGCTGGTGTTTAACAAGGTTCTATTTGAACTAAATATATGCAATGTGTGGTTTATGCTCCTTTGCAGCTCACCATCCAAAATCCGATGAATATTTCTCAGACCCACGATTAGCAGCATATGCTGTACCATACTGTAATGCAGTCTCACGGTACGCTATCTCTTGCTTGACATGTTCACTGCGATCATCTATATTTGCAAAGACATTCAGACAAAGCTGATTGACTACACCACCTCTTTAACATGCAACAGCGATACTGTATCTGAGGACTATTTGCAGAAGGAAATTGAGATCTTGAGGACAAAGCCCCACTGGAAGAAAGCCTACTTTTACCTATGGGATGAGGTATGGATTTTGGAGGTTGGGAGAATGAGATAGAATTGCCAATAAGTACCATGCAAAGAATGATCAAAGAGAATCAATCTTCATGTCAGTCATGATATCTGATGTTTCATATCGTGTAATTCGGTTGCAGCCACTGAATTCAGAACAATATGATTCCATTCGCAGAATGGCCAGTGAAATTCATGCTCAGGCTCCTGATGCTCGTGTATTAACTACTTACTATTGTGGCAAGTGTTTTTCCTCTCTTAACAACCATTATAATTTCACGATTCCTCTTGCTTTTGTTTTTTTCTTAATCTTTTTTCAATGCTGCACTTGGTGGTCTAGTCACTTAATAATTTCATGTTGTTACTGACATCGAAAATTGGTTTGGATTTTCATAGTTTGTATGTGATGCATTTATGACATGCAAATATTATCTAACAGCTGGACATCAGTAAAAGACTGGTTGCATCATTTGATTAGTGATTTTAATCCTAAAGCATTAGAGAGTATCACAATTTAGTCTGAGGATGTGCTAGAACCATAAATTGACAGTTGATTTTTGGCAAATTGCTTTGTTGTCATAGTTGAAGAAGTAAGATAGCAACAATAATGAAAAAGGGGGTAGAATTGAGTTGAATTGAAGCTGGAATAGAGAAAAGATGTTCTAGGGTTTAGAGAACTGATAATGTTTATTGAATGAAGAAATACTAACGAAAAATGATATGAAGGCCTATTTATTCGATAGTTGCTTTATGTTTGACAATCTCAACCCTAATGACTTCTAATCTATTGTAGCTCATCAGAAGTCACATGACTGACACATGACTGGTTATTAAATTGATAACACAATAAAATACTAAACAAAGTAGAAGCACTTAAGTATAATAAAACTAGAATTGTGCTCCTGCATCATTCTCCTTGGATTTGAGAGAATCAAGCTCAAATGTGAAGAGTTCTTTTGTATGGTCTCTGATTCTCTGTATCAATCTTATTCATCTCTTTTCCAAAAACCATTTAGCTTCAATGCACGATTTATCCACCGTTTCACTGAGAACTTTTTGCCATGTCATTGTTCCTGCTTAGTATCATTCTTCTCTAATTGGAGAACTCTCGACCTTGAGGTTTTAACTGTTGATAATGAGATGGAGCGAATTCCTTCCAATAATTATTAGTATTTGAATCACATCATCAAAAGAATTCAGGATTTTTTTTCTTTTTCAGTTGACTCCAAAATTATTCTGGAATAACAAATTCTACCTTCCACATGAAGAATACCCTCTTTTTAACTTTAAACTGGTTAGCATCTCCTCCACGTACTTGCTCATCCTCTTCAGCAAGTTTGTTGATGTCTCCTGAAGAAACTCTTCAAGAGTATACATTTTATTTTCTCGCAAATCTTCAATCAGTTGCAATTTATCTCCCTCTCCATGGTAAGATATTTCAAATTCTTCTTGATCTTTAATGTCATCCCAAACAACTATTTGTATGGCTTCCTCATCATCCCACTTAAACTGACACTTCAAGTTCAAAATCTTTATGAGAAGGACTGATCTCTTCATCAAGATCTAAGTATGACACAATCGCTCTTCCAATCCTACTGCGTTATTCATGGGTCTGGCATCATGAAAGGGATTTTCATTTAATCCTTCATCACTGTCATCCTCAAGACCACCTTCTGACATGTCTGAGCGGATCATGGTTGCCTTCTAGATTCTCCATATGGGTAACCACAGGTTCTTATTGCTGCAAAGCTAATCATACATCTCATCTGAACCATCTCTATTTGTTGCCCTCTTCCATGCCCAACAAGGGCTCTAACACCAGTTGGCATATTTGGAGAAGTAAAAGATAGCAAAAAGAATAAAAATGTGGGTAGTGATGAGTTTAATTGAAGCTGGAACAGAGACAAGTCATTACAGGGTTTGTAGATATAAGCAATGTTTATTGAATGGAAAAAGAAACTAATGAGGCCTGGGGAGCGCTGCGAACGTTCGCCAATCTCAATTCTTAATCTGACATAATGACTTCTAATCTCGACGACTAAAGCTCATTGACAGTCACATGACTGGCCTACGAATTTTTTAAGCTAGTAGCATAATACAACAGAAAAGGATAAGACACTTAAACAAAATAAAACTAGAATTAGGGTCCTGCATCACTTCAGCATTATTTTTTGATGCTATGGTTGCTTTTATAACCACTATAACGTGTATTGCTATTGTCTTTCCCCATACTTTACTAGGGCCGAGCGACCTGCCTCTTGCTCCTAATGCCTTTGAGGCTTTTCTGAAGGTTCCGAAGTATCTCCGCCCTCACACTCAAATATATTGTACTAGGTATGTTTTTGATGGGCTGTCTAAATTTCACTGTGTAGGAGAGTATAGATGGCTTGTTGATTATATGTGGTAGTCCTGCTTTTTGTGGCCGTCTTATTCTGTTTTCTGTTTCCTAGGAGGGTTCTGTATGTGTAGATAATTCAGGAACAGTGTTGGGAAAATGATATTTGATTCTAATAGGAGCTCTGAAGCTTTAGTTACGTTGTCTAGACTTGATCTTCAAGTAATATGATGCTTTTTTACCATGAAATGATTATGTTTCCACAATATACTGTTTGAAAATTTGGTATCATACCTGTCTACTCGAAGTGAGAGTTGTTGCTTCTAAGATGCAAGACTGGCTATCACAAATGCTTCTTTGTGTAGTTTAAGTTTTGTGAGCCATTATTAATGTGTGCACATCTTGTCATTTTGGTGTAGAACATTGCATGTTCATGGAGTTAGATTCCATAGTGTCTTTTGAGTCCTCGACGATCACTTGATTCTCACCACTGGGTCTGTCTTGGCATTAATTAGCATGGCTGGCACTTAGTCAGATTAATCAGGTGTCAGTTTACTCATTTTTAAATTAAAATCCATCATGGCTTTTCTTTCTCATCTCCAAATCTTAACTTTTTACACTGGTCTTTGTCATGGATGTATTGTGAGCCTCAGGTGGAATATTTGTGCCTTTCTGCTGATACCTTATGAATGAAAACTTCTTGTTTGACATGGTATTCATCTAATATAAACCATATCTTGTAATCCAAGAGCTAACGAGAATCTCATATATGCAGTGAGTGGGTGCTGGGCAATCGGGAGGATTTGGCCAAGGATATTATTTCTGAGATGGAGCCAGCGAATGGTGAGGTAATGGTCTTGGCTTCTTCACATGGATGTTGCTTTTTCAATCATATGATTACGTCATTTCATGTTCTTTATTATCTTATCTAAATTTGACGCAAATTATTATTTTCGATGGCGTTGAACTGGGACAACATGGATTTCACTTGATATCCACAGTATTGGTTTGAGGTTTAAGTACCTTTACTAAAACTTGCATCGGGTTAATGATTTTCTCTTCTTTTTTCTTCCCAAAAACTTTAATCTGTCTGTTCATTATATGTCAGTCTATTTGAACTCTTACCCTCATATTCCTCGAGCTTTTAATAAGGTTATTACTATTCACAAGTTTCTGTTTCTTTATCCAACTGAAGTGATTTGACAAATTTCTGGAAGCTATGTCTTGATAATTTGTCTTTTATTTGGCGAAAGATGCTTGAAAACCTTGACTATTTTGGTGATTGGTAGTGAAGTCTGTCCAGCCTTTTTATACGCTGTTTGCTTAGTTTTAAGGGAAGTTTCAGAACACTGGAAGAGAATTTAAAACTTGTCATTTCCTTGACTAAATGTTGACTAACAGATAGACATTGACATAAGTATTCCTTAGGATACACAGACAGACACTCTGAAGATGCCTGCAGTTCAGTTTGTTGAAGTGCGTAGGAAGTAGAATTTAAGAACTTGATTTATATTTCCCAAGCTTATATATCAATTTCTCACTGATATGTTTAACTGACATATAGCAATGACATAATTGTTCCTTAGGCATACAGGCAGTGTACTGTTAAGAGCCTTGTGGTTTTACGTACAAGCTATGGCTTGGTTATTTTCTGGAGCATGTCTCAAGTGACTTTTTGGTGAGAGGTCAATTGGATGATCCTGCCAAGGTAGGATAGGGCTTATTTGCCATAAAATGTGTGGTTTTTTGACATCGTCATGTGGACACTAGGGGTGCGCATGGTAACGTTTCTGTTTCTCTGAATTTCTGTTCTTTTGTTCCCTGGAACAAAAAAAGAACAGAAATCCGTTTGGTAACGTCAACTTGTTTTTTTGTTCCCGGGAATAGAAAGTTGTTCCCGGGAATAGAAACAAGAAGCAAAAAAAAGTTGCTTCTTGTTCCCGGGAAGAATTTTAGAAATAAGCTAATTTTCTTTTTTCTTGTTTTTCTTTTTATCTCTTGCATTTGTTGATCGCCGCTTGCCCACGGCCGTTGCCGGTCGTCGGCCGCTCACCGCCCGCCGCCGGTCACCGGTCACCAGTCACCGGCCTCCGGTCGCCGGCCGCCGCCGGTCGCCGGTCGCCGGTCGCCGACCTTGAGCATTAAAAAGAAAAAAAATTATGAGTCATACCAAACGCATTTCTATTCCAAGAGTAGAAATTCTGTGTATTTACCAAACGCCTTATTTTACTTAGAAATTGTTCCGGGGAATAGAAATAGAAAAGAAATGTTTCTGAAAAAAAACTCTTCCCGGGAAGAGAAATGTTGCCATGCGCACCCTAGGATTCTTTACACTCATTCATCAGATTATCTTTTGGTTTACTCCCTCAGTATTCAATTATGATATTGGGTCATTTCTGAAAATAACACAATCATACTCTGCCAAATAATAGATATGGCACCCAAATGTTGGAAGAAAGTGAAAAAACTAACGCAGAAATAGCAGTCGATTTTCTCAAACTTTCTATTTACTTGTTTTGACATTATTGGCCATATTTTAATATCCCTATCTACATGGCTTCACCAATGTATGTCATGTGAGTGATACTTGCACTAGTTTTCACTGTCAAATCTAGCTTGGAGGGCCTACAGAATGGCAGGTTTATGGCAAGTAAGGAAATTTAATCAGAGGATGATGATACTGTTACTTGCAACTCATGAATTATATTCTTGTTAGAACACTTGTTCATTATAACTGATAGTGGGAGAGTAATATACGTAAAAAATGAGAAGTGTTAAAATGTTTGGAATGGGAGCCATTTCGGGATGTAAATCCTTTCATAGGAACTTCCTTTAGGGATTAAATTTGAACTTCACGGTTTAGTTTTCTTTTGTCACTACTGTTATCAATGGTTTTGCTTATTTGTCATCGGCTTGCTATGGTTATATGAATGGAAGATCATGATAGGCTTTATCCATGATTTGGTGGATTGTTGAACTTTTAACAAAGTATAATCCAACTGGTGCCTCAACTTTATGAAAAGTGACAGCAATTTGGAGTTTTGGACTCTTAATATCTGTCCATTATATACGGGAATCAAAATTCTGTGCAGAATAATTGGAGATTCTCTCTGGTTGTTTGATAGTTTGCAAACCACGATGTTCATAGGACTAATTCCTGTTGCTTGATAGTGTTAGAGACACAAAACCTTGTAATTTTGGAAAAGGGGAGGAAAATTCAGCCTATCATGTGAATGATAATTCATCCTTTAATATCATCTAATCGATTTTTTCATTGACTTTTGGTATGATGATGTGCAATGAGGTGTGTTTTGTTACAAGGGAAACTGACTATGAGAAGTCTGAAGAAAAATAAAGGAAGTACAAAAAGTGACAATTTAGTTATCACTTTCCTCCTTTACTTTATTTATTAACATTTTGTTTCTTTGCTTCCTTTCGATTGTTCTAAGAAATAGGGATAGCACTACTCTGGTTTATTAGTAGTGGAGATGTACTGTTAAACTCTAATTTGTGAACTAGTCATTATTATATTAATTGCTAAGAAAAGGTTTTCCGTTTTCTGTAGGAGTGGTGGACGTATGTGTGTATGGGACCATCTGATCCTCATCCCAATTGGCACCTGGGGATGCGGGGGACACAACATCGTGCTGTTATGTGGAGAGTTTGGAAGGAAGGTGGTACAGGATTTCTTTATTGGGGTGCCAATTGTTATGAAAAGGCGACAGTTCCTAGTGCTGAGGTAGTTGTTTGATCTGTGGATAATTCGTTGATCAAACTTGAGAATGCCAGCAATATGTTTTCCATCCTTAAGTGCATTATTTTGCCATTGAGCAGATAAGATTTAGACGCGGTCTTCCACCTGGTGATGGTGTTCTTTTCTACCCCGGCGAAGTCTTTTCATCTTCTCGGGAACCAGTTGCTTCTATCAGACTTGAGCGCATCCTCAGTGGGTTGCAGGTGAGGCAAATATACGAGCTCTTAGAGGTGCCGCTGGTTTGACCCGTCGCTTGATGGAAAGCACTTTTTTGCCTCTTTACCTTCTCTGGTGAAAATTTGCATCTTTTCCATCCCTTTAGACATAGCATTTGACTGAGGCTGTAGGATGATACAGGAAGACGCGTGCCATATTTTAGCATGAAACTTGGACCTTGATAGGCTTGGTGTTGAACTTCTTAACATGACGTGTCTGCATATTCTAAAATACAGTCTTGTTCTTTTTTAGGACTTTGAGTACTTGAAGCTCTATAGTTTGAAATATGGCAGAGACGAAGGGCTGGCTCTCCTGGAGAAAACAGGTCTTTATTTAGGTCCAGAGCGTTACACTCTGGAGCACATGCCCATCGACATGATGCGAGGCGAGATTTTCAGCACCTGCCACTCATGATTGGTTTCGCCTGATCAAATTTTGTGCCATTTGTGTTTATTTTCTTAAACTGCAATCTTGGATAATCCAGTGTAGAAGCCCAATGTGCCTGTGGCAAAACTCAGTAGAATTCCGCTGGGGCAACCCAGTTTTTCTGAGTGATGATGATAGGGGTACACAACGGTCTCATAAAAGATTTGCTTTTGGCCGGGTCCACATAGGTGATATCAGCTGTATTTATGTCCCAGTGCTGAGGCATCAAATTTACTTGGATGGATTGACTATGTATAGCTCTTTCAATGCTTGTGGAGACTGCATTTGGAATTAGATGCGTTAGATGGGCGTCCCGGTGGAGATTTATCTGAGGAAGGGCTATTAGTATGACATGAATCACTCTTAGGGCAAAGAGACGTCTAAAGTGGCTCGAGACATATCCTGGAGCAGTTCAGGTGAATCGAATGGGTTATGGAGAAAAAAACATTCTCGTTGAAAATTATCTGTTGCCCCGCTGTTGGTACTAGACATGTGCGATTTTTGTGGCGTGTGACTTGGCATGCCGACACTGGATTATGGCGCGACTGATGGTTATCGCTTACTGAAAACTTGCTGTGCTTGATGGGAAGCTGTAGGTCCACGTTCTCCTCTTGGACGTCGAGTTTCGCACTT
This sequence comes from Melaleuca alternifolia, assembly GCA_019926035.1. Taxonomy (NCBI): domain Eukaryota; kingdom Viridiplantae; phylum Streptophyta; class Magnoliopsida; order Myrtales; family Myrtaceae; genus Melaleuca; species Melaleuca alternifolia. The sequence continues at coordinate 1,899,600 of JAGKPW010000016.1, forward strand.
CTGGACATGGGAAAGGCTAGAGCGAATAGTACTTCATCGAGTTAATTCAGGGATGTCATAAAGATATTCAATTGCTTTTTATGGATAAAAGGATGAAAATGGGGAATTAGCGCAAATGCTTCATCTTACGACTGCCGTGAGTCTCCCGCATCAGTCAGTTTGAGTCATAAATTTTGACAGCCCGTAGTTGTAGTCCCGCTGGCCAAAAGATGAATTAGACGTACAACTTATAAAGGTTGCATCCCTAGATAGAGCTTGCAAAAAAAGATGTTTCATGCTACTTTTCTACACTAATGCAAAGAGTTTTTCTTATGGATGACGTCTCTGCTATAAATCTATTCTATTTCCTAATGTTTATACCTCGAGTCATCGTTTCTCTTTAATTTGAGAATCCACTCGGTGTGTGGATTCACGATTTTCTCAGGAATTTGTCCCTGTTTCCTCGAGAAAATCTGTGGCGGAGGTCTCCAAGGGGCAGGTGAACGCTCGCTATCAGCCTAGCATGCACTCAATCCTTTTTCGTGGGCAATGCGATGCTCCAGACTTCAATTCCGAAAGATTAGAGATCTTTAAGGAAGGTGAGTCCAACGCTCCTCCATCCTTCTCCCCATCGATCAAAGGAGGTCGACCGGAGTAGGGTTTCTCTATATTGTCTATTTTTTAAGGTAAAGTTCACAGGTTATCACTAGAAACAGCTAAACAATGAGCTTTCTCGAGTTGATAACTAAAAGCAGGATTTCTTCCATAAAGGGGGATACCGTAAACATTGCTACCCGACTGCCCCTGAACTTTTCTCGAGCATTCCCAAGTCAATATCTGAAAGATGACGAATGTTCGGAGTACTAAAGCCTGTCGGTGAAAAATGTTAAGAAGTTTAGGTGATCGACAATGTAAGACAGGCAATCGGACGTAGGACAGATGAGTTGTATAATGCGTTTGATCGACATTTCAAGTGGCTCCTTCACCGCTAGATCAGTCCCGTGGTTTTGCAAATGCGTGATAGCATGCATTGTTTTTGACATACACCATTCTCTCTTTCCCCATGTCGTATTCATGCCTAGGTCAGCCCCCACTAGCAGCCTAGGCAGAAATCCAATCCTTTTTCATCGATAATAAGACTTCGTATACATAGAGATGACTTCTTTTTCTCCTTTTCTTTTCTTTGAATCTGCAATATAAGATCTTATTAAGAAATGTTTTGATTTTCAATCAAGGGTGTAATTAAGTAGGGTCGAGTCAATACATGCAAAGCTCGACTTGGCTCCCTAACTCATGTATAGATACTCGAAGCTCATCTCGAGCTCAATCAAGTCACAATTTAGACTCGAACTTGACTCAGATGGAAATTCAGAATATTTGAATTTGACTCGACTTTAATAGAGTCGAGCCTAACATCGGCACACTCAAGCTCGACTTAATAAGATGTTTGAGTAACTCGATCTCCACTGCAGTCAAAAAATGGGCAGTAATCATCAAGCCTATCCCGAGCTATTTGAGAATAAATTGACCCTGTTACACCCGTATTTCAAATGGACTACACAAAATACAAGCCAGCCACTGCATTGAAAACCACAAACTTTCTTCAAATGAGTGTTTAACAACAGAACCATTAAAGAAATTTTGTCAGATTTCTTTTGTAATGTGCAATCAATGTACATGCAAATACTATTTTATTAGACTCAAAAAGTGGCCTGGAGAACCCACAATATTATATAAACTTCGTCTCAAAACCATTAAATTATCAGGAAAAGCATGAACATCAAGTTTGACCTTTCCTCTGTTTAATGATGCACAACTTGCTCTACTCTCTCCAGATCGTGGTCGCAAAAATATTATTATCCAACTCCATATTCTTCTACTCCCCCTTGTGAACTTCCTCAGTCTCCATCAATACCTTCTCTCTCCCTCTCTCCCCCCCCCCTCTCTCTCTCTCTCTCTCAACTATGCTATTGCTTCTTGTTCCAGTCCTCTTGCTTATTTTCATCCTCCTCTTAAAATTCACATACTCCAATCTATATATCCCGCTAAAGCTACAGCGCCACTTCAAAGAGCAAGGCATCCATGGCCCCGGCTACCGCCCAATCCTCGGCAACACGGCGGAGATCAAGCGCCTGTTCGCGGAGGCTCAGTCGAAGTCCATGCCCTTTGACCACAGGATTCTCCACAGGGTGGCTCCTTTCTACTACCACTGGTCTCTCAAGTATGGGAAGACTTTTGTTTATTGGTTCGGGTCGAGGCCCAGGTTGGGCATCTCGGATCCGGACATGATCAAGGAGGTCCTGATGAACACGGGCGGGTCGTACGAAAAGATCGGGTTCAACCCGCAGGCCGGGTTGCTGTTCGGGCAAGGCCTTGTCGGGCTGATGGGCGAGAAGTGGGCAGTCCACCGGCGGATCGCCAACCAGGCCTTCGCCGTGGAGAGAGTCAAGGTGAGTATGGAGTTAAGTGTAAATTATCACATAGTGATTGCATCTTACCATGTCATCATTCGACGTGGTTTAGGAGCATACCATCTTTGTCCTCAACAACCCAACACTACTACTCAGTAATATGAAAAATGAAAGCTTAAACAATAATGTTGTAACCACTTTGATGGTTGGAGCTTTTGAAGCAAGTCATTATGCCTTTTTTTTTTGTGGTAAAAGAGGTAATGATGCAAATGCTATCTAAGAATTTATAGTAAATGGCGGTAAGTAAAAGCAGAAGCCACTTTTGTGTACTTCAAATTCCCGTCCAGTTCTTGGCAATTAGGCGAAGATATGCTCTTCTTCATATTGCCAGAGAGAGCATCGTCCACGCAGTAACAGTAACCAGTTGTATTGTGGATGAGTCTGTAAGACTTGCTGGTTCCCATAAAAAGAACAAGAAGAAGAAGGCACACAGTCTCAATCAAAATCTTCTGACTGGTTTTGTTCACCGCCTCAATTGCTGAACGGACTTCACACGATGCTTTTTTCTTTCATTCGGAATAGGGCTGGATCCCGGAGATTGTCGCGAGCACGGCCAAGGTTCTGGAAGCGTGGGAGGAGATCAGAGGAGGAAGAGAGAAATTCGAGGTGGAGGTGCTGAAGGAGCTCAACGGACTTTCGGCTGACATCATCTCGAGGACTGCTTTCGGAAGCAGCTTCGAAGAGGGCAAGCGCATATTCGCCTTACAGGAGCAGCAGACGCACCTCTTTTCTCAAGCCATCCGAAGCATCTACATTCCTGGCTTCAGGTCTAACTAAACTTGCTCCTTTTCAATCAATTACAACATTACTCTACTCACAATTTTAGTTCTTATTTATGTACATATGGCATCTGAGGCTAGAACATATATCACATCGTTTCTATTAGTTTGTAGGCTTTGCAGTGAAACAAGTATCTGCTCTCGTGGTTGATAGTCAGTTAATCGGTAACTCTTGATTCTATTTTTGGAAAAAGAAACTATTGAATGAAGTGTTCAATCACGAATCATTGCCTCTACTTTTAGAGCATGCTGTGGTTAATCTCTCCAGCTCTGCATGGAATTTTCCTGTCCATGGAAGATCAGGCAATCACATGTTTCATCTGATACACAGGTTCCTACCGACTCGGAAGAACAGGGAGAGATTGAGACTGGAGAAGGAAACCCGCGACTCGATCCGGAAGCTGATCGAGAACAACTCGAGATCGAGAGAGAATTCGTCCAATCTCCTTGCTCTCCTAACATCGTCATGCGAAGAAGAAAGATTAGGCGTGGAGGAAGTCATAGACGAATGCAAGACTTTCTACTTTGCGGGAAAAGAAACGACGGCCACACTCCTCACTTGGGCGCTTCTCCTTCTGGCGAAGCACCAGGAATGGCAGGACAAGGTCCGGGAAGAAGTGCTCTGTGTTTGTGGGAAAACCGGATTTCCGGCTGCAGAGAATCTGAACGAGCTCAAGATCGTAAGTTAATCGCTATTCCTCACTAGTCGCGTTATTGCTATTAGGACCCATCTAGTTTTCTTCATTGGTAGTTTGAAAAATCAACACTCGTCGAGTTTGGCTAGCTTCTTGAATGGAAGAACTTAATGTTTGAAACTCCACCATCAAACCCCCGGGACCAACACAATGATCAGCTAGTGGTAACGTACTAGTCTGATGTGCGTGATGAAAATTTCTGTTCATATCCAAGTTAAAATTTTAAATTGTCCTACTTACCTACTAAGAAGAAATTGAACAGCACACCAGACTAATTTTTCTTCATACTTTTGTGCCCACAGGATTTATTTATTATACATGGAAACTCAGTCACTATTAATCATATATGTACCGCCTAGTGGGCTCAATCTTTAAGCGGAGTCGATCTAATGCTTTAAATCCACTGTATGAACAAGCGCACTGCTATCCATTGACTTTTGCTCGAGTAAATATTCCTACAAATTTATGAAAGTCTAGTCTGATTCATAAATCAACATTTTTTTCGAACTCAAAAGTTACATTGTTCTTCTGTCCCCTTTCTGAGAAAAATTAATACAGGTGACGATGGTATTGAATGAAACACTGAGACTCTACCCTCCTGCTGTGATGCTGATGAGGCAAACATGCAAAGATGTGAAGTTGGGAGACCTCAAAATTCCGGCTGCAACACAGCTATACTTGGCCTCAACGGCTGTACATCACGACCCTGAGATATGGGGCGAAGATGCGGACGAGTTTAACCCGGCGAGATTCACAGAGCCCCGGAAGCATCTGGCCTCGTTCATCCCCTTCGGGCTCGGCCCCAGAATCTGTGTAGGCCAGAACTTGGCAATGGCCGAGGCCAAGGTTGTTCTGGCCATGGTGGTCAGGCAATTTGTTCTCGAGGTGTCGCCTTCCTATGTTCATGCTCCCATGCTTTTTGTGACCTTGCAGCCTCAGTATGGAGCACAAATCATCTTCAGGAGGACTCATACTTAGATTCTTGTTCTTTTGTCCCTTCCTTTTGTTTCCGGACTTCTGTTTGCAACATACTCACGTAGAATGAGGGAAGATAAGTCTTCTTCTCTGGTTTTTTTTATTATTTATATAAGGCACTTTACTTTTGTGTCTGTATGATAGAAACAATGTGCTGAACTTGGTAGAGCTTTGGAACTCCACTGTTCTAAGTCAAGCCCCTTTTTTCAGCCGTGTCCTAATTTGTGCACTGATTTGTTTGTCTTGTGTTTTCATGGATAAAACATAACTTTAAAGTTCACATATGATGATTAAAACCAGCTAACTAGTAACCATTTATAATATAAAAAAAGTCGCGTAAATATCTTTATTCGATTACTTTTGAATCTATTTCGATTGCTGCTAAATCTATCTCGATTGAATAAAATAATTTTTTAGTCGAGAACTGAATAACGATAATTATTATAAATCGAGTAAGGTAACCAACGCTAAGTCGACATTCAACCATACATAATATCCAATCAAGTATACATCACATAAAATTGACAATTGACCTACTGATGCTGCAGATCGGCATTTACGTACCTAACAATTAAATTATCAATGTGAAGTTTCAGAGTGGAAGAAGTCAAACAAGCCAAGTCATCAATCAATCCTCGGGGCCGTGGGCCCCCTTACTCTAGAACTATACGCTGACCCCCGACTGATGACCACCTACTTCAGATCCTCCTCCTCCCTCTTCATTTCAAGCTCACGCCGAGTCTCGGAGGGAGAGACCAAGTCGCCGGTCATTCGATTTCGCTCGCCGTCCGGCACCCATCTTCGAGCTTCACGTAGTCTGCAGTTGCAGACTCTCATGCTGTGAAGAGAAGCCGAGCCGTCGTTCCTCCGAGCGCGCGAACCCACGGCCCGGAGCGAGGTCAACTATGGCGGGTCGCAGGGACGGGTCGCTGATGCGGGACAAAGTCCAAACGTTTCGCGGATCTCGAATTGCCGCGGCCATCGTCGTCGGGGTCCTGCTTGGCTGCGCGCTCGCTCTCTTGTATCCTCGCGGCCTCTTCGGCGCCGCTCCGCGCGCCCGGATCGCCTCGATATCGGATCTCCAGGTTCGGATCCATTTCGGCATGAACGTGCGTTCTTTGGTAGTGTTCGATTCGATTTTGGAGCATGGGCATGTGTTTTTCTTTGGAAATGCTGCGGATTGGCGGAGTTGACTTGCTTTGCTTCGTGTGGTTTGACTCTGGGTTTGAGACTTGCTATCATTGGTGTGGTTATGCGTTCCTTCTTTCCATTAAAGGACTGGTCGTTGTCATGATTTCTTCTGGAATGTAATTCCCTGAGTTAAAGTGAAGACGAAGCTTCATTATTTAAGTTCCAATGCCTGCATACTTTCTTCCTTTCAAAGAATCATAATGACAAATGGCTCATATCACGCATTTATTCCACAACATCCCTGATATTGATTTTGTAACTGAATCTCTTAACATCAATTTCATATACAGGGAGGGAGGGAAAAGTACCTGCTTTGAAAATTGTAAGCTAGTTCGCAAAGGATAGTAACGAATTCTCGTATGTATGTGTTCTAAGTGAGGTTCCATGATTCTAATTGGTCATCCTTAATCATTGTTACGTAACTTGCTCAATGGATTCGAGCGCATTGTATTATGCAATGTGCTTGCTGTTCAGTGATTTGGCGAAATTGTTTTGACCCACAGATCAACCTTTGCCTTCCTGCATGATTTTATTATACCCATCTGTCATGTGATTATAGGGACTTCTTTTTCTTCCCTCAATTGAGAAAATTTGTTTTTTTGGGCAGTCTGGGTCATCCTCATGTGAACCACTGGAGAGGGTCAACTCGCTAAAATCTGACATTGCATTGTTATCTGAGAAGAACACAGCACTTAAGAACCAGATCAGGGTATTGAATGAGAGACTCAGGTCAGCAGAACAAGGAAAAGATCATGCACATAATCAGTTCTCAGCAATGGGCGATCAGCACAAAGCTGGACCTTTTGGAACAGTCAAGGGATTGAGGACCAATCCAACTATCATGCCTGACGATTTGGTGAACCCGAGATTGGCTAAGCTGTTGGATGAAGTTGCCATAGGAAAAGAGCTTATAGTGGCACTTGCTAATTCCAATGTGAAAGAAATGTTAGAGGTCTGGTTCGCCAGCATTAAAAGAGTTGGTATACCTAACTACCTAGTCATAGCGTTAGACGATGAGATTGAAAATTTGTGCAAGTTAAATGATGTTCCCGTGTACAAGAGGGACCCTGATCAAGACATCGATGCAGTTGGGAAGATTGGAGGCAACCATGCTGTCTCTGGGTTGAAATTTCGCATTCTAAGGGAGTTTCTGCAGCTGGGTTACAGTGTCCTGCTCTCAGATGTTGATATTGTCTACTTGCAAAATCCTTTTGATTACCTTTACCGGGATTCTGATGTTGAATCCATGAGTGATGGTCACAATAACTATACAGCTTATGGATATAATGATGTTTTTGATGAACCTGCCATGGGTTGGGCTCGATATGCACATACTATGAGAATATGGGTTTACAACTCTGGTTTCTTCTACATGAGACCCACGATTCCTTCAATTGAGCTTTTGGACCGTGTGGCAGGTCGGCTTTCCCGGGAAAAAGCATGGGACCAAGCAGTTTTCAATGAGGAGCTCTTTTTCCCATCACATCCTGAGTATGATGGTCTTCATGCTGCAAAGAGAACTATGGACTTCTACCTTTTCATGAACAGCAAGGTGCTCTTTAAGACGGTGAGGAAAGATGCCAAACTGAGTAAGATGAAGCCTGTCGTTGTCCATGTCAATTATCACCCTGATAAACTTCCTCGAATGAAAGCAATTGTTGAGTTCTACATCAATGGTAAGAAGGACGCACTGCAACCTTTCCCTGATGGTTCTGAATGGTAAGAAGACGAGGATCTGGTTTTTATCTAACCTCCAAACTCGACTCAGCTTCCCTTTTCCTAGCTTTTGATATACGGGATAAATTTGGGTTTTGATCTGACGCCCTTTCTAAAGCAATGTGAAATGTGTGTCTGTAACTTTATCCATTTTCTTTCAATGAATTCGTTTTAAAGTAGCTGTATGACTTTCATCCTCAATTTATTTAAGTTACAGTGTGTTTGCTCAAAAGACTGTACGGACACTCTCGATAATGTTTATCTATGCCTGAATCACTGTTATGTACTAGTAGTTAATGGCAGTTTATTTTGGAACTCTGATTCTGTCTGTCCAGATGCAAGGCTTCAAGCATGGGTAGATCATGCCGTGCATCAAGTCAGCTGCACATGTGAATGTACCTACAAGAATTACTTCCCTGAAATTATTTCAATTTGCCTTTTTAATCAGTACTGATCAGATTTTCTAAACTCATGCTTCGGCATCGAATGTTACCCAGCAAATCTGCATTTTGGTGTGCTGGTAGTGTCTTTTTCATTTTCCGTCAAGCCCCAAGCCAAACTTATGTCTTGTCTAATGGTAAGCAGACAAGCCTGAGCTGCTGCTTCAATGTCTTTCAAGGGCAGTCAGAAGATACTCTTTGCGTCCCTGGACTCACAGCCACATTGGTATCATATATGATGCAGACCGATATTGCTCGGCACAAAACCAGTATCAGGATTGAGGACCGACTTGAGATAATTTTAAATTGTTTCTGTTATATATTCTAATCTTGTAACGTGTCGGTTGCTGCTCAGTTTATCTTTGTTAAGACAAGGTAATGTTGCCCACGCTAGATGGTCCACTCCTATACTAAAAGCAGCACATACTTTTCCGGTTCATAGCCACTTCTTTAAGCAACCAGTCAGATCAGATAGATGACAGTTCCATTAAATCCAGCTTCTCTATCCAGACATCAACGATACGAATTTAAAAGAGAAGTGAAGATAGTGCAAGAGCCTCACGTTTCTGGCTAGAAGATGGTTACTTTGTATTCCTGTCCTAAATGACCCGATCTTAGCGAATTCTTCTTTGTCGTGATTTCTTAGATTGTGTTGAATTGATTGATTCTGTACTGTAGAGACTCCATCCATCCTCTTGCCAATTTTTCTATGCCGCTACTCAATGTTTACACCTTTCCAACCATCCGATTGGCTCAACGAGTAGACCAAGTAGCTCAAAGCTCATTAAGCAAATCAAAATGTTGTCTTTTAGATGACCACTACCCGAAAAAGGAGCTAACCAGACGTACAGTCATGATCTGACAAAGAGAAATGGGGGGTTCTCGGAAAAGGAAGTTCAATTCATGCACCTTCACAAATATCCAGTGATTAACGTCCGCCAAGAGAATTCAACGTAAATTCACGTCCATGAACATCAACAAAACCCCCGAAGAAACAAGCGACCCGCCTAAAATGCCTTCGCTTTGTCAACTAGCAAGTTTCTCCTTATCCACACAGATTCTGTAGACCCCAGCTTGTGTGGCTTCAATTCTTGCATTCCTCTCAATACTCAACTCCATCTTTGTACTCTTCTCCTTCTGTGTTTTCGTTTTCATTTATTCCTTCATGATGGACTGTCTATCTCTGATTTGCTCGTGATGCTATATGCTCTGCTTCAAATTCTACAGTTCCCTCTGCAAACATGTCGTAGCTCAAAACTCACTGTAGTTCTGCGAGAAGAGTTTCCCGCTGTTTTCTTTTTTTAATCTAAACTTTCTTGGCTTCGGTGAGTGACGGGTGGAAGCGAAAACCTGTCAGCGAGCTGAACCTGGTTGATGGGCATTTATTGAGATGGAGATATTCTCTCATGGGGACAATGTTCTCGTAGATTATAGCAATAGTAGTCCGCAAAGAGAAATACTGGGCCATGGCTTTTTGCCAAAGAAATTGTATCGAAACTCGGACGTTGATTTCAACGACGTTTTCGGTGGTCCGCCAAGGAGGTCATCGATCCATGACATGGGGTCCAGTTTCAGTGAAGCTGCAGATTCGTATGGATATAGTAGAAGCAGAGAAATCCCTTCGTATACTAATCCGTGGACCGGTGAGAATGAGAAGCCGGTTTTCGGGGAGGAAAACACGAGGAGGAGGAGATTCATGAGTGAAGACTTCTTTGACGATATATTCAAGGGCAGCGAATCTGCTAGTTCCACTCCGAGGAAGCATGACCGAGATGTGTTCTCGTCATCCCCAGGTTCAAGGGTCATGAGCCCCGCGAGGCCCCTGCCACCGCAAGCTGAGCCCTTGCTGAGCTCCTCGGTTCCGTCCCAGTTCAGGTCTCAAACTGTTTCTAGATAAAACTCCAGTGATTGACATGCTTTGTTACAATAGCTGTGCTACATTTCTAATATACCTATAAAAACGACGAAGAACTATTCAATGATGTGCTAGAGTTAGAGAGATGGGATGCATTCCGCAATGTTTTGGTTAATTTTATTTTTGTTCAGGCTTTCTGCTGTGCTTTTTGTCTGTCAAACTCTTGGACATATACGGTTCGACTGGCAGGGAAACTAGTGCCGATTGCCCGGTCACTAGCTGATGCAAAAGTGATTCCATGGATCTTATCTCAATCTGCTTTCACGATTTCGAGCATATTGAATAAATGGTTTTCACGTCATATGTTTTGGCAGCACAAGGAACTGAAATGACAGATGTTGCGTAAACTCTATAGAATCCCTTTAGGACGTTAGATATACATTTCCGATTAATGCCTTGCTTTAACTTCTATTGAGTTCATCATCTTCCAGCCTCCCTCTGACAATGAGCAAACCAGCGGACTCCCCACTCGGCTCCAGTTCTCTAAAATCTCGTAAGTACAGGGATGGCTCTCCCAAGGTTTCTATATTGGCCTATCCAAGCCGAATGACTCAAGTTCAGGATGCGTCCAAGGTTGTCGTTCAGTCGTCCTACCGTCCAAGCCCTCTGTCCCACGAGTTCTCTCTTAGCGGTGACGAAATTCTGAATGTGAGCAAATCTGAAGAAGTCCACAATTCTAATAAGGGCACGGATCAAGATATGACAAGCGGTGCCCAATTTCACTTCTCTATATACAAATGGGCTAGCAAAGGAATACCGCTCACGATGCCTCTTAGAAGAGCAAACAAGTTGAAATCAGAAGAGAGAGTTAAAACAGAGAGCTTGAACGGAAATGAGCAGATAGACAGTCAGAATCGGACGGTAGAATCTGCATCACCATCTGCTGAGAATATTGGTTCTCTCTCTTTCAAAAGTGAAGTGCCAGTCACTGCATCTTCTGGTGTTGGAAACAGCAAATTGGAAAGTGAGATGGTGAAGCAATCAAGCTTGCGAGTCCAAGCAGAAACACGCCACGCTGCTGAAGAAGCAGGCATCGATATTAGTAGACCAAAAACTTTGAGCAGCTTTAGGAACAGAGCAGATAGTCATAGTGATGCCGTGCCATGCAATACAAGGGGAGGAACAAAATCCCACGCTCTGCCTCAGACAGGTTGGCATCAGAATATGGGAAAAGAAGAAGAACTATCCAAGCCCGAATCAAAACAGCTTCGTTCTTTGCTTAGTGATAACGATGAGCAAGGTAGTCTACATTCAAAATTAAAGCTTTTATATCTTTCCATGCAATCTCGAATTTCAGCATCTCTTTTTCCAGTTGCAGATAGTAATGAGGTCAAGGTAGACAGGGAGAAGGAAGTAGAATCTAAAAGTTTGAGGAGTGCTGAGCAGTCGCTTGGGCAGAACGATGCTGATAAAGGAGTAAAGACACAAGATGGTCTTCACGGTTCAAACAGCAAAGAAGCAATATATGTTGCATCACAGGGATCGCAGGATCAACATGATGGCATCGGTAGAGGCAGAGCAAAAGGAAAGGTCAAAGACTTCATTAAAATCTTCAATCAGGAATCTCCGTTGAAACCCAACGTTGATGTTCGACCTCAAGGTGGGAGCTTTAGATGGAACAACAGAGGAGGAAAAGCAGACTATCCAGCAGATCATACCGATATTGGAGTAGAGAGACAAGTTAAAGCATCCCACGTGGGAACTACCAACACAATACGTGAAACTTTCGCTCATAATGTATTAATGATCCACTCCACAATTATCTTGGTAGCATATGTATGTCCTATCTGATGCAAATTACCGACAACATTTTGTTTTCTTTTTCAGGTAAATCAGTTTCATAAACAAACTGATAGAGAACATTCTGGCAGAAGTACTGCTAGCTTTCTCTTTAGCGATGGTTCATCAGAGAAGAAGTATAGCTCAGCATCAAGTACTGGTAAGTTCTATTAATGACGGTTTAGCCTGACTAACTATGACTAAGAAGAGTCTCCTACTTCGTATTGATTTGCCCTCGTATTTGAGTGGGAGGGGTTCAGATGTTCAGATGAATTGAGATGCGCTAAATTTCAAATAGTTTGTCTGACAACTGTACATTATTGAAGTGAAGCGCAGTGCCTGCCATCACCACATGCGATAGCATGAAACGAACATCTCAAACTCTCATAATGAAACTTTCAGGCAGGCTTTCTGCAAAAGTTCAAAGACTTATCTATGTAGAACTACGTCTTTAAGTATTTTCACTTCTCACATCCTCTTCATCTTGTGATCAGTCAACTCGCTTCCAAAGAACTACTTAAGAGTTACCCGGCAGAAGAAAATAAAAAGAATTGATTGAAGTTATATACTGAGATCCTTCTTATCATGCCAGAATGTGCTCCTGAGGATGCAAGACCCACGGTTATTGAAATGGACGAGTCCTTCAGCGGGAACTTTGTGGTACTTCATTAACTCATTCAGATAAATAACTCCCGTTGGTTAACAGATTAATTCACTTGATCTTTCTTCAATCAGCTCGATGCAAGTCGATTGATCTTAAACTGTTAGTTTCATACGAAGTCTTCTGCTACAGCTGAAAGAATTGCCCCAAGATGAAGATAAGCAAAGACAAACAAGTGAAGGACATGACGATATCAAGGTAATGATGGATACACATTCTTGGTTTGATAGAGGTTGGTTGCTTGGGAAACAAAAGGTCTGATTTTGGAATTCTATAACGCAGGTGATTGATGCTAAGATACGGCAGTGGTCTCGTGGGAAGGAAGGAAACATACGTTCCCTTCTGTCAACTTTGCAGTATGTGAGTATCAATTGCCAGCTATTTCTTGTGCCGAAAGGAAACATGCGAGGCTGGTTAAACTCTTCTTGTGCTGATTCTTCTTGGCTTCATGGTCGTAAACTTATTATCTCACATGCTTTTAGTATCGATATACACTTCTGGATAATGACTGAAAAGAGAGAATTTGAAAAACACAGATTGCTGTTGGATTACAACACTCTAGAATCCAAAAAGTGAAAGGTCTTTTTGCTGACTGACGTCCAATTCAGTGGACATCTAATAGGTGCTCGGCTCTGAATTTAATCCTGATCCCGAAATGCTTTCACGCTCATTGTGATACAAAGCATGACAGTTTCAAGCGAAAAATGTGAAAGCAAATCAGCTTCAAGACTGCTCCGAAACCTTTGCTCTGACTTTAGGTCATTCTTCCTATGTGTTATTAACTGGAAGGACTTGGGTTAATTTCCATTGCAGGTTCTTTGGCCAAAGAGTGGGTGGAAGTCGGTTCCCCTTGTTGACATAATCGAAGGGCCTGCAGTGAAGAGAGCATATCAGAAAGCTTTGCTTTGCCTTCATCCAGACAAATTGCAACAGAAGGGTGCTGCTTCACATCAAAAGTACATAGCAGAACAAGTCTTCGACATATTGCAGGTGACTTTTCGTTACTCACGTGATGTGTCGTCTGCCAGTTTGTTTGTAAAATCTTAAGATAATCAGAACAAGTTCTTATCTCCCCCCCCCCCCCCCCCCCCAAAAAAAAAAAAAAAAAAAGGCAGAGCGTGTCGAGATCACTGTAGGGTGCAAAGACCAACCATCTGCCCTATCGAACTGACTTTCCGGGCTACATGAGAATTTCTTAGTACCTATCTTGTTGACAAGCCTATTTGTCTCGTGAGAGGGTCAGTTAAGATAAGTAAAGGTCTGCCATTGCTCCTTTTCCTGGTCTTCGCTCAAGCCTTGTGGCCTAATTAGTGAAGTGCCATTCCCGGGGAGGAGGCTTCACCAGGCATTCATCGCAATAGATCGAAGAATTTCTCTAGTACACCGAGGCCTTTGTTTCGCTTTCCTGTTGTTGGTGCTGTTTGTCTTTGTCCAGCTTCATGTTGCTGCTGTTTCGGTTCTAGGTTTTGCTATAGCACGTAAATCCTAGAAAACGACATTGTGGCATCACCCTGATCATCACAAGTTTGCGAATTCTTTACGATTTTTAACGAGGATGAACTGGAATAAAACGAGAGGTGGCACTGTCTTGTTGCAGGAAGCGTGGACTCACTTCAATTCGCTTGGATCAATATGAGCCATTAAAGTTTGCTCTTGCTTCATACTCAGCAGATGGATTGGATCCATAGGAGCCATCAAAATTTGCTTACTTCGTACCTGCCAATTGCTTGCACGGGATGTGCAATTGATTACTATAGTAAATACTTATAGCGCATCAGTTGAGAAGCACGCCATCAATTTTAAAGCCGATTTGAAAGGCAAGGTTGAGCGATCCTCAAAGAGATGTCGGTCAAGAATGAATTCCTTTTCTCTCTCATCTCTGATACTGCTTCATATAGAGCACCGAGGAGAGTAATTTCACGGTCTATGGAACCTGGAATCTGAAGCCACCCTCCCCTCGACCATGTTTTCCCGGCCTTGTACTTCAACTGTGCATCAGAAGAATCATCATGGACAGCACACACCTTCAAATAATAATCATTACGAGTTTCATATGTAGATGGAACCGGTTCAAAGTAAGAAAATCCGGGGACCTCCTACTTTGTGGGCATACCTCATCACTCTAAATTTGCAGAATAAGATTCCTAGAGAAAACAGTCAACATCGCACCAATGTAGGAAGCCTTGTAAGATCTAGTGTCCTGAACTCACCACCTAGGGGAATCACTCATATTTTCCCCGATCTTACATGTTTTGAGCGGATTAGAGGTCGTTAGAGACACGGACACAGACAAGAAAAAGCAGACCAAGCCCCAGTTCGCCTAGATGAAGTGAGGGCAAATTCAACTCTGCACCGCAATAGAAAAGCTAGAACACCAACAACAGATAGAGCTTAAGAACAGTAGCTCTGTACAGGACTCTGCGCATAGGTTATTGTGTGTCGAAATTAAAAGAGAACGAGCGTACAAAGCTGTGGATATCAATCAACCTCGACTGATCAGACTTGCAGCAGAACAGGAGAGCTTCAACCTTGTCCATGCATATTTGGGTAACTATGCAAATTGTTAGCTCAGAGAAGGGAATGCGTCAACAGCAGGAAGTGTCTGAACAATGAACTTTAATAGCTACCGTGCCCATAGAATAACCTAATGTCAATGGCATAACTCAATCGTCTTTCTGCATGCAGTTACCATTGAGATATATTCGCTTCTCAGCCAATCCACTATCTGATAGCGTCAAATTTCCCTGCAGGCAAAGAGGGAGAGCTATTTGAACCAAATATATGAATATCACAACTGAGGGAAATAATATAAGTGCCATGGGAGAACAGGATATCGAGTGTGAGCACAAGGGCTGCAGCAAAACAGATAATGACTGAAATACTTCTTTGACAAAACAAGTAATACATCTTTGAGGATTAAGGCCATCTTCCTCCAAACACGAACCACCCCTCCCCATGAATGATACCCTTTCTCTGCCCAGTCAATAAGAAAAGCCAGGCATGGGGGTGAAAAGTGAGTCAAGCCGCTTGTGAGTGCCTTGGGCTCAGCTCAGTGATTACTTGAAATCGACTCGCCTAATTTCTAGTCAAGCTCGAGTTGCTCAAGTATCTAGTCCAGTCAAGTTCGAGCTCATCAATGCTCCACTCAACAAGCTTCTGAGCCTAATTAATTGAGCTTCTAAAATATTCTATTAAAAGATATTGTTAAAAATACAAAGTTAACAATTCATACACATAATTGCAGGAAAAATATATGTAATATGAGTTAAGCTTGGGCATTTGGGTTCCACATTCGAGTTGAGCTTGAGGCTAGATTTAAAAACTTGATGGAGCTCGACTTGAGTTTGGAGCCCCAATATGCAAGTCAAGGTTGAGCTCCAACTTGAGTTCGAGCTTAACGCAGTATCAACTAGACTCGGCTTGATTACACCTCCTGCCAGGCACAGAGATTACAAGGAAGAGAAGACAAAGGGTTTTCTTTTGCAAACAGATGCAAAGCATCAGCAGGTTGTGGATTCTTGACAGGTATTCGTGAAAGAGGATATCCCACTAACTGCCGGCTCCATCCTACTGTCAGCTCTGAACATCCAACAGAAATACAAAAAGAAAAGAGAAGCCTTCAATATAAGTGGCGAGTTGGTATAGACAAGTAGTGCCAAGCATCATCATCATTATTGAGAAGTACTGACAACTATTCAGAGCTTCCATTTCTACTTCGAATACCGTCATCCACAAAACATAATCTGACATTAGCTCGATTTGTATCTCCCAGCTACCAATTTGGCACAATACTCAAGACCCAATTTTTAACTTTCTGATCAATAAAAAAATCAAATAAAACAGGTAGCGCTTGCGGTGGGGAGGGTTAGATAGTCCGTATGCGAAGAGTTATTCATATCCACCTTAGCAGATTTGAAGAGCAAAGCTAACTAGTGTTTCTTTCCTGGTACTATAGTAAGAAAATCAGTAGACGAGGAATCTTTAAGCATGAATTAACACTTCAACAATCTCTATGGCCAACATTCAAGGACATAATTGTTAAGCTCTCGGGCAAGAGGTTCAAAAGCAACTTATTAAATAGTGAATTTAAAAATGTGAAACGATATTACATAATAGAACCATACCATTGTAGCCATTAAGCTTCTCACATTGTCTGCATAAAGTTTCGGATCATCCTTTTCTTGCTTTGAAGGGTAGTAAAGAGGTAGGTATGTCACCTCCAAATGATTAACGAATTGACAGAGGAGAAAGATAAGATGGCGCATCTGCAAATGATATTCTTCATTAGATACTTGAAAAACATAAAGACAATATCTCTCTGAACTTCTTGACTGTTAAGAACTTGGTGCACTGAAAAAAGTGACAACTGAGCAGAATGATAACTGGCATGAAAGCACGGATGCTGAATAAAAAGCACCATAGTTCCAATTACTGTCATTTCTACAGAATAAAAAAACTGTTTCTTGAGTTGCTTAAGGAAACTGGGGGACCAATTCTTAATCAAAACACACATAACCTCAGGGTGAGAGGGAAATTCTCAAGCAGGTGATCCAAAATAGTAGCAGTCCCACACATAGGTAGATTTATTGCAAGAAAATGCTTGCAATTCTGTCAATCTAGAGATCATCAGAGAAATTTTCATAATAAAAGAAATCCACTTTATATTCACCTCAGGAATAAGTTACGTTTTTTCTTCTTATAAGCAACAGTGTTTACAAGACACACGCACGCACGCACGCACGCACAATCATATATATGAGGGAGAAGGATACTCGGAATGCCAAAACTTGCATACAGTGCTCACTTTCGTGCCAAAACTTTCGGTCGGATCATTTAAGTGTCAAATTTTCTAATAAACGATCACTTAAGTGCCTACTTAGCTTTGTTTGGCCAGAAATCCGATGTGGCATTTTTTTTATTAATAATTTTAGCCGACGTGGCTCGCAGGAAAGTTGAGTCAGCATTTAAAATATCAAAAAACTAAAATTAAAAAAATTTAGAAAACATAAACTCAATTAGATTAAAAAATAAAAAACATAAAGACAAAAAAAGGGTAGAGGAGAGAGAGCACGCGGCAAGTCACCATCGTGAGGAAGGATCGGCGGCTGCGGCGAGGGCTTGCAGGCCTCCCCCTCTGAAACCCCCTCCTTTTTTTTTTCAAATTTAACTAATTTTAATAAATTAAAAGCCATATCAGATAAAAGAATAAATTTAAAATCACGTGTAATAAAATTTTAAAAAATTTCTAAATGCCACGTAAGCAAAGTGGCCAGAACTTCTCGCCGTTGGACTTAAGTGATAATTTTTTCTCCAATTTGGCACCTAAGTGATCCGGCCGAAAGTTTTGGCACTAAAGTGAGCGCAATACAAATGGTAACAAGTTGTTGTACTCTTGGTGTCCTTCTCCCTATATATGGTAACATTTAACCCTATTGAACCACAAATAAAAATTGCATCACACTGACCCCAGATACTGAATCCCAGGCAGGACTAAACCTTTCATAAGGATATCTTAGAATCACCGGGAGCACAGGGGCATTTGACAAAAATGCACCTGTCTTAAATGGAAGAAGAAAGTCCCCATTTGTGGTTGTGCCTTCTGCAGGACATTAGGAGATGTGTTAAGCAAACAAAGAGGTGTAGAGGAGAAGGGAGATTGCAATAAATATAAATTATCTAAGTAGTGCAGCCGTTATCAATTGAGTATCAGGAAACTTCTACTTTGCGAAACCAAACATATATAGTAATGAATCATCTGCTTAGTGATCAGCAGGTTACCACGTCCCTGTCACCTCTCATTGAAGAAATCTCAAACATAATAGCAGGATTAAAAACCTAAGTTACCAAGTTAGAAAAATAACATAGACCTATTGAGCAAGCATCTTAATGCACTGGAGATAAAGCACGGTCCAGTAGACTCTTCTGGCGTAAGAGATACCAGAGAACCTCAGTAGACCAGAATAAAGAAAGTCCTCCAACAGGTGAACTGAAGAACGTGAATAGATTCAAACATCTCTTTAATTGACATATGATGGTGGAAGACTATATATGAGAGAAAAATAAAGCAAGCTTGACAAAGAACAAGATTCTGGCATCACAGATCTACAAACCTGGAAAAAGCATCATCACTGGAGCATCTTTATTCACATGAGCTTCTTGAACTCTTTTAGCCACAATACCTGTATGCAATGGACCTGACTAATGAATAAAAATCTCTTCAAAAAAGAGACAGGGTGCTCGTGCTCAAAAATTTAGGAAAAAAAAATCCTATCTCAGGGTGAAAATACAGGAGAATCTCAACTATATGATTTTTGCTTTTCCTAAAGATCATTGGAGACAAAATACGACTATATGTAATACAGCTTTAAATAAAGGGGACTTGTATCCCAAAGGACACACTAGAACTTGTCATGCAATTCAAATGGTTCATCAGTAGAGACTTCCCCAGGTGCCCCTTCTCCCATTAGTGCAGCTCCTATTCTTTCATAAAGTTGCTCTCATTCTAGAGGATGTGGGAAGAGAAAAACTTATGAACTAGAAGAATGCCCATAAAGGAAAGTGAGAATAGCTAAACAGCAGAAACTTATTATTTCAAATGCTTTGTAATCTATAGGCTCCACCAGGTGCACTCCTGCATGAAAACATTTACTCTTTTAATATCTATTCATTAGTAAGATGAGCTCGGGATTTCTCAAAAATGACGAATTGGTCCATGGTTAATTCCAGCATCCCAACTAATGAATTATTAGGATTTTCTCAAAAGACTGTTACAATTTAAAGTTTCCATGTCCTCATCGCTTCTCAGTTAATTAGCTATGTACTACAATGAACTATGAAGCCCCTCATGAGATTTTGGAAGTGTATTCCATAGAAGCTTTGGGACAAAGCTGCAGGGACGCAGAGGGTTTTTCATTAAGGTAAGGGAGTAACCGTATGAAGAAGCGTTCAGATGTACAGCTAGGTCCAAGTTGCAAAAGAAGAATGTATACTGGGCAAGTCAACATTATGTTCGAAATGCATCCAACTAAAATGGGGAGACCAACGAGCCTCATTAATTACCATGCAATTTCTCCCTATGGCTCGTAAATTTTCTCACATTAAATCACAAAAACCACCTTAGTGGATAAACCATGGCAATTGTTATCTTAGACTCTTACACTATACAACTAGAGATGGATGTCACAGGTTGGAGCTCTGCCACTTTGGCTACCAAGAAATCTACTATCCTTTTAAGCAAGTCCTTTCCTTGACTTTTTCATTGGGTCGTGTCAGGAATAGCAACCAGCCTACATTTCTTTTTAATGATCAACGTGAATAACCTCCACAGAATCAAATTCTTAAATCTTGTCTTTATCTATTGCATAGCAATGATAGCGTTATAGTAGGAGAAATCAAAATACAAAAATATAAATAGCTTTTTTGCAGGAAAGACTTGTCCTACAACCAACTCTGCTACTATCAAACAAATAGCGGAATTAAACAGACTTCATTCTATATATCGAATCTCTTGACAACTTAAATTAGTCTCTCTGCTTATCTGGCATTTTTTTGTAGGAAAGATGTGAACCTCCATCACAATGACCCACAGCAAAAGCTATACGGTTTCTTGCGAGGAACAAGTTTTTAGATTATGACAAACACAGTCATAAGCAGTATAGGTACCTGCAACACCCCTGAAGTCTAATGCTTTTGACTCCCTCTGGACATAGATACAACCAAGGCACTTGCTGCCAAAACATGTTGCAGGAAGCTGGTATGGTGTCATTGCATAGAAATGTAAAGTGATATATGTTATAAGTCAAAGGTGAAACAGCCAACTTACACGTTCTAAGAATAAAACTGCTATACTTTTAGTCTGTAAGCATATGTACCTTTTTCACATCTCAGAAGATTTTAAGCATTCTTTTTTATTGCTTATTTGGTACTACCTATATGATGAATTAGAACATTTTCTTGCCAAAGTACAAAGCTTAACGCACAATCAAGATTGGGGGATAATAAAGAATGGTAATTCATTAGTAATCTGAAGTGCACCAACCTGACAAGGCCAACAATTGGAAATTCGGCCACTGATCTCTTTGGCAATTTCACAAAAGTTGACACTAGTGTCAGTAAAGATATCACAGCAGCAAATTTAACGTCATGCATCGACAGACCTTGGCAACAAAGCTTGGAAAGGAGGAGGACATGTGATACAATACGTCTATGTAAGATACGTGATTAGATATTATTGCTCCCGGCCTCTCATTCTCCTCAAGCTGCTCTACGCCAAAATTCTGACTCGTTGCAAGAGAAGGAACCCAAAGAGGTAAAAGCAACAAATGTCAGTAAAATAAGACTCTGCAAAGTTGATTGCCTAAGAAAGAAAGTTCATTCAATCCAACTTCAATAGTTTATTAATGCAATGGATGTATGATATGCATGAATACTTCATAAAAAAATGTGCCAATATTTGCTTCATTGCTCTTTTATCTGCACTATCAGAACTAGAAAACAGTATTAGCTAAAATACCACAAAATCAATACTCACCAAAATTCAGACATTAAATAGACTTTCTTTCATTTCAAAAGAGGGCAAGCCTCACAAAATGAAAACAAAGTATGGGACATTTTGAGTCCAGAAACGTTACATTATGAATCTCTCCAAGTACAGCAAAGCAAGATATTCTATTTAGTTATTGAAAGTGCCACACGCAACCCCCCCAAACAAAAAAAAAATTAAATAAACACTCGCACAAATAAAGACCAGGAAAAACCCCAAAAAAGGCAGAAAGAAAGCACAGCAATGCAAGGCATGTTGTCTGGAAGCTGCCTTCTGAAAAATATTCTGACTAAATTACATGTGAATTTCATTTGACAAGCTGCCTTCGACTATCTATAAAACAAGCGCATCTTGAGAACTCTACGTCTCCGCCCTTAATCTGAGACAGAAAATCAGAATGCAAAATGTCCAGACACAATAAATAACTCCTGCGCTTCAATTTTAGCAATCTCAATATCTCAAGTTTGACATATCGATATTATGAATTACCACATGTATTTATTCATACCATATGACATCTTCCTCGCACGATAATTCTCTCAGGTGCTGCAAACAACATAGACTAAAATTGCTAAAATTAAACTAGAGGTAGTCAGAATCGCTTCCTAGATCCATAGCAATGTCCGGGCAAGATTCTTCAAACTTCAAAACATAAGCCTTCACACAGATTGTAATTTTCACCCCAAAAAAAAAAAAAAAAAAACCACCTTCAAAACACGAGGAGAATGCGAAACGTTTGGCCCCCTTACCTCATCATCACCGGACTTGAGAATTCTTGGCCCGCAACGCCTCTCGCGAATCCAGTAAAACCCCAGCACGAAGAACATGACTCGGGACAAGAACCTCCCGGAGTTCACGATCACCGCCCTCCGCCACCCTCCGACGTGCGCGTAGTCCTCCTGGCCGTCCTCCCGGTGCGGCTCCACGCCGAGAGTGCAGACTCTGCAGATGAAGTAGTAGAAGAGGGATATGTTCACAGCGACCGCGACGCGCACGGGCACGATCGTCACCAGGGCGAGGCCTAGGAGCACATTCTCCGCCAGGGGAGGGTCGCCGCGCCCCCTGGGGCCGTACACGTCGCGGCGGACGAAGGGGGCGAACTTCTCCTCCGGATCGGTCGACGGGTGCTTGAGGTCGTACTCCATTGATGGATCGGGAAACAGCTGTGGAAGCGGTCGGGACGAAGAGTCAGCGGAGGTCCGCGAGTGGAAAAGTGTTTGATGAAATTCTCAGTGCGGTTCGGTGGAGCGTTGTTGTCGATACGATCCACGGCGAAGTGGCTGCGCCCCGGTGCCCCTACGAGGGTAGCAAGGGACGTGGCTGGCGCGCAGCAATGATACGTGACGCTTATGACGCAGTGACCGAACGACACTGTTTGTCCCGAAGGCGGGAAAAACATTGCGTAGAGCAGCTGCCTATGTTCCCGGAGCATGTGAGCCCGGCTAATCACAGTCGTTGATCGTTGTGGGTTCCACTTAGAGACCGTATGATGTGACACTGTAAATATTAAAGGGTCGTGATGCGTGTGTAACTACTCATCAAAAACAAAACAAGGCGAGAGATAAGGGTCGTATATGGAATCAGATCGCCTGCAGTAGTACTATCGCCTGCAGATAGGCGATCTGTTTCCGTCATATTCAGTAGTCGGGGCACGAATCGAGACATAGGATGAGGAAGTTGGACAAAAGAATACCCGGATCAAGGATATGGACGTATTTGATTTTATCGAATGTTTGTTGCATTTAGAATATGATTGGGAAAAGAAAATTAATTGCATTATTGTTAAAAGGCGAAAGCATAACAATGGGAAAATATATCTTAGATTTGACTGTAGCGTTCATCTGGCGACTGTCATTACTACAACGTCCGCTATTGGTGACGTCGATGAAGTTGCACGACCCCAGATAAGTCAGGCGATCCGTTTGTCTTCCCCCCTCCCAATTAAAAAAAAAAAACCCTAATGTTAGACGATCTAGATCCCATGACCCCAAGCAACAAGCCGGTGAGGTTGCACAACCTCAAGCAAGTTGGATCTAGACCCCCAACGTCCCGTGAGCTAGGTCAGAGGTCACCCGACCCCAGTTAGCGGGACGCCGGAGTCGCGCGACCTAGGGAACCCCAAGCGAGCGTCTGTGCAGCTCATTCGAGTTACATCCACGAATTTCTTATCTGGGGGGAAGAGACGATCCCCGGGCAAAATTAAGGAACAAAAGAGGAAAACTGAAATTGCAAAGGATAAAATTAGAGATAAAAATTTCATTAATTCTAGCCCCCAACCTTCCGAAAATATTACATGATGGTCTCTCGAAAATGATCCGGATACCCTGTCCTGCGTCAAGGGATCTGGTCTTGAGAGACGTTCAATTTCGATCAAACAACCTCATTAATAGAAGGGGTTTTTTTTTTTTTAAGACTAGGGGCGTCCAATAATCGAACGGCTGTGGTCCATATCAGGGCACCCCTGCCTGCACAGTATGCGGGGCAAGGGATCCAAATCCGGCCAGGAAAGGCCCACGAAAGCCCTTGGAAACGACACTGTATCTTCCAAATTGACGTTCTTGCTGTATACCCCTCATAGAAGACTAAAGAGCACCAATGCAAACTACGAAGCACGATCTGCATAGAGCTCTTCCTCTCATCCCCTAGACTTTTTTTTCCAATCTTCACACACAGCAGCAAGCGATGCTTGAGACGAACCACCGTGGCTCGAGCTCTCGACCGAGCTATCTCTGATCTCTCGAGCCCTCCGTCGCATTCTCTTCCCTTCCTCTCCCCTCGTCGCGGCCCTCACCACCCTCTCGATCTCCTTCCTTCCCACCACCTTCTTTCCCTCCTCGACCGTTGGCCTGATGGCCACCCCGACATCTTCCGCCAGCATCGCTGCGTTCGTCCTCTGCTCTGCATAGAGCGGCCAGGCTATCATCGGCACGCCTCTGGTCATGCTCTCGACGGATGAGTTCCAGCCGCAGTGTGATAGGAACGCTCCGACCGACGGGTGGCTCAGTATGGCCACCTGGGCGGCCCAGGAGGGCACCAGCATGCCTACCTGTCGAGTCTTCTCCAGGAAACCTGGGGGTAGATACTTGGTCGGATCGTCTTCCTCGTCGCTCCCCACGTTGAAAAACGCAGCTGTGACAAAGTGATTGTATTTCAGTTGACTGGATAATAGTAATACCAGGAAAGTATGAAGAGAGTTCAAACAAATGCACCCTCAATCTGGCTTTCTAGAAAATTATGTTGGTAGTCATTAACAAAATCCCTTCTATTGTCCTTTTATCACATCGTTGTATTCCCTCCAGATTTGCCACTTTATGTAGCATTTTAACAGAGCAAGTAACCACAAATCAAGGAATAATCCCCGTCGCTGAGCACGCAATTACAAATGAGAGGGAAAAAGAAGAAGAGAAATTGAGGGAGAATCTAACGTAAATTAGGAGGCTCAAAAAATTAGCAACCTCTTGATTTGTATGAAGTAGATCATTTGAGCAAATCACGTCCGTCATTTAGAGCAGCCTTGAGGAGCACCCATATTTTAATTGGATTTCTATCGCACACAAAATGATCGATCGGTCACTCATAATCCTTTGCTCGAAAACCCAACGTGCAATTGGAAAGGAAATTTGATGTGTTTTTCTTTTTTGTCTTGGCTGGTGAATAAACATTTAAAATCACCTCGAATAATTGTTTAATTCGATATAGAAATAACAAATTAATTTTTATCGGGAAATTCTAATAGTGTCACGTCAGCCAACAAAGAACATAAGCCACAGAGAAAATATCAGGAGAAAATATTCGTCTTGGTCTTACCTGAGGCAGAGGCATCCGTGGGCTGCCGTACGATCCACAAGAACCTCTGCCGGCTCATCTCCAGACCCCAGGCCATCTCCACCTGCTGCTCCATCGTCAGCGTCCCGCCGCTCCCCAGCGATATCACCACAACCGACTCTTCCGGCTGCCTGTCCAGCCAGGCGAGGCACTCGACATCGGTGGACCGCAGCCCCTCCGCATCGCCGTCCTCGTGCACTAGCGGCCCGATCACGTGGACCGGCCGGGCCAGCACCTGCCTATAAATGGGGTCCTCCCTCAGCGCCTGGAGCGGACCCGGCTCGAACCCCTCCCACGTGTTCAGGAAGATCCCGGCAGCCATCGGCATCCGGCTGACGTGGTACAGGAACCACCGGTACTCCTCGTTCTTTCGGTCCTTCACCTGGTCCAGCAGGTCCTCCGGTCGGATCGGTGGGCACCCAGGGACCCGGATAGGCCCAGGCAGGTCCACCAGTTCACCCGTCACCTCGCGATCAAGCCTCGGCAGGTACAGCGAGAATGCGAGCATCTTGGCAGACATCGTGCAGAACGAGTAGGCCGGGATGCTGAGCTCGCCGGCCACGTCCAAGGCGTGAGTGCAGAACAAGTCTATGACTAACGCCCTCGGGTAGTTCAGCTCGACGAGCGTGGCTTTGAGGCTCTTGAGGCTCGCTTCAGCGATGAGGCATAAGCGGGTCAGGATGCGGGAGTCTTCCGGGACGACAGAGACGGGGTCGACGGCCGGGAGGCCAAGCACGTGTAGGTCGCATGGGAGGCCCGGATTATTCAGTAGCTGGTCTTGAGCTGGGGTCGGGTCCACAGTGGTGACGACGAGGAAGGTGACGCGGAAGCCGTGGCCGACGACAAGGCGCTTCGAGAACTCGAGGAGGGGGATGACATGGCCAAGGCCCGAGTTCGCTAGGACCGCCACGTGGGGTTTGTCGTCTTGACCGGCGACGCGCGGCGCCGTTTCCGGCATGGTGTGTGGGCTTGGGGTGAACGGGGGAAGCGGGAGATGGAAAGCGCTTGTTAAGGCGTTGGTTTTTGTCGGAGGCGTTCATGTCTTCTTATAGACTGGATTCAACAAGAAGAGGTCTAATTGCAGACAAAACTGCCACGTCACCAATTTCCTACGCATCCCGCGACTACGACGACTGCCGACACGACGTACGAGCAATCGGAAAGGAGGGAAACATGGGTGAAGAAGTGAAGAAGTGGTAGAGATACGAATTGGATGGTAATTGGACGAGACAAATGTTGGATTTACCAGGAAATCGTAGCTACGTTTACTTAGTAAGCGATGTGTACGTTTCGCCAAAACGATTTGTTGTATGTGGAAGCAGGTGATAGAATGATAAGAGAAGTTGATGAAAATTCCAAATTCAACGGCCACCATCTTCTGTCACTCTTCTTTTCTTTACTTACAAACTCTCTCTCTCTCTCTCTCTCTCTCTCTCTCTCTCTCTCATGTTGAAGGTTTACTTTAATGGGTGAAAGTGCAATCATATTTAGAGAATTTTCATCACTAAAAAAATACCAGCTGTATGTCGGGTTTTAATTATGGCCCGAAGTTTATATTGTCTTGTGAAAAGCACCAAAATTACGTCGAGTTTTAACTTTGGCTTAAACTTATTTTGTCTCATGAAAAATTACCAAATTGAAGTTGTAACCCAATTCCAACAAAACATGATATGGGTAAGGACACGTGTAAGGCAGCAAACAAATAACTGATAGTAATTTCTATAAAAGCACAACAAACCTCCTCTATACACTTACCCCGAGAACGAAGAATACGAGATGTAGTTCAAGACCTTGTTAGATCTATAAATTTTAGCGATGTCGACCATTTCAAATAAGTATCGAATAAGTGGAAGGCATATATTGAATTATTGACTTCTTTAAATTCAAGTGAACAATATCGTATAATCACTCAATATAAAAAAAAAAAGGTCGACCGTTTCAAATAAGTATCGAATAAGTGGGAGGCATGCATTGAATTATTGACTTCTTTAAATCCAATTGAAACAATAACGTATAATCACTCAATACCAAAAAAAAAAAAAGTCGACCATTTCAAATAAGTATTGAATAAGTGGGAGGCATGCATTGAATTATTGACTTCTTTAAATCCAATTGAACAATACCGTATAATCACTCAATATAAAAAAAAAAAGTCGACCGTTTCAAATAAGTATTGAATAAGTGGGAGGCATTGCATTGAATTATTGACTTCTTGAAATCCAATTGAAAAATACCGTATAATCACTCAATAT
Source organism: Melaleuca alternifolia (assembly GCA_019926035.1). NCBI lineage: Eukaryota > Viridiplantae > Streptophyta > Magnoliopsida > Myrtales > Myrtaceae > Melaleuca > Melaleuca alternifolia. Next base: position 1,926,820 of record JAGKPW010000016.1, read on the forward strand.
TAAAAAAAAAAGTCGACCGTTTCAAATAAGTATCGAATAAGTGGGAGGCATGCGTTGAATTATTGACTTCTTTAAATCCAATTGAATAGTACCGTATAATCACTCAATACAAAAAAAAAAGATTGCTTTGAATTTTCTCGATTATTACAGCGCTTTTCTTCCTATAGACCACCATTTCGCATCTTCTATACCCGATGAGAAATCTTAGCAACAAGAATTCTCGAAATCTTTATATTAAATGGTACGACGGGCCGCCATGATATTACATTAAAATACTCTCGGATTTGTTTGCCTAGCGAGCAGTTTCAAATCTTAGCAGCCTTCCTCGTTGGTCCGAGAGATTGACACGACGAAGGAGGGGGAAGAAGTTTCCCGCGCGTGCACCATGACTTTGACCAGCTTGATGCCGTGCAATCAAAATTACTCTTCGATTTGTCTTGTTTCGGTCCCCAAATTTCTTGAAAGTGGATCGCATTTCAACACTCCTGTAGACTGAGAGTGAGTGAGCATTTGCCATTACGTAATTGATGATGCACAAACCCAACGAGCCAGACCCCAAGTTCGGACCCGGAGTTTTCACTACGACTTAACGCGTCGATTTTATGAACTGGGGTTTCCACGAAAGCGAGAACGGGAACAAGAAGAAGCAGATAGAAGGCGCACTGAGTCGGATTGCTGGAAAGAGTTTGGACCCTTAAAATCATCACCTCGACGCAGAAGATTTGGATCTTTGGACTCGCATAGTCACCTCGAACTGGAATTGGAGGATTTGCATACAAGACAAAAGGTTTGGAATTAAATTGGCACATTCGACGTGGTGATCTAGTCATCGCCAGCATCGTGACGTCGGTGATTTACAGAGTAGATTGACTGAAAGGAATATATATATTATTTTATGTTAGGATTTAATACTAATTTTGTAAAATTACACACTATATGACTGAATAACCTTCATACACATCATTCAACAACTTCGGCGTTTGGATCAGACCTCTGTGACGACATCAACCCTTCTTCTGTAGCTCCCCTGAACCCTTTTCCTTTTTGACTGGTGCTGAATAACCGGATGGTCTAAGAAAACCAATGGGCAAATTGAGGATCCGGATCCCCTGACCGAAGTCAAAAAGATTAGAGGATTCAAAGGGGGGTTTCCCTATTAAATTGGGGGGGGGGGTTTTGGGGTTAAAGAACATTTGTCCGATTAAATCGGACAGCTATGCTCGGAAATGGGTCACCTGTCATCAGTGCTAGTGATCCATTTCTGGCAAATTGGGCATCAGCATTTTTCTTTTTGTATGATTGCAAGGAGTTGAGAGAATTCCCCACCAAAATCATCTTTACAACGAACGAATTGTCTTCTTTATCTCTTGGCGTCTCCAGTTGTCTGCGGGCCGCAAGGAGAGAAACAAGCACTCTACTCTTCTTCCTTAGGGCCCCACTTGTCTTTTCTGATTTTATTATGGTTTCGAGCGGCCCATTCGGTATTTCGATTTCTGGCAGTGACCAGTTGAACATTGAAAAGTAGGGATAATGACACGAACAGTCGATAAATCTAGGTTTAATATGCAATATAATCAGCAAATTTTCAATTTATTCAACGTGGTTCTTAAACTTTAATTCAATATATAATGTGGTTCCTGAACTTTCAATTTATTCAACGTGGTCTATAAACTTTAGATACATATTCAAACTGATCTATGGACTATATAAAATTATTGACAATTCCATTGATTTAAGTCTAGAGATTAAATTGAATATTCTAATATAGAAAGTTCAATTATTAGAATATTTAATTATTAATTAAATAAATTAAAAATTCATGGACGACATTGTACATGACCTAAACTTCAATGACTATTTAATTGAAAAGATAGATGCTAAAATTTTGCAAAAGACTATTTGGCTTGCATCCAAATCATGTTATCTGTCGAAGTTGAGATAACTTGTTAAGAAAAAACAATAATAAAGATGAAGAATGTGCATAGATGCTAGGCATATAATTGGGATTTCAAGCATACTCGTGAGCATCTAAGCCCTTCCCAAAAGAGGGGGCAAAAGAAAATAGTCACCCTCGTTTATCTCGCATAGTAAAGATAATTAAAAAATAATATATTAAAAGTAATCATTTATATCGCTCCATTATTAACGATTCATATCTAAATATCTTCAATAAAAAATAATATATTCTTCATCTATTCATTTCTAAATATGATATAAGTAATCATTTATAAGAGAATATTTTTCGCGAAACAAATGGAATCTAAAGAAATAATGTTGCCGATCAAAGCAAGTGTGATTTTGATATGGGGTTGAGAATTTGTGTTTATTTTTTCACAGGAGGACGCACTTATGAACGATCCTTCAGTGCAGGGAAAAGCAGCAAAAAAAGTCATAAATCTATTACATTGGAATTAAATCAGTCCTAAATATTTTAATTGGATCAATTTAATCCTAAACATTTTCGTATTTGTACTGATTGAGTCTATCCGATCAATTTTAATTGAAAACAAATAATGAGGATACTAATCATTTTATGTGGTACAATTGACGCTAAAGTTAATTTTTCAATAATTTTTTGAATTTTGTGGTTTTCTTTTCTTTATTTTTTTATTTTGTTTGTTTAAGGGCCAATCAACTCTCACCGGTCACATGCGAGGGATGGGATGGCGTCTCCGGCACTAGGCAAGGGCATTGTGGCCTTCCCCAGATCTAGGCCAAGCAAAGGCATCACGGTGGCCCTCACCCCGATTCGACAAGGTTCTAGATGCCCTTGGTTATGGATAGGGAGGGCATTCTAACCCTTGGCCATGGCCGACGAGGGTTGGCCAGAGACCCCTATCGGCCCTCAAATAAAAATAAAAAGAAAACGGAAAGAAGTTAAAATAGAAAAAGACCTAGACCAAATATAGATATAAAAAAGTTTAAAAAAAATGTTCATGTTGGCATTGGTTATATCACGTAACACAACCGCGCGTCTACGTTAGCGATTTTTTGCCTAAATTGATCAGATATATTCAATTAGTATTAACGTGAAAAGTTTTCAACTATCCCTCTCGGGGGTTACTGTAGACGTCTTTTCAATACATAATGTTTGGTTTGAAAGCAAGATTACTTAACCAAAAGATTCGCTCATATAAAAAAAAGGATTGACAAGTCTGTCAGCAGCAATTTCATCGACGTGCTAAAAATCGTGATGTCTCTATACACGAAATAGAATATATCCGAGCCACAAGCTGACCTGATGGATGTCCTACAACTCAACTTGAATTGGTGATATCGCGAAGGACAACTCTATCGCGTGCACGTATCAAGTATCAAGACCATGCATTGCATTCGCTATGTTGCCCATCATCACAATATGTCCACCAGTCATCATTACGATAAAACCCCGTCATGGGCCTGATGGCTCACGTGCCCTGGGCCAACAAAGCAAGCCCAAGCCCACACGAGAGAGAGAGAGAGAGGGAGAGAGCTCACTGTGAGAAAGCCCATGAAAAAGCATGACTTGGGTCTCTCATCTCCTATGTAGCCGTTGGCTACCCACCATCTTCCGACCTTTCTCGTTCTTCCTTTAGTCGCTTTGGCTTCGGCTGGTGGAGGGGTGAGTTTTGATTGTGCCTTTGTTGTCGTTCGTTGCCCCCCTCCTCTTTTCTCCTCTTTTGGATTCTTTTTGTTAACGGTAAGGAAGAGCAACTTCCCCACGAAGCCAACTGAAGGCCCAAACCAACCCGACCCGACTGAGTGCGACCCTTGGCCTGAAAACGTCCCCATTTCCTTTTTCCTCTTTTGACCGCCACCTCCCAGTCCCGGTTCCTCCCCTGGGGCTCGAATTCCTATTCTGCCCTCCCATCGACACCTCATTCACAACCCGACCGGACCCCCCCAGTCCGATTATCGATCAGCACTTGATCAGTGTGTCGAACCTCAAAAGATCAACTACACCTAGAAATGGTAACCCGTCCCGCTGGTTTTCCTTAAGGATTTGAGATTGTTAGATTGAAGCGCGATCGAGAGGCCATGTATTTTGAACGATCTAATATTGCACATGGATCCGTGAACTTAAATTTGGACATGGGTACAACTAGGGAGATTAAGGAAAATGTATAGACGACGTACTCTACTTCTCATCTTTATTTCGGAATTGTGATTTTGTCGGCGCTAAGCTAACTTATCTAACAACTAGTATCAGATTAAAAAGTTTCTCGATATTCGAGTGCTCTGAATGATAATATTAGGATGTGGTTATTGAGTTTTAGTCTAATGCACAATATCGTCTCCAACTTTAAAATTATTTAAGGATAATGTTAAACACTTTTGTATGTTTTGAAGACTAAATTAAGTATGTACTAAAAATTGTTAGAGACCACTTTTTCAGAAATGTTCGTGATTCTTGAGGAAATGTTTCCAAAGTTAGAAGCAGTAGAGAGCAAGAGTAGAGTTGCAATTTTGCCGAACGAAGGGTGGCAATATCAGAATTGGGAAAGAATAATTCTCACGCATGTCCTTGGCGATGGGAGGTGACCGGCACGCGAGCAACGGCGACCGGCTGCTGCCGGTTGGCTGGCCTTCGCCCCCCCCCCCCTGCACCAACCCAGGGAAGCTTTCCGCGTTTAAATCTCCAGAAGGAACACCGGTCCGTTCCTGAGTTGTTCTTGTACTGGTTTCAGCTGCTCCATCTTCTTCGTCTCTCGCTCTGTCTCTCTCAAGCTTTCTTCTACCCTTCTCTCTCTCTCTCTCTCTCGCCGCATTTCAACCTGAACTGTCTTCGAATTCTTCAATTACTGCGCAACACTAGACTGCCAAGAGACCTGCCTCCCCCAGGTTCGAAATTTTAAGTTCCGGCAATCGCGAGGTGTTCGGTACAGAGCTCAGAGGAGGTCGCGCTCGGGAAATCCCCGCGTCGTCCTTGGCAATGCCTGTGCCCGCTAAGCTCCAACCGGCAGCCACGCCCGTGGCCGAGCCGCGAGTAGTCCTCGGGCCCGGCGGGAACAGGGTCGCCGTCGCCGGGGACCCGAAGCGCCGGATCGAGCCTCAGAAGCCGGCTGCAGATGTGACGGCTTTGGCTGTGAGGAGCGATGCCTCGGTGGACAGCACCTGCTCCTCGGACTCGAACTCGAACTCGAACTCGAGCAGCGCTTCCTCTGCGAAGAAGATGGCAAAGTGCAGGAGGACGGTGAAGGGCATGGGAGCAAGGACAGCGAGGCCCGTGTCCCCTGGTGCCGAGGGTGGTGGCGTTTCTGGTCCGTTGAAGCGGTGCGACTGGATCACAGCGAATTCAGGTGAGGGGCTTGCTTAGCATTTTATTGGTCGAATGTTCTTTTATTATAAGCTCAATTCTGCTCAGGGAAGTAGCTGTCTTTGAGAAATTTTGTTAACTGGGTGCTCAATAAGCTTGTGGAAGATATATGTGCATCGGTATTGTATTAGAGAGAAGTTGTTTTTGTCACGCTGCTTGAACTTTGCGCTGAAAAAGAAAAGATCATCCAAAGAGCTTATAGAATATAGTAAGGATACTTCTCTCCTGTTCTCCATCGACGAATTCATGTAAGTTGTTTCACTTCTCAAGAATAATTAAACAGCCAATCTAGAATGGGTTTACCATCTACCTGAAAACAGTAATTCTAGTAGTCAATCCTTTTAATATTTGCTGTCTTTAGATTAGTGGTCTTTAAGAAGGATAGCAGAGTTCTCTGCTCTAATACAAATGTAATCTTTGTATCGTTTTGGGAACGCAAGGTATCTGCATCTTTGTATTGTTTCGCTGGTGGTGAGGTGGCTATTTCAGTTAATTCGGGATGTCCGCTTCCTTTGCAGATCCTTTGTATACTTCCTACCATGATGCAGAATGGGGCGTTCCTGTTCATGACGATACGAAGCTTTTTGAGCTGCTGGTCTTTTCACAGGCGTTGGCAGAATTAAGCTGGCCCATGATTCTACAGCTGAGAGACGTATTCAGGTTTCTTTCTTTGTCAGATTTTTACTCTTTTTGGAGTTAGTTCAACTAGTTTTGTAAACATCTGAGGATTGTCCTTGGAACATTGGCAGGAAGCTTTTTGGCAATTTTGACCCATCATGCGTTGCTCATACTGATGAGAAGAAAATACTGTGTGTGAAAGTAAATGGCAAACCTTTGCTCTCTGAACCAAAGATTCGTGCAATCATAGAGAACGCCAAACAGACCATAAAGGTAATAACTTCTCTAAGCATATATCACTTGAATATTTGGATATTCGCTCGCCTAGTATGAGTCACATGAAATTTCATTTTTGTTATCTCATGGAGTAATATCTGATATGGGCACAATTTTTCGAACAAGCAATCAACCATACTGTTATTATCTGATTTTCATTTGGAAAAACTTGCTACTAAACTAAAAGTGAAGAGGCTCTTCAAATAGAGCCTTACAGTTCCGGGATGGGTAATTGAATGAGTGTCACATTGAGGGAAAGCACCAATCCAATCCGATGGCTAAGATAACAAGTACAATGCTACGGAGAAGATCATTGAATGAACAGAGTCATTTTAATCTGCAGATTCAGGAGGAGTTTGGTTCCTTCAGTAACTACATTTGGAGTTTCGTCAATCACAAGCCTATACAAAATGGATTCCGTTACGCTCGTCAAGTACCCATAAAGACGCCGAAAGCAGAGGTCATTAGCAAGAACATGATGCGAAGAGGCTTCTGTAGTGTCGGACCGACTGTCATCTACTCGTTCATGCAGGTCACAGGAGTGGTTAATGATCATCTGTTGTCATGCTTCAGATATCGAGAATGTAATGCAGATATCAAGCGGGATTTCAAACCAAAGACAGAGGAGACAGGAGTAAAAAACGAAGGTTCGGGGAGCCCGCGCCCATCTTAAAGGCGAAACTCATTTAGAGCAAAAACTTACCTCCTAACTGATGACCAAAACCCAGAGGCATCTTACCTTCTAGATATGGGGAATGTATAGGGTGTCAATACGGTCGAGCACAGGCAACTCGATGATGTTCTATTATAGCCATTCTTCTCTATCCGCTTGTATAATATTGTGTATTAAGAAGTTATTGACATTACGCAATGAGGAATGCCTTGTTGATGTAGGGTTGTGAGAAAAGTATCCACTTTGCAATCTTTGTCACCACTTTTATGCCCTCAGACTATATGAAAGCACTTGGTTCTCCTTAACCTGTGTGAATATGCCGATCCTTCATGGTGGCACAAGGCCAGTCCATCGATCACAAGGCCGTTTCGAGTATTTTGGCAATGCACCAAAAGAGGAGAGGAAGGCGAAGCAGCGCACGCTGTGTGAATCGTTGGGACTAGTGTAGAAAGGACTGTTGTGACAATTCCAGACAAAAGCTTCTTCTCTGCTGATGATTGAATAACAGTCTCTGAGGGTTTTTCGTGAATTAGTCACTGGAAGGAGAAGGTGTCCCCCGTAGAAATGGGAAAATTAACATGGTATTGGGGAGAGTTATCAAGAGTATCGGAAAATTCTAAGTCTATAAGACCAACCCATCGAAACTCCCTCAGCAAGTAAGGGGACAAAAGGGGCTATTTCAGATCCATTTGGATCTAGTTTAGTCGGATCAAAACACAGATCACAGATGATATTTTCATTGTCAACTACAAGATGTATTATATGCATCTGAAAAACTATAAACAAGACACCCATGATGAGTATAAAAAGAATGAAAATGAAAAAAAATTCAAAGAGAAATGAAAACTTTGGCAACCGGAACCACATATTTGGGCATGTTTCCAAGATGGCAAGTACTACGACATGTAGCTGAATGAACTACAAGCTAGTGTACGAATCTATTGCGTTTTGCATCTTTAACCTTACACTTCCATCAGTAGCCTTTCCACATATATGGCGGATGGCTGACTGTTAAGCTTTAACTCCTATTCTTCGTGCTCCCAAGAGTGAGCTCAAGATCGTCCAATCCCACCTCATGAATCCTCTCCCCTTCCCATGGCTTCACCTGTCCTTTCATGAATTCAAAATCGGACCCTCTTTCTTGCTCTTTACCAGCATCTTCGAGATACTTCTGTGGCACAGCGGGTTTCACAAGATTATAGGTTGGAGAAGTCGGAATTTGAGGCGGTGCAAATCTCTGGAAGTTGATCCATTGGCCAGAATCCACAGTCGAAGTATCAGATTCATCGCATTCTGGAATAGTAGCTGGAGGTAAACGACGGTTGCGGGTTGGGCTTGTAGGGGCAGAGGCAGCAAATATAGGGTAATTGAAAGCAGCCATTGACTGCTTGGCAATAGTCTCCCAGTTAGGAACAGGCTTTGGATTTCTAGATGTTGGAGATGAGAGCGGAGGGGTGACGGGGGCGCTGTTTGAGATGCGGAGGGGAGGGAGAGACGAAGGAATGGCATTACGGAGAAAGGGAAGGAGGTTGGAAGCGGCATTATTTTCAATTCGAGTAGGGCTGGGAAAGGACGAAGATGAGGGGCTGACTTGATAGGATGGGATCGGGCTCGGGAAGGAAGAAGAAAGTGGGCTAGGGTTTTGGGAAGAGTATGGCGTGGCTCGGTATGAGCTTCCCGCTATGTCAATTGGGGGCGGCCTGCATCCCTGGAGAACATTGCAAACCGAAGCACAAATTGTAACTCAGCGAGGACAATCATGGTATAAATAACCGAACCAGTATCTCCAAAATGCTGCAACAATCAACAGTGAAGCAATAAAGAGTAACAGAGATGAAAATTAAAGCCTCTATGCCGAGATTGTTTTCTCCAGCTCAACATCAAAGCAAATGAACAAGGTAACCAACTTAGATGTTCCAGTGCTAATCTACAGAGTAAGGTTCTTAGATGAGATCTGTTGGTCTTGTCAAGCGAAACCCTTACAAGAGTTCATGGAGGAAGAAGGGGCATATGGTAGAGAGAGAAGTAGAGCAAGACTTCGATCAATACTAAGCAAATGACAGATCGATGTAAGACTTTTGACCAAGTTGAACCTAAAAATTTTCTTCTTCTGGAAATTCCAATTATCAATACTAATTTTCTCCCCACGTCGTCTCTCATTGGAAAAATTGCCTGAAAGTCAGATCGGAACCAGTGTGCACATCGTCAACTCAATTGACTGATCAATTGGAAGAAATCAAAGGTCAAAACCCATCAATCTCTTGAAAAGGAACTGAAGATCGAAACCCGAAAAGCACGCATCTTCCCACTTCACAATCCAAGAAACCTTCCCCGAAAAACAGGCAAAACAAAACCCCCAGAGAAAGATCAGGTCAACCTCAGACTAGCACAGCTCATCAGCTCCCGTCCCATCAAAAACAGCTCACTCACACACCGAATCACCCACAGATCTAACCCCCAACTCCAAACACGCACTCGAAAGTAAGAAGAAAGAAAATGGGGATCCTTCTTTTTTCTTTTCCATTCTTCTTCCTCTCGGGTTCCTAATTTCGGTTACCTTGCGATAGGTGGTGCCGTCGTCTTCGACGACCCACCCGGCCTCGGCGCACAGGGCCTTCAGCACCTCGTTGTTGTCGCAGTGCTTGGGGAGGTTGTAGTTCCCCTGAGCCCGGAGGCCCGTGTATATCTTGGCGGCGACGGCCCTCCTCCGCCGCTCCCTCCTACGGTTGTTCTCCCTCTCCCTCCACGACGGCTTCCTCCTGGACGTCGCCGACGACGTCGCACCGTCCGACGTCATCTCCAGCTCGACCCCACCACGCACCAGGGGAAAAAAAATAGGGGGTCAGTCTCGTGGGGGTGTGTCTCCGGCCGTCGGCGGAGACCAGGAACGGGCGGTCGCTGTCGTCCGCGAAGCGCTGGATATATATATAAGGCGGACGGAGGAGGAGGAGGAGGAGGAGGAGGAGGGGGAGGAAAGTGATCGCTCTGCTCACGAGGTGAGCGCTTCTCCGTCGCTGGAAAATGTGTGTGTGTAAGAATCTCTCCGCAGAAGGAGAGAGAGAGAGAGAGAGAGAGGGAGAGATTGACTATTAAATTGGGGGGATGATACAGTCCCTCGCGGGTTCACTGAACTTTGCTGATGTTCCCAAAGCGGTGGTTGGCTTTGGCTTCTGGGGACTCGCGCTCGGCAAGTAAAACACGCGGACTATATTCTTTGTGTCGTCTTTTTTTTTTTTTACATCAGTAAATAAACTTTGAAAAGAGGAATATTAATGTATTTAAAAATTACGAAAATGGTAAAATTCTGCATGTTTGGATCATCCTTCAAAAGTAATAGGAGATGTCGTGATTGGTTTTTTGGATTATTTTTTTCTTTCCATTCTAGTTCAGATCTTGTTCTAGAGCACTTAAAATCGTCACTACAAGTTTTTATGAACCGCATCTCATATTTACTTTAAATTTCAATGGTTATTTATATTATTTTTTTCCATTGTCGAGTGTTTGAGCGTGGACTTTTGATCCATATATCCAATCAAGAAGAAGCACTTTTTATTTGTCCGATTGATATGGTTATCGATATAATATTACTCCATTCAATAATTTTGAGCAGCTCCCCGTCGGCACGCGAGGCATGGGGGGAGCTGCTAGTAAGATAACGAGGCAAAGGATGCCACGTGGACGGTCGGGATGAGCGTGATGCAAGGACGAGGCACCATCGTAATCGTCACCGCCGCGGGGAATCATTAGACAACGAATGCATGAATTTCATCTAACAGGCCAACCCGCTCTCGCCACGTTGCCCACAACGAATGGATTATGCCCAACTTCTTTTTCTATATTCTAATAAGAATGTCATTTGCTTATGCTTTAGTCGTGTCGACCATGTTCACCAGGTATAGATTTTTTGCATTTTTATTTATAGAGTCAATTAATCTCTAAAATATATGAAAATATGTACCATCTTCTCTTTAGAATTACAATCCTCCGGCCGAACAATTACCAGCCGTAGTCTGCGTAACAATCTCTTGGAGACACGATTAAGGACAGAGCTAGTACGACGATTCACGGGTTTCACCAATTTGGTCGGCAAAGAACACCACATCCACATCTAATCTTATTCTGCCTCGAATCATTCCGATGGTCAAAGTTGCAGCAGTGTTGTTCAATGCAATGTGCGGGAAAGTCAAATCACACCCCCTTCCACTTTGCCCTTTTCGGCTTTCGTTGGGAATTCCATTGGACGCAAACCCGAGACGGGGTCCGGCACTTTCGGGGGGGACAATTTGTCCAAATGCAGATTAGAATAAGGGTGGGCAAAGCCGCAAAGTCTCGTACTTTTGAAAAGAACTGACCAAATTGATGGATTTGTGTTTTTACATGACACGACAAATGAACTAATTGTCCAGTCTTTTGCATCGCATAAATCAATTAGGGATACTCGAAATATGTGAGGACCGCCGTAACCGAGTGTAGTGTGTTTTAACTTCAGTGACCCATATGATCATATATTAAGGCTGTTCGTTACAAAATTGCTTTGGAAAATGATTAAGATGGTACAAAATTGAAGGGCTCCAGAGGTAGAGATTGGACTTTGAACCATTACAGGCCTGTGCTTTAAACGGTCTAGATGGGGCCAGCAAGCAAATCGGGGACGATGTCTAGATGCGCCGTGACAGCAAGACAGGATTAGAGATTGAAATTAGACCGAAACAAGCCGTGGTTTCCATAGATTATGATTAGATTCACATGATAACCCAGTCCAATGCGCGAGGATGCGGGTCGATCCAGTCTGCGAACAAGGATCGATGCGTGAATCATCAAGGCACATCAAGCCATCCAAAAGAGGTCGTCGGAGTTACCCCAAATGTTCACAAATTCACGTGCCTCGGATGGATCAAAGATGCGTATGTGCTAACTTCTGAGGAGAAAGGAAAGAGCCGTTAATTGTAATATGCGCGTATCGATGACATTGAGTTTTCAAGGAATCAAGCGTGGAGTCACTGGGGCAAGATGACCAAGTGTTGTACTGCAGCTTTAAGCCCGAATTGGGGACATGAACCAACCGAATTGCTTATCAAGTTTAGGACTCTGAGAACATGATGATAATTGAGCCTAATCTCATAGTGTCTTAATTAGTTCTTATGATATATAAAGGCAATCATTTAGATCACAGCATACAAGCAAAGGCATCCTTTCCATTCGTGATAAAAATAAAACTCACAATAGTTTATAACATGCTAATGCTTCACGAGGATTCGAAATCAATAATTGCATTTGAAGATCTGAACAAACTTGGAATTTCATGCTGAAAACTCCTTTAGTCGGTTCATTTATTTCCAAATTATCAAAAGTAGAATGAAACCTGTAAAAACAGAGGGGGCCAAAAAAGGCGCCGTTGCCGGGGATCGAACCCGGGTCTCCCGCGTGACAGGCGGGGATACTCACCACTATACTACAACGACTTTGCCGTCAGGATTTATTAAAAATTTCAATTTTTTTTTTTACAATGTCACTTCAAGAATGATAAATAAGTGGATATTCAGTGTTACTTTTGCCTCTGGGTTATCCATTTTTCCTTGAATTCGCAACCGGATTTTAGTCAATCTTTAAAGCCTCAACGTTTTTAAAACATACGAATGACGCCATTTAAGACCGCCTTACATTTTCTCTCATACTATTTTAGTATAAGATAAGCCCCTCCCCCTCGTTTGACTGATGGGTTGATATAAATCAGCTCCCATGGATACCCTACGGTCACCTTCAAACACCGCAATACAAAGCGAGCGGCTCCTCTGCTAAAAGAACAAGACCTAAATACTTGAACCATTTCTCCTGAAGTTTCATCCGGACCTCGACATCTCTTGGATGTTAAACAAACATAACATAAAGCCAAGTCAAGGGGCTCGAAGAAGATACCTAAGCATAATAATCTCCCCGCGTGTTCAGGGTGATAATTCAGAGCTTCGGCTCCTCCTGAGCTAGCCCCTGCTTTGCACAATACTTCCTAACCCGATTGCCAACTCAGTACCTTAGTTAGGAATCACTCTGGGAAGCCTCAACTTCATTAACATGCACTCATCCGAGTCGCGCTGAATTCAACTTCATGAGAACCTTCATCAGGCGGCGCCCATCAGAGATCAGCGAAGGAGTTTATTGACAGGTGCTACATCTCTTTTCAGACTGGTGAGCAGGTTACTATCTATCTATCATCCTCATATGGTTACTCCTCCTACGGCAGAGCTATGGAGAACACGGTCTCTCCGAGACCACAGACAAAAAAACAAATTGGAACAGATCGCGAGAAACTCCAACTCAGAGTCAACACTATAATGTGAATGTCCACAAAGTCCCCAGCCCAACTCGAGAAAAAGCAGATCAAACTATCCTTTTGGAATAATACTGCCGGGATGAAGAAATTCCAAAACGACAGATCATGACAAGCGAGAGGAATGAAAAGTCCCTCCCTCTTTCTCTCTCTATAGCGTCAGCATCAACTAGTCTACTCTGAATCTTTTGCAGTATTAATCATTAAGTGGCCCTAGCGAAGCGAACACTCCATAGATAGGAAAAGAAAAAAGATTCATAATCTACTTGAGCTACTAATTTTTTGTCACTCTTAATGGTCTGGTAATTACAAAATCAGGCCATTTGTCAAAACAACATCGGACCCAGATGGCTCAATAATGCGACTGAACAAAAAGATACAGCGGGCAGAAACCCCCTGCGCATGCTCCCATAATTTGTCAATCTGTCAACCAATGTGTGCTCGGCCAACACAGGACTGGTTGACAGGTGGCAGCCCCACAGTCACTAACTTCTCCGGCTGCTCATCATCTCTCTGGTCCATCCAACTCCTCCAAGTTCAATCTGGCGAATACCAGGCAAATAGTGAATTTCAGGCAGTGAACAAATCCATCCATAGTTTACCAAAAATCCCTCGAAGTAACCATTTGGTTACAACATGTCATTGCATGCGCATGCAACCATACCTCATCGAGAGAACTAAGAGCAAGCAAGAGAAATAATTTCTTCCCCAAGGTCACTAAATGTTGCACATAAAGCCCACATCAGACGTCATCTGCATCTCTCTTCTGAAAATATCTCAGCTCTTGAAAGTGCAGTGGTTCATTCCCCCAAGAAAACCATCCGGCCCTCATGTCTCTTGCAAATAATTCAACACATCGTGCTGGCTTGGTCCCTGGAATGTACTCGAGAACTAGCTCTGGCGTAGAAGATGCAAAAAGTACATCAGTTGCATGATAGAATATGATCTTACTCAATCATATTAAAACAGAAATAGATATGTTGTACTTAAATATGAAAACTAATTGCCACAACATGTATTTCTAAATGGATCTGAATAGCCAATTAAACACACTTATGCCAGGGTACCTTCAAGTGGGGGCTTCCTTGAGTAATCCCCAGGCACACTAATCAATACTCTTTTATCTCGGATATTACTTAGTCTTGATAGATCTCTAGGATCCGTGTCCTAGAAAGCACCAGGAGAACAAAGTAAAGGATAATTCAAGAGAAATAATCCAATCTATACATGATGAGCTGCAATAGGGTGCCAAGTCTTACCTCCTTGTCACAGAAGCCCAAGAGAACGCATTCATATGGCCTGTGATGGAATAGGTCTAAGTCACAAATCAAAGATCCATCTGACTTCACCTAAGGTGGTTGGGCACCAACTTGGCATCAATAAATGATAGACAGATCTTACGAGAGAGAAAGAGAGAGAGATAAACTCATTCACCTTTAACCAGTAAAAGGTTGCTAGAAATTTGACTCCCCATGCAGGAAATAGCTCTTTCTCAACAAAATTACGCAGCTTCTCCCTGTTAGTCACCCACAAGGCCACAAGGGCTCCTTCTCTATGAGCAAGTTGCTGAACAGGTAGGGATAAGAAATATTTATTAGGCAAAGTTGGATATCTGTATTGAAAAGAGAGTAAATCAGTGACCCGACTAACAAATATCTACATGGACTAAACTCAGAATCATTCTTCTACCCAAAAAAAAGCATACATAGACAACCACCTGCACCAAGATCGATATGCACTTAAGCAACAACAGTGACGTTAGGCTGTTGCAGTTAGAAATACAAATTAATTTCCTCACGATTTATATTTTAACATCAAATATCAACAGCATATTGCAAAGTCTCATCTCAGAAAGCTTAAAATCGCATAAAGTCTGATTAGCACCTCAACTTCTGCTGGGCACTTCCATTTTCCCACGGTGGATCTATCACTATATAATGGAAGCGAGCATCACCCTCAACTGCATCACATTAGCAGACATCCAGACACTGTTAGATCGGAATACAAAATAAAACAATGAGCATAGTTTATGATAGGCTCAACCAATAAGCTTCAACGTTCCCATTATTGCATCTTCATGCTTAAAAATTTTGACAATTGCATCTCTATGCATATTTGAACATGCTCAAAGCACAAAAACAAATAGCACAAACAAGCATGCCGATACCTGGAACCATTTTGTGAATCTGCTGCAGGTCGGACTTCAATTAGGACATGCCAAAACAAAGAAGGAAGGGTTAGGTTGTCAGAAAAACTAAGTTCTTTCTTTTAAAAATGAAGTGCTCAAGAAAATGTTATTGCGCTTTTCAAAGTGGAGTAAGAATTTGAGAGGCAACATACCATGTAGAAGCAACTTTCTCTAGGAATGACATATAGACTGCCAAGGAACTCAGCCTCCAAATCATCCTTTGTTCCATTATGAACTAAGTTATTGTATATAGGAAGCACTTTTTGCTCTTTGCTGTAAGTGATCAAGCGACCTGAGAAAACACCACACTTCACATGGTCATCTCCATTTGCTGACACTGTTCATCTTTAACTATGAAGCAAAGAAACAACAAAGCAGATCTCTAAAATAAGATTGGATTGACAAAGGTCTTCCGTCTTTTTAAAATGAATGGAAAGGATAATTAACTGAAGAACAAATGGGGAGGTGGCAACTGACATAAAGCATATCCTATGATTCCAAGTAAAAATCAATCTGCATTACTCAAAAGCATCTCAATATTGCAAAACTGAGACAGAGATATGGATCAGCAGCGGTCTCTTTAAGTCATTAGCATGACACTTGATGTTGGAGTCTCTTTTTAATGGCCACAGAAACACATAACAGTCAACAGAAATCAAGTACTACAGAAAATTATTTGAGGCACAACTGTTGAGATTGCAGGAACATTCACTATATATAATTCAATCCACATAATTTGGCACCAATAGGCTCATGAATCTCGACCATATCTTGAGCAAAAATCTTCGACTTCACTGATATTACCTATAAGACTAATGTCTTACACTTCTCTGCCCAAGCATAGCTAGCATTTCCCACAACATATCATTCTTCCATAAATACCCACACCATCAATCAGGGATTTAGAAGTATGGAGCGGACCTTCATCTCCGGTCAGCTTTTCTTGCAAGAAGTTGAGTGTTATCTCATACAAAGGAGCTTGCCAGAGCCTCCCGAGTTCAATAAACGAAGGTGGAACACCAGGGGGCACCGGTTTTCGGTCTTCCGTGGTGGCGAGTTCGCCCTTCATCTTCAACATAAAAGACCTTAGCTCAGTAGCTCCAAGTAAAGATTCATGCGCCTTAACCAAAAATGGTCTCGCCTCCTGCTATAAACACAATCAGAAAGGTTTAAAAGAAGAAGAGAAGAAGATCCAAACAACGGTTTAATCCTCTTATTCGAAAACCTCCCCAAATTCCCAAATTCATCATTCCACAAAAGAGGCAAGCACAAGACACGAGCTGAAGGAGTCAAAACTTTGAGGACATGTCGCCCAAAATTCCTTAAAAAAATCAACAGGCCTTGATTTTGCTTTACTTGCTTTCCGAGGAACCGAATGCGAAATTGAACCAATACTCGCCTGGTGACGCTGAGCGGCGACTCGTTCGCGTTCGTTGAGAGCGAGAGGCTTCTCCGCCCTGCGTTTCCGCTTCCTCCCGTTCGAACCGCCATCAGCGACTCCGCCCGAGGGTTTGGACTCGAAGAAACGAGAGTAGTAGGCGGAAGGGGAGATGCTGAACCGCGTGAGAGAACGGCTCAGAACGCGAACGGGGTCGACGAAGGCCGCGTTCGAGTCCTCGAATCGGTAAACGCCGGATTCCAGGAACAGAGAGAGGCTCCGGCGAGGCTCCGATCCGTCGTCCATCGCCGAAGAAGGGCGCCGGACCGCTGTTGCCAAGCACAAGAGTCAAGGATGAGCAAGGGGGAAGAAAACGTGATTCTTTTTCTCAGCGTATTCAGAAATCTGGAGCTCACTCTATCAACATCTACTCGAGCTTCATCTGTACGTTTAATTGAATAGCTGCAATGAATTATTGTTTTTAACGATCACCACTAATTATAATCTATTAATAAAAACTCAGATTTTAATACACGAAAGCATAAAAATATTAATGAAGTTAAGTCTCGATCATACACATGTCGAAAATGGAAGCTCGAACTAATGCTTTTAGATTACACACTTGTCATTTGACACGGTGGAACGCCACATAATCACGTGAAAAATAGAATAAAAGAAAAACACGAAATTTTATTTCAGTTTTTCATAACCTAAAATTTACCTATCGAAAATAATTTTATTAATTTTTAGAATCTAAAACTTATCGTGCATATTTTAATTCCTGAAACCGCCGATCCGATTTTTAGATTCTCAGATATACCCTGAAATCTTACTCACATTTATGATACGCACAGTTCGCATAATTTTAACCCCATGGTCACCTTCGATCCCATCCATGATCCTCACATCTCCTATAAAAATGATCGATTGGGGTTATTTTTCTATCTATAATTCCAGGTACGAATGCAGAGATATAGCAACTTTTTGAGTGCGCGGAAGACATTGACTCCACATAGTTTTACGCACTATCTATGAGATTTTCCTCGTGCCCTAATCAATTGTATTCACTCCGATGATCAAGCCATAATAATAGTTAATTTGAGTCATGTTTATTTTCGAGCAAACGTTATAATTCTAGCTTTAATTCATTGATATGGACAGTGACGATCTTGCATGACATGGCCAGCTACGAGGCGTGACCAATGTTAATGTGGATAATTTTTAATAATATTTATTTTTTTGAATTTTTTCTTTACTTTTAAATTGATTTTCAACTTTGAGGGCCGGCAATCCTTGGGCGTTGTGGCCCTCACTAGGTATGGGCGAGGGCTTGTAATCCCTCACTTTGGCCAACGAGGGCTGCCAAGCCTTTGCTTGACAATAGCAAAGACTGCGATGCTCTCACCTAGTGAGGGCATTGTAGCCCACGACCAAATCTAGCAACCCTCACCGACTATCAACCCAAAAACCAAAAAATATTATAGAAAAGGAAAAAAAAGAATAAAATTTCAAAAAGAATGTTAAAATATTGTTGAGAATTGTCCACATTAGTATCAATCGTGCTACATAAAACAGCTAGTATCCATGTCAATGAATTCAAACAAAAATTAGCCGAATGGACTTAATTGAGAAAATGCGAAAATGTTTGTGACTCAATTAGCAAATTAGAAGGTGGAAACTTGAATTGGTAAAAGTGCAATGAGTTTAGGACTTTTTGGGACAATTTCCCCATTTGATGTCTCATTTAGGTGATTGTGGCATCAATTCGTGCTATTCATTAATTCCTATCATTCATTAACCCGCGTTTATGTGTTTCATGTAGTAATATTAAGTCGTGCATATCATTCAGCAATTTTAAGTTACCTTCGTCATTCGATGCACATGTAGGTTTCGGCCATATAGATGTTTTAGGGGGTAATTCTGAATATATCATGTTAACCAACGGTAGAAAATCCAAAAACTTTAATTCAAGGATGAAATTGAAACCATCAAGAAGGGCGCCGGACCGGTGTCGCCAAGCAAGAGTCAAGGATGAGCGGGGGAAGAAAACCTGATTTCTTTTCTCAGCGTATTCAGAGATCTGGAGCCTACTCTATCAACATCTACTCGAGCTATCATCTGTACTTTTAATTGAATAACTGCAACGAATTATTGTTTTTAACGATCACCGCTAATTATAATCTAGTAATCAAAACTCAGATTTAAATAGACGAAATCATAAAAATATTAATGAAGTTAGGTCTCGATCATAGATATGCCGAAAATGGAAGCTCGAACTAATGCTTTCAGATTACACACTCGTCGCTTGATGCATGGAACGCCGCAGAATCGTGCGAAAAAATTGAACAAAAGGAAAACACAAACGTTTATTTCAATTTTCGAAATCTAAAATTTATTTATCGAAAATTATTTTTAAAATTTTTTGAATCTAAAACTAATCATGCATACTCTAATTCCTCAAACTGCCGGTCCGATTTTCAAATTCTCAGATTTACCTTGAAATCTTGCTCATGCTTAAGATACACGCAATTCTCATTGTTTTAGGCCCATGGTCACCTTCGATCCCGTCCATGATCCTCACATCTCCTATGAAAATGATCCATCGGGGTCATTTTTGCTCCTTTTATCTATAATTCCAGATACGAACGCAGAGATTTAGCAACTTTTTGTGTGTGTGGAAGACCTTGACTCCACACAGTTCTACGCACTATCTATGATTTGAGCATGTGGCATTTGATTCTCGAGTTAGAATTTTCCTCGTGCCCTAATCAATCGTATCCACTCCGATGATTAAGCCATAATCATAGTTGATTTGAGTCACGTTTATTTTTTAGCAAATTATAATTTTAGCTTTTATTTATTGATATAGACGGTGACGATCCTACGTGACATGGCCAATTACGAGGCGTGACCAATGCTAATGTTGACAATTTTTAAAATAATATTTAATTTGTTGAATTTTTTTCTTTAATTTTAAATTGATTTTCAAGTTTGAGAGACGGTGATCCTTGGGCCCTCACTAGGTATGGGCGAGGGCTTGTAATCCCTCACTTTAACGAACGAGGGCCGCCAAGCCTTTGCTTAACAATAGCGAGGGCCGTGATGCTCTCACCTAGTGAGGGCATCGTAGCCCACGACCAGATTTGGCAACCCTCACCAACTATCAACCCAATATATATATATATATATATATATATATATATATATTGAAGAAAAGGGAAAAAATAATAAAATTTCAAAACAAATGTTAAAAGTATTGTCGAGAATTGTCCACATCAGTATCAATCATGCTACATAAAACAGCTAGCATCCATATCAATGAATTATAGCAAAAAGTAGCCGAATGGACTTAATTGGGGAAATGCGAAAATGTTTGTGATTCAATCAGCAAATTTAAATGTTAAAATGTTTGTGACTCAATGGATTTAAGAATTTTTGGAACAATTTTCCCATTTGATGTCTCATTTAGGTGGTTGCGGCATCAATTCGTGCTATTCATTAATTCCTACATTCATTAGCCCGCGTCTAAGCGTGTCATATGGTAATATTAAGTCATGCATATCATTTAGCAATTTTAAGATACCTTCGTCATGCACACGTAGGTTTCGGCCATAGAGTTGTTTTAAGGGGTAATTCCGAATATATCGTGTTAACTAAAGGTAGAAAATTTAAAAAGATTAATTTAAGTCGTGTATCGGATAATTTTGCATTATAACAATAGAAATGCGTTAATTTGATAATTCATGTCTAGTCGATCATATGTCATGGATATGTCATTTGGGCCATGCACGGATTATATCATTGCATCTTTATCATTTGATTCTTGGTGCATAAGACGAGGCTTGATGACGAGGCTTTGATGGAGATTGACTGGTGCATGTCAGGTTCTTTCATGGTCCCTGCAATTTATATAATGCTTTGATTATTGGGTGTTGTTTATATTGTTTGCATACCGTGGATGAGATTATGTTCACATGTTGGTGGCTTAGGTTAAAGAAATTGATAAAGAGATCGCATGAAAATACTTTGATATAGAAAAAAGGTACGAAAGGCATTAGACGCGATCAAGTCTCTGTATTTGGAATCTCCGGTTCACAAAAGTAATGACGACTCACGTATCTTACTTGACTATCTAATAAACCCATAACAAATTAATGTTGGCTCCAAAATAATATGAATTGAGAACCTGAATTGCCATTGATAAGGCTTTGGAGGGGCCATGATGGGCATTCGCGTCGCCTCGTAGAAGGAACCGTTTATGCTTGCTTAGTGATATGTCGACTTTTATTCTACGATTTACCTCGGGAGGGTCATGATAAGTTGGCTCATGAGTTTCTTTATGCTTAGAATGGTGTGTGGAGAGTTTGGGTGAGATTGTTGAACGAGTTTGACGAAACCAAAGTATTTGATGTGTTCCATCAATCAAGAATAAAAGAATGTTAAGATTCATCACAGCAAATGGGATAAAGAATCAAAATAATCACTCACTCGAAAGAAACTTTTATATATTATCAATAAAAGATTTGAATACTAAAAATTGAGAATGCAAGTCTTATTTATAGAGGGACTAGGACAATAAACTAGGAAACGTCAAACTAGGAAATACTAAACTAGGAAACATTAAATTAGGAAACATCAAACTAGGAAAAACTAAATTGGGAAACACCAGATTAGGAAAATCTAAGTTGGTAAGCATCAAACTAGGAAATACTAAAGTAGGAAACATTAAATTAGGAAAATATTAATCAGGAAACATTAATTAGGAAAAAAAATCAAACTAGAAAACCAACTTGAACTAGAAAATGTACCGATATAAAGAAACACGCTTAATTAGGAAATAACCCTCTAATCTTTGAGTCGGTTGAAAGAGACATGTTTTTCAGCTTCTATAAATTTTACACTGGACACTTTTTCTTCATTGGACCCATTGAAAGATGTCATGGCCGATACCTCATTTTGTTCCCATAAAAATCAAATGGTTTTTAGTGTGATGTGATGCTCCCGCATCATGAACCACTTGCAAACTTGTGAAAGATAATAGACTCGAGCGCTCCTGGGCTACCACGCTTAGTAATTAGAGCCGTCATTGGTCCGCACCTCACTTTGGGCTGTTTCATTTGATGATACCCATTTGAGACCCCACAATTCATAACGATTTAGATTGGACGATCTCTTCTTTCAACGCATCTTTTGTACTCAGCATAATAATAATGTCTAGATCGACAATCAATCCATCATGCACTACATGCCCTTCGATTGGACTACCCAAGAAGAATAAAAAAAAAAGATAAAAGAATGAGATGAGATGGCGAGGAATGTCGATGAGTGACATTGGAGCTGTGAAGATGGATTGGACGTCGGACTTATTGACCTGGCTATGCCAAACGCCAAAGTCGCAAGGAATAGAGATTTTCCAAGCTAGAGGATTTTATGAAAAGGGTTTCTAAACTAATGAGGAGACGGAGGACGGAGACCATCATGTACAAGGAAGCAAAGAAGGTATTGCCTACGTTTTAGCCTTCTCAATAAGAAAAGCCCGTATTCACATTATGATTGATGACGAAAGAAACCATGTTCTAAAGAAAACATGTTTCTCAGCACAAACGTTGCACTCAAAAGTTCGATGTTGAAACTCTGGACAAAAACGCAACCTCCAATTAATCAGATTTACAGCCGAAAGGGCATGGTCGGAATACTCATGCAAGTTCCGGGACTGATATAAATCAAATAAAAAAAAAAGTCCAAAGACTCGATTAAAAAAAATGCACAAAGTCGAAGACCAAATGCATGATCTCACAAGTCTGGAGGCTCAAACTCAAGCCCAAGCAAGCTGGGTCCGAACCACCTACTAAGCATGTCTATGTCTATAGGTAATGTTAAGTAAAAATGAGACCAACAATTTTACATGGAAATACCAAAGTTACTAAATTTACAAATCTTTTTTTTTTATGACTAGGGAATTTGTCATGGGTCCCGTACCCGAATGATACCAAAAGGCCAGGCTCCTATGTCTCGGGGGAGATGACACATGACCCCAACACCATGTCTCTTACTTAAGACGTTAGCAATTGTGGATTTCGGCGATAAGAGAAAAGCTTTCAACCAACACATCTATCCACCATTGGGTTACAAATCTTTATTTATCATACTATCTCAAAAGAGCCACCAAGCGATATCTGCTACCCACCTATCGGGGACAAGTCGTGTGCAGAATCTAGACATCTCCATCCTACCACATTGCCAATCTGCGTTAGTCAAACTAACTTAATCAAATGCCATAATCTCATTTACAAATCCCCAATCTGCCTTTTGACCAAGATCTATGACATCGACCCAACCATCAGCAGCACCACGTTATCGCCAACCCAACGAATTTCATCCTTTTTTCCTGATCGAATTCACACTGGTCGATTCAAATTGGGCCATGCAGTCACTTTCGCCCTCCCTGAATCGATCAAGAAGCAACCCCGACTACACATCCACTTCGACAAGCCAGTCCAAAATCGTATCAGCCAAGTGAAAGTTCGAAGAAGGAACAGACGCCATAAGCTCGGGGTCCACATGACGCCAGCACAGGGACGACCTCCTCTTACACTTTACCACTTGTTCGGCTCTTATTGGACTGCTTACGATGATGTTTCTGACCAAAATTTAGTCACTGCTTTCCACGAGGAGAGAGGTGCACGAACGGGGAACAGACTTGCGAGGGACGCTTGCCGAGTCTTGAACAGTTCGTGACCGATAGGCTTTTGGCTTTCATTTTCCCGAAGCTGAATTTTACCATTTGTCATGTATTAAATCTTTGCAATCCGACATATACTCGAAATTGTTGACATGCAAATTTAAGTACAATTTTTTTTTGTTAATTTTTGGAAATTTTGAGTACTCTTCTAAATTTCAATGGATAAAGCAAAAATTGGTTTAATTCTAAATAAAATTTCATTTCATCAATGACTATTTACTTTTTATTTCGGTATTCGGATTGATTTTTACTTTTTGAATTATCTAAATTTCGTGGCTTTGATTTTTTTTTAATTGGAAACTCTTGAATTTTCACAATACTCAAATATCAATACTCAATTTCATATCCAATATTCATTGAAATACTTGTAAAGCTATAATGAAAATGCATCATTTACATGGAAATAATAATCAAATGTTTTGAATAATTAACATCAAAGTTTAGGACTTACATTGCATATTTCATCGAAAATCAACAGACTGTAGGACTAAGCTAATTAACGAGCCTTGCATGGAGTTTTCGTAATCAATGACTTAGGTCGGTAACAGCTAGATACTAGGTGGATACGTCTCTAAAATAGGCATAGTTAAAACGATTGAATGATTGCATCTAGATAGTCACGGGATTGATATGAAAAAAGGGCCAAATGCCAGAAAAAAGTGCACGAGCTTATACCGGGCAGCAATAATATCTACGCTTTTATAGAATACTCGAAAGATGTGCCAGGTTTTATCAAAGAATTCATAATTAAGTTTTCCATTTACGCCGATTTCAATTTAAAGCTGCTCATTTCTTGTTTCTTCTCACTGAAAAGTATGAGTTATCGATCCGTGACATGTACAAATCAGTGTTGTTTTGAGTGCCGATCGATGTCGTTTCTCGCTTACAATGACACGTCGGCTCGATTAGTTTCCGCTTTTAGCATAATTAACCACGGTTGAGTTCTGGATCAAAAAAATGGAAATGAAAAACCATGGTTGAGTTGAGTTCACTTTCTTCACTTGAGCGGCAGCCTATAAATACTCGTTCCCCCCCGCGTTCTTCCCCGTTGAGTAGAGGCTAAGGAATTTTGAGTCGTGGGCGGTTCGTTCTTCTTCTTCTTCTTCGTCATCGTCTCCTCCAGGTTAGGATTTCGGGGGGATTCAATTCCCTTAACGATCTTCGGTAGTTTTCATTTCGACTTCGAGGCATCTCTTTAGCTCCTTTCATTCGCGTGTCGGCTATGGCCTCTGGTGTATCATCATTTGGCGGATAGTTTCTGAGTCCAGCATCAGTAGAAGCTCCAGTGCTTAATGGCCACGGCAGTTGGTTTTATTTAACTGGTTAGTTCGTCTTTCTTTTGTTCGGACTGGGCTGGAGCTGATACCTGCTGTTTTTGTTCAATAGCTGGATCACTCAGGTCCGGGTCTATGGATGTTATAGCTCGTCATCGATATTCACTTTCATTTCAGTCCGATCTCTGCTGAGTGCTGTTTGAGACCACTTCTCCTGATTCTGCTCCAAAATTCTTGCTCAAGAGGGTCCTGGAAATGAAAACTTGGGTTGAGTTGGGTCTGGTTTTGAAAGAATTATCAAAGAAACCGGTTGCATATTTATTGCTTTTTGGGTATCCACTACATTGGTTTTTCTCCTTAGTCCTTCGCATTGATTTTGAGGGCTCGAAGTAGAATAACGTTTCTGCAGGCTACTGGATTGGTCTCTGGCCTCTCGTCCGTGGTATTGCTGACCGTATATGGTTACCGTCGTTGACTTTCCGTTTGTGCTCGGTTCAGGAAGAAGCTTGGCTGCTGAGCAATTTCACCTTTCTTCTATATTGCTCGAGATGTGTCCTCCAGCTGCTGCCCCTCTGGTCGATATGAATGAATGCAATACAAATGAGGAGCTCTTCATGTTCATGTTGTGCCTGGCTCATGGACACCCTGTTCCAGCAAGTGTGATAACGGATGTGAACCCTTTCAACTGTCTGCCTGAAACTTTGGCAGGTGATCCGCTCCTCAAACACCTCTTTGCATGCCAGTGTGCTGCTAAAAGATTGCACATGTTGACTGACATTACTTGCCATAATTGATCTTAGCAGAAAATATGTGGTACTTCATAAATTCGATGGAGAACAACGGAGCAGAAGGTGGATTCTGGAAGCTTAGAGGAAGACCCCGTGAGATATATGGCAATGCTTCCATCACCGGTTGGCAAGCAACTCATGAATTCTATCGAGGCTCGCATGTCGAAAAAACTAATTGGTTGATGCTGGAGTACTATATAACTCCGACGGTGTCGAGAGAAGCTGATTTTGCAGAGGTACTACCCGAATTCCACTTTGTCTATGCTAATTCCGAGATGCATTTTTCCTCCCTCCTCCTCCTTAAACATACCTCCAGTTAACAGCCGGTTTGGGTTGGATTTTGAGCAGGATGCTAATTCGCTCTGCAGAGTCTTCTACAGTAGCAGCTCGCCACTATCTGACAGTGAAAACTACGTTTACACACTTCCTCCAGATAATTTCAACATACCTACCGAGCAATGGGCAACAAACCAGATGCAGGGGCACCTTACGGACTTCCTTGTAAGTACTCGCTTCTTCCAAAATTCATGAATAAAATTAGATCGATTAGCAATGTCTAGTTAACATTGGAAAAATCTGCATATTTACTACTTCGAATGAGTTATGATTGTCAATTTTCAAGATGCTGAACCATCAAAATAAGCGTGCTAGGTTCACTAACTGAATAATTGTTCAATTGATCAGAAAATGTAAACTTACGCCGTCAATCTGGGAAGAACAGAGAAGGTCCGAGATATCGACAGTTGTGTTTCAATTGCCCAGTGATCTCACGAAATTTATGGTTGAGATTATTGGTAACTACCATTACGTGCCTTGGGTCAGTTGGCTCATATTATCGTAAAAGAATGGTCTTCGCTGTGGAAAAAGGCTTGTGAATGATCTTTTCCATAACTTTCTCGTGAGTGGATGCCTGGACTATGAAATAGAAATTTCTTGCTTATTGTAATAATCTGTATCCTCGTGGTTGGTTACATTGATGCTAGTCACTGCTGTTTCCTCTAGAATGTTGTTAATCCTCAGGCTCATGAAAACTTTCGTCTATTGTAGGTTGGCACCACTTCCTGCAGTATTATGCAATATGCAACCGGTATCTTTCCTAGTGATCTTGTTGATGATCTGCCTGAGTTGGATCAGTTTGGTCCTGGTGACTACTTAGAATTGCTGGACCTCGGCACTCCACAATCGCCTTCTTCTGGTTCAGATGATTCAAGCTGCGTGACCATGTTGTCAGATGATTGCTTTGATTATCTGGAAGCGATGCTGGACTTAGAAGCTGAAAGTGGAGATCATGTAGAGGATAAGGACGCTGGTCGCAACCTTAATGTCTCTGAATCTTCAAAACCAGAAAACATTGCTGTCCAAGCAGCGAATTCAGGTATCTTCTTTGGCCTCCTTGCATCTGGTTTTCAATAAAGAGGAGCTACTGCTGGTTCTGCATCATCTGATCATTGATGTTGCTAGTTTCTTATAGTGACGATCACCTTCAAGACCTGCACATGTTGTGTATGCATCGTATGAGAAAGGAGAAAAACGTTTTTTAGTTCCTGTGAACATATATGACTGATTAGCTATAGCTAAGAACGTGGCCTAATTGGTAATTGATATCATTGACCAGCTTAAAATGTAGCCTAATTGGTAATTAATATCGTTGACCACCTTAACTGATATAATTATTACCTAAGTTCTAGTCACTGCAGTGAAATTTTCCTGTTTGATCACGAAACTTCAGTGACTTTGTAATTTCGATGCACTTAGACTGCTAATTACAAGGAAACTGATATGATTAAAAGATCTACTTCTTTTCCCCATTTTGAGCCATTGTTTTATTCATCATAAACCTTGCCATTCATTGAGATTACCATTAAGTGAAGGGTCCTGAATCGCCGGTGCTAACTTGCAGGATTGCCTATCGACGAGATATCTTCGGAGAATGCCAGAGATGGCAAAGCAGTCAACAAGGATAGCAGTCCATCATTGACTTTACTTTCTCAGAGCAGCAAACTGTTGAACGGTAGCCAGACACCTTCTGCTGATGGAAGGTTCAAAAAGCTCAAAAGGAAGTACCTTCCAACATCGAGTTCTCAGAGTAGCGATGGGTCAAACAGTGGCCGAGCGCCTTCTCCAAGTCCAGAGGGAAGAACGAAGACTGAGGGAACACTGAAGAAGCTCCAGAAGAAGTACCTGTGCTTCATGCCATTCTAGTTCATCTCTTCAGTGCTCACAGTCACAGATGGGCATGCAGTCAAGAGGCAAAGTTTTGATGAAGTAGGTCGGCTATCCTGCCGCCTGCGCTGCTGGTGTTTGGATACATTCTATTTGTTGTAGGATGGATTCTTGTAAATGCTTTATGCTATTGAAGGAATAATCGCAAGTACATTGAGGTGGCATCTACCACCGAAGACAATTTAGTAGATTATGGCTAGAGGGAAAGGATTTCGTTTATTTAATGAGGGGAGACATATTGGTTCCTTTAAAGCCTAGCTTGATCTCAAGTATCTGCAGGTGAAATAAATAAACATTCAGGACGACGGTGTGCCTTCTGGTGC
Source organism: Melaleuca alternifolia (assembly GCA_019926035.1). NCBI lineage: Eukaryota > Viridiplantae > Streptophyta > Magnoliopsida > Myrtales > Myrtaceae > Melaleuca > Melaleuca alternifolia. Next base: position 1,954,924 of record JAGKPW010000016.1, read on the forward strand.
CTGACTAATTATTCTCTGGTTTGGATGCTCACTACTGAGGTTTTTGGATCTTGTAGGACCTCATGTGAGATTTCTCTGGTTGAGCTTTCTTATGCTGCTGCTCGTATTCCCTTGTGGCCTTCTGAATGCGCTTATGGATTTGTTTGGTTTGCATAAGTAGTTGATTGACGGCAGTGTTCGCCTGCTTTGCTTGTTTGTGACTTGTAGGAGGGCTTTTAGTCCGTAAAACATGGGTTTGGATGTTATATCATTGGGCCAAACGTCTAATGGTTCTCCAGTGCTGATCGACTGAGGCTTGGCGACAAGTTCTGGGCTTTATGATGGCTCGATTGGACTTTCTCTGGATATTGAGTATTGCATCCCATTGGGCCTTTCGGCCCTAACGAGCTGTCCCGAACCGCATTTTGCACTCAGCAATAGCCCTGCCTTGCCGGGAAGCATTGTTACGTAGCCATAGGGACCGTTTCGTACAGGTCTTCAGCAGAAACATCAGCCGCACTACGGCCCGTTTTTCGAGCCATCGCGAGAGTCCCGCCTCCAGCACGATGCGATTACATCATCGACCGTGGCCACATCGAGCGGAGGACTCTTGCTCGCATATACTACGCCGGCACGTGAACTCGACGTCGCCGGATGAAATCCGAGCCTCCACCGTAAAAAAACGAAAAGAAGATGAATCGACATGAACAAATTCCAATCGAGGTTTCGTTAGTTCCACGAGATTTTCCTTTTCGAATGGTGGGGTCATCATTCTTGACGAGACTTGACAATCGAGACACAATAATTGAAGCGACGATAGTGCGAACACAAAAGGTGTACCCGGCAATAGCGGCTGAACAGCCCCCAAAGTCAAAGCTGTGCTTCACTCTACTGCTCTCCCTGCACACAATGAATATAATATCAACGTATATATCAACATAAGTATTTGCTTTGATTATTGCAATTTGAATGCATTATTAGCCTGTCCGCTAAATCATAATTTCGGATAAGTCAGAGGCGCATGCTCTGCTCCGCCGCTTCGTCAAGCCACGACCTCCCCCACCACCGTCCCCAGTCAAGCGGCAAGCATTTCGCGAACCGGCGGCCGGTCCGTCCCGATGGACGGCTGAGATCGAGCGGAGGCCGCAGCATCTCCGCACATTACCCTTCCTTCGCCCTCCTGAACTCCACGAGGAGAGAGACAGAGAGAGACAGAGAATATATGATTTCCACTACGTTTTTTGTCGTGTGGTCCGTCTTTTGCTTTATCATGTCGAGGCGTTCGAAAAGATGAGCCTCGCCCCCCCCCACACCCCACCCCCGGAAAAACAAAAGAAGGGCAGATATTTTTCAACGCTGCAGATCATTACACATGCTCTGTGAACATGTCTACGAGGATTTCTTTAACATCTCCCTTTCTTTATCTTGCGATTTCGACTCTTTTAAGGATAATTTATCTTTCTTCCCCCCGTCCCCTTCCTCCACCATGTGGTCCACGACATGAGCAACGACGATGGCTCATCTCTTTTCGCTCCAGTACATGGCGGGAAAAGATCGGGGGCGAGTGGGGGAATTTTGCCCGCCAAAAGTCTCTGTTCTTCTCTGCCCTTTTTTCCCGCCCTTCGATGGTTTACAGTTGATGTGCTCGAGAAAGGACACGAGAGAAAACCGTGGTGGGTGTAGAAAAACGTGTCTTGCGGAGAATGATTGGTTCGCACGATGTATGTGGAGAATCGAAGAGTTTTTTCTGGTGGCATCTGTTGATATGCCATCGTCTCGATCAATGCTGTTTATGTCGAATTGAGCGTCCTGTTTGTTTCATGGATAATTATGTTTGGAGAATTGTTTTTTTTTTTTTTTGAATTTCCGGCATTTGGATAACGGAAGATTAATCTATTGGCGAAATATGTTTTCACGTGAAGTGAAAACAATGAACTTACATTGCAAATCTAGTGTATAAGATAGATGATTGATTTGCAATGTATATATATAGAGAGAGGCTCGCAAATTCTTGGAGACTTGTTTTGATATGTCATCGTTCGATTAATGTGATCTCGAATTAAAAGTTCGTTTGTTTTCGAAATAATATTTTTGGGAATTTGACATTGGATGACGGAAAACTGATTAATTTATGTAAAATGTCGTCCACGGACCGAAAAGTGATTTCTATGGAAAGTAGTTTTCTTTATGATGAAGCTATTGGGGTGTAATTTTTTCAGTAAACGAATTTTCGGCAAATTAATTTTCTCGACTTTACTAGTTCAGTTTGCTAAAAGTAATCAATCAATAAAAAGTCATTTACCTTCAATGTGCAATGCTTGAAGTTAGGAAAATAAATTCCATAACCTAAAAATGCAACTTGAAAAATGATTTACATAGAAAATATTTTCCTTTATCATATATTTTTTTGGAAAAATGGATGCACTCGAAGTGAATTTTGCGTTATCGAAGAGCATCTCCATCTAATTCAAGAACCTAGTGTGTTAAGAAATACTACACAATTAATATATTTTCGTGAAATAAACTGTTTGTGGCAAGATCTCCTTAGAAACACGAGATGAAAATTCATTTTTTTAATTCTCCGAAACTCTATGTCATCGGAATAAATTGAAAGTTCGTGAGGTTATTGTATAATTCGAGAATAAATACGTATCGCCCTAAAGTTCGTGCTTGGTATAATGTAATTTCACTTTATCTTTTTTAAACATTTCCGCCTGCTTTAGTTGCGAAATTACTGAAACGGCCACACCCACAGCTTTTGTCATCGATGCTTTTTTTTTTTTTTGTGCGTGTGGGGGTCAAATGGTTAATACTAGTTTATTAGAACACCTGTTGTCAATATATGATTCTACCAAGCGGTTGGATGTCTACAATTTGTCCGATAAAGTTGTAGGTCCACTTTAATTTCCAAGCTTATTTTCACTTTTTTTTTACTTTGCTATTGCCTGAAAAATAGACGGAAATTCTTTCTTTCTTTTTTAAAATTTTCATGACAAATATGCTTATATGGATAAATGGCTCAACCATCGTGTAGCGAGCCCGGACCTCATCCTTCCTTATGTAAGGACCTGTGGTCATATCCGTTGCGGAAATGTGACGCTTCAGCGTGCCACTCACCCCTTTCTTAACCTCGTTTTCATTTTCTTTTCTTCTTATTTAGAACAAACGAAAGCATGAACACATATAATTACAGCCGACAATCCATATCATGAAAAATTTCGTTTCATTACATCACCAATTCTTCTTTACATTAATGATTTTACGTCACTATCAAAATACAAGCAGTGCCTATCTTGAGCTGTGAATGGGGATTTTAGGTTTCTACTCTAAAATTGACCCCTAAGTGGAGTTGTCTTAGTGCATTGGACCGAGATTGGTATCATCCCTTCATTGGAACTCCAGTGTGCCATGCAAACCTCGGAGAAGACCCAGTAAGTTTCCATTAAAGAGCACATACTAACACCGATACTTGTGAGGAACCCAATCATCGAGACCTACATCCACCCAAACTATGGTGTCATAGCGTTGATAGGTCACATTCTCCTCGACATCAACCACTTCATGAATGATGGTCTCTATGGCTAACGATATCCTGAACCTGACTTGAACTTCTTGATCCATCTCCTAACCCTGAAAGGACAAAAAAAATGAGTGTGTGCCCAATGAAGAAGTAATTTAGCGCCAAATTGAGAGAATAACTTAGGAACTCAACCCGACATGAAAAACATGCCAATGACTGAACAATAGCAATGCAATGCAAAGCACGTGCATGAATTGAGAATTCCTAATATTCCTCCCGAGACTCTCCCGGTAGACTCTTTTCAAACGGGATCCTTGCACCACACGAGGCTTCGAAACTTTGCAACATCCCTACACCACCATGTAAGGGCATGCTCGTATGGTTAGGGGGCACCGCCGATCCCTGGCAACATCCTTATATTATCTCACAAGGGCAATTCCTATCTCCTCAAAAAAGAATCCCTCCTAACCCTAGTTGAGAGTCATCGTTGAATCTTTTTTGGATTTGCGACCTAATGCAATCTAACATGCCATCAATCACACAAGGATAACACCATTGGGCGACCATCCACATGGTCCCTCGCCGTGTCAAGCAGTGAGAGGGATTACCCTAATTAACCTTTGGGATATCTGACTCACCTTGAGGATGCTACCTCAAGCTTAGTGATGGCAATGAACGGTTGAGAAAGAGTGAGATGAATGGAGAACAAAGGCGGCATGGGAGGAGGAGAAAGGAGTGGTGGAAGTGACTCATCCAACGAAGGGTTATCCCTATTTATAGCCTCCTTTCTCTTGGCCATCAAGCAAATCTCAATAATTAAAGAATCATCCTCATTAATTAATGGATATTTCTTGGCCTAATGATATGTTCTCAACTTCATGCTTTAGTGTTTAGGTGGCACATAATCAGGCTTAAGTGTCCTCTTAGACACTTGTCTTAGCTCGTTAAAATCCTAAGATTGAACTAGGACATTGCCTAAGACTCGCTTAATTTCTTAGGCACATGTCACTCCATATCATGCATTCACTTGGCCATGAGGAAGTTGAGGTGTGCACTTGGTATTTAATAACTAGATTTGGCCATACTGAATATTCGATTAATGCTAGTATCCAAGTGGTCTTTTAACGTGGCCAAGAAATGCTAGCCTCGCCACCATAAGTCATGCGTACCACTTGACCTATACTTAAAGTCATTAGTTGGCTTAGTGCAGTCAATGATATAATTGTTGTCATTAAATGTACTAAGGACAATTGGCTTCATATGATTGGCTCTTGAATTCACCCTCACCAATTGAAGACCGAGTGCTCATTGGAGCTAGAAAAATCATGACCACGGTTGTTGGTCGATGCATGGCCAGACGGTGGTTGGCGTGGTGTCCGAGCAAGGTCAAAGTGTGTCTGAGTTCTTATCGAGTGCTTGGCCAAGTCTACCGATCCATGATTGATTTCTACCATTTCATGATCGGTTTGGCCGCTCCTGACATCGCACGTGGCTGATTTCCAATCGAGTCTGGTCGATTGGTGGCTGGGCAGTGGTCGGGCGCATGGCCAAGGGTGGTCGACATGACCCGCCTGGGTTTGCCCAAGGTTTGTATATGGCCTATGCATGACTGGTGGATCGGCGCATGGTCTATTATTATATCATGGATTGTCTATCGACCCTCAAATTACTTATGCACAGATCGTCCATTGACTCTCCAAAGAATCAGTGAATTGATCATTAGCATGGCTCGGGATTTTTCTCCACCGATCCTTGGATCGATGCATGGATTAGTTCCCCGATCCATGGTTGATCATTGGGATCGATCCTCACGATCTACTAAATCGATCCGCACGATCCCTAGATTGATGCGTGGATCACTCTCCCAATCCACTATCGATCCCTAGATCGATGCAGCTTATTTGGGATCAATACCACAGATCTATGCTTGACCCTCAGATCAATCTATCTGATTTACGACTGATCACGATCAATCCTTTTGGACTCATGAATGATCCACAATCAGATTCTGCCAACCCATGATCGATTCATGATGATCGGCCCACACCGATTCACGACAGATCCTTGATTAGCCCAAACCATCCCCTCGCCAATTCTTAGATCAATTCAAGTTATTACATGATCAATCCATACTTTACACATGAAGGGTTCCACCGCCGACCCTCGCGTTCTTTCAAGCGGTCCACTAGGTCGACCCATATGATTTCACGGCCACTCCCCATGGTCACTGTAAACTCTTTCACACTTCATTCACAAGGTCAACTCAATTGTCCCTACAACCAATTCTCACGACTTGTGGTTCAATCACTGAATGATCGTTGTAGGCTCATTCAGGATAGTACACATCGCCTCCCCATTATTGGCATTTGATCATGTTGAAAATTGAACTTGTCCTGTGCATATTGTAAAAAATAAAAATACGAGACTCACAAGCTAGGCTTAATGCTCCACTCAAGTTGATTTATCCCTAATGCATGGTGCATTTAAAGCTAGGCTAGGTCACTTGCTATGTAATAAAGTTAGAACATCACGATATTACATGGCTCGAACAAATCATGTTAGATAGAGCCAAATTTTAAATCACAATACTATGATGGGGAACATTGTTTATAAAATCATAAATTTATTCCACTTTTAACAATCATTGATGTGGATACCAATTGTTTTACATGATATGGCTAACGCTTACATGAACGAATTTTAATAATATATTAAATTTTATTTAAATTTTTCTCTTTTCCTTTTTTTTTTCCTTTGCTAACTTGGCAAGGGTGGCTAGGGTTGAGCATGGTTTGGGTTGGGCCGGTCCTGTACTCAACCCGAGGACCAACCCGCACAATGTTGGTCCTCAATTTTGGGACCGTGGATCGACCGGTCGAGCTTGGGACCGAGGATTGGACCGACCCTATTGGTCCGGTTCGGTCCCAGGGTTAACCTAGGATCCTATTGGTGGCAAGCGGCGAGGTGGGTGGTGAGCGAGGGCGATGGAGGAGAGAGGCTGATGAAGAGCGACGAGGCGGGCGGCAAGCGAGGCCGACGAAGGAGCGACGTCAACTGGGAGTTCCTCAAATAAGGGCTTATTTTATGCAGAGGAAAGGGAAAGCTGTCGATGGATGCACGATTTAGCCTTCCATTGTAGCAAAAGGCAGAAGCAACGCATAAGAGAAGTACGGGTTGGGCCTTAGTTGCTCCCGGGCCATGGGCTTGGTAAGAAGAAAGGCTTTTCTGCCTTTTACTCTTGGTCTTGGGCTTCGCGGGAATAAGACGGCTGAAGTTGGCTTCTCTCATGAGCTTGAGAAAAAAAATGGCAAATTTATTATATGGTCCAAAATCTCAGGACTGAAAACTAACATGTACAGTACCGGATTAGAGATTTCGGGACTGAGGACCGACCCATTCATTTCAACCCGATCAGGACTAATCAGGTTGGGCTGGTCCAGGGTCTACCCTGGACTATTGCTCACCCCTAAGGATGGCCCTTACCTTGGCTAATGAGGGTAGCCCTTCGCCAAATTGGGCCGGCCTTACTTGGGCTGGCGATGGCAACACTTTGCCAAATTAGGAGAGGGTAGGCCTCGCTAGACCAGTGAGGGTGACCTTGCTTGAGTCGGTAAGGGTAGCCTTTTGCCAAATCGAGCAAAGACTGCTCTCCTGCAATCTGGCAATGACGGCTCTCACTAGCTTAGGTCCAATTGTCCCTCACCCAAGGCCGGCAAAGGTAGCCTTCCCTTGAGGTTGGCAGATGGAAAATGAAAAAAAAAAGTAAAGAAGGATTAAGAGAAAAAAAAACAAAAAAGGGAAAAACAAAAAAAATTAAAACATATTCTAAAAATTTTGTCTACACTGGCGTTGATCGTGACACATAAAATAACTGGCATCCACACTAATAATTTATCACAGAAATGGATCATATAGACTCAATTTATATAATTAAATGATTTATAATTACATTAACAAAACTGTAATAAATTTTGGACTTTTTGAATAATTTCCTCCAACACAATGCATTTAGTTTGTTTTCAGATAATATGCATGTGATTTTTTTCTTGATTAATCGTAATGAATACACGCGTAAATAACCTCATTTATATGCTTATGAAAAGGAGACTCACATGGTGACAAGTCTAGTATCTCGTATAATTATGATTAAATGAATAAATGATATAGTGATTCAATCATGGGTTTGTCACGTCGACTAGTCTCTAAAATTACTAATGACAAGTCAACTGTGACTTTAATTATGTACATTCATATATGTGAAAACATTCATAATTACTTAAATAAAGCAAGTCATAATAAACAAGGTTCCGTTTGTTTCATACAAAATGTTATGTCAAGAAATATCATTTTCCGACGTTTGGACCGCTTAGGAAAGTGATTAATTGGAAAATACTTTAATAGTCAACAAAAAAACCTATATTTTAATTTTATGTAAATGAATTCTTCTTTTAAAAATTAGAAATCATCACCCAAAATATGTACAAATATCGTCACTTGAGCCAAAGATCTTGGGGCTTAGGTAAGGGAATTCTAACACCCATGCTCAAGTCTTCGATGGCCAAATTGGGGTCCTAAAGGTTGAGTTTGAGTTCACAAAAGCCAAGGCTAAGTCTTTGAAGTTCGGGAATGGAACACCGATGCCCATCCCTGGGGTCTTTGTGGCCATGTCTGAGTATCTTGCTCTTGCACCTAAATCCCAAAGGTTAACCTTAGTTTACAATAGTTGCAACCACATCTTGAGGAGGGGCGAAAAATCCCGGCACCAAACCCATGTATTTAGTTCCATAAAGGCATGGCTCGAGTCTCTCAAGGTCGAGTTCAATCCTCGTGCCCATGCTTGGGTCCCCAACAATCATGTTAAGTTAGTCAACTCCCACTCCCAAATCGCTAGTGCCTAGGCTGAGTCTCTTAAGGTCTAGCCTGATTTCTAGCGTGGATGTGCTTGAGTCCATAAGGGTTGCTCCCAAGACTCCTGCAGCCAACTCCAGGACCATTGTGCCTATGTCCTTTATCTAGTAGTCATGGTCATATACTTGGCTTCTACACCAAAGTCACTAAAGCTTGGGCTCGGGAATTAACCCCAATTTTTTAGTGGCTAAGCTAGGTCACTCTTGCCCAAGTCCACCCTAGCTCAAGTACCCTAAGGCGTAAGATAATAATTTTTTTTGAGACCTAAGCACCGATCTTGGGTTCCATAAGATAAGAAAGATTAAATTGTTTACATTATACGAACGTCTTTATGTTATGAAAATTTAACTTGATACGGTTTTACTTAAATTTTGATATTATAGCATGTATATCCCTCGCATCACATAAGTAACCCTGTAACTTTTGGAAGATAAAAGTGAGTTTTTTTCTCTAATCGATGGAAGAGTCTTTTCGGTTTATTTTTACATTATAGTTAGATATGTAGAAATTTTTTTTTCTGAAAAAAGTCATTGCTTAAAAAAATATTTTCAAGGAATATCAATCTTTTTTTTTTTTCGAACCGAACGAATTCTGATGATGGATTCCATTAACATAAGAATACATATCTGAACATTCTTAAGTGGATTAAGAATGTCCATGCCCATCTCCTCGGCACATTAATTATCATTTCTCTCCTCTTTTCATCGTTAAAGATATGTACGAGCGGCAAATAGGCAAAAGCTTCAGCAAAGGAGCGCATGATGGACAGGCAGGGGTAGTTCCGTCATTTTACGTTGCCCCGCGGCACCAGTCAACCAGTCAACCCACCAACAGCTCCGGGTGTGAAAACCGCTAGTGGTAATTTGGGCAAACGCCGCGACAACAGCTGTTTGTTGAGCGGGGTTGCATTATTGGAAGACAACCTCTGCTCTGACGTGGCCCCCTTCCATTCGTCCGTTTCTGGTCTTCGGGATTGACAGCAACACCACTCTCTCTCTCTTCTCTCTTCTCTCTCTCTCTCCTCGCTCCGTGCTTTTCTCTCGAAAAAGAAACACACTCTTTCCACTGAATTCCCTTCTCTCTCTCTCTCTCTCTCTCTCTCTCTCTCTCTCATTCCGAGTTCGCAGCTCAGCAATGCCTGATCTCATTGGCTGAGGCTTCTTTCTTTCTCGTTTCGATTTTCTTGTTCTTGGGTCTGGCGTTGCTCGGAGGATCGCCGGGAGGGAGTGTGCTTTGATCAGCAGCGAAGATGATGGAGGCAATGGAGAGTTCGATCCACGGCGGGTTCTCGCAGCTGCAGAGCTACGGCGACAGCAGCGAGGAGGAGCTCTCCGTGCTACCGCGTCACACCAAGGTCGTAGTCACCGGGAACAACCGCACCAAGTCCGTCCTCGTCGGCCTCCAGGGCGTGGTGAAGAAGGCCGTCGGCCTTGGTGGTTGGCATTGGCTGGTGATTCTCTCTGCTTTGCTATGGCTATTTCTTTTCCTTACTTTTTTCTTTTTGGGGAAATGCGGATTGATCGGGATCGAGGTTGATTAGTACAATGTGCGGCGTGTCTCGCATTTGAGCGATCTTGAATTTAGGTTTTCCTTCGTACTACGTCGGCGAATTCTAGTTGATCGGTGTGTTGCATTGATGTGTCGGGGTTCGAGGATGTGCGTTGACTTGATTTGAAGTTTGGAACAGATTTGGGGGACATGATCATGAATGGCACATGCCGGTCTGCGTCAATGCCTGCACATTGGTCATCGATGAACTTCCGTATTACTATTCCATCGTCCGATTTCGGATGGGAGTTCTCAGTATTGAGTGTTCATTACTCTTCTGGCCAAAAGAAAAAGAAAAAGGAAAAAAAGGGGGTGTCCATTATTATTATAAGTGAGAATTTGGCATGGGAATATCTGGGTGTAATCTCATTTGGGATTATTTACTTTGGATCGTGAATGAGCTTTTTCGATTCATTTGGTTATGGGGAATTCTGGAATTTATTAATCTAAACGTTTAATCTTCTTCTTCTTCTTCTTCTTCTTTCTAAAATGGTATTGCCATAGATTGCTTAATGCTAAGTTTTCTTTGGTTTAGTTTGCGTAGCGTTGGGAATGAAGTAAGATATTTGATCTTTCTAATTGTACTCTCTGAAAGTGCTCCGGAGAAAATGATCAAGCCTCTTATCTTGATCTTCCTTTGCCTATTGTTTTCTTAAGGGAGAAGATCTGCGGACCTCGCTTTTTAATTCTGGTGGCAAAAGAAATAATTAAGGAGTCTGAATTTAGGAAAGTTTCAAAAGTGTGGGCCTTCCTTGGTTTTCGAATAACTAAATTAATGCTTTGAAGAGATAATGACGCTTCCTCTAATGTCGTTCTACAACGTGTCTTTTCATATATTAGATTTCTCAGCCAATAGAGTAGCTTAGAGTTCCTCTTACGTGCTTGATCAATTCCAGGTTTTAACAAATGGCATAGAAGTGAAGCTACAGAGGAATGCCCTCAGCGTGATCGAAGCTCCTACTGGTAATGAGGAAGATGATGACCTGGATTATGAGAATGGGCATTGGAATGCATCGGATATGAGTGAGTTCCTGAATTAGTCTATTTCATGACCCGTGCTTCCTTTTTTCACTTCGGCACTTTTTTTGTTGTGCCATTGGGGATTCCTGAAATGAACCAATGGGTTACAGGATTTTCTTGAGTCTTTCTTATAGCTGGAACTTGTCAAATCCAAGAAAAGAATCAGTGATTACCTTTATTGGTACTGTTGAAGTCTTCTTCTTTCCATAAAAATAAAATGCATAATCTGCTGCTTCAAGGAAGATCCCCCCCAAAGCAGTTTGAATTAGAACCGAACGTGTCCAATACTCCGATTGGCTGCGACATTAGCAGTTTAGCTAAGAAATTGTTTAATTGGAGCACCAGATGTTGATTGTGTCGATTTTGGTTATCTTAATTTGGTCCTGTTCAATTAGAAACATGATGTATGACTATTATTATTATTATTGTTTTTTTTTTTTGGGGTGGGGGTTGAAAGATTAGTTTTTCATATGGGAAGGTCGAGAACATAGGATCCATTTTGCCTTTCACCTTTCATCTTTTGCTTTCACTATTGCTGAAAGCTACCTTATTTCACTTTATTTTTTGATATGCCCCACAACCCTTTATGACTGTGCTTGTGCTGCTCTTGTTCTAGCATCCGATGACACTCAAAAGTCCCACAGATCAAGGCATCGAGTGCACAAATCATCTGGATCATACCACAGGACCATGAGCAGGACTCATTCTTGTGATTCACAATCTAAGGGATCAATTTCTACCCGTGGGTCCACGGTACAATCTTCAATGCTCTCATTTACACCACCGTCTCTTGTTTGTATCCTCCAGCCTTTCAAAGCAATTACTTTATATTGCATTTGGTATTCTCCACTAGTCGTTTTTTAATGATTATGTCTTTTTCCTATTCCTCTCACCCACTGTCCAGAAAGTTGACCTCAGCAAATTGGAGATGGCTGCTTTATGGAGATATTGGCGCCACTTCAATCTCGTGAGACTTTTCTATTCTTTTCTTGTTCCTTTGTTTGGTGGGATTTTTCTTCTTCTTTTTCTATTTTGCGTGGAAAAGTGCGTAATTGTTTGACTTTCACTGTCTCGCTAACTAACATGTCGTCCTCCTTTTCCAGGTGGATGCTGTACCCAACCCATCAAGAGAGCAACTCATTGATGTTGTTCAAAGACATTTTATGTCTCAGGTATACTTACTCATTCATGCGTTGGACTGTATATGTAATTGCAGCATGACCCTAAGCTCTATGTGCCGAAGGCTATTTGGAAATAACTGCCCACTGCTGTCGCAAAAACGGACTAAATGAATGGATTAAATAGATCACTATAAATCTCCAGAGCCTTCAGTCGCTAGTTCCCTGGTCTTGGAAAAACTCCACTTTAATGATGCCAAATTTTCCCTCCAAATTATCAATTCTTTCTTGTGTCTTTTCCATGGTGTGCAGGAAATGGACGAGCTGCAGGTTATTGTGGGGTTCGTTCAGGCTGCAAAGAAACTGAAGACTGTGTGCAAGTGACTGGGAGAGGATTGCAAGATCCTAGTCTAACGAATTCACGCTAACTGAGAGCTATTTAAAGGACTCCCTCTTCCCTTTGTGTAGCAAATTGTGTAATATATATGTGTCGGTCTGGGGACTGTCTCTCCCTGCCTTGCTTAGTTGTGGACCATATCTAAGTTACCAGAGGGTACTTTTTGGTAGTATAGAGACCGTGGTGTAGATATATGGTGAACAATAACTAGACAACTAAGAATTTTATGTCTGCGTCCGGCTAGAAGAACGATTGCTGACGAGGGAAGTGGCTGTATCTTTGGCATTGTATATATGCGACCTGTATTTTGTCTAATTCTCTTGATTTCTACTGGCTAATCAGGCGTCTTCCAATATACTTCTTCGAATGCTAAATTTCTTCAGTGGCCACTGCGGTGAGTACATCGATCAACATTGTCTGGCTGTAGAACTGCAAACTCTGCTCTAAGTAGGCAATGAGCCTGTGATGATGAGGCAACTTATAATTGGGGTGGCTCCCGTCGTAACTCAGCCGAATTCATAGGCTCATCGCTGCACGCATGATGTTCCTGGGGCGATTGTTGATGGCTAACGTGACTGGTTTGATTTCTGAGGGAGGAAGAACAGCTTTAACGATGGCAGCAGTAACGCGGACTTAGGAAATGTCGAGAAGCATGTCTTCCTAAGTGCAAGACGGGTCGTACATGTCTCGTGTCAGGACAAACGGGATGTTCTGTATTGGAAAGTGATCGGCGGGGTGTCCCGGGTCATCACGCGCCCGTCCGTAAACTTCGTCGATAATACGAGGAGAAAACATTAGACTTTTGTCTCATTTTTTATTGGCCCAAGAAGAGATTGGTCTAGTACAATTGGCGACCCAGCGCGCGTGCATGGTCCTCATAAAATTTCACTTCTTCAGAGACTGCTATCCAAATGGCCAGACGAAAAACCACCGACGTGGTTGGTCGATTGAATAAAGCCTTACTCACAGGTGATTTGGAACCCGTTAAGGTCCATCCACGAGTTCTAATTCCTCAGTCATTCTTCGATCTCAGGAATTCCCAATTCGTGTGTGGTGTTAGGTTCAGCTTGTGAACTTAGGTTCAGTTATGATTCAAACACAGTATTTCGACCATAAGGGATCACTAGCTTTCATCTTCCCTTCTCACACTTTTTAACAAAAAAGGAGGAAGAAAATTAGAGGGTGGACCAAAATGGGGAAGATAAGGATACCCACTCAACAGAAAGTCAAAAGTAATATTCACAGAATAATGGAGTTGCTAGTCAAGCTCTCATAGAGAAAAAGGACGGCCGGTTAGGTGGACTGTGCGCTAGTGCATGTGCTGTGGACTGTGGACCTATGACCTTCTTCATGTGAACCCTAAAATAAGAAATCACAGGATCCAATTCATGAAATTACAGGTCATATTCTCATTAGTCGGTCCATGTGATCTGCTTATTTAAATTCTCATGAATAGTTTACCAGATCACTTGCTCTTTATAATTTCATAGACCAATTTAATTTTACCGAGCATTACTCGAAACTATTACCTAAATTGGGTAATTTATTGCCAATGCTCCAAAGGCAAATGTACTGTGAGCCTAATTAGGTGAAAAGAGTCGCCTAAGAGAATCATCGGTCACCCATTGTCATGAAGACCCCTTTGGCCTCGACTCATCTCCTACTCTTCCTAAGTTTTTTCATGCTCCTTAGATCGCAACCCCTTTGCCCCGACCATTCTCTGTGCCGCCCCCTCTGCCGCCAGCATTGTCGCTGCCGCATTCTCTCAACTCCTCCATCACCGTCCGAGTCTAAGCCGCCTCCGCAATTTCATGCACGCGTAATGCTGCTGCCCCCCTGCATGGATCTACTTCTACTCTCTGCCGCCGCCGCCGCCACATTCCCACCTCGCTCGTAGCTCACGGCATTCAGCTGTCTGCAGCATGCAAGCATAGCATTTGGCTCCATTATTTGTTTGAAGGGTTAAGTGTTTTCTTTTTTCTCGAAGCGTGCATTATCTAAACGAAACACGAGCTTGGCTTGTGAGCATGATAAAGAGAAGTTGAATTTGCTCTGGCCTCTATGACCAAAATCGTTTTGATGGTGCTCTCAGACAATGTAAAATGGCAATGCTTCTATATTATGGACGTCAATCTCCTCTCTCTCTCTCTCTCTCTCTCTCTCTCTCTCTCTATAAGCTCAAGCGAGAACGTTCAACAATGATCGGGCGCGTTCTCCTTGTCGTTGCCTTGGGCTAATAGGTCCGTTAATGGGCTTCTAAGGATAAAAGGCCCGCATGTATTCTGGGCCTCGATCTAGTTTGGTAACACAGTGGGGCCCATATCATGTAATGGGCCGGGTCTGGACTTTACGTACGGCTCACTTTAACAAAGTATTGATCTTGCATCTATTCCTCACCGCCGCTTCCAAAAATGCACGACCATTTCAACCCTTCGCCACTACTACTGCATTCCACCACCATTCCGATCAATCTGCATATGAAAATGCAATGTCAAGATGAATTAATCAACAAGATGAGTCGACTTCAATTAGATAAAAAAAAAATAGAACGTCTTATGTCATCTTCTTTTGTTACTGCTATACGGATTCTTTTCAAGAAGGCAAACGGTAGATGAATAATTCACTATTCTTTCAATAATCAAAGACATATGTTCATATTTCGGGCAAAGAAAGTGAGAGAAGGATGGACTTGGTTTATCACACCGACATGAGTTTTTAGTTGGAGTTAGATAGTTAAATTGCACTCCAATATTGTAGTAACACGTAAATAAGAGAAAATGGGGAAACCAAAAGTGAGTCGTGAGACTCTAATTTATGGATGAATATTTTGCAGAATCAAACAAGATATCTTTAATTTATGGTCAGACCAATTGATTGAGAATTACGTAACATAAAATCATAATAATCTATTCATAAAGCCTAAACAAAGTTCCCGGCGATCTCAATGACCAAAATCTTGTACGACTGTCAACCACTCCCCTCGTCGCGTGCTTTCCATTTTCGACCTCTTATAATTGCTAAATTCCAAGACGCACTTCCCCCTTTTATCATTGCAAAATCGCCGCTAATGTCATGAATTTCGTGATGTCATTCAACCTTTTCTTGGTCAAAGATTCATCGAAGATTCCCCCCAATTGGGAGACTTTATAATTATTATTGCTGTTATCATCATCATCATTATTATCTTGTAGCACTTTTTCGTTTTCCTACTTTGCAATCTGTTCAGGCCACACTGAGAGAAATTTGTTGTCGCAATTGATAGGCTGGAGCCACAAAGTCCAATGTTCAAGTCTTAAAGCCATCGGGAGACATCCCCCTTTCTCGGGTAATTTTCGTAATTTGGTGGCTTTATTGTCAATAAAGTTGGCTAATAGGTGTAAAAAGAAAGGATAGCCTTGCTTTTTAGCTCAGGTAAATAATGATCTCTAAAGTGAATTGACAACGAGGAAAGAAGTGAGTCAATTTTTTTACAGAATTATGATCATAACGTGACACATTTCTCGTTTGGAAAATAAATTAGAAACTTGTTCACGGCATATATCGTTAGCAGTTGAATTCATGCACAATCTTTACATCTCGAAATCCAATTTTTTTTATAGTTATGATTTAATAATATTTTGGGCCAAACTCTCTTGTTAATTAGGTCTTCATTGGGGTCACAGCTAGACGACAAAAATGTAATATGGTCAAAGAAATATACCTTTTGTCTAGTGGACATATTTGGACTACTATAATGTAGCAATTGAAATTTATAACTTTAGCCTCCTCTTTTGCCGCACTTTTCCTTCAACTTGGCATTTGGGTCGCTAGTCTCCAAACATGATTTCCCCTTTATATATCGGATGAAATTGTTTACATGTAACGTAGTTTTCATCTTTAATCTTATGATGTCGAAAATTTTGACAATGAGAGAAAAAAAAAGTCAAAGTTAATTTCATTTTCATATCTTATATTGCTCGATACATATTTGTCTCTATCAACATCCATATGAGCCGTAGAATGGCCTAGCGGGAAAAATAAGCCTAGACTAGATAGCACTAACTCAACCAAATTCTTTGGGCTACTTTTGTGATGGTTACCATACAATTATTGTTCCCTTTGACTAAGAACTCTCGCAGTAATTTTGGCCCAAATCAAGGTGGTCGAGGGACTCCAAACTTCTACTTCCTAGGGCACGTTAGAGGACTAAATAACCGTATCTGAAAATAACTTTAAAAATTATCCAAGAAGTCATAAAGTGGTTATATGACGATTGATTCAGTTCTAACCTTTTTGATTTGGCAAATTTATTTCTAAACATTTTAACGCGCTGTCAATATAGTTTTTCTTAGTTAAAATTGGCTTGCAATGCCTTATTTGTAGCTAGTCATCCTATATGGCAAGACTAGCCATAATAGATGGTTTTTCGTAATTTTTTAAATTTTACTATTAATTAAATTTTCTTAAATTGAGAAAATTTTGAAAAATGAATAATTTTCACTTGAACAAAATAACTGTTGGATGTCATGCGATTGTAACAGGCATAATTAA
This sequence comes from Melaleuca alternifolia, assembly GCA_019926035.1. Taxonomy (NCBI): domain Eukaryota; kingdom Viridiplantae; phylum Streptophyta; class Magnoliopsida; order Myrtales; family Myrtaceae; genus Melaleuca; species Melaleuca alternifolia. The sequence goes on from JAGKPW010000016.1 coordinate 1,971,944, forward strand.
AGAATCACGAATCAAGTGTACCTAAAATAATAGAATAGGGCAGAAATGCTAGCATCAAAGATTTAAAGACTTAGGATTCGACCGAGAACCCAAGCCTTGATTGAGATTCACGCTCTATCGATGTGCCTAATTGTCCCTGTGATCTCCTCGCCATCACTGTCTTTACTATTGTTCCCTCATCGCGGTACCGTCACCAGCCCTTCTTTGGTCATTGTCAAACTTTCCTCACCGGTCATTGTTAGATAAAAGTCAATTTGGGCACTTTTTTACCAAATCCAATTCTAATATTTGATTACCTAGGTTGGATTATTGGACTCTAAGTTGATTTGGTGTGAGATTATAGGCGTTGCCCATATAGAAAATTTTGCATACTTATGATAATTCGATCTTTAAGACCTAAAATTGAATCCCTGATTACCTTGATTTCATATTTTGGATGGGGTAAGTATTTAATTATGTGGGTTTATATTTTGCATACCATTAATTTAAGAAACATTTTTTTTTTAAATTTTCATTGCACATTAGAGTAGATTTAATTTCCCAATTTATAATTTTATATTTAGGAATTACGTAGTAATTAGGAAATGACCCAATTTAGAATATGATTTAATATAAATTATTTCCTAGTTTAAATTAGGTAATCACATATTTTTAGTAGTTTCCTATTTCAAAAAATAATACATAGCATGCATATCATATAGAATTAGTTGCATCATTGCCACATTATATTGTTGCCATTGCCATGTCATTGTTGCCATGTCATGATTTCCTTGTCATCATATCAATGCAATCTAGTGATGACATGTTTGGGCTCATGTGAATTAGATTGCATGTTAAAGTGGATTAATTCATAATTTTTTTCCATCATTTAAATTAGTTCATCCATGTCACATGTCACAAGTTCAATAATTTGCGCATGTTCAATTGAAATTCATACATGTCACGAGTTCAATAATTTACGCATGTTCAATTGGAATTTAAATTCAAGTTGCATCCGCAAGAAGAAAAATCCCCAAAAAGAATTAAATGTTATTGCATTTAGAGATCATGTTTAGGCCATGCATGCAATTCCATTAACATCTTGCAGATCATAGTGAAGCTGTGCTTTCCTAAATAGATTAATTGTCCCATTTTTAGTAATTAATTTTTTAATTTGATTTATTTAGTGTTAAATTCTTGATTGCACACTCGCATGTTCACTGATTACATGTCAGTGATTTAGGAATAAAATTGTCCAAAATTGCCAACAATTTTTTTTTTGAAAATAGAGAGAATATGTACCGAAAGGATATTGAATTTATCTAAACATAATTAAGTCTTCGTATCCATGAATATCTGGTTGTAGAAATAAAATGTTCTCACACATTTTACTTACAATTTTAATCAACTAATTATAAATTAGTGGCAACTTCCAATTGAATTAGTTACATGTTAAATTGATTAAATCAAAACCCTAATATTATGACTGGTTTGAATTTAGGAGAGTTTGCGCTAATTTTTTCACTTAGTAACCCATTAGCTTTCTCTTGGCGATTCACCTCTAGGAAAATCACAACAGTCGTGAATCAAATTCCAAGCGATTGCCATAGTGCTTGCATAGTGGGAAATGAGCCTAATGACCCATTTTGGCGTAGCATATCTAAGTGAGAACACGAAAGAAATTCCAAAATGAATAATTGATGGGGCTATATCTTCTGGTGGCACCGAAAGAGATGGGAATAGAAGTTTGGATGCTCATAGATTAAATCTTTATGCGACATCGTCACTAAAAATGGGATCGCAAAAGATAAAAAGGAAAAGAAGGAAATATACCCTTAATTCTAATGTTGGCATTGCATTGCATCACTTGTAAGCTAAGTATAGTGGAGGGCATAGTTCTTGATGCTCTTCCTACCTCTTCTCTCTTTACAATGGCTGCTTTCTTCCCCACCTGGGAGAGCAAATGTCAAAAGCACGATCTGATCTTGATACTGATCCACCCGATTTCTCTGGGTTTCCACTTGGTATGTAATATGTTCCGAGTTGGATTCACCGGAGGGTGGCGATGGCGTGGCAAATCCTGGGCCGCCTTCTCTTGATATGGCGGGGCCCCACCAACATCAACGCCGTTGCGTCATCAGTGGATGTCGAGTGGAAGAATGTCGGGGAGACACTGGAATCATGCGAAGGCATCGAAACCTTAGACGTTGGTTCTGACGTGGGGACGCTGCCTTGCTGTTGGATCTGAACCGGAAGCTGATTCTCGGTTCCAATGGCGGTTTACCCTTCTGCTTCTTGCTTTTGTCTTTTCGAAATGGTGGCCAAACTACAGAACCAGATCGTGTTCAGATTGACTTCGGTAGTGTAATTTTCCAGAATATTACTCTGAAATATACATATAGCTTTAACTAATTGGAGTGTACCTTTCTTGCATCTCGCATCTTAATAGTTTTAGGGTTTCCATCATAACCATTCTCAGTTGAAATTTAAAAACATAAGGAAAAGTAAGGGGGGTGCAGCTTCTCATTCCCACTTCTATCAGTTGCTTGTGTAGTAAGTATCTTACTAAGCTCTATGTGCGACATTTCAAAAAATTCAACTTGTTAGAAGACCAGAAGATTTAACTATATGTGATGTAATGAACCTTAATTCTTGAAGGAACTTGTTTTCAATTAGATTTTAGTACCAAAATGATATATTTAATGTATTAAATATCACACGTCGCTTGTTTGGAAAATTTTGGGTGCGTTTGTTTCTAGAAAAACTTCACAATAATGAAAAATGCTTCGCATGTTTCCCATTTGCACACTAGGAAATTCGTTTTCGCTCTTTTACGCATGGATGTTTTTAGACAACAAATGATCTTCTGTTGACTAATCTTCTTTAGCAAACGAAACGGGTGAAAGCCTGGAAAGTTAATTCGGGAAATATATTTTTCACTTAAACAAATACACCTTTTTTCGCGTGTGTACATATAATTACCCTTTTCTTATGAGCATAAGCTTTTAAGTTAAACTCCCTAACACGATATCATAGTTAGGTTCCGCCACGCATTTATTTCACATGTGAGGCTCCTGTTTATTTTAACTTGAACTTTTTAATTCTGTCCGTATCCAAATGGTTCGCATTGCCCATACGAGTCCTGTCAATTTTTTGGGACATGGTGGACATTTCTGTTTCAGTGTGTTAGATTTGGATTCCACTAAGCACACGATAATACATGCAGTCCCCACACGCGATATGGCTTAAAAAGCTTCCGAGAATCATGCTTTTCTAGTGGTTATGTATGTGGACGTAAAGGAGGTGGGGGATTCTTCACTCATAAAAAAAAATGGAACTCAAGTGCAGGCAATCGACATTATGTAGTTCGTGTATGAATCATGGTGCAATAAGGAAGCTTATCCATGGCGGGCCCGGATCCGACATGGTTCCCTCCCTTCGCTGTGCGCGTGAGCCGGGATAACTTTGCATGCACTTGCGAGGATTAATCGAGCTACGAGATTCGAACGTCGTGTTTTGTCGATACGAAGATTGAAGGACTTCCCATCTGATAGAAGGAGAGCCATGAGAAGTGAAAGCAGGAGGCTTCTAAAGCACTATCTACCAGTTGCTTGGTCTCATCTCATGGAGCTCGAAGCGAGTAAGGCGATCGATCTATGTGTTTAGACCGAAAGAATCAATGAATCAAACGTGAGGTTCCTTAATTTTATAGGTAGGCTTGCGTGTTTAAGATCTTTATAAGCAAAAAATAGTTAATTTTCCTTTCTGTAAAAGTTTGACGAATTATTCAAATCTGTTTTTTGAAAAGTCATGTAATTTTATATGCGAATCCAATGTCTACACTGGTGCAAGAAGAAATTTTTTGCTATGAAAAAAATTCAAGTACCTGTGAGGCTCATTTGAAAAATAAATCAATAAATAAACGTATAAGTCATCAGAAACGTATGAACATACGATGTAGTACGTAAGAGTGGTGCATCTCATCTTAATATGATAAATTTTTTATGTCGGATAAATTAGAAAGATGAGGTCTGCCGAGATTAATGGACGAACGGAAGGTTAATGACTAAGATTATCCTGGAAAGCGTACTAATTACTTACTAATTGCATTATTTGCTGTCATCCATTTTATCAAATCTCTCTCTCTCTCTCTCTCTCTCTCTCTCTCTCTCTCCATATTAAGTAGCTGGTTCATTTTATTATTGAAAATGAACGAATGTCCACATCAACTTTGGGATATCTGTCAACTTTAATTAAATCATAAAAAAGTCGTGACAAATAATTTATAAAGTATATGACTATACATATCAGGATTGATGGCATTATAACTGACATTCTCTGCCCAATTGCCTGGCGTTTTCGAGTCAATGTCAGCCAATACAGCATGCATCAGATGCTCAATGTACATTAACGGAGCATTAGTGGATTTTTTTTAGCTTCATTTCTTAATAATTTCTTGAAAAATGACACGAATGATCATTGAATTTTGACCCAACATATGATGTGGTCTTTAAACTTTTAAATTGTTCAATGTGACATCTAAATATTTGGTACATGTTCGGTTTGGTCCATGAACTATATGAAAATATTCAATATTATCCTTCCATTAATTCAATTTGAGAGACGATATTGAATATTTTTATATAATCTAAGAACTAACTTGACATATATCAAAAGTTTAGGGATTGCATTGAATAAACTAAAAATATAGGGATTACACTACTCATTAGGGTAAAGTTTGGAGACAATATTGAACAATTAAATTAATTTAGAGATCACATTGCATATTAGTCAAAGTTCGGAGTTTTGTGTCATTATTTCTAATTTATTAGGTTCTCTCCACAACGGCAATTAAATATAGGTGAAGAGCTCGTAACTTAATGGCGAAGTTCTTCAAGCCTGGAAAGACCAGGCTGTACATTCTAATCAACGGGCTGATAAAGAAGTTTTGGAAGATTAATGTTGATTTAATCCTTAATTATGGAGAACTCCCTTTACTGTCAATGGATGATTAGGTCAACCACCATCGCCAATAACCAGCAAGTTGCTTAATTAACAATGTCTAGTAGCCCCCTTTAACTCTAAAGTAATACCATCATCATCAGTCTTTCACCACGCATTATTCTACTCCCAAGTGACGGTAGATATAAAGGTATTCAAAAATACCATCGCTATTTCATATTAGGGAATCCATTTTTCTAACATTAAGAATGTATAATTTCTATGAGTAGTAGATGATTTTCCCTTTGGTTGGTCATATTTAGCGAATCAAATGCGCGAAAGTTTAGAAAACTAATTTGGAGAAAAATTCTCATGCTCAAACAAACAAATCCTTTTTTGTGATTTCGTTTCGTAATAGAGACGTGAAACCATACATTAAAAAAGGCTCGTTTTTCAAATTGTGTGATCGTTATAAGGCCCGATCGACCGGTGATATTGGCAAGTCGTGACTTTAATGATTATTTATTACTGTGCCAAAGTGCCACATTTTTTCAAAGACTTAGTGGCTGAGGTGGCTAATATATCTATGTGCATTATTCTTCGATTAGCATTCAGTGGGCTTACGTAGGTTCATATTCGAGAAAGCCAGATCCTTTCTGCACAGTTCCATTAAGAACTTTCTTTTTTCATGAGATAAATCTATTAAGAACATTCACGATGGGATCAACTTCACTTAGAAAGAAAGATTATTTAGGCATTCCCTAAGTATAGTATCATCTCCTTGCGTAGTTCATCCGTGACCAATTATCACTTAGAGCTGTGTTATAACTATAGTAATGACATAGAAACCAAACCTACCAAAAGTATGGAACACAATGGCAACAACCTCAAATTTTGTAGGTGTACAAAAGGGAATGAAGTGGCTGATAACGAACGGCTAGGCTATCTAGGTAACGCATGCTTTCATGTCTTAAAAACTTATCGTAATAACTCAAATGTGCATTCAATGCATTCAATCTTGTCCTTTTTTCCTTGGATATATGTAACTTTGAATTACCTTTTATCCGCAAATATGTCGAACCGCTCTCTGAAAATTTCTTCAGCTCATCATTTGGGGTGATGGGTTCTCAACCTAGAACTGAGAACCCACTTGTGATTGTAGGGAACCGAATCAATCAATTTTGGAACTATCGATATGGGTGGAGGAATTAGCCTACGTTTTGTTTTGTGTAAAAATCAAACTATTGAAGTAAAATACAACTATTGCGCTATTTCACTACTGGACCAAATGGTTATGTTGTTATTTGTCAGTGTTCAAGACCACGATCTGCTTCTCAATTGATGCAAAAGTACCTCGTTTTATTTTCTAAAGAAGGTTTCAAACTAGTTCAAATTGGTTCAACCCGAGGATTGGATTGGTTGAACTGATTTTGAACCAATTCCAGAGTCGAACCGATGGTGTCAGCCTCAAGGAATTGAACCAGTCCTAGGCCGGTTCTTGGTTTATTAAACTAGAAAACGGATCGATCCTCCCTAAAAACAGCCTTGAATTGATTGATCCAGGCTAGTTCAATCTAGTTTTTGGATTCGGAATTGGTGTTATGCCCCTACTCGGTACAGCCCAACTTGTGGCTCCATCACTGATTTTCCCCACCAAAAGAATTATCGATTTGTCCGTTTCTCCAGAACTTCCGTACGTTGATAGTTTTAGTTTTGGCCAACCGTACACCTCAACATCGGATAAGGAGGATTGTGAGGGAGAGAAATATCATATTGCAGATGTTTTCTAATGAATTATTATCAGATGGTCGACCTATTTGGGGAAAAACAGAGAGCAGATCTTCATTGATTTTCGCCGTCATTATACTTGTTCAATAGTGAAACGATGAATTGGTGCATGCCATGGCGAATTTCCACTGACAGAGACCCCCAACTATGGGAAGTTAACGTGAGCCATGATGGACTTTGATTTGCGTTCTTGTCCTCTTCGGCAGATATCTTTACGGATGACGGAAGAAAGAAAAATTGTATAGATAGATACATTATTGCCCGCAGCACATGAAATTGCCGTCTTTATCGAGATATAAAATGAATCGTGCTATTATCTATATTTAATATTTTTAGAGCAACTAAGCATCGGCTGATGTGGCGTTTGGTGTTTGAGAGGAAGCTTTAAAATGAAAAGTATACTCCGTATCGTCTTGTGATAGCATGAAATTTTAATAATCTCAATAGTCTAAGATATGTTATTGGATGAGTAATACCTTTTAATTGACTGCGTGAAGAATTATAAGACTATGTGTAATGCTTGACGTGCAAATATCCGCCTATTGGATTCATTTACTAAGTGATGCGATTGTTTTTTTTTTATTGGGTGCTCAGACGTGATCATTAACTTAAATAACCACTCATTGAGTATATCACTTGGCAAACCAATTTAGTAAATAGCCGGATCTAGCCTTATTGTAAGACTGCTTTTGATGTTCAAGAAATTATTTGTTGGAAGACATAAAAAGTGTCTATGGTATACAAGCTTACTTATCTTTACTAAGCATCACTGTAGCGGTCTCATGCGCTATTCACCTTTATCCGTGACTACTTGACACACCACTCGTGACTTGAAGATCCAAAATTGACGGTGAAGTCAATGCTCTCACACCATGGTTGGCTCCATCACACTTTCGGAGGTCCATAATCTATCAACTCAAAGCTAGACAATGCGCGCGTATCAACCCGCATTTATAGCCATTGCCCCGCCCAGGATCAAATAGAGCAAATTATTAATCTCGCGGGCTATAAAGGTTTATTCGGCCCGAGCCCAATTGGGCAGGGCCCTCTTCGTCCAGGCACTGTCCAAAGATGTCTTTGAGTACTTCGTTCCGTGTCGAACTTGCGCTAACTCAATGGCTATCATGTATATGATTAGGTCTAGCACGCACTAACCACTTTCATAAGTGAGATCGATCTCATGATTGTACCCTCCATCGATGGCGAGGACTCTCCCTCATTCAAGAAGCTCGATGGAAAGCTCACGACCACAAATCGCACCCCGTAGACTTCAAACAAGGCCCCATTCGCGAGGCTCCCTCCGACAAACATACTGCAGATCTTTTCGAAGTTACTGGCCGGGACCCTGCGCGCCACTAGATAGCCCAACACTCCATTCGTGGAATCCTGTCTGGTCCAAAATCTGCACGGCACGGACGCAACCGCCCCGATCCGACCACAAGTGCGCGAGACGGCTGTGGTGATTCCGATGCGGACCTCCACATGTTTTGCTGCTTTCTCTCTCTCTCTCTCTCTCTTCTTTATTTATTATGTGTGATTTTTATGAGTGGGGTTTCCTTGCACAAGTATGCTCGCACGTGAGAAAATGGGGGGAGTAGACATCCCACCACGCCCCAAAACCCACCGAAGAGCCTCCGGAATCTCCCTCTCTAAGTTACAATCCCCAGTGGAATCCACCCACCAATCCAAATTGATTCCTCACTCCAAATTGATGGGGGGGGATTCCTGCTTTAAATGTCCTGCGTTGCGTCTTGCAAGCAGGAATCTTTGGCCGAAACTTCCTATACTCGGATCGATTCTTAGCAATCGCGGGCGTCATGGTCCTTTTCCCAGGATTTATTTCCGGGGCCTCTTGTTCGAATGACGTCCACGTAGATTCGATGAGACGAGAGTCGTCGAAAATCGGGCAGTCGGGTCAAAAAATTGAATCGTTCGAGCCAATTACGAACAATTTGTATGCGACGATACTGCTGTATTGCCAAGTCATTTGGATTGAAAATGTTCAATCTTTTTCATTCACGCAATCCGACAATGCAATGTCTAAATGACATTGAAAGGAAATGGTAGGTCCTTTGCTTACGTCGAAATTCCTAGCTTCCTCAAGGAGGCAGCTAGCTGGGAATCAGAACCCACTTTGATTTAACAATCCCAAAATCCAACCTCATGATTATCCATTCTCATCATTTTGGCTGGAAGAAAATATTTAATTTGACGGGTCCTTTAACTCGATGTATATAATCAAGTGCTTTAGTCATTAACATTATCAGTACATGTTTACGCAATACGTTCGTGATACGGTCTTATAATATGAAAAACGAGAAATGCGATGGAAAGAAAGTATAATTGAATTCAAATATCATGGTCGGAGATCCACCAAATCCCTCCTCTCCCATTCTCAATTTCCGTGACGCATCAATTAACCCCTCCCTTCCTTTTCTTATGTCTGTGTGCGCAAAAAGGCTGTTGTTAATCCGCTTGGATCACTTTCAGCTCTCAGTTCCATCATACTGGGTGACATCGGCTTCTGATGATGGTGGTGGAAGCTGATTCCTACGCAACATAAATCGATAAATCTTAGTTTATCCGATCGAAAAGAACTATCCACGTTAATCTTCAGCCTACGACGACCTACACCCGAATGGCTTTGGGCATTGTTAAAAGGAGAAAAAAAAAATGGTCCCCTTAGTAAAGAGGGTTCTTGATCATTCCATCGCACGTATTCTGAGATCTCGACACGAGGTGCGGATATCGTTGGGTCGATCCGTCCATGAACCTAACAATTATTCAGAATTCATGGTTATGGGAAGATCGTTTCCGGACTAAAAATATAGAGTTGGTTTTTTATTCTTAGAATTGAGAATCGGTCGGTTCCAGAGTCGACCAGGAAATTGGGCATAACCTTTGAGTGACATAATGATTATTTTAGGAAAATGCACCGCGAACAATTTACAGTACAAACCCACCCATGGGTAGCCTAGCTGGTTAGGACGAACTTGGACTTCGTTGAGGCATTGGGTTCGATTCCCCAGGAAAGCGCTTGTGATTTAAGTAGGGGGTCATGGCGGTGGGTTGCTGTGCTAATCTCCCCCGAGGAATAGTCGAGGTGCGCGCAAGCTGACCCGGACACCTTGGTTACAAAAAAAAAAACACAATTTATAGAACAATATGATGATTAAGGCGTCGATGGATCTTATAACCTTTTCAAATGGCATAGATTCTCAAGGAAATCGGCTTATCTTATAAAATCAAGAACCGAGAAGGTCAAGGTTGATTTCCAATCTTTTGTCCAAGAACCTATCTTATCCACATGCACACTTGCCCAGGGCAGGATCTTGTAAGGCCCCTTCGATTCGATTTTTTGAGTAGGACCAGTCCGATTGGTCATTCATCCCCACTCACGATTGATTATGTGTATGATTGTTTCAAAGAGGAGACAATGAGCTGAGGTACTTCGTTGGGCTACGGTTGGATGGGTTGTATCGTAAATTGAATAAGAAAGATCATACAAAGGAAAAAAAAAGATGACGTAAAAGTTTGCTCAGATTAGTCCAAAATAGAATTACGCCCCGTAAAATATTTTCACTATGATTTAGTGGCCGCACAATACAAAATTATATGACTTATAAATGGGCCTAAAATCTAAGCCCATCTTAAACCCTTTGATCCCACAACAACCGGATCCACTTAAACATAAATCTAAATCGCGTGGCCTTCTAGTTGCGTATAGCGTGGGAGTGGAAGACATCGGGTTGTAATCTGCTATAGAGTAGTCTTATTCTTTTCATTTGCGGCACTTAAGGTTGCTGATACTTACAATTCATCACTTAATTTTCCAATGCCAAACCAAAGGGGAAATCTCAATACCTTCAGTAAACTTTTGAACAGCACGACGGTAGGATTCTTACCGTCAGGCATGTTCTTGTTGATCAAATTAAAACCTCTTCTTTTGATAGATAAAGTGGTTTTTCAATACTTGAATCAATGTGTGGGATGCATGCTGGCTCGTTTGACAATAACTAAGTAATTCGATCTGTGAACACAATTGCTACCAATCTTTTAGTGCCGAAAATAGAAAGATATGACTCCCTGATAATAGCTGGAAAATTTAGAAGGACTAGTGTAATCTGTGATTTTGCTAATAATGTAATTTATGGATGGTGTTGGTAGGTTTTCCATCGAATGATTTAAGCAACCCAACCTCCATGGTTTTTGCGGTTGATGGAGGATGTTAAGGGATTTTCAGTTTGGGAATTGGAGCTCACCAGGTCGAACCCACAAGTTATGTGCAAATTGCGCCGTGTAAGGTCCCACCTGTATGTCTTGGGCGTAAACTTAACCAATTCACGATACTTGTAAAGTGTTCCACGAGCATCCACGCAGTCAAATATCCATGCCCGAAACCATTTAAGTGAATTTCTTAACTAAATGAATCCTTTTAAGCCAAGACAAACGATACTGACAAATGAGGCTAATCCTATTAAATGTGGAATGCTTTAATTCCATTGCATTATTTTCTTTTTGTTTGATTTTCAGTCCCAAATTTGCACAAGTGCGATGTATGCAGTGATTTAATCTTCCCTAGAGTTAATTTATCACTTGAGGAAAGTAAATAGAGAGCATGCCCCTAACTTTGGTGAATAGAGAACATTGAGTTAATTACTGTGATAGGCCCATAAAACGCACAAACATTCCTCCTTTTTCCTTTATGGATGTTTCTTTTACAATACATGGGACTGACACATCAGCCGCTTGTTTACATTTAGAACACCAAATGAATGACTTTTGTTTTTTGTTGGTCAATTGTTTTATGTCTCGAAAGGAGTATCATTCGCATTCTTTAAGTTTCGTCTATTACGCGAAACATGAATTATTTAAATTAAATTTTGTTAAAATCGATCGCTTATATCGCTTAAATTAATCGATTAATTTGTGATGTTGTCACTATCGATGATAATATTTATTTAAAAATTAATTTTTATCTTCTATTCATTTCTTAATTGATATAAATGATTACTTTTTGAAATTAATTTGATATAAATGATTACTTTTAGAAATTAATTTTCAATTTTTTTTTGGTGACTTTTCAGGGTCAAGAAGAAAAAGAAGGGTACTCTGTGCTTCCAATTGCTGACTCTTTTGACTTACTTGGATTTAACTTGTCCGTTCCCAAGTTTAGTAGAGCAAAGAGAGAAGCAACGCAATAAATCATGGAAGAAAGGACCGCGGCTCGCGTAGTTGCCATTCTGAAACTATGCAAGAAATATCATTGCATTCGTTCATTTTTCCCCCCTATAAATACTCTTTTAAAAAGTAAACGGTTCCAGATTCTTTACGGCTTCCATCTAAAACCTGAAAGTATCCATAAGAGCACATTCATTGTTTTTTGAACCTAGAATCTATCCTATCATAGGTTTCAGAGTCTTAAGGTTCTAGAGTCTAATATGTTCAATTTGCAATTTTAATTGAATGATTGTAATGAATTATCGTCTCTAATGACTATCATTTGTTGTTCTGACCATAATTCGTAGTTAGACACATATCTATAACATTGATAAAGAAAAAATTTAGTCATGAATATAATTACTAATGGAAACTCAAGCTAATAATTGTAAATTATCACTCATTATTAAATACCATAGAATGCCGCACCATTGCACGAAATTGCATATCAAGAAAAATATAAAGACTTGTTATATATATATATATATATATATATATTAAGTTCCGAGTTTAAGAATCTAGGACCTATCATATGTACCTTGAAACCTTGAATTGGACCAATTCCCATCGATTGGATTCTCAAGCTGTTGATTGTACCTCGAAATCATGTTCATTCCTAGAAACGATTCTCATGCACATTTTCAATAATAAAACGAAGCAATTCAAAATGTCTCCTTTCAATTGTCAGCTACCAAAGACTCCCAAAAATATCTTAAGTAGATACCTTACTCATATGATGTAGACATTCTTGAATCCAATTACATTTGGGACGACCACTCTGGCGTCGGACTCTATTTCGAGCATATCAGATGTGTTTACTTGGAATAGCTTTAAATGTATTGGGATTGTGCTGCGTTGTGCCTCTGTGTTATGAAGTGACAAATCGTAACTTTTTAAAGCTGTAAAACCTAGAGGAGGTCACAAAGTGAGGTGAGTATGATCTCAAAGTATTTTTGGGTCCGGATCGAACTAAAACCAGTCCCAACCTAGCCCAAAATCTTTTTAAAATATCAATAGTGTATAAGTTATTATATTTCCGATCTCCAAAATCACTTTTTGTTATATGTTTATGCTTTTTATCTTATTTAAGACTCTTGAGCATAAGTAATGTGTATTTTGTAATTTATTTTTTCATACTTTTATTGAGATTTTTAAAATTCTATTCAAGTCGATCTGAACTTTCAGGTTGTTGGGTCATTTTTTCGCTTGCCCATAGTAGAACCTCCCGAAAATGAGGTGAGACAGGCTCCTAAGAATTGCTATAAGCTACTTCAACCGCGAGAATTAATAAGCACATTGCAAAAGCCGCAACGTTTCTAGTGCCGCTACAAACCTAAATATGAATCATATGAGTTTGGATTTTGTTACCACTTTGGTCCTCACCTTCTCTTCTCAACACACCACAAGAGAATCTATAGTTAATGAACAGTGACCAAAAAAGAATCTCTTGTGAATTGCCCCGCAATAAACCCAGAGAATCCCCTCAATTTTTGAAGATTCTGTACGCACCCTTAATGCCAATTCTTTTTTTATTCATTCATTCTATTAATTAATTTATTATTTACGAATTCTCCTCTACCTCTGGACCTATAAATATCGAGCCCCACTTCCCCAACCTTTCCGCAAGACTTAAATCCCTCCGACGTTCCCAAACCGCCGGACGCCTCTCTCTTTCTCTCCCTCTTTTTCCCTGCAATGGCGCTTCGGAGAACTCTGGCGAAGCGACTCTACGATTGTCACAGATCGCCGCCGCTGCCGGCTACCCTCGCCTCACTCCAAGCCATTACTCCCCCTCCGACGGCTGCCACCGCCTCCTTCCACCGCGACTACGTCGCTTCGCCGGAGAACACCGAGAAGGGCTTCTTCTGGCGGCGCTTCCTCCAAAGGCGCGCGATCAACCATGCCGCTGGGGTAAGGATACCGGAGTTCCTCTCCCTCCCGGTGGGGGACAAGCTCCGCGAGAAGCTCCGGAGCCTCAACGGCCTCGGCGGAGGGGAGCGCCTCCGGCTCGGCGAGCTCTCGCCGCCGGTCTCCGGGGATCCGCTCGCCGGAGTATCGGTGGGGGACGCGAGGAAGCTGCTGAGGCTGGCGCGGGCGGAGACGATCAAGGCGAAGCTGAGGGAGATCGACGCGAGCTCGATTTCGTACGACGAGCTCGTGGGGATCTGTGAACAGGCGTGCGGAGGAGGGTGCAGGGAAGAAGGTGCCGAGTTCGCGAAGGCGCTGGATGAGTCCGGAAGCGTCATCGTTCTCGGCAACGTCGTGTTTCTCAGGCCTGAGCAGGTACATCATTTCCCTTGTGACTCCATATATCAATCAATCAATCAATCATAGACAAATTGAAAACATCACTAAACAACGAAGAAATCAAATGAGCGTTCCTATTCAAAACACTCGTGATTATCGACGAAGCCGGTGCTGACATAGCACGACAAGAATGATGAATGTCCCTAAATGTTAAATTGTTGGATATCAATGCTTGATGAAGACGACTACCATCCATGGCAAAACGGTATCGAGAGATAAATGCAAGTGGGATTGTGACTCCTCCCTCATTGCCATCTTGGGCTTATGGAATGAGATCTCCATCAATGGCAATTTGGGCAGCAAAGATAATGACCTTTCTTAAGTATCTTTCTGAATTTGGATACTTAAGACCCAGGACGTGGCAAATCGACACTGTCATAATCCTATCGCCGCCTTAATTGGCTTAACTCGAATGGAAATCGTCCTTAATTGGTATATTCATTGATAAAACGAGAGCTATGACTGAGGTTGCCTCCATTCTTGCGTCTAAGCTAATAAGTTGCAATTAAATGACTAATTTGCAGGTGGCTAAGTCGGTGGAGTCCCTGATCTACCAGTCCATAGCCAGGCCCAATGACCCAAGAAGAAGAGAGCTGGAGCAGATGGAGAAGCACAAGGCCCTGATCGACCATAAGGCCCGGGCCCTGGTGAAGGGCGAGCTGTACTGTGGGCTGGGCTTCTTGGTGGCCCAAACCCTTGTGCTCATAAGGCTCACGTTTTGGGAGCTGACCTGGGACGTCATGGAGCCCATTTGCTACTTCCTCACCAACCTCAACGTCGCCCTCGCGTACGGCTTCTTCCTCCGGACCTCCCGAGAGCCGTCCTTCGAAGGGTACTTCCAGCGTCGTTTCAAGACCAAGCAGCAACAGCTCATGAGAATCCACAACTTCGATGCCGACCGGTACGGCGAGCTCCGCCGGGCTTTTTACCCGGACGAGTCCCGGTCCTTGCGGGAAAGAGCGGGAGAGAGCTTTGAAAATCTTTCTTTGCGCCCGAATGGAGAGAAGGGAGCTAACCATTTATGATCTAATAAGGTCGCCATGACTGCTAAAGAAGAGAGAGTTAAGGACATGACTACTTAGTTTTTTCGGCCGTCGTGCGTAGGAATGGGTCCATTTTTCTCGGAGTTTATCTGATTGAAGGGTGGAGGGGGACACCGCCGACGAACGTTTTGAATATGGAGTCTACATCATCAGTTTTCACGACTTTTCGAGTGCAACCTGAGCAACTGTCGCGGGGAATACGGCTCCAGTGCGTTTGAGAACTGTTGGACAGAGAACCAATTGATTGGGTCAACTTAGAAGAACAGTACTCTCTCTGCAGCAGACCCTCCTGTATCGCAGAGACGTCGCTCTTCACTTTGTACTCAAAGACACTGTTCGAATAGATGAAGCACGACAGCTTCTACCGCATATTTTTTCCGCTTACTTTCCTTCTTTCTAGCTATCGATCCCCGGCGAAGTTGCTTATACATGCAAGGTTGTCTGAACCTCTTAACCAGTCAATTTTGCAGTAGCATGAACAAGCAAGTACTCCCATCATCGGAAACAGAGTACATGAAAAACACTAAGAAGATTTGCGCGAGTTTATCACTAAAAAGTGGCATTGCCCATTTCATGATGAGGACGACTCTCGTGGTCTCCATTCAAATTGTATCGGCCAAACTTTTAGCTAAGTCAAAACTTTTGAAAAATAATTTCAAGTCTTTATACGGAAGTCGAGGCAATGGTCCATTATTGTAACATTCACCAAATCGATGGTTTAGAAACTCTTCGGTACTGAGGTAAGGCAGCATCGCTCAATAGCAGCTCCCGTGTCCGCGCGGGTGATTTGCCGGTATCTTGAAAATTGTATCGATCACTATGGCCCTTCGTCTTTTGACCCGAGCGATTCTTGCTTGCTCAACGTCAACTGACCGAGCTGTCCAGCATCGAAGAAGATCTGATAAACTAATAGCGGGGAAACGTTCTTGTTTGTGCTCCAAGCGAGGAATAGAAGAGAGTTGGTGGAATCAACTGATCAACATTCTCCTTAACGAATCGTGTTTTTATAGTAATTGGGTTTTGTGAATATATCCAAGTTCGACCATGCCAAAGTCCACTAGCATTTAGCACCAGATTCTTCATTTCTCAAAGTTCATTTGGTTATTACGGGAAAACATAAACAAGAGCAAAATTATCAACAAGGTTCTTAACTTATTACAATTGTGTTAATTCGGTCCTAATTTATTTTTTTTACAATCGAGTTCTATACCTTTTACATTTGTGCCAGTTCAGTCCTCCCAATCAATTTTGACTTTATACTAATGTGGACGTTGGCCATCTTATGTGGCATGATCTATCCATAATCTAGACATTTTTAGTAGAATAACCCTCGTCGACCCTAAGTCCAAGGAGAAAAGAAAAGAAAAATAAAATGAAGGAAATAAGTTACAAAATTTAAAATATCAACACTTGCACTAGTCGTATTATATAAGATTATCGACGTTCAAATCAGCGATTTCATGTCGAAATTAGTCAAATGGTATGAATTTGTACAAATATAAAAAAAATATTAAGGATTCAACAAAATTGATATAATTATAATAGATTTATGATTACCTTAATATATCTCTTCGAAAACAACTTCTTGTAGCCCGACAAGAAAGAATTAAATCAACTCTACACAGGTGAGCTCAACGTGGCCAATACATGGGCTGTGATATGGGGCCGAACTAGGCCACTGTTCTATGAACACGTGCTTCCTTTCGTAGGGCGTAGGCCTGCATCCAGGCCTATTTCTTCCCCCTTGATTGAGCTCAAGGTGTTGACAGATAGAGCCGTGCGGTTGCAGCACATTCTTTGGGGAAATGCCTGCCGATTTCGGAACGACCCAGTTGCATCTCCTCGTGCAGCTTTGCTCTCTGTGTTTCCTTCGCCCTCCGTTTACACGTTGATTCAGTAAAAAAATTAGAAGTAGTTCTGCAAACAAATGCCGGTAAGGAAAAGCCCAAATGGATATTACCTAGAAAAACCAACTCAGCTTTCGTTGGGAAATCACGTTGGATGATACAACCTGGCGAAGAGGTGAGACCAAAACGGTCAAGAAGCTCGCGCTCGGTGAAAAAACATCTTTTGACAGCGCGTCTGCATCTCCATGCTGTAAGTAAGTCTGGTCCGTGGCAATCCGTGTCTGCGATTGATCTTTAGCCGACAAAAGACCTGATCTTCAGCAGAACGAAGTGGAATGATGCACTTGACATCTCGAGAAATAGTAAAGAGGAAAGGGAGGATGAGAAGTGGCTAGAGATCATCGGAGGTTAAAAGACTCACGGGTGGTCGTCAGATGTGCACGTACGCCGGGAGGTTGAGTCAATTGAGTGGGGCTATATTCGTCAGCTGTACCAAGCTTAACTCTATTTAAATATGAGTCATATCACAAAACCCCACATTGAGAAAAATTGATCTAAGTGTCGAGCAATTTACGCATCTTAGTTTGTCCATAACTCATTGACTTAAAACTTTTGAGTGAAGGTAAGTCCAATCGGAGATATCCACGAGTTCAAAAATGGGCTCTCTCTTGGTGATATAGTTGGCGAAGGTATTGAACTTCCCCTACTGCTGATCAGCCACATTTAGGCATTGTGATATAGTAACGGATGGTAGCCTTCATGTATATCTTGATACGGAACGATACCTTATATTAAGAAAGCGTAGGGAGATTTAATTTATGTATCTTAATTGGCTCATAACTCATTGATTTAAGCTTTTGAGTGAACGTTGGTCCAACTTAATACGTCGATAGACTCAAACTTTGGCTTCCTCTTAGGCATCGGACTTCTCTCTTACATGCTCTTAACAAACCCATTGCTAGGCAACTCCACAACCAGGCGAATGTTCCAACCCTGGCGCAGCCATGCTCAAGAGATGATGCTAGATTGAAGAAGAAGAAGAATGTGGATTCGTGACCATTGCCCTGCATTTTCTCTCCCTTTTTCTTCATCTTGGCGATTTCTTTCCATGAATCTTTACTAGATCGAGATCAGATCCTTGAGGATGTACTGTGCTTTAGGGGTTGTGGGGACCCGAAGGGAGCGATCCAATCACCGTGCCCCAAAAATAAATTCATGGTTTTGAGTGGCCGGCGAAATTAATGTACAACATTACTAGCTTTCATTCCTAATCAATGAGCACCTAATCGTAGCTTTTCATTGCGGAATCACGCAATCACGGACCAAGAAATCTGAACTATCTGTTGCCAAAAGAGAGATTCAAAGTTCAAACACAAGAGGCTTTAGAGTTTGGAGGACTCGTCCAACGCTTTGACCATTACGTATTCGTCCGGCCTCCCCTTTTGACACGTAACTCCCCCACCAATCCAACCGACTAATAAAGACTGGATTTCTCCTCGCTGCAATTCGTCGGAAATCACATTAAAAGAATGATAATGGGAACAAGAGAAGCGGCGCTAAAAAATTTACACTTTCCTCGTCAAATCGTCTTGCGACAACGTTACTTTACAGCTTGGCTACGAGCAAAAGAAGAAATGGAAGAAGAAGGGGGAAGAAAAATTGGGACCATTCCCGTTTGTTCTGCGCAAAATCACGATGGAGAAAAGAACAGAGTCCTATGAAACTGACCTAAAACTAATTGGAAGAACCAAGAATCAGAGCAACCAAGGGGCGAAGGCAGTTCCTAGATGCGTCCAAGAATTGGAATCACGATCCCAACAAGCGGGAGACCACGAACCACCACGAACCAATCAACGATCTTTCTCTGGCGCGACCTTCGTCTCCGGACCAGAAGAACCCGCACGCGCCGCCGCCCCCGTCGACCCGTCATCTTGCTCTGCCACCGCACCGACCTTCCGGTACCTCAGCTGCACCTTGACGTAGAACTTCAACACCAGGAATAAGATCGCGCCATTGAACACCGAGTTGAACACCCAGGCTCCGATCCCGTTGCACCCGCCTTTCAGGAAATGCAAGAACAGGACCCCGAAATGGCAAATCAGGGTGTAGCCCAGCAGCAACACCTGGCAGTTCACGACGAACGGGAACCTCGCGCCGGGGAGGCCGATCGCGGTCCAGAACCGGTAGCCGTAGACGACGGCGTAGAGGAGGGTGGTGGAGAGGATGGCGAGGACCTGGAAGGACTGAGAGAACTCGAGCCAGAGGAAGGACATGCAGAGCAGGATGGACTGGTTGAAGAGCTGGAAGAAGGCGAGGCGGCGGCGGCGGAGGACGGTGAGGAAGGTGCGGAGGAGGTGGAGGAAGCGGGAGAGGTAGAAGGCGTAGGACCAGAAGAAGACGCGCCCCGAGGGGCGGGTGCCGAGGGGGAAGCAGAGGAGCCACTGGATGGGGTTGTTGCGGGAGCGCCGCCACAGCCACCGGGTGTCGCGGATCTCGGCGGAGGCGGAGAGGAGCATGCCGGCGAAGACGACGGCGGAGGCTGTGGCGACGACGAGGCTGTGGAGGGCGGGGAGGGGCCCGAGGGGGACTGGGCGGCGCCGGGGGCGGAGGAGGAGGAGGAGTATGAGGTGGAGGGCGGAGGCGGCGGCGACGTAGGCGGCGACGGCGGCCAGGAGGAAGGACCAGGTGGAGCCCCAGAGGTGGTGGCTCCACCGGAAGTTGACGATGGAAGGGTGTTCGGACAGGTAGTACTTCAGGGTCGGCGGCATTGGCAGCTGCGTCCCCATTTTCTCATCGGCGAAGAATCTGAGATTCGAGAGCTCGATTGAATCAGAAGGGCAGATGCAGAGAGAGATGGGTGGGATCTGCAAATGGAATTACAATTGAGAAATCGCTGTAACGTGGATGTGGGATCGAAACAGGGGAAGGTCAGCGAGGTTTATGAAGGAGGGCGACGGAGAGAAATTTTATATACGCGCGGTGGAGATGGTCAAAGTCTGAAGAAGATTCAGCTCCAGTCTGGTCCAACCTTTCTTCTTTCCAAGGCACATTCCACATTTCCATTACCCACTTTTTTTTCCATCTTTTTTCTTTGATTTCTTTTGCCTTTTTTTTCTTTTTGACGCCACAGATTTAAAAAAATTCTCCAAAAAGATAAATAAATAAAAATCACCTGAACATGTGATGGGTATGGAAGTAGATGTATATTCTCGGATGTCCTATATTGTCGTGACTAAGTACATAAACATCGCCGTGACATGAGATGGATCAATTCTAAGTCGCTTGTCGAACGATATGTTGTATAATTGTACCGGTCTATCGAAATCTTAATACGAAAAGTAAATTTGATTAAGAGGAAGCTATTTTATAATTCCATCGAAATTCCTGGAAAGTTAGGACATTTGACTGTGTTATTAATATAAGATCATGTCATCCGACCAATTAATTTTGACTTGCAAAGGATTGAATCGATTGGAAAATGTATCCGTGTAATTTGATGGGAAGATATTAATAGCAATTATGATGTTACTAATTGTGTTGCACAACCTACCTGCTGTATTTGTGATTATATTTGATAAAAATGTTATGATATATCATATTACATTTTTGACAATTCATTTTGGTAATTTATTAAATTATAAGCCATTCCACTTTTAGAGTGCTCACCAATTAGGCTATCCGAACTCATGACTTATCTCCAAACAAAGTACAGTAATAAAACATAAATACTGCAGAAATTTTGCTTGATATTGCATGAACTAAACTAGAAAAGTGGTTCCCCAATTTTTTTTTTGAAAACTAGTTAGTAAAATGGTTGGGAAAATTTCATCCTTCTTTAACATGATTCACTCGTTTATAAATCTATTTATGATTCAAACCTCCTTTATAAACTGCTATGGGCGAACCGAGTACTCAGGTCCTTAACATTACTTTTTTTATGGCAGATATAATTTATTTGTTTACTTATGATTTACATCTCTTCTACCGGACCCAAAGAATGGACTTGACTTGGTATATAATACGAATGTGAGGCTGAGAAAACACACTGATTTAAGAGAAAGGAAAGAAGATAAAATAAGAAACGACAACGACATCTTCTGGACCATAAAAAAATTGCAAGGACTATATTAAAATTAATTCTTACCCCGTAATTGGTGAAAAAGAAAAAAAGGAATCAACGACCATTTGGAATTCTTTAAAAGAGGGTCTGATGAGCATCTGGAGAGGGACAGGAACAGAACATATTAGAAACGTCCAAAATAAGATAGACTTGGGTAGCACAAAGTATTTGGCAGGTCTACGTATGATGTGATCGCATGAGGCGATGGACCAGGTAAAACTAAGTGGCGGCTCCTCCCCCATTTGACAT
This sequence comes from Melaleuca alternifolia, assembly GCA_019926035.1. Taxonomy (NCBI): domain Eukaryota; kingdom Viridiplantae; phylum Streptophyta; class Magnoliopsida; order Myrtales; family Myrtaceae; genus Melaleuca; species Melaleuca alternifolia. The sequence continues at coordinate 1,993,438 of JAGKPW010000016.1, forward strand.
AATAATCTTCTGTCGATGTTACTTTAACCATAAAACGAAAACGGGATTACGTCAAGGATTACGAACCTGTGAATTTGATATTGTATGAAGATCAAATGGCAATTGGCTAGGGTTTGTTGTAAATTTAGCAGTTGGGTTTGTCACTATTGATGTGCTTAAAGAGGACGGCTGAGACTCGGACATTACATAGTAATCGATGATCCATACAATACGGTCAAAACGAAGCTATTGATGTATGTGGAATTATAGGTAGTTGTGGTTCGTTTGCGGCGCGATCAAATAAGGTGTTGGTGTTCCACTGTAAATTCATTGCACGCCTTAAATTCGTTGTTATCGACTATGATTTTTGTATCCAAGTTTGATGTTATCTTCAATAGGTTTTGGCATAGAAGGCTGCTAACAACGCTATTGTTAGGTAATCCCTGTAAGCCAATATAACAAGTGTCGATACAATTGCTTCTCTAACAATTAATTTATTTCCTAACTTTATGAAAGAATATCATTTTCTTTGATTGTGAGTTGTTTTTGTTAACCGATCATTTTTAGAAAATTAAGCATGTGAAAAGAATCAAAAAAACTAATTCATAAAAATTTCTCTTACCAAAACAGACACAACCTAAGGAAAAACATTATCGGGAAATCATTTATCGTGAAATAATTCTTCCCTTTTTTGTTTAAAAATAATTCATTCTCCTAACTTTAATCATGTATATTTTCTTTGACTTATAAATGGTTTTCCTTTGGTTGATCATTTTTAACGGATCAAACATGTGAAGTCTAAGAAAAGAATTCACGAAAAATTCTTTCACTCAAACATCGAACTCTTCAATTATGAAAAACAATCATATGGACAGTTTTTTTGATTCCGTGAGTGGGGAAACTCTTTCTCTAATATCTCTTTTTATAATTTAAACTATGCATGACGTGGACAAAGAGTCTAGAATCCTTATGCTTTTCCTACTTCCTCATCAAGCAAGTCTTCTCTATTTGTCGCTCCTTAACAATAGATTGAATTTCCACCGAATGAAGAGACACCGGCATATTTTCTAGAAGGATTCCCCACCGAAACATAAACTGCAACCACAAGTCCTTAAGAATCTTTGAATAGAACTTAGGAAACAACTTCGATGGTTCCCGGGAACGCTTCCTTTCTCCCATCGGTACGACGATCTGGTTCACGATGGGACTCGATGTTTTGTCCTTCGGCGGTCAAAAATGCCGTTAAGCAAGTGATTAAGGAAAAAGGCGTGATGCCCAGTTGACATCATCGGCTTTGATGTTGATCCATGATCTCAATCTGCCTTCTGGAAAATCGGCTCTAAGTAGAAGCTTCCCTACATGGTAGAACCTTGGAATGTGCGAACGAGAGCGATACATTGCTCCCCTTCGAGCGAAACACTACACATGTTAAACTAGGTTCACGAAATAGACATGCGAGATGTGATATGTGGATCCAAGATCTTGATCTCGATCTATCAAAGCTAGGTGCTATTGATGTGGATCCATGATCTCTATTAGCCTACTCTAACAAGAAGCTTGCCTACGTGATAGAACCTTAGGAAGTTGCGGATGAAAGCGATACATCACACCCTTCCATGCTAGTTTTGCAAGAGAAACGCTACGTATATTTAAACGAGGGTCCACGAAATTGATATGGAGGACTGCTATTGAATGTTGAAGATAGTCCACTCGTTTAAATGTTCCCCTCACGGTTCTGTTACACTATTTACTAAAGTTATTTGGTATACCCAGTCCCAATGTATCCAGCATCGTTCAGTTCTTTGAGGTCATGTATTGCTTATTTGGACTTCTAATTTCCAAATACTATTCGTTTGGGGTCAGATTTATTCGTTTTCGGAATCTTGGATAACTTTGCAGCACTCGTGGTTCTCGAAACCCTAACAAGGGCTGCTCGTTCGCTTTCTCCTAGGGTTTCTTTGTTCTAGAAACGAATGTAATCTCTTTCACTACATTATCCTCGGAACCTCACCTCGCTTATTCTTACGTTTGTCTTGTCGTGCAAGGCTCTCTTAGGTTTTGACCAATACAATGTTCCAAAGAGTGTTCCTTATGTTCGAGAGTCCACATATTATCTCCAACCTCATAACCAAGACATGGCTAATAGGGTTCAAAAGCGATTTGTCGCTTTAATACACTCATGATCCTCAATGGATTTATTTTCATATATTTTTCAGAAAAATATTTCTCAAATCATTCATTTTCGGGAGTTGAAATTTAGGGAGAATTAACAAACCATCGAATGTTATGGATAAAGCGATGTAGTTTCATACATTGTGATGTTAGTAAGCTGATCTATCATCTCGAGGAACCTACGCCTAAACAGATTTGCTTATATGTAATACATGATCATGTATATAAGTATATATTATAGGATATATAACTATGATTTGTCTCCTGAGATTGGGTACGATTTTACTTATAAAACATCGACATGGGAAGTCTTTAAACTTTTTCTCGAAAGCTTAGATTTATTTTTCACTTTGTTCAAGTGGGTACTTTCGTGTTAAACACCATGCCAGCTCTTACGTTGCAATTGCAAACTCAATAGTTTAAGAAACGGAAAGTATTGTTAAAAAGAAAATTCTGAAAGTTTCAAAACAACGTCGGCGGGGCCGCCGGAAAGGTAGACAAAGGGCAATGGTGCTGCGGCGGAACCGCCGGCGCATAGAGGTGGGGACCGGCCGGGCCGGCTATGCGCTGTAACAGGCCTTCTGTTTTTTGAAATTTTTTTGGCCCAAATGGCCCAAGACTCCCCTTTTTTTGTCTTGGGCCATCAGGCCCAAAAGTCAGAACCGTGGCTGATCTTTGATTTGTTACACAAATTGGTTCTAACAAATTGGAGCAAGGCACTGGAATCATCAATAAAAGGTTTCGGAATTTCCTTCTTGAATTGAAATCGTTACAAGCATCAGGGAGCTTGAGGATACAGTTGCCACATTGGTCATGTAATCATGATTACTCGTCTACTTCCTTACACAAATACTCATTTGATTTCGCAAAAATGAATAATTTGAGAAGTATTTTTTTGAAATTCGTATCTCTTGAAATAATTAGTCAATTTTATATCATTTCATTATTGATAAAAAAATTATTTCTATTTATTTATTTATGTAAGTGATAAGGATAATCATTTTTTAAAAATTATTTTTCGTGAAACAATAAGTTTGATCCTATTTTTCTCTTCAATAAAATTGTCATGCTTTTCAAATATGATATTTCTCTTATCCTAGTGTTTTTGGATTGATAAACCTATTGCATTTATGACGGTTTAATTTGCAACCTTTTATTTGGTCAATTTAATCCTATAACTTTTGATAATTTGTCTATATAGTCCATGTTGACGATATCTTTTGGAAGTCACTAATATACATGCCAGTTGTCCTACATGGCATGGTTAGCGCTGATGTAAACAAAAAAAAATTTCAGTATTTTTTGAACTTTTTATATGTATCTTTTTCCTTTAATTTTCTATTTATTTCTATTTTCTATTTTTTTTTATTCACAGTGATCCAAGAGGGTCACCTGAATTCTGGCCACTGGGCGAGGACTAAATAAGTCGTGCCAGTAGCGGGTAAGGGTCATGACCCTTGCTTGGCATTGCTCAAATCTAGAAGATTAGCCCTTGACTGCAAGGGAAGAAAGTGAGGCCACTGTGGTGGTTAGCAAGGCCCTAGATGTGGGCGAGGTAGAGGCTTGTTGGCCGAGGGTGAAGGTAGCCTCGCCCATTACCCTCATCCAATGTATGGTGAGGGCTTTGCAACCCTTGCACAATGGCCAGCGAGGGGTTTCAGCTACAGTGAAAAAAAAAAGAAGGAAAAGGAAAAATAAAAGAAAAATTGGGAAAAAATAACAAGAAAAATTATCAATGTCAACACTAGCTGTACCACGTAAGATGACCAACATTCACGTTAGCAATTTCTAATCAAAATTGACTAGATAAATTATATTGACAAATTGTCAAAGAGTTTGGGTTTTAATTTGTCATATTGAAAGGTTTAGAATTGAATTAGTGCAAATTCAAGTGCTTTATGACATTTTTGGTAATTTTCTGAATCGATGCATATGTTTTGTATCTACCTCTCCTATGATGGATTTTTAAGAAATTAATTAAGATTCCTCTTACTAAAGTTTTCGTATCAAATATTCAATCCAACATAAAATTTGGGTAGTTAAAACCATTCAATGGGTAATCCAATATCTAAGATGAGCTAAACAAAACCTTTTTCGGGCATCAAAAGGTTTAAAAGAAGTATAACCTACGATTACGTGCACATCTGACATTTGTTTAACTCAAATTCTAGGTTAAACCTAACGATTTTTTGAAAATGAGCGCGGAATATGCGGTGTCAAGAAGTGCCAAAAGAAAAAGGACTTCCTCTGTGACGGGCGATCGACAAGCGACTGAAGTGGCCGAGGGATGGGAGATTCAAGATGCCATCCACAAATAAGCCTCTGGTGCATTTTGATTTTTCGACTTCCTTTCAACAGCCCAGTTTCCCTATCTAGATGCGCACATGCATGGGAGAGATGGTTTCCATCTTCTTTGTCCTGTGGGCATGTGGTGATGTTTTGCTCCAGTGGGTGATCGTCTGACATTTTCGTGGCGGCCAACCTCGTATTCTCTGTCGGATTGGCATTCTTCTGTCTTGCTCGAGCGATGGGGCATGACATTTGTATCCTCCCTCCAGATCCTCATGTCCGGTCCGTGGAAGGCTGTGGAGAATTCTCTTCCTGAGGCAGGTGTTCTAGCTTTCTCCGCTGGAAACAAGTCTCTCTGGAGATAGCTATAGGCCGAGTGGTCCCTGAATTCCTAACCCCTCCATCGGCACATGGAGTTGCTTCTAACAATAACGTAAGAGCACAAGTACCTTGCTCATCACATACTCTCCTTTGCCCATTTTCGAGCCATGTCCGTTTCCTCTTCAGCGATTCATGGCTTGTGTCAGTATCAAGATGACTGTTGATTCGACAACCATCCTTTTTTCTCATTTGAAGCTGTGTCATGTGCGATGCTGCCGTGGTTGTGGTGCCCTCTTCAATAATAGACTTGTAGACTCGGTATTGCAATTGAGTTGTACCCATTAAGGGCGCGTTTAACAATACTTCTCTTCTCGAGAATAATTTCTTTTCAAAAATAATTTATTTATTTTTATTCAATGGATAAGTTTTTTTTTAATATAAAAAACACATTTAGTGACTGCTATATTTAGAACATATTAAGAATAGATATGTATTTTATACAAAAACATTTTTTGATATATTTTTATTTTTTTCTTTTGCTTATTTCCTTTATTTCTTTCTTTGGCCAATTGCTGGGCAACAACGACCAGTCAAAGACTTGGCCAGCAAGGTCCCTAGTGATGTTGACCTCTCGGCAGGCGGCAAGGCTTGACCTCACCCGATTGTCGCGAGGTTGAGCCTCGCTTGGCCTGGCCATGGTGAGGCTCGACCTCTCGATGGTCGAGTGAGGTTGAGCCTTACTAGTGGCTAGGCAAGATTCGAACACCTCACTTGGTCGCTGCCAAGTTGGCCTCGCTTGGCCATGGTGGGGCTCGACACCTCGTGGGGGTCAAGTGAGTTCGGACCTCGTCAGTGGCTGGGCGAGGCTACCATGACAAGGTTGAACATGGCCGAAGGCCGGCGAGGTGAACTTGAGGTCGGTGAGGTTGGCATCGCCGGCCCGAGTCCTAGCCAACTGAATGCTAGCTATCATCGAGGTTCGGTGACTGGTTACAGAAAGAAGAAGATAAAGAAAGAAGGAAAATAAAAAGAAACAAAAAAGTTATTCCAAGAAATTGTTCATGGGATCGAGAAGTAAAATTTTTTATTTTTGATTTATGTTCTAAATTTATTGTGTGACTACTTTTCTAATTCGAGAATAGACGAATTGATTGACATATATAGACAGGTTTCTATTATTTATTTATTTTGGGGAACAAAGAATAGAAAAACAAAAGAAACAAAACGTTACTAAATGCAGGCTAACTATCGATTTCTTAGAATAGTGCATTTTTTCTATCGATTTTACTACAGATTCACATATGCCTTCAAAAATGTCGATGTGGTCCGCCTTTACTTATTAAACGATCTGGTCCGCTTCGAAGCATACTCTTACAGGTTAGCTCGAATTTTTCTACGACCTTATCTATATCCTCGACCAACCTTGTACTCGTGCCTTGGAAGTTCACTCATCAAAGGTTTTATGTTAATACTCCATTGTCATTCTTACTTCCTATAAATAAATAAAAAACCTGGAAAGAGCACCTCCTTATATTCTGCACATCCATCGATTTCAAAACCGGGATTCAGTCCAACCAAAATAAGAACATCTACAGCATCCTATGATACAAAATTTCTACTATTGGATCCATAACCTAATAATTTCTTGTTGTGGTTGATTGAGATAATTTAACTAGACCTATCAAAATGGGTGTGAAACGCATTTATTAACCCAAATTTGTTGGAATGGGTTATAGACGGGCCACCTCAAATTTAAAAGGCCTAGTTATAATGAATTCTAACATGAATAGCTCAAATTATAAATGGGTTTAAATGGGTTCACTGTAATTAACCCATTTCCAACCTACTTTATAAACAAGGCTCAGACTCTCTTCTCTCTCTTCATCTTCGCTCGCTATCTTCTCTTCCTCCAACCTAGCCCCTGATGCTTTCATGCCTCAGCCTCTCGTTCAACATTTTGAGTATTTCAATTCGCTTCACTGACTGGCAATCTTGGAGTTCTTAGAGCAGGTCATGTCCCCGTGCTCGAGGATCTTGGTCTCGATGCGCAACGGGCGCTCGTGGAGGTTCTTGACGAAGTAGAGGAGCTCAGAGATATCTGATAGGCGAGGCTAGACCTAGGCGGAGGAGTGCGCGAAGTAGGGAAGGAGCGGTCGAATGCTGCCTTTTAGGAGGAGCTCTTGACCGAGCTCGGCGATGACAGTGGCCGGTCATTGAGGACTAGAATTGACGGTCTTGTGTGGCCATCTTCTCCCTCGCGCTATGCAGCTTACAATCGCGTGATTGTTTGTTAAAGGAAAGGCCATCCGTATGTGATGCAGCTCTCAATCACATCTTCTCCATCACGGATGGACGACGGCAAGGGTGGTATACCATCCATATGCAATGTGGAGGCTGGAGGAGATGTGAGGATAGGACTGGTCCGAGTTCAGGCCGAAGCGTTGGTTGAGGGTTAGGAGGACGGCGATGGAAAGTGAGGATTCATTAGAAGTGACGCCTTCACATACCTGGTGTTCTAGGCCGGGGTCGAGGTTTTTTTGGGGAAGGAAACGACATTCTTGCAGCTGGAGGGTGATGGCCTGGGGTGCTATGGTGATTTAGGGCGGTGCGGACGGCGGAAGGAGGAGTGGAGCTGATGTTTATCGCGTACCTGGCAAGATAGTGATCTGTCTGGGGATGTGTTTTTTCTTTATTTTTAATATATTTTGAATTTGTCAAATGCTCAATTGCTATAGTTAAAAAAATGTGAGTTATGTGGGTAGATTTGGGCTAGATCAGGTTTTAGTTGAGTATGTGCCTTCTAAATTGTTTAGAAAGTAAACGAACTAACATGGATTGAATGTATAAACGTGGGTCAAACCTATTAATGACTCACTCAAATCCGAACCAATCCACCCATTTGCCACCTCTGATTAACATGCAAATTGCCACCTCTGATTAACATGCAAAACAAGAATGAATTGCACCCTAGGTTGATGATGACAATTTTCAATTTTTGATTTTCAACTCTCCATCTCGCTTCCAATTGAAATGTACACTGATTTGTTAGATAAGATTTTCATTTTCTTAAAACCGAAAAAGATGTTGCTCCCGACCAAACATTCCCCAAAAATATTCCTTCCTTTATATAGTTTTCATATTCATGTGTGTACCAGCACTTCATGCATCCCGGTCGAGTTTGTTACGACTAATATTGAATCTCTCCACCAAGAGTAATCGTGATTAGTCTAAAACCCCAATGAAAAAGAACACTTTTCGAAACAAGTCTAAAAGATTTTGGCATGATAATCTTTCTGTTAGCGATAACTTCCGGAAGATATTAGCCCAGTCCTCTAAAATGCTAGCTACGATAGCTGAGTTGTAAACAAACTCACTTTATGTGCGAGAACAAATGAAAGCAGAAAAAGAGAAATTTAAAGTATAGAATGCAATTTAGAAGTTTCTGGGCAACTACGTGGAGAGCGTTCCTCAAAGTCATCCTTGTATCCAATCAGGGTAATATAAAAACACAAAAGAATCCGAGGCTAACTTCAATAAATTACAAACAGCCAATGGAAAGTCACCCTCGAGACTCGAATTAGTACCTTAAATGATTTTTTAATCTATTTCTTAGCGTTGAAACTTTGACCCTCTCCTAAGTCTTCCGTATGGTACCAACTCCCGTCGGCATGTACTTTCACAAATAGGAGGCCATGGCATTGTCGTCTTGTTCGCCGAGACCTAAAGAAGGACGACGTGCGCTTCATTTAAGCCGACTTTAATGGCACCTTCATGACCCACACGCATTAGGGTTCGTGGGTCGGATGTCGGTGACCCTTGGAATCTGTCAAATCTCCCACCGATTTTGATATTTGGTTCCTCCTGTAGGTTGATTTAGCTTGATACGTAAATACACTAAAGAAAAGGGATGTGGGAAGCAAACGAATCGCTGGAATTCTCAAGAAATTATCTTTTAGAAAATTGCAATTGTCATCGATTCATAACTACATGAATAATGATCGTTTGTCAGTAACGTTTTGCATATCTTTTTTTTTTGTTCTACTAACAAGATTTAATGCAAAAGTTTACCTACCCATGGGAAGTCGAGGTATTGGGTTCGATTCCCCGGGGAAACGCTTGTGATTTAAGTGAGGGGTCATGGCGGTAGGTTGCTGTGCCAGTCTCCCCCAAGAAATAGTCGAGATGCGCACAAGCTGGCCCGGACATCTTGGTTATAAAAAAAAATACAAAAGTTTAATAAAATACATTTAGCTTGACGAGTTACGATAAAGGAAATTATAATGATCTTTCGAATCATACAAGGCTAGGCATATCTATAATATTTTATACTCCGTCATTCATTAGATGGACATATGATAAGATCTTCTTTGAAATATATTTGCTTTCTTACATTTTAAACAAACAAAACACATGCGTGATCAAGAACTATATGACACTCGGAACTACAGTTTTCCACGTTTATAGTTTATTTTTCCACCACGACTTCTGCTTCTTTCCCCTCTTCTGAAGTCGAAGATTTCACATCAACATCTACCATGCGTTTGTCTGTTTGAGGGAAGGTTCCGCGCCTCGTTCTTCAGTCCTTCCTCACAAGTCTCTGCACCACGAGACAAACGCAGCATTATTTTGAATCGAAGGGCAGCACGACTATTATTCCTTTCATGCACATCCCCAATTTCTCAGAAAGGAACTGGGATTGTTGCAGTTATATTTTTCTTGACCACTTGAAACGGCGGCACTTTCCGGGTGGGGGTGGGGGGGACCAGTCCTCAATGTGGAGTGTCGTCTTTACATGGAGCTGCTTTCGAGAGAGAGAGAGGCCCAACCATGAAAGTAAGTACGCGGGTTGACAGCAGGAGAGCATCCGTTGCAAGATTGAAAAGAACGTTTCGTATTAGGTTAAATTTGATGGTTTCCTTTAATCAGAAGGATAAAATTACAGTAGAAGCTTCAGTGAAATGACCTTGTCGAGGGAAGAGCTAGGAACTACTATGCCTGAGCCCTTGACTGTGGTTTACCGTCTAGATTGTTCGGTGAATGATTGAACAGAGGTTGGGTGATGGGACTACCAAATTATCTTGTGAAGCAATTTGATTCCGGATGTTGTGTCTTTGTAAGCCAAATATCTACGGAGACGCAAGCACGCGAGGGGAAACAATGGGGCTGAGGGGAGTACCGACAAAGGGTTAGGTTGATATCTTGACTCGAGGCTCTTTTCCCTTTTTGATACTCACTCTTGTAAAATTAGGGTTTTTGACGGAGTCCCATTTATAGGCGTGATGCATGCAACTCTTATCTGCATTGTTCTTCATGTGGATCATGCCGGGTTTTAGTAAAGAAGTTATGACGAGATCTCTGTTCATCTTGCCTTTATACATGTCATCTGGAATTTCTATAAAACTGGCAGTTATATAAATCGTGAAATGACAATTATACAAAACTTGTCTAACAAGGTCTTATTGAGCATACAATCTCTCAATGGGCATGCGAAGCTTTCTATGTGGAGAAATGTGCTGAAAAGGTTCGTGCAAAGAAAAGGCTGGTCATTAATTATCAGCTCCTAAACCAGTTTCTTCGGGATGACAAGTTTCCCTTACTAAACAGGAAAACTTTATTTTTCAGTTTGTTTAATGCCAAAATTTATTCCAAATTCGATTTGAAGGCGGGATTTTAACAGTTAGGAATCCATCCAGAAGATCGACATAATATAGCCTTTTGTATTCCATGCCACCACTTCCAATGAAAAGTCCTTCCATTTGGATTGAGACAACAACTTGCAATGAGAGGCTTCATCTGGGCTATAAAGTAGAATATCATCAATGTAAACCAAAGAATTGGAACTGATGGAATGAAAAATTTGACACATAACTTTCTGGAATATTAAAGACACCAACAGATCTAAACGTTTTGTTCAGTGTTGAATCGAATTTTAAACATCGAAAGGAGTTTAATCAAGTCTTAAATGTTTTGAGTTTGACGGGACTAGATTCTTTAACTGATGGTTCACTAAATTTTACTGACGTGTTGTTCTTAAATATTTCGAGTATACCTGTTGTTATTTTTATAAGGTGGCCGTTCATAGTGAACTTTTCAACACTCAATAGTTTTTTTTTCCTTTAAATTTTTCTTAGAGTGTTGAAAACTTTCACTCCGATTGCCATTCTTCTTTTAAATTAGTTTTTGTTTTTACATTTCAATTAGCAAGAACGTTATTATTGAGACATCCGTTCTATTTCTATAACTTAGGTTTCTTAATCTAAAGTTCCACAAAACGGATTATGATTTGTTTAATAGATCAAACAATATAATTTACTGATTCATTATATTAAATATAACTTATGAAGCTTTTTCTTGATTAATGTCTTCGATTACTTTTCAAGAGCATTGATTCCGTGCGACATGCCGGCCGGTGTCTAATTACGCACGTTTGCCAAGTTTCCAAGGCGTTCACCGTCGGACTCAGCTCAAGATAAGGGGTGGCCTCCATAACTCACCCTCGCGAGTGAATCCAGGGCCATTCGCTTGGCGGTCGGAGAAAAGCGCGATTACTACCTTGCTAACAAAGACATTCGATGCTCAAAGTGTCAATTTCCCATGGAAGGTGGGGCGCTAGCTTTCACCGGGTGCATTGAGCTCCCTGGGTTTAGAAAGCAAGAAAGTCAGCTCAGCTCGAGAGATGCCTTTGATCGGAAAACTCCACCTATCCCACCGGAAGGCGACGGTTCAACTCACGAGAGAGAGAGAGAGAGAGAGAGAGAGAGAGAGAGAGAGAGAGAGAGATGAGACATCAACTTCCCTTGAATTCTCAATAGGATTCGGGAGGACCTCAAGGATTATTCCGCGGAGCAATTTGCTCAGATCATTAAAGTTTGCTTACAAAAGAGATGCTTTTTGGAAAGTTTCCGAATGATTAAAAGCAAAGCCAGCCCATTCCACCCTCCCCCCCAACAAAATTGCCCTCTCCCTAATTTACCCATGAACTTCACCGAATTGCCCCGCTTCCTGCCTTCATCCAATAGACATACCACCGCAAGGAAGGAACGACCCATGAGAAATTGAATATTAAGGAAAAATTTAAGACCCTATTCTATTCCTTCTACTTTAATTAGAAATGAATAGAAACAACAGATCTAAGCTCAACAAACGTCCCTTTTTGAAAAAGTTCTTGACCGAGTTCTCACCTCCTGCAGCCTCTGGCCAGCCATACAGCTAAGCTCCGAGCCCATTCCCCATTCCCCATTCCCCATTCCCTTCTCTCCTCTCCTCTCCTCTTCTTCTTCTCCTTCTATTTTAAAGTTCTCCTTATTTTAAAAGAAGAAGAAGAAAAGAATACCCTAAACCGCGTTTCAATCTTCAGACATCATTTAAAAAACGACTCCTCCTCATCCCCCCCTATATTTCTCTCACTCTCTCCTGCTCAATACAAAAACGACTTCAGGGAATCCAAGACTCCCCAACCTCATCTTTCCCAAATGCGCACCCCATCTTCTCTTATGTCTCTGCCTGGTAATAGACCTCTTCTCTTCCTCTTCCTCTTCCTCTCCCTCTCCCTCCTCTTCTCCATCTCCACCGCTGTCGCCAATGGCGGCGCCACCACCACAGCCACCATTGACCCCGAACAATTCAAAGAAGCCCCGGAATTCTACAACTCCCCTGCCTGCCCTTCCCTCCTCAACACCTCCAGCGACAGCAACAGCGACGGCGCTGGCGACGGCGACGATGACGTGATCTGCTCGGAGACAGCGGTCCACGTGGCGATGACCCTGGACGCCGCCTACATCCGGGGCTCCATGGCGGCCATCCTCTCCGTCCTCCAGCACTCCACGTGCCCTCAGAACGTGATTTTCCACTTCGTCTACTCGGCCACCACCTCCGACCCGTCCCTCCTGCGCGCCACCGTCTCCACGTCCTTCCCCTACCTCCGCTTCCAGCTCCACCCCTTCGACGTCTCCGCCGTCTCTGGCCTCATCTCCACCTCCATCCGCTCCGCCCTCGACTGCCCCCTCAACTACGCCCGCTCCTACCTCGCCAACCTCCTCCCCCTCTGCGTCCGCCGCGTCGTCTACCTCGACTCCGACCTCGTCTTCGTCGACGACATCGCCTCCCTAGCAGCCACCCCCCTCGACCCGGGCTCCGCCGTCCTCGCCGCCCCGGAATACTGCAACGCCAACTTCACATCCTACTTCACCCCCACCTTCTGGTCCAGCCCCTCCCTACCCCTCGCCTTCGCGGGCCGGCGCCGTCCGCCCTGCTACTTCAACACCGGCGTCATGGTCATCGACCTCGACCGGTGGCGCGCGGGCGGGTACACGGCCAAGATCGAGGAGTGGATGGAGCTCCAGAAGCGGATGCGGATCTACGAGCTGGGGTCGCTCCCCCCGTTCCTGCTGGTGTTCGCCGGGGAGATCGCGCCGGTGGACCACCGCTGGAACCAGCACGGCCTCGGGGGCGACAACTTCAGGGGGCTCTGCCGGGACTTGCATCCCGGTCCGGTCAGCCTCCTGCATTGGAGCGGCAAAGGGAAGCCATGGGTGCGGCTTGACGCCAACCGGCCGTGCCCGTTGGACGCCTTGTGGGCTCCTTATGATCTCTTGCGCACTCCCTTCGCACTGGACTCCTGATCCGAAACAGACAATGGCCATTACCGCCGACGCAGCAACGCGAACTCAAGCCCGGTCGAAGGCTTTGTGTAGATAGCACACGCACACTCTCTTTGGAGATGCAGGTCCGTGTGGGATTACATAATTTTTCAGACACTACCAGTTACTAGCTGATGGATCGATGGCGGTATTATTTGATCGGCAACCCATAGTTCGATTAGAGACAAAATATGTTGGAAAACATATGAATTTCACTTGTAACAATAAGAGGGAGATCCAGAAAAAAAAAATCTGGGATCTTTCGATATATTTTTGGAGAAATTTTCCCCGCTCCGGCAGAGGTTATCATCATGTACATTTTACCTAAGTCTGTATAGCAAAAACACTAGAGCTATTTTGAGGTGAATCCATGGACACTTTTTGATTGTTTTCTTATCGGTGAATACAAAATTCTTTGTCGGTCGATTGAACTTGCTTCCTCTTCTGGCATGGCTTTTTCTGTTATCGCATGATGATTTAACACGTGGACATTCGGTGAGGTGGCTATTCATTTCAAACTTATGAGATGGGCAAAAGAAATTTAAGAATAGGGAGAGAGTCTATTTCATGTTCGTTATGCATTAAGTAACATTATCTCCGAGAGCTGGTGGCTTGTCCTCATTGATGCCCTACGCAGAGGAAAAGACATGCGGGTGCACTTAGATAACTAATATCTACAGAGAGAATTATCGGATTCAGATAATCAGTCGCTTGTAGAGTTTCCCTTTTCTTGATATGACATCTTTGTGTCCCGTAAATCTACCTTTCAAACCACATCGTGCCATCCAACTATCTTCTAGCTTTTTGAATTTCATTTTTAATCTCAAAAGAGGGTGTCGGCGTGAAGCTAGTGGTCAGATCGGGCCCTATTCGGAGGAAAATGAAGAGTCTGTTCGAATCGATCAAAGCATAGAAGAACTACTCAACTCGCAAATATGTGGTGGAGCCTTTATTGTGTCATGTCTGAACAAATCAATTAAAGATAAACTTTGGTATAATGATCGGTATCTCATTATTCTTTTCTTGTGGTTGTCAGTGTGATCATGATACGCGTAATTTGCCATTATAACAACTGTTCTAAACACGTGATATTGCATTCGTAAAAGAGGATTTTCCATAATGACCATTTTTCATTGAAGTTATCCTTGAATTAATGATAATTATGTTAACTCCATATTGTCCAAGTTGACAAGCCTTAGTTCGATTATGCACATGTTCCCTTCATTACCGACAATCACCCTCAAATTAATTACATGATTATGCTCCCTTCATTATCCGTGGTCCTTGCGTGTCCATTAGTCGACATCTATTTCGACAGAGCTTACTTGATTTCGTCCTCAGAATTTCTCACAAGTCTCGACGATACATGCCTCTTGAGATGCGCTACTTCTCCAAAATGAATGACCAAGTTTCCCTTTTCCCCTAGTTCAATCATTGTAATGGGCTGTCTATACTCTTACGAAGACATATAGCGCGTGAATTGAGCAGTTGTCGTCGTGGTTTCGACTATTAATCAAAAAGGAAAGAGAGAGAGAGAGAGAGAGAGAGAGAGAGAGAGAGAGTGAAAAACCAATTAGCGGGTCAACAAAGGCAGGTCAACCTGCCAGCCTGTCCCCGGGTTTCGAATTCGAGTGTCGGTGGAGTGAGGAGAGAGCAAGGAAGAGGGCAGAGCATGTTACTCCCATTGATTGGGCCTTCCGGCTCGGGACACGTGGCGTTTGGCCACAGGAGGAGCTTCTTCGTCGGAGGGCGTGTGGGGCACATGATCGGGGATTTTAAAATGGACGTGGCCTTCCACGTGGACCCCGCCACTGTCTTTCTTTTTTCTAGCTCCCGAAAATACTGTTCACCCGGAAGGAATACGCGACTTTGGCTAAATTACGCCAGCAAAGATCCGAAAGATGGAGTCGCCACTTTAATTTCGAATGCGAATATTTTTGTGCCATGATTGATCTAAAAACTTAATTTACTTTTTTTTTTATAGATGTAGGGGTGATTGGTTCCCGAACGGTTTCCGATTCCCCCTGAAACCGTGAACTGGACCAAACCGGATTGTACGGTCCGGTCCAGTTCCCTTTCGATCCGATTCCCGCCAGTCCAATTTGATTCTTGTGTAGGTAATTATTTATTACCGTTGACGCATTAGCTCTATTTTTATTAATTAACGGTTCCCGCCTGGTCCGGTTCAATTCCGAGTTCATTTTCTAGAGAATGGAGAGGAAAGTGGGAAAAAGAAGAAGAAAGAGGCAGAATCGTAGAAGGTTAGGTCTTAGGTGAGCCGATACAAAAAAATAAAGATATGATATATAATTTATAAAAATAAATTTGTTCGGTCCGGGTGGACGGTTCCACTCTTGGAATCGGGAATCGGGAATAGAACCAGTGATTTTTATAATATCCCAATTGTGAAGAAAGAACGTCTCCATGAGCTAAATAAATATCATTGTTTACAAATAAAATCTCGATAAAAACATTAATATCATAAAAAATCTCAGTGATGCATTTATATTGGACGAAATTTTTTTTTGAAGTTCTACTCATAGCATGTTGTTTGCTATATATAGGTAACTAATTTGGTGGAAAGATGACGTAACCTTTCGAAAGGGGAATTTCTTCTCTGGACCGGGCCGATCACCACTGTCAATTTTGTGTGGGCCTCATCTATGAATCTTAGGAAATAAAGTAGTGTTACTCGTCATCTCCATCCGGTGGGATTCGAAGATCTCCCTCCTTTTTGGCTTCATTTGTAACATGGAAAATAAAGGATGTGGACAATTTTTTCCCTAATAATGGTAACTTATACGAGTACAAAAATGAACGAATGAACAAAAAAATTCATTTTGAATCAAAACGATTCAGACATAAATCATTGTTAATAATACAAAAATTTTCATTGACTAATCATTTCAAGTGATATAAATGATCAATTTTAGAAGAAAGTTTTTGAAATCATTCTTTTTATAAGTGGTCCTTTGTATTATTGATAGAATGAGCATGCTCCCCGGCATTTTACTTATTTTTTAATTAGCCCGTAACTTTTTTCCTCATACTTCTCTAATAGGGTCTAATCGGAATTTAACGTTCTTTTCCATTCCCCCATCAACCATACATGAGAAATGAAATTCGTACTCTGTCAATCCCGATATGCTTATTCCCGGTCCATCTTTTCATTTCATTCCTTCAGACAATATGTGCCGTTTAGAATTAACTCGAGTTATGATGGAGTGAGCGACCCTAGGATATAAAGAGCAGCTTCAAAATTGAATAATAGGATGCATAACAAAGACTTTTTGGATAAAACCGGCTAGAATTTATCTCATCACTGTACCCATCTATGTATAAATTAGTCTATCTATTGCATCATTGTGCAATTTCAGTTTATTCCTTAACCTACTTTTACCCGAAGCAAGTATGTCGAGATGAAGATTAAGGAGACTGCACCATGATTGTCAAGGCACATGACAATGTCGCAGACCAATAATTGCTTCCTGGGATTCCTTCTCTCGGTCATACTAATTGAAAAATCTCGTATAGCAACTACAGGGAGCCCCAAATGTCCAAGTGGCAACCTCAAAATTCAAGCTTCTATAGAACTAGACATGCCTGTTGATATTCGCAGCATAATCATATCAAAATTATGGAAACACTTTTGTCGCTTTTAGATCATGGCGTTCTCGACTGCTTAAATCGATCGTTTCGTGTCTATGTCGCCAATTCAATGCGAAGATAACGTTTCACATACGATGATTGACTCTATGGGTAGCATCGTTGTACTTCTAGAGCACGAAAAGACATCATGCTGGGAAGCGAGGGGCTTTCAAATTAAAGCTTAGCAGTGTTAACATGACTAGAATCTCTCTCTTTTTTTTCTTTGGTTCACATTTCAGATCTTTGGGTCGGTCACTTTCTCCATTAGTCGGCTTGACTTCCCTTTGAAGCAAACTGCTTCTTTATCAAGTTCAACATCAACATTGTCCATTCGCTTTTCATTAGTTTTCAATTTGTAGTGCTCTGATGCTTTATATCTTATATTTGGCAAGGTGTAAAGGAGTTAGAATGGAAGAAGATGGCGGTGGCCAGGCCAGAGGCCAGTGGATATTTTAAGTATTTTAGGTCATATAATAATCTAAATTTGCATCACCTATCAGCTTACAAAAAATAATTTAAAATTCGATGGCATAAGGCTAATCTGCGTCAAGCTGGATCTCCTAGTTCGGGCATGAATTCATTCTCATTCGAGAAGTCCCTCTTAGGAATAGAAAAGATATGGTACCAAAAAGCTAGGGGACTACCTATGAGTATACCTAATTCCTTCTGTGAAAAGCTAAAAAATTTTGTTTGGGTTCAATTGAGAATTGCCCTAAGATTGATGGTTTGACCTCGAAGAACTTTCGCAAGTTGAAAGTGACATCTTTGTGGGTTCGGCCCTAAGGTGTGGATCATTGGGGTTTTTTCTAGACTAGACCTTCGGGATTTTTTTTAGGATTCATACATGCATTGATCCAGTCGGAGAACCTGCTCCAGAGCGACTACTCCGCCTAGCGTATCCTCTTGCCCGCCCCAGGTTCTCTCTGCTCGGTTCCACAATCAATCCCAAATCCATCCATTTGAGGGGGGTCCAATTCCGCGCTCTTATAATTGCTTAGAAGGGTTCAAAAACTCCTTTAAATCTAGGGCTCATCGAAGCCCTATAAGTTCTGTAAATTTAGGAACAGGGCTATCAAATGATCGACTGCGAAAGCGGTTAAAAAATCAATGATTAAGTTAGATATTTCAACGTGATTTGAATCAAGTTAAAATATCTAACTTACTTAAAAGATTAACTTAATTACCAGATGAAATGACTAAATGCATACATATAAAGTCCATTACGACATCTTATATGAGCAAAGTGGGATATGTTCTAGCAAACAAAAATGCTTGGAAAGATTGTGTGGCTTATGGACTTGTATATGGATTTATGGTAGATCACTTTACATTTTGAAATGCGATTGATTTGATATCGAATATTTACTTGTCTTATATTTACATACGAGTGCAAGTTAAATAATAATTGAACCCTAGTTCCACAATTTACTGTTATGTACATAGTGAGCACCTTAGCCTGGTGTATTATAATTGTAATTAGATCATGCGAATCCCATGTGTGATGAGAACATGTTTGGGATCCACATGGGGCTGATCATTCACAGACGAGGAAATAATGCAAATAGTCTATCAATTTTGGCTGAATGTGAAATGTGATTTTAGAACTTTTAATTTATTCAATGTGGTTCATGAACTTTTGATACATAATCAATATAATCCCTCAATAATATAAAAATATTCAACATTGTTCCCCAACTTGAATTATAAGAAATAAATATTTACTATTTTTACATAATTTAAGAATTAAATTGAATATATATATTCCAAAATTTTAGGGATTCATTAGGTAAATTAAAAGTTTATCAATCGTATTGCATGAATGTTGAACGAAAATTTAGATACTTTTTTTTGTCATCACCTCTTCACCGATTGGATGGCTTTTCCTGGAGACCCGGATCCCCTGCAAGCTGGTCAGGGGCATCCAAGGGAGAGGGAAGCTTTCCCCCCTTAGATAGGGGGGGAAGTCTAATCGGACGGCCCAGATGGGCTGCCCACCTACCCATCTGGGCAGGAGATCTCCTTCCTTTTCGTGCACGGTCAGAGAAAGGCAACCGTGAATCTTCTGGTCAGTTTCATGGTAAATACCGAGCAAAATCCGTTTCCTGGCTTTTCCAATTGAAAATTCAAGTCTTTCCAAAGTCTCGCGCAGGAAGTTGCACTGCAACTTCATCGCGCAATTTCTGAGCAAGGTTCTCTCTGCCGGATCGCCATCCGCTCGAATCATCCATGCGACCGCATCATACTTCGCTCTGCATGTATAAAAAAAGCTCCATCGATGCCGCCCCAACTCGCCAAACTCAAACCTTGGACGCATCCCATGGCCACTGCTTTAGTCCTTAAGCCATCGAAGTGGCTCGTCAGCAGGAGCCTCAAGCTCCTAAAACTCCCACGCAATTTTCCCTCGAAACCCAAATCTCCAAGCGCTCGGTCCCTGTCATCGCCATCCGCGAACACGTCTTGTAATATCGTCATCGGCGAGCACAAGTATTCACAAGCCTTCAAACGCTTCGACCGCAACGGAGACGGGAAGATGTCGAGCGAGGAGCTAAGCGCTTACTTCGCGTCCATCGGCGAGTCCTTACCCCACCATGAAGCTCAGAGGGTGATCGACGACTTCGACTCGGATGGCGATGGCTTGCTCGAGTTTGAGGACTTCATCCGTATGATGGAGCGAGATGGTGGCGAGAAGGACGACGATCTCAAGAGTGTATTCGAGATTTTCGAGGCTGACAAAGGTTGTGGGGGCATCACGGCGCAAGGACTGCAGCATGCGTTGTCGAGGCTTGGGGAGAGAGAATATTCCTACGAAGAGTGTGTGAGCATGATACGTGCTTTCGATCTCGATGGGAATGGAGTGGTTGATTTCCATGAATTCCAACGCATGATGACTTCGAACTGATGTCGAGACGACGAAGGGCGGCCGAGTTCCCTGTGAAAATAACTTCATGGACAAGTGAATGGATCGAATGCATGTTGTTCTATGTTATTATGATAAAACGGACATGTGAAATCTTTTAACTCGGCTAAAATTTTCATGTGTGCACGGAAATTTCTCTGCTCACCCTAGACCTGATCAATGAGCTAATCTATGTCTATATCGGGCTTAAGAGTCATTGCGCATGATCGCACATGATTTTAAACAAATTAAGCTTTCTTCATGAATGATCAGGCTTGGGTGGACCTATGTGGACAGATTTTGAACCAAGAAGGAGACTGTTTACCGGGGCACGCCGAAATTGTGTTTCCAACCTTGCACATAGTAGGCAGCTTGACTTTTGACTAGATCTAGTCCACATTCATAAGCAAGAATTCACTCATAAGTGGCTATGGCGACCCCTCAAAATTTGTTGCATCCAAATGAAATGGTTAATTGCTCGGTCGACCCTTTGAACGATTGTTCGTGCTTGGTTTGGTACTTCGCCGATGCTAGATACAGTGACCAAATCCGTTCTCTTCACCTTTCTTTTTAGTTTCGTGAGTCTACGTTACCTTTGAGCGGACATTCATATATATTTTTGGGCTTCCCTCTCGGAGCTCAGTAAGATTACCTCATGAGGGCCGGAGGAAGATTGAATCACAATTTGATGAACTCTTACTTTTATATGGTTGATTATTCTCTTTCAAATAGCTCTTTATTTCTGCATTTGTTGGGCTTCGACCTGTACTTTACCTCAAAGGAAAAAAAAAGAAATTAATGTCGGGACTTACAATAATGAATGGTGGTATGTATTATGCATCCTCTAAATTTAGGAGATGAATCAGCATTTACCCTGAATAGGATTTTGACTGTAATTTCAATAGAGCTGTTGCAGTGAAAATGTCTAAATGTGCAGCTCAATCTACGAACTATCTCTAAACAACAGATGTATGACTTATTTTTCAGATCCAGCCGATGGGAGCGTAACCTCGCACCAACTTCAACATGTTGAGAGGATTTGAGAAGGCGTGTATAACATCTGGTTGTCAATAGAATGAGAGAGTCGAGCTAAACTTGGGAATTAGGATAACTAATTACAATCTAATTGTGTGTTCTTACTGTTCTAGGCCAAGTTTTAACATTCCGAAATCGGGAGAACTGCATATGGTTTGGTCTGGCTCTTGATAAAATCCAGTCCGATTCTCAACAACCGAATCGGTGCTCGATTAGACATACATCCGATGCCAAGCCTAGCCATATCAAACCCAACCCTTGCCGGCCCAACCCGCAAATGGCCTTTATTTTTATTGGGCGGCTTCAATGGGGTTTGCTGAAGGAGATGGCATGCTAATCATCAACACCAAAACCATCTAGAAATTGCACAAAGGACAGCCTTTGCGTGCACAATATGTCTGTCTTCTTGTGCTTGTAGCTATGTTGCTCTACGTATTATGCGTCCTTTATTCTCTTCCCCGGACGTTCCATGATGCAACACGACAGGCTACATTCTCGTCGTTAATCGTGAACGCCTCAGAAGAAAATTGGGGAAGGAAAGCAAAATAAATCATCTGCTCCACCTCGTTCAGACATACATACTCGTTCACTTAAATTTTAACAAAAATACTCTTAAAATTTCCAAATTATACATTCTGCAACACATTTATTCTAAATAATTGTTTGTGACATAAAAAAACCCCAAACTTGTACTTGAGTGACATATTTGCCCTAAAAAAATTTCTGCGACACGAAAAATCCCGAACTTATCTTTTTATGACGCATTTAGTCAAATTTTTTTATAACATTAAAAGTCTTGAACTTGCATCATTATGACATATTTATCCCGATGTATTTTGGCATCTACTGTGGCTGGAGTGGGCAGCGAGCTCCGGCGGTCCTCTCGCCTCAACTCGTCAGTCAAAGTGGGTAAAACTTTCGGATCAAATGTGTTACAATGATACAAATTCATGATTTTTAGTACCACAGAAAAATTTTAGAGTAAATGTGTTATAAGAAGATAATTTCGGAATTTTTGGTGTCACAAAAAAAAGTTTGTAATAATTGTGTCATAGAGGGTGTGATTTATGAATTATGGTGGTGTTTTTGCTCAATTTTATGATTTTCTAGCTGGCTGGAATCTTGACTCGTCATCAGTCTGCAAGAATTATTTTGACCTGGTCAGTGATCGTCGAATGTTTTTGCTTTATTGGTCCCAAGAATCACAGATTTTGTTCTCCTCTGTCCTGCGAAGCCCGGACACCAGTTCCTGTTCGCGGGGTGCTCAATTCCAGACGAGACAAAAAAATCAGTCTTTCATGACAATTCAAAATGGCCATTTAATCATCCCGTAACCCACCCATCTTTGACCGCAATTCTTCAAACTATATAGCCTGCAAATTGTCACTCATTTCGTGCTTCAAATAACTTTAGAAATTTCCTGTTTTCATTATAATTTAGGATGACCACCGTAATGGGCAAGTTATCTAGAAGGATAGCTATAACCCTACAAGAACGAGTTTCCCCTGGGGCAATGAGTCGAGCCGAGCTTAGCCAAACCGATAGCCATGACATTCCGAGTCCAAAGCATGAGAATCTTATAACCATGCCGATCTGTGAGTTATTTGCTGCTTTTATTACGAAAGAAGAGACATATTTGTGAATCCCCAATAGATTTTATGGATCGAATTAAGTTCTTTACCTATTCGTTATCTATGTTGCTTCAACAAAGATTCGATCTTTTTTTCTTGAAATTGCGATTAGTTTAGACTATGGTTTTTATTACTATTATTATTAATGTGGAGTCTAGGTCGTCGAAAATTGGGGTGGAAGGGGCGGTGGCACGATAAGGAACAAGTTTCTTTCACGGGCCAGCATTTTAATACGAAATTATGGGTCCATGTTAAACCAAGATTTTATATTTACGTGGGGTCTTAAGAATCTACAAAAGGCTAAAAGATCTGCTTAATGCCATGAACTCAGTCAACATTGCTCTACTAACTGTTCTGTCATCTACCCGTTCGAACGGAGATTTATGGCATGATTATGTCAAATGAAATCATGGGCCACGCTGATTTTTATTCGTTTGTGGAACGAATCCAACCGATAGCAGTGTCCAGTTAGCAATTGAACTTTTATATACTTAAAGTTTTTAATATAACTTCACGCGGTTATGTGCAATGTTAGCAGCATCGAGCTTCCCGAAAGCATTGTCGAGAGTCTTGAAGCTCTTGTCAGTGACCCTGAGTCGTTCTTTTTGGTGCACACAGGCCCACCATGCATCACCAGATTGTCCTCAGTTTGTTCATGCTCAGTGTCTTCACTTCTGTCGATGGTCAGCAGAATTACTCGGGGAATTCGGTCCTCAGCTGCGACCATGACGACCGGGACGGACCGTCCCCGGCCTTCCTCTATACCTGCAACGGCAACCGTAGTGCTTGCCGGGCTTTCCTCATCTTCAAATCTCGGCCTCCCTACAATTCCGTCCCGACCATTTCGACCCTCCTTTCGTCGGACCAGGTGGACGTGGCGAGAATCAACAACGTCACGAGGCTCACAGTGTTCCCCACAGGCAAGGAGGTGATCGTCCCCGTGAACTGCTCCTGCTCGGGGCAGTACTACCGGGCGAACTCCCTGCTTCCCATTGCTAGCACTGACGACACCTACTTCACTGTGGCGAATGACACCTACCAGGGGCTGTCCACGTGCGATTCTCTCAAGCGAGCAAATCCATACGGCGAGTTCGAATTGGCGGGGGCGAGCGAGTTGCGAGTGCCGCTTCGGTGTGCTTGTCCTACCAGGAATCAAACTGTAAACGGTGTCAGGTACTTGCTAACCTACTCAATCAACTGGAATGACACTATTACGGGTATTGGGGAGAGGTTCAACGCTAGCGCTGAGGCCATACTCATGGAGAACGGATTTTCAGCAGCGAACCCCACCATTTTCCCCTTCACGACGATTCTAGTTCCTCTCTTAACCGCACCTTCGAGCTCCCAAACCATAATATACCAGGAACAGCCATCTTCACCCCCACCCACTGATGTCTCTTCAAGAAGGGAACTTAACAAAGAACTGTATTTGTGGGTTGGAGTCGCGGCAGGTGGTCTTCTTGCGACCATTTTTACGACATTTGCATGTTTTCTGTGGCATAAGAAGAGAAAGGAGGCGGTTCCCCAGTTTCGAAGGCCGGCAATTAGGAAAGTGGCCTCGCCAGTCGATCTCCGTTTTGAAATTGCCAGCTTGGAGGAAATTCTGAAAGTCTTCGTGTTTGAGGAAATAAAGAAGGCCACGCAGAACTTCAGCACTCGGAACAGAATCCACGGTTCAGTTTTCCGCGGTGCCTTCGGCCAGGAAACACTGGCAGTCAAGAGGGTGAGTCGAGACGTGTCCAATGAAGTGAACATATTGAAGAAGATCAACCATTTCAATCTGATCCAGCTTCGGGGGTTCTGCGAATTCGATGACTGCTTTTACCTGGTTTTCGAGTACATGACTTACGGGTCTTTGAGAGAGTGGCTCTCCTCCAGAAAAAGCTCAAAGAAAACTCGGAGCTGGAGTCACAGGATCAATATCGCCCTGGATATTGCCAACGGACTTCACTATCTCCATAGCTTCACCAAACCTGCGTACGTGCACAAGGGCATCAACAGCGGCAATATACTGCTAAATGGCGATCTCAGAGCCAAGATTGCTAATTTCGGTCTGGCGCATGTCGCGAGGAGGGAAACGTCGAGCCCTTCCCTAACTACACACCATGGTGGGGCCCGAGGTTATATGCCACCGGAGTACATTGAGGCAGGTCTGGTCACTTCAAAGACCGATGTCTATGGTTTCGGAGTGATCCTCCTGGAACTGATCACGGGGAAGGATGCGGTCATTTTGCAGGACGGAAGGGAAGTTCTGCTTTCAGCCGTGATTGCTTCTGTGATGGAAAGAGACAATGCAGAAACTGAGATTCTTCAAAGCTTCATCGATCCTAGACTTGAACGCGGCAGGAGAGCTTTAGTAATGCGGATGGTTAGATTAGGTCTAACCTGCTTGGTGCATGAGTCTACGAGGAGACCGGGCATGGAGGAAATAGCCGTGACTCTGCTGAAAATCCAGGCAGATCTGAAGGCCCAGGAAATTTAACCATCACGCTCGTAGCTTGGTAAAAGGTTGTAATTCACAGCATAGAGAAGTTATCTCAATAGACCAGAACATCTTGGTGATTTCTAAAGATAATGCTGTACACAGTTTATGCCACATTTTTTTTCCACAGGAGGAACTCGAGATATTGAATAGAAAATGATTGACCCCCTTTGATAATATACTGGATTGAAAGTTATTACTCGAACTACCAAGAAACACTATCAAAGGAAATGGCTCGACATTGTCTTAGGAAAGATGCGATCGAGACTGTGACCGAGAAAAGTAACCGTGTTTATTAAATCATATCGCTTACAATTCAAGATGTCGTTATGCCACATAACAACAATAATCAAATGGAAATTTACAGATCTCATAGAAAGCTGATACTTCGTGATTTCGAAATTATTTCCAGCATGAAAGCCCAGGCCTTTTCATTTAAGAAGGAAAACAGAAAAAGAATGTGATAAATTTATTGTCGATCAGTATGGGAAGTTGCCTCTCATTCGGATGTGTTCAAGCGTCCTCTGGAGACCATACTTATGCACAGCCTGCAGACCAGCCCTAAGTCCATCACCATATACAGGGGAAGTATCTGACTCTATCTGGTGTTTAAAGAACTCCCCTAGCTTTCTATCGAACTGAGATCTTGCACCTTTCTTAGCTGCTCTGGAAGCAGATTGAATTGAGGAGGTTGACGCAAAGTCATGGCTTGATCCAGACGTCAGTTGTGTATACAACCACATGTGAGCTAGCACTTGACAAATCCCTTCTTCAACATCTTGACGAAGAGTTGGGTAACCTTCAAAACCATCCAGGTATATCAGCAGCTTGAAGAGGAAGACCCAACCACAGACAGAACACTGATGAATAGATAAAACTAGGAGAATTGAGAAACCTCCCCTAATACATGTGGCCACTTCCTGACATCCCAAATTTTAGGGGAAAAAATATCCGAAGGAACAGCATAATCTTAAAATTGAGGAATATAGAAAGCACATAGATGAAACTTCCATCTAATTTTCCAAAGAGTCAACTAAAGAAATATACTGGAAAAGAACCTTTTAGTCGCAACCAAGCATGCATCATTTCGTGAGCCAATATGGATCCGGTCAGCAACCTGCACATAATGTTCCGACCAACATTCAATAGCACGTAATCTAACCACTATCAAAGTCTGCAAAAGTAGCATGAGCTGAAAGAGAAGTCCAAAATCCTCTATCCAACTCACAAGCGCATTTTTTGGGTAAAGACCTCTTTTGATAATCTGAATAAGAAGTATCTACAATCTCATTGTATTATCTAGTGCTATTTGTTCAGTCTTCTCTTCTTCTGGAGCTTTTGTCATTATTTCAATTCATCATAGTATCAGATCAATAGATGGCATACCTTGGAAGGCCATACAAGACTAGAACAGCTGTCACTTCACATCGACGTGTCAGTTCATAAGGCTCAGTTATCGTGCCCGCTCTTTGACGTCCCCTAGCTCCAGGCTGTCTTAAAATCTGGTTCATGAAGGGCTAATGTAGCCTTTAATTTGCAATTAACCTTAAACTATGATGGATATGTGCACTTGCATGCGGGATGCCTAGTGCCTCTATGTCTGGTGCACAAACATCACCCACATGCACAAGTGGCGTCTGAACCTACCCATGCGCACACGAGCGCCCACAGAGAGAGAGAGAGAGAGAGAGAGAGAGAGAGAGAGAGTAAAAGTCTTTACCGTGCTGATTGTTTGTTCTTCAGAGAGGCACAATCCTCTTGTCTCAGGCATATGATGATGGCCCTGAACCAAGGAAAAATTTTCAATGCAAAAAGCAATCACAGGATTAGTACGACTCAATTTGTGATAATCTAAGGTCATCTGTGTACACAGTAATATGAATTTTGATTTAACTTGCTAATCGATAGCTCTGTCAATAATACTGTTTAGAGTAGAAATGGGGGATGAATTACAGACGGAGTTGGCCAGAATGAGCCATCCCTCAACCATTATATTATACGAATCTAATAAATAAAGTTAAGCAAACAAGAAATGTAAAATTAAATTTTGTAACACACTGTCAAGCACAGAATATTCTAGGAAAAATTCTCAGAACCACGTTACATTCATAATCCAGCAAAAACTTGGAAGTCGAACTAATTTTGCTTCAATCGTCAATATAAACACTATAATGAATCCAATAATTATTGGGACTAGCATGAAAGTTCCGACAGCTACATGGATGTAATAAATATAGATTGTCAGCAGTGCAGGTCACAGTTATCAGCAGTTTCCCGCCCCTAGAGGAGCTCTAAAGATTATTTAGAGCTGTTCAGCTTACATGTTTCTCTCCCTCCCTTGCTTCATTTAGTGCTTGTCTCTCAACCAAAAGTAATGGAACTTCCTGCTCCACTTTCATGTTTAGACCTTCATAAAATTCTTGGATATTAATATACAGTGGTTGACATGCATTTCTGTCCATCACTGCTGAGTCAAAACACTCAAGACAGAGCTTTCGACCATCTTTAAGAGCAAAATATCTGGTCTCTCGTGGCTGCACATGAATGAAAAAAAATCCTCATGACATTAGTTTATAAAAAATTCATTACTGGTTTTAAGCATACAAAAAGTAGCTTAATCATATTGACCTCCATTCGCTCACAACTGCAGCATCGAGGAGTCCCATCATGTTCGTGAGAAGGGCAGTATTTCTGACTCCAAAAGGGATGCGCCCTGTACTCAATAAGACCGGCAAGGTTTGTAGGGATCTGCCAAGAGATTTCCAAAACGAGCACAGTGAAAAAGTGGAGTTTCTGAAAGAACCAAAGAAAAAGATGGAGTGCTAATAGATTTCTGCTTCTCCATACCGAAAACTGGGGCACTTTTATCCCCAAAAATCAATTAATGGCACTTACAAATGTTAAAGTACAATATTCTTCTAAGTATCATCTGATGAGTATTTATTTTCTTTCGTTTTTCTTTGATTAATTAAAAGTTATATATCAAAGCACCATGAAGAGTCAAAACTGGAGCTTGAGGATTGGAGGACCATGATAAATCCACCCAAACATAGTCAATTCCTAAGTATCTCAATTAACATACGAGATGCTTAAGGGTGAAAATATTGACAAACATATAATATGGGGGCAGAAGAATCTAGTGACCGACATTGCTTGTAAATGCAACATGACAGGCTGGTAGAAAAATTCTAAAAACAGATACTTCCATTTTCTATCTAGTCAAGTGCAAAAACTGGATAAATGACAGATGCAAAACAGGTGCCAATCGATATACATTTAAATATAAAACAATACTCCATGCGAACATCTCATTACTTAATATGCTCGGACAATCCATATCTTTATCAAAAGGGAGTAGATTGTTAATAATTTGTCATAAATTTTGCACTCAGGAAAGGTTGGGCATGGACATCCTAGGTTAGCGATTCAAACTGAATTTCTGAACCAGTTCCTCAGATACTGTGACAACTAAAGTAGCACTCTGGAGTAACTGCCGTAGAACACACTTGAGCTCACATTGCTAAAGCAAATGGAGTAAACAATCAAGAGTTTAGCTCTAGTAACTCCCATGACTTACAAAATGGCTGCAGACATCACACTTTGGGTGGTAGTGCTCCTTGTAGCAAGATTTATGGTAAGGATAATTGCCCGACAAAGAGAACTGCATAAAAATGCTAAATTAGCCAGTCCACAACTCAAGTAACCCTGCCTATAAAGGAGAACGGATTCCTAGACTAGAAACTATCGAACAATTCACTGCAGTAGTTTATACGCAGTACCTCATATTCAGAAATTGGTAGGGTGCAAGCATGGCAGCGGAAACATTCAGGATGCCAAACAGCATTCATACAACTCAAAAACCGTCCATGACCAATCTCTGTATTGCATCCGGCACAGATCCTGTAGAAGAGGAAGTGAATATCAATCACGCTTTTGATGATTGTGTAGTACTTGAAGGGAGACAATCATCAGAATGAGAAAGCTAAGAACCCAATACAGAGATTACCCAGCAGATCTAACAGCAATGGTTTCACAAGTATGAAAGGCAATTATAAGATTTTATTAAATAACAAGATGACAACTGTTTTAGTGCTTTGAAGGATATGTTCAGAAATCACAACAAAATCCAAGTTTCTTCTGTACAACGTAGAGACGGGAGAAGATATTACATCCTCAATTCTCACTTTATGCCATCGCTGATCATAAAAAATAATAATAATAATAATAATAATAACTTTTAAGGCTATGTCATCTACCGACTCTGGAGACAGGTGAAGTTTTGCAGTTGAGGAGATGGAAAATTGTAATATCTAAGCAATGTTGCGAGGCAAATGGATTACATAACAGTTATCCAAAAGAATGCACACAACATCTCATTTCCAAAGAGGTTTCTTGATTGCTAAAGTTATAATAAGCTTGCAGGTGAAAATAACCAAGTAAATCAGCTCGCTAGAGGCGGATACAGACAAACTAAAGCAGACTAATTGGACCATATTGGCTTATTACAGAAACAAACTCTGTGACCTGGAGCAATTGAGACCATTGCTTTCAGCTAAAAATGCAGGAAGTTTCACGTCAAATTAAGTTTGCAGGCAGGATAATACTCCATGAATTTTTCTTCTGAAGCCAAAGCAAAGTTCTGAAGTGCCTGCATAAGTTCACAAACATAGACGTCCACTTTCTGCTAAAATTTCACTTAATTGTTCACATTTATAGCGGTTGCGCCAAACCAACTTTGAATAGAAATTATTCTTTCATAAAATCAGTTTGTGGGGTTGTTATCTTGTCTCCCTTTGTTAATTAAGAAATGAGCATGTCCTCTAAGCTTGAGACATTTCTCGAATTTGTATCTAAAAAATCACCAAACAAGTTGAACATAAAGCATTTTCAAAATGATTTTCTAGTAGGATCTACTTTGCTTTAAAATACTCTATTAGCTTCACATGCAATAAATCTGGTCAAATGCCAAACATGACAATATGCGGCTATGGTAAGCCTACGAGAAAGGCTCTGAAGATGTGAGTCTGGTATTTACACTGATCACAGAAAGTATAAATAATCTGACACATTTTATTGTTTCCCACATACCTGTAGCCTGTTGGATAGTACATTGGCATAGGGTGATATGCATGTCCGTTGCCATATTGTAAAGGAGTATATCCATTTCCGTACGAGGGAGAAGAATGTCCATATTCATGTGGGGAAGGATCACTTTCCTCTTCATGCTGAGGTGAACTTTCAAAGTTCAAGCTTTCTTGTATAGCTCTGGCAAGTTGTTCATCTTCTTTCAACTGAGATTCATTATCTATCCAGCAATTTGAAAAACTATGTCGAATTCTAGCGTGGTACATTTGAGAATAGACACATCAAATAAGACATTTCCAAGGTATTTAGCTGAGAAATTCATGTAGGAGTATGCCATATAATCAAACTCGCACATGGCATAAGAAACTTTATGTGTGTTGATAGAGTATAAGATGTACATATATTGCCATATTCTGCAGTGGCTATTAAACAAAAATTTGCTATTCTAGCGCCCCACTGGACAACATGCAGATGCTTAATCCTCCACCAGAAAATTTGAGCTAGAATTCATCACCCAGAAATTCTCAGACTACAATTCTCAAAATGAGGTCTACAATGTGGTCTCTCAGTCCTGAGGTAATTAAACTCCAGTGCGCCAGCTGCAAATGAGCCTCCAGCCACAATTACCATTGGATGTCATATAATCTAACCGCACATGTAAGTCAGGCTCATATGCAGCGTGAGCAGCCAATACTAACTCCTAAGATAAGCCAGGTTTTACTGCTTCAATGCAAAATTTTCATAATCAAAGCATTAGGAAAATTATATCATGTTGACCTGTCCATTTTTTATTTTAGTAGACTTCTGTCATAAATTAAACAGAGTTCTGCCATCTGTACCAGTTACCCATGGGGAATAAACAATGCCGTTGTTCATATATCGACATTAATTCATCATGCTCAGCTCATACTTTTAACACAATAATCAAAGCATCAATTTTTAACACATCCTATTACCCAAAACATCTATTATGAGCATAGTAGTTAGCTATATCACTCACCGATAAAATTTGCTCTGTTCTGATTTTGTTCTAAAAGGGATAGCTCAATGGCTTGATCTATATCTTCATCCTCATAGTCTGACAAAATATCCTACATAGATTCGACAAGAAATTCTATCAGAAACAAGTGAGTGAACTTGGTCATATGACCCAGAAAGTTTTGATCAAGGCAGATTTATCAGGTACCATAGACAAGGCACTATGTATTTTCACTAAAATATAGCGGCAGATGAAATGAATAAGCATGCATTTCTGAGCAGGGACATCATCTATATTACTTGTGGCACTTCCACCATTAACATAAAATTTAGTGCGATTCAATCTTCAGGGACAAAGCAAAAGTTGTAGATGAAATTACTCCTGAAGTGGAAGAAGCATCATAAGAAGGATCCTTCCTGTAATTTTCATCATAATGCCCTTCCGAAATTTTGTGACTCGAGTTTTTGAAGATTTTGCTGAACCAACCCATAAGGCTAATTGTTATCTGCTCATAGTCGGGAAAGCTTTTACCTGCAAAGACATCAGGGACTCTCTGTTAAGTAAGGTCTACAACAGAACTATGCTCCATATACTCTCATCATCCATCTTGTCAAATTTCATTCATTCAATCCACTCATAGAATCTTCTGCTTAATAACCAAAAAATAATGCCTACAGTAGAAGGACTAATCAATTATTTCTTTCATCTCGCCAAACATGCCAATATTAGCACTGATAGTACGTAAATGTAACTCGTTGTTCAATGTAGTTTTCCTCCATTATTCTGTGAATGCAATCCATACCTTAGCATATAGCCACCATATGTTTTGCAACCAACTCTGAGCTCAATAATCTAAGGTACGACAAGTGGAAATCAAACCATCTACTCCTCATCTCCAATATGGATCAAAACCCTGTTCAAGAAGCAGTATGTTCTAATACACAATCTTTGGACTATGCTCACCTATTTCTCATAAGCATGCTCGAAAACAACAAGAAAAGGAAGAGCATCTAGTAAAACAAAAGACAAGCAAGTGATCAGCCCACCAGTCATAGTTGTGAGCTTATGAGCCGAGAACCAGAATGATAATGAAACGGTGCTTAAACTAATTTCACTTGACACACGAGAGTCAACTATTAGTAAAATGGATCAGGAACTAAGATTCTTCCAGCTCAACATGTCTGATAAAATCATGACAATACAACGTTCAATTTCTGATAAAAGTAACAACATTTTTATAAAAAAGAAACACGTAGTGGAGGAGTGATTCGCCTCAAACAAATCTCAGAACCTGCGACAAAGAACAGCCAACGCGGTCGAGACCCAGATCAGATAACATCAAAATTCCAGGAAAAAGCAACTGCGATTCTCGCATAGACAACGCCCTTTATACTTCTCTTTTCTTCCCTTTCCTTCTCTTCGCCCAAGCAACAAACTTTACAAGAAAGAGATGGGGGAGAAACGCAATGCACTCCTTGCAACTTTTCAATAATTACAAATTAGAGCAGAAAAACCCGTCTTGAATAATAGGCAAAACGACAACATTTTCAAATCATGCGTGTAACTACAAGAAACAGAATAGAAATTGAAGTATTACCCAAAAATGCCAAAAGTCAAATTCGGAGAAACCGCAAGTTCTTTTGCAGGTCTTGTCCCGACCCAGAAAGATCTGACAACGTATAATGTATCAAAAACAAAACACCCGGTTGAGTAATTTCAAATTATTTCCACCAAAGTCTGCAAGGTGTCAAACAAGTAGTTAATGCGATTTGAAGGGAAAAAAAAAAACGACACTGACATAAAAATGGCCTCCGTGGGGTCCTGAAAGAAAAAAGAAGGCGACCAAAGCAAAGGCTTTCAAGACTCCACAGAGGACACAGCATCCGCAAGTCTTCTTTTCTTGAAATTTTAAAACTCTCGTGTCAGGTGGGGGAGCAAAAGTTGTTGTGTAATGGTCAATTTTATTCCGGAAAACGGGTTAACCATCTTCAACTAGCTGAAATTTTGTGGCCGGAGGGAGAAAGTGGAGAAGCCCTGGGATTGCAGTGGAAAGTGCTTGAAAACCAAGTTGCCTTTCGTTTTCATCCTGCATGCCAAGAGGGTGACCGATGAAAGAGAACTTTCCAAGTAATTACGTTTTATACCGTTTTCTTCTTTCTTTCTTGGTAAGAAAAGGGGGCAAAGCCCAATTACTACATTAACACTTGCCTAAACTTAAACTGATCTCTTATCGATAGAGGAATTAAACCAGTTGGCAACCTATCTAATCCAGATTGGCCTTTACATCACAGGACTGAATTGTCTAATTTACCCATCAATCTGAACACAAATTTCCTTTTCCAAAAGTTTGAATAACTCTGACTTATTGAAAGTATTTCAACAATTTCCATAGTTGAAAGATGAAGTTCTACGGTAGAGCAATTGCTAATTGTGATCCACCTCCATAATAATTTTGGGAATGCCCACAGAAATTATTAGTTTGAGGCCCAAATGAATATGCACAGAGCTCAGCTCTTGACGTAAAGCCTACCTTCACGCTCCTATGTTTTGTATCGGTTTAATTACTCGTGCTGGCCGGTGCTTTTCTTGATGATCTTCACGCAATCAATTGATTATTTATTGGTTTATCTAAATCTATAATTAAATGAACATCATTATTTATTTAGAGATAGTATATCTGATAATGTCTTGCAAGTTTGACTCAAAACACGAGAAGACTTGGGTAGACACAAAGTTGAGCCAAACAAGATTAAACTCGACACGAATGCACTAACTTGATGTAGTGGTGTCGTATTATGATATGGTGTCGAAATTTATCTTCCTATACCAACATAATGGTGCAGACAAGCAGTCTATATGATGCCCATCACTTTTTGTCGAGTATTAATTTGAGAAAATTATTTCAACCAACAAAACACGATTGATTCCAAATTTCGGAATATTTGATCATAAATTTGGCTCATTTGTTCGACCAAAAAAAGAAAATAATCGTCTCATTGGGGGCAATTCCGCTTCTGTAAAATTTTTATACTCAATTTTAGGCAGTTTCAGGAATATTTGATCATAAATCTGGCTCTTGAATTTGTCTCATTTGTTCGACCAAAGAAAAAAAGAAGAAGAAGAATTGTCTCATTGGGGCAAATCCGCTTCCGAGAAATTTGTCCTCTTGCTCTCATTTGTCAAAAAGAATCGATACGGTGCTCCGATCTACTGTTCAAAACGTTAATGTCATGATGGCCGAAATCAAACATTGCTCCTCTTCCGTGTACAGTACATACTGGTGTGACTCTTCAGCAGATAATCCGAGGACAACTGCTACTATCTTCCCTTCCAACCATTTCTTAGGGAACTTTATCTACTTTTTGGATAATATCTTTTCCCCAAGCCAATAGTTGTGTCACAAAAAACTTTAGATTGATACATTATCGTCGTTGCCGCTTGATGTCGTGACCTTCAACCAACCAAATCATCACTGTAGGGGAGCCAAGATTTTCATTTGGACCTAGCTAAGTCCTCGAGCCGAAGCCCAAGATGCTCAGGCCCCACTTGTACTAGGCGGGCTTGAAATGCTTCGAAAAAAAAAACAAATTGCATGCATGATTAGTAGAAAGAGGGTTATAGTTTAAAAGGTAAGTCATTCAACATATACTCCTCAATAAAAAGTCATCAAAGCACGATTAAAGATCCAACTTCAAATGAGCCATCCAATGTCGTGCCATGTTAAGGTTTGTGAGGTTTTCCTTTCTTTTGATGAAATTTACGAATTTCAAGTAAATCCGTGTTAGTTATTCAATAATTTTGCAATAATGTTTTGAAATTCTATAATGAGTAATATTTTTGAAAAGAAAGTTAAAAAAAAATTGATAAATTTGGGCTAAAGCTCGAACTGGCTCCAACCGAACTGAGTAATTTTAGTTCGGGCTTTTCGGCTCTTTTCTAACCAGGCCTACATGCGGGCCCATATGAGAGTCAGGTCCAGTCTATTTGTCTGGGCCACAAAATCCCTCTAGGCCCAGCCCACTCAACCCGTTTGTAGCCACTACCGTCAATCGTCGCCATGCGAGAGGTCGTGATTTTTAGTGGAGACAATTTTAGCGGTTGTGCTTTTTCACTGTTTTACAACGCTAACTAAGCACTCTCTTTTCACTGTTCTGCGAAAGGTTTCTAATGTTTGATGCTCAATAGAACCCAATTTTCTGAACATGACAGGAGTAGGAAAAAGTTAATAAAAATCTACCCAATAATCGAGTATCCTCCTTTTACGAATTCGATTGATTGAACGAAAGGAGATCCGAGTCTCCAAGAGATCACACATTGCATGCTGCCAATTGCATGACATGACAGCATGATGATGGGACACGAGTAAATATAAATTGATTAGACACTATCTCTGAAACAACTATTTAATATATAAATTGATTATTCTTCAAGTTTGAGACGACTTGAGAATCAATGCCAAAGCCCCATAACATATGACCTTTGGAAATGGCGACTTCCCACCTTATCGAGCGTGGTCATCTTCTTTCTTCTCTGACCAGCACTTCAATTCGATTAGTGTTTGACTTTTTCACTTTCTCTTTGGAAATTCGGTCTAATTTCCATCAAAGTGCCACAAAATTTAAGATTTCTAAAGTTCAGCATATGCGTTAAGTAGTTTATTGATACCGAAAAGTGGTGGCATGAATGCACAGTGCACTATACCCTGTAGTTTAGTGACCACTAACGAAAGTTTGTCCACTTTTGAGTATTAGTTTGTTCTCTTTCTTCACAAGACCTATGGTCTTAGCTGCTCTCATCTTGATTTAAAGATACCAAAATCAGTAATTACCATGTCAAACTCAAAATCGGTGCGATTATTTGATTAGATGGTTTGTCCCGATGACGCTGCCCATAGTCTTCACTGCTGTAACTCGGTACTCACTCGGTATATTGAGTCGGAAGACCTTCGCCATCTCGCCGGCATGACCGAGCTGATTGCCTCCGTCTCCGTCCAGATTCAGAAACGTTCCTGCATTTTCGGTATCATCGAACATATACGTGTGCTTGTTCCCTGCACGTATGTCGCCAGAACGATGCGGACACCAAACCTACTCTCAAACGCATTGCTAACCAATACCAATCATAGCGGCATACTCCAATTCCAAACCTACCCGACTTAAGAAAAGTAATTTGTCTTGGCAACATTTTTCAAAGTTGTGGAAAGGTGTCAACAAGCGCTTTGTTGATCTCCCTCTTTAGGGTCGCAATCCGAAGAGTAAAATCATTCTTTTAAAAGCTTTGCTTTTCGTGTCCCGCGGTTCTTATTCGCTCTTACGGCTGGATATAAAAAGTCAAGAGTAGAGACAGCATCCAAGAACGGGCCAAACCCGCTGGTCGTAAGAGGCAATGGCCACGGACAAGCCGCTTCTCGGAGAGGACAGCAACAGCAACGACAATGGCGTCCAAGGGGAGAACAGAGTGAGCGTCTTCAGACAGTTTGGGAGCGAGTCCAGGAAGCTATGGAAGATCGCTGGCCCTGCCATCTTCACCTCTATAACGCAGTACTCGCTCGGCGCTCTGACTCAGACCTTCGTCGGCCAGGTCAGCGAAATCGACCTCGCTGCCGTTTCCGTCGGGAACTCCGTCGTTGGCGGCTTCGCTTTTGGCGTCATGGTTGATATCCCTATCTTTATTCTTTCAGTTGATACGAGGTTTACACTCTAAAGTGCACCATTACTTTTCAAGTTGTACTGTGTTCAATATATGTGTACGTTTTTGGATTACTCAGCATCATCGTGTGAGAATAATGACTTGTTTGTTTCTTCGTTTTTAATGTCTTGAATGTAGTTGGGGATGGGAAGTGCTTTGGAGACGCTGTGCGGGCAAGCGTTTGGAGCGGGACGGATAAGGATGTTGGGGGTGTACATGCAGAGATCATGGGTGATTTTGCTTACCACGGCTTGCATTTTGGTCCCCATCTACGTCTTCGCTCCTCCCATTCTTGAGTTCATTGGTGAAACTGCCGAGATCTCCAAAGCTGCTGGTTCGTTAACATTCATCTTTTTCCCTCCTCGAATGATTTTCTATCGCGTCCTGAATCCTACAACAAAGAAATATTCATAAAAACTCTTTCCGGTGTTGGGAACTCGAGAAGAGCCGTCACCAGAGTCAGGGCAACTTTGCAATTCGTGGAGTTGCATTACAAATAAAACGTATATAATCTTCCCAAAAAAGGGTGACAGGCCTCTTGGACCTTAGTTAAACTAAGGTCGTACTCGGTGTTCTGTTGTCTGTGCATCTAGAAGTTGCAGTTATAGTTTAGCATTACACTCCTTGATTTTTTTTTTTATTCGTCCTACTTTATTCATCGGACGTCCTAGCCACGGCGCAGGTCAGTTCGCATTGTGGATGCTCCCGCAATTGTTTGCTTATGCTCTCAATTTCCCAATACAAAAGTTTCTGCAAGCGCAAAGAAAGGTTTTGGTGATGGCTTGGATCTCGGCGATTGTCCTGGTGCTACATGCGATATCCAGCTGGCTGGTGATTTTGAAACTTGGCGGCGGCATAGTCGGAGCAGCGATCACTCTTGATGCATCGTGGTGGCTCATCATCATTGCCCAGCTGCTGTACATTTTCATCACCAAGTCAGATGGCGCTTGGAGCGGGTTCTCCTGGCTAGCATTTGAGGACTTGTGGGGATTCGTGAAGCTTTCCTTGGCTTCCGCTGTGATGTTATGGTAAGCCAATTCCTCCATATGCTCGTCAATGGGTGTCTAATTGTGTCAAAGTGTGGAACTGATGGTGTTCAAAATTGGATTGCAGCTTGGAGCTGTGGTACTTCATGGTGTTGTTGGTGATTGCCGGACGTCTGCCGAACCCTCTGATTCCTGTTGATGCCATCTCTATATGGTAGGTCAACATTTTCTCCTTTTTGGTAATACTTCAGCAGTACATTTGATCTGGACGAATTGGGTAATTAGTAGAATTTGACATGAACAGCATGAACATAAACGGATGGGACATCATGATCGCAATTGGGTTCAATGCCGCAATAAGGTGAGGTTCTGACTTCCTTTCCTCTGTCCCCTGAACAAGTTTCAGCTAGTTTGTTTTATTGATCGTTAAGTACAAAGTACTTGCTCGTGCAATGTATTAGTACATCATTACTCGAAAACGTATTTCATAACAAGAATCGATTATGATTTTCTTCGCCAGTGTGAGAGTATCAAACGAGCTAGGAGCTGGCAATGCTCAAGCTGCAAAATTTGCAGTGATGGTTGTTTCGGTCACATCAGTGACTATAGGAGTTATTGCCATGGCCATCGTGTTCGTCTCTAGAGATTACTTTCCTTATCTCTTCACAAGCAGCGAGGCTGTCGCCGCTGAAACAACGAAACTCGCCTTCTTACTGGGATTCACAGTACTACTTAACAGTCTCCAACCAGTCTTATCAGGTAAGCACCAGACACAAGAACATCATCCATTGACTTTCAACCTCTTACAATGACCGGGCAAAGCAAGTGTAAATATTCAATCATCAAATCAAGGGAAAATTGGAGGCTCAAAGTTGTCATTTTTATAAGAAAATGTCCATCCAGATCAAATGTGCATTAATCCACATTCTTCATACTTATTCTGAATAACGTTTTCAATCTCTTGTTCTTCTTCTTTTATGTCGTTAAGGTGTTGCTGTTGGCGCCGGATGGCAATCCCTTGTTGCATACATCAATATAGGATGCTACTATATTATTGGATTGTCGGCCGGCATCGTCCTTGGCTTTACATTCGGTTTTGGGGCGATGGTGAGTGCTTGATCAATTATATTGGACTATTAGGATGTGATGGAACAAAATCAGCTTTCGTATCATCTGAGATATTACAAAGGAAGACATCTAAGAACCACTTTTTTGGGGACCGGAGACAATAACCACGTTTTTACAGGGCAGCCAGTGTCGGATATCTGTGTAGCGAAGCTTCTCCTTTGTCGATTTTAATTCGAGAAAGTGATAATGTTCGGGTTTTGGTCCGTGGCTAGTAACATGACAGCTCCTCAATTGAAAGCAAGAAGAGAGTCGAATGAAATCTTACTCTCATTTCAGCTTATTCGATCTTGACTCTTTCCTGCAAAACCCACATTCACCTTTGCGATCTCAGGGGATTTGGTCAGGAATGATCGGAGGCACCTGTCTGCAAACCATCATCCTAGTAATTATCACTTCCATAACCAATTGGAGCCGAGAAGTAAGTTTCCTTCCCCTTCGACACAAACATTACACATCAATATTATCACCTGTAATTGCCTTCGATCTCTGGTGTTGGTACCACGAGTTTTTTCTACAAGCTTTACAAATCCACAATTATTGCATCGGAGATCAATGCTTCATCGGATTTCAGGCTGAGCAAGCAGAGAGTCGCGTAAGCAAATGGGGAGGATCAGCTGTGGAGCATTGATGTATCGGAGCCATCAGGGTGAAATCAGAAGCTCGTGATCGCAATGCCTTGTAAGCTGCTTTGCAGTCACCGAGTACTATGATAATTTTTGCTATACAAATTGGAGTTGTTTCTCTCAAAGGACTCCCGTTCAGGTCAGCTCTGCTCTTGCAACAAAAGTACATCCATGGGATTTAAACTTGCTCGGTGATTTGTTGTTTTGCGGTGGTATGAATATACATTACAATGTTAACCCTGAGGCTCGAGCCAGACGGTCCAAACAGCTAACCTGACTTCGCGGTAAAAGCTCCCAGCTGCCAGTCCAACCTAGCTTCTTCTCTTAAATGTTCTGTGATATGTCACTGGCAAAAACAGACCATTTCTTTTGTGATCTTATGGAAGTTTCAACGGCATTTTCCAGTTGTTCATAGTCTGCGAAAAGATATAAACTCATGTACCCTCAAAAGTGAAATAATCTGCAGAACCCGTGCTTAAGCACCAAGAATCACAAAGAGTCGTTTAGGGATAAATTACAGATTTTTCGCCATGGCAAATTTTTTACGTTAATGCAACCATTTCTCGCGTGTTACACAAGAAGTGGCCTGACAACATCGCTGTGCTTATGTTTCGGGTGCTCTTCATTGCCCAACATCTCATCTGATGCTAATGGGCCACCGCAGCTGCAGTTGCTGGACCGTGCAGTCGATGTTGTTTCCTAGGAGTAGAAGATCTTCCTTCGTTTCATATGATTTTACAGATGATGACGCCGATTAATCTTCGGATGAATGGGTTTTTCCCAACTTCTCTTACTAATGTCAAGGGTACAAGGATAGACTACTAAAGTCAGCACACAAAAATGTGTGAAAATGAATGAGACATGTTCAAGTAGTATCTAACTCCTCAAAATTGTTTGATAATATCGCAAATCTTATTAAAACATCCATAATTTAAATTTGTGTGCTGACCTAGAGGAGTGCACGTGCAATGCGCACGAGACGGACGCGAGACGCAAGAGGGATGTGCATGCATGGACAAGTGCACTACGTGGACTTGGAATTCGTCACTGGTTCATGCATTAGGATGAAGCAAAGTATGTTCAGTGGAGGAGGATGGACCTTATTAAGTATAATACTTTGTATTAGGAAGTACGGAGGTAGTTCTTCTGTTCATATTCCTGGAACTATAGCAACAATACATATAAGTGCATAAGAGTCATCTCTAATCACCCTTTGAATCCTCGAATTCTTTGATTATGGCAGTATCTCTTTCTCCCAAACTCAGTGTGCAAGAGGGATGTCGAAGCTCTGTTTTCTTGGGTGATCATCTGAGGTAACTTGAGTCTTTAGTCGAGCAAAGCGGCGACGAACTTGATTGTCTAGTGTAAGATTGAAACACGAGAGGACAAGAGAAGCACGAGCAAGGAAGCGAGCAACACGTCTAAAAACATAATCGTATGAAACACAGTGTTGCACTTATTTTTTTTTTTTATAATCTATGATTTCACCACGTCCCCTCGTGCCCGGATGACACCAAAGAGCTAAGCCCTTATACCTCAGAGAAGACTGGCTCTTAAGTTTATCTTAAAGCTAATAATTAAGGGTTCGTGCTTTCTCCACTTTTCATATGTTTCAAACACGCTTTTCCTGATTAGCTCGAAAAAATAGGGGCAATATGGTCTGAATACGGTTGACGGCAGCATTTGAGCCAAATGATAAGTGTAGAAAGCACCACCCTTTTACTATAAAAATCCGTATTATGAGAATGCTAACACTTATCAATGGACTAATGATCACTAGAATTGCCTCAACTTGTCATCACTAAGGATAATTTACCCGTAACACTTTATAAATAACAATTAATAATTTTTCTCTGAAAGTGTCAAACCCTTATCATTTATAACTTGTGAAGAAAATTATAAGTTACCCGAGTTTCTATTAAATTCCTTCTTTTCTACATCGTTGGTCATATTGTTCTTGGTTGTCATACCTTAAACTTACAATTTGTAACTTTCCTCAAACATCAATAGATTATTGCCCCCAAACTGGTTTACACGCGATGGATTGCTCTTTATAAATTGATCGGACGGATGGAATTTTTTTTCTTTTGATATAATTATTAGTCGAGATATTGTGTAGGTCTGTTCTTATTAGTTGCAATGCCCCACACACACCTTACTCAAAAATTCACTAATTAAGATTCTATTTATTTTAGAAAAAAATGAATATGTCGAAAAAAAATCTTCCTAAAATTCATTAATTTATATATACTATTAAAACAATTTCCTTTTTCACGGAGAGAATGGAGGGCGAAATTATTTAAGGCCGATCTTCCGGAGTCCGAACCAGGATTTGACCAAAAAAAAAAAAGTCCGAACCAGGAAAGGACCAGACCAAGTTAATTGACTAGATGCATCACTCCCAACCTAATTTTGACGTGCGGCCCATCCAAGACCATCGCCTGCATCTCAACCCCTTTGACTCTTGCCAGCCCACAGCCGTCCGGTACGACGCGTCAACAGATGATCACCGCCACCCAATTTCCAATTCCGACCCTTGTGACCGTTGGGGGCGTCCCCTTCTTTTAAATAGCCGTCTTTCTTACTCTCCTCGTCTTAAGAAGGGGTGATCTAGACCATCGCCTGCATCTCAACCCCTTTGGCTCTTGCCAGCCCACAGCCGTCCGGTACAACACGTCAACAGATGATCACCGCCACCCAATTTCCAATTCTGACCCTTGTGACCGTTGGGGGTGTCCCCTTCTTTTAAATAGCCGTCTTTCTTACGCTCCTCGTCTTAAGAAGGGGTGATCTACTGCGTTTTTCTCTAGGGCTGAGTTGATGGTGTTTGAAATCGGCTAAGGTGCCACTGCTTGATTGAAGTTTGCTCTTCAGTCTGTTATTTTTCGGTCAAGGCGATGCCTAATTCTCTCGCAGGTCATAGTTTGGTCGATGCGATACTTAAACATGTGAGTGCTGATTTGGAGTGTCTATAGCCTGTGATGGTTCTTTCCACGCAAGGGGTACACGTTGAAAGATTGCGCAATCCAATCCGGTTTTTGCTTCTCGATTGATTATGGATTGGCGATTGCTTTCACTGTTTGATTCTTGAAAGGATTTGTCTACTTGCAGAAACTGGCTTTTTTTTTTTTGGGTAAGATAAGTAATTGTATTGATTTACCAAATGAGGAAGTACAAGGTTCAACAACCCGGCACCACAAAAAAAACTCGCATTCAATGTGTTAGGGTAACATCAATGAGTGAGAGGGTATCAAACTTACAAATAAACGAAACCAAGAAACCCGAAACATTGGGTAAATATAAAGGATTACAAGTCCAAAAAGATAACGGAGTCAATGCCCCAACTTCTTTGAGCCCTCCTATTCCTTGGAGAGTCCAGTACTGGACGGAGGGATATGGCCTTATCCTTTACCATCTTCATCAATTTCATCTTCACAACCGGCATGATCAAGGTATTGTTCCTAAATAGAATGTTGTTCCTCTCTTTCCAAATTAAGTGGCATAAAGCTCCTAAAGAGAAGCGAGAGATACTTTGGTGAAAGCATTTTCCGGAGATAGAACTTCTGGCCCACACAAGCGTTTGCGTCCAGGATGATGATCGCCAAGGCAGGTTGCATTTACCCGCCCAAAAATTGGCCAAATGGTTAGATAAAGGGCATCCAAAGAAAAGGTGGTCGATGGAGTCCGGTGTAGTATTACAAAATGCACAATTTCCTTCTGATATTCTTGAGCAAGCTAAGAGGAAAACTTGAGTTGGAAGCCTATTGCGCGTGATAAGCCATAGATGGAACTGGTGCCTTGGTAACACCATTCGATCCCAGATAAAAGAGTGCAACGGAACAATCAGTTTTCGAGTTCGAATAATGCTCCAAGCCGAAGCCGAAGAGAATATGCCTGAGGGGTGACCCACCCAACTGAAATGGTCCATCCCATTCGTGAGCTGAGGAGCTGGTGTCCCCCATGTCGCCCATCTATCAAAGAGGAGTGATTGGTGATGACCCTCCATACCAAGATCAGCAACAGTAGCATCCCTAGAAAAATCAGATTGATATATTTCCCTGTTCGTAAAGAGTAAGTCGAGAAGACCTCTGGGGTGCCAATAATCGAACCAAAGAGAGATCGATTTACCACATCCAATGGACCATCGAAATAATGGTCTGAATTCCTTACGAAGTCTCAATATTTTCTTCCACGCCCAGGAGCAACAAATAGGCGCTTTGATAAACTGGCTTTTATTGAACGCTGAACAGAGTTTTCCAAAGGTTCTGGGTTGCCTCTCTTGGATTCCGGATTTTGCTTCTCGATTGATAATGGATTGGCGATTGCTTTCACTGTTTGATTCTTGAAAGGATCTGTCTACTTGCAGAAACTGGCTTTTTCTAAACGCTGAACAGAGTTCTCCGAAGGTTCTGGGTTGCCTCTCTTGGTTTTTGCCATGCGTATGGGCATTATTAGGGTTTACACGCTCCACTGATCTTTTATTGATTGATCAATTGATGAACTTAATTGTTTTACTCGCTGATTTGGATTTCACAATTGAGTTTGATTGGCAGTGGCTTCTTTCCACTTGGAGCGATGTCTTCATCAGAGGATGCTTTCTACGGACACGATAGATAAGATGGAAGCGATCGATCGGTTACATGAAATAAGACATCTCTTGGAGGACTAATTGCGTATTTTGCAGTTCTTGTTCGGTTGAGTTGATGAGCTGGATTTTGATCATCTTCAGGAGGTCGATGAGACTGAAACCTTCTGGGAACTTACTGGTTTTGATTGAGATCTGTTCTTCCGTTTATCATCTTTGGGGGGTGGGAAACAATAGGTTCTAATCTTTTGCAGGCTTAAGTTTTCTGGATTTATGAGGTGGTGACCTATTGCGTTTTTTCTGTGGGGCTGAGTGATTTGAAATTTACTTATGCTACTGCTTCTTGGATTTTAGACAGTTAGTAGTTTCAATGAAGTTTGTTCTCCTGTTCCGTTGTTTTCCAGATTATCTGTTGTGCTGTCTTTTTTGGCATCCTGTGATCACATCTTCAGGTCCCGTGCAATCGACTGAAATTTGATGATCTTCTGGGCGCTTGCTGGTTTTGATTGAAACTTTTTCTTGAACTTTTCTTATCTTCGGACGTGAGGACATTCTTGCCCTTTCTTCTCTTTTTTTTGATGGGGCGATTGTTTTCTGGGTTTGATTTATTAAAGCACCTTGCTTTGTAGAAACTAATTTCTTCTGTTGGTGGAGATTTCCGAAGGTTTCGGGTGGTTTCTTTGT
Source organism: Melaleuca alternifolia (assembly GCA_019926035.1). Lineage (NCBI taxonomy): Eukaryota > Viridiplantae > Streptophyta > Magnoliopsida > Myrtales > Myrtaceae > Melaleuca > Melaleuca alternifolia. Next base: position 2,038,288 of record JAGKPW010000016.1, read on the forward strand.
GATCTTCTGGTGGTTTATGGGAATTGTGTGGTTTGTATTCCTCCTTTGTTCATTGATTCATTTACTGTTCAATCTTTGTATTTGATATGTTCTACCAGCTTGATCTGGTATTATTATTCGGTGAATTTGGCTGTGGCTTTTGATCTCTTCCTAACAATGACACTGGTCAGTTTGTGGCATCAATGTATTTTGGGCTTTCTGGAGGACCGATAATCTGTTGTGCTGTCTTTCTTGGTATTCTTTGATCACATCTTCAGGTCCCGTGCAATGGACTTAAATTTGATGACCTTCTGGGCACTTGCTGGCTTTGATTTAAACTTTTACTTGTACTTTTCTTATCTTCGGACGTGAGGACATTCTTGTCCTTTATTCTCTTATTTTTGAACGGGCGATTGTTTTCTGGTTCTGATTTATGAAAGCAGCTTGCTTTGCAGAAACTAATTTCTTCTGTTGGTAGAGATTTCTGAAGGATTCGAGTGGTCTCTTTGTGATTTTCTGGTGGTTTTTGGGAATTGTGTGGTTCGTATTCCTCCTTTGTTCATTGATTCATTTACTGTTCAATCTTTGCATTTGATTTGTTCTGCCAGCTTACTCTGGTATTATTATTCGGTGAATTTGGCCGTGGCTTTTGATCTCTTCCTAACAATGACACTGGTCAGTTTGTGGCATCAATGTATTTTGGGCTTTCTGGAGGACCGATAATCTATTGTGCTGTCTTTCTTGGTATTCTTTGATCACATCTTCAGGTCCCGTGCAATGGACTTAAATTTGATGACCTTCTGGGCACTTGCTGGTTTTGATTCAAACTTTTACTTGTACTTTTCTTATCTTCGTACGTGAGGACATTCTTGTCCTTTATTCTCTTATTTTTGATGGGGCGATTGTTTTCTGGTTCTGATTTATTAAAGCAGCTTGCTTTGCAGAAACTAATTTCTTCTGTTAGTGGAGATTTCTGAAGGTTTCGAGTGGTCTCTTTGTGATTTTCTGGTGGTTTTTGGGAATTGTGTGGTTCGTATTCCTCCTTTGTTCATTGATTCTTTTAGTATTCAATCTTTGCATTTGATTTGTTCTACCAGCTTGCTCTGGTATTATTATTCGGTGAATTTGGCCGTGGCTTTTGATCTCTTCCCGATGTCATCGAAGGATGATGGATACAATGACACTGGTCAGTTTGATGCATCAATGTATTTTAGGCTTTCTGGAGGACCGATCTGTTGTGCTGTCATTCTTGGCATTGTTTGATCACATCTTCAGGTGCCGTGCAATGGACTGAAATTTGATGACCTTCTGGGCGCTTGCTGGTTTTGATTGAAACTTTTTCTTGAACTTTTCTTATCTTCGGACGTGAGGACATTCTTGTCCTTTCTTCTCTTATTTTTGATGGGGCGATTATTTTCTGGGTCTGATTTATGAAAGCACCTTGCTTAGCAGAAACTAATTTCTTCTGTTGGTGGAGATTTCCGAAGGTTTCGGGTAGTTTCTTCGTGATTTTCTGGTGATTCATGGGAATTGTGTGGTTCTTATTCCTCCTTTGTTCATTGAGTCATTTACTGTTCAATCTTTTTGCATTTGATATGTTCTACCAGCTTGCTCTGGTATTATCACTCGGTGAATTTGGCCGTGGCTTTTGATCTCTTCCTTTGCGGATATCAATCGAAGGACAATAGATACAATTATTGCATCAATGTACTGTGGGCTTTCTGGAGGACCGATAATATGTTGTGCTGTCTTTCTGGGCATTCTTTGATCACATCTTCAAGTCTCGTCCAATGGACTAAAATTTGATGACCTTCTGGGCGCTTGCTGGTTTTGATGACATTTGATATGTTCTACCAGCTTGCTCTGGTATTATTACTCAGTGAATTTGGCCGTGGCTTTTGATCTCTTCCTTTGCGGATGTCAATCGAAGGACAATAGATACAATTGTTGCATCAATGTATTGTGGGCTTTCTGGAGGATCGATAATCTGTTGTGCTGTCTTTCTGGGCATTCTTTGATCACATCTTCAAGTCTCGTCCAATGGACTAAAATTTGATGACCTTCTGGGCGCTTGCTGGTTTTGATTGAAACTTTTTCTTGAACTTTTCTTGTCTTCGGACGTGAGGATATTTTACAGACTAGCTTTCTCATACTTTGACAGACTGGGAGTTTTGCCAAACTTGAGAAGTGGTCATCGATTGTGTTTTTCTCTAGGGCTGAGTTGATAATTGTTTGAGATCGGATTGTTTTCTCGATTGATATTTGTTCTCCAGTTCTGTCATTTGACAGTTGAGATGAATCAAGCAGTGTCTAGTTCTTGTTCCCTCGCAGGTTGGAATTTTGGTCGATGCAATATTTAACCATGTGACGAACAGTGTGGAATGTCCTGATCTATGATCGTTCTTTCCGAGAAAAGGGGTACAATTCAAAAGATCACATCCTTCACTGCAATCCCGCGACTCCGGTTGTGCATGGTGTTCCTCTCTTTCATGGCCATTGCTTTAGTTTCTCTGCTAGATTGTCTTCAGAAGAGGCAACCATGTCAAATCGCTTTCTTGATCCTGCTTTTGCTTTTGCTTCTTGATTGGTTGTTGATTAGCTAATTATTTTCATGGTTTGATTTTTGAAAGAATATGTCTTGCTAGATTGTCTTCAGAAGAGGCAACAATGTCAAATTGCGTTCTTGATCCTTCTTCTGATTACTTTCATAGTTTGATTTTTGAAAGGATCTGTCTTGTTGCAGAAACCGAATTTTCTGAATGCTGAAGAGAGTTTTCCGAAGGTTTTGCTCACTCCTTTGCTCTGAATGCTTATGGACATTATTAGGGTTTACACGCTCCACTGATCGTTTATTGATTCATCAATTGATGAACTTGAACTTTTTATTCGCTGATTTCGGATTTTGCAGTTCAGTTCGATTGGCAGTGGCTTCTTTCCACTTGGAGTGATCTCTTCATCTGAGGATGCTTTCTGCAGACACAATAGATAAGATGGTAGTGGTAAGTTGGTTACATGAAAGAAGACATTTTTCGGAAGACTAATGGCATACTTCGCAGTTTTTGTGCGGTTGAGTTGATGAACTAGACTATGATCATCTTTAGGAGGGAAATAAAAGTGAATCTCTTGACTGTCTTAAAAAAATTATTAGGTTAATGTTGTTTTAAGCTTCATATATTTCATTTTCATCTTTTCCTTGTATATGTATTGTCAGATTCTACGTTTATTGAGTGTAGGCTGGATAATGTTTTAAGCATTAGAGCTTTAGTGCTTTAACATGTTCCTCTCGTGTATTTTTGTCCACTTTGCATATATTGACCTCTTTCTCTTTTTCGTGTCAAGCAATTATTCGTTAATTGCTTGTTCTTTAAGAATTTCCTATTAGTATATTATACCATTAGGGCATTCAACATTTCTTGTTTAAATGTAATCAATGGTTTTTGTATACAAGAATGTAAGCTACATCTTTGTCTTCGTCAATACTTTTTTGGCTTGACGGTCAATTTTGCCTAGCATATAATATTCCCCTACAAATCACAAGGAAAAAATTTCCACTCAAATTTCATTAATTAATGAAAATATTTTTATTGTTGTATTTTGCGGATGCTTAAAAAGCCAACATATTAGAACCAGAGCCGGATTCGAACAAGGAAAGATCATTCCCCGAGGATGCATTGCGCCCATCCTGATTTGGACGCGGCCCATCCAATAGCATCGCTTGCATCTCAAGCCCAAAGGACAAGTGTACTTTGCCTGGACGTAATATCTTCCGTTTAGGGCCTGTTTGGTAAGTTTTATTTCTGTTCTCTGGAACACAAATTTCTGTTTTTTTTGTTCCAGGGAACAAAAAAAAGAACAAAAACGCGTTTGGTGACCTTTTTGTTCCAAATCTGTTTTTTGTTCCTAAGAACAGATTTGGAACAAAAACGAGAATTAAAAAAAACTTGCTTTTGTGTTTTTGGAACAAATCTGAGAAACACAAATCTGTTTCTCACGATTGAGAAACACAAATCTGTTTCTCACGATTGAGAAACACAAAAGCAAGTGGACAGCACTTCCAGCGACTCTTCTCTCTCTGGAACACGATCGAGCCCTAATCCTCGCAGCACCCGTCGCTCTCCTCTCGCCGAATCCTTGCAGCACCCGTCGCGATTCCCGTCGCCAGAGCACCGTCGCCGCCATCGCCGGTTCTGAGGCTGTGTCGCGGCTGGGCCCCGGTTCCTCCATCGCACCCGTCTTCCTTGTCTCTCTTCTCCCGTCGCCGCAGCACCCGTCGCCATCGTCGGTTCTCTCTCGACCTCCCACTTCCTCGAAGAAGCAAGAAGACGACGGCGGCGTCGACGATCCACCCGTCGAGAGCTTTGGGTCTCGACTTGCGGCGGTACTGAAAACCCTAGCTCCGATTACCCCCTACCTTGCAGGTATGTCGGGCTTATCGTCGGTTGCTCTTTACTTTGAGCTCCATCTTAGGGGTTTGACCCGATTTGCTGGTTGTCGGAGCTCGATCTTGTTGCTTCTCTCGTTGGTGTTCTGTTGCTCTTCATTTTCGTCCCCCTTAATCTCTCGTTTCATTGTCAAGTGTTGGTGGGATTGATACGTTAGACAGTGAGCACGAGCGTAGGATCTCATGGGCTTTCTGATTTGGTGAAGAAAGAGATGGTTTGAAGCTTTGGTTGGACTGTGAAGTTGATGTTCACGGTGGAACCGTAGAGCTTAGGTATGCTTCTTCTTCTCGCGCTCCGCAGCAAGAAAATAGGACGCAATAGGTAGCTGGACTCTCATGATTGTTATGCCGTGGGGCCAAGTGGACTTCGAGCAATCGGCGCAAACGCAGTAAATGAGTGCTTACATGGAAGTATCCAGGTGGTCTCCAGGGAAACGCACGTTCCTTTCACTTTGATAAATTGATTGCAAATTGAACGGGCTTCTATGTTGAACGTGATGTGGCTATTGTTGTGATAGAAATATTCTTAGGTCTGTTTATTAGCGAGGGTGTTCTTTTTTGGCCGATGGATCGGAACACTTGTTGATAACTGAATGTATTATATCAGGCCTTATGACCCTATTCTAGATGAATATGTTTCAAGTTTTACAAAGCTAATGGTCATCCTCACTCAAAAAGTACGGTTATTTGGTCAATTATACTAAACTTTTTGAATGAAATATATTACCAAGTATTAAAGTTAGCAGATACTTTGGACTAAAGCATGGTTGGTTATTGTGGACCATGCTTTACACGCAATATAGGCAATCTTGTGCCTACTTTATGCGTTAGTTGAGACTTTGATAGTTGATTGTGGAATCATTGAATCACTGATTTGTCGTAATGGTTTCAGGTTTATTGCAAGGACCTCCACTTCTTGAATTCCTCAAGTTGAACACTTCATTTGGTATGTTTCTCATAATGCTCTTTATTTCATTTTGAGCATTCTATTTCATTGATCATTGATAGTCATTGGTAGGTTTTGTGCATGTTGTGTAGTTCTTATAGTATTATGTTATTGATGTAACTCATAACTCGTGATGCTCAACCGGTCAAAGATTAAATGGCATCTGAGAGACAGACGATCGGTGCAAGGTGGACCGATTCTAATACCAACCTACTTGTCGGTTTGATGGTGGATGAGGTCAAAAAGGGTAATCGCCCCACTTCAACTTTCAACAAAGTGGGGTGGAAGAATATACTGACTGAATTCAGTAAACAGACAGGGCTTCAATATAACATAGTACAACTGAGGAATAAGGTAAACAAGTTGAGAAAACAATATGGCAGCTTTCAAAAGCTCATTTCTCAGTCCGGATTTGGTTGGGATAATGTGAATAATAGAGTTGTTGTTGACGATCCAAGTATATGGGAATCTCACATCAAGGTAATTTTCTAACTTTTTGGTCATTTTGATATCCTCATAGATGTAGATTGTAAGATGAGATTATATTGCTGAATGTCATTATTGCCAAAATTGTAGGATAATGCCGAGTGGGCAAAATTCAAAAAGGATGGATTTTCTCAGTATCCCGATCTATGTATTGTATTTGGTGGAACATATGCTACTGGGAATTACGCTGTAGGAAATGGAAATGCTGAAAATTTGATGTTGTCGGAGGAAGATGACAATGGTGATGATTGTGTAGGCTTTGACAATGGTGGTGGCAGTGCATATGGTGACGATGCTGGTGGCAGTGCATATGGTGACGATGCTGGTGGCAATGCATATGGTGACGATGTTGGTGGCAATACAGATGGCTTCAGTGGACATCAAATTGGTGAGAGAGAGTCGGTACATCAGACAATATTGCAACTTCTGCTAAGCACAAATTGGATAGGACTCCAAATACTAAGAGGAGAAGAAAGAGTAACCAAGTCAGTATTTCTGAGACTTGCAAAGCCATACAAGAATATTTAAAAGTTAGGACAAGTCAAAGTGGTAGTGGCTCTGCGAACTCAAGGGTTGCACCATCACCTGAGGACCCTTTCTCTGTATCTGCTGTGATTGGTGTTCTACTCAGTATGGATGAGATTGAGCAAGATTTGTACAATAAAGCAGTGGAGCGAGCATGTGTTAGTGCCGCATGGAGGGAGGCTTTCATTCAAACCCCACCTGAAAGGAGAATTGGACTTCTTCAATGTCTTTAGGAGATGTTTTAGATATATATTATGGATTTCATGGGTTTCATTAGACTTTTTTATTATGTTATCGATGGTACATTTTGGTTTGAAGATATTAGTGTTGAGACTCTTGCATTTTTATTTAATGGCATCTCCTGTCGAGACTTTTCTATTATGTTATTGATTGTTATTTGATGTTTTTTCAAAATCTATATTGATGTTATTATATTTATGTGATGGTATAGGTACCATGGAAGGAGAATCCTATAGTGTATGTAATGAGCAGGTAGATTCAATTGAACAATTATCGGATGGTGATGATCTTGACATGTTGATGGCAGGCTTATGCACAGTTGCGATGGACGCGTCTGTGCATACGAAAGAACTTATTAGAGACAGTAAATTATCAGGACCAGGATGGATGATGGAGATTCTTCATGGACATGTAGCTAGGATATATGAAGCATTTAGGATGGAGAGACATGTTTTCAAGAATTTATGTGGTTTAATGAGAGTAAGAGGTTGGTTGAAAGATAGTCGATATGTTGGAGTAGATGAACAAGTTGGGATATTCTTATTTATGATTAGTCACAATAGCTCAAATAGAGATTTATGTGAAAGATTCCAACGTTCGGGAGAAACGATCAGCAAGTATTTCAACAAGGTGTTGAAAGCAATGGTCAAGTTTTCAAAAGAGATAATCAAACCACCGTCATTTGATGATATCCCACTTAAATTCTTATGGATCCTAGTCATACATGTTACTTCAAGGTATGTTTTTTATATCTATTTTATATTGTCAAATACATGTAGTTCATAATCTTATATAGTTAGTAATAAATTGACAGGGCTGCGTAAGTGCTATGGATGGCACCCATATACATGCTACCGTCCCTGCGGATCAGCAGATTCCATCTAGAGGCAGAAAAGGGATTACCACCCAGAATGTGTTGTGTATTTGTTCATTTGATATGCAATTTACTTTCGTATATGCTGGATGGGAAGGATCTGCCAACGATTGTCGAGTTCTTTTAGCGGCACTTGAAACTCCGGAAGTGCAATTTCCCCGGCCACCACCTGGTATTTACTTTATTTAAAAAAAAGTTTTATTATGATTATATTATGGTTGAATATCACAACGAATCTATATATATCATGTTGTAGGTAAGTATTACGTGGTAGATTCTGGTTATGCAGCACTTCCAGGATTTTTAACTCCATTTAAAGGCGAACGATATCATCTTAATGATTATAGAGGGAATGGAGGACGACCAAGAACAGCAAGAGAATTCTCTAAGAAATGTAATTGAGTGGTCATTTGGGGCACTAAAGAATCGTTTCACTGTTTTGAGACATATGCCTCCATTTACATTTCAGAAGCAAGCATTTGTTGTAATTGCATGCTGTGCTCTCCATAATTACATTCGTGATCAAGACAGGTTGGACCGAAACTTTTCCCAATATGGCGATCCGGAGTATCCATACGGATCTGGAGAAGGGGAGGTTGCAGATGATACATCGGATGAGCAGGCACCTGGGATAAACATGCTTAGGATAAGTATTGCAAATAAGATGGCAAGGGATCACAATATGCCTGAGATTTCATGATTTTGTGTTTCCTACTTTTGTAATATTATTTTTAAGTAATCACTTATCTAAGTCAATGTGATGAATTTGGACGATGAACAATATTACTTTATTATTGTGATGTCATGTATGAAGGGGTCCATGTAGAGATCTCATATTAAGTGGAATATTTATCAAAGTTGTGTTGCCCATCCTCTCTCTCTCTCTCTCTCTCTCTCCAGTCGCCCCACTTTCCTTCCTGTCCATTAAGGTTTTTGTTAAATCTAAAGTCCACGTCTCTCTCGCACTTGAAGAGTGTCCATCAAATTGTGCCTGTTTTTGACGCAAAAATTGTTGGAATTAATTATGATTTTACCAATCTTGCCTGATTTAAGGGCAAATATTTTATCAAATTTTACACTTCATAAAAAAAACTCTTGTGAAAATTTGGAATAAAATTTTTAAACAGTTACCAAACGTGTTTCTGTTCTTTTTTTATTTTTAGAACAGAAATTTTGTGCTGTTACCAAATGTGTTTCTGTTCTTTTTCTATTTTAAAATAGAAATTTTATGCAGTTACCAAACACATTTTTTTTGTTCAAAAACTGTTCCCGGAACAGAAACAGATTTTGTATTTTTGTTTAAAAACTGTTTTTTGGAACAGAAACGTTACCAACGCAGCCTTAGAGTAATTTGCGAAGCCAAACTCATACCCAACCGTCGTGAATGAAGCCTTGCACATGGATGGAGTGATTTACGCACTTCAGCTTGGCGCATAATTGAGCCGAGTGTTTCGGATTCACGTGTTTGAAAGTGCTACCCAGTGCGACTCCACATGTGTTTTCGGATTCAGCTTGGCCATCTTGATTGATGCCCCTTGGATGTTCGAAATAATGTCTGCCGTCTTTCATAATTGGGACAGTTTGAGACTTCAAAGAGACAGTCGTCGTTACGAGGTACCGTTTGCCTTTCCATCGAATCGGCATTACATTTATGTTGTATGGGATACAATGTAATAGAATTGAATCGCGGAGCGAGATATAACGGTGATTCCAATAACTCTCGTTTGGTAATAAACTGTGGGGATTGAAGTTGAATGAGGACTCTGGTGTTTGGTGCCGGGCCAAGTTTTAATTTGCATTGTGGGTGGGGTTGGGGGGGAGTTATGGGAATCGAATTAAATGGGGATATTAGCCAAGTTTCAATTTGCATTGCACTTGTATTACACTGCTTCGCTTCTTCACCTTTATTTTGTCGTTGTTGATGTTTGCTGGGTCTGTTTTATCTTTGGGAATGCCGATCTTATTTTGGTATATTTCTCTAATTCTTTTACAGATTAGAGGTCTGCTGGGCTGAGAAAGGGTGATCTACTGTGTTTTTCTCTGGGCCTGAGCTGATGGTTATTTCAATCAGATAACCTGCCACTTCTTGATTGAAGTTTGTCCTCCAGTTCTATTATTTTTCGGTTAAGGCAGTGCCTAATTCTCTCACAGGTCAAAAGTTTGGTTGATGCGATGTTTTACCAAGTAAGGCCGATGTGGAGTGTCTATAGTCTGTGATGGTTCTTTCTACGCAAAGGCCTACACATCAAACGATCACACAATCCCATCCAGATTTTGCTTCTCGATTGATTACGGATTGGCCAATTGCTTTCATTGTCTGATTTTTGAAAGGATGATGCAGAAATTGGCTTTTCTGAATGTTGAACAGAGTTTTCTGAAGGTTCCAGATCGCCTCTCTTGGACTTTGCCCTGCTTATGGGCATTAATAGGGTTTACACACTCCTCTGATCGTTTGTTGATTCATCAATTGGAGTTAATTGTTTTACTAGTTAATGTTAGATTTTGCAATTTAGTTTCATTGTCCGTGGCTTCTTCCCTCTTGGAGCGATCTCTTCATCTAAGGATGCTGCTTAAGGTTGCGGTAAATTGTTTTACTAGTTAATGTTATATTTTGCAATTCAGTTTGATTGTCCGTGGTTTCTTCCCTCTTGGAGCGATCTCTTCATCTAAGGATGCTGCTTAAGGATGCGGTAAATAAGATAAAAGTGGTCAGTTGGTTACATGGTTTCTTTGAGGGCAAGGCCTGGTTGCAGTTCTTGTTTGGTTGAATTGATGAACTAGCTTTTGATCATCTTGAGGAGGGCGATCAGAGTGAAATCATTGAAATTTGTTCTTAAGTTTATCATCTTGGGGAAGTGGCGAGACAAGAGGTTCTAATTTTTTACAAGTGGAATAAGACATTTTGAAATCATTGAGGAGGGCGATCAGAGTGAAATCATTGAAATTTGTTCTTAAGTTTATCATCTTGGGGAAGTGGCGAGACAAGAGGTTCTAATTTTTTACAAGTGGAATAAGACATTTCTTGGAGGACAAGGCCTGGTTGCAGTGATGAACTAGCTTTTGGTCATCTTGAGGAGGGCGATAAGAGTGAAATCATCTTGTTTTGATTGAAATTTGTTCTTCAGTTTATCGTCTTGGGGAAGTGGTGAGACAAGAGGTTCTGATCTTTTACAAGTTGAAGGTTTCTGGATTTGCGAGGGGGCTACCTATTGCACTTTTTCTGTGGGGCTGAGTTATTTGAAATTTGGTTAAGCTACCACATTTTGGATTCTAGACAGTTATTAGTTTCAATGAAGTCTGTTCTCCTGTTCTGTTTTTCTCCCGATACGACAGGTCTCCTTCAATATGGGTAACCTCATCCAGTTTGATGTGGAGTGTCTTTGACCTGTGATGGTTCTTTCTAGCTGCGTAAGCACTGTTTCATTGGAGCAGCTTTCTTGTTTGGCACTAAATGTGCGAGTATGTTGTTGTTCTTGGAAGATCAATGATTGTTGCTCCCTTCTATTGTAGGTATTCTCTCTTCGTCTGGCAAGCTCTTGGGGTCCACATGATTGCAGTAAATCGCACAGATAGATTATATATGACTTGTTTGTCAATATGTCCTCATGGTAGTTTGTTGATAGATCTATGACATAATAAGGATATCTTCCACGGATGAGGCCTTATTCTAAGTTTCAACTTGGTGATGTAAGCTTGTATGAATCTGTTTATGACATTACTATCAATTCTATCTTAAGCCTTCTGTATGATCAAATTCTTGAATATATATGTTTCTGTCATCTCTTTTGTCATTTTTTATGTCTCCCTGTGCCCTTGCTATGTCTCACTTTCTCCGTTTAGGTGCGATGAACTATAAAAAGGAACACCTAGAGTCTCTTCGGGTTTCTTGTTTGCAGATTTGCTTGCCTATTTCGTTTTCTAGGATGCATGTTCTGGAAGATTTCGTGATATTTTTGGAAATTTTTTCCTGACTGTCTTTTTCTTGTTTGTTGGGTGTTGATTTTTGTGATCTTGTTAAGGCTTCTCTGGTTGCAATGCTGTCTTGTGGATTAGCGAGCTGGTTATCATTGGTTGCATTCCTCTCTCTTTTATGACATTTGCTGTCTCTTGCATGACAGCCTGTGTGGGATTGTCTTCAGAGGAGAGTTGCATTCTCGACCCTAATATCATTTATATTTCTTAATTGATTGTTGATGAGCCTATTGTTCTCATGTTTTTTGAAAAATGCGTATCTGCAGAAACCTAATTTCTTCTGTTGCAGAGATTATGAAAGTTTCGCATGTTCTCTTTGTGACTTTGTTGTGGTTGTGGGACTTGTTTGGTCCTCTGACTGTTCATTGATTCATTGACCGATGCATTCTCTTGCGCTACCATTCTGGAATTGTTATGTGGTGCATCGACAATTGCTTCTTTCCTTTTGGACATTTTGTTTGTGGATGTCTTCGAAGGAGAAGAAATGCTATAACACTTGTCAGCTGTCGCATAAAATGAGGCTTTTGGGCTTTTCGGAGGATTCACAATCCGTTTTGCAGTCTTTTCTGGTTCAGATGATGAAATACTAGTCTCTAATAACATTTTTGGGTCTGGGAAATGACTGAAATGTGATAAGCTTCTGGCCACATGCTGGTTTTAATTGAAATTTGTTCTCCAGTCCTATTTTTCTTTGGGAGTGGTGACGTTAGTTTTGATTGTTTAACAGATTGGAGTGTCGCCAGATTTCAGAGGTCGTGATCTATTGGGTTATTCTCTGGGGCTGGGTTGAAGATTGCATATTGGATAAGCTGCCACTTCATGATTGAAATTTGTTTGCCATTTCTGTTATTTTCCTGTTAAGGTGGAATGATCAATGCCTAGTTCTCATTACCTCGCAGGTCAGACTTCGGTCGATGCAAGTACTCTTCTTTGTCAAGGTCACTGTGGAGTGTCTATGGTCTATGATTCTACAGAATGGGTATGTATCAACAGATGCATGATCCACTCCACTTTGCTTCGGATTATAACTATTGAATATCTAGAGCTGGTGTCTCCTTGTGTCTTCATGTTTTAGTCTTTTCCTGCATCACCATGTGTTCCTCTCTCTTGTAGCTCTTGCTTGATGGACTCTGCAAAGTCATCTTCAGAGGTGGCGTTTTTTTTATCATTCTTTTGTTTTTTAATTGATGATTAGGAAATTTCCTTCGTGAATCCATCTGGTTGCACAAATCCAGTTTCTTCTGTTCACTGGACTGACTTTCCGAAGGTTTTGGATGGCCTCCCTTTGGACTCTATCGTGTTTACGAGCATTCTTAGGGTTTTTCCTCATTTCATCGTGTATTGATTCATCAGCTGATTGATTTGAATGTTTTACTAGCTGGTTCTGGATTCCGGTATTTGATTCAATCAGCAATGGCTTCTCTCCTCTTCTAGCGATATCTTCATCTAAGCATGCTGTATAAGGATGGTGAATACAAAGTGGTCAGTTGGTTACATAATTTAAGGATTACATCTTTGGGACTCTCTGGCAGTCTATGGATATCGATTGAATTTACAGTTTTTTGGGGATTTATGTTATTTGATGAATTGGCAGTGGCTTCTCTTCTCTTGGATCCAATCTTTCTTCATATGAGGATGTCTTAATGGGAAGTGTTCGGTATAGCTTCTCCTCCGATCCTCTATCGACCCATCGATCGATCGATCATTCCATTGAGTTGTTTTACGATCGGGATTTTGTTATTTGGTGAATCCGCAGTGGCTTCTCTTCCCCTGGAGCGGAATTGTTTGTTTGGGGATGTCAAGGACAATGAATACAGTGACACCGGTCAGTTTGTTTTGCAAAACTAGGTGTTTGGGCTTTTTCGAGGACTGAGATCCTCTTGCTGTGCATCTTGTTTTGGTTGAGATGATGGACTAGTAGGTCTTTTGATCACATCTTGGACTGGGCAATGGACTGAAATTTACTGGTTTTGATTGGGATTTGTTCTTTAGACTTTTGTCTTTGGGAGTTGATTGTCGTCTAGTCCTAATCCTCTGACAGGTTGGAACTTGCCAGACTTGACAATTGGTTATTTGTCGCAAGCCGATAATGGTCTGAAATTGGATAAGCTGCTGTTTCTCTAGGCACTTATGACTTTTGTCCTTGGAAGGTCCGTCAGTGTTTGGTGGATGTATGATCTGTGATGTTTCTTTCTTTGCAAAGTCAAGGTGGATACGGACCAACCTATCACTATCCAATCCATAGTGGCCTCGTCTTATTTTTATTGAAGTTTGAAGGCCGGTGTCTCCTTCCACCCTCGTGTTTAGTCTCATCTTGCTTTTATGATTGTGCATGCATTCCTCTCTCAGTTGACAGACTTGACGAAGTACTCTTCAGAGGAGACATCGTTCCTAAAACGCGCTCTTGATCCTTCTTGTTTTCTTTTTGTTTCTCGATTGATCATTAAAATGGTTGATTTCGTATATGTTATGTTATTTTCCGATGGTTATGCCTTGCCTCCAGAACAATGCCATGTTGTGGGCACTGTTAGTGTTTCCTTTCCTCTGATCATTGATCGATCTTTCAAATTATTTTCTTTGTGATCCGATTCTGGTATTCACTATCTTGTGAATTGGTAATGGCTTCTTTCCTCTTGGAGTGATCCTTTTGTCAGAGGATGTTGTGTGAGGACAATGAATACTATGCAAGTGGTCGGTTGGTTACATAGAAAATGACATTTAGGGCTTTTTTTTGGAAGATTGATGATCTTATCTTGCCCTGTTTGGTTGGGTGGGTTTCTCCTTCCTATAAGTAAAACCGTCCTTCCCTCTTATCCTCCCATCTTGTATGATTTGAAGCATGTGGCTGCAGAAACCCATTTTCTTCTGTCTCTCGAGGATGATGCCATGGTTATTGGAATTGTTTGGTTTATGCTCGTCCTTTGATCATTTATTTGATCCATTCACCAATCAATCTTGCATTACTGTTTTACCTGCTTATTCCGAACTTTTGTTATTTGGTGAGTTGGCAGTGGGTTCTTTCCTCTTGTGTCATATCTCTTCTGAGGATGCCTTTTATGGGAGGGAAGTGTTTGGTTTAGCTCCTACTCTGATCCTTGATTGATCCATTCACCAGTCGATCTTTCTGTTTAATTGTTTTAAGAGCTGCTTTTGGATTTTGTTATTCGGTAAATTTGCAGTGGCTTCTTTCCTTGGAGCGAAACTGTTTGTCTGTGGATGTCAAGGACCATGAATACCATGAGATCGGTCAGTTCGTTTCATAAAGATAGGTGTTTGGGCCTTTTTGAGGACTCATGTTCCTTTTTCTGCCTATTTTTGAGGTTGAAATGATGAAATAGTAGGTTCTTGATCACATCTGAGGCCAGGAGATAGACTGAGATTTACTGGTTTGATTGAAATTTGTTCTCCATAGTCTTTTGTCTTTGGGAGTTGATTATCGTCTAGTCCTAATCCTCTCACAGGCTGGAACTTGCGAGACTTGACAATTGTTTATGTGCCCTAAGCCGCTGGTGGTCTGAATTTGGATAAGCTATTGTTAGGGGTTTGAATGAAACATGTTTTCCAGTCCCATAATTTTATGGTTATCGTGAAAAGTGATTCTCATTTCTTGGGAGGTCCGTCAGTGTTTGGTGGATGTATGATCTGTGATGTTTCTCTCTTTGCAAGGTCAAGGTGTACATGGCCCAACATATCACTATCCAAACCATAGTGGCCTTGTCTTATTTTTCTGAAAGCCGGTGTCTCCTTCCTTCCTTGTGTATTCATCCTTCAGTCTCATCTTGCATCTATGATTTTGCCCAACATATCACTATCCAATCCATAGTGGCCTCGTCTTATCTTTTTGAAAGCCATTGTCTCCTTCGTCCCTTTTATATTCATCCTTCAGTCTCATCTTGCATCTATGATTGTGCCCAACATATCACTATCCAATCCATACTGGCCTCATCTTATTTTTTTTGAAAGCCGGTGTCTCCTTCCTCCCTCGCGTATTCATTTTTCAGTCTCATCTTGCTTCTATGATTGTGCATGCGTTCCTCTCTCAGTTGACAAGACTCTACAAAGTACTCTTCAGAGGAGACATTGTTCTTAAAACGCGCTCTTGATCCTTCTTCTTTTCCTTTTGTTTCATGATTGAATGTAAATTTGATCTGATTTTGTCTATGCTATGTTATTTCCAAAGGTTATGCCTCTGCTTCTCCAGGACTATGCTGTGTTGTGGGCATTGTTAGTGTTTGCTCTCCTCTGATCATTGATTCATTGATCATTGATTGATCTTTCCGACTATTTTCTTAGTGAGCTGATTCTGGTATTCACTATTTTGTGAATTGACAGTGGCTTCTTTCCTCTTGGAGGGATCCTTTTGTCTGAGGATGTTGTCCGAGGACTATGAATACAATGCAACTGGTCAGTTGGTTACAGAGAAAATGACATTTGGGCTTTCTTTGGAAGACTGATGATCTTTTCTTGCGCTGTTTGGTTGAGTCGGTGTCTCCTTCCTATAAATAACTGTCCTTCCCTCTTGTTCTCACATCTCGTCTGATTTGAAGCGTGTGGTTGCAGAAACCTATTTTCTTCTGTTGAGGAGATTCGTGAGGGTTTCGATTGCATTCTCTAAGAAGATGCCCATGGTTATTGGAATTGTTTGGTTTACGCTCGTCCTTAGATCATTTACTGACTCATCCCCCAATTGATCTTGTGTTATTGTTTTACTTGCTTATTCTGAATTTTTTGTTATTCGGTGAATTGGCAGTAGAATTTTTGCTCTTGTATCATATCTCTTCGTCTGAGGATGTCTTTATGGGAGGGCAGTGTTTGGTTTACCTCCTCTGATCCTTGATCGATCCATCCGCTAGTCAATCTTTCCTTGGAGCGAAACTGTTTGTCTAGGGATGTGAAGGATGATGCATATGATGATGCGGTCAGTTCATTTCATAAAGTTAGGTGTTTGGGCTTTTTTGAGGTCTGTTGATCCTTTTGCTGCCTATTTTTTGTTTGAAATGATGAATCAGTAGGTCTCTGATCACATCTGAGACCGGAAGATAGACTAAGGTTTACTGGTTTGATTGAAATTTGTTCTTTAGGGTCTTTTGTCTTTTGGGAGTTGATTATTGTCTAGTCCCAATCCACTCACAGGTTGGAGTCTTGCCAGACTTGACAAGAGGTAATCTGTTGTGAGCTAATGATGGTCTGAAATTGGATGCCTCTATTGTTTCTTGAGGCAGTTATGGGTTTGAATGGAATTTGTTCTCCAGTTCTGTAATTTTCCGATTATTTTAATAACTGATTCTCATTTCTTGGGAGGTTGGTCAGTGTTTGGTTGATGTATGATTAGTGATGGTTCATTCTTTGCAAGGTGTGTGATCCCGTTGTTTTTATTGAAGTCCAAGAGCTGGTGTCTCCTTTCTAGAAATAGTCCCTCTCTCGTGTCCTCATCTCTTAGTCTCATCTTGTGTCTGATTGCGCATGTGTTCCTCTCTGGACTGACAGCTTTTGCGAAGTGCTTTGCAGAGGAGACATCATCCCTGACATGCAATCTTGATCCTTGTTCTTTTCTTTTTAAGTCTTGACTGGCTGTTAAAATCAGTTTGATTCTGTTTATGCTATGTCATTTTTCGAAGGTTGTGGGCATGTGTGGGCATGTTGTGGCCTCGCCTCTCCAGGACTTTAACATGTTGTGGGCATCATTGGGGGTTGTGCTCCTCTGATCATTGATTGATTCATCATTGATAGATCTTTCCAAGTTTAATTGTATAATGAGCTGATTATGGTATTCATTATTCGGTGAATTGGCAGTGGCTTCTTTCTCCTTGGAGCAATTATTTCGTCTGAGGACAATGAGTACGATGCAACTGGTCAGTTGTTAACGTATAGTACGTCATTTGGGCTTTTTGGAGGACTAATGTTCTGATCTTGCACTCTTTGGTTGAGTTGATCGAGAAGTCTGTCTTCGGGACAAACGAAGGATTGAAATTTTGTCAAAGTTCTAGGCTTTTACTGGTTGAAAGATTTACTTGATTTGACAGCGGGTGATTTGTCGCGCTTTATGTGGGGATGAGTTGATTATCATCATTTTCTAGTTAATCCCAAAGATCAGATTTAGTTCTCTTCTTTTGGCATATCAGAGTTTGGTCGAGGCAATATTTTACGTGGCCAAATCCAGGTAAAATATTTTCTTATGAGCAACGATCCACTTCATTCTTTGATATATGCGTTGAATTCTAGATAAATTCTAAAATTGTATGAAATTATCACTTTATTAGTGAAGAATGATTTTAAAATTGTCAAAAATTATGTGCGATGTTGATTTTAGTGCTAATGTCAAAAAGATTTGAGATAACTTAAGTGCTGAAATTTTTTAAAAAATGACTACTTAAGTGTTAACTCTAATTTGTTCGGCGAAAAATCTGACGTAGCTTGTCGAAAAGTCTAATAAGCATATAATAATTAATAATACTAGAGTTCAAATTCATATCAAAAATAAAAAAACAAAATAAAAAACAAAAGAGCTAAAAATTTAGAGAGAGAGAGAGAGAGAGACCCCTAGTGGGGAAGGCTACAAGCCTTGACCGCCATTGCCCCACCATCACCGAGAAGGGTCGAGGAGGGAGTCGAAATGGTCGGTGAGGGTCCTTGGACCCTGGCCATGAGTTGACAATCTTCGTTTTTTTTTCTTTTTAATTTAGCTTATTTTTTAAAACCCATTAAAACTCATGTGAATAATTTGGTTGGAATTTATTGTCATTTACATTGGATGATCGATTATTCTCTGATTCAGCACATAGGTAAATGAACGAAAACTTTTATAATTAAAATGAGCGCCATGTACATCTTTTGGCATTTTCAATATCTTTCTCCCCTTTATTTGTTGTTCTTTATTTGACATAATAATTGAGTACTCCTTTCACTTATTATGGTTGTCTATGTTTATTTTATTTTTATTAAATAAGGTGCTAGAGTGATCAATAATCTAAAAAATGTAGATTTTGCAAGCAAATATAGTAATTTTAGAAAATTTGATTCCATTCAAAATCGATATTTTATGGATCTAAGGTTTTGGTAGGGTTAATCATGGTGCATGTGTACCTATGCTTAAACCATAGCCTTAATGTTTATTACACAACTTTTATCTTCATCATGTGTTGGAGTATTTACTCCTTTTTACACTCCATGAAAATAAAAAAATGACCTGAAAACATGTAGAAAATTTGGTTTTCACTCACAATATTAAAAAAAAAAACCAACAATATGTAGAAGAAAGATTGAATATGAGATATTGGTGAAAATGCAATGTGTTTGAATATATTAGGACACTTGAAAATGCAAAATTTTCACTTGATGAGTTAGAGATGACGTCTATTGTTTTTTAAGGAGTGGTTAATATAAATGAATGACTTCTTATCATATTTAATGGTAAAATGTGGATTTTTTTACCACTTTATCGTTAAATATGAACTTAAATGGTGGACCGTGGGTTGCTTGTTTTTTTCCTCTAAGTTTTATGGATTATTGGAGTGCAATATACTTGAATTTGTCTATTCGAAACAATGAGTGATATTAAGAAATGGTGGTGAATTCGTCAGTGAGCTTTTTTCATTATTCTCCCTTTCTTATGGCTAGGTGACTTTTATTTTTTACTTTTTTACTTTTTGTAAATTTTATAGAGCTAACTCTTTGATTTTCGTATAACTTGAAATGCTTGAAACTTTCAAGTAGAATCTTAATTTTTTCCATAATTTTTTGAGTAAACGTATAACTGATAATTATTATTCAATTACCTAAGAACATATAATGTCATATTACTTTAAAAAACATGTTTCTCTATTTTTTAAAATGATCAAGTCAATACTCGTTATCCTGTCGATCTATTTTTTTTTTGTCGAAATGTCGATCTATTTTTGTTAACATAGACTATTGTATCTTTTCTGACATGGACATGAGAGTACGTGTGTCTTATTTATGATTTGCTCGATATTTCAATGTACTGCGTTATAGGCAATAACTCAGTAAAATGAAAAACAACCAAAACCCTACTATTAAATCGTGGCACTCGGATTTGGCAACCAAAGCATGGTTGCCTCGAGTTTGGATGACGAGTTGCCATGAATCTCACAAGCTCGAAAGGGAAGGAAAGAGAGGGACAGAGATGTAGATAGGTCGCTTTTTTTCATTTATCAACCATTTTTTTACTGTGTCAAGTCGCTGATAGCAAAAAGAAACACGAGCAGCACTTCTAAAAGTAGAGGGACGGTTTTCAATCAAAAGAGGCGTTTTTTTTTTTTAAAGTACACAAACTAATTGACGATGCTATTTCTAGTTTCTTTACTTAAGGTAAAATGGTAAGTAAAAGTCTGAAGTAGAATATGAAGTCTGAACAAGCCTTCAGATCGAATTGATTAAAATTACAAAATTTTCCAATATTAGTAAATATCTATGAGGTTTGGTGAGTACAAACTATTGTTGGTAAAAATGGCCGATGGCTTCTTTTTGGGGTAACCTTTGTTAGTAAGTTAACTCTTTTGTGAAATTTTCATTTTTTTTTTCAATATTTTGCAAACTATAAGCTTTTATACTGCTTTTTTATATATTATTTGCATGACTTACTTCTTCTTTAGATTTACTAATTTTTATGTAGAATTATCAACTTAAATAAGAGTGACTTATCAACTTTCATCAAATGTTTATCTAACTTTGATTATTAATTTTTATCTGTATCACATACCAACATTCGATTTATTTTTGAGGTACTTACAAATGTTTAGCTTTTTTTAATTTAACAAATTATTTTATCAATTACAAATTGTTATTCGTCTTTCTTAGTAACGACTTAAATCTTTTAATGTTTCCCTGAAATTAAAAACCTTAAGCAGAGTGACTTACCATTTGTTCTTTGATTAAGTTCTCTACTGTTTTTGTGTTAGCAGCTCACATTTGAATAATCTACCGAGTTTATTTTTTTTATCATTCCCTGCATTTCCTATTTTTGACCAACGTTTATATTCCTTTCCTTTCTTTTTTAATACACCTCGAGTTTACCAATAGTTTATATGAAATTACTCTATATTAACTCAAGTGAGAATAAACTTTTCTATATCATCGAGTTATCTATTATTACGGGTTGTTAAATCGATGTTTATATGGTTTGTTTCCATTATATCAACTAGTTTACTTAATTTAATAGAAGAATTTGGTAACTAATTCAAGTAAAGTTTTGTTCTTTTATATATATAATGGTTGGTAATTTAAATTTCTGGTAACAAAAGCAAATAAAAGTTGGTAAAAGATTTAAGCATTTTTTATTAGAGATAAAATAAGTTTGTAACATGGAAAAACAAATACATATTGTTACGAGCTCAAATACGATTAGGTAAGACTAGTTGATAACTTAATCTAAAAAAAAGTTGATAATCATTGTAATTGATGTTGGTAAATTCTAAAAAGACTTGGTAAATCCAAAAGATTGATGAGTAAGGCAAATACACGTGGCAACTCAATTGAAATTTGGATAATTTTTAAAATGAATAAACTTCAACAATCTAATCTAATGAAATTTCAAATTGAAATTTACGCAATAAACCGAAGATACCGCGTGCACCTCACGCAAGGCTCGGAGTTGGCGGCCGCCCACCGACTTTCCTAAATTAGCCCGCCCATAGATCACAGCCGTCCAATCACGACTCCGCTTCGGATTCGTCATTATCAACGATCGATCCGGCGTCGGTGTCTACTATCTATAAATAACCGTGACTTCCGTTTTCGTCCTCGTAGCCCGTTTCTGGTTCCGCTCGCTCTAGAGATGAAGCGTTCTTCATGGACCCTTCTTCTTTCGTTTCCCTTTTCGTTTCTTGATTGGTTGGTGATGGGGCCGATTGCCTTCTCGGTCTGATTTCTTGAAGCATCTGGTTGCAGAAACCATCCTTGTTGCGGAGATCCTCGAGGGTCTCGCTTGGGGACGATGATGCCTATGGCTATCAGAATTATCTTGTTTGCGCTCGGGGACTCGTCGTTCGATCGGTCGGTCTTTGCGTTGTTGTTTTCTACAGCTTATTCTGGGATTTTTGTTATTCGGTGAATTGGCGGTGGCTTCTTTCCTCTTGGATCGTATCTCTTTTGTCTGACGAAGTCATTATGAGAAGTGTTTGGTTAAACTACTCCTCTGATCCTTTAATGATCGATCAACCGATCCATCAATCTTTCTGTTTAATTGTTTTACGTGCTGCTTCTGGGTTTTGTTATTTATCGAATTCGCAGTGGCTTCTTCCCCCTTGGAGCTGTTTGTCGGGATGTCAAGGACGCTAAACGAGACATCGAACAGCGATCCTTCTTTTCTTGATTGATCGTTAAATCGGTCTGATTCTGTTTATGCTATGTTTTTTTCCTAAGGTTACTCCTTGCCTTGGACTGCCGTGTTACAGGCATCAGTAGGGTTTGCGCTCCTCTGATCGTTGATTGATTCATCTTCGATTGAACTTTCCAAGTTTATTTGTCTTATGAGCTCATCATGGTATTTGCTATTCCGGCAGTGGATTCTTTCTTCTTGGAGTGACCATTTTGTTTGGGGATGTTGTCTGAGGATATAAGTACGATGCAACTGGTCAGTTGGTTTCACGGAATACTACATTTGGGCTTTTTGGAGGAGTAATAATCTAATTTGCAATGTTTGGTTGAGCTGATGATCTGGAAGTCTTTGTCTTCAGGACAAACGATGGACTGATATTTTGACAACCTTCTAGGCTTCTTTACAGGTTGAAAGTTTTAATGGATCTGACAGCTTGTGATCCATTGCATTTTCTGTGGGGCTGAGTTGATAATTGTTTGAAATTGGGTGAGCTCCTGCTTCTTGGATTTTAGGCAGTTATGGGTTTGGATGAAACTTGTGTTAAACTTATATAATTTTCTAGTTAATCCAAAAGATCAGATCGAGTTCTCTTGCCTTCGCAGATCAGAGTTTAATTGGCCAAGTGAGATATGGAGTGTGTGATCAGTGATGTATTTTTTTGCTGCAAAGGCATCAATTGTTTTCCACTTCCATTATCTTTTAGTTAAGGTGGAAAGGTCAGGTGTTTACTTTCCTTCGCAGGTCAGAGTTTGGTCAAGGTGATACTTTACCTCGTCAATTTCGATATGGAGTGTCTGTGATCAGTGATGGGTCTTTCTTGCTGCTTAAGCATCAATTCATAGGATAAGCTCTTCTTTCAAACTTCTTTCTTGTCTGGAAAGGTTTACACAAGTTCTAGCTTGTTTCTCTCAATTCCTGTTTGTGTGCTACGATCACTAATTGTAAATCATGGAGATAGGCATCTGTAAGATTTATAAGTCATGCTCTTTTTCCCTATCCTGGAACTGGCTCCAGGCAGTATCTAGTTTGCCTTGCTTTTCATTTTAGATGACTTACTGTGTTTTCTCCGTACTGAACAAGGTGATTTCATGCTCTTTTGGTGCGAGAGGTTATTTGAGTTGGTTGGACTCTCTTAATGGCCATATAAATGTCTATTTTGTCGGTTTTCTGTGGTTATTGGGACTGTGAAGGCTTTTTGTAAACAGAATTGGTTTTACTTCAGTGCATACTTGTGGCATCTACTTTGAAATGATGTACTTCAGACATCTATCACGATTGGCATTCTTAACTTGATGAGCCGATTACTTTCTCAAGTCTAATTTCAGAAGCATCTGGCATGTTGCAGAAGTTCATCTGTTCCCGTTGCCTCTTTGGGACTTTGCCATGGTCATGGGCATCATTAGGGTTTACTCTTCCTCCTTTGACCATTTATTAATTGAGTGGTTGGCGTTCTATTTAGTTTTTTACTAGCAGATTCTGGATAGTGGATTGGAAGTAACTTCCCTGATGGACCCTGATCTCTACTTCTGAGGATGTGGTGTGAGGAACGGTGATTATAATGAGTTTGGTCAATTGGTGCGTTCAAGATTTTTTTGGGACTAATGATTCTTTTGCAGCATAAAGTTGGGTAGGTGAATTAGGAGTGCTGGGTGATGGACTGGAACTTATAATGTCCTGCACGGACACTTATGTTTCTTTTTTAAATTTCATTCTTTCCTAGATTAACTTTGGGTAGTGGCAAGAATCTAGATGATAATCGTCGTCTCATTCTAATTGCTTCAGGTTGAAGGCTTGCTGAGTCTGAGAAGTGCTGATCCATTCCCTTTCTGCAAGGCTGAGAGGATGAATTGTGGAGACCAGTTTTTGTTTGAACTTGGATAGGCTCTCATTTATTGGATTCTGGAAAGTAAATGGTCCCAATATTATTGGATTCTGATATATTGCTGATGAATTGTGGAGACGAGGTTTTGTTTGAAATTGGATAAGCTCTCATTTATTGGATTCTGGACAGTAAATGTCTCCAATATTATTGACTCTAGTTTCTTTGCTTTTTTAACTGAAGCTAGGGATTCAGTTCTCATTCTTTTGTAGGTCAGAAATTGGTTTAGCAAAGAAATGACTTCAATCTACGGTTCTTTACAGTCAGATATTAGAGGAATGGTTTGATTGGACAAGATCCTTAATTTTTTGGCACTTTTATCTGTCGTCGACTTTCTTTTGTTGTAGGAGTTATTACAAATCTGGAAAGCTTGAGGTCCACATTAGTAGTTTCGGCTTGCTTCTCTTTATTCTTTTCTCATATGTGAACTGCAGTCACTAATTAAATCGTTTTCGGAAATATGCAAATAGTTAATGCAGGATATCATGGTGCTCTCTGGACATCTGACTTTGGTCGGCACTTATGGCTTTCAACTTTATTCCTTTTGTTAACTGATTGTGGATGATCTTCTGAATATTGTAAGATGATAGCTGATACCAGTTTTCCTTTGGCAGATTAAAGCCTTTCTCTGTGTGATTAGATGGAAAGCTATGATTTTTATGTCTTGCCTCTTTTTCTTTGGCAGTTTAAAGCCTTTCTCCACTGGGTGGAAACCTTTTGATGTGTATGTCTTACGTTTACTTTATTTTATGGAATTATCCTGCATGTTATTTACTTTTTCCTTCGAATGTATTTTGTCACACATTCACTCAGAAATACATTTCTTGCGTATGCAATTTGTTACTTGGTTTGTTTGTCTTACTTAATTTACTGTCAACATGTTATTTTTGGTTTTTGAAGAATTTTTTGTCAGGATGCTTTTGTGCTTTTTATTTTATTTTATTTTATGAGATTGATGTTGTTTAGATGGTAAGTTTCTTATATGAGATGTTATTTTGGCGTGGACTGTTGGCCCTTTTTTCTCTATGTTATTTGGAACTTTTAGGATTTTTTTTAAATATCTGTTTTTCACACTGTTTTTGGCAGTAACATTTACCTGACTACTTTTACATATGTTATTAATATGTAGTGTTTTTCATTTGTACAGCGATGTTGGATGGTTTATCTATTGAGTGGTCTTTCCATTAATTATTTAACAAGATGATCCTGGATTTTGGTGGATTGGCAGTTGCATCTTTCTTTTCATATGAGCATGTTCACTACGGATGATAAATACATTAAATTGTTTGACAAGATGATTCTCGATTTTGGTGGATCGGCTCTTACATCTTTCTTCCTGGAGCGATCTCTTTATTTGTGTTCATCTGTGCATGTCGTCTGAGGATATTAAGTACATTAAATTGTTTAACAAGATGATTCTTGATTGCGGTGGATTAGCAGTTGCATCTTTCTTCTTGGAGCAATCTCTTCATCTGAGCTTGTCGTCTAAGGATGATAAATACAGAGAAGCTGTTCAGTTTACATAGAATAAGGCGTTTGGGCTTCTTGGAAGAGTGGTGATCTATTATGCAGTCTTCTTTGCTTGATTTCTGAAGTAGTCCTCGCTCACATCTTCAGGACGGGCAATGGACTGAAATTTTGAAGATATCTAGGCATTTTGAAGTTTGATTTAAGTTTGTCATCGGTTGATTATCTTTGGAGAGCAGTGAAATAATTATTGTCAAGTTCTAATTCTTTTATCGGTTGAAGTTTTGCTGGTTTTGAGAAGTGGTGGTCTGTTGCATTCTTCTGTGGGGCTGAGTTGATGATTGTTTAAAATTGGATGAGCAACCAGTTCGTGGATTCTAGGCAGTTATAATGAACTTTGTTATCCACTTCAGCTTTTTTCCGGTTTTGGTGAGACGATTACGGCCTAGTGCTCATTTCTTTGATGGAAACCTCTTCTGGTTTGATGTGGACTGTCTTCAATCGGTGATGGTTCTTTCTAGATGTCATTTAACAGCTCTTCTTTCTTTGAGCTTCCATTGGCTTTTATTGTATTTGGAAGATGAATAAATTAACTATCTTCCATTATAGGGATTGTTTAGAGTCTGGGAAGCTTGAGGCCCTAAGTTCTGGCTTGTTTCTCTTGCTGCAATTTTTAAATGATTGCTGGTAAGTCATGAGGATATCACATGTCGATTTGTTCGTCTTGCTTTTTGCTTACCCACATGCTAGCTTCACGCCATACCTAGTTAGTTTGGGCTTTAATCTGAACGATTGATGTGTTCTCTTTTGGTACAGAACTTTTGGTGGAACTTTTCATTTATCAGCTAATTATGCTTTAGGTGGCTGTTGAGGAGTGGTCATGGACGTCGTCAGTGTTTATGCTCCTCCTCTGATCATTTATTGATGGATTGATCCATCCTTCTGTTGTTTTACGAGTGGATTTATAACCAGTGGATTGGTAGTAGCTTCTTTTCCCACGGAGCGACCTCTTTCATTGAGGATGTTATCTAAGGAATGGTACATATGATGAGGTTGGTCAATTATTACCGACAATCTATTCACATCTATCTTTAGTTGGGAAGGTGCACATTGTCGTTGATCATCTTCAGGACCGAGGTGTACAAGTGAAATCTCAACAAACTCCTGATTTGTTGGCACTTGGGTTTTTGTTGAATTTTATTCCTCAGTTGATTCCCTTGGAGTGGAAAGATGTTAATTGTCTTCGATCTAATTCCTTCATAGGTTGGAGTTCTGCCAGTTTTTAGAAGTGATGATCTATTAACATCTCTGTGCAGCTGAGTTGATGAATTGCGGAATCCAGGCTTCGTCTGAAATTGGATAAGCTCCCACTTCTTGGAGTTTGGTTGTTTTGATGTTCTCACTCTCAATGTGTTTACGGATCACTGCTTAATCTATTGGTATTTTAGCCATGCTTCTATGATAGGGTCTGTGAGAGCTAGCTTGACTATATTTTTGAGGGTTCGTAGTGTGGAAGATCTCTGTTTGTCATTGTATGGCCTCTCTGTTGAACCTACTGGCAAGAAGAGAGTACTGAGTCTCATTAGCCGCCATAGGACTGTATGTGTTTGCTTAGCCTATATTTCACCGCTGTGCTACTTTCTTCTGGTATAGAAACATTGTTGGGGACATTTTACAAACGAGGTGATTTTGTTGGTGAGATGGGTTGTTTTTAGTTTGTAGTGCTACCTTGAGGGCCTGTTTTCTGTATGTTTTAGATTCTTGTTGATCCATGGGAGTATGAAGACTTTTCCGCCAAAACCTAAGATTTACTTCGCTGAAAACTGTTGGCATCTCATTTTGAGCTTTTTTCTTTTAGCTTCTTAATAACGTACACCATGTAGGTTCCTTTCATCGCTAGAGGGTCTCTTGCTTCTTCTGTTTCATTATTGGCATTGTGACCAGATCTGACATGGGGATGATGACAGGACAGCCATCAAGACATAACTTTCCTTGGCATTGCTTGCACTGTGACTGGTTCTCTGTTTTCTGCTAATCCAATTGTTTCTTATACACCACAAAGCTGTGTTCCGTGTATGCTGTCAATAGACATGGCTAGTGAGGCTGGAAGCATCAGACAATAGGTGCTTGGTTGGCTTGCTTCTCATATCTTGTTATTTCTAGATGTCTGAAAGAGGGGCAGATGATAATCTTGCAGCGAATAAGTTTTGGTTCGAGTTCGGCCTACTTCCCCTTCTGATCTCTTATGATACCCTAATGTGCAATGGGTGAACCAGTACTTTGTATATATAATCTAATTAAATCAAGCATAGATATTCAAGCTATTCAGGGCTATGAACTGACGGATCTCCAAGTGCAGTGTGACCCTTTGCAAGTGACAATCTGTCATCTAGATACTCTACTTCATGGTTCAAGTGTATCTCTTTCTTATTGGCTCTACAAGGGTGGTTTGCAGTCATCTTCCTTCTAATTGGAGATATTAAATGGTGGCCTATTGGTTTCATTTCCTATGGTATTTGGAAGCATTTGGCTATGTCTATTTCCAGAACAATGTTGGCAATGGCTCTGATTTTATGCAGAAAGGTTCATCAAGATCATTAAGGTTCAAGTCTCCCCATGATCATATCAACCGGTCTAGTGGCTTCTGTGCTATATTGCTTTTTTTCTGTCGTCTGCGGGTTCTTTTTCCAGTTTAGAGCGATCTAATGAAGGATCAAGTAAAGATGCTTATTGATCAAGCTATTAGAGATCTGAATTCTTGAGTTGGTGAAGCCAGGAGGTTATTATGTAATACAAATACGTTCAGTTGAGTTACTGAGTTGTTTTTCCTTGTGGATTGGAGTGATGAGCGATGTCTGGATCTTTTTATAGGGATTGTCTGTTGCTGCATGAACTCTGCAAAGGTCTGTTTATGAGATTTTCATTTTCAAGTATTAGAGGAGATGCGATGAACATCTAGTTCTCTTCCTATTGTAGGTCGGAGTCTTTTTGTTGCAAATTATATCGAATTTGACCTGGTTTGTGTTGCAGTTTGTCGACCCATATTAGCTAACTTTTTGTTTCTCCTATGAGTATTTTTGGTATAAATGGTTTACTTTGGTGCCAGTTCAAATCTCTCTTTGATAAAGTCGTGATTTCACCTACGTCTGTGAACTTAACTGGATAACACTAAAACTAGTACAATTGAGTTTCGTGTCCAAGGCCAAGTCTAGTTGTTGCTTAGCTTGGTCATTTAGGGCTTCACTTTTGGCTTCTCTGGAGGTATTTTTGGTATAAATTGGGCAAGTATCAAGTCTTTCTCTTCGATGATGTCATGCTCTCATCTTTTTCTGTGTACTTTACTACAATCAAGTCCTGTTTCAAGGCCAAATCTAGTTGTTGCTTTGCTTGGTCATTTGGTGGCACACATTGATGGCAGTTTGACCATTTGTTCCATATCTTATTGGATGCTTCTACCACAAGTATGGGAAACTGACTGCAGATTGCAGATATTCACTAACATCATGGTAGATATCTTTGTTTTAATTGGTTCAGTGCTATTGGTGGAAGCTTTCTTCAGATTCTCTTTTTATTGAATTTCCAGTTGATATAAATTCGTCTGACAAATTAGTTTTATATTGCTTGTGTGGAAATCAAGAGTTATTTGGGCACAAGTTCCCCCGATCCCTCTGCATGGATTCAACCCTCATCGTCTTCGAAACTCATATTCTACCATGGGTCGTTTTATGAGGAAGCTGGCTCTAGTTTGTACCTTTAAAACTATATCTGCAAGTATGCTTGGGAATTTGCTCGTGGGGATGCCTGAAGTAGATGGTTTGGACATTTTTGCCATCTTTTATAAGCTCGGTATTTGAATGAGATGGTGCACTGGACATGTTGCTTGAAGTGGGGTTCATGTGTTGTATGAGCTACATCTGATGTTGAATTGGAGAAGAGAACTAAGTGTTTTGAAGACCTTGCAAAGCATTTGCCCTTCCTGCAGCATGTATGGAGCTCGTATCATCTTGTTGTATTTTGTGGATGCCTCCAACATATTTCTGTCTTTTGCCAGTAGCTCACTTTGTTGAGCAATTTGTGCAACTTTGTATCTTGGCCAAGTAAAGACAGTTTTAAATGGCAAAAAATCAAGCATAATTGTGCGGATAGTAGTTGTTATCATTTTGGTCAGGATTTAATGTGCTTACTCCTGGAAGTGATCCTTGGCCCATGATCTGTATGTTATTGAGACTTCAAATTCATGAGATTTGCCAAATGAGAGGCGGCAATTTTCTTGTAACTAGTCTTGAATATTCATTTGTGTCTTCTGATTGTGGGCGGTCTCAGATAAATTTCCTAATTGGAGAAATATTGAGCGTTTTGCTAACTAGTAATCATGTGAATTATCGAGGTGACATGGCCACTTTCGCTAGTTAATGTCTTTCTACTTTTTCCCATATGAATGTTTTGTGAAGGCAATTGGAGCCTTACAAAAACTTGAGAATTCCTGTGGCAGCAGGAATATCTCCTCTCAGATTTGAGGTCTCATCTTTTTTAGCATCTTCATAGCTCCTCTCGGTATTGTATTCTTAATCCAGTTAAGAGTGTTGGGATAGTCTTATTATCAGAAGATGATCTCATTCTCTGTCGAAATGCTCCTTTTGCTTGAACATTTATACATCTATGGTTATATTCTCAATTTCAGCTGATCTTTGATCCAACCAGGCACAGATATTGACTATTCCCAGCACTGGTTGATTTTTGCTTTTTTCCTCCAAGCAAACTGACTTTGATATTAGAGCAGAGCTCCACTGCACTATTTATGATCTCTTATATGAAGTTGGGAAATTCTATATAGCTAAACTTTATGATAAGTTGCAGAGAGCTCCATTCCACTGCCTTCATTAGAACATTAATTATTCTGTTGACATTCAATTGGTAGTTTATATATTCCACTTCATATATATTATTTGATATAATTCTTAGTTACTAAGTTCTCAGGTGATAATTTAATTATTGGCTCATAATAATTCTCAGTTTATGATTTGCCCCTCAATACTGTATTTAGAATGGGATGGAATTGGATCATTTCTTCATGTATAATGTAAGAGATTAGATGATTCTGCTTGTTCGTATAACTAAGTCATCCTATTGAATGCTGTCCAACTCTAGCTCTTTCTTTTCCATACAAATCAGGGTTTTTTTTTTGGGCAAGTTAGAAGTGATACTTTTTTTTTTTTTTACTTACCAAAAAAAAACGAAGTGATACTTTTTTCACCATGCATTTTCTTCAAAGTTAATGAAGAGGAATGGTGTGGCAAGCATTTTGTGCACAGAGCAATTTCCCTTCCACTTTTGCCTTATATCGGTAGAGTTCCTAAGTGTGGATTTGTCAGGTGTGGCTGGCTTGTTCTTATGAGTACCTCAGCAAATTTGGCTGCATGGTTATTGGGTAGTTTTTCCATTGTTAAGTGTTTTTATCTGATTTCCATGCTTTGTTTTTCCAATTAAATCTTTTTGTTTGTTTTTCAGTTAAGATCATGCATTATACTAATTTCAACAATAGGAACCCTCTTTAATCTTGAGGACTTTGTTTCATTTCTCATATTCACTAATCCTTCTTATTGCGTTTTTGTCAAAATTTTGCATATTGTTTCTTCAGGCATCTTCATTAGCAGTCACTAATTTTTGCATCTTAGGTTCTCGTAGATATGGATTCCTCTGGAGAGCATTTTGTCTTTCTATTAGGAAAAGCAGCATCTATGGAAGTATGCTCACTATTGCACAGTATCTTTTACCATTTATTGTGACTATGTTGATGATGGTGTTCCTGGGTATTTCTCTCTCAGAAACAATATCTTCTCCTTCTACTGACGTCTGCCAAAAATGTTTTCAATGAGAATGGATGTCTCTTGGTGGGTGCCTGCTGTCCCATTAAGGTTATTGAGACTACTGCTTTTGGTGCCTGTTGTCCAGGAACTTTTTGCTCCAGTGAAGATTGGATTTGTTGCCGTTCTTTCATACAAAAGCTATCTTTGATTTTTCTTTTTATAACAAGAGAATAGGTTATCCATATCTAGAGTAAATATTTTCCTTCTTGTGACACATATAATGCAATTGTCACACTGCAGTGCCTTCAGATAAACTGATGCTAATGGCTTAGGTTGACATGGTAACCTAGCTTGTTCCAGGACCCAAGGACTGCGACTGGTTTGTCCAGTTACACTAACATCTTATGTTTCAAATCAAGATTTTATAACCACCCCCAGATGTCATTTTTGGTTTGTCATCACACCTCATTGGGTTGTGTCTTCTTTCTCAGAATGTGGACCAATATCACACTTGAAACTCTCATCTGGAAGACTGTTCACTCTGAAAGTTGGTGGCTACCTTTTGGGATGAATTCGAAGAGGAGGGGCTGTGAATGATGTCTTGTTAGTGTTTGAAACCAGAATGGATCCCTTTCTATGTGTTTAAAATGTGGGCTTCCCATTAATAACTGAAAGTGCCAGTTTGCTCAGGGAGGCTTCCCTGCTTGCAATTGTGTTGGGTCTTTGGCAAGCTGTTCATCATGGGCCTTGGTACTAGATCATGCATCACTATCTATTCCTATGCAAAATGCTTTGCTCTACAGTGCTCCAATTACCATGATTTTTTGTTCGGAAGATCGCAACTTTTTACTGGAATGCTTTTATGTATCTTTGTCACCAGTGAATAAGAATGAAATGTGGAAGTTCCATTGCCATTAATCAACAGTTGTCTATGACCTCTCACTGGTTTCCAAGATAATGATGATTTCAATTTGGTCAAAGATTGTGGTTGAGACTGAGGTATTTTATTTGGTTGGTTGGTCAGAAAATGTGGAAACAAATTGCGATTTATGTGGATGTGGTTTCTTTCTGGTCTTTAACAGCTATGGGATATGATTAACACAGAGAAACCTTACTAACTGCTTCCATTATTTCACAGTTACTAGGAGGATTATACTCACCTTCGTGCACTCTTTTAATGGTAATTTCACTTGTAATGACTGGGTTGGTCGTAGATGGATGAGGTTCTTACCTTCTTGGGAAATTGCTTCGGTTGGATATGAGATTGGTCTATTCTCATTTCTTTGTCATTTAGTTGTGATTGCTGTGATTCCCTTTTGTTTTATATGAGATTTTCACCCAATGGAGATGTTTCACAGAACCTGTCTTATTCATTTCTCACTATTTTGCGATGTTTTTAAGGTAAATGGCTCTTTAAATAGTGTACACCACATATTAGGAAGGTTATCTTCAAGAGTGTTGCATACACTAGCCATTAGGAAGGTAATCTTCAAGAGCGTTGATACTTCGTCCAGATATACTGAGTAGTGTTTCTTCTTTGGTTAATCAAATTTTTTCCAGCTACCATGCTATTGGCTCTCTAGGAAATGCTTACCATGCATGGTTAGTGAAAATGCTATTAAATGTGGTAGTGTTTACTTGTGTCCAGTTTCTGGTATTATCGACAACTTCTAAAACTGTTGATCACTTCCGTTTGTTCCTTGTGGTAACATGGTTCCCATTATATAATGGGCGTTCTGTACTGGTACCTACCTTGATCATGTAGCCATATAAAAGCCATCTCTATTTCTGATTAGGAGGTCATTCTAAGTATTTCTTAGTGTTACTTGTTTTCCTTCTGATCAATGCTCTTCTTGCGAGGCCATGATAGTGTATCAAGAGAGTGATGAAATTGAGAACTTAGCGAGGTCCTGGTGTTTCTCCTTGGCCTGTTAGAGACCTGAAATCATTTTTGGGTTTTTGTTTGCCTATGTTTTCTTTTTTTATAGGTTGGCTATGTCACCTGACTGTGTACTTGTATTACTCTACTGTCTTGAGATTTACATGGAATGTTCAGATTTGGAAACAGTTCTAGGATGAGTGATTATGATGATGGAGCTACCAGTAGAAGTTTGATGGTTGTCTTCGACTCCTTTAGCTTTAATTGAAATTCGAATGTAGTCATGACTCTCTTTCTTGACTGACTCTCTTTCAGATTTGGAAACAGTTCTAGGATGAGTGATTATGATGATGGAGCTACCAGTAGAAGTTTGATGGTTGTCATGACTCCTTTTGCTTTAGTTTGATGGTTTTTGTTTGCCTATGTTTTTCTTTTTTTATAGGTTGGCTATGTCACCTGACTGTGTATTTGTATTACTCTACTTGAGATTTGCGTGGAATGTTCAGATTTGGAAACAGTTCTAGGATGAGTGGTTATGATGATGGAGCTACCAGTAGATGTTTGATGGTTGTCTTCGACTCCTTTTGCTTTAATTTGAAATTTGAATGTAGTCATGACTCTCTTTCTTGACTGTTATCTCTTTTCTGGGGGATGATAAGTGGGAGGGCATGGTATCTTGCAGATTCTGGATCTGTTAATTTGAAGAAGCCAGGATCTTCCATATTTATGTCCCTCGGCTCCGGTTCGTCATGCTGATCTGTAATCTATTTGGAGCCAGGTCCATGGATCTGTGTTCCTCAGCTCCTTTGTTACTTCATCATCTCTTAGAATTTTCGAGCATTGTTGATATTGAAATGCTAGGGATTTTGCTCGTGTTATATGCATGGTGGCCGAGCCAGGCTTAAGTTATGGCAGTGTTAGTGAATAGATCGTTATGGCAACGTTTGCTCTTACTTCTGTTACATATGGTGGCGGAGCCAGGCTTAATTGCGTGAAGTTATTGTCATGGCAACTTAGTAAATTGTCCACAATGCCTAACGTGTTGATAAGATTTGGACTGGTTGGTGAGGTTATGTTTCAATCTCAAGTTCACGCTTGATGTTGCAGTAATGAGTTAAGTTATATAATGACGCATGCCCTTTGTACTATCTTATGTGCTATGACACTTCTTTTGTATTATTATTCACATGTCGCATTTGTAATCATATTTTAAAGGAGCTTCTACTCCACAAGAAAAGTTGCAACACATGCTGTCTTGTAGATAGAGGTGGGTCTTTCCATCAAAAGTATGGGAACTAGCGCAGATTATGGAACTATTTTGTGAACCTCAGATGTGTTGAAAAGAAGGCTATTATCATCAATGCGGCGGCCATTGAATTTGCTAGAGTGCAGCTATGGCGGATAGGTTGGCTGGAGAGATTGCAATTTTCTCTTTGATGTATAGAGCAATACCTGGTAAATTTTCTGCTCTCCTGAATGCCAATGTTTTCTATTGAGGACTGCATTAGTGTCTTGTTAAGTCCATGAACGACATATTTTTGGCTATCATGGAACCAATACAACACATGCCATTAGCTGTTCATGTATCCATATCTCAAGAGGCCTAACCCCAGCATTCAGGATATTACCACCATTATTCGAAACAAAGGTACTAAATATATATAGAGAGAGAGCTACTTACTCTAGGTGCATGTTCGTAAACAGATTTCTTTCACTATTTAAAGCTTTAAAACAAGTAGACAAAAGGTTCCCAAAAAAATTGCCCCTGAAGTGCTGGCCTTTCTAGAAGATTAGGTCATTGTAAGTGTACCTTTCATTGAGAGCATATTGATTAGGTCCTTGTAAGCTTTAAAACACGACAGACATTGCATTTATTGATGGTTATCAACCTTTAAAAAGTTTGGGACTGGTTCAAGAAAAATTGACATTTAAGCCTGTCTCGAGAAAGGGGACAACGTTGCTGCTTAAGTAGGGATAAATGTCTTGAGATTGTGGGAATACATGCATTGCCTAGGGAATAAATGAATCTAGACGGCTGCCATGTTTGTAATTCTTGATATATAATGGTAATATGCTTCTTTTCATCCGTGGATGTAGGTCAAGTTGGCCGAACCACGTCAACTATTGTGTGCATTTTTTGGTAATTTTTTTTTTTTTAACTCGTGTCGATGGTTAAAGTTCTGATAAAATGACAAGGTGAGAAAAAAAAAAGGGGCCTTTGATAAGTAGTTCTCATATCAAATAGAAAATTCTTATATGTCACAATCGGTGAACTTGGCTTGTATGTTAAATCATCTTTAAAATAGACAATTCGTGATCATTGCTCTACGAAATCCAAAATGACCGTATGGACTTTGCTAGTAATTATCCTCTGGTGGTGGAGGAGATTTAAGTATGAAGATTCGAATTATTTTAGTTGTGTTGCAAGTGGATCTTCTCTTCATTTCAAGTCATTTCTATCATAGTATCAATTATAACAAGCTACCACAAGCTATCTCGTCTGCAATTGAAACCATCTTGTGTAGAACTCTGACATCAAATAGAAGTAAAATTGTCTTAAATTGTAAAAATCATAATGAACTCTCGATTCCTTAAATTGTGGCAAATATGGACCCTAAAAAAATGGTGACATATTGTCGATAGATACTTAGCTCGGTGGAGAGCTACGTATCTTGGACTGAATGGGGGTAGTAGAAAGCTTTCCAAGTTCATCACCTTTTCTTGCCTAACTATTAATTTTAATCCTGTGATCGTATTATCTTCAGAAAATTTATTACTATCAGAAGTTGGGTGACTAAATAAATCTCAATTTTCTAAAGGATTTTTGGATCTTATCTTGACATTTCAATCCTACCAGAAAAAGATCTAACCATTCAAATTTGTTGAGTTTATTCTAGGTCCTTCAACTTCTCCCGTGGGAGCATATATTCCGTTAGATTCCTTCTTAAATTTCGAGTTCCTCTTAAAATATGGCATATATACAATTAAAAGGAGAATATCTATCAGGGTTCGTGTTGACCTTTTCTTATCTATTAAATATATTTTTGAAATGACAAATCGAGGCCTTCTAGAAAATTAGTCTTAACTGCAGTGCCATGGATCTGATGTGCACATCACAGTTCCCTTCTGGAAAGAAGGCAGATCTCTTAAGAGGGTCAGGTTACAACTTTTGAAGAAGACTGATTGAATCAGCATTGCAATTTTTGAAGTACCAATGTTTTCAGATTTTGAAACAGTTACCGGATAAAAAAAGTTGTCCTATTAATAGCACAATTTCCAATAAAAGTCAAGAGTCGTATGTACTTAGTATAAAATTCAACGCAACCAACGCAACCTTTCAAATATTTAATAGAAAGTGCAATGTTTTACACCCAGGACAATGCTAATACTATACTTCAAATATGTAAAACATAAAAGCATAATTTTCAACATTCAAGATACTTTTAACATAACCTTTCAGGCATATGCCAAATTTAGCAACATGAAGAAAATTAAAAACAAACAAAATCATATTTTAAATCATGCATATATAAGCTCTATCCATAATTCATCAACCTCCCCACCTCCGGCAACTAAATCCTACAAACTCGAGTAGCAAGAAGTCATGTATACTATGAGCATGAGCTTGAGTGATAAAAGAAGCATGTTTTGATAAAAGTGTCAAATGAAATAAAATAAAATTAAATAATTGAACCACATTGTATGACATTTTTAAAAGTTTACGCTGATTTTCAACTAAAAAAAAGTAAAGGGCGAGATTTGATTTTCAAATAAAAAATACATGGACTAGCAGTAATATTACCACAAAAAATTTTTAATTCAAATTATGTTATTTTTATCTCTATTTTTCGGAAGGAACGCAGCAAGGAAGAGGTAGAAGTAATCGTTCAAAGCCAACCGGCCCCAATTTCAGAATGAGAGCAGCACAGCGACCATACCAGGGGGACACGTGGTCAAAGATGATTTGTCACGAGCGTCCGTCCTAATTCTTCACGCAACGGAATCCGCGTGGACCGGAGATGCCGCGTGCATCTCACGCAACGGTCGGAATTGGCGGCCCCGCCCACCGACTTTCCTTTATTGACCCGTCAACAGATCACGACCATCCTATCACGACCCGGCTTCGGATTCATCCCTGTCAACGATTGTTCGGGAGTCGGTGTTTCCTTCCCCTATAAATCACCGTCCTTCCTCTTTCCTCCTCCTCATCCTTGCGTCTGCGGTTCTGCTGGGTCCCCTCTTTCTCTACCCCATGGTGTCTGCTATATCGTCTTCCGAGAAGAATCGATCGCGATTAAGAGTTTTATCTTCTGCCCGTTTCTCGATTTCCTTGTTGATGGGGTCAATTGCTTCATCGGTCTGATTTTTTGAAGCATATGGTTGCAGAAACCATCCCTGTTGCGGAAATCCTAGAGGGTTGCGCTTGGCCTCCTTGGCAACGATGATGCACATGATTATCGGGAGTATCTTGTTTACGCTCTGTGATTCGTCGATCGACCGATCGGTCTTTGCGTGATTCGGATTTTTGTTAGTCGGTGAATCGGCAGTGGCTTCTTTCCTCTTAAAATCGTATCTCTCTTCGTCTGAGGATGTCGTGTGGGAAGTGTTTAGATCCATTGACCGATGATCTTTTCGTTTAAATGCTTACGAGCTGCTTCTGGATGTTGTTATTTGGTGAATTCGCAGTGGCTTATTTCCCTTGGAGCGCACTGTGTTGTCTGGTGATGTCAAGGACGAAGAATAAGAGGAAGCCGGTCAGTTTGTTTCGGTAAAAGTCGGTGTTTGGGCTTTCTCGAGGACTGACGCTCCTTTTGCTGTCTTTTTTTCGGTTGAGGCGATGAACTAGTAGGTCTTTGATCATATCTTGAACCAGGCGATATACTGAAATTTACTGGTTTTGATTGGAATTGTTCTTCAGTCTTTGGTCCGGGGAAGTGGAAATCATCTAGATCCCTCTCACAGGTTGCAGTCATGCCAGACTTCACGTGGTGATCTGCTGTGAGCTGATGATTGTCTCAAATTGGACAAGCTATTGTTTCTCAAGGCAGTCATGGGTTTGAATGAAATTTGTTCTGCAGTCCCATAATATTCTGATTATTGATTATTGTGTTTCTCAAGGCAGTCCTTGGGAGGTCCGTCAGTGTTTGTTTGATGATCTTTCTTTGCAAGGTCAAGTTGTATGCGCCCCACAACAGAGCAGTGTCCAATCAATATCGGCTTGGTCTTATTCTTATGAGGGCCAGTGTCTTCTTCCTCCCTCATGCATTTATTTTGCAGTCTCATCTTGCATCTATGATTGTGCATGCGTTCCTCTGCGAAGTACCCTTCAGAGGAGACATCATTCCCAAAACGCTCTCTTGATTCTTCTTCTTTTCTTTTCGTTATTGTTTAATTGGTCTGATTCTTTTTATCCTGTGTTATTTTCTGAAGGATACACCTAGTCTCTCCAGGACTCGGCCATGTTGTGGGCGTCGTTGGGGTTTGCACTTTTCTGATCATTGACTGATGCATCATTGATCGATCTTTCCTTCTTTTTTTTTTTACTATCTGATTCTGGTATTCATTTTTCATGAATTGGCAGTGGCTTCTTCCTTTGGGGATTATCTGAGGATGGTTGTCTAGGGACAGTGAATACAATACAACTGGTCAGTTGGCATAGACCACGACATTTGGGCTTTTTGGAGAACTAATGATCTATCTTGCATTGTTTGGTGGAGTCAGTGTCTCCTTACTAGAAATGACTGTCTTTCTTGTCCTCACACCTCGTCTGATTATTGAAGCGTCTGGTTGCAGAAACCTATTTTCTTCTGTTTCAGAGATTCTTGAGGATTTCACTTGGCCTCACTAGGATGATGCTCATGGTTATCAGAATTGTTGGGTTTACGCTCGTCCTTTGATCGTTTATTGATTCATCCATTGATCGATCTTCACGTTATTGTTTTACCAGCTTATTCTGGATTTCTGTTATTAGGTGGATTGGCAGAGGCTTCTTTCCTCTTGGATTATATCTCTTCGTCTAAGGATGTCTTTATGGCGAGTGTTTGGTTTAGCTCCTCCTCTGGTTCTTGATTGATCCATCCACATGTCGATCTCTCCAATTAATTGTTTTACAAGCTGCTTCTGGATTTTGTTATATGGTGAATTTTCAGTGGCTTCTTTCCCTTGGAGCGGAACTGTTTGTCTGAAGATGTCAAGGATGATGAATACAATGATGGCAGTCAAGTTTGCTTCATAGAAGTAGATGTTTGGGATTTTTCCGAGGATTGTGCTGTCTTTTTTCTTTTGAAACAATGATCTGGTAGGTCTTTGATTACATCTTAGACCGGGTGATAGGTTAGATTTACTGGCTTTGGTTGAAATTTGCCCTTCAGTTTTGTCTTTGGGAGTTGATTATCATGTAGTCCTAATCCTCTCACTAGTTGAAGCCTTGCCAGACTTGATAAGTGGTGATCTGCCAGTAGCCTATGATAGTCTGATATTGGATAAGGATAAGCTCTATCGTTTCTCGAGGCAGTTATGGGTTCAAACGTAATTTGTTCTTCATTCCCATATTTTCCGATTAGTGTGCAAACCTCATTTCTTGGGAGGTTTGTCAGTTTTTGGTCGATGTATGATCTGGGATGGTTCTTTCTTTGCCAGGTGTACATGCCCCAACAGATCTCTATTCAATCCAGATCTGCTTTGTGTTATTTTTATTGAAGCCTAAGAGCAGCCAGTTCCTAGAAATAATCCCTCTCTGTGTCCTCATCCTGGAGATTCATCTTGCGTCCATGGCTGTGCATGTGTTCCCCCCTCAGTTGACAGCTTCTGCAAAGAACTCTTCAGAGGAGACATCATTCCTGAAATGCACTTTTGATCCTTCTTCTTTCCTTTCTATTACTTGATTGATTGGTCTAATTCTCTTTATGCCATGTTATTTTCTGAAGGTTACATGCCTCTCCTTTCCGGGAATCTGCCATGTCGTGGGCATTGTTAGGGTTTGCACTCCTCTGATCATTGATTGATTCATCATTAGTTGATCTTTCCAAGTTTAATTGTATTATGAGCTGATACTGGTATTCACTATTCCGTGAATTGGCAGTGGCTTTTTTTTCCTCTTGGAGTGACCAATTTTTCTGAGGACAATGAATGCAATGCAACTGGTCAGTTGGTTACATTGAATACGACATTTGGGCTTTTCGAAGGACTAAATATCTATTATTGAGCCGTTGAGTTGATGATCTAGAAGTTCTCTTTATCAGGATGCTCTGAAATCAACCTTCTAGGCTTCTTTCAGTGCTTCAAGTTATACTGGATTTGACACCTAGTGATATGTCACATTTTCTGTGGGGCTGAGTTGATAATTGTTTGAAATTGGATGACGACCCGCTTCTCAGATTTCAGGCAGTTTGTGGTTTGAATGAAACTTGCCCTTTACTTCTGTTATATCCTAGTTATTCCCAAAGATCAGGTCCTAGTTCTCTTCCTTTGCAGATCAGAGCTTGGTTAAGGCATTATTTTATCTGGCCACTTTCGATATCGAGTGGTCTGTGATCAGTGATGTTCTTACTTGCCGTATAAGCAACGACTCCTAATTTGTCTTCCACTTTTGTTACTTCTATTTAAGGTGGAACAATCAGATGTTCTCTTTCCTTGGCAGGTCAGAGTTTGGTCGAGGCGATACTTCACCTTGTCAATTTCTGTATGGATTGTCTGTGATCAGTGATGGTTCTTTCTTGCTACACAAGCATCAATTTATAGGACAAGTTCTTCTTTCAGAGTCTAGAAAGGTCCACACAAGCTGTAGCTTGTTTCTCTTCATTCTTGTCTGGCTACCAGCACTTGGATCTCTGTTAAATCATGAAGATAGCACATTCAAGATTCATATGTCATGGTCTTTTTCCATATCCTGGAACTGGTCCAGGCACTATGTAGTTTGCTTTGCCTTTCTTTTTACACGACTTGTGTTTTCTTTTGGTGCTGTTAGATGACAATGTCATGTTCTTTAGGTGCGAGAATTGTTTTGAGTTGGTTGGACTCTGTTAATGGCCATATAAATGTCTATGTTGTATGTTTTCTTCTGTTTTGGGGACTGTGAAGGCCTATTGCTGACAGAATTGGTTTGACTTCAGTGCACACCAGTAGCATCTTATTTTAAATGATGTTCTTCAGTATTGATCACGATTTGAATTCCTGATTCTTTTTGTTTTTATTTCTATTTCTTAACGGTTGATGATCATTTCTTTCTCGGTCTAATTTCAGAAGCATCTCGTTTGTTGGAGAAGCTTAGTTTCTTCTGTTCCCCATTGCCTCTTTGGGACTTTGCCATGGTCATGGACGTGATTGGGGTTTACCCTCTTCCTTTGTCGATTTATTTTTTTATTAATTTTAGATGATACTAGTGAAGCATTCAAGTATAGAGCTGAGCTGCCAAACGAACATTGGGCAGATTTCCATTGTGAGCCAGGATGCAGGCATTGTTTATTGATAAATTTGTCAAGATTTATCTCAACCGTCTACTCAAAGAAGTCTGTGCTACTTTGCTACCGTAAGGAGCTTCATCCTTTGAATGCCCTTCAAGTGTTACGTGGATTTTTCCATCACCTATTATGTTTTGACTCACACACATGGAGACCATCGCAGCATTCCATTTTTGCTGATGTAATAGTTTCACAGTTGGATCCGACAATTTCTCGCCTCAATCAATTCCACACCCCTGCCTTTCTTCTTTCCATTACCAACAATCTTTTAGAAGAGCTGTATGCATACATGCAAGTTGGACTATGTTATATTTAGTTGCGGACGGGCAGATTCTGAATCTGTTCTCTAGTGGATTGGAAGCTACTTCTTCTCTGATGGACAGATCTCTACCTCCAAGTATGTCATGTAAGAAACAGTAAATATGATGAGTTTGGTAAATTGATGGAGTGTTTGACCCTTTTTGGGGATTGACGAATCCTTTGCAGTATAGTGTTGGGTTGGTGGACTAGGAGTACTGGGTGATGAACTGAAACTTTTAAAAATTTCCTGCATGGACAGTTATGTTTCTTTTTAAAAATTCATGGGTAGTGGCAAGAATAGAGATGATAATCGTATAGTTCTAATTGCTTTAGGTTGAAGGTTTGTTGACTCTGAAACGTGCTGACTCATTGCCCTTTCTGCAATGAACTGTGGAAACTGGGTTTTGTTTTAACTTTGATAAGTTCTTATTTATCGGACTCCGGACAGTAAATGGCTCTAATACAATTAACTCTAGTTTCTTTTCTTTTTTTCAATCAAGAGTGGCACCATTTAGTTCTCTTTCTTTTGTAGGTCAAAAATTGGTTAAAGCAAAGATTTTGACTTCACTATGGAGTTCTTTAACCTATGATGGTTCTTAGCTGGATATTAGAGCAATGGTTTGATTGGTAAATTCTTTGGCGCACTATCTGAGTATTTCAGTTGTATAGGGAAGGTCAATAATTGTCAGACTTTCTTCTGTTGTAGCAGTTTCACAAGTTTGGAAAGCTCGAGGTCCCCATTAGTTTTGCTTCTCATCATTCTTATTTCATATGGTAACTGCACTTCAGTAATTGATTTTCTTTTGGAAATCTTGCAAATAGATAATGCAGGATGTTTTCGTCATGGTGCTCCTATTGTAAGACTCTTTGTAAATCTTAACTTTGGTTGGTACTTATGAGTTTCAATTTTATTTCTTTTGTTAACTGAATTTGAATTGCCTTCGGAATGTTGTAAGATGATAGGTAATACCTGTTGTTCTCTGGCAGATTAGAGCCCTCTTGGGATTGAATGTAGAACTTTTATTTGTATGTCTTACCTCTCTTTGATCGAACTATTGTGCATAATATTTATCATTGACTTTTTTCTATTTAATGTACTTTGTCGCACAGTCACTCGGAAATATGTTATGGCTTATGCATTTGTCTTGACTTGGTGTGTGTATGCTTGAATTTTGTGTCAATATGTTTAATTTATTTTATTTGAAGAAGTTGCTATCAGGTTTCTTTTGTGCTTATATTAGATGAGACTGATGTCATTTAGTTGGTAATTTCTTACGCTGAGATGTTATTTTGGCTCAACCTATTTTCCTCTTTTGTCTCTATGTCATTCGGAATTTGCAGGCTAGATTCTTTTCCAATATATATATATGTTTGTTTTCCACCATGTTTCTTAGGGTAACATTCACCTGATTGTGTTGCCAAATCCACTACCAAATGTAATAATATCTAGTGTTTTTACTTAAAAACGATGATGTTGCATAATTAATAGAGTTTTTACTTAAAAGGCGATGATGTATAGATCATCATTCGTTTAGATTGTTTAACAAGATGATTCTGGATTTTGGTTGATTGGCATTTTTCCTCTTAGTGATCTCTTCACCTGAGCATGTCTAAGGACGATGAATACGTAGAAGCTGGTCAATTTACATAGAATAAGGTGTCTGGGCTTCTTGGAGGAGTGGTGTATCTAGTATGCAGTCTTGTTTGCTTGAGTTCTGTAGTAGCCTTTGATCCAGGGCAGGCGATGGATTGAAAAAGATTTCTAGGCATTTAATAGTTTTTATCTTTGGGAAGCAGCGTGATAGTTATCAAGTTCTAATCCTTCCACAAGTGGAGGTTTTGCTGGGTTTGAGAGTTGCTAATCTATCATGATTTTCCATATGGCTGAGTTGATGATTTTTTTTTGAAATTGGACAAGCACTGCTTCTGGTCTATGTGAACATTGTACTATCTGGTCTGCAATTGAAACCATCGTGTAGAACTCTGACATCAATTAGGAGTGAAATTGTCTTAAATTGTCAAAAACATAATTTACTCGTCTTTAAACTGTGGCTGATATGGACCCTAAAATAATGGTGACATATTGTCGATAGATAATGAGCTCGGCGGAGAGCTACGTATCTTGGACTGAATGGGGGTAGTAGAAAGCTTTTATAAGTTCATCACCTTTTCTTGCCTTACTATCAATTTTAATACCATGATTGTATTTATCTTGAAAAAATTTATTACTTCTAGAAGTTGAGCGACGGAATAAATGTCAATTTTCTAAAGGATTTCTTGATCTTATCTTAACATTTTAATCCTACCAGGAAAAAATCTAACTATTCTAATTTTTTTATATTTATTTAGGTCCTTCGACATCTCCCCTTGGAGCATATATTTCGTTAGATTCCTTCTCAAATTTTGAGGTTCTCTTAGAATATGGCATATATACAATTGAATGGAGAATATTTATAGGCTTCATATTGATCGTTTTTATATATTTAAAATATTTTTGAAATGAAAAATCGGGGCCATCTAGAAAATTAGTCTTAACTGCAATGCTATGGATCTGATGTGTGCATCACAGTTCCCTTCTGGAAAGAAGGCAGATCTCTTAAGAGAGGGTCAGGTGCAAATCATAGGAACCGGAGCAAGGTAAGCCCATTTCTTTTTCATATATATTTGCTTTTGTTCGGAACGAAGAATGATTGAATCCGCATTACAATTTTTGAAGTAGCAGTGTTTTAAGATTTTGAAACAGTTACTGGATAAAAAAAGTTGTCCTATTAATAGCATAATTTCCAATAAGTCAGTCGTATGTACTTAGAATAAATTTCAACGCAACCTTTGAA
The DNA here is from genome assembly GCA_019926035.1 of Melaleuca alternifolia. Lineage (NCBI taxonomy): Eukaryota > Viridiplantae > Streptophyta > Magnoliopsida > Myrtales > Myrtaceae > Melaleuca > Melaleuca alternifolia. Next base: position 2,082,712 of record JAGKPW010000016.1, read on the forward strand.
ATATGTAATAGAAAGTATAATGTTTTACACCCAGGACAATGCTAATGCTATATTTAAAATATCTAAAAGATAAAAGCGTTAGTTTCAACATTCAAGATACTTTTAACACATGCTTTGAGGGATTGGTTGTGAGCAAGGAAGCCTTGAGTTGGGCGCGTAAGGTTAAGCTTTCTAAAGAAAGTACAATGTTCCACCAGATAACATGACACGAGTTTTGCCATGTTGTTGCATATTAGTACATAAAAACTATTGAAGCATTTGATAAAAAAAGTCCAATGATAATTGCCCGATCTTGATTTAAACATAAGTTAAAAGGGCACATCTTTCATTCACGCTACTTATTGTTGATACTGAAATGTAAATGCTATCATTAAGAATCATAATAGAGGATAGTGACACTGAGTTTTAAAGAAAGAGCTTTCTCATTGTTCGTTTTCATATTGGGCTGAATGGATTTATTTTGAATTTTGGTTTGGATAAATTTTGCAAAACCATTAATTTGGCTTTCATCGCAAAGTAGTTGAAACTTTCGAGTATTCACATGATTTTTTCATAATTTCTTGAGTACGTACAACCAATAATTCCTATATAATTGCAATGGATTCTGTTTTATGTAAAATGCGAACGTTGATCATGATTAGACTTGTTTTCTCTTATCAGCCTACTTTGACTAACATGAACCGTTGGATTGTTGATATAGATGACAAAGTGCATGAGTCATGTCATGAGCAATCCGATATTTTCATGTGGTGGCACATGCCAAATTAGCAACATGAAGAAAATTAAAAAGAAACAAAATGATATTCTGAAATCATTCACATAGAATCTCTACCCTTTATTCATCAACCCTTCTCATTGCCAGCCACTAACCTTGTCCCCCCAAACTAGTGCACCAATGTCGACAACATCACCTGCCATCGGGCCACTTGAAATCTTACAAACTTGAGTAGCAAGAAGTTATGTATATTACGAGCTTGAGTGATAAAAAAAGCATGTTTTGATAAAGTGTTAAATGAAAGAAAGTATGATGAAATAACTAAGCAATAATATATGACATTTTAACAAGTTTTCGACGGTTTTCAATTAAACAAAAGTAAGAGCCAGATTTGATTTACAAATAAAAAAGACATGGATTAGCAGTAATATTACCCCCAAAAAATTAGATTCAAATAATGTTCTTTTTATTTGTATTTTGCGGAAGGAAAGCCGCAAGGAAGAGAAGTTATCGTTCAAAGCCGACCGGCCCCAATTCCAAAATCAGAGACCCCCGGCGACCATACCAAGGGGGACACGTGGTCAAAGATGATTTGTCACGAGCGTCCGTCCTAATTCATCACGCACCGGAACTCGCGTGGACCGAAGAATACGCGTGCATCTGAAGCAACGGTCGGAATTGGCAGCCCGCTTACCGACTTTCCTTCATTGAACCGTCGACAGATCACAACCGTCCAATCACGACATGGCTGCGGATTCATCCTTATCAACGATTGATCCGGAGTCGGCGCTTCCTTCCATATATAGTCACCGTCCTTCCGCTTTCCTCCTCATCTTTGGGTTTTCGGTTCTGTTGGCGTTCTCCCTCTCTCTCTCCACCATGGTGTCTGCGATATCGGCTTCAGAGAAGAATCGATCGCGATTAAGAGTTTTGGGTCTTTGCCCGTCTCTCGATTTGCTCGTTGATGGGGCCGATTGCTTCATCGGTCTGATTTTTTGAAGCATCTGGTCGCAGAAACCACCCCTGTTGTGGAGATCCTCGAGGGTTTCGCTTGGTCTCCTTGGCAACGGTGATGCACATGGTTATCGGAAGTATCTCGTTACACTGTGATTCGGCGATCGACCGATCGATCTTTGCGTGATTCGGATTTGTGTTATTCGGTGGATCGGCAGTATGGGAAGTGTTTAGATTTTTCACCGATCGATCTTTCCGTTTAAATGTTTATGAGCTGGTTCTGGATGTTGTTATTTGGTGAATTCGCAGTGGCTTCTTTCCCCTTGGAGCGCACTGTGTTGTCTGGTGATGTCAAGGGCGAATACGAGGACGCCGGTCAGTTTGTTTCCGGAAAACTCGGTGTTTGGGCTTTCTCGTGGACTGACAATCCTTTTGCTGTCTTTGTTTTCGGTTGAGGTGATGAGCTATTGGGTCTTTGATCATATCTTGAACCGGGTGATAGACCGAAATTTACTGGTTTTGATTGGAATTTGTTCTTCAGTCTTTGGTCTGTGGAAGTGGAAATCGTCTAGATCCTCTCACAGGTTGAAGTCATGCCAGACTTGACAAGTGGTGATCTGCTGCAAGCTGATGATTGTCTCAAATCGTTTCTCAAGGCAGTCATGGTTTGAATGAAATTTGTTCTGCAGTCCCATAATATTCTGATTATTGTGAAAACTTTCATTCCTTGGGAGGTTCGTCAGTGTTTGGTTGATGATCTTTCTTTGCAAGGTCAAGTTGTACGCGCCCCACAACAGAGCAGTGTCCAATCAATATTGGCTTGGTCTCATTCTTATTGAAGTCTGAGGGCCAGTGTCTTCTTCCTCCCTCATGGATTTATTTTGCCGTCTCATTTTGCATCTGTGATTGTGCATGCGTTCCTCTAAGAAGTACTCTTCAGAGGAGACAGCATTCCCAAAACACTATCTTGATCCTCCTCCTTTTCTTTTCGTTATCGTTTAATCGGTCTGATTCTTTTTATGCTGTGTTGGTTTCTGAAGGATACACCTAGTCTCTCCAGGACTCGGCCATGTTGTGGGGGTCGTTGGGGTTTGCACTTTTCTGATCATCGACTGATGCATCATTGATCGATCTTTCCATTTTTTTATTTTTTTACTAGCTGATTCTGGTATTCATTATTTCATGAACTGGCAGTGGCTTCTTCCTCTGGGGAGTATCTGAGGATGTTGTCTGGGGACAGTGAATACAATACAACTGGTCAGTTGGCGCAGACTACGGCATTTGGGCTTTTGGAGAACTAATGGTCTATCTTGCACTGTTTGGTCGAGTCAGTGTCTCCTTACTAGAAATGACTGTCCTTCTTCTTGTCCTCACACCTCGTCTGATTATTGAAGCGTCTGGTTGCAGAAACCTATTTTCTTCTGTTTCGGAGATTCTTGAGGATTTCACTTGGCCTTACTAGGACGATGCGCATGGTTATCAGAATTGTTTGGTTTACGCTCGTCCTTTGATCGTTTATTGATTGATCCATTGATCGATCTTCACATTATTGTTTTACCAGCTTATTCTGGATTTCTGTTATTAGGTGGACTGGCAGAGGCTTCTTTCCTCTTGGATTATATCTCTTCGTCTAAGGATGTCTTTATGGCAAGTGTTTGGTTTAGCTCCTCCTCTGGTTCTTGATTGATCCATCCACATGTCGATCTTTCCAATTAATTGTTTTACAAGCTGCTTCTGGATTTTGTTATATGGTGAATTTTCAGTAGCTTCTTTCCCCTTGGAGGGGAACTGTTTGTCTGAAGATGTCAAGGATGATGAATACAATGATGGCAGTCAAGTTTGCTTCATAGAAGTAGATGTTTGGGATTTTTCCGAGGATTGTGCTGTCTTTTTTCTTTTGAAACAATGATCTGGTAGGTCTTTGATTACATCTTAGACCGGGTGATAGGTTAGATTTACTGGCTTTGGTTGAAATTTGCCCTTCAGTTTTGTCTTTGGGAGTTGATTATCATGTAGTCCTAATCCTCTCACTAGTTGAAGCCTTGCCAGACTTGATAAGTGGTGATCTGCCAGGAGCCTATGATAGTCTGATATTGGATAAGGATAAGCTCTATCGTTTCTCGAGGCAGTTATGGGTTCAAACGTAATTTGTTCTTCATTCCCATATTTTCCGATTAGTGTGCAAACCGATTCTCATTTCTTGGGAGGTTTGTCAGTTTTTGGTCGATGTATGATCTGGGATGGTTCTTTCTTTGCCAGGTGTTCATGCTCCAACAGATCTCTATCTAATCCAGATCTGCTTTGTGTTATTTTTATTGAAGCCTAAGAGCAGCCATCCTTCCTAGAAATAATACCTCTCTCGTGTCCTCATCTTGCGTCCATGACTGTGCATGTGTTCCCCCCTCAGTTGACAGCTTCTGCAAAGTACTCTTCAGAGGAGACATCATTCCTGAAATGCGCTTTTTGATCCTTCTTTCCTTTTTATTTCTTGATTGATTGTTAAATTGGTCGGATTCTCTTTATGCCATGTTATTTTCTGAAGGTTACATACCTCTCCTTTTGCCGGGAATCTGCCATGTGGTTAGGGTTTGCACTCCTCTGATCATTGATTGATTCATCATTAATTGATCTTTCCAAGTTTAATTGTATTATGAGCTGATCCTGGTATTCACTATTCCATGAATTGGCAGTTGTGGCTCTTCTTTCCTCTTGGACTGATCGTTTTGTCTGAGGACAATGAATGCAATGTAACTGGTCAGCTGGTTACATTGAATACGAGATTTGGGCTTTGTGGAGGACTAAATATCTATTATTGAGTCGTTTGGTTGAGTTGATGATCTAGAAGTTCTCTTTATCATGATGGACTGAAATCGACCTTCTAGGCTTCTTTCAGTGGTTCAAGTTTTATTGGATTTGACAGCTGGTGATCTGTTGCATTTTCTGTGGGGCTGAGTCGATAATTGTTGGAGATTGGATGAGGACCTGGTTCTCAGATTTCAGGCACTTTATGGTTTGAATGAAACTTGTCCTTTACTTCTGTTAAATTCTAGTTATTCCCAAAGATCAGGTCCTAGTTCTCTTCCTTTGCAGATCAGAGCTTGGTTAAGGCATTATTTTACCTGGCCACTTTCCATATTGAGTAGTCTGTGATCAGTGATGTTCTTTCTTGCTGCATAAGCAACAACTCCTATTTTGTCTTCCACTTCTGTTATCTTCTAGTTAAGGCAGAACGATCAGTTGTGCTCTTTCCTTGGCAGGTCAGAGTTTGGTCGAGGTGAAGGCAGGTCAGAGTTTGGTTGAGGCGATACTTTCACCTCATCAATTTTTGTATGGCGTGTCCACACGAGCTCTAGCTTGTTTCTCTTCACTCTTGTCTGGCTGCTACCAGCACTTAGATCTCTGATAAATCATGAAGATAGGATATTTAAGATTTATATGTCATGCTCTTTTTCCATATCGTGGAGCTGGTCCAGGCACTATGTAGTTTGCTTCGCCATTCTTTTGATATGACTTGTGTGTGTTCTTTTGTTGCTGAATGACAACAATGTCGTGTTCTTTAGGTGTGAGAAGTTGTTTGAGTTGGTTGGACTCTGTTTTTGGCCATATAAATGTCCATGTTGTAGGTTTTCTTTTTTGGGGACTCTGAAGGCCTATTGCTGACAGAATTGGTTTGACTTCAGTGCACACCAGTAGCATCTTATTTTAAATAATGTTTTTCAGTATCGATCATGATTTGAATTCCTGATCTTTTTTGTTCTTATTTCTATTTCTTAATGGTTGATAAGCCTTACTTTCTTGGTCTAATTTCAGAAGCATCTAGTTTGTTGGAGAAGATTAATTTCTTCTGTTCGCCATTGCCTCTTTGGGACTTTGCCATGGTCATGGCCATGATTGGGGTTTACCCTCTTCCTTTGTTCACTTATTATTTGATTAATCTTAGATGATACTAGTGAAGCATTCAAGTATAGAGCTGAACTGCCAAACGAACATTGGGCAGATTTCCATTGTGAACCAGGATGCAGGCGTCATTTATTGATGGATTTTTCGGCATTTATCTCAACCGTCGACTCAAAGAAGTCCGTGCCACTATGCTACCATAAGGAGCTTCATCGTTTGAATACCCTTCAAGTGTTCTGTGGATTTTTCCATTGCCTATTGTGTTTTGAATCGCACACGTGGATTTGACTCGCACACATGGAGACCATCACAGCATTCCATTTTCTGCTGATGTAATAGTTTCACAGTTGTATCCGACAATTTCTTGCCTCAACCAATTCCACACACCTACCAACTGCCTGTCTTCTTTCCATTATCGACGAATCTTTTAGAAGAGCTATATGCTTAGCACATGCAAGTTAGACTATGTTTTATTTAGTGGATTGGAAGCTACTTATTCTCTGATGGACGGATCTCTACCTCCAAGGATGTCATGTAAGAAACAGTAAATATGATGAGTTTGGTTAATTGATGAAGTGTTTGACCCTTTTTTGGGACTGATAATTCCTTTGCAGTATTATGTTGGGTTGGTGGACTAGGAGTACTGTGTGATGAACAGAAACTTTTATCAGTTTCCTGCATGGACAGTTATGTTTCTTTTTAAAAATTCTTGGGTAGTGCAAAGAATGAGATTATAATTGTATATTTCTAATTGCTTTAGCTTGAAGGTTTGCTGACTTTGAGACGTGCTGACTCATTGCCTTTTCGAAATGGCTCCAATACAATTGACTCTAGTTCTGTTTTTTTTTTTTTTCAAGCAAGAGTATTCTCTTTCTTTTGTAGGTCAAAAATTGGTTAAAGCAAAGATTTTAACTTCACTAGGGAGTTCTTTAACCTATGATGGTTCTTAGCTGTAGTTCCTTTTTTGTATCACCATTTAGTTCTCTTTCTTTTGTTGGTAAAAAATTGGTTAAAGCAAAGATTTTAACTTCACTATGGAGTTCTTTAACCTATGAAGGTTCTTAGCTGGATATTAGAGCAATGGTTTGATTGGTAAATTCTTTGGCGCACTATCTGACAGTTGTCTATGGAAGGTCAATAATTGTCGACTTTCTTCTGTTGTGGCTGTTTCACAAATTTGGAAAGCTCGAGGTCAACATTAGTTTTTCTTCTCATCATTCTTATTTCATATGGGAACTGCACTTCCGTAATTGATTCGCTTTTGGAAATCTGGCAAATAGATAATGCATGATGTTTTCGTCGTGGTGCTCCTATTGTAGAATCTTGGCAAATCTTAACTTTGGTTGGCATTTATGAGTTTCGTTTTTATTTCTTTTGTTAACTGAATTTGAATTGCCTTCTGAATGTTGTAAGATGGTAGCTAATACCAGTTGTTCTCTGGCAGATTAGAGTTCTCCTCTTGGGATTGAATGGAGAACTTTGTATTGTATGTCTTTCCTCTCTCTTTGATAGAAATATCATGCATAATTTTTATCGTTGACTTTTTTCAATTTAATGTACTTTGTCACCCAGTCATTCGGAAATATGTTATGGCTTATGCATTTGTCTTGACTTGGTGTGTGTGTATGCTTGGATTTTGTGTCAATATTTTAAATTTATTTTATTTGAAGAAGTTTTTGTCAGGTTTCTTTTGGCTCGACCTATTTTCCTCTTAAGTCATTTGGAATTTGCACTAGATTCTTTTCCAAAATACATATATGTTGGTTTTCGACCCATTTCTTAGGCTAACATTTACCTGATTACTTTGCCAAATCTACTACCAAATGTAATAATATCTAGTGTTTTTACTTAAAAAGCGATGATGTTGGATAATTAATAGAGTTTTCACTTAAAAAGCGATGATGGGGGATAATTAATAGATGGATCATTCCTTTAGATTGTTTAACAAGATGATTCTGGATTTTGGTTGATTGGCACGTTTATCTTGAAGTGATCTCTTCACCTGAGCATGTCGTCGAAGGACGATGAATATGTAGAAGCTGCTCAGTTTACGTAGAGGGAGGTGTCTGGGCTTCTTGAAGGAGTGGTGGTCTAGTATGCAGTCTTGTTTGCTTGAGTTCTGTAGTTGCCTTTGATCCAGGACAGGCGATGGACCGAAAAAGATTTCTAGGCATTTAATAGTTTTAATTTTTTAAGTTTGTCTTCAGTTGATTATCTTTGAGAAGCAGTGTGATGGTTATCAAGTTCTAAACCTTCCACAGCTTGAAGTTTTACTGGGTTTGAGGGTTGGTAATCTATCATGTTCTTCCATATGGCTGAGTTGATGATTTTCTTTGAAATTGGACGAACACTGCTTCATGGATTCTGGGCAGTTATTTGTTTGGATGAAGTTTGGTTCTCCACTTCTGCTTTTTGCCGATTATGCTGAGATGATTAGGGCCTAGTTCTCTTTCCTTCAATGTAAACCTCTTCTGGTTCGATGTGTGGACTTTCTTCAATCTGTGATGGTTCGTTCTAGCTCTACAATATTTATTTCACTTAACAAGCTCTAGCTCCTTTCCTTGAGCTTCTGTTGGCTTTTGTTTTATAAGGAAGATGAATAATCATTGACTATCTATCATTGTGGGGGTTGTTTATGAGTCTGGAATGCTTGGGGTGCACTAAGTTATGGCCTGTTTTTTCATTCTTGTATTGCATGCTGCTATCACTAAATCGATTGATGGTAAATTGTACAATCATGCGATTTATTTATCTTGCCTTTTCCATTTTCCAAATACTAGCTTCACAAAATTGGGTTGGCTGAGGCTTTCATTCTATACATTTGATGTGTTTTTTTTTATAACGCTGAACGTTTTTTGTAAGTATTTTTATTGTAAGGTTATTTTTATGCTTTAGGTGGTTGTTGAAGAGTTTGATCATCTGTGATGGATTTGATCCATCCTTCTATAGCTTTAGAGCTGTTTCGGGATTTATAATCCGGTGGATTGTTAGTGGTTTTTTTCTCTCAGTGCAATCTCTTTGATTGAGGATATTGTCTAAGGAGTGGTACATATGATGAGATTGGTCAATTATTACATAGAATAAGTGAGCTTTTCTTCAGTTTGACGAACTGTTCACATCCTTTTTTGGTTTGGTTGATGGATGGGCAGTCTCCCTGATAATCTTCGGGACCAGGTAAAGAACTGAAATTTCGATTAACTCTTGCTGTGTAGGCACTTGGGTTTTTGTGAATCTCATTCGTCCATTGATTCCCTTGGAGTGGAAAGATAGTAATTGTCTTTGTTCTTATTCCTTTATAGGTTGAAGTTCTGCCAGATTCTAGATGTGTGGCTGCTTTGACGAATTGGGTTGAAATTAGATAAGTTTCCACTCTTGGTTTTTGGTTTTCTCGATATCCTCACTCTCCTTGTGTTTGTGGATCAATCCCTAACCAATTGACGTTTTGCCACGTTTTTTTTTTATGATACGATCTGTGAGAACTAGCTTGACTATGCTTTGAGGGTTTGAGGTTTCACGTGAGGTCTTTGGTTGTCATTGGATGGCCTCTCCGTTGGACATACTTGCAAGAAGAGAATACTGAGTCTCCTTAGTTGCAATAAGATACCTGTATGGGTTTACTGATGTAATACTTTTTTCTGGTACCGTAATGGGTTGTTTTTAGTTTGTAGTGCCACCTCGATGGCCTAATTTCTCTGTTTTTTTTTTTTCTTGTTGATCTATAGGACTATGAAGACTTTCCTGCCAGGACCTATTATATACTGTGTTGCAAACTGTTAGCATCTCATTCTGAAAAGATGAACTGGTACTGTGCTTTTACCGTTTAGCTTCCTAATAACTCACACCATGTAGGTTCCTTTCATGAGTAGAAGGTCTCTTTTTGTCTTGAGTTTCATAATTGGTATATGTGATCAGGCCGTACATGGGGAAGTTGAGAGGACAGACATCTAGACATTAGTTGCCTTGGCAGTGCTTGTGCTCTGACGGGTTCCCTCCTTTCTGCTTTTTTTTTTTTTGGGGTCCATCACAAAGCTGTATTATTACTTGTATGCTCTTAGCAGACGTGGCTGGTCAAGGTGGGAGCTTCAGACACTAGGTGCTTGGTTGGCGTTTGTCGAATTTTTAAGTTATTTCAGGATGGGTGAAAGTGAAGGGGCAGATGAGAATCCTGCAGTGAATGAGTTTTGGTTTTCGGTTTTAACATATCCGGTTGGTCTGGAGTTTAGTCTGCTTCTCCTTCTGGACACTAGGTGCTTGGTTGGCGTTTGTCGAATTTTTAAGTTATTTCAGGATGGGTGCAAGTGAAGGGGCACAGGACAATCCTGCAGTGAATGAGTTTTGGTTCTAGGTTTTAACATATCTGGTGGGTCTGGAGTTTAGTCTGCTTCTCCTTCTGATCTCTTATGATACCCTTAATGGGTGAACATCTTCTTTGTACATATAATCTAACTTGATTAAGCATAGCTGTTGAAGCTCTCTAGAGCTATGAATTATAGATCTCCAATTGCAGCGTGATACTTTGCCAATGATGATCTGTTGTCAAGATAATCTAAATCAAGGTTCTAGTGTATCTCCTTCTCATCAGCTCGACAGGGGTTGTTCGGCATCATCTTCCTTCTAGTTGGAGATATTAAATGGTTTCCTTATGGTCGGTTTCATTTGCTGTGGTATATGCTTTGAAGCATCTGGCTGTTTCTATTTCCAGAACAATGTTGGCGAAGGCTCCGATTTCAGATATAAAGGCTTATCAACGACATTAAGGTTCTAGTGTCCCTCTGATCATGTCAACTAATTTAGTGGCTTCCATGCTATCTGGATTTGTTCACTTGCCATCTGGTGCTTGTTCTAGTTTAGAACGGGTGCCCTAAGGACTGTGGGATTACGCTAATTGATCAAAGCTGTTGGAGAATCCAAGTTCTTGTGTTGGGTAAAGCAGTAGCTTATTTATGTTTAGCTGAGCTATTGAATTGTCGTTTTTCATTGTGGATCGGGTGACGAGCGATGTTTACAAGAAAATGTCTGTAGCTGCATGAACTCTCTAAAGATCTGGGTTTTGATATTTTGATATTTGATTTAAGTGGGCAGAGAGATTGACTATTCCCAGCACTGGTTGATTTGTTCTTCTTTCCTCCAAGTGAACCGACTTTGATACCACAGCAAAGCTCCACTACTCTGACTTCACTCTAGCAGTATTCTATGATATCTTATGTTAAGTCGGGAAAGTCTGAAATTTAGCCTTACAATAAGCCACAGCAAAGCTCCATTCCACTGTTGTACTGAACGTATCTGTAGAGAAGAAATTCAGTTTGTTAGTCAATAAGAATGTACAGATTTGCTGCATGTATATAATTTGATATGATTTTTAGTTACTAAGTTCTCCGGTTGAAAATTTAATAATTTTACACAATTACTTTCAGTTTATGATTCTGTATGTAGAAAGAGATGAAGGAATTTGATTGATTTTTAATATACAATGGACAAGATCACATGATCGTCTAAAAAAAGTGGGCCCTCTTATTTGTATGCTGTCCAACTCTAGCTCTTTCTTAGCCATAGAAATCAGGAATGAGGATACTTGTGCTTCCAGTAGGAGAAGGAAATCCTCATATAAATCAATTTTTTTAGCCAGGTCACTTATTTCTACTTGGAATTTCTTTCAAGTCAATGAAAATGAATGCCTCTGCAAGCATTTTGTGTCTAGATCTATTTTCCTCTCACTTTCCCCTAATGTCGGTAGCTTCTGATAGTGGGTTTTGTAGGTGTGGCTGGCTTATTTTCATAAGCATGAGTGCCTCAGCAAATTTGGCCACATGGGCATTGGGTGTTTTTTCCATTACCAAGTTATCTTATATGATTTTCACGCTTTGTTTTGCCAGTTAAAATCTTTTGGTATGTTTTTTCAGTTAACCATTTATACTGTTCCTCAACTGCAGGAATCCTCTTTTTTCCTGAGAATTTTGCTTTCATTTCTGATATTCACTAATCCTTTTTGTTGCGTTCTGCTAAAATTTTGCACATTGTTTCTTTAGGCATTTTTATTATCGAGCAGTCATTATTCTTTGCACCTTATTTTCTCGCAGATATGGATTCCCCTGAAGAGCAATTTTGTCTTTCCGTAGGAGCTATTGCTTGTATCTTTTACCTTTAATTATGACTATGTTGATGGTGTTACTGGGTATTTTTTTCTCTCAGATTTGGGTATTTTCTACTGATGTTTGCCAAAAATGTTTTCAATGAGAATGGATGTCTCTTGGTGGGTGCCTGCTGGCCGAGTGAGGCTATATTGAGATTTCTGCTTTTGGTGCATGCTGTCCAAGAACTTTTTGCTCCAATGAAGAATGGATTTGTTTCCATTTCTTTTGTAATCATTTTTATTCTCCTAACAGAGAGTAGGCTATCTGTATATATCGAAAATAGTTTCCTCCTTGTGATATGTATAATGCAATTGTCGCTATGCAGTGCCTTCAGTTGAACTGATGCTAATGCATTAGGTTGACATGGTATCCTAGCTTGTTCCAGAACCAAGTACTTCGACCCGGTCAAATGACTTCAGTTAAAGTAATTTCTATGTTTAAATCAAGGTTCTTTTACCTTCACCCAATGTCATTTTCCCTATGTTATCACACCTCATTGGCATTGTGTCTTGTTTCTAAGGTGGATATGGTATTGTGCTCTATAATTATCACACTAGAAGTCCTATCTGGACTGCTGTTTACTGTGAAAGTTGGGTGGCTACCTTTTTGGATTAACTCGAAGAGAAGTGGACCGTGTCTTGTATCTCATTGATGTTTAATATTGTTCATTTTGGCCAGTTAATACGCACCTTTTTGTTCTCTCCTGCTGGTACAGATTCTTCACTAGGAACATTAAGCTGGCAACTAGACATTATTTTGGTAAGTATATCCTGAATCAGTAGTCTTTAAGGACACACATTAGTGACTACCCTTCTCTGTGCATCAATTTTTTTTTTTTTATTGTGCTTTTTCTTCTGGTTCCTACTTTGAGAATTGGATTGGCTTATGCAGAACTTTTCGGGCGTAGAGCCTACTTTGGCATCAAGAGGTCCCATTTATATTGGATAGACTGGTAGTATCATATCTTTTTGCTTTTAATGGTTTAGAGGTCAAGACTTGTCTGATTGGGTTGTTAGATATTTGCAGTCTTTTTGTCTTGTTGATGACCTTTGATTAGGACTCTCGAGTTGATTGCATTTTGCAGCCATTGAAATAATGGGGTTGCACTTGCTTTATGCATGCACAAATTGAACCCTGTGTCTGTCCTTTTTCTTCACTTCTCCTCCAACATCTAAGTAGATGCACAATGGACAATGGACTTCATATGGTGAATTATTGATTCATTGGAAGCATCGTTGAAAGAGATTTCTGTTGATTTATGGAATTGAAAAAAATGCTTGGTGGAATTAGTTGGCTGAAGATGGAATATAAGGGAATTCTATGGCAGCTTCTTTCTTTGCTGTCTTCTAGATTGTCTTTGAGGAGCGGAGACTTTACATGAAATGCGCACACAGCATGTATAATCATTTATAGTCAGTTCCCTAAGTTGGATGTTCTTTGCAAGGTGTCTTGAGGTTTGATGAACTTGAGAGGAGACGTCAGAAGGTCCTTATTTAACCCTTCAATTAATTACAATTCCGGTCATATTTAATCCCACGTTTGGTTTTCTAGAGTGCCTGTTTTGGAAGATTCTGTGATGCGCCTAAGATTTAACTCTTTTGGAGATGATTTTCAAGAATTATGTTGAGGCTTTGCCCATGGAACTTATGGAACACGAGAGGAATTGCTTTTAACACATCCAATGTGGAACTAGGTATGTGCTTGATCTCAATTAAAAAACTTCACTGGAGACTTGGATTGGGTTTAAAAAACTTCCTATACTATTATCCCTATCTAATATTCTCCCTTAGCATATCAATCACATGTGCCAACTTAAACTTAAGTGAAACATTTGTTTCCTTAACTTTTGTAAATACATTAGCGAGTTGATCACTAGATTACATAAATCACTGATATTTGTTATACTCCGAGTGTATGACGTATAAGATTGTGAGTAATTATCACAATAAAGCATTATAGGATAAAGAACATATGTATCAATTTTAGGTAAGACTTTAACCTGTGATGATTCACATTCTTTGCTGTCTCACGAAACTGTTTCAAAATTAGATTAAATATCAACTGCTTGAATACTGATATGTTGAATGAGTTTTGATTATCCAAACTAATTGGCATATGTATAGGCTTTAACTTTCCAGCTATCATGAGAAGACGAAAGGCTCCATTTCTCAGAAGCATAGTTCAAATACCTAAGAATTTGAAGAACAGGATCAACATGAGTTGAGTATGGTTTATATGCATAAACTGACTCAAGGCTCATAGCAAAAGCAACATCAGATCAAAGGTGGGCTAAATGAATCAAAATGAATGCCTGATTTGATTTTCAAATAAAAAATACATGGACTAGCAGTAATACTACCCCAAAAAATTTTATATTCAAATTATGCTCTTTTTATTTCTTTTTTTCGGAAGGAGAGCCGCAAGGAAGAGGTAGAAGTAATCGTTCAAATCCAACCGGCCCCAAATCCAAAATCAGAGTCACCCCGCGACCATACCAGGTAGACAAGTGGTCAAAGATATTTGTCATGAGCGTCCGTCCTAATTCATCGCGCAACGGAATCCGCGTGGACCGAAGAATCCGCGTGCATCTCACGCAACGGTCGAAATAGGAAGCGCTCGCCGACTTTTCTTTATTGGACCGTCAACAGATCACAACCGTCCAACTACGACCCGGCTTCGGATTTATCCTTATCAACGTTTCATACGGAGTCGGTGTTTCCTTCCTATAAATCACCGTCCTTCCGCATTCCTCCTCTTCATCCTTGGGTCTTCGGTTCTGTGGGCGTTCCCTCTCTTTTTCTCTCCCCCCATGGTGTCTGCTCTATCGTCTTCAGAGAAGAATTGATCGCGATTAAGAGATTCATCTTCTGCCCGTTTCTCGATTTGATTGTTGATGGGGCTGATTGCTTCATGGGTCTGATTTTTTGAAGCATCTGGTCCCTGTTGCGGAGATCCTTGAGGGTTGCGCTTGGTCTCCTTGGCAACGATGATGCACATGGTTATCGGAAGCATCTTGTTTACGCTATGTGATTCGTCGATCGACCGGTCGGTCTTTGCGTGATTCGTTGAATCGGCAGTGGCTTCTTTCCTCATAAAATCGTCTCTCTGAAGTGTTGAGATGCATTGACCGATCGATCTTTCCGTTTAATCACGAGCTGCTTCTGGATGTTGTTATTTGGTGATTCGCAGTGGCTTCTTTCGCCTTGGAGCGCACTTTTTTGTCTGGGCATCTCAAGGACGATGAATATGAGGACGCCGATCAGTTTGTTTCCATAAACTCGGTGTTTGGGCTTTCTCGAGGACTGTCTTCTTTTTTAGGTTGAGGTGATGAACTAGTAGGTCTTTGATCACATCTTGAACCGGGCATAGACTGAAATATATTGGTTTTGATTGGAATTTGTTCTTCAGTCTTTGGTCTGTGGAAGTGGAAATCGTCATGCCAGACTTCACAAGTGGTGATCTGCTGCGAGCCGATGATTGTGTCAAATTGGATAAGCTATTGTTTCTCAAGGCGGTCATGGGTTTGAATGAAATTTGTTCTGCAGTCCCATAATATTCTGATTATTGTGAAAACTAATTATACTTTCTTGGGAGGTCCGTCAGTGTTTCATTGATGATCTTTCTTTGCAAGGTCAAGTTGTACGCGCCCCACAACAGAGCAGTGTCCAATCGATATCGGCTTGGTCTTATTCTTATTGAAGTCCAAGGGCCAGTGTCTTCATCCTCCCTCATGCATTTATTTTGCAGTCTCGTCTTGAATCTATGATTGTGCATGCGTTCCTCTGCGAAGTACTCTTCTTTGGAGAGAGCATTTTAAAACGCCCTCTTGATCCTTCTTTTCTTTTCATTATCGTTTAATCGGTCTGATTCTTTTTATGCTGTGTTATTTTCTGAAGGATACACAGTCTCTCCAGGACGCGGTCATGTTGTGGGTGACGTTGGGGTTTGGACTTTTCTGATCATTGACTGACTTATCATTGATTGATCTTTCCATTTTTTATTTTTTTACTAGCTGATTCTGGTATTCATTATTTCATCAATTGGCAGTGGCTTCTTCCTCTAGGAGTGTCTGAGGACAGTGAATACCATACAACTGGTCAGTTGGTTTCATAGCCTCCAACACTTGGGCTTTTTGGAGAACTAATGATCTATCTTGCGCTGTTTGGTCAAGTCAGTGTTGCCTTACTAGAAATAACTGTCCTTCCTTTTGTCCTCACACCTCGTCTGATTATTGAAGCGTCTGGTTGCGCAAACCTATTTTCTTCTGTTTCGGCAATTCATGAGGATTTCTCTTGGCTTCTTTGGGACGATGCACATGGTTATCAGAATTGTTTGGTTTACACTCCTCCTTTGATCGTTTATTGATTCATCTATCGATCGATCTTCGCATTATTGGTTTACCAGCTTATTCTGGATTTCTGTTACTAGGTGGATTGGCGGAGGCTTCTTTCTTGTTGGATTATATCTCTTCGTCTAAGGATGTCTTTATGGCAAGTGTTTGGTTTAGCTCCTCCTCTGGTCCTTGATTGATCCATCCACTTATCGATTTTTCTGTTTAATTGTTTTACAAGCTGCTTCTGGATTTTGTTATATGGTGAATTTTCAGTGGCTTCTTTCCCCTCGTAGCGGAACTGTTTTGTCTGACGATGTCAAGGATGATGGATATGATGACGGCAGTCAGTTTGTTTCATAACATTTGATGTTTGGGCTTTTCCTGACGTGTTTGCCGTCTCATTTCTGTCGAAATGATGAACTGGTAGGTCTTTGATCACATCTTAGACCGGGCAATAGGCTAGTTTCACTGGCTTTGATTAAAATTTGTCTTTGTCTTTGGGAGGTTATTATCGTGTAGTCCTAATATTCTCACAGGTTGATGTCATGCCTGACTTGACAAGTGGTGACCTGCTTCGAGCTGATGATTGTTTCAAATTGAATAAGCAATTTTTTCTCAAGGCAGTCATGGGTTTGAATGAAATTTTGTTCTGCAGTCCCATAATATTCTGATTATTGTGAAAACTGATTCTCATACCTTGGGAGGTCTGTCAGTGTTTGCTTGATGATCTTTCTTTGCAAGGTCAAGTTGTATGTGCCCAACAAAAGAGCAATGTCCACTGAATATCGGCTTGGTCTTATTCTTATTGATGTCTGAGGGCCAGTGTCTTCTTCCTCCCTCATGCATCTGTTTTGCAGTCTCATCTTGCATCAATGATTGTGCATGTGTTACTCTGCGAAGTACTCTTCAGTGGAGGCATCATTCCCAAAACGACCTCTTGATCCTTCTTCTTTTCTTTTCATTATCGTTTAATCGGTCTGATTCTTTTTATGCTTGTGTTATTTTCTGAAGGATATGCCTGGTCTCTCCAGGACTCGGCCATGTTGTGGGTGTTGTTGGGGTATACACTTTTCTAATCATTGATTGATGCATCACTGATGGATCTTTCCTTTTATTTTATTTTTTATACTAGCCTAGTATTCATTATGTCATGAATTGGCAGTGGCTTCTTCCTCTAAAAGTGTCTGAGGTTGCTGTCTGAGGACAGTGAATACAATACAACCGGTCAGTTGGTTACAGGCTACAACACTTGGGCTTTTTGGAGAACTTATGATCTATCTTGTGCTGTTTGGTCGAGTCAATGTTGCCTTACTAGAAATATCTGTCCTTCCTTTCGTCGTCACCTCGTCTGATTATTGAAGCATCTGGTTGCAGAAACCTATTTTCTTCTGTTTCGGAGATTCATGTGGATTTCTCTTGGCTTCTTTGGGACGATGCGCATGGTTATCAGATTTGTTTGGTTTAAGCTCGTCCTTTGATCGTTTATTGATTAATCTATCGATCAATCTTCGCATTATTGTTTTACCAGCTTATTCTGGATTTCTGTTACTAGGTGGATTGGAGGAGGCTTCTTTCTTGTTGGATTATATCTCTTTGTCTAAGGATGTCTTTATGGCAAGGGTTTGGTTTAGCTTCTCCTCTGGTCCTTGATTGATCCATCAACATATCGATCTTTCTGTTTAATTGTTTTACAAGCTCTTTCTGGATTTTGTTATATGGTGAATTTTCAGTGGCTTCTTTTCCCTCAAGAGCGGAACTGTTTGTCTGAAGATGTCAAGCATGATGGCTTCTTCCTCTAGGACTGTCTGTGGTTGCTGTCTGAGGACAGTGAATACAATACAACCGGTCAGTTGGTTACAGGCTACAACACTTGGGCTGTTTGGAGAACTTGTGATCTATCTTGCGCTGTTTGGTCGAGTCAATGTTGCCTTACTAGAAATATCTGTCCTTCCTTTTGTCATCACCTCGTCTGATTATTGAAGCATCTGGTTGCAGAAATCTATTTTCTTCTGTTTCGGAGATTCATGTGGATTTCTCTTGGCTTCTTTGGGACGATGCGCATGGTTATCAGATTTGTTTGGTTTAAGCTCGTCCTTTGATCGTTTATTGATTCATCTATCAATCGATCTTCGCATTATTGTTTTACCAGCTTATTCTGGATTTCTGTTACTAGGTGGATTGGTGGAGGCTTCTTTCTTGTTGGATTATATCTCTTTGTCTATGGATGTCTTTATGGCAAGTGTTTGGTTTAGCTCCTCCTCTGGTCCTTGATTGATCCATCAACATATCGATCTTTCTGTTTAATTGTTTTACAAGCTGCTTCTGGATTTTGTTATATGTTGAATTTTCGTTGGCTTCTTTCCCCTCAGAGCAGAACTGTTTGTCTATAGATGTCAAGCATGATGGATATGATGACGGCAGTCAGTTTGTTTCATAAATTTGATGTTTGGGCTTTTCCGGAGTTGTTTGCTGGCTCATTTCTTTCGAAATGAAGAACTGGTAGGTCTTTGATCACATCGTAGACCGGGCAATAGGCTAGTTTCACTGGCTTTGATTAAAATTTGTCTTTCAGCACGGTCTTTGGGAGTTTATTATCGTGTAGTCCTAATATTCTCACAGGTTGATGTCATGCCAGACTTGAGAAGTGGTGATCTGCTTCGAGCCGATGATTGTCACAAATTGAACAAGCAATTTTTTCTCAAGGCAGTCATGGGTTTGAATGAAATTTTGTTCTGCAGTCCCATAATATTCTGATTATTGTGAAAACTGATTCTCATACCTTGGGAGGTCTGTCAGTGTTTGCTTGATGATCTTTCTTTGCAAGGTCAAGTTGTATGTGCCCAACAAAAGAGCAATGTCCACTGAATATCGGCTTGGTCTTATTCTTATTGATGTCTGAGGGCCAGTGTCTTCTTCCTCCCTCATGCATCTGTTTTGCAGTCTCATCTTGCATCAATGATTGTGCATGTGTTACTCTGCGAAGTACTCTTCAGTGGAGGCATCATTCCCAAAACGACCTCTTGATCCTTCTTCTTTCCTTTTCATTATTGTTTAATCGGTCTGATTCTTTTTATGCTTGTGTTATTTTCTGAAGGATACACCTAGTCTCTCCAGGACTCGGCCTTGTTGTGGGTGTCGTTCGGGTATACACTTTTCTAATCATTAACTGATGCATCATTGATGTATCTTTCCTTTTTTAATTTTTTTAGTAGCCTAGTATTCATCATTTCATGAATTGGCTGTGGCTTCTTCCTCTAGGACTGTCTGAGGTTGCTGTCTGAGGACAGTGAATACAATACAACCGGTCAGTTGGTTACAGGCTACAACACTTGGGCCTTTTGGAGAACTTATGATCTATCTTGCGCTGTTTGGTCGAGTCAATGTTGCCTTACTAGAAATATCTGTCCTTCCTTTTGTCGTCACCTCGTCTGATTATTGAAGCATCTGGTTGCAGAAACCTATTTTCTTCTGTTTCGGAGATTCATGTGGATTTCTCTTGGCTTCTCTGGGACGATGCGCATGGTTATCAGATTTGTTTGGTTTAAGCTCGTCCTTTGATCATTTATTGATTCATCTATCAATCGATCTTCGCAATATTGTTTTACCAGCTTAATCTGGATTTCTGTTACTAGGTGGATTGGCGGAGGCTTCTTTCTTGTTGGATTTTATCTCTTCGTCTAAGGATGTCTTTATGGCAAGTGTTTGGTTTTGCTCCTCCTCTGGTCCTTGATTGATCCATCAACATATCGATCTTTCTGTTTAATTGTTTTACAAGCTGCTTCTGGATTTTGTTATATGGTGAATTTTCAGTGGCTTCTTTCCCCTCAGAGCGGAACTGTTTGTCTGAAGATGTCAAGCATGATGACGGCAGTTTGTTTGTTTCATAAAATTTGATGTTTGGGCTTTTCCGGAGCTGTTTGCCGTCTCATTTCTGTCGAAATGATGAACTGGTAGGTCTTTGATCACATCTTAGACCGGGCAATAGGCTAGTTTCACTGGCTTTGATTAAAATTTGTCTTTCAGTTTGGTCTTTGGGAGTTTATTATTGTGTAGTCCTAAAATTTTCACAGGTTGACGTCATGCCAGACTTGAGAAGTGGTGGATCTGCTTCGAGCCGATGATTGTCACAAATTGAATAAGCAATTTTTTCTCAAGGCAGTCATGGGTTTGAATGAAATTTTGTTCTGCAGTCCCATAATATTCTGACTATTGTGAAAACTGATTCCGATACCTTGGGAGGTGTGTCAGTGTTTGGTTGATGATCTTTCTTTGCAAGGCCAATTTGTACGTGCCCAACAAAAGAGCAGTGTCCAATCAATATCGGCTTGGTCTTATTCTTATTGAAGTCTGAGGGCAAGTGTCTTCTTCCTTCCTCATGCATCTGTTTTGCAGTCTCATCTTGCATCAATGATTGTGCATGTGTTACTCTGCGAATTACTCTTCAGAGGAGGCATCATTCCCAAAACGACCTCTTGATCCTTCTTCTCTTTTCGTTATCGTTTAATCAGTCTGATTCTTTTTATGTTGTGTTATTTTCTGAAGGATATGCCCAGTCTCTCCAGGACTTGGCCAGGTTGTTGGTGTTGTGGGGTGTGCACTTTTCTAATCATTGACTGATGCATCATTGATGGATTTTCCTTTTTTAATTTTTTTAGTAGCCTAGTAATCATTAAGTCATGATTTGGCAGTGGCTTATTCCTCTAGGAGTGTTTAAGGATGTTGTCTGAGGATAGTGAATACCATACAACTTGTCAGTTGGTCGAGTTAGTGTCGTCTTACTAAAAGTAATTGTCCTTCCTCTTGTCCGCACCCCTCGTCTGTTGCGTTTTCTGTGGTGCTGATTTGATAATTGTTTGAAATAGGATGAGGACCTGTTTCTGAGATTTCAGGCAGTTTATGTTTTGTATGAAACTTGTCCTGTACTTCTGTTATTTTCTAGTTATTCCGAAATAACAGGTCATAGTTCTCTTCCTTTGCAGATCAGTGCTTGGTTAAGTCATTATTTTACCTGGCCACTTTCAATATCGAGTAGTCTGTGATCAGTGATGTTCTTTCTTGCTGCATGAGCAACAACTTCTAATTTGTCTTCCACTTCTGTTATCTTCTAGTGAAGGTGGAACAATCAGATGTTCTCTTTCCTTGGCAGGTCAGAGTTTGGTCAAGGCAATACTTCACCTTGTCAATTTCTGTATGGAGTGTCTGTGATCAGTGATGGTTCTTTATAGGACAAGTTCTTCTTTCAGAGTCTGGAAAGGTCCACACAAGCTGCAGCTTGTTTCTCTTCCTTCTTGTCTGGTTGCTACCAGCACTTGGATTCCTGTTAAATCATGAAGACAGCATATCTAAGATTTATATTTCCTGCTCTTTTTCCATATCCTGGAACTGGTCCAGGCACTATGTAGTTTGCTTCGCCTTTCTTGTTACACGACTTGTGTGTTTTCTTTTGGTGCTGAATTTAGGTGCGAGAAGTTGTTTGAGTTGGTTGGACTCTGTTAATGGCCATATAAGTGTCTATGTTGTAGGTTTTCTTTGGTTTTGCGGACTGTGAAGGCCTATTGCTGACAGAATTGGTTTGACTACAATGCAAACCAGTAGCATCTTATCTTAAATGATGTACTTCAGTATCGATCACAATTTGCATTCCTGATCCTTTGTATTTCGTAACGGTTGATGAGCTTTACTTTCTTCGTCTGACTTCAGAAGCAACTGGCTTGTTGCAGAAGCATAATTGCTTGTGTTCCCCATTGCCCCTTTGGGACTTTGCCATGGTCATGGACATGATTGCGGTTTACCCTCTTCCTTTGTCCATTTATTATTTGATTAATCTCAGATGACACTAGCGAAGCATTCAAGTATAGAGCTGAGCTGCCGAAGGAACTTTGGGCAGATTTCGATTGTGAGCCAGGAGTGCAAGCATCATTTATTGATGGATTTTTCAGGATTTATCTCAACCGTCTACTCAAAGAAGTCTGTGCTACTATGCTAGTATAAGGAGCTTCACCTTTTGAATACCCTTTTAAGTGTTATGTGGATTTTCCATCACCTATTATGTTTTGACTCGCACACATGGAGACCATTGCATCATTCCTTTTATGCTGATGTAATAGTTTCGCAGTTGTATACCATCATTTCTTGCCTCAACCAATTCCACAAACCTACCAACTACCTGTCTTCTTTCCATTACCAGCAAATCTTTCCGAAGAGCGATATGCTTAACACTTGCAAGTTGGTCTATGTTTTATTTAGTTGCTGACAGGCAGATTCTGAATCTGTTATTTAGTGGATTGGAAGCAATTTTCTCTGATGGACTAATCTCTACTTTCAAGGATGTCATGTAAGAAACAGTAAATATGATAGAGTTCGGTCAATTGATGAAGTGTTTGACCCTTTTTTGGGACTGGCGATTCCTTTGCAGTATAGTGTTGGGTTGGTGTACTAGGAGTACTGGGTGACAAACTGAAACTTTTAATAATTTCCTGCATTGACAGGTATGTTTATTTTTTATAAATTCATGGATAGTGGCAAGAATCGAGATGATAATCGTATAGTTTTAATTGCTTAAGATTGAAGGTTTGCTGACTTTGAGACATGCTGACTCATTGCCTTTTCTGCAAGGCTGAGCGGATGAATTGTGGAAACCAGGTTTTGTTTGAAATTTGATAAGCTCTCATTTATTGGACTCTGTACAGTAAATGGCTCCAATATAAATGACTAGTTTCTTCATTGCTATTCAAGCAAGAGTATCACCATTTAGTTCTCTTTCTTTTGTAGGTCAAAAATTGGTTAAAGGAAAGTTTTTAACTTCATTATGGAGTTCTTTAACCTATGATGGTTCTTAGCTGGATATTAGAGCAATGGTTTGATTGGTAAATTCTTTGGCGCACTATCTGAGTATTCAATTGTATATCGAAGGTCAATAATTGTCGACTTTCTTCTGTTTTAGCAGCTGTTTACAAGTTGGGAAAGCTCAAGGTCCACATTAGCTTTGCTTCTTATCATTCTTATTTCATATGGGAACTGCAGTTCAGTAATTAAGTTTCTTTTGGAAATCTTGCAAATAGATAATGCAGGATGTTTTTGTCATGGTGCTGCAATTGTAGACTCTTGGCAAATCTTAACTTTGGTTGGCACTTATGAATTTTGATTTAATTTCTTTTGTCAACTGAATTTGGATTGCCTTCTGAATGCTGTAAGATGATAGCTAATATTAGTTGTTCTTTGGCAGATTAGAGCCCTCTTCTTGGGATTGAATGGAGAACTTTGATTTGTATGTCTTACCTCTCTCTTTAATAGAACTATCGTGCATGTTATTTATCATTGACTTTTTTCCTTTTAATGTACTTTGTCAGAGTCCTCGGAAATACGCTATGGCGTATGCATTTGTCTTGATTTAGCATGTGTTCACTTGATTTTTGTGTATATGTTAAATTTATTTTATTTGAAGAATTTTTTGTCAGGTTTCTTTTGTGCTTATATTAGATGATATTCATGTCATTTAGTTGGTAATTTCTTACGCCGAGATGTTATTTTGGCTCGACCATTTTCCCCTTTGTCTCTGTGCCATTCAGGATTTGCAGGATAGATTCTTTCTCAAAATATATACGGGCGCGTGTTTTCCACCCTGTTTTTTAGGGTAATAGTTACCTGATTATTTTCCCATTATGCATTTGTCTTGACTTGGTGTGTGTACGCTTGAATTTTGTGTATATGTTATATTTATTTTATTTGAAATTTTATTTGTCAGGTTTCTTTTGTGCTTATATTAGATGGAATTGATGTCGTGTAGTTGGTAATTTCTTACGCCGAGATGTTATTTTGGCGCTACCATTTTCCCCTTTTGTCTCTGTGTCATTTGGAATTTGCAGGATAGATTCTTTTCGAAATAAAAAAAAAAAAAATCTGTGTGTGTGTTTGTATTCCACCCTGTTTCTTAGGGTAATAGTTACCTGGTTGACTTGGTGTGTGCGCGCTTGGTTTTTGTGTATATGTTAAATTTATTTTATTTGATGAACTTTTTGTCAAGTTTCTTTTGTGCGTATATTAGATGAGATTGATGTTCATTTAGTTGGTAATTTATTATGCCGAGATGTTATTTTGGGCGCGACCATTTTCCCCTTTCGTCTCTGTGTCATTCGGAATTTGCAGGATAGATTCTTTTCCAAATCTACTACCAAATGTAATAATATCTAGTGTTTTTACTTAAAAAGCAATGATGTTGGATAATTAATAGAGTTTTACTTAAAAAACTATGATGTTGGATAATTAATCGATCGATCATTCAATTAAATTGTTTAACAAGTTGATTCTGGATTTTGGTTGATTGACATCTTTCCTCTTGGAGTGATCTCTTCACCTGAGCATGTTGTCTAAGGACAATAAATACGTAGAAGCTGGTCAGTTTACATAGAATAAGGTGTCTGGGCTTCTTGGAGGAGTGTTGAGCTAGTATGCAGGCTTGTTTGCTTGAGTTCTGTAGTAGCCTTTGATCCAGGACAGGCGATGGACTGAAAAAGATTTCTAGGCATTTTGTAGTTATTAATTTTAAGTTTCTTCAGTTGATTATCTTTGGGGAACAGCGTGATCAGCGTGATAATTATCAAGTATCTCTTTCTAAATCATGTTTCTAGTGTATCTTTTTCTCATCAGCTCTACAGGGGTTGTTCGGCATCATCTTCCTTCTAATTGGAGATATTAAAAGGTCGCCTTATGGTCGGCTTCACTTGCTGTGGTATTTGCTTTGAAGCATCTGGCTTCTATTTCCAGAGCAATGTTGGGGAAGGCTTGGATTTCATATAGAAAGGTCTATTAATGATATTTCCAGAAATTTTTCAGGGGTAGAGCCTACTTTGGCATCAAGAGGTCCTGTTCATATTGGATGGACTGGTGCTATCATCTTCTGACTTTTTGCTTTTAATGGATTAGAGGTTGGGACTTGTCTGATTGGGTTGTTAGATATTTGCTGTCTCTGTCTTGTTGATGATCTTCGATTAGGACTCTCGAGTTGACTGCATTTTGCAGCCATTGAATTAATGGGGTTGCACTTGCTTTATATGCATGCGCAAATTGAACTGTGTCTGTACTTTTTTTCACTTCTCCAACATATAACTAGATGCACAATGGACAATGGACTCCATGTTGTGAATTATTGATTCATTGGAAGCAACGTTGCAGATGTCTGTTGAGTTATGGAATTGAAAAAATGCTTGGTGGAATTAGTTGGCTGAGGCTCGAATATAAGGGGATCCTGTGGCGGCTTCTTTCTTTGCTGTCTTCTAGTTCATCATTGAGGAACCAAGACTTTACATGAGATCTGCACATGGCATGTATAATCAGTTACTGTCAGTTTCCTAGTTTGGATGTTGTTTGCAAGGTGTCTTGAGGTTTGATGAACTTGAGAGGAGACATCAGAAATTCCTTATCTAACCCTTCAACTGATTATGTGTCAGTCATATTTAATCCCATCTTTGGTTTTCTAGAGAGCCTGTTTTGGAAGAAAATGTGAAATTTAACCTTTTTGGAGATGATTTTCAAGAACAGTGTTGAGGCTTTGCCCATGGAACATATGGAGCCCGAGATGAATTGCTTTTAACACATCCAATATGGTCCTCATCTTACCCTCGTCAATTTTCCATTGTCATGTGTTAATGAGGCCTTTAACACGTTAGACCAATGGAAGAGAGACGAATTGCTTGTTCCCATATGCAAGGTTGTCCGTGTACAAGCATACTAGGTATGTGCTTGATCTCAATTAAAATACTTTTCACTGGAGACTTGGATGGGTTTGAAACCAGAATGGGTCCTCCTATACATTTTTTTGGAGAAGTGGGCCCTCCTATACATTTTTTTGGAGAAGTGGGCATCCCACTAATGAGTGGAAAGCAGGCTAGGTTGATATGAGGTGAGTGGGTTGAGGCTTGTCTACTTGCAGTTGTGCGGGGTTTTGCAAGCTGTTCATCATGGGCATTGGCAATATCATGCACCAGCATCCATTTCTATGCTAAATGCTTTGCTGTACAATATTCTATCAATGGTTTTTGGGTTTAAATACTTTTGGAGTCTCTGATAAGACTGCTATGGACTGTCAGCTGTATCTTAGGATTTGATGATTCCGGTTCTCTTTTCCAGAGTAATTTCTCTTCAGAACAAAAGATTCTGAGGTCGAATAAGAATGTAATTTTGAAGTTTTCTTTACATTGATCAACAAATCTCTACAACCTTTCGCCGGGTTTCAAAGTATTGGGGATTTCAATATTGAAGTTCCCGTATTCAGTTCCGATTATGATGCAAGTCGCACTATGTGGAAACAATTCGCTTTTTATGTGGATATGGTTTCTCTCTCATATGTAATAGCTATGGAATTGGATCAAGTTAGAAAGGATTTATCAATTTCAGGAGCCTTTCGATCACTTCATGGTTACTGTAAGGATGACAGACGCCTAGTTTGGTTGGATAGGTAGCATTTGGTGCACTCCCTTAATGGTAATTTCACTTGAAATGACTGGCTGATCACAAATGGATGAGATTCTTACCTTCTTGGGAAATTGCTTCAGTTGGATATGAAACCAATCTAGTCTCTTTTCTTTATTATTTAGTTGTTGTTGCCTTGATTCCTCCCATGACAAAGATTTTCACCTGATAGCGTTGAGGTTGATGCTCCTTTCAATACATTATGCACAAGATGTTAAAAAAGTGATCTTCAAGAGTGTTGCATACACCAGATATGAGGAATGTGATTTTCAAGAGTGTTGATATTTACATCCAGCTATATGGAGTAACCTTTCTTCTTTGGTTATACAGATTCTTGTTGGCCACTATGTTATTGACTCTGTGGAAAATGCCCACCTACAATGGCTACTGTGAATGCCATTGGTTGTGGAAGTATTTACCTGTGTCCAGCGTCTGGTACTATTGACAACTTCTATTGCACCCAAGCACTTCCATTTGTTTGTTATAGTAGCTTGGTTCTTGTTATCAGTGCTGTGTATTAAGTTTGGTACCTACCTTGATCATGTAGCCATGTGAAAGCCATCTCTAATTCTGATCATGGGGCAATTACATAATATTTGTAAGTATTACTTATTTTTATTCTCCTTGATGCTTAATCATATGATTTCTGCTGTCGGCAATCAAGAGGGGTGATGAATTGGAACTAACCAAGATGGTAGTCACACCTATAGATCTTCCTACTGATGAAGAGGTCTAGGTGTATCTCCTTGCCCTCTTGACCTGAATTTAGTATTGGATTTTTGTTTCCTATGGTTTTTCTTGACGATTTGGTTAAGCACTATACAATCTCAGCTGACTGTGTATTTGTATTGCTCTACTGGGATCCTGTTAATGATTAGAGTTGGAGACATCTTTAGGACTCGTGAATTTGATGATGTTGCTATCAGTGGAAGTTTGATGTTTGTATTTGACTACTTTGGCTCTTCAATTTGAAGTTTGAAAGCAGTTATGACTCTCTTGACCGTTGCCTTTGTTATCTTATCGATCCTGAATCTGTTTATTTGAAGAAGCGAGGATGTTCTATTGGCATGCTCCTCAGCTCCACATTGTCGTGCGGATTACAAATCTGTTTGGAGGTAGGTCCACTGACATAGCTCATTGATAACGTGCCTGACATGCACCACGTCTATGATGTAGGAGATTGTGAGCAATAACATGCTCCACGTCTATGATGTATGAGATTGTGAGCAATATTAATGGCGGTCTTGTAATGATGCAGACTCTTTGTTGTCTCCCAAAACTTTGTTCAATATTAGATCGAATAATCAATTTCTTGGATATTTAATATGTTGGATGAGTTTTGATTAACCAATACTCCCTTCTGAGAAAATATTACATCCAGAAGTAGACTTGTCAGAAGATCAAATCCATTCAGCTTATGTATAGGCTTCAAATTTCCAGCCATCATAAGAAGACCAAAGGTTGCATTTTTCAAAAGCATAGTTCAAGAACCGAAGAATCCGAAGAACAAGATCAACATGAGTCGAGTACAAGTCATATGCATAAATTGACTCAAGGGTCATAGCATAAGCAATAGTATGTCGAGTGTGACCCAAATAAATCAGCTTGCTCATTAGCCGTTAATAACAACCCTTATACATTAGATCACCATCCTTTTAAAGACTAGGATCGATTCCGGAAGGTGTGTTAGAAGGATGACATTCTAAAATAATTGAAGAGATGGAAGGCATACTACCTTTAGGATGTGAAGATGTCTTTGAAATAGAAGGATACCTTGAAAAAATTCAGCAAAATTCAATTGCAACAAAGCACCAAAGTTAATCAAGATTTTATGTCTCAAAACTCTTGTCCAAGAAATGTCTTTAACTGATCTCATCATTATTGCTTCACGTGACAATCTTTTACATGGACACAATAATGACGTTAATAATTGATATCTTGACAAATATAGCATGATAAATATTATTCTGTTTTTACTAAATTGATTACAACTCTTTGAAATGTACTAAACGAGATTGCTTCAAATCGTAATTTGCATGTTGCAAGTTGCATATTTTACTTCGAGTTTTGTCACAAAAAAGGGGGAATTTTCTCTTTGTAATTTTCTTTGAAAAAAATGAATTTTTTAATATCTTATTGCCAAATATCCGAACAACATATGATAGTAGCACTTAAAACAATACAACTTGGTAACTGAAACAAAGTTTCTCAATAATCTATATAATAAGTTCAATTAAATTCATTTGCCACCAACCATGCTATATGTCTTTTTATTCATTTGCCGACAACCTTGTTATATGTGTATCTACAATACCATTCATTTTCTGTTTGATTATGTACATCTTACAAGTTGTTTCCTAGCAAGAAGAATAATAGTATCCCCATTACATTTGTTATCTGTTTGTCCATTCATTTGCCAACAACCATGCTTTATGCGTGTCCACAATACCATTCATTTTTTTGTTTGATTATAGACATCTTACTTGTCGTTTCCTAACAAGAAAAAAAGTAGTATCCCCATTACGTTTGTCTTCACAGCATGCAACTTTCATTTTTTGTGAATAAATCATTTGTCTTTCGATAAAGTTTTTCCTTCTCACTCAACCCTCATAGTGTAAAAGTGACATGTTTGGATAGGACATGCCTTTCGTCAACGTAAGCACTTTTGTCATTATAATAAATGTATTCAAAAGTATTTATTGTTGCCTTATATTTCTTATGTAAAAGCTTTCTACCAATTTTTGAAATAGAGAGAAAAACGGAAAAGACACACTAAAGTATGATTTATATAAGTTGATATAGGATGAGTAAAAGTTATAATGTCCTTTTTAAAGTGTGATAGGAAGATTGGAAAAAGAAACTTCATTAAAAGTAGTAGAATTTAAATTGGGAGATGATAACTGAACACTCGCATGTTGATAGTTAGATCCCTACGATTTATCTTCAATGTCATGTCTTGAAGTAGTGACTGTATTTTTATCTCAAGGAGAGATAATATTATTATCATTTTGAGAAAGAGGATAATCATTCGAAAGTATGAGGAGAATATCTTTAAGGACTTCAAAATTGGCAACACCTTTATATGGGGACACTCCCTTAAAGTGGTAGTGGAAGAACAAGACTTGTGAAAAATCACATCCATTGTTGTAACGATATGCGTAGGAGGAGAATGGTAACACCTATAATCCTTTTGAGTCGTTGAATATCATTAAAAAAAAAAAGTAGCATAAGTTAAATGTATTTTGAGGGGAAGAAAAAAGTTGATCTGTGTAAAAGTAAATAACTCTAATTAACATCCCATTAATTAAGTATGTAGAAGTTAATATAACATCACTCCAATACTAAGCTAGGACATGATAAGTAAACATGAAAGGCCCATGGACCTCTAACAAATGTCCGTTCTTTTTTTTTTTTTTGACAACACCATTTTGTGTTGGGTTATCAAACATAACCAGTACAATGGATATTGTCATAATCTATAAAGAATGATTTAATAAGCAAATCCGAGTTGTATGAGATTGTTGAAACCATTGATGATTGGCGGGAAGGATTCCGGCAAAAGATTTTTATTATTTGAATATGGATATGTTGAATGAGTTTGATTAGCCAAGATACTTGTTAAACAATCATCTTTATTACAAGCTAAAACAAGACTAGAAAAAAAAAATACTAAGGTTCCTAAAGGGGATGGTCTAATATGCAGTGTTATCGGTGGAGATTTATCAATGCTCTCCCTACTCTCGATCAAATAGAGACTACATCCAGTCTATTGTATCCAATAGCTTTCTCCGTTATTAGATAACCGAAACAACAAATAAGAAGGAAAAATGTTATTTTTAATTTAAGTTTCGAGTTAGATTACTATATATCACAAAGAATATTATGGAGTGTCTTGATGGAATATGTAAAATAGAAGACAAGGAAAGAGTGAAGTGGCAATTGACGGACCATTTTCTAGCAATGAAAGAGAGGGTTCCATTAGCTACACGAACTTTGTCTCTACCGGAAGAAATTATAAGAACCTATCATGTGGTGTGTATGGGCTAGAAACAACTGATGTATTAAACCCTTCAAAGAAAACACAAGGAGTGGCTAAGTTGTGGTAGAAAAGGCAATGCCTCTTAGTATCCTCTTTGCCTTAAAATTTACAAAAGTGTTTCACGTAACTTATAGTTTAGTATAGTATCATCTATTACAATGCTGACTCTTCATAACCTGCTTAGAGTTATCATCAAACATAAAGGATTTATCATATTTGGGAATAGCGTTAGTAACAATTGTTAGATCAAATTAGTACACAATAGACGGATTGTCTTATAACTTCTTTCACAGTGAACTTGAGCAGAGAATTATTCCAAAGTAGGGAATGGACCTCGATTAAGGGTTTAAACATGTATCTATTCATATCCAAAATTTAATGATTGCCTCTTGTATGCAGCGATATCCGTAGCATTGGTTGGATGATAATCGATATAACAATCTAACTCTTATTGCTTTGCGAATGGCAAAGCAAACTTTGAAACTTTGCAAACTATTGAGATACAGACGTCTCCTTTTGAGTAAGGTCGTGAACCTTTTTTTCGAAATTTATACATCAGTGAATATTCTTAACGAATCATTTGAAATTCATTTGTCCTAAGCAGTACCCAATATATTTAATTGCATAGAAGTGCCATTGTTTTATCTTGTAAGTCCACTACCTGCCATGGTCAAGAATGTAGATAAAGACCATATTAAATAAATTGTGTTGGCAAGCTCCATAGGAATCCTAGCAAATTAATTATTTTTCAATCCTTGGATCAGTCTACTCGATCTATAGCTGATTCCTTATTGATCATTATCGATCCATGATCGATCCTCAATCAAACCTATCGATATACAACCGATTTTCAAAATCGATACTTGTTATCAACAATGTTACATGCAACTTTCAGTACTATTGACATTGATCTTTCCAATTTATAGATGTTCATTTGTCAATTTTCTTATTATTGAATGGTGGAGAGTATCTAGCAAGGCAAATTTTGGTCTTCTGTCAGGCATATATTTGAACTTGTAGTGAGCAATAAAAAAATCCCGAGCATCTATAATGTAAAATCAGAAAGGCGTGTAGAATTGAGCATTGTGGTTGCATTCCATTGCCTTCAACGGAGTATTAACCTATTGGATGTTCAAACTTGCATTTAAAACAATCCAGACACTAGTTAAGGGAACTCCATTTGTTATGCCCACAAGAAGATATTATGGATTCTGTCTCTCATACTATTATCAAGAAAAGGAACCAAATCACTGGTTTACATTATTGGGTGTATGAGTTGCACGATAAGGTATCTAGTCTAAAATTGACCTTTTGACTATGCTGCACAAAATCAATATTTTGATTACTCTGCAAATTATCTTATTTAGAGAAATTAAAAGAACAGTAATGAAAGCAAATGTATTTTTCTATATATGTGTTATATTCTTTCTTGATGATATTGTCCGATTCAAGTTGTGTACATCAAAACAAGACTTCAACTAGTGTACGACTTTCAAACAGCCAAAAAGAAAGTACAGCGTTTTACACTAACACCCAGCATAATCTTAACAAAACTTTTGAGGCTTTTTAAAAAAAAGAACAAGGCAATAATTACATCAATAATCTTTGAATTTTGACTAAATGTATGGAAAACTCTTAATTTGTTCAATGTACTTCTTGAATTTTTACCTAGTATATAATGTGGTCTTGTGATTTATACTTTTGATATATGTGCAATTTAGTCTCAAATTATATGAAAATGTTCAATATCATACTGCCAAAATAAATCATGATGAATCATTGTTAAAAATGTTATATAACAGTTGGCTGACAATTTATGATAACCATACCATGTCATTGCACCCGAGTACAATAAATTATTCAAGCTTTTAACAAAAAATTAATACTGTGATAATCGCTGGGCGTAGGTTCACCTTAAAGTGAAAAGAAAAAGCACCTCTTTTTTTTATACGAGAGCGGTGGCGAATTCTTGTGAGCCACTTTCTTTCATTGTCCTGTTCATTTATGGCTTGGTGGCTTCATTTTTTACTTTTTGTAAAATTTATGAAGTTCGCCACTTTGACTTCTGGTTAATTTTTAAAAGCTTGAAACTTTCAAGAAGAATACTACATTTGTGCTATAATTTTTTTAGTAAATGTATCGTTATTGTACAATTGATGAATGACTTCCTCTTATATAAGATGTGAAATGCGAATTTTTTCGACTTTTTTTTACTTTTTATTTTTCGTAAATTTCATGAAGCCAAAGTTTTGACATTCAGTTAATTTTGAAGTACGTAAAATTTTCAACTAATACCTCACATTTTTTTTTTATAATTTTTCGAGTAAATGCAAGAGATAGTGCTTGGTCAGAATCCAACAATTCTATTACCTTTTCCTTTTTGTTCAAACATTTCCCTATTTTTTTATGTTCATATTAGTCCTTGTTAGATTTTTTTTTATCTTGTCAATCTATTTTTGCTAACATGGACCGTCGGATCTTGTTAACAATGACATAAGAATACAATGTCTTGTTTATGATTCCCTCAATATTTGAATGTGATGCCTTATATGTAATAAATCAACAACGAGAAGTTGAAAGCGAACAAAACCCTTCTCTTAAATCATGCTACCCATGCCTTGCCTCGTCACTAGCCACCACCTTTGTCGCCTTGAACCAGCCGTGGCTGTTGCCGTGGACTTAGACTTGGTGACTAAATCATAATCGCAACAAGCTCGGATAACAAGTTGCCATAAAATTCACAAGTCTCATTTTTTTAATGAAGAAGTTCGTATGAACAATTTATTTAATGTGTCAAGTCAATTACAACAAATTAGAATTGCTCTCGAACATAAATAGCGGGCTAAAAGGTAAAATAAGGGTTTTCAATCAAAAGAAATTAGAGGGGGCTGTTTTGATTTTCAAATAAGGAAACATGAACTAAATGTTATTTCTATTTTTGTTACCGAGAATAAAATTATTATTCCTTTATTTCTAAATTTTTAAGGGTAAAAGGATAAGTAGAATATAAGGTGTTTTAATATTTTAACCGCAATTATTTAAAAATTAAAATCATTAAAGCCAGCCCTAAAATTTCAAAATCAGAGCGCGAACGGCTAGTGATAGATGATCCGTTAGGAGCGTCTATCTGATTCTTCAAGCAATGAACCGCAACGGTCGGAATTTGGCAGCATGCCCACCGACTTTCCTTTATTAACAAATCACAACAATCGATCCGATCCGGAGTCGGCGTCTCCTTCCCTTATTCTGCTCGCGTTCCTTCTGCTTTTCTTTCTCCATCCCATGGCCTCTGCGATGCGACATCCTCCTCATAGAGGAGTAGCAATCGCGATCAAGCGTTCTTCATGGACGATTCTTCTTCTTGTCTCGTTCCTGTTTCTTGATTGCCCTTCTCGGTCTGATTTCTGAAGCGTCTGGTTGCAGAAACCACCCCGGTTGCGGAGATCTTCGAGGGTCATCGGAATTATCTTGTTTGCTCTCGGTAATTCGTCGACCGATCGATTTTGGAGTCATTGTTTGCACCAGCTTTTTGTGGGATTTATGTTATTCGGTGAATT
This sequence comes from Melaleuca alternifolia, assembly GCA_019926035.1. Classification (NCBI taxonomy): domain Eukaryota; kingdom Viridiplantae; phylum Streptophyta; class Magnoliopsida; order Myrtales; family Myrtaceae; genus Melaleuca; species Melaleuca alternifolia. The sequence continues at coordinate 2,116,805 of JAGKPW010000016.1, forward strand.
ACCAGTGGCTTCTTTCCTCTTGAATCCAATCTTTCTTCGTATGAGGATGTCTTTATGGGAAGTGTTTGGTATAGCTATCCTCTGATCCTCTATGGATCCATCGACCCATTGATGGATTGATCATTCCGTTTGGTTGTTTAACGATCTGCTTCTGGATTTCGTTATTTGGTGAATCCCTAGCGGCTTCTCTTCCCCCTGGAGTGGAACTGTTTGTCTGGGGATGTCCAGGACGATGAATACAGTGACACCGGTCAGTTTGTTTCGCAAAACTAGGTGTTTGGGCTTTTTCGAGGACCGAAGATCCTTTTGCTGTACCGTATTTTTTTGGTTGAGATGATGGACTAGTAGGTCTTTGATCACATCTTGGACTGGGCGATAGACTGAAATTTACTGGTTTTGATTGGGATTTGTTCTTCAGACTTTTGTCTTTGGGAGTTGATTGTCGTCTAGTCCTAATCTTCTTGCAGGTTGGAACTTGCCAGACTTGACAATTGGTTATTTGCCGCAGCCGATAATGGTCTGAAATTGGATAAGCTGCTGTTTCTCTAGGCACTAATGGGTTTGAATGAAATTTGTTCTCCAGTCCCATGATTTTATGATTATTGTGAAAACCGATTCTCATTCCTTGGGAGGTCCGTCGGTGCTTGGTGGATGTATGATCTGTGATGTTTCTTTCTTTGCAAAGTCAAGGTGTACACCGACAAACACATCACTATCCAATCCTCAGTGGCCTCGTCTTATTTTTATTGAAGTTTGAAGGTCGGTGTCTCCTTCCTCCCTCGTGTTTTTCCCTAGGGCTGAATTGATGATTTTTTTGAAATTGTGCAAGCTCCACTTCATGGATTCCGGGCAGTTATTGGTTTGGATGAAGTTCGGTTCTCCACTTCTTCTTTTTGCTGATTATGTTGATTAGGGGGGCCTAGTTCTCTTTCCTTTAATGTAAACCTTTTCTGGTTCGATGTGTGGACTGTCTTCAATGTGTGATGGTTCTTTCTAGCTCTTCTATCCTTGAGCTTTTGTTGTATGAGAAAGATGAATAATCATTGACTATCTTCCATTGTGGGGGTTGTTTATGTGCCTGGAATGCTTGAGGTCCACTAAGGTATGGCCTGTTTTTTCATTCTTGTAATGCAGGCTGCAATTACTAAATCGGTTTATGGTAAATCATGCAGATATTGCTTGTGCGATTTATTCATCTTGTCTTTCTCATTTTCCGAATACTAGCTTCACAAAATTTGGTTGGCTGATGCTTTCATTCAGTACAATTGACGTGTTTCTTAATGGTGCTGAACCTTTGTTGGAACTTTTTCATTTATAAGGTGATATCTATGCATTAGGTGGTTGTAAAAAGAGTGTTAGTGTTTACGCGCCTCCTTGATTGATCATCTATGATGGATTGATCCATCCTTCTATTCTTTTAGAGCTGTTTCAGGATTTATAATCCGGTGGATTGGTAGTAGCTTTTTTCCTCACAGAGCAGTCTCTTTGATTGAGGATATTGTCTAAGGAGTTGGTACGTATGATGAGATTGGTCAATTATTACATAGAATAACTGAGCTTTTCTTCAGTTTGATGATCTCTTCACATCCATTTTTGGTTGGGTTGATGGATGGGCAGTCTCCCTGATAATCTTCGGGGGTAAACAACTGAAATTTTGATTAACTCTTGCTGTGTAGGCACTTGGGTTTTTGTAAATCTCATTCCTCCATCGATTTCCCTGGAGTGGAAAGATAGTAATTGTCTTTGTTCTAATTCCTTTATAGGTTGAAGTTCTGCTAGATTCTAGATGTGCGGCTGAGTTGACGAATTGGGTTGAAATTGGATGATTTCCCACTTCTTGGTTTTTGGATCTTTTGATATCCTTACTCTCCATGTGTATGTGGATCAATCCTAACGAATTGACGTTTTACCAATATTCTTTATGATTATTGTGAAAACCGATTCTCATTCCTTGGGAGGTCCGTCGGTGTTTGGTGGATGTATGATCTGTGATGTTTCTTTCTTTGCAAAGTCAAGGTGTACACGGACAAACATATCACTATCCAGTACACGGACAAACATATCACTATCCAATCCATAGTGGCCTTGTCTTATTTTTATTGAAGTTTGAAGGCCGGTGTCTCCTTCCTCCATCGTGTTCTTCCCTTGGGCTGAGTTGATGACTTTTTTGTACTTATGCAAGCACCGCTTCATGGATTCTGGGCAGTTATTGGTTTGGATGAAGTTCGGTTCTCCACTTCTGCTTTTTGCTGATTATGCTGAGATGATTAGGGCCTAGTTCTCTTTCCTTGGCCTAGTCTTCATTCCATGATGGTTCTTTCTAGCTCTAAAATATCTATTTCATTTAACAAGCTCTTCTTTCCTTGAGCTTCTGTTGGCTTTTGTTGTATAAGGAAGATGATTAATCATTGACTATCTTCCATTGTGGGGTTGTTTATGAGTCTGGAATGCTTGAGATCTCTTTCCTTCAATGTAAACCTTTTCTGGTTCGTAGTGTGGACTGTCTTCATTCTGTGATGGTTCTTTCTAGCTCTAAAAGATTTATTTCATTTAACAAGCTCTACTTGAGCTTCGGTTGGCTTTTGTTGTATAAGGAAGATGAATAATCATTGACTATCTTCCATTTTATGAGTCTGGAATGCTTAAGGTCTCTTTCCTTCAATGTAAGCCTTTTCTGGCTCGATGTGTGGACTGTCTTCATTCTGTCATGGTTCTTTCTAGCTCTCTAATATTTATTTCATTTAACAAGCTCTTCTTTCCTTGAGCTTCCGTTGGCTTTTGTTGTATAAGGAAGATGAATAATCATTGACTATCTTCCATTGTGGGGGTTGTTTATGTCTGGAATGCTTGAGCTCTCTTTCCTTCAATGGAAACCTTTTCTGGTTCGATGTGTGGACTGTCTTCATTCTGTCATGGTTCTTTCTAGCTGTGTAGTATTTATTTCATTTAACAAGCTCTTTTTTCCTTGAGCTTCCGTTGGCTTTTGTTGTATAAGGAAGATGAATAATCATTGACTAATCTTCCATTGTGGGGGTTGTTTATGAGTCTGGAATGCTTGAGGTCTCTTTCCTTCAATGTAAAACCTTTTCTGGTTCGATGTGTGGACTGTCTTCATTCTGTCATGATTCTTTCCAGCTCTATAATATTTATTTGATTTAACAAGCTCTTCTTTCCTTGAGCTTTCTGTTGGCTTTTGTTGTATTAGGAAGATGAATAATCATCAACTATCTTCCATTGTGAGGGTTGTTTATGAGTCTGGAATGCTTGAGCTCTCTTTCCTTCAATGTAAACCTTTTCTGGTTCGATATGTGGACTCTTCCTGTGATGGTTCTTTCTAGCTTTATAATATTTATTTAATTTAAGAAGCTCTTCTTTCCTTGAGCTTCTGTTGGCTTTTGTTGTATAAGGAAGATGAATAATCATTGACTATCTTCCATTGTGGGGGTTGTTTATGAGTGTGGAATGCTTGAGGTCCACTAAGTCATGGCCTGTTTTTTCTTTCTTGTAATGCATGCTGCAATCACTAAATCGATTGATGGTAAATCATGCAGATATTGATTTCTCATTTTCTGAATACTAGCTTCACAAAATTTGGTTGGCTGATCATAAATGCATGCTTTCATTCAGTACAATTGATGTGTTTTTAATTGGTGCTGAATCTTTGTTGGAACTTTTCATTTATAAGGTGATATCTATGCTTTAGGTTGTTGTTGAAGAGTGTCAGTGTTTATGTGCCTCCTTTGATCCATCCTTCTATTGTTTTAGAGCTGTTTCGGGATTTATAATCCGGTGGATTGGTACCGGATTGGTAGTAGCTTTTTTTCTCACTGAGCAATCTCTTTGATTGAGGATATTGTCTAAGGAGTGGTACTTGTGATGAGATTGGTCAATTATTACGTAGAATAACTGAGCTTTTCTTCAGTTTGACAATCCTATTCACATATATTTTTGGTTGGATTGATGGATGGGCAGTCTCCCTGATAATCTTCGGGGGTAAAGAGCTGAAATTTTGATTAACTCTTGCTGTGTAGGCATTTGGGTTTTTGTGAATCTCATTCCTCCCTCAATTTCCTTGGAGTGGAGAGATAGTAATTGTCGGGGAGGGATAGTAATTGTCTTTGTTCTAATTCCTTTGTAGGTTGAAGTCCTGCCAGATTCTAGATGTGCAGCTGAGTTGACGAAATTGGGTTGAAATTGGATAATTTCCCACTTCTTGGTTTTTGGTTCTTTTGATATCCTTACTCTCCATGTGTATGTGGATCAATCCCCAACTATTGACATTTTGCCAGTGTTTTTTATGATAAGATCTGTGAGAACTAGCTTGATTATGCTTTGAGGGTTTGAGGTTTCACGTAAGGTCTCTGGTTGTCATTGGATGGCCTCGCCGTTGGACATACTTGCAAGAAGAGAATACTGAGTCTCCTTAGTTGCAATAAGATACCTGTATGGGTTTACTGATGTAATACTTTCTTCTGTTACGGTAATGGGTTGTTTTTAGTTTGTAGTGCCACCCCGATGGCCTAATTTCGCTGTTTTTTTTGTTTCCTGTTGATCTATAGGACCATGAAGACTTTCCTGCCAGGACCTAATATATACTTTGTTGGAAACTGTTAGCATCTCATTCTGAAATGATGAACCGGTATTGTGCTTTTTATTGTTTAGCTTCCTAAGAACTCGCACCATGTAGGTTCCTTTCATGAGTAGAAGGTCTCTTTTGTCTCGAGTTTTATTATTGGTATATGTGATCCGGCCATAAATGGGGAAGTTGAGAGGACAGGCATCTAGACATTAGTTGTCTTGGCAATGCTTGCTGACCAGTTCTCTCCTAGTCGCGACCTAAGTTCCGCCCTTTGAGGGGAGAAAGATAAGTTTAAAGGTATTTGCTCTCGATTCTTCAATCTCGAGCTTGAATTCTCCCAATTCCATACCTCGCGTGACATTTAGGCATTTTTAGATTTTAATGTTATTTAACAACCTAAAATATTTCTAGGAGTCGCAGTGCCTATTGGGGTCGGCTAGATACTGATCAAGACGCGGGAGTGTCGTCTTGATCCCTACGGAACCAGAGATTCTAAAGTACGGGGACTTATTTACGCTAACAAATCTATTAACGCCCTTTCGGTACCTAACTAGTTGGTCGTTTAATCTAAAATGATCACGCGTTCTTGCTTTTCTTTTAAAGCCCTAAAGGTCATTCAAATCTACTAAGTGTTCATGCAATCACTCCTCTAATGTCATTTTCATGCGAATTTAGACTAAAGCAAAATTAAGGAAAGAAACTAACACGCAATTTATCAAAAGACGATGCGAGAAATAAACAATAAAAAATGTTGAAATACCAAACAACAATCAAATAATTAAAGACAATTATTTAATGATGATAAAAATAAAACCCGCAACTCGTCGGGTAATTAGAAATACATGGCTTTATTATAAGCCTCGAGACATGATCCCTCGGAAGCTGGTTGTTTAAAAATGAAGTAGAAAATAAAATCTAATATGTTTAAATCACAACACTACTTGTCTATGAGATAAGGTGATCCTAAGTCTAGTTTAATTTTATTTAGATTAAACATATGCTAACCTAATCATGCATTAATAGTTGGCAAAATTCTAGTGAATATAAGATCAATCCTTACAAAAATAAGACCGGAAGGGATATCGATCTAATGGCATCGTCTCCGTTAAAGCTACCTTTTCTTCATTACCACGAACCATAGTCCAATGGGTCTCGATTTCGGTGTTCAGATGATCATTCAATGCATTCAGTCAAGCAAAGCAGCAGCGATGCGCGTATCAAATTAAACAAACAATCTCACAGTTGACATGAAATTAAATCATGCAATTTAACTAATTCGAGACATTCCCATAAGATATCTGTCAAATCATGCATCGAGTCTAATCATGCATATAAACAATCATAGACAAAGATGATGATGCAAGCAATTAAGCTAAAAAGCAAACAACAACTCACTTAGTTGTCCAGTCGTTTCGATTTTTTTTTAAAAGAGTGGCTCTCATTAATTAAACTAAACAAACTCTAATAATAGGTGTTGATTAATTAATCTAGGCCAATTCTAATGTTAGAATTTGACTTTTTAAGCACGACTAGCCTTCCTAAACAGAACCTCAAATTTTTTTTTTTCGAGATTTTCTTATAAAAATATTATTTTTTAGATTATTTTATCATTTTCTATTGATTTCTGATTTTTTATGATTTTCTCATTTTCTAATGATTTTTCTGGTTTTTTTAATCTTTTTTATTATTTGTTTATTATTTACATTTTCTAGATTTTAATATTTTTTAGATGTTTTAGATTTTTTTATTATCTCTTGAATTTTTTATCATTTTTGGATTTTTATTATTTAATTTTTATTTTTTTTTCATTTTCGGACTCTTTGTTAATTATATTATTTTGTTTTTTAAAATTTTCAAAATTTTCTGATGTTTTTATAATTTTTATGATTTTTCATATTTTTCATATTTTTAAGTATTATTATTTATTATTCCTATTTTATCATTTATTTTATTTATTTCTTCGTTTCGATTTTTATATTTATTTATTAAAGAGAAACGGGTCGGGCTCTGAAACCGGGCCTAATTTTCACCCGGATCGGGTTTGGACCCCGATCCTACAGCACGGGCTTGGGCTCAATGGATTGAAACCCATGAGCTTGGGCCCGGCCCTTTGAAGGAAGGTCTCACCGTGGTAGCAACGAGTTTTGACGAATTTGAGTCTCACCGTGGTAGAAACGGGTTTCGACTGATTTAGAGGGTCTCACTGTGGTAGCAACGGGTTTTGACGAATTTAAGAGGGGATACATCAAAAGCACTTGGCATAAGGCGGATGTCATTTTCAAATGCCAGAAACTCTGAATAGAATACACTGGAAGTGCTTGAAATTACCAGGCTTGAAATTACCAGGCACTACTTTCAAAAGAAAGTATTATTATTTTTATATAGAAGGGAATAATACACTATGAGTACTTGACATCTTTAGACATTACTAAAAATTCTAAAAGATGATGCGCTAAAAATACTTGACATGATCAGACATAATTATTGAATCCTAAAAGGATATATTGAAAGCACTTAGCCTTGCAATGCAATAAAAACAAATGATGCAATAAACTAAGTTAAATGAATTTTCTTTTTACAAAGTCAATATAAACATGTTAAACTACATTTAAGTAATTGTCAATTAATTTGTGGCCACTGCCATCAATTTCTCAAAATTCCTTTGGAGGAGATTTTCAAACGAAGTGATCTCGATTTAATTGAAGGAGCATGTCAAGGATGCCGAATTGGAGTACCCTAATCAGAAAGGTCTTCTCGCGACATCTCAAAATGACTTTTCATCCCATCCATTGATGTGGGCAATCATTCTCAATTATTAATAACATCTCACATAACCTATGTCAAAGGCCTTTGGAAATATTTGCGATGAATACACTTTGATCAATAAAAAATGTCTTTCTAAGGATCGTAATGTGGGCAAGGTCATGAGTTTACACAAGAGACAATCAGTTCAAGGCCAGAAAAAGAATATTCAACTATATCTCCATCGGGTTTACAAGTCAAGAACCTTGAAGATAAGATAAGAATTGATTGCATCCACTCTTTTGAGCAGTATCTTCCTTTGTGAAATCTTCACATCCACTCAAAAACATCCCAATCAGAAAAGGCTTCGGAAGAGGGTTGTAATGCTGGTTCAAGGGGAGGCTTAAAAGGCTTATATATGTTTTCAAAAAGGCTTAAGAAGTTGGTGATTACCAAGGCATTATTACCATCTTGTCCATGCAATTTTTTTTGAATTCAATTTGTTTCGAGAGTCCATTAACTGATCATTTTTTTTAATATAAGAGCTTTGCTCCCTTTTTTTTTTTGGCGTTTGCATGAGAGCATTTTTTATGAGTATGCTATTTTTTTTTATCTTTCTTCACAAGCATCTCTGCTTTAGATACACGCTTCATGGGCATTGGCCTTGCTTTTACCAGGCACACTGCTTTTTTCGTGCCCTCTCATTTTTGCTTTTTGTTTTTTTTTTTGTGTTCTCAAGACTCTGGAGACATTTTCGGGTATTGCATTTTTGGTAGATCATGTGTCATGTCTCGATATAGGGAGTTAATCATCACTTGGGTTCTGAAAAGAAGTTTTAAGGCTCAAATTGGCTAAGCAATGGATATGAGTGTTTGGATAAAGAAATGAATGCTCTTCTTCACTTTGGGATGCTTCGAGCTTCCATGAGAATCTATCTGAAGCTACCACATAAAGATTAACGCAAGTGGACGCAATAAAATCTTTCTAATTCTTTTCCACCGAATAATCTTCTTCTCTTTTTTTTCAACCATATCCTCCTAAATTTGCCCCAATGTGGGGTGGTTCTTAACAGGGGTATTGAAAGAATTATCCTCTATTTTTTTTAGCTCAAGGTAGCTAGCCAAAGGTATGCAGTGTATAGGTAGAGAAAGAAATGCCTTTCGTCATTTGATCCATGTATTGACCGCGAATAGATCCATTGTCATAAGACCACTTGTGACATTTTTTTTTTCAACCCTCAAAGTGTATCGGGGACGTATCTGGAACTAGGAATTCCAATCCAGCATAAATAATGCCCATTTTTATTCAAAACCACTTGTCAAATTGTCCTCCATTGAGATTTTGATGCAAGATGCATGTACCAAAATATTGATTGACAATTAATGAATATCATTCACTATTTTTTTTATATATAAAATGGACGACTTTAATTCGTCATGCACTCTCCTTTTACCACAAACTTGAGAAGACAAAAAGCTATTAAGACTTCAAAATAAATTTACTTATGCTCTTATAAAAAGAGTCTTAAAGAAAGGGATACTCACCTGCCTCCTCGATGGCTGTCGAGCGGCCTACGATGTAAGAAATACATTGTGTTAGTGAATGATCTTAGGAGTAAGGAATTAGGAATGACACGGTGTTATCCTTGAGCTTGACACAGACACGTTGGCACTTCCTATACATGGATGGTTAGGCGCTCCTGTAAAACAAGAAGAACTATGTTAATGGATAATTTTTAATGAATAAAAAAACGAGAAAGATACATGTTACCCTTGGACTTGCTCTCCTGGCATCATTGTACCCTACACAAATAGGAAGATCACCTATTAGGGGTAGAATTAAAAAGAGTATATTGGAAACGATACCAAATTGCCCTTCTTAAGGAATCTTCGATTCGGGATTACTTGCTCCATTTTTTGAATATCAAAAGCACCATGTATGAAGTAATTGCCCCAATAATTGCTTGGTTGGTAAAGTCTTGTCTCGAGTCTTTTCAAATGGATACTACCTTTATAGATCACCTTGTGCCGTTCAAGTATGACACGTCTCTCTATTTATTATCAACGATGAAGATGAAGCATGATGTGCTTAAACTCAACTGAATTTCATTTAGGAATGACATACACCATTTTATATTGAGATTGACAACTTGATTTGCGCATGCTTCTTTGACAAGAGTGGGCGTGATTTGCCCCAATAAAGTATCGCGTTTTTTCTTTTCTTTTCTTTTCTTTTTCAAATAGATGCTTTCTCGCACTTTGTTGATGGAATTCTTGTTACTATATTTGAAGGCCAACTTTGAAATAAGAAATGCAAAAAGAATGATTTTCATTTTTAATTGAATTAATTTAGGAACAATATACCCTTTGATGTTAAATTAAATGCTCATATTTGATGAAAAACTTGTTGTTAGAAGTGGTTGCCTTTTGATCAGATGTTTTTTTTTTAAATATGTAAATATCATCCCAACTCCTTTGCGCTAGATTTTCATGTAAATACATCTCATGCAAAAGGAAAAGACATATCCAAAATATATTGAAATGTCCAAATTCGATTTCGTATAAAATGATCCTTATCAACATTTATACGTTGGAGATAATGTAACAAAGGGGTGGTGAAATTTTTTAGTTAAAATGCCCCATTATGTATTTCGCTAGAGCTTGTAATGAAAGATAATATATTAATAAAAAGAACACTTCCTTAAATAAATAAATAAAAACTCAAACTAAATTCTATGCATGACGGAGAAAATCTCGAATTAAGGTGGAAGCATTTGCTTTCTTAAGAAAAATGCTACATTTTTAATTAGAAAAATCGTCTCTTTTGAAATTTGCTCCATTCAAGGGTTTCCATTAGTATTAAGCATGCCATACCTGATTACAAGTGCTTCACTTTAAGATCCTAGCAATTCAAGACTCGATAACCTACCTCAAGTTTAGACCAAAAAAGGCGTCTTGACTAATAATCATTTATTATAAAAACGCAAAATTATCGAAATGAACAACATTAATTAAGATCGAGGAGAGTATGTTGAACGATACTTACAACTTTTTACTCGGTAGCCAATGAGGATATGCCAACCACAAAGACAAGTCGCATGACCAGCGTGAGGTTTAAAGTCTAAAGGTGGGAATCTACAGGCTCAAGGCTCCCATTCCGATTAGATCCGAAAGGTTTTTCCATCTGCGCTTTTGTCGGACAGTTCCTTTCATCACTAATTAGAACGAGTGGGACCGAAAAGGGATTACCACAGGTCGTTCTCCACGTGGATTCCTCCTTTCGGTACCTCCTAAATGCTTTCCTAATGCGGTTTGGGTTTTGACCGCAGGTTATATGTGCAAGGTGTAGTGATGAAAATACGATCATGCATTCGTATTGAAATCAACCAACACTTCAATATAAGCCTCGCATAGATTTCATACATCCGTACACCACCTGCAAGACAAATGGTTTACACTCACTTCACCCCTTATAACTCTCAACCTGCGAGAACATCTAACACAATGTTAGCGGACTAACCTCATTTTCCACGTGACTTCGACACGCAGACGATCTACAAACAAACCACATTAGATAACAACCAACAAGTTCATTATGGCCTAGGTCCACTAGGTTATTAACTCAGTTCCCAGCGGAGTCGCCAAGCAGTTGCGACCTAAATTCCGCCATTTGAGGGGATAAAGATAAGTTTAGAGGTATTTGCTCTCGATTCTTCAATCTTGAGCTTGAATTCTCCCAAATCCATACCTCGCGTGACATTTAGGCATTTTCAGATTTTAATGTTATTTAACAACCTAAAATATTTCTAGGAGTCGCCACTAGCCTATTGGGGTCGGCTAGATACCGATCAAGACGCAGGAGTGTTGTCTTGATCCCTACGGAACCGGAGATTCTAAAGTACGAGGACTTATTTATGCTAACAAATCTATTAACGCCCTTTCGGTACCTAACTAGTTGGTCGTTTAATCTAAAATAATCACACGTTCTTGCTTTTCTTTTAAAGCCCTAAAGGTCATTCAAATCTACTAAGTGTTCATGCAATTACTCCTCTAATGTCATTTTCATGCGAATCTAGACTAAAGCAAAATTAAGGAAAGAAACTAACACGCAATTTATCAAAAGACGATGCGAGAAATAAACAATAAAAAATGTTGAAATACCACACAATAATAAACAATCAAATAATTAAAGACAATTATTTAATGATGATAAAAATAAAACCCGCAACTCGTCGGGTAATTAGAAATATATGGCTTTATTATAAGCCTCGAGACATGATCCCTCGGAAGCTGGTTGTTTAAAGATAAAGTAGAAAATAAAATCTAATAGGTTTAAATCAAAACACTACTTGTCTATGAGATAAGGTGATCCTAAGTCTAGTTTAATTTTATTTAGATTAAACATATGCTAACCTAATCATGCATTAATAGTTGGCAAAATTCTAGTGAACCTAAGATCAATCCTTACAAAAATAAGACCGGAAGGGACATTGATCTAATGGCATCGTCTCCGTTAAAGCTACCTTCCTAAACAGAACCTCAAATTTTAGAATTTAACTAATGGCATCATTCCTAACCATAGGCCAATTCTAATGTTAGAATTTGACTTTTTAAGCACGATTAGCCTTCCTAAACAGAACCTCAAATTTTATTTTTTGGGATTTTCTTATAAAAATATTATTTTTTAGATTATTTTATCATTTTCTATTGATTTCTGATTTTTTATGATTTTCTCATTTTCTAATGATTTTTCTGATTTTTTTATCTTTTTTTATTTGTTTATTATTTACATTTTCTAGATTTTAATATTTTTTAGATGTTTTAGATTTTTTATTATCTCTTGAATTTTTTTATCATTTTTGGATTTTTATTATTTAATTTCTATTTTTTCATTTTCGGACTCTTTGTTAATTATAGTATTTTGTTTTTTAAAATTTTCGAATTTTTCTGATGTTTTTATAATTTTTTATGATTTTTCATGTTTTTCCTATTTTTAATTATTATTATTTATTATTCCTATTTTATCATTTATTTTATTTATTTCTTCGTTTCGATTTTTATATTTATTTATTTATTTATTAAAGAGAAACGGGTCGGGCTCCGAAATCGGGCCGGATTTTCAGCCGGACCGGGTTTGGACCCCGATCCTACAGCACGGGCTCGGGTTCAATGTATTGAAATCCATGAGCTTGGGCCCGGCCTTTCCTTTTTTTGATTTATTCTTTTTCTCTGGCCCAATTTATTATTCTTTTTATTTAGCCCTTTTTTCTAAGCCCAAAGTCTCCTCTTTTTCTTTCATTACGCGGCCCACTTTATTTCTAATTTGGCCCACTTTTTATTTTTAAAACCAATCAAAAGCCAAACTAAAGTAAAAAAACTACCCTATGCGCTTCATCATCCTCATGCACCCATGCCCTTGTCCAACAGAACCGAGATAAAAATCACAAACCATTCACGACTTGACTTTAATATGAAACATGAATCATCCAACTTCATAATCACACAAACTCAGAACAATCCGGTAAATGTGCATCCAATGCCGAATCGACGAAATCATAGCAATCTTAAACTAAATCTAGTTTAAACTATGTTCGATAAGCATGGTGAAAGAAAACATAGCAAGCACATGAATATCATTGAGCTAGAATGGGCCACGGCAGAGACGAAGCTTACCTCGACGGGTGATGAGGCAGTGTATGCGAGAGGGCGACGCAAGCTGGGGAGCCCGCGAGCTGAGAGGAGGAAGCCGTGGGCGGCCGAGCTGGAAGGCGAGAGCTGAGGGGAGGCCGTCCGCGGGGGGAGGCGGACGAGCTCTCCAAGAACCGGGAGAGTCCAGGGGAAACGTGAGCTGAAGGAGATCTCCGGGGAAAAGCAGCTGAGCTGAGGGCGAGGGCAGTCAGCTGAAGGAGCACCGAGAGGCCGAGCTTAGGGCGTCAGAGGGAGAGAGCTCGTGGAGACGCGCGAGCTCAGGGGGCTACGACCGAGCTGTGAGGCGGCGAGCTGTGGGTTGCGGCGGAGAAGAGGGTGGCGGGCGAGCTGAAGGAGTCGCGGTCTTCGCGAGCTGAGGGAGCTGCGAGCTCGGGGAGACGCCCGGCCGAGCGAGAGAGAGAGAGAGCCAGCTGGGGGCGGCCGTCAGGGAGCTGAGGGACGCGGGATTACCGGCGAGCTGGGAGAGTCGCGGCGAGGCCGAGGCGAGCTGTGAGCTCGAGGAAGATGAAGCCCCCTGGGAGATGGCGGCGAGCTCAAAGAGAGAGGGAGAGAGAGACCGCCCTCGACCTGCTCCCCCCCTCCTCCTCCTTTCTTTTGTTTTTTTTTTTCTCCCCTTTCTTTCTGCCCTTTTGCGTGTGTCCCCTCCCTTTCTGCTGTGCAGAGGGAGATGGGATGGGTCAACAGGTCCAAGAAAAAATGGGGAAAAGCTGGCGGTGGAAGGGAAAGAGAAAAAAGAGGGGAAAAGTCAAAGAAAAAAAAGGGGGGAAATAAGGGGGTTGGCGCATGAGGAAAAGAGATGAGAGAGAAGAGGGAGAGAGAGAAAATGAGATGGGATGGGGGGTAAAAATAGGTGTCAACACTCCTTTATGCTGATTTTCTTTTTTTTTTGTCCATCACAAAGCTGTATTGTTACTTGTATGCTCTCTTAGCAGACATGGCTGGTCAAGGTGGGAGCATCAGCCACTAGGTGCTTGGTTGGCGTTTGTCAAATTTTTTAGTTATTTTAGCATCTGGAGTTTAGTCTGCTTCTCCTTCTGACTTCTTATGTTACCCTTAACGGGTGATTTTCTGCTTTGTACAAATGATCTAACTTTATCAAGTATAGCTGTTGAAGCTATTTAAGGCTATCAATTATATAGATCTCCAATTTTTAGCATGATACTTCGCCAATGAGGATCTGTCGTCCAGATAATCTAAATCATGTTTCTAGTGTATCTCTTTCTCATTAGCTCTACAGGGGTTGTTCAGCGTCATCTTCCTTCTAATTGGAGATATTAAAAGGTCGCATTATGGTCAGTTTCACTTGCTGTGGTATTTGCTTTGAAGCATCTGGCTACTATTTCCAGAGCAATGTTGGTAAAGGCTCCGATTTCATATAGAAAGGCCTATCAACAATATTAAGGTTCTAGTGTCCCTTTGATCATGTCAATTAATTTAGTGGCTTCCATGCTATATGGGTTTATTCAATTGTCATCTGGTGTTTGTTCCAGTTTAGAATAATCGCACGAAGGACCGTGTGAGTACACTAATTGATCAAAGCTGTTAGAAAATCCAAGTTTTTGAGTTGGGTAAAGCGGTAGGTTATTTATGTTTAGCTGAGGTACTGAATTATCGTTTTTCTTTGTGGATTAGGGTGACGAGCGATCTTTACAGGGAATGTTTGCCGCATGAACTCTGTAAAGATTTGGTTCTTGATATTTTGATCTTTGATTCAGGCGGGCACAGATTGACTATTCCCAGCACTGGTTGATTTGTTCTTCTTTCCTCCAAGTGAACTGACTTTGATACCACAGCAAAGCTCCATTACACTGCCTTGTAGAGAATATTAATTGATCTGTTGAGAAGAAATTCAATTTTTTAGTCAATAAGAATGTATATATTCGCTGCGTGTATATAATTTGATATGATTTTTAGTTACCAAGTTCTCCGGTTGAAAATTTATTCTACACATAATTATTTTCAGTTTACGATTCTGCATTTAGAAAGAGATCAAGGAATTTGATCCATTTTTAATATACAATGGAAAAGATCAGATGATCCGTCTAGTAAAAGTGACCCTCCTATTGGTGTGCTGTCCAACTCTAGCTCTTATTTAGCCATAGAAATCACGAATGAGGATCCTTGTGCTTCCACTAGGAGAAAGAAATCCTCATATAGATCAACGTCTAAAAAAAGTGACCCTCCTATTGGTGTGCTGTCCAACTCTAGCTCTTATTTAGCCATAGAAATCACAAATGAGGATCCTTGTGCTTCCACTAGGAGAAAGAAATCCTCATATAGATCAACGTTTTGAGCCAGATTACTTTTCTCACCTAGGAATTTATTTTAAGTCAATGAAAATGAATGCCTTTGTAAGCATTTGTATCTAGATCTATTGCCCTTTCACTTTCCCCTGATGTCGGTAGTTTCTGATTGTGGGTTTTGTAGGTGTGGCTGGCGTATTTTTATAAGCAGGAGTGCCTCAGCAAATTTGGGCGCATGGGCGTTGGGTGTTTTTCCATTACCAAGTTCTTTTATCTGATTTTCATGCTTTGTTCTGCTAGTTAAATCTTTTGGTATGTTTTTTCAGTTAACCGTTTATACGGTTCCTGAACAATAGGAATCCTCTTTTTTCCTGAGAACTTTGCTTTCATTTTTATATTCACTAATCCTTTTATTGCCTTCTGCTAAAGTTTTCCACATTGCTTCTTTAGGCATCTTTATTATCGAGCAGGCATTATTCTGTGCACCTTGTTTTCTTATAGATATCGTTTCCCCTGGAGCAATTTTGTTTCTCCATAGGAGCTATTGCTTGTATCTTTTACTGTTTATTATGATTATGTTGATGATGGTGTTACTGGATATTCTTCTCTCAAATTTGGGTATCTTCTCCTGGTGTTTGCCAAAAATGTTTTCAATGAGAACGAACGTCTCTTGGTGGGTGCCTGCAGGCTGAGTAAGGTTATATTGAGACTGCTGCTTTTGGTGCATGCTGTCCAATAACTTTTTTCTCCAATGAAGAATGGATTTGTTGCCATTTCTTTTGTAGCCATCTTTATTCTCCTAACAAGAGACTAGGTTATTTGTATATATCGAAAATAGTTTCCTCCTTGTGATATGTATAACACAATTTTCGCTATGCAGTGCCATCAGTTAAACTGATGCTAATGCATTAGGTTGACATGGTATCATAGCTTGTTCCAGATCCAAGGACTTCGACCTGGTCAAATGCCTTCAGTTAAAGTAATTCCTATGTTTAAATCAAGATTCTTTTACCTCCTCCAAACATAACACCTCATTGGCGTTGTCTTGTTTCTAAGAAGGTGAACCCAGTAATGTGCTCTATCATTATCACAGTAAAAGTCCTATCTGGACTGCTCTTTACCGTGAAAGTTGGGTGGCTACCCTTTTGGAATAACTTGAAGAGACGTGGACCGTGTCTTATATCTCACGTTTAATATTGTTCATTTTGGCCAGTTAATATGCACCTTTTGTTTTCTTTTCTGCAGGTACAGATTCTTCGCTAGGCACATTAAACTGGCAACTAGACATGTTATATTGGTAAGCATTTCCTGAATCAGTTGGACCTTAAGGACACACATTAGTGACTACCCTTCTCTGTGCATCAATTTTTTTTAATGTTCTTTTTTTTTCCGGTTCCTACTTTGAAATTGGATTGGCCTATGCAGAACTTTTTCAGGTGTAGAGCCTACTTTGGCATCAAGAGGTCCCGTTCATATTGGATGGACTGGTAGTATCTATCATCTTCTGACTTTTTGCTTTTAATGGATTAGAGGTCGAGACTTGTCTGATTGGGTCGTTATATATTTGCTCTCTTTGTCTTGTTGATGATCTTTGATTAGGACTCTTGAGTTGATTGCTTTTTGCAGCCATTGAAATATGGGGGTTGCACTTGCTTTATGCATGCACAAATTAAACCCTGTGTCTGTACTTTTTTCCCTTCTCCTCCAACATCTAACTAGATGCACAATGGACAATGGACTCCATATTGTGAATTATTGATTCATTGGAATCAACGTTGGAAGAGATTTCTGTTGAGTTATGGCGGCTTCTATTTTTGCTGTCTTCTAGTTCGTCTCTGAAGAATTAAGACTTTACATGAGACGTGCACATGGCATGTATAATCAGTTATAGTCAGTTTCGTAGTTTGGATGTTCTTTGCAAGGTGTCTTGAGGTTTGATGAACTTGAGAGGAGACATCAGAACGTCCTTATTTGACCCTTCAATTGATTACAATGTCAGTCATATTTAATCCCATGTTTGGTTTTCTAGAGTGTCTGTTTTGGAAGATTCTGTGATGTGCCTAAAAATTTAACTTTTTTGGAGATGATTTTCAAGAACTATGTTGAGGCTTTGCCCATGGAACATATGGAACACGAGATGAATTGCTTTTAACACATTCAATGTGGTACTCATCTTACCCTTGTCAATTTTCCTTTGTTTTGTGTTAATGAGGCCTTTAACACATTAGACCAATGGAAGAGAGACGAATTGCTTGTTCGCATATTCAAGGTTGTCTGCGGTACAAGCATACTAGGTATGTTCAATAAAAAAACTTTTCACTGGAGACTTGGATGGTTTTGAAACCAGAATGGGTCCTCCTATACAGTTCGTTGGAGATATGGGCATCCCACTAATGAGTGGAAAGCAGGCTAGGTTGCTATGAGGTGAGTGGGTTGTGGCTTCTCTGTTTGCAGTTGTGTGGGGTTTAGCAATATGTTCGTCATGGGCATTGGCAATATCATGCACCAGCATCCATTTCTATGCTAAATGCTTTGTACTTTATCAATGGTTTTTGGTTTTGAACATTGTTACCTTCTATTGGAGTGGAGATTTCTCCGATAAGACTGCTATGGACTGTCAGCTGTATCTTAGGACTTGATGATTCCGGTCCTCTTTTCCAGAGGAATTTCTCTTATGAACAAAAGATTCTGAGGTCGAATAAGAATGTAATTTTGAAGTTCCCTTTACATTGATCAACAAATGTCTACAACCTTTCACTGGTTTTCAAAGTAATGGGGATTTCAATTTTGAAGTTCCCATATTCAGTTCTGATCATGATGTAAGTCGCACTATGTGGAAACAATTCGCTTTTTATGTGGATATGGTTTCTTTCTCGTATGTAACAGCTATGGAATTGGATCAAGACAGAAAGGATTTATTAATTTCAGGAGCCTTACAATCATTTCATGGTTACTGTAAGGATGACAGTCACCTAGTTTGGCTGGATAGGTAGCATTTGGTGCACTCCCTTAATGGTAATTTCACTTGAAGTGACTGGCTGATCACAAATGGATGAGATTCTTACCTTCTTGGGAAATTGCTTCAGTTGGATATGACATTGGTCTAGTCTCTTTTTCATTATTATTTAGTTGTTGTCGCCTTGACGAAGATTTTCACCTGATGAGGTGTTTCTCCTGATGGCGTTGAGGTGGATGCTCGTTTCAATATATCATACACAAGATATTAAGAAAGTGATCTTCAAGAGTGTTGCATACACCAGATATGAGGAACGTGATTTTTTTAAGTGTTGATATTTACATCAGCTATACCGAGTCACCTTTCTTCTTTGATTATATAGATTCTTGTCGGCCACTATGTTATTGGCTCTGTGGAAAATGCCCACCTAGCATGGCTACTGTGAATGCCATTGGATATGGAAGTATTTTACCTGTGTCCAGGGTCTGGTACTATTGACAATCTCTATTGCTCCCAGGCACTTCCATTTGTTCGTTAGTAGCTTGGTTCTTGTTATTAGTGTTGTGTATTAAGTTTGGTACCTACCTTGATCATGTAGCCATGTGAAAGCCATCTCTAATTCTGATCATGTGGCAATTACATAATATTTGTTAGTTTTACTTATTTTTATTCTTATTGATGCTTATTATATCATTTCCGCTGTCACCAATCAAGAGGGGCGGTGAATTGGAGCTAAACCAAGATGGCAGTCGCACCTATAGATCTTCGTACTGATGAAGAGGTCTTGGTGTATCTCCTTGCCCTCTTAGGGACCTGAATTTAGTATTACCTTTTTGTTTCCTATGGTTTTTCTGAACGGTTTGGTTAAGCACTACACAATCTCAACCGACTGTGCATGTGTATCTCTCTACTGAGATGTTTTTTTTACGATTAGATTTGAGACATGTTTAGGACTCGTGATTTTGATGATGTTGCTATCAGGAGAAGCTTGATGTTTGTATTTGACTACTTTCGCTCTTCAATTTGAAGTTTGAAAGCAGTTATGACTCTCTTGACCGTTGCCTTTGTTATCTTATCGATTCTCAATCTGTTTATTTGAAGAAGCGGGGATGTTCTATTGGCACGCTCCTCAGCTCCACATTGTCGTCCGGATTACAAATCTGTTCGGAGGTAGGTCCACTGATCTCTGTTCCTCAGCTCCTCCTTTACTCCATCATCTCCTAAAAGTTTCGAGCATTGTTGAGTGATTTATGCCTGGGATTTTGATCTTGTCTATATATGTATGGTGCGGAGCCAGGCATTAGTGCGGGAAGGTATTTGTCAAATCAACGGTCCAAAACTTTCATTGCTGATAGGATTTGGTTTTGCTGAGACAAATTGTCTAAATGCTTGATAAAGTAAATTTTGAGCTATTTATTTATAATAAAGCTAAGAGGTCAAAATGGTCCAAATTACATGGACGACTCTTATTATTGCTATACAGAAAAGTACATCCCTGTCTAATACCCTCCCTTTGCTTACCTATCAGATGTGCCAACTTAGACTTAAGTGGAACATTTGTTTCCTATTTTTTTGTAAATACATGGGCAAGTTGATTAGTAGACTAAATAAATGGCATAGCTCATTGATATTTGACATGCTCCGCGTCTGACGTATGAGATTGCTCACAATCTTAATGGCATTATCATAATATAGTATTATAGGATGAAGAACATATGCATCAATTTTAGGTAACCTTTCAACTTGTAACGATGCACACGCTTTGTTGTCTCACAAAACTTTGTTTCAATATTAGATCGAGTAATCAACTTCTTGGATATTGATATTGTTGAATGAGTTTTAATTAACCAAGACTCGCTTTTGAGAAAATATAATATCCAGAAGTAGACTTTCTTGTTAGGAGATCCAATCCAATCAGCATATCTATATATATATATATATATATATATATATATATATATATATATATATATATATATAATGTAGACGAAGTAAGCTAGGCTGTGGCATGTGGCCTCTCCCAAAGACGACACTTGCACTCCACTTGTGCCTAGTGCCTGACAGAGGAAGCTGGCATCTACAACCACTTAAGTGGTGCTTGCTTGCCTGCTAGTATTACCCGTAAACAATACCTAAACAACTTTGTACTTGTGGATCAAGTACAGAAGCATAAATGTATTAAAGTAAATGAAGTAAAGTAAAGGTACAGAATCTTGAATGTAAGAAGAGAGAATAAGCACTAAACACCACAGATCACGGCAGAGCCATGTGAATTATGGGTTTGTGCGAAGATATAGAAGAAATACATTATATTTATAAATGAAATGGAAAGTTACAGTACGAAGAAAGTAAAAGATCCGTAGGATCTGTGCATTACAGAAGTAGAAGAAGATCAACAAACTAAGGAGAAAGTTTGTGAACTTCGGTGCCTATAAGGGGAGATCTGGTTTCAGATCTAGAATAGGAGACTTACTCTTGAGAAGAAGGAGTAAGATGATTTTCAAGAGCTCTTTCTGTCTGAGAAGGATCTGAGAAAGAGAGAGGGTGTTTGAGTAGCACTGTATGTGTTCTTCATGTTCTGGGTTATCAGAAGTTGAAGAAGATGAAGAAGTATGTGAGTTCTTTCTATCCGAGAGGGATCTAAGAAAGAGAGAGAGAAAGAGATAGTGTGAATGATGCGAAGTCGGGAGGGAAGTTTAGAGAGAGAGAGAGTGTTTAGATCTCAGAAGGCTTCTCTGCTGTTGTGACAACGTCCCCTTGGAATGGTGGAGAGTCGTTGTAATATAGGCGGGCGTGAGTACTGTTTGTACAGTGACCGCCACAGTGTACAGTGTAGTATGAATAGTAATCGTATTTTGCTACAGTGTACAGTGAATACAGTGTATTTGTGAACAGTAAAATTAAAATATGTTGGGATATTGGTGGTGTCTCAAAAATCTTCCAAGTTGGGAAAATCTTCTCGTCCTTCGTCATGTCCGAAGAGAGGTTGAGACTCTGAAGATCCTTCTTCTGAAGGGTTGGACCCTTGTATTTCTGCTGCGTATTGGAGAAGTATTTGTTGGGCTTCTTCGTCATCTTTTGCTCCAGCTAACTTTGACATTGCTAGAGATTTGAAAGCAAGCCTTGGGGGAGCTTCTTTAGCTGGTGTATTATGAATCGTGATCCAGTTCTTTACAGCTTCTGGGGCACAATTTTCTTGAAATTTGAAATTATCCCACCATTTTGTTCGGAATTTTCTGGCGAGAACAAATTCGGTGGAACCTTTTAAATTTTGGAGTTCTAGGGTCCATGCAAAAACCCAAGAAATTTTGAAATGGATGAAGAAAAGCATCAGAAGAGGGAAGTTTTCTTCGTGAGGAGGTGGCTTGTAAAGGTCAAAGAAGATTTGATAACCTTTAAGATAATCAGAGGGCAGTATATCATATAAGGGACCGAAAAAATCCCACCAATTAGTGAACCAATTGGGGAGATTTTCAGTGTTGAAATCCTTTTCGAAGAAAAGAAGCCAAGTATGGGTTCTTGCGGTATTTTGGCGGAAGAAGGAGAGGTACCAGGATTGCTGGTAATCATAGTATGTGTATGATGGACGGTAAGAAGAAGAGGGGACTTCAGCAAGCTTGTCTTCGAACTTTTCTGAAGAGTATGGTGAGGGGAGCCAATCTCTAGGGTGGAGAACACCAAGGATTTTGGCTGTAGAGTAATCAGGACAATGGTTTGTGTCACTTTTGACAAAATGTTTGAAGACAAAAGAGGAGGTATCTCTGAGTATCCTTTCGTAATACTCTCGAGATTTGAGTATATCATGGGGAGTATAGGACCAGGAAGGGGGGAAGAGTTTGTTGGCACAAATAAAAGGATCTTCATTATAAAATTCCTTTTCAACAGAAATTATTTTTGGGGAGAAGGTTTTGTTAACCCAAGGAGATTTGGGCTGTGTTTTTTGTGAAATTTTTTGAGAAATTAGAGAAGTAGTAGGTTGAGAGGCCAAAACCCCTTCGGGTTGTGGGATCCTTACCAGGGCTGAGGAGACTACGGTCCTTCCGGGCTGAGGGGTCCTCAATAGTGCAGAAGAGGCACGCGTTTGCACACCTGTTTTTGGTATGAGCTGTCTAGATGTTGTCGAGGCAGCTGAGAGGGCTGGTTTTGGTCCACCGATTTGAAGTGGCCTTTGATTTAGAGATTCGAGCCATGACCTGGTGATTGGGGTCAAACCTCTGGGTGATGGAACATCAGTTATGTTTGGTGAAGAAGGAAAAGGTGAAGCTTCTTTGGCTTTTCACTTCTCAGAGCTTGAGGATTTTTTAGGTTTTGGTGGCATAATTGGGTCTTTTCCCCTATAGAAATTCTCTTGGTAAAGAATTTGTATTACCACTAATATATTCTATATCAAATTCAAAGACAGAAAGTAAAGCCTGCCATCTTGCGAAAATTTGTTTTGAGGCAATATTTAACACATCCTTCTGAAGAACATCTTTTGCAGATTTGCAATCGATGCGAAGGAGGAATCGTTTATTGAGAATTTCTCCTTGAAATTTTGAAATGGCTAGCACTATAGCCAAGATTTCTTTTTTGATGGTAGAGTAGTTTTGCTGAGTTTCATTCCAGTGCTTGGAAATGAACTGCACCACTTGCTCTTTATCATTTATTCTTTGTTTAAGAATACCGCCATAGCCCACCTCTGACGCATCTGTTTCAATGATTTTGAAAGCAGTCGGGTCAGAGAGGTGTATGCAAGGGATTTCCTTAACCTGGGCTTTGATCTTTCGAACATCATTGGTGTGTTCAGAAGACCAGTTTGGGGGATTTTTCTTTAAACATTGGTGCAAAGGTTTGCAAGTAATATTAATATTATGGAAGAAATCAATGATATAATTCAAACATCCTAAGAATCTTTGGAGCTGGGTTTTATCTTTAATTTCATCCGGAAATTTTTCGGTAAAGGAAATAGATCGAGCTATAGGTCTAAAAGTACCAAGTGTAATGTCATGTCCTAAGAAACGAATCTTTATTTGGAACAAGACCAATTTCGTGGGTGAGAGGGAAAGGCCATTAATTTTGACAATTTTGAAGAATTGAAAAAAATGTTTAAAATGGGCGTCTATGTCTTTTGAGAAGACCAAAACATCATCAATGTAAACAATAATATAATCAGAGTATGGATTGAAAATATCATTCATTATTCTTTGGAATTCAGAAGGGGCATTTTTCAGACCAAAAGGCATGACATTCCATTCAAACTGCCCGAATGGTACAGTGAAGGCGGTTTTGTACCTGTCATTCTCAGCGATCTGTATTTGCCAAAAGCCAGACTTCATATCGAATTTCGAAAAGATTTTCGAACTATGGAGTCTGTTAAGCAAATCTTTTTTATTAGGAATAGGGTAACGAATCCAACTGAGAGCAGAATTTAAAGGTTTGTAATTGATGACAAGACGAGAGGTTCCACGTTCGATTTCAGATGCCTTGTTGACATAGAAAGCCGAACAACTCCAAGGAGAATGACTTTTTCGGATAAGTTTTTTATCGACAAGGTCATTTATCTCCTTTTGCAATGTTCCATCACCTCGTGATTCATCTGAGTAGGCCTTGCCTTTGTTGGGATGTCTTTCTCAGAGAAGTCGGGTTCATATGGAAGATTGACAATATGTTTCCGCCTATGCCAGAAAGCATGCGGAATGTCAGAGCAAACATTTGTTTTGAAAAGAGTCACCAGATTAGAGATTTTTCTTAAAATGATAGGATCAAGAAGCCTTTGTTCGATACGTTTATTTCCCAGTTCCTCTTTAAGGAAAGAGAGGTGGCTTTCTTTATCTTGAATAAGACAGTTGATCTGGGAGATCGATTGTTCTTGAACGGAATTTAAAGACCTTGTATGGGGTTTTGTGATAAATTCGAAAATAACCTTTTTATTGAAAGCTTGAGCTTCAATTCCTTCTGGAGTAAGCAAGAAAGGGGTGATTAAGGTCATAAAGGGAGTTCCTAAAATGACATTTTGACTTATATTTTGAACCAGAATAAAAGAAGTTTTGAAAGAGGCATGATCTTGTACGATCGATGCTTCAGGGATTTTATACCGAATTCTGAGCTTATCACCACTAGCTGAGTTTAGCTTTTCTGATGACATTTCATAATACCGGGTAGGAATGAGGCCTTCTTTGATACAATTAAGGTCTGCGCCTGTATCAAAAAGGGCTGTTGTGGGGAGAACAAAATCATGGATTTTAATGACAATATTGATAACCATCTTTCTGGTTGTGACCTCAGTAAGCATATTTAATAAAAACTGGGAGTCATGTCTTCCAGTGGTTTCAGTGTCAATATTAACAGAGGAATTAGGAGAAGATGTTTGCTTGATTTCTTTCTTTTTTAGATCATTTTCTTTGAAATCTAGGAATTGTTTCTGGAGTTCAATCTGGGCAAGCTTGAGATTTTGTATCTCAATTTTATGCCGCTGGATTTCATTACTCAAATCATTAATATTAACAGGTTTGTTCTTGGGTTTAGAACTCCTGTTAAGAATGGTATCTAAATTATAAGGAATTTTCTCAATACGAATAGAGGGAGAAGGGGTGACATTATGAAGAAGCTTCTGTTTGATTAAAGGGTCAGATTCATTGTCGAGAGTATCAAGAAACAGTTTTTCTTCTTGCGTTAAGACATTAATTTGGAGTGTATTGTTTAAATCTTGTTCAAAATTAGAAGAGGAAGAAGAGGAAGCTTCAATGTCATTAATTTGAAAACCTGAAACAGAGCCTTCAGAAGAAAATTCTTCCTCAGAATCAATCATAAGTTGATTAATCTGATCCAGAACTTCTTCTTCAAGGTCAAGTTCATTAATTTTTTTGTGAACACGGCAGAATCTTGAAGTGTGGCCTTTCTTACTTACCACAATTAAAATAGGTAATATTTTTAAAGTCTCGTTTCGGAGTATCTTTTTTGGGGGAGTCTTGTTTCTGAAAAGGTTTCTTCCTAAAGTTGGATTTTTTAGAAGAACTTTTTCTTTTGGAAAAAGACTTGCAATGACAGTTGTCTGAAAGACACTTGGAACAAGAACTAGTCTTATTTTTAATCTTCTTAGAAGAAGAGACAAAAGTAGGATCATACTGGACACAAAAATCACCAAGACCTTGGGTCTTGTTTTGTTTTTTCAATTGTTTCTGAATTTTTAAAGAAGTACAAAGCTGGGTACCAATAGAATAAACAACAGAAGAAAGTTCGCCATAAGAGAGAATCTCATAGGGTATTTCACCCCCATGTTGTTCTCTTAGTTTATCACGAACTTGTTCACCGATGAGTTTTGGCAAGCCTGCAAGAAATTTCTCTTTCCAAAAAGTTTGATTGCAGTCTGGTCGAAGGAAAACTCTTTGGAGGAATATGTCCTTATACTGGCGGAAATCTCCTAATGAACGACAACGCATATTTGAAAGAAGATCTAGGTCTTTGTTACGGATATGAGAAGGATCACCTATGAAATGGTTAGAGATGTTGAAAATGAGAGTGTTTACCGCATCTTGGATGGGCTCACCATTTTCATTAAGGATGGGATGTCCTAAGTCATCTAACCTATGAGCATTGAGAATGTAGTCCCTTTGCTCTTCCGTAAGGTATTCAATGAACCTCATAAAGAAGTAAATACAATTGATACCAATACTCTTTCGACCTCACAAGTCAATCAAGTCTCCTGGAAAGAACCTAAGAAAGTCTGGTACCCTAAAACTTCCTCAACGGACATCGGACTCGATGAAAAGTCTAATGTCTCCCAGAATAGGTACTCTTCCGATTCTATTTACGAATGGAATATAGATGGTCTTACTGACCACAACATGATCAATATTTTAAATCAAATGGTCATGCTTGCAAATACTTATAAGACCCTGGAGGCCACTTCCGACCATACAGTTGCCTACTATATCGTTGCCGGCTTTAGCGGACAGCTTAAAGGCTGGTGGGACAACTACCTTACGGAAGAGCAAAGGGACTACATTCTCAATGCTCATAGGTTAGATGACTTAGGACATCCCATCCTTAATGAAAATGGTGAGCCCATCCAAGATGCGGTAAACACTCTCATTTTCAACATCTCTAACCATTTCATAGGTGATCCTTCTCATATCCGTAACAAAGACCTAGATCTTCTTTCAAATATGCGCTGTCGTTCATTAGGAGATTTCCGCCAGTATAAGGACATATTCCTCCAAAGAGTTTTCTTTCGACCAGACTGCAATCAACCTTTTTGGAAAGAGAAATTTCTTGCAGGCTTGCCAAAACTCATCGGTGAACAAGTTCGTGATAAACTAAGAGAACAACATGGGGGTGAAATACCCTATGAAATTCTCTCTTATGGCGAACTTTCTTCTGTTGTTTATTCTATTGGTACCCAGCTTTGTACTTCTTTAAAAATTCAGAAACAATTGAAAAAACAAAACAAGACCCAAGATCTTGGTGATTTTTGTGTCCAGTATGATCCTACTTTTGTCTCTTCTTCTAAGAAGATTAAAAATAAGAATACTTCTTGTTCCAAGTGTCTTTCAGGCGACTGTCATTGCAAGTCTTTTTCCAAAAGAAAAAGTTCTAAAAAATCCAACTTTAGGAAGAAACCTTTTCAGAAACAAGACTCTCCCAAAAAAGATACTCCGAAACGAGACTTTAAAAATATTACCTGTTTTAATTGTGGTAAGAAATGCCACACTTCAAGATTCTGCCGTGTTCACAAAAAAATTAATGAACTTGATCTTGAAGAAGAAGTTCTGGATCAGATTAATCAACTTATGATTGATTCTGAGGAAGAATTTTCTTCTGAAGGCCCTGTCTCAGGTTTTCAAATTAATGACATTGAAGCTTCCTCTTCTTCTTCTACTTTTACCCTACCAAAAAAAAAAAAAACTTCCTCTTCTTCCTCTTCTGATTCTGAACAAGATTTAAACAATACACTCCAAATTAATGTCTTAACGCAAGGAGAAAAACTGTTTCTTGATACTCTCGACAATGAATCTGACCCTTTAATCAAACAAAAGCTTCTTCATAATGTCACTCCTTCTCCCTCTATTCGTATTGAGAAAATTCCTTATAATTTAGATACCATTCTTAACAGGAGTTCTAAACCCAAGAACAAACCTGTTAATATTAATGAATTGAGTAATGAAATCCAGCGGCATAAAATTGAGATACAAAATCTCAAGCTTGCCCAGATTGAACTCTAGAAACAATTCCTAGATTTCAAAGAAAATGATCTAAAAAAGAAAGAAATCAAGCAAACATCTTCTCCTAATTCCTCTGTTAATATTGACACTGAAACCACTGGAAGACATGACTCCCAGTTTTTATTAAATATGCTTACTGAGGTCACAACCAGAAAGATGGTTATCAATATTGTCATTAAAATCCATGATTTTGTTCTCCCACAACAGCCCTTTTTGATACAGGCGCAGACCTTAATTGTATCAAAGAAGGCCTCATTCCTACCCGGTATTATGAAATGTCATCAGAAAAGCTAAACTCAGCTAGTGGTGATAAGCTCATAATTCGATATAAAATCCCTGAAGCATCGATCGTACAAGATCATGCCTCTTTCAAAACTTCTTTTATTCTGGTTCAAAACATAAGTCAAAATGTCATTTTAGGAACTCCCTTTATGACCTTAATCACCCCTTTCTTGCTTACTCCAGAAGGAATTGAAACTCAAGCTTTCAATAAAAAGGTTATTTTCGAATTTATCACAAAACCCCAGACAAGGTCTTTAAATTCCATTCAAGAACAATCAATCTCCCAGATCAACTGTCTTATTCAAGATAAAGAAAGCCACCTCTCTTTCCTTAAAGAGGAACTGGGAAATAAACTTATCGAACAAAGACTTCTTGATCCTATCATTTTAAGAAAAATCTCTAATCTGGAGACTCTTTTCAAAACAAATGTTTGCTCTGACATTCCGCATGCTTTCTGGCATAGGCGGAAACATATTGTCAATCTTCCATATGAACCCGACTTCTCTGAGAAAGACATCCCAACAAAGGCAAGGCCTACTCAGATGAATCACGAGGTGATGGAACATTGCAAGAAGGAGATAAATGACATTGTTGATCAAAAACTTATTCGAAAGAGTCATTCTCCTTGGAGTTGTTCGGCTTTCTATGTCAACAAGGCATCTGAAATCGAACGTGGAACCCCTCGTCTTGTCATCAATTACAAACCTTTAAATTCTGCTCTCAGTTGGATTCGTTACCCTATTCCTAATAAAAAAGATTTGCTTAACATACTCCATAATTCGAAAATCTTTTCGAAATTCGATATGAAGTCTGGCTTTTGGCAAATACAGATCGCTGAGAATGACAGGTACAAAACCGCCTTCACTGTACCATTCGGGCAGTTTGAATGGAATGTCATGCCTTTTGGTCTGAAAAATGCCCCTTCTGAATTCCAAAGAATAATGAATGATATTTTCAATCCATACTCTGATTATATTATTGTTTACATTGATGATGTTTTGGTCTTCTCAAAAGACATAGACGCCCATTTTAAACATTTTTTTCAATTCTTCAAAATTGTCAAAATTAATGGCCTTTCCCTCTCACCCACGAAATTGGTCTTGTTCCAAACAAAGATTCGTTTCTTAGGACATGACATTACACTTGGTACTTTTAGACCTATAGCTCGGTCTATTTCCTTTACCAAAAAATTTCCGGATGAAATTAAAGATAAAACCCAGCTCCAAAGATTCTTAGGATGTCTGAATTATATCATTGATTTCTTCCCTAATATTAATATTACTTGCAAGCCTTTGCACCAACGTTTAAAGAAAAATCCCCCAAACTGGTCTTCTGAACACACCAATGCTGTTCGAAAGATCAAAGCCCAGGTCAAGGAAATCCCTTGCTTACACCTCTTTGACCCGGCTGCTTTCAAAATCATTGAAACAGATGCGTCAGAGGTGGGCTATGGCGGTATTCTTAAACAAAGAATAAATGATAAAGAGCAAGTGGTGCAGTTCATTTCCAAGCATTGGAATGAAACTCAGCAAAACTACTCTACCATCAAAAAAGAAATCTTGGCTATAGTGCTAGCCATTTCAAGGAGAAATTCTCAATAAACGATTCCTCCTTCGCATCCATTGCAAATTTGCAAAAGATGTTCTTCAGAAGGATGTGTTAAATATTGCCTCAAAACAAATTTTCGCAAGATGGCAGGCTTTACTTTCTATCTTTGAATTTGATATAGAATATATTAGTGGTAATACAAATTCTTTACCAAATTTTCTTACACAAGAATTTCTACAGGGGAAAAGACCCAATCATGCCACCAAAACCTAAAAAATCCTCAAGCTCTGAGAAGGGAAAAGCCAAAGAAGCTTCACCTTTTCCTTCTTCACCAAACATAACCGATGTTCCATCACCCAGAGGTTTGACCCCAATCACTAGATCATGGCTCGAATCTCTAAATCAAAGGCCACTTCAAATCGGTGGACCAAAACCAGCCCTCTCAGCTGCCTCGACAACATCTAGACAGCTCATACCAAAAACAGGTGTGCAAACGCATGCCTCTTCTGCACTATTGAGGACCCCTCAGCCCGGAAGGACCATAGTCTCCTCAGCCCTGGTAAGGATCCTACAACCCGAAGGGGTTTTGGCCTCTCAACCTACTACTTCTTTAATTTCTCAAAAAATTTCACAAAAAACACAGCCCAAATCTCCTTGGGTTAACAAAACCTTCTCCCCAAAAATAATTTCTGTTGAAAAGGAATTTTATAATGAAGATCCTTTTATTTGTGCCAACAAACTCTTCCCTCCTTCCTGGTACTATACTCCCCATGATATACTCAAACCTCGAGAGTATTACGAAAGGATACTCAGAGATACCTCCTCTTTTGTCTTCAAACATTTTGTCAAAAATGACACAAACCATTGTCCTGATTACTCTACAGCCAAAATCCTTGGTGTCCTCCACCCTAGAGATTGGCTCCCTTCACCACACTCTTCAGAAAAGTTCGAAGACAAGCTTGCTGAAGTCCCCTCTTCTTCTTACCATCCATCACACACATACTATGATTACCAGCAATCCTGGTACCTCTCCTTCTTCCGCCAAAATATCGCAAGAACCCATACTTGGCTTTTTTTCTTCGAAAAGGATTTCATCACTGAAAATCTCCCCAATTGGTTCACTAATTGGTGGGATACTTTCGGTCCCTTATATGATATACTGCCCTCTGATTATCTTAAAGGTTACCAAATCTTCTTTGACCTTTACAAGCCACCTCCTCACGAAGAAAACTTCCCTCTTCTGATGCTTTTCTTCATCTATTTCAAAATTTCTTGGGTTTTTGCATGGACCCTAGAACTCCAAAATTTAAAAGGTTCTACCGAATTTGTTCTCGCCAGAAAATTCCGAACAAAATGGTGGGATAATTTCAGATTTCAAGAAAATTGTGCCCCAGAAGCTATAAAGAATTGGATCACGATTCATAATACCTCAGCTAAAGAAGCTCCCCCAAGGCTTGCTTTCAAATCTCTACCAATGTCAAAGTTAGCTGGAGCAAAAGATGACGAAGAAGCCCAACAAATACTTTTCCAATACGCAGCAGAAATACAAGGGTCCAACCCTTCAAAAGAAGGATCTTCAGAGTCTCAACCTCTCTTCGGACATGACGAAGGATGAGAAGATTTTCCCAACTTAGAAGATCTTTGATTAGAAGATCTTTGAGACACCACCAATATCCCAACATATTTTAATTTACTGTTCACAAATTCACTGTACACTGTAGCAAAATACGGTTACTATTCATCCTACACTGTACACTGTGGCGGTCACTGTACAAACAGTACTCACGCCCGCCTATATTACAACGACTCTCCACCATTCCAAGGGGACGTTGTCACAACAGTAGAGAAGCTTTCTGAGATCTAAACACTCTCTCTCTCCAGACTTCCCGCCCGACTTCGCATCATTCACACTGTCTCTTTCTCTCTCTCTTTCTTAGATCCCACTCGAACAGAAAGAACTCACATACTTCTTCATCTTCTTCAACTTCTGAAAATCCAGAACATGAAGAACACATATAGTGCTACTCAAACACCCTCTCTCTTTCTCAGATCCTTCTCGGACAGAAAGAGCTCTTGAAAATCATCTTACTCCTTCTTCTCAAGAGTAAGTCTCTTATTCTAGATCTGAAACCAGATCTCCCTTTATAGGCACCGAAATTCACAAACTTTCTCCTTAGTTTGTTGATCTTCTTCTACTTCTGTAATGCACAGATCCTACGGATCTTTTACTTTCTTCGTACTGTAACTTTCCATTTCATTTATAAATATAATGTATTTCTTCTATATCTTCGTACAAACCCATAATTCACATGGCTCTGCCGTGATCTGTGGTGTTTCGTGCTTGTTCTCTCTTCTTACATTCAAGATTCTGTACCTTTACTTTACTTCATTTACTTTAATACATTTATGCTTCTGTACTTGATCCACAAGTACAAAGTTGTTTAGGTATTGTTTACGGGTAATACTAGCAGGCAAGCAAGCACCACTTAAGTGGTTGTAGATGCCGGCTTCCTCTGTCAGGCATTAGGCACAAGTGGAGTGCAAGTGTCATCTTTGGGAGAGGCCACATGCCACAGCCTAGCTTACTTCGTCTACATTATCCTAAGACTTGTTCTTAGTGGGTTTTCGCTACATTTTGCTTTTTATCTGATTGCTCTCGCTACGGCGGGCCGAGCCGCCTACTTCATTTAATGTTGTTTCTTTATCTTGCAGCTTTATTTGTCTGCATTACATACATCGCGTTAGCTTTTCATATAATGTATAACATCCGTCCTTTCTGTTTATCTTTCTGCTAATTCTTTTTCTCTTCTTTGCCTTTATCCTTGGGTTTAATCTGATTGTTCTTAGAATCTTATTAGAGTCCTTACAGTTATCTCTCCCTCTATACCTTTCCCTCAGATCCTTGGGGTTAACTTGGTATCAGTATATATATATATATATATAAACTATACACCAAGGATCTGAGGGAAGGATATAGAGGGAGAGATAACGATATGGACTCTAATGAGATACCAAGAACAACAGATTTAACCCAAGGATAAAGGCAAAGAAGAGAAAAAGACTAAGCTAATCAACAGAAAGAACGGATGTTATACAAGATATGAAATGCTAGAGCAATGTAAGCAATGCATACAAATAAAGCTGCAAGATAAAGAAACAACATCAAGCGTATTAGGCGGCTCGGCTTGCCGTAGTGAAAAGTCTTTTGATTTTAAAGTAAAGCAGTTCGAACTGTGTGGTTCACGGCCTCACCGACGATGGGCTTACTTTGAATGTAAGTTTGCCATTGGATCACAGATCGGTAAAGATCTTTCTGTAAAAGAGGAATAAAAGGTCTCAAAGAATATTCACTTTGAGTACCTCTCGTTAGCCAGTGGACTTGCTTATCAATAAAATCGGAAAGACTTGGTGCAAGTGTAGCATAACGCGTAAATGTACTATAAAGTAAATACGGTAAAAGGAAGCACTGAGCACCACAGATCACGGCAGAACCATGTGAATTATGGGCTTGTGCGTTGTAAGATAAACGTGCGGAAATTTAGATACAAGAAAAGAGAACATGCACTAAACACCACAGATCACGACAGAGCCATGTGAATTATGGGTTTGTGCGAGGATATAGAAGAAATATGTCAACTTCATAAATGAAACTGAAAGTTACAGTACGAGGAAATTAAAAGATCCGTAGGATCTGTGCATTACAAAAGTAGAAGAAGATCAACAAGCTAAGGAGGAAACTTGTGAACTTATGTGCCTAAAGAGGGATCTGGTTGCAGATCTGGGAAAATGAGAGTACTGTATGTAGAAGATCCGAATCTGGGTTTTCAGATCGGACAAGAAGAACTTACTCTGGTTCAGAGGAGGTTCCGGGAATGAGACTTCAGTTTGAAGCTCGAAGAAAGTGTATAAGAGAGAAAGTGTTTGAGTCTCGTTGAGACTTTAGAAGAAGAGGAAGGATCTGTGTTTAGATCGGAGGAAGAAGAGAAAGATCAGTGAGATCTTGAGATGAAGAGAGAGAGAGTGTGTGTGTGTGTGTGTGTGTGTGTGTGTGTGTGTGTGTTCTCTGAGTTCTTCTCTGCTTAGGTCTGACAACGTCTGCCTTCAACTGAAGACGAGTTGTTGTAATATAGAACCGTTGGCACTATTTGCACAGTGACCGCTACAGTGTACAGTGAGTACAGTGAAACACGTGAAACTAAATGTGGATACAGTAAACTTTGACTGTTGCTATAATACGTATGAATAGTAAAAAACAACAATGGAGATCAAGGCTTCTTGATCTCGTATAGAGAATCCAAAGGACCCCTATTTAACATATCTTCATTGTCGTAGGGGTCAGGGTATTCGGACGAACCCTGTTCGGAGAGTGACTCCTGAAGATCAGTTTGGACGTTGAGGAGCAAATGCTGAAACTCCTCATCGTCTTTTGCTTGGGCAAGTCTTGCCATAACAAGTGCTTTTTTGTTGCTGGGGGCGAAGGCCAATGCAGGCAAGTTTGTCTTCTTCAAATTAAAGGCTGAAATCCATCTGGTAACAGCTTCATCAGAGCATTTGTCAAAAAATCTAAAATTATCCCACCATTTGGTCCGTAGTGTACGGATCAAGGTGTTATCATTGGTACCTGGAGTCTTGTAGAAGTCAAGTCCCCAGGCGGTGACCTAGGAGATTCGGAAATAGATGCAAAAGAGCAGGAGTTTGGGAAATTCACTTTCAGGAAAAGAAGGAGAAAAGTCTTCAGAGAAGATTTTAAATGAAGACTGTACTGGTGGTGGAAGAATTTCAGGAGTTGCCCCAAAGAAATTCCACCAAGTTTTGAACCAAATAGGAAGGTTATCTGTATTGAAATTTTCGTCAAAATAAAGAAGTCAGGTATGGGTTCTTTGAGAGTTTTGACGGTAAAGAGAGATAAACCAGGCTTGCTGGTAATCAAAGTAGTTGTATGCAGGACAGTGTATGAAAGGACTAGCCGAGTTGGATTCGAACCTGACTAGGGAGTAGGGATGGGGGAGCCAGTCCCTGGGATGTATGATCCCTAGGATCTTGGCCGTCGAGTAACTAGGAGTCCCGTCGGGGCTTCCTTTAACAAAATGTTTCAATTCTACACTGCTAGTTTCGACCAAGATTTTTTCATAGTAATCTAAATTCTTGAAATTATCATGCGGCATAAAAAACCAATTTGGCGGGAAAAATTTTGAAATACATGCAAAAGGATCAGAATCCAAGAAATCTTTATCCACATTAATAATAGTCATTGTTTGGGTTTTAGAGAGCCAAGGAGACTTGAGGTAAGCTTTTCCCTGGGTGGTGACAACCACTTGTTTCCCTAAGGAAGTAGGAATTACCTGTTGCTGAGTAGGCAATTGTGACTGCGGATGACTGATAGCACGAGAGGAGGCGCGCGTCTGCACACCTGTCCTAGGTAAAGGTTGTCTAGACGTTGTAGACAAAGTAGGAGAAGGAACCCGTTGGATCGGGGAAGCAACGATAGGGGCTCGTGGAGCTGGGAGAGCTGGTACCGTACTAGAAGCTGGAAGAGCCGGTTGACGACCGTGTTCTTCCAAGACAATGTCATACCAAGATTTAACTGGAGTCAAGCCTCTGGGCCTGGGAATGGACGAAGCAGAAGGAGAGCAGTGTAAAGGTAGTGGTGCCTTTCCACTGTCTTGGCCTCTCGGTTTAGGAGGCATGGTTGAACTTTTTCCCCTGTAAGAATTCTCGTGTGAGAAAATCTGGTAAAGAATTGGATTTTCCATTAATAAATTCAATGTCAAATTCAAAGACAGATAATAAAGCTTGCCAGCGGGCAAAAATCTGTTTAAAGGCAATGTTCAGGACGTCCTTCTGAAGAACATCTTTTGCAGATTTGCAATCGATGCGAAGGAGGAATTTCTTGTTTAAAATATCTCCTTGGAATTTTGAAATTGAAAGAACAATTGCGAGAATTTCTTTTTTAATTGTGGAGTAGTTTTGCTGCGTTTCATTCCAGTGTTTGGAAATGAACTGAACAACTTGCTCCTTATCATTTACACGTTGCTTAAGAATTCCACCGTACCCAATTTCGGACGCATCTGTCTCTATTATCTTAAAGGCAGAGGGGTCTGAAAGATAAAGACAAGGAATTTCCTTGACTTGGGCTTTGATTTTTTGAACAGCATTAGTGTGTTCAATAGACCAAAGAGGAGGATTTTTCTTTAGGCGTTGGTGTAAAGGTTTACAAATAATATTATTATCGGGGAAGAAATCAATGATATAATTCAAGCATCCTAAGAATCTTTGGAGCTGAGTTTTATCTCTGATTTCATCCGGAAACTTATCAGTGAAAGAAATAGACCGTGCTATAGGTCTGTAAGCACCAAAAGAAATATCATGGCTTAGAAAACGAATCTTTGTTTGAAAAAGAACTATCTTTGTA
Organism: Melaleuca alternifolia; assembly: GCA_019926035.1. Classification (NCBI taxonomy): domain Eukaryota; kingdom Viridiplantae; phylum Streptophyta; class Magnoliopsida; order Myrtales; family Myrtaceae; genus Melaleuca; species Melaleuca alternifolia. The sequence goes on from JAGKPW010000016.1 coordinate 2,152,475, forward strand.
GGAGAAAGAGTGAGACCATTGGTTCTGACAGTATTAAAGAAATGTGAGAGATGTTTGAAATGAGTATCAACATTATCTGAGAAAACTAAGACATCATCAATATAAACAATGATATGATCAGAATAAAGATTAAAGATATCATTCATAATTCTTTGAAATTCAGAAGGGGCATTTTTCAGACCGAAAGGCATGACATTCCATTCAAACTGCCCGAATGGTACAGTGAAGGCGGTTTTATACCTACCACTTTCTGCGATCTGTATTTGCCAAAAACTGGACTTCATGTCAAACTTTGAAAAGATCTTTGACTTGTGAAGTCGGTTAAGTAAATCCTTTTTGCTAGGAATGAGATAACGAATCCAACTTAAAGCAGTATTTAAAGGCTTGTAATTAATGACAAGATGGGGAGTTCCTCGTTCGATTTCAGATGCCTTGTTGACATAGAAAGTCGAACAACTCCAAGGGGATTGACTTTTTCGGATAAGTTTTTTATCCAGTAAGTCGTTAATCTCCTTTTTACAATGTTCCATCACCTCATGATTCATCTGAGTAGGTCTTGCCTTGGTTGGAATATTCCTCTCAGAGAAGTCGGGTTCATATGGAAGATTGACAATATGCTTACGTCTATGCCAAAATGCATGCGGAATATCAGAACAAACATTCGTTTTAAAAAGAGTCTCTAGTTTAGAGATCTTGTTAGAAACGGAAGGGTCAAGGAGCCTTCGCTCGATACGTTTGAGTCACAGTTCCTCTTTGAGGAAAGAGAGATGATTCTTTTTGTCTTGGATAAGACAATTTATTTGGGAAATCGAGTGCTCTTGAAGAGAATTTAAAGACCTTGTCTGGGTCTTTGTAATAAATTCGAAAATGACTTTTTTATTGAATACATTAGTTTCAATCCCTTCTGGGGTAATGAGAAAAGGAGTGATTAAAGACATAAAAGGAGTACCTAGAATGACATTTTGGCCAATGTTTTGAACCAGAATAAAAGAAGTTTTGAAAGAAGCATGGTCATGTACAACCAATGCTTCAGGAATTTTATACCTGATTCTGAGCTTATCACCACTGGCCGAATTTAGCCTTTCTGATGACATCTCAAAATAACGGGTAGGAACAATACCTTCTTTGATACAATTGAGGTCTGTACCTATATCAAAAAGGGCTGTTGTTCGAAGAATAAAATTATGAATTTTAATGACAATATTGATAACCATCTTTCTGGACGTAACCTCAATAAGCATATTTAACAAAAACTGAGAGTCATGTCTATTAATGGTTTCATTAAGAGAAGAAGTGGGAGAAGACGTTTGTTCGACTCCTTTCTTTTTTAAATCTTTTTCTTTAAAATCAAGAAATTATTTTTGGAGCTCGATTTGGGCAAGCTTGAGATGTTCTTCAGAAGGACGTCCTGAACATTGCCTATAAACAGATTTTTGTCCGCTGGCAAGCTTTGTTATCTGTCTTTGAATTTGACATTGAATTTATTAATGGAAAATCCAATTTTTTACCAGATTTTCTCACATGAGAATTCTTACAGGGGAAAAGGTTCAACCATGCCTCCTAAACCGAGAGGCAAAGACAGTGGAAAGGCACCACTGCCTTTACACTGCTCTCCTTCTGCTTCGTCCATTCCCAGGCCCAGCTTCTAGTACGGTACCAGCTCTCCCAGTTCCACGAGCCCCTATCGCTGCTTCCCCGATCCAACGGGTTCCTCCTCCTGCTTTGTCTACAACAGACAACCTTTACCTAGGACAGGTGTGCAAACGCGCACCTCCTCTCGTGCTATCAGTCATCCGCAGTCACAATTGCCTACTCAGCAACAGGTAATTCCTACTTCTTTAGGGAAACAAGTGGTTGTCACCACCCAGGGAAAAGCTTACCTCAAGTCTCCTTGGTTCTCTAAAACCCAAACAATGACTATTATTAATGTGGATAAAGATTTCTTGGATTCTGATCCTTTTGCATGTATTTCAAAATTTTTCCCGCCAAATTGGTTTTTTATGCCGCATGATAATTTCAAGAATTTAGATTACTATGAAAAAATCTTGGTCGAAACTAACAGTGTAGAATTTAAACATTTTGTTAAAGGAATCCCCGACGGGACTCCTAGTTACTCGACGGCCAAGATCCTAGGGATCATACATCTCAGGGACTGGCTCCCCCATCCCTACTCCCTAGTCAGGTTCGAATCCAACTCGGCTAGTCCTTTCATACACTGTCCTGCATACAACTACTTTGATTACCAGCAAGCCTGGTTTATTTCTCTTTACCGTCAAAACTCTCAAAGAACCTATACCTGGCTTCTTTATTTTGACGAAAATTTCAATACAGATAACCTTCCTGTTTGGTTCAAAACCTGGTGGAATTTCTTTGGGGCAACTCCTGAAATTCTTCCACCACCAGTACAGTCTTCATTTAAAATCTTCTCTGAAGACTTTTCTCCTTCTTTTCCTGAAAGTGAATTTCCCAAACTCCTGCTCTTTTGCATCTATTTCCGAATCTCCTGGGTCATCGCCTGGGGACTTGACTTCTACAAGACTCCAGGTACCAATGATAACACCTTGATCCGTACACTACGGACCAAATGGTGGGATAATTTTAGATTTTTTGACAAATGCTCTAATGAAGCTGTTACCGGATGGATTTCAACCTTTAATTTGAAGAAGACAAACTTGCCTGCATTGGCCTTCGCCCCCAGCAACAAAAAAGCACTTGTTATGGCAAGACTTGCCCAAGCAAAAGACGATGAGGAGTTTCAGCATTTGCTCCTCAACGTCCAAACTGATCTTCAGGAGTCACTCTCCGAACAGGGTTCGTCCGAATACCCTGACCCCTACGACAATGAAGATATGTTAAATAGGGGTCCTTTGGATTCTCTATACGAGATCAAGAAGCCTTGATCTCCATTGTTATTTTTTACTATTCATACGTATTGTAGCAATAGTCAAAGTTTATTGTATCCACAGTTAGTTTCACGTGTTTCACTGTACTCACTGTACACTGTAGCGGTCACTGTGCAAATAGTGCCAACGGTTCTATATTACAACAACTCGTCTTCAGTCGAAGGCAGACGTTGTCAGACCTAAGCAGAGAAGAACTCAGAGAACACACACACACACACACACACACACACACACACACACACTCTCTCTCTCTTCATCTCAAGATCTCACTGATCTTTCTCTTCTTCCTCCGATCTAAACACAGATCCTTCCTCTTCTTCTAAAGTCTCAACGAGACTCAAACACTTTCTCTCTTATACACTTTCTTCGAGCTTCAAACTAAAGTCTCATTCCCAGAACCTCCTCTGAACCAGAGTAACTTCTTCTTGTCCGATCTAAAAACCCAGATTCGGATCTTCTACATACAGTACTCTCATTTTCCCAGATCTGCAACCAGATCCCTCTTTAGGCACATAAGTTCACAAGTTTCCTCCTTAGCTTGTTGATCTTCTTCTACTTTTGTAATGCACAGATCCTACGGATCTTTTAATTTCCTCGTACGGTAACTTTCAGTTTCATTTATGAAGTTGACATATTTCTTCTATATCCTCGCACAAACCCATAATTCACATGGCTCTGCCGTGATCTGTGGTGTTTAGTGCCTGTTCTCTTTTCTTGTATCTAAATTTCCGCACGTTTATCTTACAACACACAAGCCCATAATTCACATGGCTCTGCCGTGATCTGTGGTGCTCAGTGCTTCCTTTTACCGCATTTACTTTACAGTACATTTACGCGTTATGCTACACTTGCACCAAGTCTTTCCGATTTTATTGATAAGCAAGTCCACTGGCTAACGAGAGGTACTCAAAGTGAATATTCTTTGAGACCTTTTATTCCTCTTTTACAGAAAGATCTTTACCGATCTGTGATCCAATGGCAAACTTACATTCAAAGTAAGCCCATCGTCGGTGAGGCCGTGAACCACACAGTTCGAACTGCTTTACTTTAAAATCAAAAGACTTTTCACTACGGCAGGCCGAGCCGCCTAATACGCTTGATGTTATTTCTTTATCTTGCAGCTTTATTTGTATGCATTGCTTACATTGCTCTAGCATTTCATATCTTGTATAACATCCGTTCTTTCTGTTGATTAGCTTAGTCTTTTTCTCTTCTTTGCCTTTATCCTTGGGTTAAATCTGTTGTTCTTGGTATCTATCTAGAGTCCATATCGTTATCTCTCCCTCTATATCCTTCCCTCAGATCCTTGGTGTATATATATATACACCAACTGTGCACCAAGGATCTGAGGGAAGGATATAGAGGGAGAGATAACGATATGGACTCTAATGAGATACCAAGAACAACAGATTTAACCCAAGGATAAAGGCAAAGAAGAGAAAAATAATTAATTAACAGAAAGAGCGGATATTATGTAGTAGTATATGGAGCGCTAATGCAATGTATGCGATACAGGCAAACAACGCTGCAAGATATAAGAACAACATTAAGCGTATTAGGCGGCTCAGCCTGCCATTGTGAAAAGTCTTAAGGTATGGAAAACGAAGCAAAGTTGGATTTGTGGGGCAAATGGCTTCACCCAAAGGTCTTCTTACTCCACATGTAAGCTCTCAGTGGATGTATAAAGCATATACACTCAGAGAGTGCTTCTTAGCCTGCCAACTTTTTCTCGTAAGCAATACCTATATGACTTTGTGCTTGTGAAACAAAAATGTAAATGTACTGTAAAGTAAATGCAGTAAGGTAAAGGATAGGTACTAAGCACCACAGATCACGGCAGGGCCATGTGAATTATGGGCTTGTGCGTTGTATGATGTACTGTAAATAAATGTACAGAATTGTAGATGTAAGAAAAGAGAACAAGCACTAAACACCACAGATCACGGCAGAGCCATGTGAATTAAGGGATTGTGCGAAATATAAGAAAGATGTATTCATATAGATGAATTGAAAGTTACAGTACAAGGAATATAAAAGATCTGTAGGATCTGTGCATTACAAAATAGATGAAGATCAACAAACTAAGGAAAAAGTTTGTGAACTTCGGTGCCTAAAGAGGGATCTGGTTGCAGATCAGGAAGAGAGTACTGTATGAAGAATCGGATCTGAGATTTCAGATCTGGAAGGAAGAACTTACTCTGGTTCAGAGGAGGTTCTGGAAATGAGGCTTCAGTTTGAAGCTCAGAGGAGAGTGTATGAGAGAATGTGTTTGAGTCTCGTTGAGACTTGAGAAGAGTATAGGGATATGTATTTAGATCGGAAGAGGAAGAGAAAGATCAGTGAGATCTTGAGACGAAGAGAGAGAGAGAGAGAGAGAGAATGCTCAGAGTTCTTCTCTGCTTGGTCTGACAACGTCTGCCTCTCTCTGGGGAGTGCTGTTGTAATATAGAGAACGGAGGGAACTGTTCGAACAGTGACCGCCACAGTGTACAATGAGTACAGTGTATTTGTGAACAGTAAAAAGCGTAGATTGCTACAGTGTACAGTGAGTATAGTGTATTTATGAATAGTAAAGTACAAAAAGTGAAAATCACGGCATCTTGATGTCGTACTGGGATTCTATGGGCTGTACATAGCCAGCGAGCACGTTGTCTTCAAGACGAGGCGATTCTGAAGAACCCTGTTCGGAGTATGACTCCTGGAAATCAGATGTAATCTGGAGGAGCTTCTACTTGAAATCCTCATCGTCCTTCGCACTGGCGAGTTCTGCTATGGCAAAAGCCTTCGGGGCTCTTTGGTTGCTAGGAGAAAAAGCTGAAATGGGAGCGGCTCGCTCCTTTCTTGTATTAAAAGCTGCAATCCATCGGTTGATGGCATCTACGAAGCAATTATCATAAAACCTAAAGTTGTCCCACCATTTTGTCCGTAGTGTACATACCAAGGTTGTCTCCTGGGAGTCAGGGATTTTGTAGAAGGAAAGACCCCAGGAAAAGACCCAGGAAATACGGAAATGGATGAAGAACAGTAAGAGGCTAGGAAACCTATTCTCAGGAGGTAGAGGGAAATAGGTTTTGAAGAAGACATCAAAAGAGGATTTTACAAGACGTGGCAGAATCTCAGGAGTTGCCCCGAAATTTTTCCACCAGTTCAGAAACCAGAGAGGAAGATTGTCTGTATTAAAATGTTCGTCAAAATAAAGAAGCCAGGTGTGGGTCCTCTGGGTATTCTGACAGTAAAGGGCGATATGCTAGGCTTGCTGGTAGTCAAAGTAATTATAGACGGGACAGTGCTTAAGGGGAGAAGCCAAGTTGGTTTCGAACTTGACCAAAGAATAAGGATGGGGAAGCCAATCTCTAGGGTGAATGACTCCTAGAATCTTGACAGTTGAGTAACTAGGAACTCCGTCAGGATTTCCTTTAATAAAGTGTTTAAAATCCACACTGAGGGTTTCAGTTAGGATCCGTTCATAAAAATCCAAGTTTTTGAAATTATCATGTGGCAAGAAAAACCAGTTTGGCAGAAAATATTTTGCAATACAGACAAAAGGGTCTGAATCTAGAAATTTTTCTTCAATATTTAAAATAGTTAAAGTATGCTCCTTGGGGAACCAGGGAGACTTAAAGTAAGCCGTGCCAGGAGTGGTGGTCACCACTTGCTTTCCTGACGAGGCAGCAACTACCTGTTGTTGGGAAGATGCCCTCGGTTGCGGTCGACTGAGCGCAAGGGTGGAGGCGCGCGTTTGCATACCTGTTCTAGGTACGGATTGTCTAGATGTCGTAGACAAAGCAGGGGAAAGAACCCGTTGGATCGGGGAAGCAGTAATAGGAGCTCGTGGAGCTGGGAGAGCGGGCACAGTGCTAGGTGCTGGAAGAGCCGGTTGACGATCGTGTTCTTCTAGGACAATATCGTACCGGGATTTAACTGGAGTCAGACCTCTGGGCCTGGGAATGAAAGAAGCAGAAGGAGAGCAATGTAAAGGTAGTTGTGGCTCCTTTCCACTGTCTTTGCCTCTTGGTTTAGGAGGCATGGTTGAACCTTTTTCCCTGTAAGAATTCTCGTGTGAGAAAATCTGGTAAGGAATTCATTTTACTGTTAATAAATTCAATATCAAATTCAAAGACAGATAATATAGCTTGCCAACGGGCAAAAATTTGTCTAGAGGCAATGTTCAAGACATCCTTCTGAAGAACATCTTTTGCAGATTTGCAATCGATGCGAAGGAGGAATTTTTTGTTTAGAATGTCTCCTTGGAATTTTGAAATTGAAAGAACAATTGCGAGAATCTCCTTTTTTATAGTGGAGTAGTTTTGCTGCGTTTCATTCCAGTGTTTGGAGATGAATTGAACAACTTGCTCCTTATCATTTATCCGTTGCTTAAGAACTCCACCGTACCCAATTTCTGACGCATCTGTCTCAATTATTTTAAAGGCAGAAGGGTCAGAAAGGTGAAGACAATGAATTTCCTTGACTTGGGCTTTGATTTTCCGAACAACGTTGGTGTGTTCGTTAGACCAAAGAGGAGGGTTTTTCTTTAAGCGTTGGTGTAATGGTTTGCAAATAATATTAATTTCAGGGAAGAAATCAATGATATAATTCAGACATCCTAAAAATCTTTGGAGCTGAGTTTTATCTTTAATTTCATCCAGAAATTTATCAACAAAATGAATTGACCTTTCTATAGGTCTGAACGTGCCATGTAAAATGTCACGTCCTAAGAAACGGATCTTGGTTTGAAATAAACAAATCTTTTTAGGGGATAAAGACAGGCCGTTTAATTTTATGATTTTAAAGAAATGGGAAAGATGCTTGAAATGGGCGTCTATATTATCAGAAAAAATCAAGACATCGTCAATGTAAACAATAATATAATCAGAATAAGGATTAAAAATATCATTCATAATTCTTTGAAATTCTGAAGGGGCATTCTTCAGACCGAAAGGCATGACATTCCATTCAAATTGTCCGAATGGTACAGTGAATGCGGTTTTGTACCTGTCATCCTCCGCAATCTGTATTTGCCAAAATCCAGATTTCATGTCAAACTTTGAAAATATTTTTTAATTATGGAGTCGGTTAAGTAAATCCTTTTTATTAGGAATGGGGTAACGCATCCAACTCAAAGCAGTATTTAAAGGCTTGTAATTAATGACAAGACGAGGAGTTCCTCGTTCGATTTCAGATGCCTTGTTGACATAGAAAGCCGAACAACTCCAAGGAGAATGCCTTTTTCGGATAAGTTTTTTATCCAGTAAATCATTTATTTCCTTTTTGCAATGTTCCATCACCTCGTGATTCATCTAAGTAGGCCTTGCCTTTGTTGGAAAATTTTTTGCCTTTGTTGGAATATTTTTCTCAGAGAAGTCGGGTTCATATGGAAGATTGACAATATGCTTTCGTCTATGCCAAAAAGCATGAGGGATGTCGGAACAAACGTTCATTTTAAAAAGAGTCTCTAGTTTAGAGATTTTGTTTGAAACAGAGGGGTCAAGAAGTCTTTACTCGATTTTTTTGTAACCCAGTTCCTCTTTGAGGAAAGAGATGTGATTCTCTTTGTCTTGGATAAGACAATTAATCTGGGAGATCGAGTGCTCTTGAAGAGAATTCAAAGACCTTGTCTGGGTCTTAGTAATAAATTCAAAAATAACCTTTTTGTTAAAAGCATCAATTTCAATCCCTTCTGGGGTAATGAGAAAGGGAGTAATTAAAGACATAAAAGGAGTACCTAATATAACATTCTGGTCAATATTTTGAACCAGAATAAAAGAAGTTTTGAAAGAAGCATGGTCCTGTACAACCGATGCCTCAGGAATTTTATACTTGATTCTGAGTTTATCACCATTGGCTGAGTTTAGCCTTTCTGATGACATCTCAAAATAACGGGTAGGAACAATACCTTCTTTGATACAATTGAAGTCTGCTCCTGTATCAAAAAGGGCTGTTGTTCGAAGAATAAAATCATGAATTTTAATAACAATATTGATAACCATTTTTCTAGATGTAACCTTAGTAAGCATATTTAATAAAAACTGAGAGTCATGTCTATCAATGGTTCCAGTATTAATATTAAGAGAAGTGGGAGAAGAAGTTTGTTCGACTCATTTCTTCTTTAAATCCTTTTCTTTGAATTCAAGAAATTGTTTTTGGAGCTCGATTTGGGCAAGCTTGAGATTTTGTATCTCAATTTTTTGCCTCTGGATCTCATTGCTCAGATCATTAGTATTAACAGGTTTGTTTTTGGGTTTAGAACTCCTGTTAAGAATGGTGTCTAAATTATAAGGAATTTTTTCGATCCGAATGGAAGGAGAAGGATTCAAATTATGCAAAAATTTTTATTTAACAGAGGGATCAGACTCATCGTCTGAAGCATCAAGAAACATTTTTTCTTCTTGAGTCAAGACGTTGATTTGAAGAATGTCTTCTAAATCGTGTTCTGATTCCGAATCAAAGGAAAAGGCTTGAATATCATTAATTTGAAAACCTGAAGTAGAACTTTTGGAAGAGAAATCTTCGTCAGAATCAACCATTAGCTGATTAATCTGATCTAGAATTTTCTCCTCGAGGTCTAGTTCATTAATTTTTTTATGAACCCGACAATACTTTGAAGTGTGGCCTTTTTTGCCACAATTAAAACAAGTAAAATTTTTGAAGTCTTTTTTCGGGACTTCTTTTTTGGAAGAGTCTTTTCTCTGAAAGGGTTTCCTTCTAAAATTGTTCTTTTTAGATGAACCTTTCTTTTGAGAAGAAGACTTGCAAGTACAGCTGCCTGGTAGGCATCTGGAACAAGTATTATCTTTTTTCTTAATCCTTTTTAAGGAAGAAGTAAAAGTCGGATCATATTGAATACAAAAATCGCCAAGGCCTTGGGCCTTGTTTTGTTTTTTCAATTGCTTTTGAATTTTTAAAGAGGTACAAAGTTGGGTACCAATACTGTAAACAACAGAAGAAAGTTCGCCATAAGAGAGAATATCGTAAGGTATATCACCCTTGTATTGTTCTCTAAGTTTATCGTGAACTTGTTCACCAATGAGTTTTGGCAATCCTGCAAGGAATTTTTCTTTCCAAAAAGGTTGATTGCAGTCAAGCCGAAGGAAAACTCTTTGGAGGAATATGTCCTTATGTTGGCGAAAATCACCTAAAGAACGACAGCGCATATTTGAAAGCAGTTCTAGATCCTTATTGCGGAAATGGGAAGGATCTCCTATGAAATGGCTAGAAATACTGAAAATTAGAGTGTTGACGGCGTCTTCTATTGGACTACCTGTACTATCAAGAATAGGCTGACCTAAGTTATCTAACCTGAAAGCATTGAGAATGTAATCTCGTTGCTCTTCAGTAAGGTAGTTGTCCCACCAGGCTTTAAGCTGTCCGCTAAAGTCGGCAACAATGTAATAAGCGACGGTATGGTCGAAGGTATTGTCTTGGGTTTTGTAAGTATTCGCAAGCATGACCATTTGGTTGAGTGTATTGATCATGTTGTGGTCAGAGAGACCATCCAGATTCCATTCGTAGATAGAATTAGGAGAATACTTATTTTGAAAGACATTAGACTTTTCATCAAGTCCTATGTCAGTAGGGGAGGTCTTGGGGTACCAAACTTTCTTTGGTTCTTTCCAAGTGACCTTATTGACCTGTAGGGTCGGAGAAGTATTGGTTTCTATGGTATTGAGTTCTCTACGAGGTTCATTGAAAACTATACCTTTGGAGGGAGGCGTAGCCGAAGGAGTATACAGCTCTTCTTTAGGGGAATATGTTTCTTTGGCCTTTCTCTTAAGAGCGGCTTTTCTAGTTCTATAGCTTTAAGGAACTCAGGACTTTTGGAAGTGGGATTTGTAGGAATAGAAAAAGGTTTAAACAAGGGTCGTCGGACCGGACTAGCAACTGTCTCGGTATGAGTCAGTGCTAAGGTTTCTATTCTATCTAATTGTTTTCCTATGGTATTAAGGTGTTGATTAGCAAAGTTGTTTTGCTCAATAACCTTCTTGATACCGGAGACGTCAGTATTCTCCGCGGTCTTGAAGGGTGCGGCGACAATATCAGTACCTGCTAAGTGAAACTTAAATTTTCTAAGCAGCGGGTGAACAGACGTAATGATAGTATTATCGTCGAGATGCCACTAAACAGAATTGTCAATGACACAGATTTGCTTTGGCGGAAGAAAGTGATCTTCAAACCAGTCAAAGAACAAAATATGATGTCCATGTTGGATCATGTAATCATAATATTGTTTACATTGACGGTGTCTTGACTTTTTCTAATAATATAGACGCTCATTTCAACCATCTTTCCCATTTCTTTAAAATCATAAAATTAAACGGCCTTTCTTTATCCCCTAAAAAGATTTGTTTATTTCAAACCAAGATCCGTTTCTTAGGACATGACATTTTACATGGCACGTTCAGACCTATAAAAAGGTCAATTCATTTTGTTGATAAATTTCCGGATGAAATTAAAGATAAAACTCAGCTCCAAAGATTTTTAGGATGTCTGAATTATATCATTGATTTATTCCCTGATATTAATATTATTTGCAAACCTTTACACCAACGCTTAAAGAAAAACCCTCCTCTTTGGTCTAACGAACACACCAACGCTGTTCGGAAAATCAAAGCCCAAGTCAAGGAAATTCCTTGTCTTCACCTTTCTGACCCTTCTACCTTTAAAATAATTGAGACAGATGCGTCAGAAATTGGGTACGGTGGAGTTCTTAAGCAAAGGATAAATGATAAGGAGCAAATTGTTCAATTCATCTCCAAACACTGGAATGAAACGCAGCAAAACTACTCCACTATAAAAAAGGAGATTCTCGCAATTGTTCTTTCAATTTCAAAATTCCAAGGAGACATTCTAAACAAAAAATTCCTCCTTCGCATCGATTGCAAATCTGCAAAAGATGTTCTTCAGAAGGATGTCTTGAACATTGCCTCTAGACAAATTTTTGCCCGTTGGCAAGCTATATTATCTGTCTTTGAATTTGATATTGAATTTATTAACGATAAAATGAATTCCTTACCAGATTTTCTCACACGAGAATTCTTACAGGGAAAAACGTTCAACCATGCCTCCTAAACCAAGAGGCAAAGACAGTAGAAAGGCGCCACAACTGCCTTTACACTGCTCTCCTTCTGCTTCTTCCATTCCCAGGCCCAGAGGCCTGACTCTAGTTAAATCCTGGTACGATATTGTCCTAGAAGAACACGATCGTCAACCGGCTCTTCCAGCACCTAGCACTGTGCCCGCTCTCCCAGCTCCACGAGCTCCTATTACTGCTTCCCCGATCCAATGGGTTCTTTCCCCTGCTTTGTCTACGAAATCTAGACAATCCGTACCTAGAACAGGTATGCAAACACGCGCCTCCACCCTTGCGCTCAGTCGACCGCAATTGAGGGCATCTTCCCAACAACAGGTAGTTGCTGCCTCATCAGGAAAGCAAGTGGTGACCACCACTCCTGGCACGGCTTACTTTAAGTCTCCCCGGTTCCCCAAGGAGCATACTTTAACTATTTTAAATATTGAAGAAGAATTTCTAGATTCAGACCCTTTTGTCTATATTGCAAAATATTTTCTGCCAAACTGGTTTTTCTCGCCACATTATAATTTCAAAAACTTGGATTTTTATGAACGAATCCTAACTGAAACCCTCAGTGTGGATTTTAAACACTTTATTAAAGGAAATCCTGATGGAGTTCCTAGTTACTCAACTGCCAAGATTCTAGGGGTCATTCACCCTAGAGATTGGCTTCCCCATCCTTATTCTTTGGTCAAGTTCGAAACCAACTTGGCTTCTCCCCTTAAACACTGTCCCATCTATAATTACTTTGACTACCAGCAGGCCTGGCATAACGCCCTTTACTGTCAGAATACCCAGAAGACCCACACCTGGCTTCTTTATTTTGACGAATATTTTAATACAGACAATCTTCCTCTCTGGTTTCTGAACTGGTGGAAAACTTTCGGGGCAACTCCTGAGATTCTGCCACCTCTTGTAAAATCTTCTTTTGATGTCTTCTTCAAAACCTATTTCCCTCTACCTCCTGAGAATAGGTTTCCTAGCCTCTTACTGTTCTTCATCCATTTCCGTATTTCCTGGGTCTTTTCCTGGGGTCTTTCCTTCTACAAAATCCCTAACTCTCAGGAGACAACCTTGGTACGTACACTACGGACCAAGTGGTGGGACAACTTTAGGTTTTATGATAATTGCTCCGTAGATGCCATCAACCGGTGGATTGCAGCTTTTAATACAAGAAAGGAGCGAGCCGCTCCCATTTTAGCTTTTTCTCCCAACAACCAAAGAGCCCTGAAGGCTTTTGCCATGGCAGAACTCGCCAGTACGAAGAACGATGAGGATTTCAAACAGAAGCTCCTCCAGATTACATCTGATTTCCAGGAGTCATACTCCGAACAGGGTTCTTCAGAATCCCCTCGTCTTGAAGACAACGTGCTCGCTGGCTATGGACAACCCATAGAATCCCAGTACGACATCAAGACGCCGTGATTTTCACTTTTTGTACTTTACTGTTCATAAATACACTGTACTCACTATACATTGTAGCAATCTACGCTTTTTACTGTTCACAAATACACTGTACTCACTGTACACTGTGGCGGTCACTATTCGAACAGTTCCCTCCGTTCTCTATATTACAACGGTACTCCCCAGAGAGAGGCAGACGTTGTCAGACCAAGCAGAGAAGAACTCTGAGCATTCTCTCTCTCTCTCTCTCTCTCTCTCTCTCTCTCTCTTCGTCTCAAGATCTCACTGATCTTTCTCTTCCTCTTTCGATCTAAACACAAATCCCTCTACTCTTCTCAAGTCTCAACGAGACTCAAACACATTATCTCATACACTCTCCTCTGAGCTTCAAACTGAAGCCTCATTTCCAGAACCTCCTCTGAACCAGAGTAAGTTCTTCCTTCCAGATCTGAAACCTCGGATCCGGTTCTTCATACAGTACTCTCTTCCTGATCTGTAACCAGATCCCTCTTTAGGCACCGAAGTTCACAAACTTTCTCCTTAGTTTGTTGATCTTCATCTATTTTGTAATGCACAGATCCTACGAATCTTTTATATTCCTTGTACTGTAACTTTCAGTTCATCTATATGAATACATCTTTCTTATATTTCGCACAAATCCATAATTCACATGGCTCTGCCATGATCTGTGGTGTTTAGTACTTGTTCTCTTTTCTTACATCTACAATTCTGTACATTTATTTACAGTACATCATACAACGCACAAGCCCATAAATCACATGGCCCTGCCGTGATCTGTGGTGCTTAGTACCTATCCTTTACCTTACTGCATTTACTTTACAGTACATTTACATTTATGTTTCACAATCACAAAGTCATATAGGTATTGCTTACGGGCAAAAGTTGGCAGGCTAAGAAGCACTCTCTGAGTGTATATGCTTTATACATCCACTGAGAGCTTACATGTGGAGTAAGACCTTTGGGTGAAGCCATTTGTCCAACTTTGCTTCGTTTTCCATACCTTAAGACTCGAGCCGCCTAATACGCTTAATGTTGTTCTTATATCTTGCAGCGTTGTTTGTCTGTATTCGCATACATTGCATTAGCGCTCCATATACTACATAATATCCGCTCTTTCTGTTAATTAATTATTTTTCTCTTCTTTGCCTTTATTCTTGGGTTAAATATGTTGTTCTTAGTATCTATCTAGAGTCCATATTGTTATCTCTCCCTCTATATCCTTCCCTCAGATCATTGGTGCACAGTATATATATATATATGCTTTAACTTTCTAGCCATCACGAGAAGACGAAAAGTTCCATTTTTCAAAAGCATAGTTCAAATATGAAAGAATCTGAAGTAAGGTTGAATGTGGACCAAATTGAGTTAAGTATGAGTCATATTCATAAACTGTCTCAAGGCTTACAGCAAAAGCAAGGTTGAGTGTGGACCAAATTGTTGAGAGGAATGTTCATACTTTTATTTGACTATATATATATATATATATATATATATATATATATATTTCTATTTTCCATATCCTAAGACTTGTTCTTAGTGGGTTCTCTTTATTTTCCAGCAATTTATTTACTTCTACTTGGCCGGCCGATCCGCCTAATGTTGTTCTTATACCTTGCAGCTTTATTTGTTTGCATTGCATACATTGCATTAGCGTTCCACATCTTACTTAATATCCACTCTTTCTGTTAATTACCTTTTCTATGTCATCTCTTCTGCATTCTTCTCTTTTTCCTTTCTTGTTATTCTCTGACTTATTTTAGTCCATATCGTTATCTCTCCCTCTGTATCCTTCCCTCAGATCCTTGGTGCTCAGTTGGTATCAGAGCCAAGGAGGGTGATTGTGGTGTTGTTCTTTTCTGGTATTCCATACTGAGGCAACGCGAGTATCTCTGCAATTTTTGTGAAAGAGGAATTTTGTGGTAACGCAGTAAAACCCCTCGGATAGGGTTGTAAGACGTTTTGGCCCGTGTCCTCGTTTTGAAAAGTACTAAGCAGAGAAAAAGTACAGTCATAACCATGGAACCAGATAGACGCTCCATATCCTCTTCTAGTTCGGTAGCACTAGATTCCACTGATTGTGGTACGGTTTATAGAGACGAGATAACTTTGGAAGACTTTAATAGATCTTTGAATAATTGGAAAGTCCCAAAGATTAAGGGAAATCAAATTTACAGCGATGCTCATAAATTTTTCAAAGCTTCTGATTTTATTATACAAACTGAGGAACGCGATATTCCTCTTCCCAACTCTTACAAAAAAATTCGTCTTTTAAATAAAAAGTCTATTAAAGATCATATTTCTAAGGCCAAGTATCATTATCTTCACTTCGGCCTTGTCCAAATCGGTATTAAGCCTCTTACAAAAGAAGGCCTAAACACTTCCCTTCTCCTCGTTCTTAGAGACGCACGTCTTTTAGATTATGAAGAATCTATTTTAGCAACCTTAGAAACTAGTTTGTGTAGTGGTCCTATCAACTCAGATTGCTACCCCAATTTTTTTGTTTCCTTAGCTGATAAGAACATTCTTGATTCTCTTACCTTATAAGTCAAGACCCATAATGTTAAGATGGCTCCTGGATCTATAACTTTATCCCATATCTATAGAATCCATTACAAAGCCATGAAGTCCAACTTTGACCCGAAGGCTTTTCAACGAAGCCCCAAAGGTTCTACCCTTTTTATTCAAACCGATATTTCTAGAGCCAACACTACTATTCCCATATCGATAGATTGGAACGATATCCATCTACCAGATCATTGGGAGTTAGATAGTCCTGTCCCTAGACGAGTTTTGCAGAATACTGACCCTGCCAACATAGTCCAACACCCTGAAGGCAAGGTAACCATACAGTTTCCTAGGATACAGAACTCACCTCTTACTCCTAAGAGACTTTCTTTCCATATGTCTAGTTCTAAGAGATTCCTAGACCTAGGAACACCTTCCCGTCCTTCCATAGACCATGGGTCAGTAGATTTAAATCCTACTTTACCTCCTATAATAACCCTTCCTGATAGCACAAGAGGTTCACAAACCTCTCAAGCTGCTGCTAGTCCTTCTGCACCTCATTTATCAAACCCTACTGGTGTAGACAATACCACAGGTATAGCCAGACCAGTTTATACCGTACCTCAGGATTACCCTGAACCTACTTCCTCAGAAGTAGAAGCCGAGCTTAGTTATATCCAAAAAGAGCTCAATGTCATAGATAGAGTTTTTGAACCCAACAAGGAAATGCTCAATCGAGAATTCTGTTCTGATTCTAACACAGAAATCAGAACCTGGTTTTTTAATTTATTCCGTGATCATTCCAAAGCAATTAAAAATCAATATTATGATTACATGAACCAACATGGACATCATATCTTATTCTTTGATTGGTTTGAATATCACTTTCTTCCGTCCAAACAAATCCGTGTCATTGACAATTCTGTTCAATGGCATCTCGATGATAACACTATTATTACGTCTGTTCATCCGCCTCTTAGGAAATTTAAGTTTGACCTAGCAGGTACTGATATAGTTGCTACTCCTTTTAAGACCGCAGAGAATACTGACGTCTCCGGCATTAAGAAGGTTATTGAGCAAAACAATTTTGCTAACCAACACCTTCATACCATAGGAAAACAATTAGACATAATAGAAACCTTAGCACTGACTCATACTGAGACAGCGGCTAGTCCGGTTCAACGACCCCTTTTTAAACCTTTTTCTATTCCTACAATTCCTACTTATAGAAGTCTCGAGTTTCTTAAAGCTATAGAATTAAGAACAGCCGCTCTTAAGGGAAAAGCCAAAGAAACTTCTTCCCCTAAGAAAGAAGAGTTGTATACTCCTTCGGCTACTCCTTTGTCCAAAGGTATAGTTTTCAACGAACCTCGCAGGGAACTCAATACGATTGAAACCAATACGTTTCCGACCCCTCAGGTCAACAGAGTCACTTGGAAAGAACCCAAGAAAGTCTGGTACCCCAAGTCCTCCCCTACTGACATCGGACTTGACGAAAAGTCTAATGTCTTTCAAAATAATTATTCTCCTAATTCTATCTACGAATGGAATTTGGATGGTCTTTTTGACCACAACATGATCAATACACTCAACCAGATGGTCATGCTTGTGAATACTTATAAAACCCAAGAAGGAACCTCTGACCATACTGTCGCCTATTACATTGTTGCTGGCTTTAGCGGACAACTTAAAGGCTGGTGGGACAATTACCTTACTGAAGAACAACGAGATTACATTCTCCATGCTTTCAGGTTAGACGACCTAGGACAGCCTATCCTTGATAGTACAGGTAGTCCAATAGAAGATGCTGTTAACACCCTTATCTTTAGCATTTCTAGCAATTTCATAGGAGATCCTTCCCATTTCCGCAATGAGGATCTAGAACTGCTTTCAAATATGCGTTGTCGTTCTTTAGGAGATTTTCGCCAGTATAAGGACATATTCCTCCAAAGAGTTTTCCTTTGGCTAGACTGCAATCAACATTTTTGGAAAGAAAAATTCCTTGCAGGACTACCAAAACTCATTGGTGAACAAGTTCGTGACAAATTAAGAGAACAATACGGGGGTGATATACCTTATGATATTCTCTCTTATGGCGAACTTTCCTCTGTTGTTTACAGTATTGGTACACAGCTTTGTACCTCTTTAAAAATTCAGAAACAATTGAAAAAGCAAAACAAGTCCCAAGGCCTTGGTGATTTTTGTATTCAATATGATCCGTCTTTTATTTCTTCCTCCAAAAAGATTAAGAAAAAATAAAATACTTGTTCCAGATGCCCACCAGGCAGCTGTATTTGTAAGTCTTCTTCTCGAAGAAAAGGTTTCTCTAAAAAGAACAATTTTAGAAGGAAACCCTTTCGGAAGCAAGACTCTTCCAAGAAAGAAGTCCCGAAAAGAGACTTCAAAGATCCCACTTGTTTTAATTGTGGAAAAAAAAGGTCATACTTCGAAATATTGTAGAGTTCATAAAAAGATTAATGAACTTGACCTCGAAGAGAAGATCTTAGACCAGATTAATCAACTAATGATTGATTCTGATGAAGATTTCTCTTCTGAAAGTTCTACTTCAGGTTTTCAAATTAATGATATTGAAGCTTCTTCCTCTGATTCGGGATCTGAACAAGATTTAGAAGACATTCATCAAATTAACGTCTTGACTCAAGAAGAAAAACTGTTTCTTGATGCTCTAGACGAAGAATCCGATCCCTTTCTTAAACAAAAAAAATTTCATCAACTGCATCCCTCTCCTTCCATAAGAATTGAGAAAATTCCTTACAATTTGGATACCATTCTTAGCAGGAGTTCCAAACCCAAGAACAAACCTATTAATATTAATGATTTGAGCAATGAAATTCAGAGGCAAAAAATTGAGATACAAAATCTCAAAGTTGCCCAAATTGAGCTCCAAAAGCAGTTTCTTGATTTTAGAGAAAACGATTTGAAGAAGAAAGGAGTCGAAAAAATTTCTTCTCCCACTTCTTCCTTTAATATTGATACTGAAACCATAGATAGACATGACTCTCAGTTTTTATTAAATATGCTTACTGAGTTCACTTCTAGAAAAATGGTTATCAATATTGTTTTAAAAATTCATGATTTTGTTCTTGGAACAATAGCCCTTTTTGATACATGGGCAGACCTCAATTGTATCAAAGAAGGAATTGTTCCAACCCGATATTTTGAGATGTCATCTGAAAGGCTAAACTCAACCAGTGGTGATAAACTCAGAATCAGGTACAAAATTCTTGAAGCATCGGTTGTACAGGACCATGCTTCTTTCAAAACCTCTTTTATTCTGGTTCAAAACATTGGCCAGAATGTTATTTTAGGTATTCCCTTTATGTCTTTAATTACTCCCTTCCTGATTACCCCAGAAGGAATTGAGACTAAAGTTTTTAATAAAAAGGTTATTTTTTAATTTATTACTAAGACCCAGACGAGGTCTTTAAATTCTTTCCAAGAGCACTCGATCTCCTAGATAAACTGTCTTATCCAAGACAAAGAGAATCATCTCTCTTTCCTCAAAGAGGAACTGGGTCTCAAACGTATCGAGCAAAGGCTCCTTGATCCCTCCGTTTTAAGCAAGATCTCTAAACTAGAGACTCTTTTTAAAACAAATGTTTATTCTGACATTCCGCATGCATTTTGGCATAGACGAAAGCATATTGTCAATCTTCCATATGAACCCGACTTCTCTGAGAAAAATATTCCAACCAAGGCAAGGCCTACTCAGATGAACCACGAGGTGATGGAACATTGCAAAAAGGAGATTAATGACTTACTGGATAAAAAACTTATCCGAAAAAGTCAATCTCCTTGGAGTTGTTCGGCTTTCTATGTCAATAAGGCATCTGAAATCGAATGAGGAACTCCTCGTCTTGTCATTAATTACAAACCTTTGAATACTGCTATGAGCTGGATTTGTTATCCTATTCCAAATAAAAAGGATTTACTTAACCGGCTTCATAACTCGAAAATCTTTTCAAAGTTTGACATGAAGTCTGGGTTTTGGCAAATACAGATCGCAGAGAATGACAGGTACAAAACAGCCTTCACTGTACCATTCGGACAGTTTGAATGGAATGTCATGCCTTTTGGTCTGAAAAATGCCCCTTCAGAATTTCAAAGAATCATGATGATATTTTTAATCCTTACTCTGATTATATTATTGTTTATATTGACGATGTCTTGATTTTCTCCAACGATTTGGATGCTCATTTTAAGCATCTTTCCCATTTCTTTAAAATTATAAAATTAAATGGCCTCTCCTTATCCCCTAAAAAGATTTGCTTATTTCAAACCAAGATTCGTTTCTTAGGACATGACATTTTACATGGCACTTTTAAGCCTATAGAAAGGTCTATTCTTTTTGTTGATAAATTTCCGGATGAAATTAAAGATAAAACTCAGCTCCAGAGGTTTTTAGGATGTCTGAATTATATCATTGATTTCTTCCCCGATATTAATATTATTTGCAAACCTTTACATCGGCGCTTAAAGAAAAACCCTCCTCTTTGGTCTAATGAACATACTAACGTTGTTCAAAAAATCAAAGCCCAAGTCAAGGAAATTCCTTATCTTCACCTTTCTGACCCTTCTGCCTTTAAGATAATTGAGACAGATGCGTCAGAAATTGGGTACGGTGGAGTTCTTAAGCAAAGGGTAAATAATAAGGAGCAAGTTGTTCAATTCATGTCCAAACACTGGAATGAAACGCAGCAAAACTACTCCACTATAAAAAAAGGAAATTCTCGCTATTGTTCTTTCAATTTCAAAATTCCAAGGAGATATTTTAAACAAAAAATTCCTCCTTCGCATTGATTGCAAATCTGCAAAAGATGTTCTTTAGAAGATGTCTTGAATATTGCTTCTAAACAGATTTTTGCCCGTTGGCAAGCTATTTTATCTGTCTTTGAATTTGATATTGAATTTATTAACGGTAAGTCAAATTCCTTACCAGACTTTCTCACACGAGAATTTTTACAGGGAAAAAGGTTCAACCATGCCTCCTAAACCAAGAGGCAAAGACAGTGGAAATGCGCCACAACTGCCTTTACACTTTTCTCCTTCTGCTTCTTCCATTCCCAGACCCAGAGGTCTGACTCCTGTTAAGTCTTGGTATGATATTGTCTTGGAAGAACATGGTCGTGAACCTGCTCTCCCAACCCCTTGCACTGTGCCTGCTCTTCCAGCTCCACGAGCTCCTCTTACTGCTTCCCCGGTCCAACGGGCTCTTTCTCCTGCTTTGTCCACAACGTCTAGAAAAACCTTACCAAGAATAGGTGTGCAAACGCGCGCTTCCTCCCTTACGCTCAGCCTACCGCAACCGAAGGCTTCGTCCCAACAACAGGTAGTTTCTGTTTCCTCAGGAAAACAAGTGGTAACCACCACTCCAGGCACGGCTTACCTCAAGTCTCCCTGGTTCCCCAAGGAGCATACTTTAACCATTTTAAATATTGATGAAGAATTTTTGGACTCAGATCCTTTTGCCTGTATTGCAAAATTCTTCCCACCAAACTGGTTTTTCTTACCACATGATAATTTCAAAATTTTAGATTTTTATGAACGAATCCTAACTGAAACTCACAGTATGGATTTTAAACACTTTATTAAAGGAAATCTTGACGGAATTCCTAGTTACTCGACTGTCAAGATTCTAGGAGTCGTACACCCTAGAGATTGGCTTCCCCATCCTTACTCTTTAGTCAAGTTCGAAATCGACTCGACTAATCCTCTTAAACATTGTCGTGCTTATAATTACTTTGACTACTAGCAAGCTTGGCATATCGCCCTTTATCGTCAGAATACTCAGAAGACCCATACCTGGCTTCTTTATTTTGACGAACACTTTAACACAGACAACCTTCCCGTCTGGTTTAAGAACTGGTGGAAAAATTTCGGGGCAATCCCTGAGATTCTGCCACCTCCTGTAAAATCTTCTTTTGATGTCTTCTTCAAAACCTATTTCCCTCTACCTCCTGAGAATAGGTTTCCTAGCCTCTTACTGTTCTTCATCCATTTCCGTATTTCCTGGGTCTTAGCTTGGGGACTTTCCTTCTACAAATCCCCAGACTCTCATGAGACAACCTTGGTACGAACACTACGGACCAAGTGGTGGGACAATTTTAGATTTTTTGATAATTGCTCTGTTGAAGCCATCAACCGATGGATCTCAGCTTTTAATTCAAGAAAGGAGAAAGCCGCTCCCATTTTAGCCTTTTCTCCCAGCAACCAAAGAGCCCTGAAAGCTTTTGCTATGGCAGAACTCACCAGTGTAGAAGACGATGAGGACTTCAAGCGGAAACTCCTCCAAATTACTTCTGATTTTCAGGAGACATACTCCGAACAGGGTTCTACTGAATCCCCTTTTGAAGCCAGTATGGGTTGTCCATAGCCAGCAGGTTCGTTATCTTCAAAAGGGGATTCAGTAGAACCCTGTTCGAAGTATGTCTCCTGGAAATCAGAAGTAATTTGGAGGAGTTTCCGCTTGAAGTCCTCATCATCTTCTGTACTGGCGAGTTCTGCCATAGCAAAAGCTTTTAGGGCTCTTTGGTTGCTGGGAGAAAAGGCTAAAATGGGAGCGGCTTTCTCCTTTCTTGAATTAAAAGCTGAGATCCATCGGTTGATGGCTTCAACGGAGTAATTATCAAAAAATCTAAAATTATCCCACTTGGTCCGTAGTGTTCGTACCAAGGTTGTCTCATGAGAGTCTGGGGATTTGTAGAAGGAAAGTCCCCAAGCTAAGACCCAGGAAATACGGAAATGGATGCAAAAAAGCAAGAAGTAAGGAAACCTATTTTTAGGAGGTAGAGGAAAATAGGTTTTGAAGAAGACATCAGAAGAAGACATCAAAAGAAGATTTTACAGGAGGTGGCAGAATCTCAAGGATTGCCCCGAAATTTTTCCACCAGTTCTTAAACCAGACGAGAAGGTTGTCTGTGTTAAAGTGTTCGTCAAAATAAAGAAGCCAGGTATGGGTCTTCTGAGTATTCTGACGATAAAGGGCGATATGCCAAGCCTGCTGGTAGTCAAAGTAATTATAAGCAGGACAGTGTTTAAGAGGATTAGTTGAGTCGGTTTCGAACTTGACTAAGGAGTAAGGATGGGGAAGCCAATCTCTAGGGTGTATGACTCCTAGAATCTTGGCAGTCGAGTAACTAGGAATTCCGTCAGGATTTCCTTTAGTAAAATGTTTAAAATCCACACTGTGAGTTTCAGTTAGGATTCGTTCATAAAAATATAAATTTTTGAAATTATCATGTGGTAAGAAAAACCAGTTTGGTGGGAAGAATTTTGCAATATAGGCAAAAGGATCTGAGTCCAAAAATTCTTCATCAATATTTAAAATGGTTAAAGTATGCTCCTTGGGGAACCAGGGAGACTTAAGGTAAGTCGTGCCTGGAGTGGTGGTTACCACTTGTTTTCTCGAGGAAACATCAACTACCTGTTGTTGGGAAGAAGCCTTCGGTTGCAGTCGGCTGAGCGCAAGGGAGGAAGCGCGCGTTTGCACACCTGTTCTTGGTAAGGTTTGTCTAGACGTTGTAGACAAAGCAGGAGAAAGAGCCCGTTGGATCGGGGAAGCAGTAAGAGGAGCTCGTGGAGCTATAAGAGCAGGCACAGTGCAAGGGGCTGGGAGAGCAGGTTCACGACCATGTTCTTCCAAGACAATATCATACCAAGACTAACAGGAGTCAGACCTCTGGGTCTGGGAATGGAAGAAGCAGAAGGAGAAAAGTGCAAAGGCAGTTGTGGCGCATTTCCACTGTCTTTGCCTCTTGGTTTAGGAGGCATGGTTGAACCTTTTTCCCTGTAAAAATTCTCGTGTGAGAAAGTCTGGTAAGGAATTTGACTTACCATTAATAAATTCAATATCAAATTCAAAGACAAATAAAATAGCTTGCCAACGGGCAAAAATCTATTTAGAAGCGATATTCAAGACATCCTTCTGAAGAACATCTTTTACAGATTTGCAATCAATGCGGAGGAATTTTTTGTTTAAAATATCTCCTTGGAATTTTGAAATTGAAATAACAATAGCGAGAATTTCCTTTTTTATAGTGGAGTAGTTTTGCTGCATTTCATTCTAGTGTTTGGAGATGAATTGAACAACTTGCTCTTTATTATTTACCCTTTGCTTAAGACCTCCACCGTACCCAATTTCTGACGAATCTGTCTCAATTATCTTAAAGGCAGAATGGGTCAGAAAGGTGAAGACAAGGAATTTCCTTCACTTTGGCTTTGATTTTTCGAACAGCGTTGGTATGTTCGTTAAACCAAATAGGGGGTTTTTCTTTAAGCGCTGGTGTAAAGGTTTGCAAATAATATTAATATCGGGGAAGAAATCAATGATATAATTCAGACATCCTAAAAACCTCTGGAGCTGAGTTTTATCTTTAATTTCATCCGGAAATTTATCAATAAAAAGAATAGACCTTTCTTTAGGCTTAAAAGTGCCATGTAAAATGTCATGTCCTAAGAAACGAATCTTGGTTTGAAATAAGCAAATCTTTTTAGGGATAAGGAGAGGCCATTTAATTTTATAATTTTAAAGAAATGGGAAAGATGCTTAAAATGAGCATCCAAATCGTTAGAGAAAACCAAGACATCATCAATATAAACAATAATATAATCAGAGTAAGGATTAAAAATATCATTCATGATTCTTTGAAATTCTAAAAGGGCATTTTTCAGACCAAAAGGCATGACATTCCATCCAAACTGTCTGAATGGTACAGTGAAGGCGATTTTGTACCTGTCATTCTCTGCGATCTGTATTTGCCAAAACCCAGACTTCATGTCAAACTTTGAAAAGATTTTCGAGTTATGAAGCCGGTTAAGTAAATCCTTTTTATTTGGAATAGGATAACGAATCCAACTCATAGCAGTATTCAAAGGTTTGTAATTAATGACAAGACGAGGAGTTCCTCGTTCGATTTCAGATGCCTTATTGACATAGAAAGCCGAACAACTCCAAGGAGATTGACTTTTTCGGATAAGTTTTTTATCCAGTATGTCATTAATCTCCTTTTTGCAATGTTCCATCACCTGGTGGTTCATCTGAGTAGGCCTTGCCTTGGTTGGAATATTTTTCTCAGAGAAGTCGGGTTCATATGGAAGATTGACAATATGCTTTCGTCTATGCCAAAATGCATGCGGAATGTCAGAATAAACATTTGTTTTAAAAAGAGTCTCTAGTTTAGAGATCTTGCTTAAAACGGAGGGATCAAGGAGCCTTTGCTCGATACATTTGAGACCCAGTTCCTCTTTGAGGAAAGAGAGATGATTCTCTTTGTCTTGGATAAGACAGTTTATCTGGGAGATCGAGTGCTCTTGCAGAGAATTTAAAGACCTCGTTTGGGTCTTAGTAATAAATTCAAAAATAACCTTTTTATTAAAAACTTCAGTCTCAATTCCTTCTGGGGTAATCAGGAAGGGAGTAATTAAAGACATAAAGGGAATACCTAAAATGACATTCTGGCCAATGTTTTGAACCAAAATAAAAGAGGTTTTGAAAGAAGCATGGTCCTGTACAACCGATGCTTCAGGAATTTTGTACCTGATTCTGAGTTTATCACCACTGGCTGAGTTTAGCCTTTCAGATGACATCTCAAAATATCGGGTTGGAACCATTCCTTCTTTGATACAATTGAGTTCTGCCCCTGTATCAAAAAGGGCTGTTGTTCGAAGAACAAAATCATGAATTTTTATAACAATATTGATAACCATTTTTCTAGAAGTGACCTCAGTAAGCATATTTAATAAAAACTGAGAGTCATGCCTATCTATGGTTTTAGTATCAATATTAAAGGAAGAAGTGGGAGAAGAAGTTTGTTCGACTCCTTTCTTCTTCAAATCTTTTTCTCTGAATTCAAGAAATTGCTTTCGAAGCACAATTTGGGCAAGTTTGAGATTTTGTATCTCAATTTTTTTCCTTTGAATTTCATTGCTCAAATCATTAATATTAACAGGTTTGTTCTTGGGTTTAGAACTCCTGTTAAGAATGGTATCTAAATTGTAAGGAATTTTCTCAATTCTTATGGAAGGAGAGGGATGCAGTTGATGCAAAATTTTTTGTTTAAGAGAGGGATCAGATTCTTCATCTAGAGCATCAAGAAACAGTTTTTATTCTTGAGTGAAGACGTTGATTTCAAGAATGTCTTCTAACTCTTGTTCAGATCCCGAATTAGAGGAAGCTTCAATATCATTAATTTGAAAACCTGAAGTAGAACTTTCGGAAGAGAAATCTTCATCAGAATCAATCATTAGCTGATTAATCTGGTCTAAGATCTTCTCTTCGAGGTCAAGTTCATTAATCTTTTTATGAACTCTACAATATTTCGAAGTATGACCTTTTTTTCCACAATTAAAACAAGTGGGATCTTTGAAGTCTCTTTTCGGGACTTCTTTCTTGGAAGAGTCTTGCTTCCGAAAGGGTTTCCTTCTAAAATTGTTCTTTTTAGAGAAACATTTTTTTCGAGAAGAAGACTTACAAATACAGCTGCCCGGTGGGCATCTGGAACAAGTATTTTATTTTTTCTTAATCTTTTTGGAGGAAGAAATAAAAGACGGATCATATTGAATACAAAATTCACCAAGGCCTTGGGCCTTGTTTTGCTTTTTCAATTGTTTCTGAATTTTTAAAGAGGTACAAAGCTGGGTACCAATACTGTAAACAACAGAGGAAAGTTCGCCATAAGAGAGAATATCATAAGGTATATCACCCCCGTATTGTTCTCTTAATTTGTCACGAACTTGTTCACCAATGAGTTTTGGCAGTCCTGCAAGGAATTTTTCTTTCCAAAAATGTTGATTGCAGTCTAGCCGAAGGAAAACTCTTTGGAGGAATATGTCCTTATACTGGCGAAAATCTCCTAAAGAACGACAACGCATATTTGAAAGCAGTTCTAGATCCTCATTGAGGAAATGGGAAGGATCTCCTATGAAATTGCTAGAAATGCTAAAGATAAGGGTGTTAAAAGCATCTTCTATTGGACAACCTGTACTATCAAGGATAGGCTGTCCTAGGTCGTCTAACCTGAAAGCATGGAGAATGTAATCTCGTTGTTCTTCAGTAAGGTAATTGTCCCACCAGCCTTTAAGCTGTCCGCTAAAGCCAGCAACAATGTAATAGGCGACAGTATGGTCAGAGGTTCCTTCTTGGGTTTTATAAGTATTCACAAGCATGACCATCTGGTTGAGTGTATTGATCATGTTGTGATCAGAAAGACCATCCAAATTTCATTCGTAGATAGAATTAGGAGAATACTTATTTTGGAAGACATTAGACTTTTCGTCAAATCCGGTGTCAGTAGGGGAGGACTTGGGGTACCAGACTTTCTTGGGTTCTTTCCAAGTGACTCGATTGACCTGAGGGGTCAGAAATGTATTGGTTTCAATCGTATTGAGTTCCCTGCAAGGTTCGTTGAAAACTATACCTTTGGACAAAGGAGTAGCCGAAGGAGTATACAACTCTTCTTTCTTAGGGGAAGAAGTTTCTTTGGCTTTTCCCTTAAGAGCGGCTGTTCTTAATTCTATAGCTTTAAGAAACTCGGGACTTCTAGAAGTAGGAATTGTAGGAATAGAAAAGGGTTTAAAAAGGGGTCGTTGAACCGGACTAGCCGTTGTCTCAGTATGAGTCAGTGCTAAGGTTTCTATTCTGTCTAATTGTTTTCCTATGGTATGAAGGTGTTGGTTAGCAAAATTGTTTTGCTCAATAACCTTCTTAATGCCGAAGACGTCAGTATTCTCTGTGGTCTTAAAAGGAGCAGTAACTATATCGGTACCTGCTAGGTCAAACTTAAATTTCCTAAGAGGCGGATGAACAGACGTAATAATAGTGTTATCATCGAGATGCCATTGAACAGAATTGTCAATGACACGGATTTGTTTGGGCGGAAGAAAGTGATCTTCAAACCAATCAAAGAATAAGATATGATGTCCATGTTGGTTCATGTAATCATAATATTGATCTTTAATTGCTTTGGAATGATCACGGAATAAATTAAAAAATCAGGTTCTGATTTCTGTGTTAGAATCAGAACAGAATTCTCAATTGAGCATTTCCTTGTTGGGTTCAAAAACTCTATCTATGACGTTGAGCTCTCTTTGGATATAACTAAGCTCGGCTTCTACTTTTGAGGAAGTAGGTTCAGGGTAATCCTGAGGTACGGTACCTGTGGTATTGTCTACACCAGTAGGGTTTGGTAAAGGAGGTGCAGAAGGACTAGCAGCAGCTTGAGAGGTTTGTGAACCTCTTGTGCTATCAAGAAGGGTTATTATAGGAGGTAAAGTAGGATTTAAATCTACTGACACATGGTCTATGGAAGGACGGGAAGGTGTTCCTAGGACTAGGAATCTCTTAGAACTAGACATATGGAAAGAAGGTCTCTTAGGAGTAAGAGGTGAGTTCTGTCTCCTAGGAAACTGTATGGTTACCTTGCCTTCAGGGTGTTGGACTATGTTGGCAAGGTCAGTATTCTGCAAAACTCGTTTAGGGACAGGACTATCTAACTCCTAATGATCTGGTAGATGGATATCGTTCCAATCTATCGATCTAGGAATAGTAGTGTTGGCTCTAGGAATATCGGTTTGAATAAAAAGGGTAGAACCTTTGGGGCTTCGTTGAAAAGCCTTCGGGTCAAAGTTGGACTTCATGGCTTTGTAATGGATTCTATAGATAAGGGATAAAGGTATAGATCCAGGAGCCATCTTAACATTATGGGTCTTGACTTCTAAGGTAAGAAAATCAAGAATGTTCTTATCAGCTAAGGAAACAGAAAAATTGGGGTAGCAATCTGAGTTGATAGGACCACTACACAAACTAGTTTCTAAGGTTGCTAAAATAGATTCTTCATAATCTAAAAGACGTGCGTCTCTAAGAACGAGGAGAAGGGAAGTGTTTAGGCCTTCCTTTGTAAGAGGCTTAACACCAATTTGGACAACTAATAAATGAAAGATACGTTGCTCTTAATGTTGCTAACACTCTCCCTCAAGCTGGAGCATAAATATTAATCATGCCCGACTTGTTATAAATATATTATATCCTCCCGTTACCCAAAGGTTTAGTAAAAATGTCTGTAAGGTGTTCACAGGTCTTAATGTGGCTAGGAAGAATCATCCCACTTTGCATCTTTTCTCGAAT
The DNA here is from genome assembly GCA_019926035.1 of Melaleuca alternifolia. Lineage (NCBI taxonomy): Eukaryota > Viridiplantae > Streptophyta > Magnoliopsida > Myrtales > Myrtaceae > Melaleuca > Melaleuca alternifolia. Next base: position 2,181,516 of record JAGKPW010000016.1, read on the forward strand.
AAAATGATTGTCAATCTCAATGTGTTTTGTTCTTTCATGAAACATATGATTTAAAGCGATATGTACTATAGCTTTATTATTACACCATAGAGTTATATGAATTGAAACTTTTAAGCCTTTTATTCAATCAATAATTGCGTAATCCACACCAGTTCACATGTCACTTGTGCCATGGCTCTATACTTTGACTCAGCGCTAGAGCGGACAACAATATTTAGTTTCTTACTCTTCTAGGACACTTCCACCAACCAAGGTACAATGGCCAATAGTTGATATCCTATCATCTAGAGGCTCTGCCAACCAGCATTAGAGAATCCTTCAACTCGGTTATGATCATAGTCTTGATATACAATTTATTTTCCCAGAGTCTTCTTCAAGTACCTTAAAATCCGAATGATTGCATCCCAATGAGATGTACGAAGAGTAAGATAAAAATTGACTTACCATACTAATGGGAAATGCAATGTATGGTCGACTAACTGTAAGGTAATTCAGCTTACCTACCGGCCCTATGTATCTCTCAAAGATTATCAAGAATCTCTCCTCCTTCAGCAGCTAGTTTAAACCCTTGTTCCATGGGTGACTCAAGAGGTTTTGATCCTTTCATTGTGACATAACAACACCTTTTGTGACTGTGCCACCTCAATTCCTATGAGATATTTCAACTTTTATAAGTCCTTAGTTGGAAACTGTTGTTGCAAATAGACTCTTAATTGTTATACCAATCAAGTCATCTCTTGTGATGATAATATCATCAACATACACATTCAATAACAGTTTTGTCTCCCCTTGACTGTTTATAAAAAAGAAAGTGGTCACTTTCACATTACACAATCCAAACGAAAATATCGCCTTAGAGAATCATCCAAACGACGCTCTTGGGATTGTTTCAAGCCATATAAAGATTTTTTTTAATCTACACACAAGTCCAACAGACTCCCCTTGAGCGACAAATCCCAAATGTTGCTCCATATAAACTTCTTCATGAGGAGTACCATGCAAAAATGCATTCTTGACATTAAGTTGAAACAAAGGCCAGTTATAAGTTCCAGCAAAATATATCAAAATATGAACATAAATAAGTTTGGCAACGAGAGAAAAAGTGTCTAAATAATCAATCACATACACCTGAGTATAACCTTCGGCACCAAGTCTTGTTTTTAAACGAGCAAGAGAACCATCAGAATTGACCTTTACAACATACATCCATCGACAACTATTAGCAGTTTTGCCAGAAGGAAGAGGTACTAAGTCCCATGTTTGACTAGTTTGAAGGGCTTGTAGTTCTTCTTCCATTGCTATCCTCTAACCAAAGTTTTGTAATGCTTCAGATATAGACTTAGGGATAGGATATTGGTCAACAGTAGATAAAAAGGACCGGAAAAAAGAAAACTCAGAAGAGTATGACATAAAATTTTCTATGCAATGTTTGGTACAAACACGTTTACCTTTGTGGTGAGCATTAGGGAGATTCAGATACACAAGAGGAATCAGCTAATGGTGGATCTGTAGCTGAAGTTGACATATTGATAACAAAAAGAGATGGGGAGCCATAAGTACTGGAGGACAACGAGTGTAAGCCTGAAGAGGAATTAGTTTTTTGGTAGAAACCAATGAAACAATTGGAGCAGTTGATTGAATGATGGTCACATAAAAATCACGATCCAATTCAGACATAGTATTTGGGACATTATGATAAATAGTGGATTTAAAAAATGAAACATCAACAATGATAAAGTATTTTCTTAATAATGGAGAATATCAACGATATCCTTTTGGAGTACACTTGATGGCTCTAGAATCAAGTTTTGATACTCCAAGTCAATGATCATGTATAAAAAAAATACGACAAAAAATACGATGTGGTAAGACAAATAATGACTCATTTGAAAACAAAATAGAATAAGAAATACCACCACGTAAAACAGAAGAAGGCATGTTATTAATGAGATAGCATGCGGTTATGATAACATCAGATCAAAATGTTTTCGGAACCTTCATCTCAAACAACATGAATCCGGTAACCACTAATAAATGTTTAATTTTCCTTTCAGCAACATCATTCTGTTGTGGTGTATCAGGACATGAAAATTCATGGATCATACCATGTAGAGTCAAAAAATAAAATAAAAAAGGTGTTGAATAATATTCCTTAGCATTGTTAGAATGCAAGATTTTAGCATGCACACTAAATTGAGTGTGAATTTTATATATAAAAGCACAAAATACAAAAAATAATTGCGAACGATTTTTCATCAAATATAACCAAGTGACTTTAGAATAGTCATCAACAAAAGTAACAAAATATAGGAAACCCAAATTGGAAACCACATGATATGAGCCCCAAACATATGAATGAACTAAAGAAAAAGGAGAAGCCGCTCGTTTAATGACTCGAGGCGGGTAACTAGTACGACATAATTGGAACCAAGACAACTCACACTCTAAACTTGAAAGGGATTGAAAACTAGGATTTAACTACTGAAGACTCTGTAAAGAAGGATCTATGACAATAAATTTGATATAATGATGCAACATTAGAGCATGCAATGGAAGAAGTGTCCTCAAGCACATACAGTCCCCCTACCTCACGTCCTCTACCAATTGTCCTCTTCGTAGCCAAATCCTGAAAGATACAAGAATCAGGGTAGAATGTGATAGAACACTGGAAGATTTTGGTTAATTTACTAACAGACATAAGGTTAAATTGAAATTGTAGAAGATAAAGCACTAAGGACAATGCCAATAAAGGAGTTAAAAGAACTATACCAACTCTCTTAACATGTGTAGACGATCCATTGGTTAGGGAAATTGTGGATGAAGATGGAGTAAAAGAAGAAATCATATCCAAAAGACCTGACATGTGATCAGAAGCCCCCCAAATCAATTATCTAAGGGCGAGAAGCAGCTAAAAGGTATGCATTAGCATTACATGTTTGTACCAAAGTAGCAGTGGAAGAAACGGGTTGTGAAAACTGGTTGTATCGAGAAAATTCATCCCCAGACATAACTATTGTTTTTCTATCAGAATACTGAGGAAAAGGTTCAATGCTAGTCACAGTATTTGCAAATTGTTGTTGTTGTTGCCTTGACCTTCCATGTAACTTGTAGCAAATTTTTTAATATAACCAGGTTTACCATAATAATGACATATCTGTGTGGCCCATGAATTACCAACATACATGTTTGATGTCCATAAGGATGTTGTTGGCCTTGACCTCTTCCTGTTTCAATGCCTCAGCCTCCTCCTTGACCACCACGTCCACTATATCATCCACCACTCTTATTACCACCACCAACTTGAAACTGGGAGACGAGTTGAATTATCTACTATAAATGTGGTGTCTTGAGAAGATTCACAAGATACTATAAGAACCCGAGGAAATGTATCTATAAGCACCGCAATTGTCTCTCCTCCAAGAATTTGAGATCTAACAATTTTATATTCAGAACCTAGACCTCCTAAAAATTCCGTTATACCCAATTGTTCTCTCTGAAGTTGCATTTGTTGAACATTGGCTGAAATAGGGAGAATGGCATTCAACTCCCCATACATTCTCTTAAAATCAGCAAATTGTGTGATTGAACGCCTTTTCCTTTCAGACCAGTAAAACTCATGTGACATCTCATAATTCATTGACAAGTTATTTTGGCCAGAATATAAGACATCTAAATACTCCCATACTTATTTAACTGTATCAAAATGTGTTACCATATCAACTATATGACTCTCCATAAAATTTAGCATCTGACCAAGAATATGTGCATCAATTACATCCCATGTAGCATCATCTCTAGGGGTAGGCTCAATTAAGTGTCTATGATGATTCATCCTGTCAAATTAAGCTTCACAATTTTCTTCCACTAATGGAAGTTAGCACTACCTTCAAGTCTCTTGTCGGTAATTCGATTAGATGAGGAAGAAATCACCTCAGTCATCACACTACTACTCTTCTCAAGATCACCCTCGATTTTACTCTTCGAAAGATTATCCATTCCTAAACAATTATCACAATATTTCCCTTCAAGCAATTCAAAATTTCATGTAAAATCATAAATATTTCATCCAATCAATTTGTGAATTCACCAACATGCATAATTCCAATCACCATCAAAGAACAATATGCTTCACAAATCATCACTACCCATGAACTTGCACAATTAGAAGCTCTAGTCCATGTAATATTCCATCATCAATACCTCATGGTATCAAAACAGGACAAAAACAGACCTGAAATAGAATGCAAGTCATGTTCAAGCCTTTTGGAATGCACTACACAAGCCAGAAAAATGAAAGACCCATGCTCAAGAGTTTCGCCAGCCTTAGTCGATGCCACATAGGGAGCCGAAAATAGTAGGCACCAAAGGTTGACGTGTGTCGACATCACAGATCGACGAGGAACGCCGCTGCTGGTGGTTGACACCGAAAACTATGTTTTTTTCAGTGGCTATGGTTCTATTTTCTGAAGCTAGGGTTTTGATTCTGATACCATACTGATAGGAATGTTTCATACTTTTATTCGATGATAATAAACTAAAGATAATAGGAGACTAATAAACTGAAGATACGTTGCTCTTGATATTGCTAACACAAATAAACTAGCTTGCTCATTTGCCATTATTAACAACCATTATTCATTGGATCACCATTCTTCTCTTAAAGATCAGTATTGATTTCGATAGGTGTTTTAGAAGGACGACATTCCAATAACTAATTAAGAGATGGAAGGGCATACTACCTTTAGAATACGAAGATGTCTTTGAGATAGAAAGATACCTTTTAAAAATTTGGCAAATTTCAATTGTAAGAAAGCACCAAAGTTCATCAGGATTTTATGTTTGGAACTTTTGTCTAAGAAACTTCTTAAAGTGATTGATCTCATCATTATCGTTCCATGTGACAACATCATTTACATGGACATAGTAATTACTTTATTAATTGATATCTTCACAAATAAAGTATGATAAACGTTATTCTATGTATACTAAATTTATTATCACTTTGATATGTACCATGCCAGGATCAAGATTATTGCTTTAAGTCGTAAATTGCCCATTACAAGTTGCATAATTTACCTAGAGTTTTGTCACCAAAAATCTTGGGGGAATTTACATATATATATATATATCTCTCTCTTTTTCTAACTTTCCATGAAAAAATGAATTCTTCGCATGTAATTGCCAAATATCCTAACTTTAACAATATATGATAGTAGCACTTAAAACAATATATTCAACTTGGCAATCAAAACAAAAGTTTCTCAATAGCCAATCTTATAAGTTTGATTAAATTCATTTGCCACCAACCATGCTTTATGTGTGTCCACAATACCACTCATCTTCTGTTTGATTATAGACATCTTACTAGTTGTTTCTTAGGAAGAAGAATAATAGTATCCCACCTGACATTTTTCTTCAAAGCATGCAACTGCTCCATCATTGTGGCCTTATACTTCTTATTTGAAAGCCTCTTGCCAATTTCATGAAATAGAGAGAGAATAGAGAAGACAATAAAGTATGATAAGCGCTAAATAGAGTGTTATATAAGTCGATATAGGATGAGTAAAAGTTCTAATGTCCTTTGAAGTGCGATAGGAAGATTGGAAAAAGAAACTTCATCATAGGTAGTAGAATTCAAATCACATCCATTGATGTAATGGTATGCATAGGAGGAGGAGGATAACACCTATAATCCTGTTGAGTAGCTAAATAAAAAAATGTGATAGGAGTTAATGCATTTGAGGGGGAAGATTAAAGGTTTTTTTTTGTAAGCTAAGTAAAGGGTAAGATTAAAAAGATCTATGTAAAAATCAATAATTCTAATGGACGTCTGATTAATTAAGTATGTAGAGGTTAAGATAGCATCACTCCAGTACTAAGCTAGGACATGATAAGCAAACATGAAAGGCCTAGCGACCGCTAATAAATGTTCGTTCTTTTTTTATTTTTTTGACAACACCATTTTGTGTGGAGTTATCAACATAACTTGTTTAATGGATAATGTCTTAATTAGAAAAATATTGTTGAAACCAATCCGTAGTGTACGTAGTGCTAGATTTGAGAACAATCAAAAACGTCACTCTCTTCAATTTCAATAAATAAATCCGAGTTGTATGAGAATGGTTAAATCATTGATGACCGGCAGGAAGGACTCCACACATTAGTATAGAACACATGAAGGGGCAAAAAAATTTTAATATTTGAATATTGATGTGCTGAACGAGTTTGACTAGCCAAGATATAGGTTAAAAATCTATCTTTATTACAAATCTAAAACGAGACACACACAAAAACATGCTAAAGTTGCTAAAGGGGAATAGTCTAATCTGTAGTGCTATTGGTGGAGATTTATCAATGCTCCCCCTACTCTCGATCAAATAGAGACTACATCCAATCTTGCGTATCCAATCTCTTTCTACGTTATCAAATAACCCAAAGAACAAATAAGAAGGAAAAAAATTATTTTATAATTTAAGTTTCAGGTCAGAATACTAACATGAAGGATACTACGGAGTGTCTTGATGGAATATGTAAAATAGAAGATAGGGAAAGAGTGAAGGACAATTGATGGACCATTTTTCAGCAACGAAAGAGAGGGTTCCATTAGCTACACGAACTTCGTCTCTACCGGAAGTAGGGATATATTGATTGAAAAAAAAAACTATAAGAACCTATCATGTAGCCTGTATAATAATAATAATAATAATAATAATAATAATAATAATAATAATAATAATAATAATAACACACACAAGGAGTGGCTAAGTTTGAAGTAGAAAGAAAAAGTTAATTGTGAACCATAAAGGAGGTAGCAGTAGCAAAAGCGAAATGCCTCTCTCAGTATCCTCTTTGCCTTAAAATTTACAAAAGTTTTTCATGTAACTTATAGTTTTAGTATAGTACCGTCTATTACAATGCTGGCCCTTTAATACCTCCTTAGAGTTATCATCGGATAGAAAGGATTAATCATATTTAGGAATAGCGTTAGTAACAATTGTTAGAGCAAATCAGTACACAATAGATGGATCGTCTTATTTATCAGAGTGAACTTGAGCACGGAACTATTCCAAAGTAGGGAATGGAGACCAATCAAGGATTTAAACACATATCTAATCATATTTAATATTTGATTTTACTAAGAAATCATAAACTTTATTTGGTTCCCTCTTGTATTCAGCAATATATGCAGCATTGGTTGAGTGATAGTCGGTATAACGATCTAACTCTTACCACAAACTTCAAAACTTAGTATACTAATGAGATATAGGCATCTCCTTTTGAGTAATGTCATGAACCTTTTTTTTCGAAATTCATACATCATGAACATTTTTAAAGACTCATTTGAAATTCAATTGTCCTAAGCAGTATCTAATGTATCTGGCCACATAGAAGTGCCTTTGGTATATTTTGTAAGCTCATTGTTGTTAGAAAGGTCCCACCTTAATTATTTATATTTACCTTGTTCATTCGTTGTATATATAAATAAGAGGTCTTGCTAGCCTTAAAGGTTAAGCAGACAAATTACCATTATTTCCCTTCTTCTTTTCCTTCTATTGTTTTCTATCATGGTATCAAAGCAAGGGTAGAAAACTCTAACCCCACCACCGACCGTCTTCCTCTTCCAAATCTCATATCACAAAAAAAAATCCAAAAAAAAAGAAGAAGCTGATCACGAAACCTTAGGCGGCGGCTCCAACCTATCAGAAGCCCTGGTTTCTCTTGCCGTCAACAACTTGGCTGAAAGTTCCTCTGATCTACTGTTAGTTATTTGTTCTCTTATAGTGCTGGCTATGGGGTTTGTGATCTAGATATCTTTTATGATATATTGCTGCTCATTCTAAGAATATTGGTGGTTCTATGGAGTCTGTGATTTTCTGAGAATTGCGATTCTCCTCTTGGTTTTATCTACTCTAGTGTGATTAGAGTGGATTATTATAATGTAGACTGTTCCTTCGGATGCTAGTTTGGGAACTGAGGCTGACATGAATAGTTCGAATATTAGATCAGATGCGTTTAGATCTATGATATTGCAATCACAAACTCCAACCATCATATCCACATCATCGAAACTGATTGAACGGGTATTGACAGGACAATCCACATACACATTGTGGAAGAAGAATGTCTTCAAGAACCTTCATGGACAACGGATATCACATCATCTTACTCAGCCTTCTCCGCGTGAAGATGATTCTACTTATGATGATTGGTATACTATCGACTGTCGTATTTATAGTTAATTGTTGAATTCTATGGATATTTCTGTTTAGCATATGGTTAGTAATGCCAATAGTACTAAAGAGATCTGGGATATCCTTGCGGATATGTATTCTTCACTTAATGATTTTTCTCGATTATATGATGTTGTGCGAGGACTTCTAAAACCAGCTCAGTCTGGGAGATCGCTTCAGGAATATTATGAGGTTTTAAATCATTTGCTGATGAATTTGATTGACTAGTGCCATTTACTACTAGTCGAGCTACTTTTCTGGAGCAAAGAACTCAATTTTTGGTCACATGTTATCTCAATGATTTAGGAATTGAATTTGAGACTGCTAGATCCCAGATCCTGTCAGATGATCATGTACCGTCACTGGGCGGGTTCTTCGCACTACTAGCCGTGATGAGAGTCGGACTATTGTTAGTGACTCAATCGAGCATACTGCTCTTTGTTCTGGTCGAGGAGGTGGACGTGGTGGTAGCCGAGGATGAGGAGGCATAAGTGGTCAAGGTAGGGGTCGAGAAACTCGTATTTGTCATTATTGTGGTATTCAGGGACATATTCAGCCATACTGTCAAAAGCTTCAAGCTGCACAAGCAGCTCAGGGGTCCCGTACCACTCATGCACATGTTGCCACGGATACTCCTGTTCCATGTATGGAATCAAAGGTCGTGACTATGAATTCATATGAGTATGCTCGTTATTTGGAGTATCAAGCTTTAGGAAGTGATGCGTCTACAGCCTCTATTGCACAATTATCATCCACTTCGGCATCTAATACTTCTGCTTGTGCTGTTGTACCCAATACTGCTTGGGTGATTGACTCTGGTGCTGGATCCCATATGACTGGTAACCGTAGTATTCTTACTGGCTATCACTCATTATCTGATATTGATCATATTACAGTTGCCAATGGATCCATATTAACAGTTCAGGGACATGGAGTTGCTCACCCTGCTAAAGAGATCTCTTTATCTAATATTCTTTTCACTCTTGGCATGGCATTTAATTTGTTATCTATCGGTTGTATTACACAAGATTTACATTGTTCGGTGACATTCTATCCTGATTGCTGTATTTTACAGGATCTCTCGACGCAAAAGACTATCTGTAAGGGTCATGTCAATGGTGGTCTTTATTACTTGGAGAGCATGCATGTTCCCGCTGCAGTGGTGAAGGAGTCAGATGTTCTGGATGTCCATTGTCGATTGGGTCATCCTTCTCTATCTATATTGCAGTCCTTATTTCCTCGTTTCAAATCCGTGTCTAGAATAAATTGCGAGTCTTGTCAACTTGCAAAATATTGTCGTGTTTCCTTAAGTCCTAATGTTTCCCAACGAGCTTCTGCTCCTTTTAGTCTTGTTCATTCTGATATTTGAGGTCCGTGTCCTGTTATATCTACCCATGGGTTTAGATATTTTGTTCTCTTTGTTGACGACTATACACGAATGTCGTTCATTTATTTAATAAAAGCTCGTTCTAAATTTTTCACAATCTTTCGTGAATTTTATACTTTTGTATAAACTCGGTTCAATGCTCATATTCGTTCTTTACAAACTAATCAAGGGGGAGAATATACTTCAGTTCAGTTTTAGCAATTTCTTCGGTTTCGTGGAATTCATCATCGGCTCTCTTGTGCTCGCACACCGCAACAAAACGGTGTTGCCGAATGCAAGAACCATCATTTAATGGATATTGCTCGAGCTCTACTTTTTCATATGAATGTTCCTAAACACTTTTGGGGAGATGTTGTTCTCACAGCTTGTTATCTTATTAATCGTATGCCATTATCTATTCTTGGGGGTGCCACACCACATGGGCTTCTTTTTTCCTGAGCGTAGCCTCTTTGCTCTTCCTCCTAAAGTGTTTGGTTCTACTTGTTTTGTTCATGATGATCGTCCTTCGGTGACAAAACTTGATCCTCGATCCTTGAAATGTATATTTGTAGGATATTCGACAGTGTCTAAAGGATATCGTTGCTATTCACCTATTTTAAGACGTGTCTTGATTTCTCGTCATGTCACGTTTCATGAGTATCAGCCATTCTATTGTTCAACTGAACTGTCAAATCATTCCTCGATCGATAGCTCTTCAACTGATACTTCCTCTGATCAGTTTCTTATCTACTCCCCTCCAGTTTCATCTGCTTCCTCACCAGCATTGTCACCAGCATTAGAACATGAGGCCATTGACACATCTCCTGCAGAGCCAGTCTCCTATATGAGAGATTCTAATCAGCCTATTGCAATCCGTAAGAGTTATCGCACTTGTAAAGATCGACCTTTATATACTCAGTCTTATAAGGGATTGACAACGAGCTTGCAGGCATTTGTTGCAAATATTGATTCTGTTGTTCTTCTTGACTCTTTCTCTGTGGCTCTGAAGCATCTCGGTTGGCGTCAAGCTATGGAAGATGAGATGCATGCCTTGCGACACAACCATACTTGGGACTTAGTTGATCCTCCCCTAGGTAAGCAGATCATTGGATGTCGTTGGGTATATGCCGTAAAAGTTTATCCAGATGGCACTGTGGCTTGTTTAAAAGCTCGGTTAGTGGCCAAAGGATATGCTCAGACATATGGTCTAGACTACTTCGAGACTCTCTCTCCCGTTACAAAGATGACTTTTATTCGCCTATTGTTATCTCTTGCAGTAGTACATTCTTGGCCTCTTTATCAGTTAGATATTAAGAATGCATTTCTTCATGGTGACTTAGAGGAAGATGTGTACATGGAGCAACCACCCGGGTTTCCTATTCAGGGGGGACAGTTTGTAAGTTACGGTGATCGTTATATGGTCTGAAGCAATCTCCTTGTGCATGGTTTGGTCGCTTTAGTTCTGTAGTTAAGAGTTTTGATCTTCTGCAATCACAAAAGGATCATGCAGTATTCTTTTGACGCACTTCTACTGGATGTATTTATGAGGTGATGTATGTGGATGATATTGTTCTGACAAGAAATGATGAACAGGGTATTGTTGCTCTGAAGCAGTACTTACAAATTTAGTTTGAAACAAAAGACTTGGGTGATTTGAGATATTTCCTAGGAATTAAGGTGACACGGAAGAAAGGGAGCATTCTGCTATCTCAACGGAAATATGTGATGGATATATTAGCAGAGTTTAACATGCAACAATCACGATCTGTTGAGTCTCCTATGGAAGTAGGTATAAAACTTATGCCTGATCAAGGTGAGATGTTTGAGCATCCTGAGAGGTATCGACGAATTGTTGGTAAACTTAACCATCTCACTACTATGACGAGACCTGATCTTGCTTATTCAGTTAGCATAGTGAGTCAGTTTATGGCTACACCGAGGAAACCTCATTGGGAGGCAATTATGAGAATTTTAAGGTATCTTCGTAGTAATTCTGGTAAAGGTATTACCTTTGATGCCCATGCTCATTTTCACATAGAGTGTTATACTGATGCAGATTGGGCTGGTTGTCCTACTGATAGAAGGTCTACTTCTGGTTATGCTTTGTATGTTGGAGGTAATCTTGTATCATGGAAGAGTAAAAAACAAGAAGTTGCTACGCGAAGTAGTGCAGAGGCAAAATATCGAGCTATGGCTAATGCAACTGCTGAGATTATGTGGACTCAACACTTTCTTACAGAACTTGGATTTGAATTAAAAGAATATGCTTCATTATGGTGTGATAGCAATGCAGCGATTCACATTGCTTCAAATCCGGTCTTTCATGAAAGGATGAAGCATATTGAGATTGATTGTCATTTTGTTCGTCAGGAGCTTCGGCGGGGTACAATCAATCTTTCTCATGTTCGAACCGGAGATCAATTAGCTGATATATTTACTAAATCCTTAGCTGGGCCCCAGGTTCATTTCATATGTAACAAGCTGGGCATGGTGGATATATATGCCTCAGCTTGAGGGGATGTTATTAGAAAGGTCCTACATTGATTATTTATATTTACCTTGTTCACTTGTTGTATATATAAATAAGAGGTCATGCTAGCCTTAAAGGTTAAGCAGACAAATTACCATTATTTCCCTTCTTCTTTTCCTTCTATTGTTTTCTATCACTCACTACTTATATTGGTCAATAATGCATATCGAGACCATATCAAATAAACTGTGTTGTCAAGCTTCATAGGATTCCTAGCAAATATAATATTATTTTTATGACCATCTTCTGTAGGGACAGAGTCCACAGTTGAATTGTCAGACATTGTCTTAGAAATCAACTCGAAAAATATGAAAGGTGCAATCGAACCACCGAAACTTGCTAGAAAATTGGGTCAAAGTTCTCTATTAGTATGTTAATCCTCCAAAAATCAACCAGAAGGGCAATAACAATCTCGAACAAGAAAATCCGAAAAATTGCAGAACTAGTTGAACCACCTATCACAAACTACAGTGAAACTTTAGTTTATTTCAGAAAAACATGATGCATGACAAATATTAAATTCAAAGAATCACCTCATTAGTGCTACCCGACATTGTCAAAGGAAACAAAGGAGAATGTGAGATGAAATTGTGGGGAGAGGGAGGGACGGAGGGTTGTGTTAGAGTTTTATTTTAGCATGGCTCTGATATCATGTTAAAAGGAAAAATTAAATCAAATACTTGGTTAGCTCGATATAATCCCAAGCTATCTATTCATAATTAAGTCAAGAGGCTAAAATTACAATATCAGCCTTATTACATTCATATATAACAAAATAAATGAACATACATGTATCTCAATATGTTTTAATCTCATGTTCACTCTCAGACTTTGCAGAGATGACTTTTTAGAGCTATGCATGTCCTCTGTACTGTCTTGTGTGCTATAATACTTATTTTGGATCACTCTTCAAATGTCACGCTTGTAATCTTATGTGGCACAAGAAAATTTGTAACGCATGCGTCTTGTAAATAGAGTTCAGTCTTCCCATCAACAGTTTGGAAACTAGTGCAGATTATGCTAGTTATCGTGCCAACCTCAGAATTGGCGAAACATTGCGGTGAGGAAGGTCATTCTCAGCAATGCGGCGGCCAGTGAATTTGCTAGAGTGCATTTATGACGATAGGTTGGCTGGAGAGGGTGCAATTTTGTACTGACGTAAATTACAATATTTTATCCCATCTGCAATTGTAAATTTTCTACTCTTCCTACTTAAGTCACCGGAAATGTCTAGAGAGCTGTCGTGCCCTCATTGTGGTTAAGTAGGGGTGGGATGTCTTGAGATCGTGGGAATATGTGTTGCCAAGGGAGAAATTGAGTCTAGAAGCCTACCATGTTGTAATTCTCTATTCTTAATGATAATATGTTTTTTTTTCATCCGTGGATGTAGGTCAAGCTGGCCGAACAATATAAATTTCCATGTGCATCTTTAGGCGGACTATTTATTTTTTTATCCATATCAATGGATTAGGTATAAGATGAAATGACAAAATAGAAAAGAAAAAAAAAAGAATCTTTGTTTCGTTCTTTGGACCCAATTGAAAGATCTATGTAAGTTGCAATCAGTGAATATGATTTCTCTGTCTAATGTTAAAAATGCTTGCAATCTTTGTCGCGATAGACAAATTATTATCACCGTTCGATGGAATCGCAAATCCGTATGGACTGCTAATAAATATTTCTTTGGTGGCAAAGGAGATGAATGAATTGATATATACATAATAGTTAGAATTACTGTAATTGTTTTGCTAATGATGTATCTTCATTTCGAGTCAATATTTCTTTACAATATCAAGGTAAACTAACTACCATGTGCTATCTCATCTGCAATGAAAACTATCATCACGTGCAGAACCCAGCATGAAACAGAAGTGAAATTTTCTTAGATTAACAAAATCATCGATTTATTAAAATCATGGTAGATCTACTTTTTCATATTAATTCACGGTAGATCTTCAATAGATAAAAGCTCACGGGTTTGTTATTTGTTTGGTAATTGGCTATGAAGTCATTAACCTTAGTAGTTATGGATTGATAGACTATTCATCGACTTCGATTTCGAGGACGAGGACGAGGACCCTTCGGGGCGAAAAAATTCGGGGTAATATAAACCCATCCATCCAAGTCCACGACCTTTTCTTTCCCTGTCATCAATTCATTCACATGGCTGAATCATCCCCAAAAATTGTTCCGAGTAAAAGCAAGGCGACAGCGTAAACTTCAATCTTCCTCCAAGTTTATTCCAACAATCACATTCCATGAGAGCAAATATTTGGTTAGATTCCTCCTCAAATTTCGATTTCGCCCTTAAAGAAAGAAGGGTTGCCTAGTTTACTATCCAAGGGATGATGCCCAAGGTGAATAATCTGAACATTTACATAATTGAAAGGAGATTGTTCATCAGGCTATATATGAAGAGAAAAAAATAAAATCCAGGTCCTGTGGAACATAGTCTTAGCTGCAATGCTATAGACACTTGAGGCTGAATAGGGCCGAAGGTTCTTCTTCTTTTTAAGGGAATCTGGTTTTGGGATATGTTTGATATAATTTTGAAAGGTGGGGATTTATTTTGAGAGCCTAGAAAATTAGGGAGTTTATTTTAATAACGAAGACTAGGACTATACCTTTGAAAACGGAGGCGCCCATCACAATCCCCTTCTGGAAAGAAGGCAGATTTCTTAAGAGGGTTAGGTGCAAAACAAAAGAAAGCGGAGCAGGTTAACCCAACCTTCTAAACGAAGGTACAAAACTGCACACCAACAGATCCTTATTACCACACCCAAACTTAAAAAAGATCACATTCAATAGGAGCCATCTCCTCCACCATGCTCCCCCGAATCATCTTCTGTGTCTCTGTGATTTTGGCCACACTCGCAGTGATCCTCCTGGCGTTGTTCTCGCCTGTGGCTCACCGACGCCAGTCGAAGAACCAAACTCCGCCGTGGCTCGCCCTGTCTCTGTACATCCAGCAACCCAGCACTCCGAGCTCATATAATCAGCCAGTGGTGGGATCAGAAGGGGGAGCATTCATATTCCACAGAACACTCACTGAGGGCCCTGAGAACACTTCCAGCGTCATCGGCCGAGCTCAAGGCTTCATCATCCCCATCGAACACTTTGCACATTCAGCATTTAATGTTATCTATCTGACTTTTGACACGGCAAAGTTTTCCGGGAGTCTTAGTGTAGAGGCGAGGCACGTCGCTCATGAGGACAGACAGGAGCTTACCGTTGTCGGTGGAACAGGCGATTTTGCCTTTGCCCGCGGACTGGCTGTTTTTGCTCAAGCAATAAAGCATTCATCTGACATCGATCCGACTACTTACCACATCAAATTGCAACTGAAGTTCCCTAACAGGTCCCAAACCATTCCAGGATGATGCGCAGTTCAATTTAAAAGATTGTGCTCCCCATATTTTTGTAAATTTTTTGGCATCTCTTCCGATTCTCTTGCTTATATAGACAAGAATCACGCTGCATTAATTTCTAACAGATGAAAGTGAGAAATGCAGCAATGGTCTGAAGTTTATACATATTATTGCTATTTTATTCACTCGTCTGGCAGTTCTAATTTGCCAATACCCTCGGCTTAAACTAAACTATTGCTAAGCTAGGGACCACCAACAAGGCAAACAAAATCATCAATGTCCAAGAGGCCCCAACAAATAAAGTTAAACATTCATTGTCTTGGGGGGTCTGTAACAATCATCAAAAACTTGTGATTAACGAATTACAGAAAAGTGAATGACCGCCACGGCCAGCTTAGACCATTGAGAATCAAGGAGCTCGAACAACCTAATGAAAAGATCACCTTAAAAATGTTGGTTTTTAAAATCAGAACCACAAGAAATGAGAATAGAGTACCATTTCACTTCTTGTTTAGTTCATCGTTACACGGTTCAGTAAGAAACACAATAAATGTTGTTATACCAAGGACGTATATTGCAACAACAAAGAAGCTAGCTATGGGTGCGACATGTAGGACTAGACAACCTTCTACGGCTTCATGATCCTGTTATAAAGTTGTACCACCACCATCAGACATGAGAGATGCAGCGGCAGCGGCCGCTGTAGGAACAACCCCTGTTGAGATGCCTGGTTTTGACAGATGCAAGAGCCTGAAAACAAGTAATAACAAATATTATCAAAAGTTTAGAAGGAGCATCATATATTTAGACAAGCAAGATGAGTATTCCAAACATTTAATTCTGATGCTTCCAAGCACGATCTGCTAAACAGTCTTCTTCTGACAGACAAGCCTAAAACATGCATTATATATAGTAAACACAAGATGAGCCCTATTCTAATGGCTTGCAGGAGAGAGGGCTACACAGGCACATATTATGCTAACAAAAGGATGGGAAATTTTTAAGAATCTCACGGAGCAAGATGTTCGCAAAATGAAGTCACAGCTGCAACTACTTCGGTATAGTTCTCTGATGTTGCAGGAGCAGTTACTTCAACCAGCTGCATACCAGGCGTCACAGGCAAAGCCTCATCAGTTGCATGTAGTTTTAACATCTTATTTACTGAAGACACGGTAACAGTAATCTGAACACCCCTCTGGAAGTGAAAGGCAAATCCCACTCTCAGCAGCTCGTGGTCCAATTTGTAACCAAGAGCATAAAAAAACCGAAGCACATTCTTGCTCGCTTTGCTTTCTACCATGGGTCTCACAAGAACTGAAATTTGTTCAGCGCCAGCACCTCTCATTGAGCCCCCAACATGCCGAACAGTCCTATAGGATATTCTAGTCAGTAAGCTTACAGATTACATCTTCTCTATAACATCCAATCAAACAAGGAGCAATATTCGGAAGAAAAACACGCTTTACCAACTAGGTTCTGGTTGCTCAAGATCACATAATATTCGAAGTTCCGAGGTTACAGTACCTGCAATATAGAGATCAATATCTTAAGTTGGACTTCCATATATCCAAACCTCTTTGCTGTAAGTATGTAAGTTCACCTAGATTTGGAGCACTTTTCAAGCATAGCTCATGGATCCTCAAGCGTTCTTTTTGAACACCACAAAGACCTTGCAGAAGAATCTCAAGGGCCTCAACATGCTTCATAATATGAGAAAAGAAAAAACTGTTAAAAATCTAGAAAAGAAACGCAAGTTATAGCAGGAGATAGTAGAGTTGGGAATTCAATCGTAAAGAACCATACATTGGAAAAATGATACACCAATAGAGGCGCAAAAAATCTCATTATTCTTTGAAATTTGCTTCTCAATTTATTTCTACAGAGATCATTTACTGCTTTGTTAACAAAGACATCCATCGATTAGCTGATACATAAAATGTCTAGCGGAATCAAAGACAGCAGTTACCCCAATTTAAAGCTGCTTTGTAACAGTTAACACGATCCAAGAAAATAATGTAGAGTGAAAACTTGATGACAAATTGGTCACCTCCAACTAGTTCACAACAAAATAGCAGGGCATTCTGCTTAAGAAAAAGGAACCATGAAATATATACAAGATCAAGCTTCTGATAATTCAAAGCAAAGTCAAGAGATGAAACACTGGTGGAATGAATCCATAGACTTAGCACTCATATGTAATCTGAAGACAAGATCATCTCAAAAAACAAAAGCATAATTCCACAGCAAGAATCACACTCTGCCTGCATGTATTTGCTGTGACAAGGAACCTAAAAAACTAACAAGAAACGAAAGGAAGTACAAAACAGTTACAAGGATCTCTACGATTAGGTGCATAAAGCCATTTTGAAACTCACCTGCGTCTCTATAATTCCCTGGACCACACACTCCATCAAAAGCTTTACTTATCCGTCAATCACTGAAACTTCAAAAAGACAAATCAGCAAACGAGATCTCTGAAACCCATTAAGCATACGAACTATTTCCAAGGGGAAGCACCCACCCAGCTTCTAAAATTTGCAGGAAAAGTAAAAACAAACTCACTTTTTTTTCTTTCCATTTGAGCACTCCACCTAGTTCAGATACTAAAGACACAAGCATCCCAACCCATTTTACCACACAAGTTGCGCTGCAAGTCACGCCACCCGCAACCGAAACACAAAGTACAGAAGAACGCAACATTTGAAATTTCGACGTAACCCTAATCGATCGAGGCAAGCTTAACTGAAAATAAAAAAACTTAGCGCTGGCAAACTTCTCCAAATCGATGCTGTCATTCCTGGTTCTTTGGAACTGGTAACCGAATCGGTCGGTTCTGGCTAGTCCAGCATCGAGGCATCGACTGCAAATTTTACTTTACTATATGCAAATTCGTCCTTTTTTTCCATGAGCAACAACCCCTTCCCCGGGTAAAAGAAGAAGGAACCTCAAAGAACTCCATTGAAGGATCAACACGCCAAAAAGAGAAGCGAGAAAAAGGAGCGAAAGTGAGCACGCAACAGTCGACGAGGACGACGACCTGGGATTCGAGCGCCGAAGACTCCGATTCGCTCGAGCGAAACGCTCTCCAACAGCTCTCCCGCTCTCGCGATCTCGCTCGGAACCACCCGCAACCGCCCGTCTCCGCGGCGAGCAACGACGACGGGAACAGCTCCTCGGCTCGTTTCCGATTCTCGACCGGAACCAGCTTTCTTTGTTCGCTCGCGGTTTCGTTTTTCACGAGGGAGTGTTAATTTTTTTTGGGTAAAAGCCGGTTCAAACGGGAACCGAACTGATTGAACCGGTTCTCAAGTAGCGGTTCTCACTTGATTCCGGGGAACTGAATTAGCTGTAGAAAGTTCTAGACTTTCGGGACCGTCTAGAACTGTTCTCGAACCAATCAGTCCAAACCGGTTCTGTCCGATGATTCTCGAGTTGAATGGAGCCCAATGCCCGTTCCTGCTCACTTCAATGCCTCAAAATTGTCGGGCTGTGTCTTTCCAATTTTTTTTTTCAACCTAGGAATTTCTAAAGGAAAACAACCTTCTTAATTTGACTAATCTTTTCCATTTGAATACGACAAATTAGGAGGCTTATGACGATATTTTATTCTTTACCCTGACAGTCAATTACCATATTATATGGTACGCTCATCATGCTATAAGTAATGGTTGTTGTGATAACGATGATATTTTCTTTATTTGCGCATATTTTCATGGATGTGCATATATCTAGAAGTTCTATGTATCTCTTTTTAATTGTGCATTTCCTTGATTGGTCATAATTGATTATCTTGTTACCTTATAATTATTTGATAAAGTCTATAAATAGTCCATGCACTCTTTATTGTGATGTATACACAAATATGCATAAATTACACAATTTTCTCTTGTGTTTTTTTTTTTATATCAGAGCTAGACTATGCATGTTGCACTTGAGACACCTCACTTCTCAAGTCATTCAATTCACTCAACATAGATTTTCATCAGTGGTCATCGTGTCCGATGGTCATGTCGGCCTATCATAGCATAGCGTATACGGTAAGCAGGTTTTTTTTACACTTAGTTGACTTTTTATACTTGAGAGGATGCTAGAGATAATTAGGATATTGTTCCTTAATTCTACATATATTTCACAGTTGTACATACATCTACATATCACGTTTTTGATTGTACATGTTCTTGATTAATTATTTTGTTATTTTAGATGATCATCTTGCTGGAAAAAAAGAAGAAGAAGGATCATGCACTCTTCCACATATTTCTCATCTAAAGCGTCTAATAAATAACTAGTGAATCGTGGTAGGGTGCTTGCCGATTGCGACTATGAACCAAATTAGAAGAACTCTCGAGGTTAATTATTGTATCTTTCATTGAAAGGTTGTCAATCGACAGGCTTCTTTTTTTTATCGATACATCTTTTCCATTAACAAAGTTGACCACAAAAGATGTATTCTTTTATTGAATCGAGTACTAACTTAACCGCGTTGTGGAGGAAAGATGACTTTAATCAAAGTCTGACCAAACGTGCTAGGGTGGAGGATGACCCTAACTGATGAATCGAATTTTACCTTAATAATTTGTGAAGGATGATTTGAAAAGACCTATTTTATGATTAGCTACAATTTGGATGTATGCAATAGCTTGAACTACATGATTTGATGAGGTTTACGTTGAATGAGCATAAACTTCTCCTGAATTCTTTATTGTTTTGTCCTCAAGAGCGATTGGTTTGCTCTTTCTTATAGAATCATTAGTTTTTGAATTAATCTTGATTTAGAGACTTGTTTGCTTGCAAGTCATTTGACCATTCTACGAGAAAGATGTCTGAGAGAGAGCTCGGTGACTATTTACCCTTTCTTGAAAAGCTCAAATCAGATTGGAAATGGCGGAAAAGAAAGAGAAAGATATGGTCACAACAATTAAACAATGTCCATCGCAAAATTTTATTCCAATGATTATTGATATTCTATAGTAAAAATAAATCAATATCAGCACAGAAAAGAATATTTATACAATTTCATCATAAAAAGAATACACATGAAATGAAAGAAGTATTCGGTTGCATATGCTTCCTCAAAGGCTTGGTCTCTGCATTGACCATCGAGATACTGTTCCGAGTCCTTTATCGTGGATTCTTCTCCGTTATACTATCCGCGGAAGAATTACTCAAAGAAAGTCTCGAGAGGAGGAATACACAAGCCGAGGAAAGAAGCACGGCTCCTGCGAAACAAGCGAGATCCAAGCAGGTCCGGACAGGGATGCTCTTGAACTTCTCCAGCACCCCCACTTGAAGTATCATCATCATCGCGTGCCCGATCCTCGACTTGGCCTGCGAAACCGATTGCATCTCCACCCATGCTGGTAGCCTCTGATCAAGAAACATCAAGAGAAAAATTTAACTCGTCAGTCTGTCATCGACGACGAATACCATCATCATCGTACGCAATATTTTGATTGTAATATGCTCACAAGTAGCAACACAGAGAAGATGGAAAGCTCACCGTCATATAGTAGAGGCCAAAGAGGTTGGACCCGGAAAGCCACGGCCCTCTGTCTCTTTTCGCCTGTGATCCCACGAACATCACGTGCAAACTAACCCCAAATATCAGCATTGCCGTTCCGACTAAGAACATATCTGCATCGAGCCTCAAGCAAATCAACAACTGGAGATCGAGAACATAACAGAAACGAGTGCAAACAACGATCGAGTGGTTTCATGCCAGATCCCCAGCTAGGAAGTCCGATTTATAAAGCATATGCATATAAAGACGTGACAACTGGAAAACCCATTTGCTATAAAAAGTTTTGTTACTTCAGTGAAGTTTCAGACCAGCTAATACAAATGGAGACCGAAGATATGTTTCTCCTTTTATATAGGTCAGGCATCGCCCAGATGCATTTGAATAACCATCAATGGCATGTGTATCTCGACTAGCATCAAATGACAGAAGATAAGATACCTAAGCCTTCAACAAGCAGCTGCACCACGTGCCCTTGATCGGAAACCTGGGACATCAACTGGAAGTACTCCACGTATGACTCGATCACGATGAAGCAACCCTGCAACGTGATCCGGAACCCCTCGTCATTTTTTAGATGGATTCGGGATAAAGGAAGCGTGTGGAAAGGAATTGGTCGAGTCTTGCATGACGGGAACTAGGAGGCCTATGCGCATTATTACCTCCAGGAAACACAACACCGAGCCCAGTAAAGATCCCGCAACCGCGAATAATGTAAAAAACCGGCAGTCGAATATCGCCTGCAAGAAATTACACCCAATTCATTAAGGGGGGAAGAGAGGGTTCCAAATCTATCTCAGCATCGATTGTTACTTCTGATGTACATAGCAAGATCCGGTATCAGCTCCTATGTTGTATGAAATAAAGGATTCGAATGAGAAGTGGGGTTTATTACCTTCTCAATGAACCCCTGGATGTTTAACTCCTTTGGCTTCCTTTTCACAGCTGCTCGCAGAACGACCAGCGCTGTGCTCACAGCATTACCCATAACCGAAGCCAACCCCGTGCCCACGCCATTTATCTGAGGCTTGATTGTGATTGCTAGCATGGATGCAGCAGCAACCGACGCGGCCTCCACAACCACCTTCGGTTGTCTCTTGTGACTATCCTCTTTTCCGAACCCGCTCCTCTCTCCGCCCGACGGAGCCACCAAGTTCAAGCACCTGATGGTCCTCCTCGCTGCAGCCGAAGATGGCGACCTAGAAGAACAGAACGGCCCGGTCGGGGTCCGTAACACTCTCGCGGTCGCCATTGCTTGGGAGCCTGGTTTGAAAGGTATAGAGTTTCTTGGTTTGGTGTGGTGGAGGTTGATCGCAGTACAGGCACTTATATAGGGGGGAAGGCGCAGACCGTCTTAGGAGTCTTGGGGGGTAGAGAGAAGATTCGAGGCATATTAGTTCGGTGTTGTCGCTACATGCAGAAGAGAGAAGAGAAGTATGACATCAAAGAAGACTGCGTTTGCGTCGTTCTTTCGCTTTTCCTTGGGGAGGTCGGTTTCGACCTTTGAACAGTCGCAATGAAGGGACGGCACGAGGCCCCCATGACTCGCACGTGGCTCATTTCTGCTTCCTCGACGCGTGGGGCCTCGTCCATTTTGCACCGGACACGTGGCAGCGGTTGCCTTTCGGGGACTTTTACGCGAGCGAGAGCGAGAGAGGGTGCGGAAGCATTTGGTTCTTCGGGTTGACCGCAATGTGGACGGACGGAGTTTGGTTACCGTCAAGGAATCGCGGACGGCGCACGTGGATTGTAAGAACGACCGAAAACGTCCCACGCTTTCGTCGAAAGGTATTCCTATTTCCAGCTCTCGCTACTCATATTTTCAATAACGAGAAATCATTATCGGAAATATTTAAAACATGTTAAAAATGGGGAAAAAAAGTCGGGAAAAAAACTTCAAACCATGTTCACTCAAACGCATATACTCTAGAATTTATCTTTATAACAATGAAAATTTCAAATTTATACATACATGATATATTTATTCTTCGTCGAAGTTCATATCCATTAATGAACATCATTAAAAATTTAGCTATGTAGAAGCTGAAAATTGTATTGAAATGACATATGGATAGCTCAAGTGAAACAAAAATAACATCATTTTGGCCAAAACATTGATGAAGAGTAAATATGTTGCACAACTACATGTTTGGGACTTTTTACGTCACAAGAGATAATTTAAGGTAATTCTGTCATGGTAGACGTACTTTTGGGGTTTTATATCGCCAAAAAAGAGGTTAGAGTAAATTATCATAGTAAAGAAATTTCGAAATTTTTTGTGTATTTTTTGCTTAAAAAAATCAGAAGCATACCCAAAAGAGAGTTGAATTGTATAATTACATAATCACGCTCCCGCCTCTCGAGGGAATTGTATACGTGTGCATATCAATATTTTATTCGGAATATTTAATAAAAACAGAGAATTTTCTATTTTAAAATATTAGAGGAAAAAATGCTAAATAAAAACAATAAGCTGCAATGCAATGAACATGCCCTAAAAATCTAGAAGTACAAGTCGCAGAGGAGATCTTTCCATCAGGAAACGGCCAAAATGCCAGTGAATGAGCGCGTAGGAATCGCTCGTTTCCTCCAACCTCATGTGCTCGTTTTCCATGAGTTGCGGGCTTGAGGGACGATGCGTAAAGACCAAGATCACTAACACAGTCACGGCCCAGATTTGTCATGCCACTAGAATCTCACTACCGACAGTGAAATTCCACCATCGAAGTGGTAACTTTCAACCGTATCGTAAGCAAATTTCTCATCGAACTGTGCTCCGAGCATTTGCTATCTCATTTGAAGAGACTTTCGGATTTTCGACGAATTAGCGAGACTACGATAGCAGACTAAATAATTACGACCCACATCGAACATTCTATCGGGGGCGAGACCCTTGACCTTGTCCGAAGGGATAAAACCAGGGACAGTGGGTGGTCCATTTTGTTTAGCTCTCTGGCCATGATAATCAAGCCATGCATCCTCCAAACTACTACCTTCTTCCAACGCAGGAGACCGGAGCTATCGAGTGAAATTAACTTCTCACGGCCCACCCATTTAGCTATCGGCACACATAATTATCCCAATAATTTGCATCTTTAGCATACGGCCATCTTGAAAGATGAAACTCGAAGGTTTCTATATTAACACTCGTGTGCCACGTTTGCCTGTTAAGAGTGGTGCAATTATTTGACAAAAATTCGACGATTTGAAAAACATGTAGAAAATTATTGTTTATCTTGTTCACAAAGTCCAATTGATTGAAAAATATTTTCATTGTCAATGAAGATGAAAACGTTTTTCCTCTATTTCAAGTAACAGAAGCTATCATTTTCAAGACATTATTTCCAAATCATTGATACTCCGAGAAATCAAAGCACCGTAAAGCGAACGATTTACTTTTGGGCCGTCCACGGATTGGCAATAAGACACATTTTGTTCCCCAAGCACACGGCATCCGCTACCAAGTAGCCCCACCTAACATAGTGTTCATTATCATCAAGGATAGCTGCTAGACGGGTGAATGAAGCGCCAACAAAGCAATGAACATGGACAACAGGATGACTCCAAGCGGTGAAACTCCAATTTTCTAACACCGCGAACGTCATAGTCATGCAGAAACCGACAGCAACGGCCAACGGGCCAAGAGTCAAAATTTCATTGTACAACAATATCTCTGCAGTAAGGAACAACTCTCTCTACGAACGAGAGCACCAATCCAGTGCATGATTTGAGCAAGCATCAAACTTAACAAAGTGACTACTTGAATCAGACAGATTTCCTCGAGAAGTAGATTGAGACTCACACGTTGGTCCAACATCAGCACACACCTCATGCAGTGGGTGCAAACCCAACAAACTCAGGATAGGTAGGGGTTCATAGAAAGTAAGAGTACTTGAAATAATAATGGAGTATTTCAATAGGACTACAGCAAAGTACATCAGACTAGTTTATATTCGATAAGTAGCTAAAGCCGCCATTACCTTAAAAATGACCAACATTCAATGATTCTCGTCCTATAATTTCTAGCAGCAAATACAGACATACAATATGGAATATTTCAGCTACTCAGTGAAAAAATCGTGCTATCATTCTGGGTCAGCAAGATTTGCAAAGGTTTTGAGTCGAATCAATATTCAACAGAAGTAATTAATTAAATATTATTAACAGGAAATCACACAGAATGATTGTTGATACCCCAATTTTAACTTAATGGCAATCATAAGTATCCAATGGTTTTTCCAATCGGTAATTACAAAGGTTAGATGTCCAACACCTTGTTTAACTTAAAACCTGATTCAATCTATAAACCATATAAACCAATAAGATGGAAGTTATTTTCTCCATCTAACATCGAGGATAACAAGATTATTTGTGAGATCCCATGCCACCAAAATTGTATGACCTGTCTAAGTTCATTAATGTCAGACAGCAATGTCAAAGTTGAGGAGTATACGAACCTTTAACATCACGACGAAGTAACATGGGTGTAGGAAGGAAAATATATCGAGAAACAGAAACTCCACAACTCATGAACAGAAATTAATCCAGGAGCCAGCACACAACCATGCAAAATCAAACAATGCCTCGCAGATTTTATCACTGAAAACTTTTGTGTCACTTTGAAAGGGGCAGGTCACATCACGGAAATCTCATGGCAATAGAAATCTCATAAAATTTAAAAGAGAATGCCAATTGTAAAATCAGCAGCAACCACAAAATCACTTCACAAATAAATAGGGGAAAAGTTCTGAGTGGGAGAGTATATGAAGATGGCATCGGAGCCAAGAGTGAAGCCACTGCTTTTAAAACTGTACCAGGAAGACCAGATGATAAAAGTCGCACTAGCGTACAGAAAAGCACCACCCAGCTGATAAGTGGGGGTGATGCACATACAAAATGACTGGGGGAGATGCACATTTCAGTCACAGTTAGGAGTTCCGGTCCTGAATGCAATGCGTATGCTTTTTTCTTCAAAATGGATAAAGAAACTTTACACTATTTGTTTGCCACATTAACAATGGATGGAGCTTCAGCTCAAGTGGTTTGAGCATGTGAGCAGAAAAGAGGGCAGGGATTCAATTCCCTCCCTGAAATTAAATTTTCTCACAAAAATCCAAGATCCATTATAAAGAGGTTACAGTTCAGCTGTTTGACCCATTGAACTGGGTTGCACCAGTTTTTGATTAGTGCAGGAGGCAGAAAGTACTCAACCAGACTAGCGTTTGGTGCAGTACTCGGTTGAACAGACCAGTCCGGTCTGGTTATCAAAACAATGGTAAAAGTAAGAAAGCAAGATGGAACAACTCAGATATCATTGTCAAATTGAGCAATGCTAGCCTCAAAATTGGTGTAATTCAAAGCAAAATTAGGCACACAGAATTAGAATATATTTGTATTAAATTAACTCAGTCGACATTCTATAACCAAGGTAGCTAAGAAGAGCAAAGAAATCAAGGCAACATGAAAATGGAGCACTAGATTGAC
Organism: Melaleuca alternifolia; assembly: GCA_019926035.1. Taxonomy (NCBI): domain Eukaryota; kingdom Viridiplantae; phylum Streptophyta; class Magnoliopsida; order Myrtales; family Myrtaceae; genus Melaleuca; species Melaleuca alternifolia. The sequence goes on from JAGKPW010000016.1 coordinate 2,208,013, forward strand.
TTGGATGGCCTTAAAGATTCAGACACCATATTCAGTAAATTATTTCAAGGAACTTAAAATTGTAATATTGTTATCTAGCAGATTTTAGTACGCATAAACAGCTAACTTTGATGCAAATGTCCAATGACAAGAGCTTTTGTCCTTCGAGAATGGATAAACTCTTTAATACTGGATTATCTCACGGATCAAGGATTGCGTATCAAAGGTTGACAAGAAGTGACAAGATAAAGAAAGGACTTCGTGACCTGTGAGACTTGCACAACCCCTACTTATGCATTCCATCATGTCCATAAGAGTATGAAAACATGCAAAATCAAAAGTTCTATCTGTATATGACCCCCCAAAAAAAAAGTTATTTCTGCTGCCAATGGTTCAAGAATTACGACAAAATATATACAGCATCCTTGGAAACACTAGTAATTCTCTGATACAGGTCTAGAAGGAAAGAGCCTCAGAAGAAATGTAATCAGGGACCAAAGGCACAACAACCCAAGGATTTGGAAACTCACAATCGTGGCAACAAGAGCACCACTTCTGTCAAGTACTTCTGGAGATGCAGGAAGATCTTTCATTGCGAACATTAGCCGCTCAATGTAATGAGCAGCTTTTGTCAGCTGATAAAGTCTATACACCTACCAAATTAACACAAAATCAGAATGCATAAAACCTCTCTATTTGTGGGTGCTACATGTATTGTGTATTCATATGTGCATGTCTACACGTACTTGAGTGAGAGAAGGAGAGAAAAGAGTGGGGGAGAAGGAGGAGGAGGGGGGGGAGGGGGTTGAGGGAGGGAGGGAGAACTTTAAATACCTCAAAAAGTATAGGGACCAAGGGCCAACACGATGACCCACTCTTGTCAAGACTCTTCTCAAAAGCAAGTTGAGCAAGGCATCCGATGAGAAAAGGAGCTACTGCAATAAGGGATGGCGGACCAACTACTGGCCAAGTTATGTACACAGTAAATACCGGGATGACCACCTTGAAACCCATTGTGAAGAAAGCAGAACTTAAGTATCCTCTGAGTCCTGTAATGAGACTCCATCTCTTTGGACTAAATTGGAGATATGGTCTTTGAACGCGATCGGTCACAAGCAGGAAGGTCACAAGACCGACATAAAACATAGCATCGAAAGACAAAGAAGTTACGATTTCTGCAAAAGCAAAGCAATATTAAGACGGTTCATATGTGGTTCGCCAAAACTCTCACATTCAGTGATGAAGACAGTTCATATATATTTATTCTCTTCCACATTCCACAGTTTCCAACTTGAGAAACTACAATATTCACAAGAATATTTTTCAAATTATCCAGGCAGGAAATGAGCCACGTCAAAGCCTAATATTTACTCTCATAATCATTGTACATTGAAATTTGAACAGCAACTAGCAATAATAGGCCAGTCAACAAATAAGACTTTAAGACAATAAACTAAAGGCTAATAAAAAATAGTGGAAAAGAATATGTAGATCAAGGCCAGCTTCTTTTTAGGATTTCTTTTGTGCATGATTGTGAATCCACTTCGCCTCAGACTTGGACAAGCAAGCTTTCTTCTTTCTTTTTCTTATAAGACTCCAATTACAAGCCAAGCAGGCATAATCAATGGTGAATTCAGATTAAACGATACCTACGAGAGTCTCATTCCTGAAGAACCCCTCAATTGCATTTCCAAGAAAGAACTGCGGAAGAATCAACGACGAAATCAAAGCAGCGGGGGCCAAAAACCATAGATACGACCCCTTGTCCTTCTCAAAAGGAGCGGACTCCAATTTCGCTTCCTCAACAAGCTGATGAGTCAACCCATAGAACGACACAGAACCTGACTTCCCCTTGAAAGGTTCCACCCCGCCGGCACGACAAACCAGCACGTTCGCACCACGCCCTCTGCTCGCGCACAGGGTACTTCCCCTGCTCAAGCCATCCTTGAAAACCGCCTTCAACCTCGGCATCAAGGCTGATCATATAACTCTGATTAGAACTTCCAATTATCACCAACTCACCACTCGAAACTAAAGTTAAATATCCAGACTTGGCAGGAACTTATTTCTGTGAACTCGTAATGCGGTGACCTGAGCTCAACTAAACTCGACAGAAATACCACACGAGAGGTCAAAAAAAAAAAACAGGGGATGCAAGAAGAAAGTAAACATACAGGTGGGTATCTTCTCAACACAAGCTCTTCGGTCCTCCGACCTCATGTTGCCCCCATGAATCTTGTGGAAAACATTCAAGAGAATGGCGTCAAGAAACGGTTCAAATAACTCAACCAGAGACGATGGATTTGCACGTATATACTCACAAAATGGCGACCCACTATCCGGTGATCGAACAGTTTGGGCTTCGGGGCGGAGATCCCCAGACAAACCGACTGCATTTCCATCCTCGAACGCCAGAAGAGGAACTCGATTCTTGGGTTCTAGGAGATGGTCCGAGAATTCGGACCGTCCGGTGCTTCAAAAAACTCGGCTTAAACCCTAGGAACCTTAAGGGTCCAACCGGGTCTCGACACGTGGCACATCGAGTCCACGTGGTCCATTGGTGATTTCGGGCGGTAAAGGTCGATGGCCAAACGGGCCAACATGGGCCGTGGGTATCCCCATGGACTCTGCATTTTAGTCATTCCCTTCGGCCCAAGAAGTTTGTATCTTCGCAAAATTCAATTGAGCTCCCAAGTATTGGCTCATTTCTCTTTGTACATCGAAGTAGAAATCCTAATGACTTCCAAGAAATTCCGGTTTCAAGAACCCAAAATTTGAAACTTCCCCAAAGATGGGAACTGCCCGGTTCCACGAGTTTCGATGTACCCTATGAATTTATTGCCCCTTTCTTTGAGAGAAATCTTCCAATCAAGTACGAAATTGCTCCAAATTCGTTGACTACTAAACAGGTTCAGTATTACATCAAGTGCATTACCCAGAAAAAGCACATGTTTTATGTTTATAACTTCATAGCCATAAGACATAAAGCACTGCAAAATACAATCATGAAATTTTTTAATGTGTCTCCTTTTTTTTTTTGGTCAAAAACATATTAATTTATATAAACATCTCGGACAAAGGTTTGTGTGAAAAATCACATACATCAACACAAAGTAAATCCTTCAAGATTGGAGGAGGATTACTAATCCAATTACTAGGCAGATTCTTCATTCTATATGCCTTGGCAACCCAATCCGCAACCATGTTACGGGCCCTTGGACAATGGACGACTCGCAGCCCAACAGACTCCTTAACGCGGGCTTTGGCCTCTGTGATAAGGGCTGTTGCGTCCCAGTTGAAGTGATCTGTCTCTACATTTATCGCCAAAACTAGCTCACAACAGTCAAGCTCAACTATCACACCGACGCTCCTATTCCACTTTGTCTTTCCGAGAAAAATTAGGGTTTCGTTTAACGCCGCGGCTTCCGCTTGGAGAGGAGAGGATACTCGCAAAGACTGTGCAAATCCATCGAGGAGGAGACCTTTATCATCTCTACAAATACAGGCCATGGCTGCAGCCCTCGTTTCCGGTTCAAAGGAACCATCCACGTTCACCTTTATGGAGCCGAGAGGGGGACGAATCCAACCCCTTTGATCCGGATTCTGAGGTGAGATTCGATTGGGTAAGTTGTTCGACCATTTGCAGAAGTTCTCCATTTCGGCCCTTGCTGATACGATTACATCTTGTGGGTTCACTGTACGAGCGCGGAAGACCCAACCATTCCTGTTTTTCCAGATTTGCCAAAACAGCACAGCGAGGAAATCCAAGGAAATCGAGTTTTGTATAACTTTCCATATCCACTCTTCCATTCTTGAGATAATATTTTGATTTGCTTCAATATTAATCGAAGCTTCTCCCCAAATCTGCTGTGTCCAGGGACAAAGAAGAAAGAGATGCTCCACTGTTTCCGGTGCTTCTCGGCAAATAGGGCATATACAATTGGGTATTATCTTTCTGCGAAATAAATTATCTTTTGTCGCAATCGCATTTTGAGATACCTGCCATAGGAAAATCCGAACTTTAGGTGGTATGTTTGCCTGCCATATGCTTTTCCATAACTCCTTTGGAGGATGATATGATGAGGATGCTTGCTGATGTAAAGTGGTTAGATGTTTTGCCCTGATAAAGTTGTATGTGCTCTTCACTGTGAAAACCCCGCTTTTCGTATTCTCCCATATTAGAGAGTCTTCTGGTTTTTCTGAATTGATGTGAATGGACAATATATCCTTGACTGTATACTCATCAAATGTCTCTATAATTTTGGATTCATTCCATTTTGCTTCTTCCCCAACCATCAAATCAGAAACCGTAATTGGGTCTCCTCTATTAATTGGCCCTCCAATAATTCCTTTAGGCAACCATTTATCTGCCCAAATATTAATCTTCCTACCATTCCCCACTATCCAACGCATCGATTCCTTTGTAGCATCACTGCCCACAAGTAGACTTTGCCAGCCCCAGGAAGGTCGAGAACCCTTAACTGCATGTAAGAAATTAGTATTTGGAAAGTAGAGGCCCTTAAAGAGCTTTCCCCACAGTGAGTTTGACTGCTGTAGTAGTCTCCATGCTTGACGTCCAAGCATAGCCTGGTTAAAATCAACAAGATCTCGGAATCCCAAACCTCCATCTTCTCTCCTTCTTTTTAGAACTTCCCAATTCTTCCAGTGCATGCCTCTATGGTTTTCACTATTTTTCCACTAAAAGTCTGCGATTTTTGTCTCTATAGTTCGACATATAGATAGAGGAATTTTAAACAAGGACATGGCAATGTGTCTCCTTCTTAAATTGCATACTTTTGTATGTATATGAGAGAGGGAGAGATTCACCCGAGCAAAAGGACCGAGATAGAGAGAGGCCAAGGGAACCAATGAAGATAAGGGGGACTGGTGGCGGCCCCCGTCCCTCCTAGTTCCAAAAATTTCCTATAAATTAAGAGGAAAAATTTTCAAGAAAAAAATATATATTTAGTTTATTTTATATAAACTGTTTTAGTTTTAAAAAAAAATGTCTACTAGTTAGCCGGAATTTGGTCCCAAGTTCAAGATGTTGGTCCCCATAGTTAGCCAGAATTTTCATGGAATTTGGTCCCAAACTCAAAATGTTGGTCCCCATTGTTAGCCAAATTCCTCGTGAATTCAAACTTGAAAAGTCGAGCATAAGATAGAATAATAAAAAATAAAAAATTAGATAAGCAATATTTTAAAAAAATTTGCCAATGAAAAGAAAAATGCCTCGAGATCACTTGTTAATCGAATGTGGAAACCTTCTATTGCATCCCTCTTCTCCTTAGAAATCTCTCCTCCCCCTCTCATCTTCACACGATAGTCTTCTTCATAATTTATGAAGGGGAGGGTCTAAGCAAGATCATCTCTTCCTCCTCTTCATTTTTCTTCTACTTCAATTGATTTTATTCTTGATTTTCTTTTTCTTACTTTTCTCCCGTTTTGTGGAGCTTTTCTCTTCTAATCTAGTCTAGATCTAGAAGTTTTTTCTCTCCCAGCAATTGGACTACGATTATTATTCTATCATATTCTATGGAAATGAATGAGATGTTACTTTGACAAAAAAGAGAAAAATGAGGAAACATTGAATTTTCAATGCACGGATTGTTCTCCAGATAAACATAATCAACCTTTTGAAAAATAAATATATCATAATTCAATATGTTTAACGAGTGCACTCGTTAGAAATAAGTTTGTATAAGTTACATTTCATGAGCTAAATTATGTCATACTACAAGATGCAATGGTGTAACGAGGGGTAGAACCCCAAATCGCGGAACCCATTATACACTCACGATTAAAAAATTTCTAACATAGAACCCATGTTTGACGTCTACTATTCGCCCTGCGATCTATCCGACTATGCCAAATGGAACCAAGTTAGGCCCAAGAAACGTGTAGCGAAAGCTCTCACCTTTTGCTTATAAAAATCTTTACTTTGTTAAAGAGCAAATATGCGCCTGGAAAATGGATTCAATGGACACCCAAGTATCTCGAGCTTCATCATTAGCCCTCTTTCAAATGTATCCATAAATTCCCATCATTAGCTTTCTTTATAAACTTTTCTTAATGTCTTCTTCTTCTTCTTCTTCTTTTGACTCAAGCAGCAACTCGAACATATTATACTTTTGCATTTCACCCACTTTGTCTTTCCCCCCATGAACTCCCGTCAGTGTTCACCGTTTGTCAGCATCCCTCTCATGAGTCATGAGACGGAGGAAAGCGGAGGGCAGTAGACAAACCACTCTCGACCGACGACAACGAAGTGCGTCTCGAAAGGATCTCGACAGCCATCGATGATGTTCGTGAAGAAAGAATCAAACTTTCCGTAGTGTCCACGGTGATGATTGTGCTTCTGACCCCGGCTCGGTGCCACTTGCGAGTGAATTATGTGATCAGAAACCAGTGTCGCGTTCGGTTTGCTGTGAATTTCTGAAGCGGAGTCCACGCTTCCTGACCTGAGGTAGGGACGACGGTGACGTTTGGACAACTAGCGCGCCACCCTCCGCATAAGAGCCCTCATGGCACGATTGCAGCGCATTCTAGTCCGAAATAAACGTGCGCTGAGTCATGTACGTCCGACGTGGGGCTCGCGTTATTCCACTGTGTATGACTCACATATCGCTAAGGGTATGATTGTCCAAAAAATTTTAAATTTTGTGCGGTGTGCGAGCGTTCGGCTCATGTACACCCGAGGGGATAATTGTTCAAAAAATTTCTAAATTTTTTTGTGGGTAGCCGATTTAATTCTAAACTTTTCAATTATGTCGGTATGGATTGGACATGGGGCTCGCATTATTCTATGATGTATGAGAGTTTGGCTCATGTACACTCAAAAAGATAATTGTCCAAAAATTTCTAAATTTACTATGTGGCAATCAATTTGATTATAAACCTTTTGATTATGTCAACTTAGTCTTCAATGTCTCGATGATTTGCCAGTCTTGCCCTCAATCTTTTATCTTGTCAAATTTAGTCCTAAATCTTTTAAAGATTTTTCAATTTAGTCATGAACTTATTATTCAGATATTTGACCGGATTGACTATATTCGCAAGTTTTCATAAGTTTTAGGACTAAACTAGTCAATTTTTAAAAGGTTTGAAGATTGAATGGGCACGTTTTAAAAGTTTATGACTAAATTGGCTTTTCGTCAAAATGTTTAGAATTAAACTGATACAATTAAAAAACTTATTATTGTATTGGCCTTCGCATAGTAAGCTAATGACTTTTTCAAGACAATTTTCTCACACCTGGGCCATGTCGGAATTTATTCATAGGCACCCATATCCCTCTCATGCCAAGCGAAAAACAAAAAAAAGGATGCCACAAGGAATAGTAATATGAATCTATTAGGTTGAAGTGTCATAAAACGTGACCCTTTTCTTTATCAACTTTGGAATATGTCCCTTCTATTATAAGATACATTTGCTATTTTGCCATGCCATTCAAATCATTAATTGAGCAAATCGATCTTCATGCGTTTGGCTCTATTGAAACATTCGTCTAACTCCATCGGGGAAATTTTAAATTGTTGAGTCATAACACAACTACGTATGTTGATTATTTTGTCCTTTATTATTTATCTCATATTGGTCTTCGGTCCCGATGCACTCACATATGCACCTTAATATAGAAAAGTATATTTGTAGACACGTAGAACACATATGTAGACGGAGAAAATTATTCAAAAAATCATAAACTTATTGTACAACAGCTTAATTCTGTCATAAATCTTTAAATTGTGTCAATTTTAATCTCAAATCTTTTGATGATTTGTCTATTTAATACTCACTAAAATTTCATACCATCGATAAATGCGATGCGGTAGAAACATTGATATTCACATGTCCATGTCAACAAGCATCGCCGCCGACTATCGACGACTTTTTGGGAATTTCATGTTATCAATAAATGCGACGCAGTAGAAACAATGAAATTTACATGTCCATATCAACAAGCATGGTTCCCGACTATCGATGACTTTTTGTGAATTCGCCAACTTTCATCGGTCGCAAACTATCTCGGGGTGTCAAATCGAATTAATTACTGGTCATTTTGTTCACAAAATCAAAGTGATACCTTAAAGGATCACCAATCAAAAGCGTGCCTCTTAAGTTTACCTATGGATGCGACTTGGATTTACGCGAGTTCGAGAGGAGACATTTTTCCCCCTCCTTTCCTCGCCATATGTTGCTTCCTTCAAAAAGTGCCAAGACAAGACATTTCAATCGATGGACATTTCTGCCCAGTCCCTGGGCAAAATCTTGGGTAAGCCACAAAGAACCAAAACAAGTACATCGCGTTTCTTACAACGAGCCAGACGACCCGTAAATCCTCCCTCCAGCCCGTCAATGTCGCCCCATTTTCGGACCGAAATGCTCGGTGCTACTCCTCGACCGGCCAAACCGGTCCGGTTCTCAGCCCCAACCCATCCCCGTTGAGTCGAAAGCACACGTGGGAATCCGCTAAGGGTGGGAACACGCGGACACCCACTGGCCGGCGGCTGGAGAGAAAACGAGGTCGGACGGGGCAAGGTTAGGTGGTTGAGTTTGACTTTGACCCGCTCCCTTCCTTTCCTAGGTGGTGGTGTTGACTGTTGACCTTTGACTGAGGCTAAGGTGAGGAGAAATTGCCATCTGGAACGAGCTTTGAGTGGGACCGGGATACACAACAACTACTGACGCTGCGGGACATCACGAGAGCTTCATCTACGAATCTCGCCGATCGACGGTCGTGATCGCATTCGGTCTTTAGGCAGTTGACATCGATCGTTTCCATTAACTATTCGTCCTTCGGTTTCTTGTATGTTCGGACAAGACAGGTTGACCGTACGATTGGACTTGGACACATGACCATCACTGCCCGAAGAAGGGCCACGATTAAGCGGACCATCTGTGGCCCCCTTGTTTTTTTCCCCCTTAGCTCTTTAGCTAGAGGGTGAGTACAAAAGAGTTCTCGTTGAGAAGAGAATCGACAGTGGTCATGAAAAAATTGGAATATTATCACAAGAGAGCTTATAATATAAATGCAACGCATACAATATACATACATATATTAAATTATGATAGATCCAATGTGATATCCTCATTAAGTCAATCTATTTAAATTCGACTTAATATATACACTGAATTAATGAATTAATTTATCGGATCGGTTTCACATCAACACACGTCGACGACGACATCCTCCACGCAACCTAGCAGAAATGGAATTTCTGGGTGTAGATAGTTTCTCTGGTTAATGAAGAAAATTTGTTCTCCTAGCTATTTTGCTAAAGACCGAGGCTTGGAAAAAATTTCTCGCCCACAATAAGATCTCGGTATCTTTCTATAGTCAGTCACCTCTACTTTTAATGCGCTTTGGAGATTCATATACGTATAATCTACTATCTCCAAGCTAGTGAACTTACGTTTATTGTAAATTTGGTCTTTGTACAAGCAATCATTGAGACTACACTGTTCATGCGGGTCCTAATTATAAAGTTCACATCCTGTGGTCATTGTCCAGCCAAGATTTGCCTTTATCGGCATGAATAGTTTCTCCAAGATGTGCCTGGACTTTTTCTTTTCTAGTTTGGTTTTGTCCACACTGTTCTCGTTTGCTTTTTTGATATGTATATACATATAAGTAGATATGCACATGTGTCTTTTTCGTGCCTCCTGTTTTGTCTCGCTTTTCTTATGAAAAATCAAATAAACGATAGTTAAGGAAAACTCTCTTATACATTAGCTATGCCCACTTCAACCTCGAAGTAATGGAATAATCGCTTTAAATAGACACAATCATAATTCATGACAATCGAGATAATTATCAGATAATGAGCAAAATGCCTCGCCTTGTGAAAATCGAACACAAAGTAATTGCCAAGTACTCTACAATTTCTCGTCTCACGGTTTACATCAATCGAAATTCGATTCAAATCCTCACATACCATCTCATCCTTTATTAATATGATCTTTTTCATTGTTTCCCTTCTCGGGTGGGCGCTTATTCTAGGTCGGATTATTCACTTCGCCTGATGTCTTGTAATAGAATCGGCTTTATGAAAAGAGATAGTTCTTCAATTTGGAAGTCTGTTCATTTAAGCAGTTCTTCACCATAGTTCCTCAAACTTTATGATTTGAACACTTGTGAGAATACATGTGAACTTTGTCAATAATAGAGGCGCACAATTTTCCAAGTGGATTTGAATGCCGGAAGTCAATAAGAAAAATCTCGTTGGGGTACAAAAGTACAATTATGTGAAAATGACTTATATTTTTTTTTAAATTTTAATTAAATATGTAATATCGTTATTAAATTATAGTCCAATATGCAATGTTATCTATGAATTTTTAAATTGTTCAACGTAGTTCATGAACTTTTGATGCATGTTCAATTTAGTTTTTAAATTAGATGAAAGTATTTAATATTATCTATGAGCTTGAATCAATAGTAGGACAATATTAATTAAATATTTTAGAATTGTTCAGAAATTAAATTAAATATTTATCAAAAGTCCATGAATTACATTAGGCAATTTAAAAAAATTCAATGACCACACTGTACGTTCAATCAAAACTAATAAATTATGTATGCCATTGTCTTTACACTTATAGATACTAGATAGTATCAAAGTTACAAGACAAAACGATATTTTTAACGAATCCGAAACGTCTCTTGAAAAATTTCCCTAAATTAGAGTATCCTACAAGAAAGTCTTCCTAGTCAATCAAATTATAGAAAGTTCTCTGCCTTCGATGTAACATAGAAACAGCTTTGAAGGACAATGTGTCGAGCTAATTTAGTCATGGCTTGATTGTCGAATAATGACGTTTATCTAACTTCCTTGTACAATTTATCTGATAAACAGAATTATAGCCACATATCTATAATTAACTATGTTGGCACCAAAAAACAATTAAAAGAAAGCTACGTCAGTTAGCAAGATTGGATGGAGCTATCAAATGAAATTGATTCTATTAATTTGCATAGTTTTATGACTTGATTGCGCTCTATACGAGCGTTACAAATGTATTACCCTTTCACAATCAATTTTAAGATTTCCATTACACTTATTTCTTTAAAATTATCAACAGAAGTGTCATTTAAACATCCTAAGTCATACAATGGCCGTTACTCCACTAATTTGTCACCTTTCTGAGTTAATGTAATTGATCCCATTATTGAGTTTTGACCCCACTGAGTTTTTTAAACAACAAATCGGACACTTGAAATACTTAAAAAGTCCAAGTCAATAAAGAAGTACAAATAATTGAATCACTCAACTATTCCAAATGCTCGAATCAAAATATGAACAATTGAAACTTGAGATCTTTTTTCCTTAAACATTCTATTTTATGGTTAATCTTGCACACGATCCCAACTTTTCGAATATATATTTTTAATGACTTTTAGATTATTATTATCTCGTCTACATAATAATTAAGGTGGAATGTAGCTTAGTTAGGTGCAAGATGTGCAACATAAATTTAGATGTTTTATAGTTTTCCATCGCTTTTGCATGTAATTTAAGCTAAACTCTCGGCAAGTGCCGTAATTTTCCAAGGATATTTTTGGGCTGCTCTGGCAATGGTTTAATATAGGCTGGGAATTTGACTCTGAACTAGGTTGATTAAGAGCAAGAAACGTGACGCATATATGAAATAAAAAGGAAGGTCGGGGTCTAAATTTAACAAATGAAGTTTAGGAAGTCAACTTTAAATTTTTAAAGACCAATCACTAAATTGCACAAAAGTGCACTTGTATTTGAAATTCGAGCTTAGTTTTTTTCCTATAGTAAAACAATATTTTCGTTCCGCTTGCCCCTACCACATCAAAATTCTATTTCTGCCACCATTCATCCGCGCAACCTGTCCTAAATGGTCGAGCACTCCTTATGATAATCCTGCTTAAAGGGGCCGAGTTAAGTCATTATTAAGAAATATCGAAACAGAGCTGCCCGCCATGCGAGAGCCACCTTTATAATCCCGCATAACTTGAGTGGCGCATGATCTTGAATTCTAAGCCTCCATAATCCGACTTAACCTCACAAGAATAATAGTATTGTAAGTTGGGATACTCTTTATCAAGTCAATGTACTTGATAAATCTCTCGTAGTTCTAAAATCAAACAATCTTCCTCCTCACCTATAATAGTCGAATTCATATCGAGAGCGACTCAAATTAAATATATTTCTTTAAAAGTCATTTTCCACTTTAAAGAACATATCATAGTATTGGGGACAGGTGAGGTATATCCCATCAATCTTCATCATCCAAACACGAAAAAAAGGAACCAAAACGAATGAGCATACAAAGCCGGAAGTCACTCCCCCTTGATTTTCCAGACGAGACCGTCCGACCGACGGGGTATCGCCCGACCCACGCCGGCGGCCTGTCCACATGGACGCTTAGAGGGCTCTGCCGTTTATCTCGAGGGAGGAAGGGAAGGGGAGAAGGCCGGAGAGGAGTCTTTGTCGGGCCCTTATAATATTCAGAGCAGACGCTGCACATGGTCAGGAACGGTAACCGAGGGGAAGAAGAGGGGGAAAGAACCACCCGAGGAAGCGACTAAGAAAGAAGAAGACGTTGAATAATATAGCCCTCGGGCAGAACCAATTTGAAAGGAAAAAGAGTTGCATTTTCTCGTATTAGGAAAAAGCCTTCGCTGGTTAGGCACACGTTTCACGATCATGGGAGAAGTTGCGAGTCTTTTTACGCATATGCAATATTTAAGAATGTCGGTGTTTTTCATAAGGCGGAAGAGTTTGGGGGGGGAGGGCGGGCCCCCGCCACGCCACGCCACGCCACGCCACCCATCAGCGGCGTTGGCCCCCGCTATAAATAGGCGCTTCCTCGGCCACCTTCCCCTCTCAGATCCGGAGTTGTTTTTGCTCCGCCCGACCGTCTCAACGTCGTTGACGCCGCCTTATTCCTCGCCTTCTTATTATCTGTCAAAAAGCTTTTTGATCCTTCCTTTTTCCCTTCTTTGTTCCAACTTGTTCCGTCTCTTCTTCGTCGCCAATAGTCCAACGCGGGGAAAGTAAGAGAGAGAGAGAGAGAGGACGCCTGCGTTTGTCCAACCAGAGCATTAATGGCGTCAACCTCCTTAACTTTCTCTCCCTTGCAGCTCCAGCCCACTAAGCACGACCACAGCGATTCCCGGCGCGGAGCCCCCTCGCTCCGCCTCCCCGCCCGACGCCTCGTCGCCTCCGCCTCCCTGTCGGAGAGGCCGGCTGCGTCTCCTACGGTGGTGGCCTCCCCGCCCGGGCGCGGGCCCGAGCCCGAGCCTAAACCCAAGCTCCCGCTCCGGAGGATCCCGGGCGACTACGGGCTGCCGCTGGTGGGGCCGTTCAAGGACCGCCAAGACTACTTTTACAACCAGGGGCGGGATGAGTTCTTCAAGTCCCGCATCCAGAAGTACGGGTCCACGGTGTACCGGGCCAACCTCCCGCCCGGCCCGTTCATCTCCCAGAACCCCCGCGTCGTCGTCCTCCTCGACGGCAAGAGCTTCCCCATCCTCTTCGACGTGACCAAGGTCGAGAAGCGCGACGTCTTCACCGGCACCTTCATGCCCTCCAACGAGCTCACCGGCGGCTACCGCGTCCTCTCCTACCTCGACCCCTCCGAGCCCGCCCACGGCAAGCTGAAGAAGCTCATGTTCTTCCTCCTCAAGTCCCGCCGCGATCACGTTATCCCCGAGTTCCACTCCAGCTTCACCGAGCTCTTCGAGGTCCTCGAGGCCGATCTCGCCGCCAAGGGCAAGGCGGGCTTCGGCGAGCCCAACGACCAGGCAGCTTTCAACTTCCTGGCCCGCTCGCTCTACGGGGTCAACCCGGCGGACACCAAGCTCGGGCTCGACGGACCGAAGCTGGTCAGCAAATGGGTCTTGTTCCAGATCAGCCCGCTCCTCATCCTCGGCCTCCCGAAGCTCGTCGAGGACCTCGTGATCCACACCTTCCGCCTTCCGTCGTTCCTCATCAAGAAGGACTACAAGCGGCTCTACGACTTCTTCCACTCCTCCTCCGGTCCCGTTCTCGACGAGGCCGAGCGGATGGAGATCTCGCGCGAGGAGGCCTGCCACAACCTCCTCTTCGCCACCTGCTTCAATTCGTTCGGAGGGATGAAGATCCTCTTCCCCAACATGATCAAGTGGATCGGGCGGGCCGGGGGGAAGCTCCACACCGAGCTGGCCCGGGAGATCCGATCGGCCGTCCGGGGCGCCGGCGGGAAGGTCACGATGGCGGCGATGGAGCAGATGCCGCTGATGAAGTCAGTCGTCTACGAGGCCCTCCGGATCGAGCCGCCGGTGGCGCTGCAGTACGGGAAGGCGAAGCGGGACCTGGTCATCGAGAGCCACGACGCGGCCTACAAGGTCAAGGAGGGGGAGCTGATATTCGGATACCAGCCGTTCGCCACCAGGGACCCGCGGATATTCGAGCGGGCGGAGGAGTTCGTGGCGGACCGTTTCGTGGGGGAGGACGGGGAGAGGCTGCTCCGCCACGTCCTGTGGTCCAACGGGCCAGAGACCGAGAACCCTACTATGGGGAACAAGCAGTGCGCGGGGAAGGACTTCGTGGTCCTGGTCTCGAGGCTGCTCGTGGTGGAGCTGTTCCTCCGGTACGACTCGTTCGAGATCGAGGTCGGGACGTCGCCGCTGGGTGCGTCGGTGACCCTGACGTCGCTCAAGAGAGCCACCTTTTGACCACCCGAACAACCACGGGATTTTAAAAAAGAAGAAGAAGAAGAATACTAAAGATCTGAGCGTATGTTTTAGCTAGTTCAGAGTAATTAATTTGCTCGTGAGAAGTGACTATAATTTTTTTTAATAATTCGAGAATGCCTACCACATGCTCGAAGGCTAGGGTGACTTTCGGTCCAATGGGTCCTAAGATTGGGATGGGGGTTGGTGGGGGCAGCAGAGGAGGGCTTAGCAGCAGCCTTCCTTTAGCATCGCATGTATCAAATATTAGGGTCAGTGCTGTCGTTAGTTCTTTCTTGATTATTCTAGTTTGTTTTCTTTTTCTTCTTCTTCTTCTTTTGGGTGGGGTTCTTTTTTCTCTTCTCTTGTCCTGTTTCTTTTGAGACAAAGTATGGGGGCACGACATCCTTAGTGGGTTCGTGCCGCTGCTTTTTGTACGAAGAAAGAGTGCTGCCACATATATCGAACATCTGAAAGTTGAAGCACAAATTGGGGGATGGATCTCTCTCTCTCTCTCTCTCTCTCTCTCTCTCTCTCTCCACGCTTTAAACATGGTGATAATGGATGATCACGTTGGAAAAGCCAAGACTGTCGCTCGGGGATCGGGGCTTTTTCGGATGAATGCATGTAGCAAAGGACACAACAGTCCCGTTCGGCTATTGCCCTATCAATTTCGGGCAATGTCCATTGGAGCACTCGCAAAAGAAGCAGGGGGACGCACGTGGGCAAGAAAGGGAGGGACGGGGGAGTAAAGAATTCTCGATTTGGAAAAGAAGTAATGAAGACTTGGAGGGGGCGCTCGCGTTGAGATTTGCTATTTCCACCCCCGGGTTTTCGAGAACGGGCACGCTCCCAAAGCTCACGCCACTTCCACATTGAAAAGATGGGCGACGCTGGAGACACGATATATATGTATAGTTAGGTCCTGTGACGAGATTATTTTGGTTCGCTGGGATTGAAAAGGTTGTGTGGGTGGGGGACATCTTACTTGCCCTTGACAGTAGCACCGGTCTCTTTAGATTCTCGCGTCTTTAAAAATCATATCACTCAATTGGATCCTCTTATATATGCGATGCGCGGCTTAACAATTGAGGATAATGTCGCGAATGATCCTTCAACTTTTATCTAATATGTAAGATGATTTCCGAACTTTAAATTTATTCAATATAATTATCAAATCTTAATGTAATGTGTTATACGATACATGATTTTTTTTCTTTAGTTTGTTTAATGTAAACATTGGACTTCTACCTACCCATGGGTAGCCCAACTGATTAGGGCGAACTCGGGCTTCGTTGAGGTCTTGAGGGAAGCGCCTGTGATTTAAGTGGGGGGCCATGGCGGTAGGTTGCTGTGTTAGTCTCTCCTGAGAAATAGTCGAGGTGCGCGCAAGCTGGCCTGGACATCTCGGTTATAAAAAAAAAAAAACATTGGACTTCTAGTACATGGAAGGGACTATATAAAATTGTTCGATATTGTCCTTTCATTAATTCAAAATTAGGGAAAATGTTGAACATTTTCTTATATTCTAATGACCAAATTAAACATGTACATGGAACGATTTGAACAAATTAAAAGTTCAGGATCGCATTACGTATTAGGTTGAAATTTAAGACTATTTGTGTCCTTTTTTTCCCTGAATAGTTAGTGAAGCGTGGCTCTTATTTTAATACAAATCCGAGGTTTATGTATTTTAAATACACACTCAATCATTTCTTTAAAAGACTGGGGACGACTTAATGCATGAAAGCTACTGGCGGCTTTTTAGCTCTTTCCGTGCGAGTCTAAAGTGTAATTGATGATCGACGATGAATTTAATTTCAATGTTTTACGTTTCTTTATATATGTTGTTTCAAGGTTTGTTTGCACATCATAAAAGTCCACTAGATCGAACACTTTTCCTAGAAAATCACTTGTTAATGATCGAACTTATCTTCTTATTAAACATCTGGAAGCATGAACTAATTCCATATTTAGTCCTGGGATTTGTGTTCTGCTCCTCCATTACATGATGCATGTCTACGTAAAGCTAATTGTCTTCAATAGAATCATATATCATGTTCTTTTCGCTCTAACACATAATTTTTATTTCAAATGGGCTTGCGCCGTCTACACAGCTTGCAAACAATAATCACTACATCAAAGTCATATGAGCAACTAAATTGATCCGTGACCTTAGTGATTAGGGATATCGTCAAGTGTATGCTATAGATGTATTTTCTTGAGAAAACTTTTTTTGATTACAATTCAAGCCATCATAGTAATTCATAGCACAATTTTTTTTGTCAATATCACAAAAAACTCAAACTATATTGACTGTGATATAAATACCTTAAACTATATAATTGGATGGAACTAAAATAAAAGTATATATGTCACGCATGTATAAATTTGAATTTTTCGAGGAACAAAAAAATTAGGAGCATTTATGTCACAATAGGTAAGTTTAAGTTTTTTATGATTTAAAAAAAAACTTTGAGATAATTGCGTCATATTGGGTATAATTTGAGATTTTTTCGTGATATTCATCTTCTTCTTTTTTTGTTATTCTTAGACAACATTTTGAATGTTTCTAAGAAGTCGTTTTAACGAAAGTAACTGTCCAGTCCACTATCCAAAGAACCACCCCACTCAAATTTCAAGAAATGACCATTTTAGAATTAGTCATTGTAAGAATCGTAGGAACCTAAAGGATGTTTTTGTAAATTCGATGGTGGACACCAAATTTAGCTTCTTCTTTTTTCTGAGTTCGAAATGAATTCGGATGATTTCTAATATGTGAATTAGAGTAGGAGATATTGCGTCCTTCGCAAAAGTGAGATAGTTGGTATGCACTCGGTCAAGTATCTCGAATTTTAATAGTCTTTAATCTTGAAATACTCCATTTACCTTTTCTTTTAATCTATATTAAGATCAAGATACTCGAGTTGACGCACGGCAAATGATGCGCAAAGGTAAATAAAAATGTGAACAGGAAAAAGAAGAAGAAGGGAATATAGTGAGAGTCGTCCAAAAGAACGCATTTGTTTCCCGGGTAAAGAAAATGAGTGGGAATAGCTTTTCTTTGAGTGGAGCAAGTGGTTGCTGGGGCTGTGGATAGAATTACAGCTGTTAATTTTTTCTTATTACCTTATGAAGGGTAGTTTCCGAAGGGAGAAAAGCAGGTTCATTAATTGTTTTGATGTAAAACATCGAAGATAGTACCAACTATGGAAGTCAATTGCTTTTTTGGAGCAAAGACGAAAAGCTTCAATCAAGTTACAATTTGAACTTTTATCGAAGAGATAGCAGAACTTGATCTCTTCTCGTGCCAAAATCGAAGCATTAGGGACAATTATGAGCTTTTAATGCCATGAATTGGCAAACAAAACTCGGTCCCTAATCGTGTTAGGCGTGAGCTGAATGTAATTGATAGCATCATAGACTTGAAGCAAAAAAAGGATGGATTCCTTTCGAATTGGTCTGCAAGGATTGGGTGATGGGAAAGTCTCTGACCTATTCAGTATGCAAAAAGAAATTATCTTTCAGATATCAGAGAATATCTCTTGTCATTAATTGTAATGCTTTCCATTCCACCATCTTTAAAGACGTGATGTCACAATTGATGAATGCATGAAAGTGGCTTTCGTTATTATTAATAGAGAGAGACGGGAGAAGTTATTCGACCGGTCCTAGACTTATTGTGTGAATATCGATTTAATTTTGAAATTTTTCTGATTTTATTAATTTAGTGCTAAGCTCTTATTAGAGACTTTAATGTAGTCCTTGCGATTTATTTTCATCGGAGTCCAATTATTCGTGGCGGTATCAAGAAGCACACCGCTACGTTAGTGATTCTCAATGAAAATTAGTCGGAAGCACTACATCGAAATTTCACGTAAGGATTTATGATTAAATTGACAAAATTTTTAAAAAAAGAACCAAATTAGCATCCGTACAACAGGTTTATTATAGTTTGGAAACGAAGATTATCGTTAAATTAGCTATAGGAGGTAAGCTCGTATGCCCAAGTGAGGAAATCTAGATGGCAGGACAGATGAAGGGTGACATCTGCTTATCTAATTACTAATATTTGTCTTTAGGCTGGAGACAGCTACACTACCTATTAAGGTCGATTACTTATATAGGTGGGTTATCCATTAAAACATTAATTATGTAATCTTAAACGTCATATCGACATAAATATAGATAGCCGATGACAAAATGAGATGAATTCTGGTGGCATAATCTTCTGCCCCCAAACATCACCTGCAGAGGCGAAATGACATTTCTCTCTCCATAAGTACTATCTATGGAAGTCTTTCTCGTATTATTGGAGAAGAAGCTGGCACGACCGTGACCGGACATATTGGAGAAGCTGGCACGACCACTTTCGTCAAAGGTGGCCTGAAAGCTTGCACGATGCCGCGCGGCACACTCTACGTGGTAATGGAGATGGCTACGCACTTACGCAGCTTCCATAAGCAATTTTTGTTATGTGGATGAATGACACCATGAAGGGCACGCATCCATGTCACTATCTTCATGTCTTAGCTTGCTAGGCAGAATTACACTACAACGAGGGACTAGGATGCAGCACCTGAAACTGGAGATCGCAAGCTCTGTATCTGCAGGTTTTTTAGGGAGATCTGGAAGCAAGGTCATGTTGCTCTCTGCCAATTCTAAACAAGCTTGGTTGGAGTGAAGAGTTTGAACGCGCTGCCGAGCACTGGAAAGGGAGATTGGTATCATGTTTGCTACTTATAATTGCTTGAAATGCCTATTAATACAATATGTGGCGTACTATAAACTGGAAGATCTGTGATAGTTCTGTTCGATTTCCGCGAGAAATCTTTTTCGACTCTATATTAGAGATGTCGGACAAAGAGCACTTGCTATTGATATAAGTCGTCGCGTAGTCACCGATTCACCGAGAAACTTCTGCACTTATTAGGGTGCAATGCTCTCTTAACGGAACTTGTGATCTGCCCTTTTCGTCTCTTCTCCTCGTCATAATTCTTCAATCCTCATCTCAATTAATCAAGAATTCGCCACATTAATTATACGAGTGGAACTGTCATGCCAGAGAGGAGATGCAAACAACGGGAGGAACTACTTTATTTTTGGGCACTATTCCATGGCAGATATCCTGATGAGTGTGCAATCCAGCTAGTTTGAGACAAAACTTGATTAACTGGATTACATTTGTAGTGTTTTTCAGGGGATGAAAGAGCTTCGAGAGGAAAGGCACTTTAAGTCAATGAATTACCTTAGAGAGTAAACTGTTTGATGGGGGAGAGCTTCCTACGCTTAAACACGAATCTTTCATTGATGCTGCCGAATTATCCGCTGCGCTCCCAGTTGAGCTTATGGCGCTACCTCCGCTCTGATCACGGGCGCCGGTTTCCTTTCTAGTCTCCAATTCGGCTCTCTTTTTGGGACAAATCAGCAGCTTCTCGCTGATGCTGCCCGAAGAAGAGCATGAAGACGTCTCTGACAAAGTCGTGCAACTTTTCTCTTCGGAAGCGGCCCATCTACTGAGCCTGATCCGGTCCAGTTCATCCGCCACTTCCTGCATGGTCGGCCTCATGTCTCGGTGAGACGCGAGGCACTGGAATGCCAGCTCGGCGACCTTCTGCATGGACAAGTGCGTCCACTCGTCCTTGTGCACATTGAGGGAGGGGTCGATGATCTCATCCAACCGCGCCCTCCCAATCCTATCCGTGGCCAAATTGGCCAAGTTCACTTCGTTCTGAGGCCGCGAGAAGTCCACGACCTTCAACGACGTGATGATCTCCATCAGGACTACGCCTAAACTGTAGACGTCCGATTTGTCAGACAGTTGGAAATCCTGATGGTACTGGGGATCGAGATAGCCCGGGGTGCCCTGTGGGGCGGTGGAGATGTGGGAGTCCTCGAGCATGCCGAGTCTCGATAGGCCAAAATCCGCAACCTTGCACTTAAAATCGTAGTCCAAAAGAATGTTGCTTGACTTGACATCTCTATGGTATATTGGGGGCTTAATAGAGTGGAGATGGGCAATTGCTTGGGCAGTTTCTGTGGCAATTTTGAGCCGGATCGGCCAGGCAAGTCCATGACCCCTCTCTCCATGCAAATGCTGGCACAATGTGCCATTGGGCATGAACTCATACACGAGGATCTGCTCTCCTTTCTCGATCGAGCAACCGAGGAGCTTGACCAGGTTGGGGTGGCTCACGGACGACAGGAGCTTGATCTCATTCATGACTTGCTCGACGCTGTCCCTCTGTTTGATCCTCTTGATGGCGACCCACTCGTCGTTGCCATTCAATTTCCCCGCATAGACCGTCCCGAATGCCCCGGTGCCTAACCTTTGCTTCTCGGCGAAGTAACTCGTGGCTCTCTCGATCTCTTTGTAGGGATAGAAGGTGATGCTGCTCTTGCCCGAGGCCTCGGACAGACGGCGCTGCACCTTGAGTTGAGCTTTCCATTTGCTTCGTCGTCGAAAGAAGCAGCAGATCAAGCCCAAACTGATCATGAGGGAAGCCCCAACTACGACACCTGAAGACAAAGAAACAGATGACATGAGACAGCATTTAACTGGCATAGCTATGAACGTTCTTGATACTCACGTGAGGTCACTAAGTTACTTTTTCTACAAAAAAGTATGGAACCACAGAACACTTGGACAATTGTCTATGATCTCATAATTAATTTGATAGGAAGACAAAAAGGCACCTCCCACTAGAACAATTATTCTGGTGGTTCCTCCACATTGGCCAGAGAGATACTTTGCGGGATTGCACATAAATGCATCTGCTTGCAAGACAAAAATCAGAAAACAAGGTCAGCACTAAGAGGGTGAGGATTTCGCAATCACTTACATAAAACAACGGACGTTTCGGAGCGATAAACTCTTCGGAGCCACCATGATCGGCACGACCGAAATCGATTTGCCATAAAGCCTGGGTTCCGGTTAAGTCCGAAAGTTAAGAGCAATCTTGACGCCGAAGACATAGAAACAAAAGAAACAGTCAACTCTTGTTATCTCCTAGAATGTCTTTTTGAGTCTGGACGAAGTGAACGAGCTATCGATGTCGAGGTTAAGTTCAAAGTTCTCATCATAGATGCCCTCCAAAGTCTCGAGATACTGGGCTATGGAGGATCTCTCTGCCAGTTTGTGCCTCTTAAGTCCATAGGCTCGGTCATCACCAAGGCCTCCACACAAAATCTGGCTTTCTTCCATTGGCTTTCTAGGGATCAAAGTCACTTTGGAGCATACCCAGCATCGTCCAAAAGAATCCAGAGATTTCAATGATGATATGCGTTAGGTGAAACAACCCATTCTTGAGCGCGACGGACTCTTTGTTCTCTCCCTCCCCTCCCGTGCCAGACAAAAGAGAGGACAATAATGGCGGATCGTTCTTTAACGAATCGAGGACGAAAAACGGGACACCGGCCCTAATATTATATCCACTTTGACCTGACTTTACGACGGAACTCAAATCGTCTTCCAAGGCTCCCCCCATGTATTATTGTCCTCCCGCTAATGGGGTCACTGTGCGTTTACTTTTGCTGCGTTTTAGTGGGCTGAGCGTGCTCAGCTAAACTAAACCAACCCACTACGCCAACGAAATTCCATGCTGAATCTTAAAGAAACGATCTTGTCTCCGACAGAAAATGGGGTCTCGTTCGGCCACGAGCTATGATGGCGTCCACTTGAATATAATAGGATAGGCATCCCCTCGACCCAGTTGAATTCCCAGTCGAATTTAACGATTCGTGTTGGGTGCTTTACTCTTCGATGGCGATACGAAGGAGTTAATGCATATATTTTGTGTGGATACTGAATTAAATGCGAGCATTCATGGAGGTTGGTCTCACCAAACTCATTTTTTAGTGAATGTTGATATTTTGGCCGAGCTGTTACTCGCTGATATCTATAGTGATTAGATTGATTTCTAGAGGCGTCTCGATATTTTATGAAGCTATAGCAGGATCTGGTTAGCATTCATTAGTTGACTTTAGTGAAAGAAATTGGAGTGAAATTATAACATAAGGCGAACGAAATAAAGAAAAACTTTAACCCTTCTCCAGCTACAACTTATGGCTGTTTCCTGATCATAAGAATTTCATAAGTTTAAATTCTTTTGAAGCCTTTTCCAAGGGATTCTTGGTAGGTACTTCTGGTCGGAGAGGGGTTTTCATGAAGATTCGAATCCTATGTTGTCGTTTGCATGAAAGAAATTGCCGAACAACGAAAAAGGTGTCGCCACAATTTTTATAAGGAAAGTCAAAAAAATTTAGGCTCACCTGATGAACATAGCAAATATTAGGTGGGGTTTTGATTTTAAAAACCATAAACGTCAACTTTATATTTACTAAATTACCCTCGGATGTGCAATTAACTCAATAGTAAACTAGGCATAATGATACTCATTTCCATTATCCATATGTTGAATAATGTCTAAAATTTGAGTAAGTAGATCGTATTCTCTAACCTACTAGTGGTTCGTCATAACAGTTAGCATATTAATTTGATATAACTAATTAAGCATTTTTAGCAACAATTTTCCATTTTTTTTTTTTGTGTGGGTCCAAACGCCAATTTTCAATTTACTCGCAGAAGATAATGGTCAGAGAGTCAAGGATAGTAATTCCCTCCAACTAACCTCTCCGGCAGCCGGAGCCGGCCAAGAACCCGTCGCCAAGGAACCCGTCCCTGCACTTGCACCGGAACCCATTTCCGCCGCCGTTTGGCAGGTCCGAGAGTGGAAAGCAGTCCGCGTCCTCGGAGCACTCACACTCGTCGCCGTTCACCCACCACGCCAGGTGGAGCATCTGTACGCCCAGCGACACCGACACGTTGTTCAGTTGTTCCGCCGATATCGACGACACAAAGAACTGGCAGCCGAGGGCAAAGAGCCCGCTGTGGTTGAGAAACTTCGCTTTGTAGCCGTTCGCCTCTTCGGAGTAGCAGTTCATGCTGATGTTGGTGTTGGTCTTGTTGCTAGCGCCAGGCTCGCAGAGGGACTGGAATTGGGCCCGAATGACCTGCGTACTGGGCACATCGCAGGGGGAGGCCCGCGTGCAATTGTTGAGCAGGATGGCGTTCTGCCCCATCGGGGCGTAGTTGTGGCCGTAGAGCTGGTCGATGGACCTGAAAGAGCGGTTGCAGCTGGCCTCGATGGTGATGGTGATGGCTTCCGGTGACGCGGACTGCACCCGGAAGTCCCCTATGAGGGCGTCCCCGTCCTCACTGCAGTTGAGCTGGATCGGGCAGCCCGGAGAGAACCCGAAGGGATAGGTCAGGTTCTGCTTTGCGGGCATGCCAGAGCCGCAGGTTTGGCTGCAGGGCGGGCGAGCGGCTTTACGAGCTGCAGCCGCGTGGATAAGCAAGACCACGATGCCCAAGAGGAGGAGGGTGGACAGAGGGGTCTTCAGGATCATCGGCCACATCGGTTGGACGTCACCGCGGTTTCTAGTGAAGAGAAGTCGATCAAGAGATGTTTCTGGATTGGGTGCAGTGAGATTGCGGGTCGTTTTTATCAACGAGAAGCATGAGGAAGGGTACCAGGAACAGTCGGAGAGAACAAGTTTCCTCCAGCTTCCTTTGTCAGCGGATTAGGTTTGGTTTTATCAGGGGGATCGTGTGTCGTGGGGGAGAGAGAGGAAGAGTAAGTAGGCGGACGTGCGGAATCTCTGTGAGAGCTCAGGAAGATATATCTCCTTTTCCCACTTGGGAGAGGAAGGAAATATAACGACAAACTGAAATGGAAGCAAGCAGCGTTCAACGTCGCATACTTCACGGGAAGAGAGAACTAACGTGGTCGTGACTCCTGAAGTGCTTGTACTTATTAAAGAGACAGACCCTAAAATAAGGAAGAGTCCTGATTGAGCAAGCAAATGATTCTTCGGTCAGTTCGAATTTCCCTTATTTTGAAGGTGATTGTGACATGTTGGTGTTAATGAATTGCCAGCAAGGTCCCTGCGCTACTCGAAATTGACACTTGACCACAGGCAAAATGGAACGGTGAACTGTCATTTTGAAGCCCCTTCCTTCCCTGCTTGAGTAATATTAAACAAGAGAAAGAATTTGAGAAATAGGACAAAATAATAACCCATCGAAATTGAACATGACAAGACAACTATATAATGAACAAAGAGTGACGAGATCAATTTTTGTGGAGAGCTTCTAGATAACGCTGACCATGCGGCAACCCTCTCCGTTAAAGGCACAGAGCTGGAGCCGTTACCCTATAATGACCAGTCACTTCGGCCACAACATCATCGTCTTGCCTTTCTTTGATTCTGTTGCCCCAAGTGAACGAGAGTCAAATTAGGGTTTTGTCCCAAAATGCTTCGCCCCACTTGCTAAAAGCAGCAGTCCATTCTCTTCCCGTCTCAGCGACTTGTGTCTTTGCAAAGCTCGACCCGTCAAACCTCAATTGAGAGCTCTGGAAAGACTTGGAATCCAAGTGATCCGACCTCAACGTTTTGTGTGGGAGCTTAGTCCACGAACGGGCGTATAACATGGTGACCTCAGTCTTAGTCCTCGACGTTCGCGTGGGAGCTTTGGCTTTCCCATTAACCAGATAAGAAGGACTCAAGACAGTCTTTTATGCACCCGATTTACGATAATACCGTGAATTTATATTCTTGATTACGTAGGTCTCACATATGACTCATATGTATTGACAAATCGGATGTATTGGGTTCGGATGCATTCGAATCATTCAAGAGGAAAAAAAATTTTCCGTATCAATGCCGTTTGAACGAACCAAATAAATAAAGAAAGAAAAAAGAGACGTGTTTCAATGGACAATGTTCTTTGTTCGACTTTGTGTTCCTCTGTCTTGGATCCTTTGATAATTGCTTTAAGACAATTGGAAGTTGAATATTCATTCCACAACTTCGTTTTCATGGGGCTCCCTTAGTCATCTTCTGTTTGGTTTCCTAATACTCCATTAGTCCGTTTATACGTCTTTGACTCATGAGCCACATATAAGCAGATGTCCTCCCTAGGAACAAAAAGTCATCAAATTTGTCCACGTTAGAGCCGGTTACACCATGTAAGATGGCCGATACAAACCGGATTGCAATGTTAGTGATTTTCAACCAAAATTGATCAGATAGACTTAGTTGGTAAAATGTGAAAATATTTAAGATTTAATTAGCAACATTTAAAGATTTATGACTAAATTAGCAAAAATATAGTAGGTTTAGGATTTTTTAGACAGTTTTCCCTCACCAATACCTATTTTCTTACCTTACTATTATGTCACGATTGTGATGATATTTCCAATATTTACGGCATAATTCTCTAACCTTTCAATTTTGGAAACGATTACATGTTGAATTATATATAACATAATACTAGAAGTATTAACATTGATTGATATACTAAGTACTTTTTCAATGTACACATGAAGCGTATTTCACTCATGAGAAATGTACCTAGGGTCTACAACAACAGTCGCCCCTTAGACAAGCCGATGTTGCACAAACATTTGCTTGAAAACGCCAGTACAGCCACACAAAATCTGGAGTTATCTTACAAAAAGTGGCCCATCTCAGCGAAAGGCTCATCTGCATTTTGCCATATCTCTCGTGGTGAGATGGACCTACAATATAATCAATTTTCACCAAACAATTGTTCCTACACACACACACATACACACACACATGTTTGTACCTTTTCTACCCATTGTTTTAATAAGCATATAAATTGTTGGTAACCACTTGATCATGTATTAGTTTTATCGGAATGAATTGATCTACTGAAGCTTGAACCAAGTTCGACCAAGTAATTAGGAGAAGTTGAGGGCTGTTCATGGGTATAAATGAGGATATTCGAGCTTCCGAGTTCCTTCCCCCTTTGACTTCTCGACTGTGAGTCATCTCGAAGGCTTCCAGTTCTTGTTTTCTTTCTTCTCGGAAATAATTTATCAGTCTTGGTAGTAGAATTGAGCGGTCTTTGTTCAGTTACTTTCTCCCGTTCGTCGTTCACACAGGCCCAGGTAGGTTCCCGCCTCCAAGCTCAAGTGTCAGGATCCAGTAAGCTCAGTTGATGGGCTTTGGGCATTCCATCCACATAAAACTTCCTTACATTGGAAGGGCTCGTGCTGGGGCATGTAACGTCTTTTGCAGATGTCGAACATAGATCCTTCTCGCAATTAAGTTGTGCAGATCATCAGACTCGACTTTCATCCATTTTTGGTCCACCGATATATAATAGCGAAGCTACATTTAGGATTATAATCAAATGGACAAATGATGCCGCAGGTGAATTTAGTCGACCATGAAAAATTCTTCCCTCCCTCGTACGTCTGGTCAAATTGCCACCCAGCAGGTGCAGCGTTATCGAGCTTCCGTCATTTTCCCATAGCCTACGGTGACTTGGAACGATGAGCTCTGTCCTTGCAAAACAGTCCCAACCTGCCAGTTCTGGCCCCATTTGTGATTCATCGGCAACCACCCGATATTTGAGCCCTTGACATTCACACTCGCGATGTACCCTAGTACGAGGGTCTAGCTGGGGTTCCCCTGAATCTGGAACTTGACCCCTCCTTCCTCGGCCCGCGAGACATGGCAGTAGCGGACCAGGACGGTCCCAGCCTTGGCATCTGGCGTGAACACGGGGATTTTTTTTTTTGGTCGAACGTGAACACGGGGATGAAAAGGTTGAAATGCTTCTGCAGAGAATTGCACCAGTTTTCATTGGGCTTAGAAGACGGGGCGGGGACAAAAGTTGGTTGCAGTGACCGTAACGGAGCAGGCATCCGGAATGCACCATTGAGGGTCATTAGTGCATAAGATCTCGAAACAAGCCCTGCAGCTTAGCCATTATTGAAGAGCGCTGTGCTTAACGCCGCCGTGGCCAACCTGTATCTGTTGAAATTAGATCAATTTTGTCAAGAATAATCCAGAATCAACTAGGCTTTGGAAGCAAGAGTCGGTAGCATTATAAATTGGAAAAAAGAGTCCGCGTTGAAGATCCTAGAGTCAAAGAGAATGTGAATGAAAGAAGAGGACACGGAGGATACATCATTATCAAAGAAAAAATCACCTGATCTTCGACGAGACTGCAATGCTTCGAAAGAGGAGTCCCGAGACACTACTAGCAGAGCAAACAGATCATGGTGTCAGTAGTAAGGTGGAGTTTTAGGTGGAGACTCCAGAGAGCTCAGACGTGACAGAAGTTGAGACTGTAGATGAGGCCGCAGTTCTTGAAGTCGGTGATATTGAACAACCAGCAGAGTCGCAGCATAGTATAGCCGAGGGAAGACAGCGAAGGCAAATTAAACCACTGATACGTTATGGATATACAGATATTGCTTATGCTTTGATTGTAGGTGACGAGGTGGAGACAGATGAACCTTCTTCTTACTCTGAGGCGATGACTAGTTCTAAGTCATCGCAGTGGCTAGGGGCTATGAGTGAAGAGATGGAATCACTCCATCAGAATCAGACATGGGAACTAATTAAAGTACCTAAGAGCCAGAAGATTGTCGGAAGCAAATGGGTCTACAAACGGAAAGAAGGCATTCCCGGAGTTGAGGCAGCGAGGTATAAAGCGAGATTTGTGGCAAAAGGATATACACAGCGTGAGGGCATTGACTACAATGAGGTGTTCTATCCTGTGGTAAGACATACTTCTATTCGTGTTTTGCTTGCTTTAATTGCTGCACAGGATCTCGAATTGGAGCAACTTGATGTGAAAATGGCGTTTCTTCACGGTGAGTTGGAGGAGCATATTTACATGAGGCAGCCAGAGGGATTTGCTATTCCGGGTAAGGAGGATCATGTTTGCTTGTTGAAGAAATCTTTGTATGGTTTGAAATAGTCTCATAGACAATGGTATAAACGTTTTGATGCTTTCATGGCTAGTCAAGACTATTTGAAGAGTCAGATGGATAGCTGTGTTTACTTTAGGAGACTGGATGACGGGTCTTTGATATATCTACTCTTATATGTGGATGACATGTTGATAGCAGCTAGGAGTATGTCTGATATTGATGTACTGAAAAGGCAGTTGAGTGCTGAGTTTGAGATGAAAGATTTAGGTGCTGCAAAGAAAATATTGGATATGGAGATTTTGCGTGACAAGAATGCAGGATTACTACGCCTATCTCAGAAGAAATATATTGAGAAGATCGTCGCACGTTTTAATATGCAGTCAGCAAAATCTGTAAGTACACCTTTAGCGAAGCACTTTAAACTTTCAAATAAATTATCACCGCAGACTGAGGAGCAGGAGGAGCATATGTCTCGTGTTCCTTATTCTAGTGCCGTGGGTAGTATTATGTATGCTATGGTGTGCACTAGGCCCGATATTTCACAAGCTGTGAGCATGGTTAGTCGCTACATGCAGCTTCCTAGTAAAGCTCATTGGGAAGCTATGAAATGGATCCTCAGATACTTGAAGGGGACGTCAGACGTCAGTATTGTATACCGGAGGAACAGTAATGGCAGTGGGACCACAGGTTATGTGGATTCTAGATCATCAGCAGGTATACCGGAGGAACAGTAATGGCAGTGGGACCACAGGTTATGTGGATTCTAATCATGCAGGTGACTTGGATGAGTACAGGTCTTTAGCAGGGTACTTGTTTACACTTGCAGGTGGTGCAGTTAGTTGGAAGGGGTCTCTACAAGACGACGTTGCCTTGTCGTTGACTGAGGCGGAGTACATGGCACTAACATTTGTAGTGAAAGAGGCAATATGGTTACGGAGTTTGCTTTTGGATTTTGGGTTAGATCAGAAAAGTGTTGATGTGTACTGTGATAACCAAAGTGCGATATTTCTGGCAAATAATCCGGTTTATCATGAGCGAATGAAGCATATCGGTATACTTGAAATGTGCAGCATAGGCAGTGTCCCCGTTGATGCTCTAAAGAGCACATGGAAGTGCTATGCCGGCACAACTCAAGCCTATAAATAAGACCGAGGACTCACCCGGAAGTTGTACGAGCAAAGTCTCATCTTTACCTCGTAATACCAACTAATAATAATCTAGTTTCCTTCCTTGTCCCTTCGTTGGAACCATTGCCAAATCTCATTCCGCTTGTTATCCTGCTTACCTCTTTGCCGAGTACTTCTATCAATACACCTGTACACACCAAAATTTAACAGTATCCTTGTTGGCTCCAAACCCACAAGCTCCCCCTGGGAATAATCTCATTCCGCTTGTTATCCTGCTTACCTCTTTGCCGAGTACTTCTATCAATACACCTGTACACACCAAAATTTAACAGTATCCTTGTTGGCTCCAAACCCACAAGCTCCCCCTGTGAATAATCGTCCTCATAGAGGACATGAATGAGCGAACCCTGTATGTATATACATACACATATGTACATGCGTGCACGTATATTTCAAGTCTTGATGTATGCGCACGCTCAAGGCCATATAAAAACTGGTACTTAAGAGTTGGATAAATTATCAAATTCACAGGTTTGCCTGTGGGCTTCTGTCACACATCTGACATTATGTAAGAACAATTTATACACGCTAGTAAACATATTTAGGAAGTTTTAGTATCTCTATCGTTATTTATAAGTAATACTGAAAAAACATGGCTTTTATGCCTCCATCACAAAGATCTTAACTTACGCATGCTTCCTCCACTGCTCATTTCACCATAAAAATTCGTATGTACGCCATACCAGTTACTGTCTACAGTAGAGACAATCATTGCCGTAGCCAGGATACGCAAAACCTTGTGAATAGCCATTATAGATGAGAGATAGGGATACTAAAGGATAGATTGAAGGGCAAATTATGTCTTTGATCTACCAAGTTTTGGCTGGTATTTATGGCTTCCAAAGGCATATACAAGCATCGGGAAGACATCATTGCCGATAAGAAAATAAGGCAGGGAAGCATAAAAGTTGAAATGTTCTTTTTGTAATTGGAAATGCTGATGAATGTAACGTAAGATGGTAGGTTACTTATTCTCTCATGGGTCTTTAGGACTGTATATTAATGGTGCATAACAACTCTGACTGGTTCTTTGCCAATAAGCTTTACCATGGAGGCTCATTCGTGCTGATGAATGACCCTCTTAAGATAGTAGGTTCGTTATTATTGACAAATAACTCGTTTTGCCAGTGTCCTAATTATCTCTAATACGGTGAAGCTGAGTGAGAAATACGGTTTGAAGGTGGAGATGGTGGTGCATCAGGCTAAACTGTCGTTGAAGGAGACGAATTTGAGAGAGCTAGAGACAACGGTTTTGAGACGCTAGTATGGGGGAAACGGATCCCTTGACTTAAGTCAAGGATGACCTAAGTCCCATCTCAACCGTTCAATCTGAATCGGACGGCTGATTTTTCTTAGAAATATACATTTTTTTTGTTTTTTTTTTTTATCAAATCCCAGCCGTTCGATCTCAAACGGATGGCTGGGACGGCTGGGATTTTACATCACCTGACTTTATGTTAGGTGATCTAGGTCTGTTGGTGGGAGCTTAGTAGTGAGGTCTAGATATCATGGGAAATTGTGCTAGGCAAGTGAAATTTTCAAAGATTTTTATCATGTCTAGATTGCACTAAATGTGCTATGGGTTTTTCTGCAATTTAGAAAATATTTGAAAGATTTTTAATATGATCTTATCGTATCTCATCCCAATTCAAATTGGACAATCAAAAACATCCTGTATCCAACTCAAGATATGTTTTTCCAAATGGAATCTAAATCTATCTTGTTTATGGATTAGGGACTATGAAAGCAGAGTCGACCCCACAATTGATCAAATTCTTTTTTTAAATGAAAATGTTTTGAGTAAATGGTTTGCAAATAAATAAATGAATATATGTTTTGTTAGTGAAAATAAGATGAATTGGACAGTGTTCGGGAACAAAGTAAGCAACAAGAGTTGTTGGAAAAAGTAGGATGAAAATAAATTGACAGTACTCGTAAACAGGAAAGCAAACTGAACCAAACTTGGACAAATGGACAATTGATATGAAAACAAAATTTTACCTAAATGTTGATTCGAGTCC
Source organism: Melaleuca alternifolia (assembly GCA_019926035.1). Taxonomy (NCBI): domain Eukaryota; kingdom Viridiplantae; phylum Streptophyta; class Magnoliopsida; order Myrtales; family Myrtaceae; genus Melaleuca; species Melaleuca alternifolia. The sequence continues at coordinate 2,239,643 of JAGKPW010000016.1, forward strand.
AACGAATGCATGTTGTCTCCTTAAGACAAATTTGCCCCCTCAAACACGTACCAAGGTCGTCAGACAAATGTCTCCCAGGATATAACGAATCTCTTTCTCTCTTGCGGTACTACAAGGAGAATTCTTCGAACTCAATTATATTTCGAATATTCGCACGACTCAGACATGAATGAATGAATGATGTCTTATCATGACATGAAGTTCGGTTTTTACCCAAAAATGTGTGAATGGTGTCTGATGATCGAATGGTCACCAAGACCGAATAAAAAAATTGTAATGAAGAGTCACAATGATTTTGTGTTGAGGAAGAATAATGAGCTGAACGTTATAATAACTGGACCCGGGCCCGATCCGAGTGTGGGGGGGGGGGCAGTTGAGTGTGATGGTCACCTAGGCTTAGCTTAGGTCCTCCCTCTTTCACAGTGGGATATCCCTTGGAGCCCAACCTCATTTATGAGATTCCCACATATATACCCTCACTTTGTTGCCTCTTGTCCAATGTGCGACTTCCTATTCCTCACTTCTCATTCACTTATTCTAAGGGACTTGGACATTAAGTCCCCAACATGTTTATGCACGCGTGCCAATAAAATTCCAACATGTTTATGCACGCGTGCCAATAAAATTCGATCATATATAAAGGAATGGACTCTGTATGACTAGAAGCACAGGCACAACGCAGAGCTGTAAGAAACAAACTTCCTCTGAGAAGCAAACTTCGAATGACTATATTTGGAGCGCTTCGTTTTCAGGATTCTGCACAGAAAAAGAAACGCACTTCTGCGATCCAACAAGTATGCTGCTTCACTTGAATGAGCAAAATGAAGAAGGAATTGCTCATATACGTGCGATGGTGAAAAATGAAAAAGAACTGCATGTATACACGAGTCGAAACTCTAAGAGAGTACATTTTTCACTTCCACTAGTCTACTAAACAAACAAGACAAATTGCAATTGCTATGGTGCAGCAAAGGCGTCATCGATCCACCGCTTGGTGTTGCTGGTGATGGAGGCTTTCTCCGCCTTCTTGGACGTGGCGGAAGCCCCTGGAGAGGAGCCAAAGAGGGATGGCAGTGACGCTCGGAATCTGTTCGTGCACTTCCGCAGCCGAATCCGGCGCAGCACCGCGTCCCTGTTCAGCACCTTCGACGAGTGCGGAGGCTTTATGTAAATATGGCTGGTGACCATCACGTTATTAGTAGTTTCTTCTTCTTCTTCTTCTTCTACTTTTTCTTCTTCTTCTTCCTCTTGAAGTTGGTCATCCACGGATATGCGCTTGCCGTGGGCGACGGTGATGCTGTTATCATCAGCTTTTGAGAAAGTGGAAGACATCTTCCCAAAGCTCTGAGAACTGTAGTGTAATTACACCGCGAAAAGAGTGAGCGAGGTCGTGTGATCACGGGCCCAAGTGACAAAGCCTTCTTATAGTCGGCAAAAAGCCGGAGAGGATTTGGCCATTATTCGGGTGGGGACAGCAGACTAGGTGGTCGGTTTTCATGGGTTCGAGGCGGTATCAATATTAAATTTAACAAGACACCAGACGGTTCCAGCCATTGGTTTCTGATCTGGGTCGGTTTCATTGAAAATTTAAATGAGCGTCCCTTTGAAAAAGACCCAGACAAGAACAGGAAAAAAGAGAAGAGTCTCCATTGAAACCAGTACACGTAGAGAATTCAATTCACATTGTATTGTCAATTAAGACGATCATGTGAGATTCATCTTATGAACGATGCATATAAATCGGGCTCACATGAACTAGGTATGGGCATTGCTTATTTTAAAAGATCAGGATTCGTTTCGAGAGTCATTCTGTCAAAAAGATGGAATCAGATTCTCATTCCCACGCACCCAATCTCTTTGCTCGGAGAAACATGCCTAAAAGGATTCTGCTTTTTAATTCTTGTTTTGGACCTTTTGTTTTCTGGTTTACCTACTAAGGTCCTTCTTGTCTTGTATTTGCTGGGACTCAGGTCGCTCGGATGTCGTTGAATGTGTGCTGATTAGTTCTTTCTTGCGTTTGCACAATTAAGAGCAAAGCTAGAATCAATCCACAAAATTGACCTATTAAGTGCAGCAATGTCTACCTAAATTGCTTTTTAACTTAATGGAAGACTTAACATTTTAGATTGAGGAGGGCGAGATTGATATTTAACTGAAATTCTAAGTATAAGCATTTCAAAGAAGTTATTATCTATTTTGCAAACTATTTTATTTTTTTTGTTGCGGTTACCATATGATGTTAAATATCCGTTAGGAATAGTCTGGACCTTCTCTTGGCACCGTAAATTATGTAGCCCAAGTCCACCATGCATAGCTTGTAACACGTCGCTTGACGTTGACATCTTCAAAGGCTCTAAACCTCAGGCCCAAACTCAACTTTAGAAAGAGGTTGAGAGAACTTGGCAAGTTGAGTTCGTAGCAAAGCCCGGGAACCAAAATTTTCTCCGTGCCAACCATATTAGAATCATCAGATCGATCTAATCTAAAGTAGCAACAAAGACTCTGTTTGTTTCACGAAATATAAAATATTTAAAGAATATTATCCTCAAAATGATCGCTTGCACACTTGAAATAATTGATCAATGAAAAATGTTTTCATTATGGACAATAATTTATATTTTGACATTTTCGTGAATGATGAAAATATTTTTCGTTAATTTTTTTTACGAGGGATATAAGTGATGGTTTTTAAAAAAATAGGCTTCAAATCATTTATTTTTTGCGAAATAAATGGAGCTTGAAATGCCTAATTTTTGTGTTTAGAATCGTCTTTGGTGATTTGGTACCGTTCGTTTCTAGGTTAGGACAAGACTTAGGTTTAGTACCACAATAAAGTATCCACCAACAACTATACTGTCGCAACCTAAATTCCGCCCTTTGGGGAGGAAGAAAATTAGGTTTAGAGGTATTTGCTCTTGATTCCACAATCTCGAGCTCAGATTCTCCCAAATCCATACCTCGCGTGACATTTGACGTTTTCATTTTAAAAATTCTTTAATAGTCTAAAAATAACTTTGTTTTAAAAGGAGCCGCTACTAGCCTATTAGGGTCAGCTAGAAACCGACCAAGACGCGGGAGTGTCGTCTCGATCCCTACGTGACCAGAGATTCTAAATTCGGAGACTTGTTTTACGCTAACAAATCTATTAACGCCCTTTCGGTACCTAACTAGTTGGTCATTTAATCTAAAATGATCACGCATTCTTGTTTTTCTTTTAAAGCCCCAAGGGTCGTTCAAAACTACTAAATGTTCATGCAATTACTTCTCCAAGTACATTTTCATGCGAATCTAAACTAAATCGAAACTTAGGACAGAAATTAACACGCGATTTTATCGAAAGACGGTGCGAGAAATAAACAATCAAGAATATTGAACTACCATACAATGATAAACTAATCAAATAATTAAAGACAATTATCTAATAACGATAAAAATAAAACCCGCCACTCGTCAGGTAATTAAAAATACATGGCCTTGTTATAAGCCTCGAGACATGATCCCTCGGAAGCTGATTTTTTAAGAAGAAATATGGACTTAAATCTAATAAATTGCTTCAAACGTGGTTTATACCATACTATACATCGATCATTAATAAAAGTAATATTATGTCTAAATAGATTTTATTAGACTGGGCTTGTATGAGTTTACTCATTCACCTAAACTAACCTAATTTTAGTGCGTATAAGATAAACCCTTACAAAGAGCAAGACTGGAATGGACATCGATCTACCGCCACCTAACTTAAACATACTATAGTTACAAATATCATTACCATGTGGACATTCTAATAGAAAAGCAATCTAATATTACCAATCACCTTTTAGAATAAACAGCCAATCGTAGCGAACCTAATCATACATCTAGGTATCAATATACGAAGTTAAATTAGACATATAATCTGATGGAAAGGCGAAAACGCATGGCGGTCTGAATGATTCCAAAAGGGTGATGCTGATTGATTGACTGTGCCCAAGCGAGGGCAAACAGGGCCTTGTCGTCTGACTAGGCCGGCGCGAGGAAGACAAACAAGGCCTGGTCGTCTAACCAGGCCCACATGAGAACGAACAGGGCCTGGTCATCTGACCAGGCCCACGAGGGAACGAGCAAGGCCTAGTCGTCTGACCAGGCCCATGAGAGGACTAACAGGGCCTGGTCATCTGACCAGGCCTACGCAGGGACGAATAGGGGGGGGGGGGGGGGAAGCAGAGGGTCAGGGCCTGGTCCTCCCACATCAAACAGGGCAATCAGGGCGTCAGGGCCTAGTCTGAGGACCAGACCCGCGCGAAACAGGGCCTGGTCCGTAGACCAGGCCCTCACGAAACAGGGCCTGGTCTATAGACCAGGCTCGCTCTTCTCTGACAGAAGGAGGTGCCTCCGCCATACTCCAGGCCGTCGCCTGCAGCCATCGTCGGCGGCGCTAACACCGAGACCTCGTCTACCATTTGCGTGACAATCTCGCGGGTTGGAACCAAAATGGAACGGTTCTCAGACCCAGAAGCAATCAAAAAAATGGCCATTGATAGATCAGAACCGGTGCAAACATTATAACGAACAATCGGCGCGCGAGGGAGGAAAACGGATTTCAAAGCCAAGTAGAAGCTTGTCTCGGCTTGCGACGCACTCAGCATAAAAATGGAACTCACGCAGCCCTTAGGAACATCATCAATGGAGACGAAAATATTCATGCTCAGACCACTCGGTTCATGCAGTAACCAGGGACACAAATCACACTAAGGGCAAAACCAAACCAAACGATGCATCTGAACAGGCAAGAGGAGGCGAAGTTAAATAATAAGAACGATATCGAGGCTCGAGGATCGGTCATACCAAAGATCGATTATTTTAAACCGGAGAAACCAAAGAAAATCGAGCGCGAGAGGGGAACGGGCGATCGAAGAACCAAAATCCCTACACGATTCAGGGATGAAGATGAAGAGGCGCACTCGAGCAAGCTCAAGCCAGGCCATCATTCCATCCATGAAATGCCCTAATCGTGATCCCGAGGAGCATTTTGGATGACTGAGGTGGCTCGGTAACAAAAGGTTACCGATGAGTGATGAAGAACGCGTCGAAGCTCGGAGGAAGTCTGCGCGAGGAGAAGAAGAAGACAAAGAGGTCGTCTGTGTGAGGAAGGTCGAGGGTCGCCTCCTGAGAATACTGACCGTCGCCCTCTCTTTCAAGAGTTTATCCCCCGTTTTTTGTTTCCCTCCCTCTCCTCTTCGTTGTTCTCCTCCTTCGTCCCCTCTTCCTCTCCCCTTTATCCATTTTTTCAAAAACCTAATTCTCTCCCTGCAGACACCATCTCTACTCTCCGCCGAGCCTTTTTCTTCCCTTGCGTGTGTCAGTGCCTCTTTCTGCCCTCTCCCATCAATCATCTTGGAGAGAACACCCACGAAGATCTGCTCTGTTGGGAGATCGGCACGCCAGAGAAAGGGGAAGGAGAAGTGGGCCGTGGGGGGAAAAGCTGGAGAAGATTGGGCCCGGGAGAAGGGGAACTTCGGGGGCTCAGCCCAAGGAAAAAAAGTCGCGCGAGCTTTGCCCGCGCGAGAAAAAGGCTAGGCCATTCGGGCCAGGTCCAAAACCTTTTGTTTTCATTTTTTTCATTTTCTCTCATCTTTTGTTCATTTTTTCGAGTTTTAATCATTTAACCCACTGATTAATTAAAAATTTATTAAGTTTATTCCCTAGAAAAAATAAAACTTCAACTACGATGAGCATCTGAACATTTTCTTGAATCGCTTCAATTTGTCTCTTTTTGAATAAAATTTCCGATCTCATCGGCCGAATCAAAACCAGGTTAAAACGCGTTGGATCGGCAAAATTAGGTGTCAACATATGCATAATGTAAAATAAAGCTCTCACGAGATTTGAGCTACGTGGCATGCTCATGTGCAGTTTACTTTTCTGTGGTTAGGTTAGCAAATCTCTAATCTTTCTATATACAATAGGAGTGAAGCTCGAACGATGTTAAGCCATGTGGAATACTCACTATGGCCTTTACTTTACGTAGCAGTTTGCTTTTTATGGTCACCTTAACAAGTCTTTAATCCTAACAAATCTCAATATTTGCATCTCTAATTCTTATGCGTATTTTGATAATAGTAGAGGGTTTATGGAGATGCGATTCTGCTGTGAAATTCTTTAATATACAAATTGAACTTGCAAGATACCCAACATTTTTAGTAATATATAATCATGATGATGTTGTGAATTTCTTTAGTATACAAATTGAACTTACAAGATACCCAACATTTTATTTTGGTGATATATTTTCATGATGCAGTCATAGATGTTGAACTATCAATCAACTTTTGTTAAACTAAAAGGATGGACGTCAAATAGTTACAAAAAAAAAAACCCGAGAATCTCCATAAAAGAGAAATTAAAATATATGAAATTGAAAAATGATCTTAAACAAATCGCCTCTAATTCTTTGTAAATAGAGAGAAGCAAATGAGAAAGAAGAAAAAAAACCATTTTATTCTCCCGAGAAAGTTTTACACAAGCTCTCGCCTTTTTCACGCAAGTCAGTGGCACAAAGGTGAAGATTTCAAAAGATGGAGAAATGTTATCAAGAGGGGAAAGTTTATATTCTTGCTTTGTACTTTCATGTATCTTAGTGATTTAATTTATTTTACGAGTTCGAATGATCACATCTACATATCTTTTTATTGGTAGTATACTTGCTCTTCTTAGGAGGCTTCTCATATTTTCATTTATTAGTAGGATTAACCTATACGATAGGGTTTGGTTTCACTCGAAACAAATTTCCACAACAACTATAATGGATGATTTGATTGTTGAGAATATAAAATATGCTATAATTTTTTCATAGTATTTATTACATAAATTTATGTTGACAACAATATTTAGTGATGAGGGTGATTTAGACCATGCTATCAACCCTTGATACGTGTCTATCAGGAGCCAACAAGTTCATGTATCATCAATAGACGGATACACCTATTTGCTTCATAGGCTAATCTTGATAAGATATCTATCGCTTTACTATTATTTCATTGGGCACGCAACAGTACTATCACTAACTAACATGTTGGACAAGCATTGGCCACAAAATTAGTGCAGATATCATTTGTCACTCATTTTTACCACATTATTTATACACTACCAATTGTCCAATTTATCCAAACTACCCTAAATCAATAACATATAAATCCTACCATGAGATTCGGTGATTTCTCTCTCCCACTTTTTTCTTCTTTAAGAGCACCCCCCATCTTAATCCTAAGCTCATATTCCTTCTCTTCTAAGTCTCCCTCGTTTCCTGCGCTAGTGAAAATGTAGACCAAACTTGTGGTTCCCCGTCCTAACTTCAAGAAGAACATAATAAATATAATTTTATACTCCATTTATTTCACAAAAAATGAATATTTTAAAAAATGTTTTTGTAAAAATGATCTTCTGCATCACTTGAAAAAATTAGTTAATAAAAATCCATCTTCATAACCAACAATAGGTTATGTCTAAAAGTTTTCGTGAACAACAAAAATATTTTTGTATTTTTAAAAGAGATATAAGTGATTATTTTTTAAAAATATTATCCATTATATGCGAAACAAAAAGAGTGTTAACTTGTACGACTTGCTATTGTTGTGTGAATCTATCCTTGTTCCATGTGATCTTTTTTCGGAAGGACTTCTCGCCCAAAAAGAGAGAAGACCTTCCTAGAACTATGAGTCACGGTTGTTATGCACGCAATGAAAAGTTTCTCTAGTTTCGCCACCAAGATTTCACACTAAACTTTCCATATAACTGATTTCTATTGACATTCTGTACTTTTATTAGCTTCCCTATTCGCCATAGTTTCTTCCTTTTTCCGGCTTATAATTTCAAATTATGAATTTAGAATCGAAATTGGATATATCAAACTATTATGTCTTGACATACTCTCGTTAGATAGGACTATGATGATAGGAGGTATGTCATTCTTGCTTGTGAAAACAAGTTATCCTTTCAGAGGACATTGGACAAAGGAAAGATTTTGAATACTGTCTATAAACATTATGGCAAGTCAATTTGATCTTACCTATCAAATGACTATCAAAGTCTTACCAATTTTAATGAATTTCATCCATTTGCGTAAGATAATTGTATGTCTAATTCTGGATGAAGTGTTGTGCGCCTATCATGTGCGACTCGTCTGACGGGATTCTTCTGGTCGTTTAATCATTGAGGCTATGCCTGCAGGAGATTATGCAGTCTCTTGTGTAACTCGATAATAATATTGGCAATAATTTAACACTAGGGTAACAAAGAACATCTGAGAAGGTTCGACGTTATGTGTGTTCTCACTTCAACGACGACGGCCATGACACATTGACACTGATTTAGTTGCTAGGAACATCCTTCAGACATCACACTTCACACTGGAACATTCTTCAGCTTATTCAAAGGATGGAGGAACATAAACTACGTTGTCAAATCTAAGATCTCTCGTTGACCCTCTCAAAAGCTGATGATGTTATATGCCACGAGACGATTTGGCTTCCTCATTTTTCTGCGGAGACAATACACTCTGTCGTGAACAGACTCCCTATTAAGAGCGACCCTTTTGCTTTTTTATTTTTAGTTTTACCTTTAACGTACAGAACGAACAAGATTGCAGAGATTTACCGGCCATTACTTTACTTGGTTGAGGAAACTGTGATGACTTGCCTCAGCCTCGCCACGCGGCAACTTCAGAACCCTTTACTCGCGAGATTCTTTATTAAAGCACCTCTTTTTCAGGTGATAATATGAATATCAAAAAGGAGTAAAGCAAGCTACAACCAAACATTGGCTGGAAGTTCAAAGCGACGAAGCAAAGCAAAAGTAAGTACGGCTTTCGCGGGTAAAAGGCGTGGCAGGTTGGAGATCGTTCGGTCTGCCCAGTTTTAGACCTCCTTACCGAAATTTCACAACCCATTCCGAGATCGGTAGAAAGTAAAAATTACCCCATTTATGCTCACATTATTGCTGCGGGACACATGTCTCATCAGCAGTGCTTGTGCTGTTCGACGGTGCGCGTTGAAAGCTACCATCCGAGCTTTAGTGGAGAGACTTCAGCTGCACTTGGTCGCGGTAATGCCCGTCTCGGGAATCGCCATGATCACATTGCATTTTTCTCAGGATTCTTTCTCTGTCGTTGGTTTGATCAGGGATGCTTTCCTTTCTTGTTTTGAAACCATGACAGAGACTCGTTCGATCTCGTGAGGAGGCAATGATGGGAAATATCTTTCGGGCTTTGGCTCCTCGAAATCTCCCATGAAAATTCGAAGAGAGGTGATGCGCACTATACTCTTTGAGACATGATCTTGCATTACGTTGAAATCCTACGTGATCTTCATTCGGATCAGTTAGATGGTTAACAGATTTAAAATATTACTGATCTCCAAAAGACTCCACATTGCTATTCACGCCCAATAATTTATGTGTGTTTTATAGCTTTGCGCTCTCTCGGACCGTTTACCTACAATGGCGGTTCCCCTCAGTACAATGCAACCACAAAAATATGCTGTCTGATCAGTGCGTCTCGATTGCATTAAATAATCCCATTGCGTCCATACATCATATTTCTTTTGTTTAGTATTTGTGATACAAAAGTAAATTCACAAGTCTATGACGGAGATTGATCCAATCAACCGTCCTTAGTTTGATTTAAAACTCAGGATCGAGCTCAAATGATAAAAATATAGGGGGGGGAAGAAAACATATGATGACGAAGAAGTGAATGGAATTGGCATTCGAGTTCCACTCTTTTTTTTTTTTGCCCTTTTTCCGAAGGCCACATTGCCCTCATTACAGCTGTATTTGGATAGGCAATTCACATTATGATACAACCAAGATTTCTAAATCTAGCCAAGATCGCATCTTCATTAAAATCCCACTATAACCCTTAGAGTTAGTTCGTTCTTTTTCCTTTTTTCCTAACATTTGACTCGTTTTGCTAAATCACCCACCTCAATAACCACACTAACAAGTAAAGTCTATGCTTTAAACCCCGAGACCAGCTCAGTCGACTTTCCCTACAATTTCATGTGTTGATATTTCTGTATTCTGGAAGGTTTCGAATCAACAAAAGTCAAAATTGTTAGAGCCACGCCTATTTTCCATAGAACCGACTCCGAGCGCACCCTTATTGACCTCCTGCGTGAGACCCTTGCTCAAGAGTGATGAAACTACAAACGAAGCCCAAGGTCTACAGCTATCACTAGGAGATTATTCAAGACGTACGACAGAAAAAACATCACAATTTCTTATATCATACCGCACAACTTCTCACAATAGGGTAAAATAATTTTAACGTTCCGCCAAAAGCATTAATAATCATGTACATTATTGATTGCGAGAAAAAAGGAAAGGGGTGAAAAAGTCCCTCCCAAAATGATTGCGTGCGGAAAGCGCAAAGAAACATAAGAGGAGTCGAGCGCATGCAAGAAGTGAACATTGCCGGTAATAGCGAGCGGCCATCAACCGTCCACTGTAACGCCCCCAACCAAAAAAACGAACCGACAACGTTGTTGTCGGTGTCAGACCCGGATTCTCAGGACCCGAAGACCTTGCCCCTAACGCCACCACTCTAGTCCCCACACGTGTCGCCCCCTCCAATCTCAGCCGTCCGTTCCAATCCTCCTATTTACGTCCTCCCTCCCGCCCTTTACCATAATTTGATAATTCTCCACTCTCTCTCTCTCTCCCTCTCTCTCTCTCTCTCTCTCTCTCTCTAGAGAAACCCTTTCCAGTTTCCTCGTCATTCTCTCCACACCATTACCTGTCATTCTTCATCAACGTTCAATCTTCTCTTTAAAACTCTTGCCGTGTTTCGTCCCAATCTTCTCCTCGGATTTGCGCCTTTCCGCGCCTGTTAAGTGAGAGAGAGAGAGATATGGCGAAAGACGAGAGAGGAGGAGGCTCCGTGTTCCTGGAGAGCAACACCATTCCGAGGCCCAAGTTCAACATGATGCATTCGGACCCGAATATGTCGTCAATCTCGATCCCTGACGATGACTTTCCGCACCGCCACAGCAGCGTTTCCCCTGCGAGCCCCGCCTTCTACGACCACAGCCGGATGAGCGGCGATGGCTCTCCGATGATGATGTCCCCCTGGAACCAGTCCTCTCCCTTCAATAAATCCCCTTGGTCTGCAGCGTCTACAAACTACGAAGACAACGTCCCCCAGAACAGCCTCATTGGGTCGCTGGTCCGCGAGGAGGGGCACATTTACTCTCTTGCCGCCTCGGGCGAGCTCCTGTACACTGGGTCTGACAGTAAGAATATCCGCGTATGGAAGAACTTGAAGGAATTCTCCGCATTCAAGTCCAGCAGTGGCCTGGTTAAGGCCATCATTGTCGCCAACGGCAAGATCTTCACCGGCCACCAGGATGGTAAGATCCGGGTCTGGAAGATCTCGCCCAGGAACCCCAGCCTCCACAAAAGAGCCGGGACGTTGCCGACTCTGAAGGACATTTTTAAAAGCTCCATCAATCCGAGCAATTACATCGAGGGGAGAAGACGCCGAAGCGCACTATGGATAAAGCATTCTGACGCCGTCTCATGCCTTAGCCTGAACGAGGAACAGGGCTTGCTTTACTCTGCTTCATGGGACCGAACCATAAAGGTGTGGCGGATCTCAGACTCCAAGTGCCTCGAGTCGATCAGCGCCCATGATGATGCAGTCAACGCCGTCGTTGCCAGTGTAGATGACCTTCTCTTCAGTGGATCTGCAGATGGGACCGTGAAGGTGTGGAAGAGGGAGATGCTCGGAAAAACGACCAAGCACACGCTTACTGAGTCGTTGCTGAAGCAGGAGTGTGCGGTCACGTCACTGGCCATGAACCGGGCTTGTTCGGTCGTGTACGGTGGGTCGTCTGATGGGCTGGTCAACTTCTGGGAGCGCGGGAAGCAGTTCGCACATGGCGGGGTACTAAAGGGGCACAAGCTCGCGATCCTCTGCCTCGCTTCTGCAGGGAACCTGTTGTTCAGCGGGTCTGCAGACAAGACCATATGCGTGTGGAGGAGGGATGCGACGATCCACACATGCCTGTCAGTTTTGACCGGGCACACCGGGCCTGTCAAGTGCTTGGCCACAGAGCAAGATGCAGAGTCGGCCAGGAGGGGGGATCAGCGGTGGATAGTGTACAGCGGCAGTCTCGACAAGTCGGTCAAGGTGTGGAGCGTGTCCGAGATGGCACCTGATCTTCATCAGATGGCCATGATGCAGCAGCAGCAGGTGACTTATGATGCAGACTCGGTGCCGTCGGATGGAAGCTTCTCTTCGGCTGGCCGGAACAGCCAAAACCGAAGGTACTGACCATCGGGGCCGGCCCCCCTCGGATCCTGGAGAATGTCCCAAAAATGAATTGTGACGACGACGTGTGGTGCTGTCGCTTTGTCCGGAGATTAATTATAAAGGAAGTGCCCTAATCTACCAGCTGACGTATGGAAATAATCGTAGTTAGATGTGACGAGTGGGCGTTTCCACATGCTTTTGAGAAGGTAGAATTGGTGAGTGTTTGCCTACCACGAGTAAGGGGAATGGAGAACGGAGGATTTAATCCACTTTTTTAAGCCTTTGTAAGACTTCTGTGAACCCGCAAGGAATGATTATTAACGTATAACTATTGTTGATTTTCCGTTTTTCTTCAGGAAGTAATTATTGCAGCAAGAATTTTGGGATTTTTCATTCGGTAAGTTTAGCCTCGTTAGCAACAGTGTTCCGTCATTTCATTCCTGGCTCTTTTCGAATTAAACAGAATGCCTTTCAGTCAGAGAAAAAGGGTCGGTCAAGTTTCTATAGATCACCACCCTGAGTGCAGATAAACAGAGGACACAGAATCAGATTGGCTTCATCCTCCAGTAGATAAGCATTGATAAGAGTTGAAATAGAAATGGTAAAGTTCTTCTGTGAACTGGCAAATATAAGTGGACAAACCTGAGAGTTACAATATGTGTGATCATCTGTCATTGAGGGCATGATACACGTCTGAGGGAATTAGGATTCCAGGAGTCAGTAAATAATAAGAAAGCTACATGCTAACTTCAAACGCTAGTTCTGGAAGGTAATCATATTGGCAGTTGTGACCATGGATTAAGGACAAATAAAAGCATAATGGACCAAATGACCTTGGGAAGCAGGCACATGACAGCAATCCCCCAGGCAGTGAGAAGTTACGGTACAATTCAGGGAAAGAATGGAGCTTTTATACGTTGAAACGATGCTCTACATAGATAGTTTCAGCAAAACTGAGAATGACCCACTATAGAAGTATAAAAATATGCTACATATACCTAACATCACAAACCTATAAAAAAAATTCCTATGAACTATGATGCTGTGAGGCATGCTGAGCATTGAGTAACCATTCAATGGCAATAGAGATGAGGGTTTCCAAACATGCATGCACACCCTGAGTGCCTAGGCAGCCTACACCACAGCTAGAACAAATTATCTGTTGCTTCTCAAGAGCTAGATAAGCTGACGCAATCCTCTCAAATGCATATTTGGTTCTCAGTGGGAATGTTTCCGTGAGTGATTTCTCATAGTTTCAGTATGCATGCGAGAGCACACTCCATTTAGATGACCACTCCTACTACCAGCTGCATTCATATCCAAGGCTAAGGGTATGAGGGACTGTCCTTCTAGTATTCTGACGACCTGCAATGCAATGTAAGATAATGTAGAATTTTCTTGGATTCGAAATTGTAGAGAAATAATTAGATGGGTATATGTTACAACACAACACGGCCTTCGATTGTGCTAATGCTGATGTGAAGGAGTGATTCAATGCAACAGTGAAGTTTAAACCTTTGACATTGGAGGTCTTGATTCAGGATCTGGATGCAGACACGATAAAGCAGCATGGCTCATTACTTGTATCTGATGGCCGAAATCTGGAGATTGGTTAGAGGCCAAGCATGGGTCTATAAATGAAAAACGGTTAGATTTGACTTCTTTCGATTCCTGTGCAGCAAAGGGGCCAAACAACTGAGGATAAAGACTTCCTCCATTAAAATGCAGCTCGATGATTCTTCGCCCTGTCATCAGCTCTAAAAGTACCACTCCAAATGCATAGACATCAACCTTTTCTGAGATTTTTCCTCCATCAACAAACTCTGGTGCAAGATATCTGAAATTAAAGATATAAATCTAACATGATCGAGTGTTCTGGATTTCAAATGATTCTCACATATAATTATCTATAGGATTTGACATATTTAAGTAGTCAGCACAATCAATATTATCAGTAGACCCTACCAGAAGGCAACAATATAACATCAGTCTAGTTGTATACATCTGAAGGAACCTTTTTGTGGGTAAAATTAAGAGATTGCATACACTGCATGTGGCCAAAATAAAAGAGATCAGCAAAATATACCCTGAAGTTCCGATAACTAGCTCCTCTGGGCCAATCTCATTTCCAGAGTACCATCTAGCAAGTCCAAAATCAGCAACCTAAATTAAAGGACAAAACAAAAAAGATGAGAACAAAGCATTAGCAATATAAGGAGTCTGCTACATCAACTTCAAGATTATTCATTGCACTATCAGTCAGAAATTTTCATAAATGGACTTCAAAAAAACTCAAAACATTTCCTTATGGTTCTAAATTAGTCATCACACAATCATGATTTCACAAGCCATGGCACTGGTTTAAGCAAGGAAGCACAGCATGCATCCCTGATGCATAAGAAGATCAATTATATCTTCTCAAGGGGACATTTGTCATCCACGAACATACTCCATGATAATGTTAAAGGAGGTCTAACTTTGGTTGTGAGATATCTGGATTTAAGTCGTACCAGAGGTTCAAAATCGTGAGTCAGGAGGATATTCTTAGGTCGCATATCTCTGTGTACGATACAGCCAACTCTACAGTCCTCATGAAGATATCTTAAGCCTCTTGCAGCACCAATAGCAATTTTGAGTCGGGACTCCCAACTTAGGGCATTGCTATCACGTCCTGGCAATAACACGTAATGTTGGAAATTAAGAATGAAAAATTATGAGGAAATGATGCATAAATGATGATGTCTAACACATGATGTACAATTACACAAGGAAACCTGACTTATAAGATGTAAATCAAACTTCAGCAAAACAATAAAGGCATACCATGCAAATGGAAGTCCAGGGATCCATTGCACACATACTCATAGACTAGAGCTCTCTTGCTGCCCTCGGAGCAAAATCCAATCAACAGAACAACATTCCTATGTTGTGCGCAGCTCAACAACCTCACCTCCCTACAAAAGTCAGCATCTCCTTGGGCTCCACCAAACTTCAACTGCTTAACCGCAACCACCTGTCCGGTACTGAGAGTCCCCCTGTGGACCAATCCAAAACCTCCTTCAGCTAGAAAATTCGGATCTGAAAATCCATCTGTTGCTTCCTCTAGTTCGGCATATGAGAACCTTCGTGGAGGTTTTCCAAAAGTTGGTGCCTTGTGTTGACAAAGCGAGCATAGGGGAGGTGGCACTGAGGAAGTTCTTCCTAAAGAGACTACATCCCTTATGCTTGCATTGACAACTTGATCTGGTTGTTGGCCTTGCTTTTGCCCTATGCTCCCAGTACTCGTGTGACCATGATTATGTCGAATAAACTTGGTAAACCATCTTCTCGAGATAATTTTATGGGTTTGGGTAGCTTTTTTGTTGTTTTCAATGGGGAGATGCTTTACATCAAGCATATGATTTTGGGAAATCCAATAAACCTTACTACTGTCAACTGATAGAGATGATGTTAAGGTTTTTGAGAGGGTCACAACCTTTTCCCCATATGATTCAAGTACTGTAAAGGGGTATTTCAACTCATTCTTTGTCAAATATGGTGAATGACATCCCTTCCTCTGTCCTTCAAAGAGTGGATTTCTTTCGTATAAGTGAAAAAAAGACCCAGCTGTGTCATAACTTGATGATGAACTTTCTCCGGTAGTTCTTGTATGAGGGCTAAACAATTCAGGACTGCTGACTGGAGTAGAATGCTTCATCCTGTAGGCATTGAAATTTCCGTCATCCACACATGGAGAAGAAGTAGCAGAATAGAAGGGGGTCTGGAGTTCATTCGAACATCCTAAATTCAATCTGAGAACTTTCGCTTGAGAACCCTTCATCACCACAATATTGCAGCGGACTTCCTCCAAGCAATGAGTCAATTCCTGCTTTAAGTCCCTGTTTTGGCAATAGAGTGTATGATGTCTGAAAGTCCAAAAATGACTTTTTTGATATGGAAGGAAGAATTAAATTCAATGACTCGCGTTCTATATACTATATATTTAGCCCATCCACGAAGTTAACATGATTAGATCACATCAAGGGAAGATGAGTGGAACAATGATTGCAGGCTCCTGATAACTATCAAAGCAGATTTGGCCAAAAAAGAATACCAAAGAAGAAACAAAACAAGAAAAATTGAATGGATCGTCTATTTGCAATGTTCAATTACTTTTCAATGGATTGTAAATATGATGTGAAAATTCACCATATGAGTGTGAACTGAAATTTATTGGCTTCTACCAGTATAAGGAGTGACGGCATCTAAATGGTAAGAAAATGGCACATGTGAATTATTCCATGAACAGTACAAACATAAAGAAAGTAGAGAATGCCCTGCTTAGAGTAGTGATGAGAAAAACTACTCAATACTTATCTGTAACCAATTCACCCTAGGAAGCACCCAAACTATGGAACTATTTTAGAAGAATCTCATTGGGAGACTAAAAGGTTCATTAGGCTCAAAATGACAAACTATAAATGTAATAAAGATGCAGAAGGTCGCATGACTTCCCAGTTCAGACTAGCAGATGGAAATCCAAAAAGTTTAAACATAGGTTGAAGCATACCAAGTAAAGACAATTTGTATTAATACAGTCTAAGGAAATAATAATACATTTATATTAAATTACTTGTCCAGTATGACCCAGTTGGCCCCGCATTTGCGTGCTTCATCAGCCACCACACCGCCAGGTTTATCAGAAACAACCTTTATCCTCACTCTAACCTGTAACCAAGCTTTCATTAGCGACTTGCAATTTTGACCATAAAAACAGACCAATGGCTGCTAAACTAAGGATGTGCTATTACATGAAGCTCTGACTTCATTGTTTGAAAAAGCTAAAAGCAACATCCACCTCCCCATAGGACCATCAACCTTTCATTTTCAAACAAGCATGGAAAAAAGGAAGATTAAAGCAACGAGCTGGAAAAGAAAGCATATACCGACCCCCAGTTTCAATTTCAAACCGACTAAGGCAAAAAAGTTTATCAAAGCATCAGTCTGGAAAAGAAAGTAAACTCCAACACAGCAAAGCATCCTTTTGCTTTTTAGGCTCGAAGATGTCAGGAATGTTCAAATTTTTGGCAGAAAGCGTCACCGATGCATAGTGAACCACATGTTCCAAAAAATAAAAATAAAAAATTTACTGTACCCTATTTTGACCAGAAACTGAGGAAACGTTAAAAGGAAGCAGAAGCTCTTCAAGACTGCAATGTGGATGAGCATGATTGGTCCATGTAACCGTTTCCCATTGACAAATCTTTTGCTTTTGAAAAGGGGGAACAGGCAATCAGGCATGCGGGGCCTCAAACAGATTACCACATCATAATAAAAAAAGCAATCACATGCTAATCATTAATGGAATCCTCCCATTTTCTGACTCCGACGCCTCAACCAAGGGCCAGAGACACGATCCCCATTGATGATTGCACTAACCATGAGACGCCATATTTCGCCAGCACAACAACGGCATATAACACCTGACGATTGCTGTCTTAACAAGCCAAAGCAGCGGCATTTCGCGATACTGTAGAGAAAGCGACCGGACTACCTCGTATCAAACTAAGTTCGAACCAATTCACCTATTACTAGCTCGTGATCACATTTACTACGGGAAAACTCGAGACTTGCAGCCCCTCACTGACCTCGACTTGATCGTGAAACTGCATAACCATCAGAGAACACGAGTCGGAGATCCGGGAAACCCGATCCAGCAGCTCCTCTCGGTTACTGGTCCCGCAGTCCCCGGTCATTCTCGCGAAGTTCCACAGCCTGATTCGACCTTCAACCACACAACACGAAACGACCCACGCAACGGACGCGACGAGCCGCAATTAGTCACACCGAAGAACGCGAGCGAAGCCAGCCACTCGAAAATAGGACTTGACTTTGCCCCGAGGTAAAGAAACTAACCTGGTCGTTTGCACGAGAAGATGGCGAGCAAAGTGATGTTGTCGCCGGGTTGGACAACGTGGGAGAGAGCCCATGCCAACGCAGCTTTAGACACGACCTTCTCCGCCCTGACGGCGACGACGACCTTCTCCCGCCCCGTGATGGCGGCACGTTGGCTCAGAGCTCCGTCGTGTCGCGGTGCCGACATGCCTACCGGACGGAACACTTTTAGCCCGCGAACTGAAACTGAAGAAGAGCGTGTACTGGAGAGAGAGAGAGAGAGCTTCTTTCTGGTTGGTCTGGTTATGGTCGTTATTTGGTACTTCAAATGAAGGAGGGCGAAACCGCGGTTAGGTGACCGTGGTTAAGTGGGCTTGGTTTTAGGGCCCATTTGCATTATCGATGCATTAAAATCATTGGGGTTGTAATATTAATTATTGGAATTATTCCGACAACTCAAAAAATAATCACAATTATGTGCGTCATGCCTATGTTGTTTCAATTTTTGAAATTAGATTAGGTGTTAAAGGTATAGCTAGTTTATGTGAATAATTAGAGATTCAACGCCGAGGGGTTGTTTGACCAATGTGGAATTGGGTGACCAGAAAAAGATTGAGAGCGAGATTCCTCTGACCGGGACAAAATAAAGAAGAATGCTAGGATAGAGATCTTACTAAGTAAGATGGCGATTTTCTATTAGGCGACAAATGCGCTTATTGATATACCAATTTGCAATCTTACCATATTACTAATTCTGAGATGAAGATTGGCAATACCCAATATTGCTTTATAAATAAGAGGCATGGGAGGGACAAAGCCGGACCAACGTGAAGTGCAGAAGCAAACTCCCGTGCAGAGGGTAAGAAGATCAACGACAGAATTGCCGAGGAAGCGCCCTCTTTTGGGGGTCTAATGTCGGTTTCTGCCTTTGGGGATTATTTGATAGAGTGGCTAACAAGACAAGGGAAATATTGTCTGATCCTGGCCACATGGCTCCAGCTGGGTTTCATGCACAATCGCCAAGCAGATAGTCCAGCCAGCTTGAGGAACGGTGGTTTGTACTCCTACATTGAATTCATTAGCTTAAGCAGCCACCATAAGTCATCCTCGCTTTTGTGCACACGCATCAAGCATCGTTGAGAAGTCTTCATGACCACTCACAGTCACACCTACTTTCGGGATCCCACTTCAGATCGCACAGAATTTTTCATGCTCTTTTATGGATATGCTATTTCTTTCTTAAATCGAACCATTTATCGTCTTAAATTGATCAATTATAGATAAATGCAACCCATACCAAACCCAAGCTTAGCCTCTCTATCTCGGCATTACCCATGCCCGCCATCATCTCCAAGGGGGGGGGGGCTCAACCTTGGCTCGACTTATATATGCAGAGCTTGTAACTTGACTTGAAGTTGATTGGGTATCAATTTTCTCACGTGAGCTTGACTTGATCAGGAAATTGATATATTCAAGCTTGACTCGACTCGCTTATGTTTTAACTTATAAATAAAGCTTGCTCCCGTGTACGGAATTTGCCGCATCAAAATTGAGGAACCACCACACAACCTCTTTCTTGGAGATTGATTTTTCACTAGTTTGGAATCTTTCAAAATACAAGTACGCCCGTGCACGGCCCCGTGCGTGTGAGGAGAGCTGTGTATTAGTGGACAGTGAGGCAAGAGGGGCAAGCAGAGCAGGGTTGGAAGAGAGATATTGCAATCATCCAATAGATGATGCCGATGTTGTGGCTGTGTGATAACGAATGGTCATATCTCATTGACGACGACTAAACCTGTAGGATTGGCATGCCGGCAAAGAAAGCATGAATGAGTCCATACGCGACAGGTCGCACTGTGTGCATGCAAGTGGTAAACGATATTAATGGCATTCGACATCGCAATGCCCTCACGACGTCAGCCTTTTCATGCAAGTGATGTTTGGGGTCAGCAGCTTCAACCCGAAGAGTCTAGATACATGCTTACGTCTTTGAATGGCCACGCATGGTAAGAGTGCCTGCCCATTCACTTACTTGTACATTACTAAGAGCTTTCCTTTCGTATATAATACTATCCCTCACCTCAATCGATAGATCTCCGGAGTTAATCTCGGCCTGAGCTTAACCTCGAGCGGGGTCGCCTTCATATTCGTCAGTCCGAAGATCTCGGACATGTCCACCGGCGAACTTTCCACAGTTGATATCTCGAACGCATGTAGGAACCTAGCCAGAAGAAGATGCACCATCCCGAGTCCGAAAGCTATCCCGGGACAGATTCGCCTGCCGCCTCCAAACGGTAGGAGAGCAAAGCCGGAGTCCTGCACGTCGATGTCCTTATGGCTGCTCAAGAACCTCTCGGGCCTAAACTCCAGCGGATCGGGCCATGTCCTAGGGTCGGTTTGGATTTTCCAGATGTTCAAGATCAACCTCATACCCTTGGGCACGTGGTACTCACCGACGATGCAATCCTCGGTGAAGAGGCGCGGTGCCGAAAGTGGGGCCGCCGGGTGTAACCGGAGGGTCTCCTTCACTATGGCTTGGAGATAGGTCAGGCCGGCGATGTCCGCTTCTTTTACTTGCCTCTGCTTGCCGATCCGAGCGTCGAGCTCTGTTTGAGCTTTCTTTAGGGTGTGAAGGTTGTTGAGCAACAGCGAGATTGCCCATGTCAGGGTGATCATCGGGGTATCGCTGCCGCCGCCAATCATCGCCTTCAGATCCAGCATACATGTTTTCCTCGTTAGAAGTGAGATACGAAGAAGATTAAGTACATCATCATCCGCAATCTAAATTCATGCGCCCTTCCACTTCATACGGGCAAGAAAAAGTGGTTCAAAATCTGGTCCTATAACGAAAAAAGAAGATGCATAATTTGTAATAGACTCCAAATTTAGTCCCACTCCTTCTGCCCGTGATTGCAAGATGTTCAAAAGGGACGCTAATGTTAATTTAAAACAAAGATTAAGCACACGATATCACACAAGAATAGACTTTAGTCCAACTGTTGCCCCTCTAGTTTGAGCAGATTTCCCAATTGAGTGCTCAAGTTTTTTCTTTTAGGTGCAATTTAGGTTCTCTAACTTAGTTGATTTCCAATCTAAGTAATTTTTAATTGTCAAACTTAATAATCTCAACGTGATTGGTCAATGTGGGTATTTTCCATATCATAACACAAAAGGTTGAAAGTCTTCACTTAAAGAAAACTGGTTATTTATTCTTTTATATACTGGACATAACAAAAATAGTAGGACTATACTAGTTTACAAGTTTACCCAAAATCAGCCTGCATCGGTTTGGTTCTAGGCTTCTTCCTACGGTAAATCTGTTTGATTCTCAGTTCTCAATTTTCTTAAACCTGCTCCTCCCTGTTAGATTTGTATGGTTTGGAGAGGATCCGAATCCCCTGCAGTCATTACAGGGACTGCAGAGGAACTTGTCTTGGGGGTGTCCAATTTTGGATCGGATGCCCCCATTTAATAGGGGGCTTTTGAGGGTGGTTTTTTTTTTGTTTTGTTTTTCTTTTCTGAAAAAGCCACAGCCGTCCGATTGTGGCCTTCATCACTGGTCCCCTGCAGTCACTGCAGGGGATCCATTTCCGTTTGAAGACTAGAACTAGACTGCCGGGACCCTTCTCACCCCAGTTGAAATCAAGTAAAAACTGTAGACAATCGTCCCCTGACATACCTGATAATTGGCCAACTAGCTTTATAAAGAAGAAAAGACTGCTCTAAGGGGAAGCGAACGAAAACTCACCAAGCATGTAGCTTTTATAACCGTATCGGCATCATATCCTCCAATTTCGTCATCGTTAAGGACCGAAAGCATGACGTCCATGAAGTCTCTGCCACCATTGGTCTCGGTCAAATCCTTATTATCCCTCTTGTGTTCCTCCAACCAACCGCCAATAATCTCGTCTAGTTCTTCTGCAGTTCTCTTCATGGCCTTCACATGTCCACCTAAGTCGAGCCACTTCAGGAAAGGAAGAGCGTCTGCCGCTAAAAACATCCCAAGGAACTGGAAGAACTCTCGTATTGCCTTTCGGCACCGCTGCTCTTCTTCCTTGTCTGCTGCACAGAAGCGCTTTCCGGCCAAGACTCTTAGGATCACGTTCAGAGTCAAATTCGCAAACCACTGCTTCAAGTCGACTATGACATGACCTAATCAATCAGAACGAATTCGATGTGATGCTAAATTCAAGTTTTGATTATTCACATGAACTAAATGAATTGATGAAACGGTTACTTAATCTGGGACAGGACTTCATCGATCTGCCGGGTCGTTCTATCTAGTTTCTTTTCTGGTAAAATAGCCCATGGCTAGGTGATTGAGAATATACCCTCATAGTCTCATGAATGATTAACTGAGAAATATGCGATTGGGGACCGGGATGGGTGACCTAAGTATAGCTTCGTTTGTGTCTGCATGACTGCTAGAAGAATTGAATCTGGATTTCTAGTGTCAAATACACGAGTCAATTCCTAAACCGTCAACGAACTCAGCAAATAAGGGCATGTTTGTCAATGTTTAAAAACAAACTTGTTTATGTTTTTTTGTTCCAAGGAACAAAAAAAAGAATACAAACATGTTTGTTTACACTTTTTATTTTCAGAAAAAAAATATACGTTTTTTTTTTGTTCATGGGAACATATTTGGACAAAAAAAAACAAAATTTTGAACACTTTGTAAAAAAATAATTTTTATTTTTTTTCTCTCTCTTGCCCTTGCAACCTCTAGCCGGTCCATGCCGGCCGCCGGCCGGCACCATGAACAAAGAAGAAAAAACGGAAAAAAAATAAAAAATTTGTCAATTATACCAAATGCATTTCTATTCTTTTTCTATTTCAAAAACACTTTTGCCAAATGCTCTATTTTACTAAAAAATTATTCTATGAAATAAAAATAGAAAAAATTATTTCTGTTCAAAAATTATTTTCCGAAACAGAAACGTTACCAAACGCACCCTAAACAGAACATGAACTTCGTCGAATGCCTCACAAGACTAAGCACTTCTTTTAGGGCGTCCCTTTCCAAATAAATCAATATGACTAAGATAGGACAAGCGTCAGAGTTTCTATGTCTGCAGGCGTGCTATAAAAGTGCAAATCTTGACTCGCTCTTAATCTAGAGAGAGAGTACTGTAACCGAAAATTCTAAATATGATCATTTTCATGACCTTATACTATGAAAACGGCCAGTGTTCACCGATAAAAGCAAAAGAAAATAAAATTATACAACCATGGAAAGGCCTATCATCAAAGATCCACCAGAACAACATATCGAATGAACAAC
The DNA here is from genome assembly GCA_019926035.1 of Melaleuca alternifolia. Taxonomy (NCBI): domain Eukaryota; kingdom Viridiplantae; phylum Streptophyta; class Magnoliopsida; order Myrtales; family Myrtaceae; genus Melaleuca; species Melaleuca alternifolia. Next base: position 2,263,090 of record JAGKPW010000016.1, read on the forward strand.
AGTATCACAAGATTACCTGAATCATCCTTGTTCTCGATCCAAAGCTGGTGCAGCTCTTGAATGGCCACGTCCGCTTCTGAGGCCTGAATAGGGTTGAGCAACGTGTTGACCCTGCGGCTCGAGAGCAGCTCCAAGGTGACCATCTTCCTTACCTCGCGCCAGTACGGGCCATAGGGCGCAATCGCGAACATGGCGTAGGAGTAGCCCAGGATCTTCGGGGCCAACTGCCGTGGCCGAGAGGACAACACGATGTCGTTCTTGGTGAAACACTCCTTGGCCATCTCAGAGCCGCTCACCACTAGGGCCGGGAACATCCCGAGATGGATAGTGAAGATGGGTCCGTGCCGGTCGGCCATTGATGCTAAGGTCTTGTGGGGAAGCTTGGATTTCGCCAGAATGGGCAAGTGACCTATGACTGGCCATGCCCCTGCGGCTTCTGGTGGTTTTTTGAGCTTGCCTGATGATCTGGATTTGAATAATACAAAGATTGATAGGACGAGGATGGCTAGGATTATTCCGGGCAAGCGGGATAGTTCTTGAAGCAGAGACTCCATTTTTGCTGCATATAGCAAGACGAAAAAGCAGGTGATGCACTTAAGGGTTTCGAGCTCCAAAATTATTGCAAATGACAAAAAAACGCGTTGAAAATTCGTGGCCGGGATAATTACTTGTGCTCGTCTCTCGTTGGGTAGTGGAAATCTATGACAAAAGATTTTATCTACGAAAATCTATGCGTGTCCCTATCGACTTTAAATATATTATATTCTAGGATAATGTGGTTGTCTAAGTGATAAGCCTATCGTTTTCTTAAATTGAAGTTTAAATCTGAATTACCACATTCGTACAATTTTCTTGAGGACGCACCCTGAATGTGGATGCCCGTCAGACGCAAGCCTGCCACATCCGAACGAGTGGCGTGCTTAGGAAATCTCAAATACCCCATCAATAAAACAAAAGGACAAATTTGACCGATCACATCAACATATTACTAATATCAACGCGATATATTTATATATGTTATCACAATGTGTGTTTGAACACATCTTCCCTAAGTTTCATATCATGCTCCCGAACATAGTATGGTTAGTGAGGGTTAACAATCGATTCATTTGTTTGTGTATTACTTTCTGGTTTGGACATCCTTAAAGGGATTAAGTCAACCAAAGCGCATTTCAAGCTTAAGGACAATACATACATACATACATATATGTGTGTGTGTGTGTGTTTTTCCGGTTCATGGTTGAAAATTTTGTCCATGATCGGCTCTACTAGTTCAACTTCAACGGGGAGATATTAAGGATGCGCATGGTAACGCTTCTCTTTTGGGGAAGAGTTTTTTTTTTTTAGAAACATTTTTTTTCATTTTTATTCTTCGAAATAATTTTTGAGTAAAATAAAGCGTTTGATAATTATACAAAATTTATACTCTTGGAATAGAAAAAAAAATAAGAATGCGTTTGGTATGATTCATAAATTTTTTACTTTTTTTTTTTATTTTTCTTAATGTTCAAGAATGAGGGACAGCGATTGGGGATGGTTGGCAACCGGTGACCAGGGGTGAGCGGCGATCAACAGCTGCAAGAGAAAAAAAGAAAAATAGTTTATTTCTAAAGTTGTTCTGGGGAATAAGAAGCAGTTTTTTTTTTTGTTTATCGTTTCTATTCACGAGAATAACTTTTTATTTCAGGGAACAAAAAAACAAGATAAGATTACCAAACAGATTTCTATTCTTTTTTTTGTTATGGGAAACAAAAGAACAGAATTTTGGAGAAATTAGAACATTACTATGTGCACCCTAGATGGTCTGGGACTACCAGCGTGGTCCCGGACCACCTAATATTTTCCAACTTCAATAAGTAAATAGTAGATTTTCCAAGTGTGGGCTCCGGGAAAACTTGGTGCGATTAGAATTCCACCGGCGGGGGCCACGCCTGGTACTGAATTTCCCGCGGTCGTCGTCTTGCAGAAAGGAGAAAATATTGGGTACCAGACCAATACCACGTCATTTTTACCCGAGCCTATCACAATCTGACACCTCTCCTACCGGGCCCACAATTTCCAGAGCCTGCGCGCCTCTTCTCTCTCTGTTTACAAACCTCCCTGTGTTCGCCTCTCCCTCTACTCTTCTCACCGACGGAACACATGGCCGCAACCTCCCCTCCCTCCAACGACCGCGATGCCACCACCCTCCGACGACCGCGACGCTGCCTCCTCTTCATTTGGCATTTCGGAAGACCACTGCGAAGAAGCTGGATCTGCAACGCTCTCTCCTCCGTCTCTTTCCGCTCTTCCGCTACCTAACACACGGCCGCAGCACCGCCTCCCTCCAACAACTGCGACACCGCCACCCTCCGACGACCACGACGCTACCTCCTCTCTGTTCTCTCTCTCTTTAAACCCTCCCCATGAACCTGCGAATCTCTCTGTACACAACAACAAAGACGCGGATGGCAAGGCCCCGTGGAGCTTGCACTCCCCGATCGATCATCGACAACGCAATTGAAAATACGACTCCAATGCCACAGTCATAACTGCTCGAGGAGTGTCACAACTCAAGAGAGATGAAGGCCTGGGTTAGATATGGGTTTTGGATTGCCGTTGTGTTGGTTTGTGTGGGTTTGGCGAGCGTCCATGGAGAGAATTGGAGACCCAAGAACGTGCAGGTCACGCTTCGGTCCAAGTGGTCCGCCGCTCGCGATCGTCGGAGGGTGGTGGCGTCGCCATCGTCGGAGGGAGGGGAGGTCACGACCGTGTGTTCCGTCGACGGGAAGAGCAGAGAGAAAGAGGGACAAACAGATCGAGGTTTGTAAATAGAGAGAGGAGACGCTCGAGAGGTCTGCAAATTGCAGGCCCAGCAGAACATGTGTCAGATTGTGATAGGATCGGATGAAAATGACGTGGTACCGGTCCGATACCCAACATTTTTTCTGCAGAAAGAGGCTTTCATGGGCCCACGTGAACGACTTTCCATGGGCCTCATCTTGAGCATTCCACAAAGTACCCATCAAAAGACTTCTGGTTTTGTCAGTTTCTGTTCGTCTGTCTGCCAATTTCATAGTCGTGCCTTTTGGTTTTTATCAAAGGATTTGGTACAATTCGACGGAGCCCAAGTAGTTCATCCCCAAGATTCCACGTCCCCATGAATGCCACAACTTCAGTGTAGACCCATCTTCCATTGTGCGCTTCTGTCTGGTTCAGTATCATCAAGCCAACAAATTCAATATATTCGTAATAAATTTATTCTAAATCAATTTTTAAATTCTAAACTGGTATATCTATGATAAATTTACCCTAAATTAATTTTTGAATCATCTAAAACCTCAAATCGATGCATACATAACGTATTTACCCCTAATCAATTTTCATTCAAATTTTTTCGTGAAGTTCCCGAATTGGATTACACATAGGCACTAACTTAGTTGAGCCGAGTGAGCCTATACGCCATTGGCGAGCACAAACCTTCACCGTTCGTGATCCAAGTCCTTGTTGTGAACCCCCTTTCATCCACCGACTATTGCTGCGACCCTATCGTCAGTCACCGTCAAATCCTCCCATTACCGAGGTCTCAATGAAATTGGAGCACATTTGGGTAACTTCCTAAATTGTGTTCAACTCAAATGTCTAATTGCCTAAGTTAAACATTATTCGATTCTAACATGATTGGATGGGTAGAGTCTAGCGTAGCCCACCTGCACAAACAGTAACCTCGAACGAGAGGAAGGGTGACACCGTGTTTGGTCACGTCGAGTTTTTCATGCTCTTTATGGATATGCCGTTTTTTTCTTAAATCAAACCATTTGCCGTATTAGATTGATCAATTATAGATAAATACAACCCATACCAAACCGAAGCTTAGCCTCTCTATCTCGACATTGCCCATGCCCATCGTCATCTCCACGGGGGGCCTCGAGCCAAGCCATTGCTCGTCTTGAGGTTCGACCTTGGCTCAACTTATATATGCATCACTTATAACTTGACTTGAACTTGATCGGGTATCGATATTCTTGCTTGAGCTTGTCTTGATCAGGAAATTGATATATTCAAGCTCGACTCAACTCGCTTATGTTTTAACTTATAAATAAAGCATGCTCCCGTTTACGGAATTTGCCGCATCAAAATTAAGGAACCACCACACAACCTCTTTCTTGGAGATTGATTTTTCAACTGTTTGGAATCTTTCAAAATATAAGTACGCCCGTGCACGGCCCCGTGCGTGTGAGGAGAGCTGTGTATTAGTGGACAGTGAGGCAAGTAGGGGCAAGCAAAGCAGTGGAGGAAGAGATATATTGCAATCATCCAATAGATGATAACGATGTTGTGGCTGTGTGATATCCAATGGTCAGATCTCATTGACGACGACTAAACCTGTAGGATTGGCATGCCGGCAAAGAAAGCATGAATGAGTCCATACGCGACAGGTCGCACGGTGTGCATGCAAGTGGTAAACGATATAAATGGCATTCGACATCGCAATGCCCTCACGACGTCAGCCTTTTCATGCAAGTGATGTTTGGGGTCAGCAGCTTCAACCCGAAGAGTCTAGATACATGCTTACGTCTTTGAATGGCCACGCATGGTAAGAGTGCATGCCCATTCACTTACTTGTACATTTCGAAGAGCTTTCCTTTCGTATATAATACTCTCCCTCACCTCAATCGATAGAGCTCTGGAGTTAATCTCGGCCTGAGCTTAACCTCGAGGGGGGTCGCCTTCATATTCGTCAGTCCGAAGATCTCGGACATGTCCACCGGCGAACTGTCCACAGTTGATATCTCGAACGCATGTAGGAACCTAGCCAGAAGAAGATGCACCATCCCGAGTCCGAAAGCTATCCCGGGACAGATTCGCCTGCCGCCTCCAAACGGTAGGAGAGCAAAGCCGGAGTCCTGCACGTCGATGTCCTTATGGCTGCTCAAGAACCTCTCGGGCCTAAACTCCAGCGGATCGGGCCATGTCCTAGGGTCGGTTTGGATTTTCCAGATGTTCAAGATCAACCTCGTACCCTTGGGCACGTGGTACTCACCGACGATGCAATCCTCGGTGAAGAGGCGCGGTGCCGAAAGTGGGGCCGCCGGGTATAACCGGAGGGTCTCCTTCACTATGGCTTGGAGATAGGTCAGGCCGGCGATGTCCGCTTCTTTCACTTGCCTCTGCTTGCCGATCCGAGCGTCGAGCTCTGTTTGAGCTTTCTTTAGGGTGTGAAGGTTGTTGAGCAACATCGAGATTGCCCATGTCAGGGTGACCATCGGGGTATCGCTGCCGCCTACAATCATCGCCTTCAAATCCAGCATACATGTTTTCCTCGTTAGAAGTGAGATACGAAGAAGATTAAGTACAGCATCATCCGCAATCTAAATTCATGCGCCCTTCCACTTCATACGGGCAAGAAAAAGTGGTTCAAAATCTGGTCCTATATAACAAAAAAAGAAGATGCATAATTTGTAATAGACTCCAAATTTAGTCCCACTCCTTCTGCCCGTGATTGCAAGATGTTCAAAAGGGACGCTAATGTTAATTTAAAACAAAGATTAAGCACACGATATCACACAAGAATAGACTTTAGTCCAACTGTTGCCCATCTAGTTTGAGCAGATTTCCCAATTTAGTGCTCAAGCCTTTTTTCTAGGTGCAATTTAGGTTCTCTAACTTAGTTGATTTCCAATCTAAGTAATTTTTAATTGTCAAACTTAATAATCTCAACGTGATTGGTCAATGTGGGTATTTTCCATATCATAACACAAAAGGTTGAAAGTCTTCACTTAAAGAAAACTGGTTATTTATTCTTTTATATACTGGACATAACAAAAATAGTAGGACTATACTAGTTTACAAGTTTACCCAAAATCAGCCTGCATCGGTTTGGTTCTAGGCTTCTTCCTACGGTAAATCTGTTTGATTCTCAGTTCTCAATTTTCTTAAACCTGCTCCTCCCTGTTAGATTTGTATGGTTTGGAGAGGATCCGAATCCCCTGCAGTCATTACAGGGACTGCAGAGGAACTTGTCTTGGGGGACCTTTTGGGGATGCCCCCATTTTAGGGGGCTTTTTGGTTTTTTTTTTGTTTTGTTTTTCTTTTCTGAAAAAGCCACAGCCGTCCGATTGTGGCCTTCATCACTGGTCCCCTGCAGTCACTGCAGGGGATCCATTTCCGTTTGAAGACTAGAACTAGACTGCCGGGACCCTTCTCACCCCAGTTGAAATCAAGTAAAAACTGTAGACAATCGTCCCCTGACATACCTGATAAGTGGCCAACTAGCTTTATAAAGAAGAAAAGACTGCTCTAAGGGGAAGCGAACGAAAACTCACCAAGCATGTAGCTTTTATAACCGTATCGGCATCATATCCTCCAATTTCGTCATCGTTAAGGACCGAAAGCATGACGTCCATGAAGTCTCTGCCACCATTGGTCTCGGTCAAATCCTTATTATCCCTCTTGTGTTCCTCCAACCAACCACCAATAATCTCGTCTAGTTCTTCTGCAGTCCTCTTCATGGCCTTCACATGTCCACCTAAGTCGAGCCACTTCAGGAAAGGAAGAGCGTCTGCCGCTAAAAACATCCCAAGGAAGTGTAAGAACTCTTGTATCGCCTTTGGGCACCGCTGCTCCCCTTCCTGGTCTGCTGCACAGAAGCGCTTTCCGGCCAAGACTCTTAGGATCACGTTCAGAGTCAAATTCGCAAACCACTGCTTCAAGTCGACTATGACATGACCTAACCAATCAGAATGAACTCGATGTGATGCTAAATTCAAGTTTTGATTATTCACATGAACTAAATGAATTGATGAAACGGTTACTTAATCTGGGACAGGACTTCATCGATCTGCCAGGTCGTTCTATCTAGTTTCTTTTCTGGCAAAAAAGCCCATGGCTAGGTGATTGAGCAAATACCCTCATAGTCTCATGAATGATTAACTGAGAAATATGCGAATGGGGACCGGGATGGGTGACCTAAGTATGGCTTCGTTTGTGTCTGCATGACTGCTACAAGAATCGATACTAAGTGTCAAACGCACAAGAGTCATTCCTAAACCGTCAACGAACCCAGCAAATAAGTAGAACATGGACTTCGTCGAATGCCTCACTTCTTTTAGGATGTCCCTTTCCTAATAAATCAATATGACTAATATAGGATAAGCGTCAGAGTTTCTTTGTCTGCCGGCGTGCCGTAAAAGTGCAAAGCTTGACTCGCTCTTAATCTAGAGAGAGAGTACTGTAACCGAAAATTCTAAATGTGATTATTTTCATGACCTTATACTATGAAAACGGCCAGTGTTCACCGATAAAAGCAAAAAAAATTATACAACCATGGAAAGGCCTATCGTCAAAGATCCACCAGAACAACATATCGAATGAACAACAGTATCACAAGATTACCTGAATCATCCTTGTTCTCGATCCAAAGCTGGTGCAGCTCTTGAATGGCCACGTCCGCTTCTGAGGCCTGAATAGGGTTGAGCAACGCGTTGACCCTCCGGCTCGAGAGCAGCTCCAAGGTGACCATCTTCCTTACCTCGCGCCAGTACGGGCCATAAGGCGCAAACGCGAACATGGCGTAGGAGTAGCCCAGGATCTTCGGGGCCAACTGCCGTGGCCGAGAGGACAACACGATGTCGTTCTTGGTGAAACACTCCTTGGCCATCTCAGAGCCGCTCACCACTAGTGCCGGGAACATCCCGAGATGGATAGTGAAGATGGGTCCGTGCCGGTCGGCCATTGATGCTAAGGTCTTGTGGGGAAGCTTGGATTTCGCCAGAATGGGCAAGTGACCTATGACTGGCCATGCCCCTGCGGCTTCTGGTGGTTTTTTGAGCTTGCTTGATGATCTGGATTTGAATAATACAAAGATTGATAGGACGAGGATGGCTAGGATTATTCCGGACAAGCGGGATAGTTCTTGAAGCAGAGACTCCATTTTTGCTGCACATAGCAAGAGGAAAAAGCAGGTGATGCACTTAAGGGTTTCGAGCTCCAAAATTATTGCAAAGGACAAAAAAACGCGTTGAAAATTCGTGGCCAGGGTAATTATTTGTGCTCGTCTCTATGTTGGGTAGTGGAAATCTTTGACGAAAGATTTTATGTACGAAAATCTATGCGTGTCCCCGTCGACTTTAAATATATTATATTCTAGGATAATGTGGTTGTCTAAGTGATAAGCATATCATTTTCTTAAATTGAAGTTTCAATCTGAATGACCACATTCGTACAATTTTCTTGAGGACGCCCCCTGAATATGGATGCCCGTCAGACGCAAGCCTGCCACATCCGAACGAGTGGTGTGCTTAGGAAATCTCAAATACCCCATCAATAAAACAAAAAGACAAATTTAACCGATCACATCAACATATTACTAATGTCAATGCGATATATTTATATATATTATCACAATGTGTGTTTGAACACATCTTCCCTAAGTTTCATATCATGCTCTCGAACATAGTATGGTTAGTGAGGGTTAACAATCGATTCATTTGTTTGTGTATTACTTTCTGGTTTGGACAACCTTAAAGGGATTAAGTCAACCAAAGTGCATTTCAGGCTTAAGGACAATACATATATGTATATATATGTGTGTGTGTGTTTTTTCGATGTATGGTTGAAAATTCCACGCGTGGGCGGCTCTATTGGTCTAACTTCAACGAGGAGATATTATGGATGCGCATGGTAATGCTTCTTTTTTGGGGAAGAGTTTTTTTTTTTAGAAACATTTCTTTTTCGTTTTTATTCTCCGGAACAAATTTTGAGTAAAATAAACCATTTGGTAATTATACAAAATTTCTACTTTTGGAATAGAAAAAGAATAGGAATGCATTTGGTACGATTAATAATTTTTTTACTTTTTTTTAAGTTTTCTTAATACTCAAGAACGACGGAGAGTGACTAGGGATGATTGGCGACCGGCAGTAGAGGTCGGCGACTAGGGGTGAGCGGTGACCAATGGCTACAAGAGATAAAAAGAAAAAAGAAAAGTAGCTTATTTCTAAAATTATTCTTGAAAATAAGAAGTAATTTTTTTTTGCTTATTGTTTCTATTCTTAAGAATAACTTTTTATTTCCAAGAACAAAAAAATAAGATGACGTTATCAAATGAATTTCTATTTTTTATTTTATTTTGGAAAACAAAAGAACAGAAATTTGAAATAATTAAAATATTATTATGTGCTATACCCTAGGTGGTCCGGGACTATCAGCGTGGTCTCGGACCACCTAATATTTTCCAACTTTAATAAGAAAAAAGTAGATTTTCCAAGTGTGGGCCCAGGGAAAACTTCCACCGGCGGGGGCCGCGCCTGGTACTGAATTTCCCGCGGTCGTCGTCTTGCAGAAAGAGGCTTTCATGGGCCCACGTGAACGACTTTCCATGGGCCTCATCTTGAGCATTCCACAAAGTACCCATGAAAAAGACTTCTGGTTTTGTCAGTTTCTGTTCGTCTGTCTGCCAATTTCATAGTCGTGCCTTTTGGTTTTCATCAAAGGATTTGGTACAATTCGACGGAGCCCCAGCAGTTCATCCCCAAGACTCCACGTGCCCATGAATGCCACAACTTACAGTGTAGACCCATCTCCCATTTTGCGATGCTTCTGTCTGGTTCAGTATCATCAAGCCAACAAATTGGTGATGCAACATGGTTCTCCAAACCTCATACGCCAAAACCAAACTGATTTCTTTGCACACAAGATTGCTTATATAACTTTTATCAGTTCCGGGTCAAACGTCGAAGCACGGTTCGAAGTTGGACCATCATACTCGCTCGCTTGTTCTCCTAAGAATAAGGACGAGAGGAATCATTTCATTTCAGGAGTGACTTTATCCCTTTGGCCAGCTTCACCGTTCACTCTGGCGGACGCGTACAGCTCTCCAAGCTTCCTTAGCATGTTGGAGACTTTAAATAGGTCAAGATGGCAGTTGCAAACGCTGATCTTAGCTCATAACTTTGCCCAAAATTGACAAACTGCTACTACGATCTTGCACGATACTCTCTATACTTAGGCAAAAAATGTAAAATCCCTTCTAACTTCTCCTTGAACGCTCCTTTGTGGATTTCAAATAATGAAATCGGCTCCGATGCACCAATTTGAATTTGAATCAAATCGATTTAGAGTTTGTTTCCAAGTACGTGAAGTCTTGTTCACTTCAAATGTAGTGAGAACTTTCTCTATAAAGAGGTCCAATCTCACCAAGTACCAATTTGTTCACTTTCTGCAATGAGGTCACCCCTAGCACATTAAAGTATTTTATTATCAGAGATGTGATTCTTCTGTTTGGTCCATTCAAGCCCCGCGATGATTGCATATCACTCGCTTATCTACCAAAATCGAAGCGTCTTTCCAACCCCCAACACTTTCCACTCTGTATTCCTTTCTTCATTTATAAACAAAGAAAACTCTCCACCAGCACAAACATCCTAATATAAACATTTGCGTATGAACTTGTATATTGACAGGACATTGAGTCTACAAACTCATATACTCAAAATATTACCTTCAAGATACGCATGGAGCTTTCTCAACACCTTTTACTAGATTGTTACTCTAGGTTTGAATTAATTAGTTCATTGCTTAGTTGGTAATCATGTTGAAGTCGTTTCTATGAGGGTTTTGGGCTAATTCCACACAACTCATCAGTAGATCTGCTCCAAACTGGTGCTGGTTCAGTATCTGCTTACCTCTGATTTTTTTTATTAATCTATGTCAACAGTCCGATTAGGCTTTGACCTTGTTCCTCTGAGGTGTGAGATCGAAACCCTGACTCAACCTTCTAGTACTTATTTTTTTTTAATGCCAATATTCCGACGAACTCCTTACTTATATATTTGAATAAATGAATCGGACCAAACTAGACAACGATAGCCAGTCGAACCAATTGGTCCAGTTTGGATTCGGAAACATTACTTTTGACCTGTTTCTAACATCAATCACTAGTCATTGAGCATCATCAAATAAGTGTGATGACATTGATAATGGATATCCCAATTTTAAGCACTTAACCCAGTAATGAAATGAACCCTAAGACTTACATGAAGAACTACCACTATTCTATTAACGTTAGAAAAGTATATGAGATTAAGTCGCCATTGTCCAAATTATGTAGATGCGGACGACTTTCTTAGCTAAATTTAGAAAGCCCGCGCATGTTCGTTCAGCTGGTGCGTACAATTAGCTTCTTCTAACAGACTCTACATCGTTCGACGCTCCATACTGATCCGTACGACTCGCGAATCAGAATACACATGCATAGAAAGCAACATTGACCCTTGTTTTTTCTTAAATTCTATCTTTATGTACTTTGTCAATCATGTTACACAGGTTGGGAAAAAGATGATTAAGCTTAAGGAAGAGCGCAGCTAATTTCCTAATGCAAAAGACAGATGTATGTGGTCTTGCACCATGATCAGCACTTCACAAGAAACCATAAATTCATCAAAAGGGGGAGGGGACAAATTAAGCAGACCAAGCTTGTGGCTTTGGCAATATTATCAGCATCATGCCCTGCGATATCCATGCTGTTAAGAGTTGAAAGCATGACGTCCATGAAATCTTAATCACCTGAGACTTGTCCAAGTCGAACTTCTTCTTTCTTTTGCGTTCCTCTAACCATTTACTTATGATCGTGTCCAATTCTTTCATAGTCCTCCTCATGGCTTTTTGATGCTCGAGAAAATATTAGTTGGTCCGGAATCACCATGTCAGCGTGGTCCCGGACCACTCAAGAACGAATAGGTGGAGCCACATGTGATGGATGGGTCATAATTTTTTTTTATGTATGAGAAAGCAACACCTTTTTTTTAGTCTTTCCTATCTTTAACTCTTCATTTTTCTCAAATTTTTGCTCTATCTCTTTACTCGGAGTGCCGAAGTCAAAAACCCCGTTGATGTATAATTTAAAAAAAAAAAAGACTGTTCAATTGAGCATTTGTATACTGTGCTGAAAAGTTGATTCGTTTATTTGTCCGCCGCCTTCCTGGTTCGTACAATGATGAAGGAAAAAATAAAGTGGAGGAATTGGCCAAAGGACAAGATACACGCGAACGAGTTTTTCGTTTCAGCACATGGTTGAAGATTCAAGTTTTTATTTAAGTTAATGACACAAATAATTATCAAACTTTGACTTAATATGCAGTGCGGCCCATGAATTTTTAATTGTTCAATATGATCTGTGAACTTTTAAATTATTCGGTGTGATTTTCGAATTTTTGATAAATATTCAATTTAATCTCTTAATTCCGTAAAAATGTTCAATATTATATATAAAATTTGAATTAATAGAACGATCATATTGAGTCCAGCTTAGCCCACATGCCGAAGCGAGCCCGAGAAAAGACGAAAACCAGCCGAGAGGGGGGAATTAACTTAATGCCGTCTAAAAAAGATTCCTAGTACAAGACCCGGCCATCATCAGCTTGAGAAACAAACCGAGATAGAATCCACCTGAAAAGATTCGTGAGGTTGAAAAGGGAAGGACTTCATTAGAACTTCGTGTTAATACTAGGGAGAACTTTAAATTGATATATAGTCGCAATAATTTTATTCTAATTTAATTTTTAGATTATCAAGAATTCTAAACTAGTATATTTATGATAAATTTATCTAAAATTAATTTTTTGAGTCATTAAAAACCTCAAATCGATGCATACGTAACGTATCGTGAGGTTCCCGAATTGGATTACACATGGCACAAGCTTAGTTGAGCCGAGTGAGCCTATACGCCATTGGCGAGCACAAACCTTCGCCGTTCGGGATCCAAGTCCTTGCTGTGAACCCCCTTTCATCCACCAACTATTGCTGTGACCCTATCGTCGATCACCGTCAAACCCTCCCGTTACTGAGGTCTCATTGAAATTGGAGCACATTTGGGTAACTTCCTAAATTGTGTTCAACTCAAGTATTTAATTGCCTAAGTTAAACATTATTCGATTCTAACATGATTGGATGGGTAGAGTCCAGCGTAGGCCACCTGCACAAACAGTAACCTCGAACGAGAGGAGAGGACGACATCGTGTTTGGTCAAGCATTAAATGTTTATTTTACGAATATAATCTTTATGATTGATAGATAATTAAGATCTTCTAAGGTGGAAATTTATACCGGATCCCTAGCCATAAAGAATAACGTTAAGTATCTAAAAAATGACATTCTTGACACTCGTGACAAGATCTCGTGGCAGGTAGAGTGGTTGTTCAGTTGATATTCAACTCAATTCTGATAATGTCTAGCACGTGCTTTGATGACATCGAGTATGGTTTGCTAATGTCCACTTAGTAGCCTTGCTGATATGCATGTAATTGTCTTGCTGGTATTCACGCAATACACTTGTTCACGAAATACACTTTCTTCTAGCTTCTTGGATATCGTCTAACTGCTCTTTCTAAGTTATTATGATGACGATGACGATGTAGAATCGGTGAACATAAGATCTTGATGCTTCAAGTTCGACATAGAATTCCCATTCTTCTAGACTTCAGAAGTAGATTTTATGGTCATAAAAAATTCTTTCGATGTGAATATTTTCTGAAACATAAATACTTCTTGCATTTAACAAGATTGATATAGATTATGGATAGTTTTGTTAGCTTCAAAATATATATGATGTTTTCTCAACACAATGGAAATATGAAGAAAGAGTATATTTATTTCAACTTCGTAAGACTTTTTTAATATGGAATATCAATATCCACAGCATCCTTTGTAATGCTCGTTCAGGGACATGGGAGCTTAGAAAATTAGTACATAGCCATGGCTTCACGGAAGCAGTTAATACTTAGCCGCACAGTGTATTATTTCAAAGCACCCCACTGATACAGTACTCCTTCCGGACCAGGGAAACTATCAGCGTATTAGCTTCCTAAGACTTCACTCACAACATGATTTTCCGAATGCGCAACTAACAATGACCAGATACAAGCTCGACATGAAGAGCCAATTTATTTAGTAGTAACTTGCCAATAGACTGTTTCCTCGTTCTTCTGGCGCTTCATGTACATTCGTAGACCTCGCTAGGCAATCTCGGCGCGAGCATTACTTCGAGCGGCTTTGCCTTGTGGACCGTTAGTCCATTCCTCTCAGTCATATCCAGCGGCGAATTGTCGGGAGTTGATAGCTCGAATGCATGCAGGAGCCTGGCGAGTATAGAATGCACGGATTGAAGGCCAAAGGCCATCCCGGGACAAACTCTCCTACCACCTCCAAAGGGCAAGTAGTGAAAATTATGGGCCATCGCATCGGCTTTTCTGTGACCACTCAAAAACCTCTCAGGCCAAAACTTCATCGGTTCAGGCCATGCCCTTGGATCAGTTTGAATCTTCCAAACGTTGAAGATCAACCTCGTGCCTTTGGGAATAAAGTACCCACTGATAACGCAGTCTTCAATCGACTCGTGTGGTGCAGAGAGCGGGCCTGGCGGATGCAATCGGAGGGCCTCCTTCACCACTGCGTGTAGGTAAGTTAGGTTGGCAATGTCCGATTCTTTCGCACGTCGGTTTTTACCAATTTGAGCGTCAAGTTCTTCTTGAGTCTTCTTTAGAGCGTGAAAGTGGTTTAGCAACAAGGAGACCGCCCATGTTAGGGTGATTGTTGTAGTGTCGGTAGCACCCGATATCATCGCCTTTAAAGAAGAAATGCATATTATTTATCGGAGCAGAATATGAAGACTAAATAGACCAAATCACAAAACGATCAAGACAAGAGTGCATATTAACTCGTTTGTCGTCAGCCCTATGACGCGGCAAAAACGAATGATCAGACGGACAAATCAATCTGCCAACATGCAAACTCTTAGAGGCGCGAATTCAAAGCAAATTCTCTCTTAATTATGTCATTGTTCCAAAGGATAAGCTCTATTACGGCAAAACATAATGCATATTTATATCTGATAAAAGAAAGGGTAAAGGAATTCTAATTGTAAACAATAAAAAATTCTATCGTAATAAATGCTAAATATCTAAATAATGATCACTAAAACTAGCTCGTACCCTAACTTAAACTCCAAAATAAAGAAAGGCAAGCAAATAAACACAGATGATAATATATGAAGGGATTTCTGTTAGCTGATCACTTAAAGAGTTTTAGAAGAGACTCGGATTTCTTTTTATAAAATAGGAGTCCAAAAATATAATTCAAGTAAAACAACAACATATAAATTGTGCATTCACTAGATAACTTGCTAGCTGATATAAAAAGTACGTTAGCACAACTTGTGTCAAACATTACTTTGCAATCTCGGTCACTATGGTAACACAAGAAGGTATAATCGAAGTCAGTTACTCATCTTACAATATTTCTAAGATGGAGCTTAAATTCAAACTCGATAGTATAATCGGTGTGACCCGTCTTAACTTAAAAGCTTATTTTAATCAGTTTTGGACCAACTGAATGTATATCAATTGCTCCATACCGCATTAATTATTCAATGTGAGACTCTTTTCACATAACAATTACATGTCAACCGATATCCATCTGTTTCATGATAAATTGCTGGTTGTACCGCTGAATACCCTTGCTTGCAAATAAGGGAGCATGAATTGGGCGCGCGCACACACACACTACACATTGGAAGTCGAAAGCAGTAAATTCCAAGAGTTGGAAAACAAGACTTACCAAGATTGTACCTTTGATAGCAGTATCAGTATCGAAACCTCCGACTTCCATCCCCTCAAGGGTCGAAAGCATGACGTCTATGAAATCTCGATCACCACTCTTCTCTCTCGAACTCTTGCTATTCCTCTTGTGCTCCTCTAACCAACCACTTAGGATTATGTCCAATTCTTTGGCTGTCCTTTCCATGGACTTCTCATGGCCACCCAAGTCCAACCATCTTAGGAAAGGAAGAGCATCCGCCACTGGAAACATTCCCATAAATTCCATGAATTCTCTCAAGACATGCTGGCATCGCTGCTCCTCTTCCTCACCCACCGTGGCATTGCCGCTGTAGTAGCCCCTGCCGGCTACAATTTTAAGGATAATGCTCATAGACAACCTCCCAAACCACTGCTTCAAGTCAACTAAGATATGGCCTGGTGTATAGACGGGCATATGTAAGACTTTTTGAATCGAAAACACATTTCTCTGTTTACTGTAGCACATGTACAGTTTGCTGAAAATGCTTGGCCTGGCTTGTTTCTCTAGGCCAGTAGTTCGATCGCTTCATAAAATATTTTCTCCTCCAATTTGATCCGATAACTATGATATAATGGAATACACTACCATGTAAAATGGAAAATAAAGCAATCTTAAACTTCCATTGTATGCATGAAAGTACCTGAATCATTCTTCTTCTCAGTCCAAAGCTTGTGCAGCTCTTTAATGGCGATATCTGTCGCCAAGGTTACTACGGGGTTGACCAACGACGCAATCCTCTGGTTAGAGAGCATCACCAAGGTGACGATTTTTCTCATTTCGCGCCAATATGGACCATAAGGAGCAAACCCGAAAATGGCATAGTTGTAGCCCATGACTTCAGTGGCAATTAGCTGTGGACGGGACGCAAGGGCCTGGTCGTGCTTGGTGCAACATTCTTTGGCTATCTCGGAACTGCTGACTACTACAGCCGGGAGCAACCCGAGCCTGACAGTGAAGATCGGTCCGTACTTGTCGGCCAAGGACGCGAGGTTCTTGTAAGGAAGTTGGGATTTTGCTAGCATGGGCAAGTGCCCTATGACGGGCCATGCCCCTGCAACTTCTGGTGGTTTCTTGATCTTGCGAGACGAGATTGATTTGAACAATGCATGGATTGATACGATGAGTATGGCCAGCATCATTCCATACAAGAGGATGAAGTTCGAATCATGAAGCAGAAACTCCATTTGCAACGATGGAGTCATCGTAGTGTCACGGGGGAAATTCTGAAGGAAGAGCTTCCAATTTATACACCTTCCCCTTCTTCGAAGACTAGGACGTGAGAAAAGAGGTGTTCCAGCCTAACCACGTGACACGATCATCAGAAGCTAGGGAAGCATTATCTTCACTGAGCATGGTATGATTAGTCTCGAATTTGAACCGCTGAATCAAGTTTGTCCCGAAGTTCGGCCGTGCGATTCAAATTAGGGACTTCTTACCGCACTTTCGGTCGACCGAACATTTGAAGCAACAACAAATCCTTGCTAAAGTGAGATGATTGAGTCGGCCAAAAGACTTGGATATTGAACAAAGAGCTTCCTAGTTCGATATATATGGATATGGTTGCCCCGGCTTTGTTTTGGTGCCGTTGTTGATGTAATTAGCCAGAGTTTTCTTCTCGTTGGGATTAGATTACACGTGATTCGTGCAGCACTCGTTTATCATATAAGTTTGTTTTGATGCCATTGTTGATGTAATTAGGCAGTGGTAGAGTTGGTGCAGCACTTCTCGTCCATAGAAAATTGGTTTTTTTTTGTTCTATAGCCGCACAAAAGAAGACCCCAAATCGTTCGAATATTTGGAGCTTCTTTTTCATGGATTTTTCTCGATAATTTTCGCAGTACCAATTGAGATCGCTTAACTTACTGAAGGCGGCAGTCTTTGGAAGCCGCAAGGTAATTCTCGGTGATATATTTAATCGAGCAACTATATGAGGCTAAATACTATGCATTGGCATATAATCTAGGGTGGGAAAATATTTAAATGAGCGATTGTATCCGTGTAATTTTGATTAATTAGTGAATTCTTTGCGCCTTGACCTGTCCGTGTAAGAGCTACTAAGACTAGAACCGAACCTTGAGACTTGAGGGCGAGGCTGTGTCTCGTGTGGCATTCTTTGGCTATCTTGAAACCAATAACCACGACGTTCGAGAACTCTCCGAACCTAATGGTGAAGATCAGTCCTGTAGCATTCCGCTTCCGGCCCCTTTTTCAGAGTTACTTGTGCGAAATTCCGGGTTTAGTTAGTGGTCCATTGGCCCCCAAGGTCCCTTGGATTAAACCATAATTTTTAGTTTGGGTGCTTTTGGATTCTGAAAAATTACGTTTTGGTCCCTCAAAATTAAATTATTCGCGTTTTGGCCCAAAAAATATTTAGTTTTATTTTTGGGAGGCTTTACTGAATTTTTGGGAATTTTCTCTGATTTATTAGATTTATTTAAATTTATTATTTTGATTAATACTTTTTTCAGGTTTTGACCAAGTCAACACTCCAACCGATCCAACTGCAAGTTAGACCAGTTCGACCTCGAGCCAAGCCAGTCCAAACCGCGCAAACTGGACCCATTTCCCTAGCTTTCTTCTTTTCTCTTGGGCATTTCACTGAACACATGGCGTGCACATGTGAATTGGGCCCTACCGTCAACTAGTTGCCGACACGGCCTGCTAATCGCCTCCAACTTTTAGGGCCACCGATTGGTCGCCACCTACCGTCGACAAGCTTATCTCCTCACTTCGGGCATGACCTCCCTATGTTTTTGGAATCGCCGAGCACCCCTCTTCTCACCGTCGTATCTTTCGGCTCCGACCTCTGTTTGGCACGCCATTGGTGCTGTTGGCTTCCCTATCACTCCCTCTTTCTGTTTTGACCAACCATCGCCTTCGTCTCCACCGCTGTTGCTGCCGGGAGCCCCCGAAAAATGCCTCCACGACATGGGTCTTCCCCTGTTTTTCCAACAAGCTTGATGGCCTTCTTCATTGTCGTTTGGCCAATCCTTCAATCTAAAGGCTATGTCATTGCTTCCAACAGATTTTTAGACATCCCTTTAACTTTGTTTGGGCTTTGGTTTCGATTGATTTGGTCTAGATTTGACAATTTTACGTTCGATCACCATTTGGCCCTAGTTGCTCGCCACCGAAGCCTTTGTCCAGCCATTGAGCCCTCTTTGGAGACACCCAACCTCTGCCACCACCTCCAATGACGAGCATAGCCACACAGGTCTCAACCATCGACGTCGCACCATTTGTCGAAATTTGGCCCCAAAGCGACGTTGCCTCTTCTTGAAACCCTAAATCATGGCTGTCGCCTTTGACAAGCGATTGCTTGCCACTTCAACCACCTCAATTGCTACCACCACCACCAATCGACTCATGGGAGTCTCCTTTTCAAAGCCCAGTCAGTAGTCGGCTTTGATTTGGCCTAAGGAAAGCGAATTGAGCCACGACCCGACTGCTTCTCGCTGAGCCGATTTTTTATTCGGTTTCCCTAACCGGGTTTGCTCGTGTAAAATTAGCTATGATCGGAGCCTTACCGTCTACAACCACTATCCACGAGCCCGAGGTCCTCCCAGCACCTCCCAGGGTTGTCCTCAACTACCATCGAGCCCTGTTTCCTGTCTGACTAGCCACCTTCAGCTCCGATCAGCTTAATCGAAACCTAAATCTGGTCCGTGGACCCCTCGCTAGAGTTGTTTTGCTAGCCATCGACTTCTGTCACCTCACCCATAGCCTTAAACCACCTCCCAAGACCAAGAACAGTCATCGAAGCCACTGCCAACACTGTCCCGGAGCTGGGCCATCCATTTGTGGTATTGGGCCGGAGTTCGCCAAGCCACATCAAGCTCGAGCGTGACTTGAAGTGAGTTGTGTCATTGTGGGCTGCCGCTAGTCGTCACTGCCAACTGCCTAAGGCGCAAGAAATTGAGGTGAGTTGACATGATAATCTTATATTAAGGCTGTTTACCGCTTTAATAAATTAATTGGGTTGGGTGATTAGGTGGAAAAATAGTGAATAGGACCAATTAGGGATGGGTGTATGAAATTTGCATGATTGAGTTGGACTTGGACCAATTAAGTGGCCAAGGAGCTACAATTGGCCAAGACCGTCGATTCGGCCTAATGAGGCATTGACTAGTTACTTTTACATGAATAGTCATGCTAACGGGTTGGCCCGATTGGCTAATGACACCAACCCGCTTTAAAGAAATTAGGCATGTTGGTGGTTCAAATCGATCTAAGGGATCAGATCGGTCATGGACCATCTTATTTGATTGCTGAATGAAAACTATTTGTGATGATTACTGAGTTGAACGGTTTTGGGCCGAGTCCCGATCGTGAACCGGTTGACTTATAGGTTTAGCTCATGGATGAAAATGAGTTGAGGATGTGGGCCAAAACTCGAGGCCAATTGTGGAATTAGCCAATGAGTGTAGAGAGTTGGCTAGTAGTGGCACGTGAGGCTATGGACAAGCAATTAGGGACCCTAGAGTGATTGCATTCCTAATCCGAGATTAGGGTGTAGATTCACTGAAATATTTACATCTTAACCCATCATATTAACCATTTTTCAGGTATAAAGCATGGAGATCGCGGACACAGACCCGCCCATCCCGGAGAAACCCGCTAAGAGTGGGTAGGTGATCGACGGGATTGAGACCAAGCATGATATGTTTTTGAGAAGCATGAGAAGATCCTTTCGACTACCATTTGTGGTTTTGAGTGCCCCACTAGTAATTGGTGAAGTACGTGAGAGTGATAGGTGGGCCACTAGAGGTAACAACATGGGGAGTATACAGGGATTGGATTTTAGACCTATGGAGAGACGATCCTCCGAATGGTAGTATAATGGACCCCTAGGGCATTTTCTCATTGACTGATATGTAGAGTTGTGGATTTTGAGATAAAAGATGGTCTATAAATTAAGTACTGATATAAACAATGTGAATGATGGATGTTTCTACTATGGTACAGGAGGGTTGCGATTTAACTTATTTATCTCGCTTTCGTTTGTGTTCTTCTCTGATCATTTAGGGAGGCCAGCGACTTACCTGGGACGTCGCACTTTTATTTCTTGGCCAAAGAAAGAAGAAAAAAGGTACTAATCGGAGTTTGTCGCGCGCTCGGGAAGCTGGGTGTGACAGGTTTGTACTCGTCAGCCATGGACACCAAGGACTCGTCAAGAAGATAAGATCATGCCTTAGCAAAATCCCTATGACGGGTCATGTGCCTGCAACTTCTGGCGGTGTTTTGAGCTTGCGAGATGGGGTTGATTTAAACCATACATGGAATGCTGGCAAGCTGTTATTAGTTGTTTGGCATGACAGAGCACTGGAACAAGAAAAATTGCAACTTCGTTTATCTTGAAAAGACTCAGATGGTTATGATGAAATGACAAATCTAAATGCATCAAAATTTATTGGGAAAATGTGTGCGCTTTTCAAGAAAAATCACTCTAACTCTCTAATTTGGACAAATACAAAATAGCAGGTTTACAATACGTTATACATATTCATTTAGTAAAATTCATTTACTAAACATAGGTGTACATAAGTAGTGCACGAAGAAAAAATACAACTTAATAAAGAAAATCATCTAAGTTTCTCGAGCTTAAAATTTATTTAACATAATGTACTTACGAAATTGGAAACCTGATTAGTAAAATGCTAATTAGATTATCTTTTTTTTTATAATATCATTATTTTCAAACTTCTTAGATCACTCCATTCATCTCAGCAAATCATCTCTCCAAATAGTGCATTTACGACATATCTTAAGGTAAATGAAATGCAGAAATGCATACACAAGGATATATCTTTGGGGATGTCTGTCCCTCGCAGCCCTACTCTCTTTAAATGCAACGGTGGAAAAGGCACACTAAATTTTTCTCACGAGCGTTATAATTTTTTTTATGAGATTAAGAAATTATTTTACGATGGATAGTACGATTAAACGTTATGTGAGGTATTGGTTTAATTGGGGATCAGAAAACGCTAGAAGTATTTGGTGACTCGAGCGTGACCATAATATCTATCTTACTACCTGGCCTATAGTAAAATCCCCTTATGCTTTCTGCGTGGAATAGGTTCCACCGACCAATATATTTCCTTCATCTTTTTATTCTATTATTTGACTGCTTCTTAGACTGAATTACAAGTAAAGAGGTGTACCACCAGCCTAGCCACACGACACAATTATCACAAGTCGGGGACACTTTATTAGTATTCCCGTTAAGCATGTTAAGATAAGTTTCGAGTACGATCGCACGAGGCAAATATGATCCAAAGCCCGGCCATTTGATTCGAACAAGGAAATTTCTGATTGGACTTTATCGAAGCAACAAAAATCCTTGATGGAGCTGTTTGATTCAGTCGGGAGAAATACATGGAAATTGATTTCAATGTTGGAGCCGATCGACAAAGAGTTTCCTAGATTTGTAAATAAATAAGTTAATAATGTAATATATGTATCATGGTTTCCTTTTGGTGCCATTTGGTGATGGAATTAGGCAAAGCTGTCTTCATCGTGGGATTAGTTTTTGCGCTTAATTGGTGCAACACTCCTCGTTCCTGAGAAAATTGCATGGAAGATCATTTCTATGTTGGAGTCAGTGAACAAATGGTTTCCCGGTTGTGACATAAATATATGTGCGCGTATACTTGTGTTTGTTCTTTATCAAGGGTTTCTTCTTCTGCCGCTTTTGATGTAATTGGGCAGAGTTGTCTTCTTCGTGGGATTTGATTTCAGACCCGATTGGTACGGCATTCTTCGTGTTGGAGAAACTAATTAATGAATCGAGAGTATAGCATCACGTTAAAAGCACCTAAAAATTGGAATATTGTATCTCAATCATCTGATGAGAAATCAAAAGAATATTGTTTCTATTTGTGTAAATATTGTATCGTTTTATATAATCATGTTTCATATACATGATTGTGTTTATGTGGTAATTAACATGTTCTGTCACGAATTGTCTAATACGAAACGTGAGATAAGCTAGAAATAGAAGCATTTATATTTATCTATAACATATAACTTTATTTGACTTTCTTTCTTTCTCTTTTTTTTTTTCCTTCTGTCGCGACCTCCCCGAAGGTGCACCGCCTAGGGGCTCGGCTAATGGATTGCTAAGTCTAACCTAGCTCGAGCTCTCCCAAGCTCATACCAATTCGCGACTTAGGTTTAAGTTCTTAACATGCCAAATTGATTTCAATTGGAGTCGCCACTAATCTATTTATGGTGGGTCGATTAGAAACCCATGTAAAATACCGGGAGTAGTACTTTACCCCTACGAACCAGAGATTTTGAATTCGGGGACTTGAGAACCTATTTCTTCTTTTTCAAAAATAATTTGCAGGCAGCTTGAATTGATTTGTTTTTATTCCCTAACATGCATGGTGATTTAACTACTCAAAGAAATATAACAATAAGAAAAGTAAATGATTTTTTTGGGTTTTCACTTTTAATATGCAAACTATTCTAATATGCGATGTATGTAATGAAATGTGTCTACCTAACATGCTCTAAAATATGCAATCCTAAATTAATCTAGGCTACGTGACATGTTGTTTAACTAAAGTAATTAAATGACATGCAAAAGGCATTTTTTAAGACATTTTCTTATTTATCTAATGAAATTTGAAATTAATTAAACTAATTAATTATGAAAAAACCTAACCTAACATGATTCCTAGATTGCTAAATGCTATGATGTGAAATCTAATGTAATCTCATGATACTTGATGCACTTAACCTAAATGAAACCTAATAATGTAAACTAATATAGCAAGGCATGCATGTGACCAATTTTTTAGATTTTGTTGAATTTTGAAAATAAAACATAACCTAACAATGCAATCTAATCACGCAATGCAATATTACCTAAATGTGGTTTAATCTAAACATGAAAGTGTAAGTCAACATGCAATTCAAATAAACAAGATTCATTCAAAGGGAAATAACATCAAAACAAAGAAATTCTCACAAATAGAATCAATAAATTGATCTTAAGCCTTAAAGATCAAAATATCAATTCCATTCCCGCGCAATTAATTACCTCGCCTAAAGCCTTATAGACGAAATAAAAAATCGATGTTGCGGTTGCGAATTGGAAAATCAATTCCAATTGATAAACTTACTACCTAAATCAAGCAAATAAAACAAAAACTAACATGAAAAAAGCAAGCAAATCAACATAATGAAAGATGTTTTTATTGCAGAAAAAATGCTTTTTTTGTTTTTTTATTATTAAAATATTATTAAACGAAATAAAATAACAGAATAAAATTATATTAAAGAAAAAAGGAACGGGTCAGGCGGCCGGGTCGGGCTCAGGCCTAACCCGCGCGCGGGTGAACCCGCGAAGGGAAAAGGACTGGACTGGGCCCGCGATGGGCCCGGTCCAGTTTCCTCTATCACTTTTTTCTCTTTTTTTTTTTGCCTTCTTCCCCTTCACGCGTGGGCTTTTCTTTCGTCGGCCCAATCTGGCTTCTCCTTATCTACAGCACGCATGGACCTGCAACAAAACAAAACCCATCTTTCCCAAGTTGCAGGTCTTCTTCTCCGTGTAAGCCCATGGACGGCCTGCAACAAAACAAAACTAAAAAAAAACAATCTCCACACGCACGAATCCAACCCCATCCAAACCGCAAGTCATCTTCCTCCTCTTTAGCTCCTGCGCGACACCACCTGCAACGGACGAGAAATCTCGGCGAGACACCGCTTCCTCGTGACGGATCCACGGCGGACGATGACCGGCCAATTTCGGCGACGGCGCAACACAAAAAAAACAAACCAAGGAACGCCGAAAACAACTCAAAACGACGCAAGCTCAATCGGGCAAATTATCGAACAGATGACGTGCCGGGAGAATATTCACTCAGAGGTTCAAATCAATGACGAAATCTGGACCTACAATGCATTAGAGACATGCAAACACGAATACCAAATCGAGAACAAACAAATTGGAAGACTGACAACCAATAATCCGTGGAGTCTCAGTGGACTCACACACGAAGCAAACAGGAAAAGCATGAAAGAAATTGTGGTAATTCCCTACGTGGCTGGGGCGGCGAGGCACGAGGACGATCAAGCGAGCTCAAAACTAGTCATCGTCCCCCAACGAAACGCTCCCGACCACGATCCTCGGGAAACTTTGCACAAAACAACCTCCACGAAAGCTCACCGCTAAACGGACAAAGAAAGTGAGGGCGAGGTGCTAGCGTCGAACTCGCGGAAGGCTGGCCGGCGACTGAATTTCTCTACTTCTCTCTTTTTTTGCTGTTCTCGGTCTCGCGTTCTCTTCCTCTGGAACTCTCTCTCGGTTATTCTTGGCCGAATCCAGTCCCCCCAAAAGTCTTCCCAAAAGTCTCTGCAAACCCACGCTTTTAAGGAGGAAAGAAACAAATCTTTGGTCAAATCTTTGGAAGATTTGACCAAATATTATAAAAAGGAACTCCCTTGCTCCTGGACGCTTTTTTTTTTTAAAAAAGCTACGGGATAGCTAAAAATTTGGTCAAATCTTCCAAAGATTTGACCAAATAACATTATTTTATCATGCACCCATCCCCCATTTTTCCTCAACTTGGACGCCTCTTATGCTAGGATAATGAAATATTCGGTCAAATACCGAATATTACATTCTTTTTTTTAAACTAAATCCTCCCCTCGCTTTACCAATTTATCTTCAATGAAATCAGCTCATTTTCTCTTCCTCATTGATCAAATATTTGCAAATATATGACTGTGATCGCAAATCTTTTCGCAATCGCGACGTTCCCAATTTCGCCGATTAAAGAGGCAATGAATCTGGATGAAATTTCATGTTCTCCTTGCACGGGCCCACTTAAATCTATATGCAAAATGTTTTCCTAAAGATATATGCAATTTAATCAACACTTTTTGTTAAGGGACCAAAGATTAGTCCCTAATTTTTAATGAGACGTCAAAATTTAGGTGTCAACAACTGCCCCTCTTTGAAGGTGAGTTCGCAGAGGTTGCATTCCAAGACTAATTGATGCCTAAATTTTGACTATGCAAATGCTATGCATGATATTTTTGTTGAGATTAACTCTCATTTTCAAATATAATTATGATATGATAAATGCAAAGGAAGGGAAAAAGAAACATACCTAAAATTACTTATCTGGTTGGAATGGCAGATCAAGGTATGTATGAGCTTTGAAACAGTTTTCTTAGGCCCGAACACTTACTACAAGTTCTACCAATGAAATGAGACTTGGACTACAAAAGCACGCCAAGTTGATGAAAAGTGACTACGGGCTATGAAAGCACGTTGTGTGAATGAAATAAGAATTGGGCTAGAAAAGCATGCCAAATCGATGACAAGTGACTACGGGCTATGAAAGCACACCGTGTCAATGAAATATGACTTGGGCTACGAAAGCACGCCAAGTTGGTAAAAAGGGACCACGGGCTACGAAAGCACGCCGCGTCAACGAAATGTGACTTGGGCTACGGAAGCACGCCAAGTTGGTAAAAAGGGACTACGGGCTACGAAAGCACGCCGTGTCAATGAAATATGACTTAGGCTACGAAAGCACGCCAAGTGGGTAAAAAGCGACTACGGGCTACAAAAGCACGCCGTGTCAATGAAATATAACTTAGGCTACGAAAGCACGCCAAGTCAATGAAAAGTGACTACGGGCTATGAAAGCACACCATGTCAATTGAAATGCTCAGATTCAGACTGAAAAATAAACGAGAAACAACTCATGTCCAGAATGAGATGCTTCACATATGTAAATTCATGACACCTAGATCCAGACTAGATCTAGACTAAGGTATAATGATATGTCGAAAAGCATTCATATCTAGAATGAAATGTTTGACAACTTGCTTTGGGACATCTGGATCCAAACTGAGATATCCTGAGTAAAAATTCAAGAGAATAAAAAAACATTCATATCCAAAATGAGATGTTTAATGATAGGTTTGAGACATTTAGATCCAAACTGAGATATCTCAATGTAACAGAGGTGAGATATTTGTATTTGAAAATTTTGATACTTACCTGAGGTTCCTTACTTGAAGATCAAGTCAATGAGATTTGAGTTGCCAAAGTTGATGAGGAGACATTGGGCTATAAGAGTAGTCCAAGTCAGCATAACACTTCAAGTTTTGCACAAAATTGATTCCCTACAAGAAAAAAGCTTAAGAATATTCAGGCAATTCGAGAAGTTTTAGAAATCAACCTGATTATCATGAACTCCTTGGTTTTTAGAAGAAATATCATCTATCAAGAGAGATCTGCATTCTGCCATTCAAAATTATGCATATTGATTTTTGCATTATCAAGTTTCCACTAAGATGAATCATTGAGCAAAATGATTTTCCATTTAATTGAGTGAATTTCTTAAGAATGACAAATGAGATGCGGTTAGAAAGGACTTTCGCTCGCTCTCATTGAAAGACTTTTGTCCCGACCATTGATACGAGCGCAACTATATCCCTCGACCTCACCATCATCATGTCGACAAAGATCCGAGTACTCTCGCAAGTGGTACGACATTACTAATCTGAGAGGTCTTTTAATAGGACCGTAATTTGGGCTTGGTCAACGGCTAAGCAAAGGGACTCTTTGAGTCAAGGCTTAGAAAAAATGTCTTCAACAAATATCGCCAGGTCTACAAGTCAAGAAACCTGCCAATGACATAGAAATAGTCTTGCTCGCACTTCTTCGAGCTAAGCTTAAAACATTAGGAACTTCACATTAATTCAAGTGCCTTAATCAGAAGAGACTCTGCAGGCTTGGCTTAAAAGTGTGTATGGGATGAAAAACTAGGAATTTTTCCTCCGACTCAACATTCGAGTTTTAGACTTTGTTTTACTGGGGATGCTATATGATGTCAAATTCTCTGACAAGATTGACTCACTCATCATTTTTTGAGAACTCGGACACATTGAGGGTCAACTTTTTTGCAGATTCGAGCATTTGGCTCTGACTTCTATGGGCATCGGCCTTGCTTTTACCAGGCACATTGTTTTTTCCTTGCCCCTAAATTCTTTTACTTTTCTTTTGGATTTGGGCATTGGCCTTGCTTTTATCAAGCACATTGCTTTTTCCTTGTCCCATTTTGCATTTTTTTTCTATGGACTAAACTGACGCATCAGACCTTGGTATGAGGATGCTTGTATTCTGCTACAATGCCCCAGTGTAAGAGATATTCATCAACGTGGGTTTAATTTGAAATAAAATCACAAGCTCAAAGTGGCTAAGAGTGTTTGGGATATAGAAACTGATGCTCTTCGTCATCCCTAAGGCACTTGATTTAATATTCGATTCCACATGTAAAAGCAACATTCAAAGATTGATGTAAGTGAAAGCAAGAAAATTTTTGTCCATTTTCGTCTTTTAGCACTGATGATGCAAATGTACCTCCAAAATGCCCCGATGTGGGGTGGTTCTTGACAGGGTTAATATGAAATGAAACTTCATAAGTGTTTAAGCTCAAAATGGGTAATCAATGGATCATTTTAGTGTTTGGGATAGAGAAATGAACTGCCTCTCATCATTTCGGATATCGTACCATTCGCGAGAGAACTCTTTACCTTTGCGGACATTGAATTTTGGTACGCTCATCTCACAACTATATAAGTAAGGGACTGTGTATGGGTAGGGCTTGCCTTTCATTATCCCGATATATCTCATTTAATATTCCCAATCAAATCTGCACTACTCATCAAATTGCTTTAAATTGGCAATCCTCAGTGGAATGATAATAAGTTTTTTTTCAGCAGATATGAGCATTTTGAGCACAGACATTTCATCTCATCCAGACACCATGAACATAATATCAAATTCAAAAGAAATTTATTGGAAATGAGAGTCCACTTGTCGCCTTTGTGTGTGAACTTAATCCTTGATGCCTCATTTTTTTTGTTCATGCCCCCTACATAAAAAGAAAAGTGCATGAACATGGCTCTTAGTAAATGTCATCTAAAATTGGAGAAATTTTCACCACCCATCAATGCAATGTCTCCTCCAGATTGGAAAAAATGCCCCACAATTCTGCATGTTAACCTTCGTGAATTAATTTCCTTCAGAAGTGTCACCTCTTGATCAGACAAGAAGAGTTAGGCTCTAACACATAAGGTAAAAAGGTCAGAAAAATAGACAGGGTTTATCCAACATGCATTTCTCTTTTTTCTTTTTGAAAAGATTTTTTTTTGAATTTTTTTTAAACTTTTGAAATTTTTTTGAACAAGGAAACATGAAGAGGCCTAGCCTCGGAATTCTTCTTGGATGATTTTTTTTAATTGTTGGATATCGTCACCGAGCTGGTTTGGTGTACTTCATCATGTCCTCAAGATGAAAATAAACTTGTAATTTCATTGAACAATATCGAATGAATTACATTTATTGGAAAGGAAATGTGAAGCCCTAAAAACAATAATTGAAATTTCTCAAAGCATATATAAAAAATCCTAAGAAGCAACTAAAAACTCATTCACGGATGAGTCCGGAAATTTCTTCACCCTGTGAACCCCTCGGTACTTGCAACATGGTTGGGTAGAGGATTGTGTTCAACATTCGGCCGAGTAGCTTGAAAGGAAAAAGCCTTCGTGTCCATGAGGTCCTGCACCTTGTGCTTCAAGACGTAGCAATCATCAGTAGAGTGACCAACTTCTCCCATGTGATAGTCACACATTTTGGAGGGATCATGATTAGGATAGCGCTCAGGATTTGGTCGCTTTGGCTCATTAGAAAGTAATCCCTTCTTTTGGAGAACTGGTAAAACTTTAGACAGAGGTGCAGGGAGAGGTGTGAATTGTCTTCTAGTATTTCGTTGCCGTCCAGAAAATTGACGACTTGCACCTTGTTGCATGCCAACAGGTTGTGAATTGGCCATGTTAACATCAGCTTCTGGCTCATTTTCCTTCCTCGTAGTAAACTCCTTGGTTGGCTCATTGAACCACCCATCTCTTATCCCGATCTCGATCTGCTCCCCAACTGGAATAAGCTGATTAAAAGTGTCAGCAGTGGTGGCTATCGTCCGAGTGCGGTACTCATAAGGAAGAGTTTTGATGAACATCTTCCTTAACTCCATGTCAGAAGGTTCAAGATCAACTTGAGCAGCCAGATTCCTCCACCGGATTGCATAATGTTTGAACGACTCGCTTTTCTTCTTTTCGGCCCGTTCAAGATCGTCTCGGGAAGGAGTAATGTCTATGATGAATTGGTAGTGCCTCAGAAAAGCTTGGCAGACCTCCTCCCAGTTTGGCAAAGGTTTATCCCCTTCGTTATGTACCATCTCAGAGCAGGGCCTGTCAAACTTGCCTGGAATGACTGGATCATCAGATGAGCATTATCAGCATACTGAGTCATCCTCACCAAGTACATCTGCAGGTGAGCCCTTGGGCAGGTCATGCCGTCATATTTTTCAAACTCCGGCATCTTGAACTTTTTGGGCATCTTGACCTTAAAATACACAGAAAGATCCATCGGGGACGGGTCTTGGAGGCCCTGCAGTTGCTTCAGCTTTTCCTCGAGCTTCTCGAGGCGTTTCTCCTGTTCAGTTTTGTATGAGTCATCAGGAACGGTCTTTTTCCCATAAGCAATGACGGGATCTTCTTCCAAGGGAGGCATTTCCTCCTCTAAATCCACAACAATGTCTTCCTTTAGTCTTGGCAAAGGTGCAGGAGCCGGGTTTAGTCGGGCAGCTCTAAACTCAACGGTCATCTCTTGCATAGCAGTGAGAAACTGCTTCATTTGATCTTCCATATGGGCGACACGATCACGGAGTTCGTTTTGATCAGCCATTCTAGCTCGAGATCGCGTGCGGAGTGGAGAATGAGGATGACCCGTGATCACCTGCGGTGAACAAGAAAGGATAGATAAGAATAAATTGCAAAAAGGAAGACACGGTCCATGACAATGACCTAAAGCCCTTTTTATTCATTTATGAAATGAAATGTGAAACAAAGATTCAAAACAAATGAAAATGACTCAACATAAAACAAAGACTCGAAACAAATGAAAAATGACTCAACAAAAACATTATATTTAGCTTGTTCTATATACAAGTGGGAAGCTAATGCTCGGCACAATTGCCTATTCTCCTTAGCCACTTTCTTCATCTGCTCCTCGAGTTCCTCTGCTTTTCTCTTATAGATTCGGCCATCGTGATCTAGCTTATCTTATCATTGTTTGAGCTCAGCTTTCGAAGTAGGAACGAACCAAACATAAGATCTTCCCATTGTATATAGAATGTGACTCGACTCACCTAATTATCATGGACCGAACAAAATAAATAAATTGTAAGAGGATAAAATAGAAAACTTACTTTCCAATCAAGCAAACGCATAGACATGCACATGAAAGGTGCGACTCGATTTCTACTGTAAAAGGCTTAGCAAAATGGAGCTACAAGGGTGGAATGACTAGTCCCAGCCTCGCGTACTAAATAAAAGCCCTTGCAACTCCGGCTCAGCCAAAAAGTGATGCCCCAATGCGACGCAGCCTCGCGGGCAGAGGCAAACACCTTTGGCACCAAAAAAAGAAAGTTTTCAGGGTTAAATTGGGCAACCTCTACTATGCGGCCTCGCGGTCGAAGTTGTATCCAACCTAACACCATTCTAAGTTATCCTAGTGCAGCCCAAGTCCGGCGGTGGGTTGTGTGTGCCAATGTGTAGTGCTAAAATAATAAAGCATGCACAACAGTTAATATCACACAACACTTCCAAATAAAGCAATTAAATATTCAAAACAAAAATCAACCTGCAAAAACAATCAACACATGGGTTAGGGACATAAATGGAACTTTCACTACGAAGTAATTTTTTTTTGAAAATAAGAAGAAAGGCCTAAGTCCACTAAAGTTCTTTGAACCAAGTCCCCAGCGGAGTCGCCAAGCTGTCGCGACCTCCCCGAAGGTGCACCGCCTAGGGGTTCGGCTAATGGATTGCTAAGTCTAACCTAGCTCGAGCTCTCCCAAGCTCATACCAATTCGCGACTTAGGTTTAAGTTCTTAACATGCCAAATTGATTTCAATTGGAGTCGCCATTAATCTATTTATGGTGGGTCGATTAGAAACCCATGTAAAATATCGGGAGTAGTACTTTACCCCTACGAACCAGAGATTTTGAATTCGGAGACTTGAGAACCTATTTCTTCTTTTTCAAAAATAATTTGCAGGCAGCTTGAATTGATTTGTTTTTATTCCCTAACATGCATGGTGATTTAACTACTCAAAGAAATATAACAATAAGAAAAGTAAATGATTTTTTTGGGTTTTCACTTTTAATATGCAAACTATTCTAATATGCGATGTATGTAATGAAATGTGTCTACCTAACATGCTCTAAAATATGCAATCCTAAATTAATCTAGGCTACGTGACATGATGTTTAACTAAAGTAATTAAATGACATGCAAAAAGCATTTTTAAGACATTTTCTTATTTATCTAATGAAATTTGAAATTAATTAAACTAATTAATTATGAAAAAACCTAACCTAACATGATTCCTAGATTGCTAAATGATATGTGAAATCTAATGTAATTTCATGATACTTGATGCACTTAACCTAAATGAAACCTAATAATGCAAACTAATATAGCAAGGCATGCATGAGACCATTTTTTTAGATTTTGTTGAATTTTGAAAGTAAAACATAACCTAACAATGCAATCTAATTACGTAATGCAATATTACCTAAATGTGGTTTAATCTAAACATGAAAGTGTAAGTCAACATGCAATTCAAATAAACAAGATTCATTCAAAGGGAAATAACATCAAAACAAAGAAATTCTCACAGATATAATCAATAAATTGATCTTAAGCCTTAAAGATCAAAATATCAATTCCATTCCCGCGCAATTAATTACCTCGTCTAAAGCCTTATAGACGAAATAAAAAATCGATGTTGCGGTTGCGAATTGGAAAATCAATTCCAATTGATAAACTTACTACCTAAATCAAGCAAATAAAACAAAAACTAACATGAAAAAAGCAAGCAAATCAACATAATGAAAGATGTTTTTATTGCAGAAAAAATGCTTTTTTTGTTTTTTTATTATTAAAATATTATTAAACGAAATAAAATAACAGAATAAAATTATATTAAAGAAAAAAGGAACGGGTCAGGCGGCCGGGTCGGGCTCAGGCCTAACCCGCGCGCGGGTGAACCCGCGAAGGGAAAAGGACTGGACTGGGCCCGCGATGGGCCCGGTCCAGTTTCCTCTATCACTTTTTTCTCTTTTTTTTTTTGCCTTCTTCCCCTTCACGCGTGGGCTTTTCTTTCGTCGGCCCAATCTGGCTTCTCCTTATCTACAGCACGCATGGACCTGCAACAAAACAAAACCCATCTTTCCCAAGTTGCAGGTCTTCTTCTCCGTGTAAGCCCATGGACGGCCTGCAACAAAACAAAACTAAAAAAAAACAATCTCCACACGCACGAATCCAACCCCATCCAAACCGCAAGTCATCTTCCTCCTCTTTAGCTCCTGCGCGACACCACCTGCAACGGACGAGAAATCTCGGCGAGACACCGCTTCCTCGCGACGGATCCACGGCGGACGATGACCGGCCAATTTCGGCGACGGCGCAACACAAAAAAAACAAACCAAGGAACGCCGAAAACAACTCAAAACGACGCAAGCTCAATCGGGCAAATTATCGAACAGATGACGTGCCGGGAGAATATTCACTCAGAGGTTCAAATCAATGACGAAATCTGGACCTACAATGCATTAGAGACATGCAAACACGAATACCAAATCGAGAACAAACAAATTGGAAGACTGACAACCAATAATCCGTGGAGTCTCAGTGGACTCACACACGAAGCAAACAGGAAAAGCATGAAAGAAATTGTGGTAATTCCCTACGTGGCTGGGGCGGCGAGGCACGAGGACGATCAAGCGAGCTCAAAACTAGTCATCGTCCCCCAACGAAACGCTCCCGACCACGATCCTCGGGAAACTTTGCACAAAACAACCTCCACGAAAGCTCACCGCTAAACGGACAAAGAAAGTGAGGGCGAGGTGCTAGCGTCGAACTCGCGGAAGGCTGGCCGGCGACTGAATTTCTCTACTTCTCTCTTTTTTTGCTGTTCTCGGTCTCGCGTTCTCTTCCTCTGGAACTCTCTCTCGGTTATTCTTGGCCGAATCCAGTCCCCCCAAAAGTCTTCCCAAAAGTCTCTGCAAACCCACGCTTTTAAGGAGGAAAGAAACAAATCTTTGGTCAAATCTTTGGAAGATTTGACCAAATATTATAAAAAGGAACTCCCTTGCTCCTGGACGCTTTTTTTTTTAAAAAAGCTACGGGATAGCTAAAAATTTGGTCAAATCTTCCAAAGATTTGACCAAATAACATTATTTTATCATGCACCCATCCCCCATTTTTCCTCAACTTGGACGCCTCTTATGCTAGGATAATGAAATATTCGGTCAAATACCGAATATTACATTCTTTTTTTTAAACTAAATCCTCCCCTCGCTTTACCAATTTATCTTCAATGAAATCAGCTCATTTTCTCTTCCTCATTGATCAAATATTTGCAAATATATGACTGTGATCGCAAATCTTTTTGCAATCGCGACGTTCCCAATTTCGCCGATTAAAGAGACAACGAATCTGGATGAAATTTCATGTTCTCCTTGCACGGGCCCACTTAAATCTATATGCAAAATGTTTTCCTAAAGATATATGCAATTTAATCAACACTTTTTGTTAAGGGACCAAAGATTAGTCCCTAATTTTTAATGAGAAGTCAAAATTTAGGTGTCAACACCTTCCTTCCTTCCTCCTCCAGTTAGACCTTGACAATGGGCTAGAGATGAGGGCAAGTAGTCAACAAGGATGAGGTCCAACCTCGCTCGGGACCCTTGCCGTTGTCCACTCATTGGTGATTGGCCAAGTCGGGCAACTGGTTGGAGGAAGAAAGAAGGGAATACAAAAAGAATGAGAAAGAAAAGAAAAGAAAATTTAATATTATTTAAAACATTATTGAAGTATGTCTATGTTTGCAACGATAGTATCATATAGGACTGTCAATATCTACATCAGTGATTTCTATCAAGATTGCCCGAATGGACTGATATACAAAATATTTAGGAGTCAATTCGACAAAAAAAATGAATAAAGGTTTAGGATCGATTGGCACAACTGTTATAGATTTAGGGCTTTATTGGTAATTTTCTCATTGTATTTAATTATTTAATAAAGGTTATAATAAGACAGCTCTAGAAATTTGGTTTAATAAGTGACAAAATAAACTCTAAGTACACTTTTAAATGAGAAACATTATGCGACCGACAAATATTTATTATGTCATCTGATTCAACTTAAGAAATCAATAAAAACAAGCATTATTCCATTTAGATTTGTACCTCTGGAGATGATTTTGGAGTATATCTAGCATGGATGGCGTCTTCTTCTTCTGCAACGAGTTACTGCCAATTAATTACCATCGGTTTTAAAGCACACGGCGTTCACGTCATTGGCGCCTCATCTCAACCAGAAAGTAGTTATCGGTATCCCTACTTGCATTGTACTTATTGAACGGATAATTAACATATTAAGTATGGATAAGCGTTTAAAGCACGCACGAGATAGGCGTAAACCTTACAAATCATGCTCAAGACATGTCAAAGCAAAATGCCAAATATCCAGTGCTACATCCTCATCAGCACAGCTAAATTAGCTTCACATCTTTACATGAAGAGCCTTTGGAAATATATGCTCGCGTCACTCTGCTAGTTTCAAATCATCAGATTTCCTTTGGCCGATAACTTGTTCAGTTTAGGAGAGACTGGGATATTATTTCATAAGATAGATTTGCAGAAATATTATATAAGTAAGACAACGAAATATAAAGTGTAGATTCATTGGAAAGCTAGTACAATGTGTGCCAAACATCACATTGCAATCTTGGTCACTGTCGTAACACAAGCAAGGTGCAACGGAAGTTCAAACTCGATATCCATCTTATGTAAGTTCAACCTCGATAATTTATTTAGTGGGATCCATTTTTTTTATCAAGAGCTTATTTTAATGAGTTATGGATCAACTTGATATATATTAATCATTCTACACCAAATCAGTTGTTAACTGTAGAACTATTTTCTCTCAATACTAATACATCAACCAATTTTCATCTCCTTTACAAATAGTCGCTGGCTGTACTGCTAAATGCACTATGTATGGATTCGATGAACCATTGAATCCGATGGGACCGATCAGAATTTATATTGCAAATATACTCTCCTAATTAAGATAGCAAAAGCTGTCTCAACCTTCTTTTCTTCTCCTCTCCAAGTCTGCCCCCATTTTCTCTTTTAAAAGTACAAACCCTCCAATTAATTTCTTCCCAAAGTTGAAAGTAGTGGGTAAGGCAGCGGTCACATTGTACATAGCCATTCCTGGAGTGTCCCACACCCAACTTATGACGTGTTGAGGTGATACCATTTTTATAATTAATAGCTTTCGCTTGCACAAGAGATAGAGTAATCACAATAAGTAGGTTCATTTGATTAAATACGCAACATCATATAACGTGAGTCGCGTGATTTGTCATCACACACAAAAGATTTTTTTATTATTTAAGAGTGGTCCATAGAGATCAAAGAACAGCATTTGCAATGACATTTAGCTAGTGCAAGCGGGTTCACGAACGATGATTAGGTTAAGAGCGAGACGTTGTTCTGATACACACATACTGCGTGTTTGAAAGGGTAAACAAAGCACAATGACCACTGAAATAGGGACCTAGGGATCGGCGAGGGATGCGTCAAATGAACTAGACATGATCGCACACCTATTGTTGATATGGATACTCTTGATAATAATTCTCTGAGTCATTATGAGATAGGCAAATAAACCATATTAACTGTTGCTGATAAAATTATGGGCCGCCCAAGATGGGTTATATGCCCAGGGCCAAGCCCAACATGGGCTCATAAATGGTTATTATGAGAGTATTATTGATATAGACGTTATAATAACAAGAAAAAGAACGTAAGTTGTTCTTATTTGCTTCTTCCTCTCTAAGAGAAAAAGATGTCATCTCTCGCTTCTCTCCATGGATGATTCTCGAAGGATTTCTCAGACCACAAAGGGGGTATCTAATCTGTGGACTACAGGTTCAGTTCGTTTTACGTGATTGTACCTTCGATCAGTGATACAATAAATTTTGCGCATGTTTTCCTCTGTGTTCATAATCGGAATTCATTTTCGATTTTCGAGGATTTCACTAATCCGAATCACCCAACACTTGCAAAGAACATTATTATACAATGACGAGCTACAGTTTAGACTTAGGAGAACAAGTGTGCAACTCGAGAACTCGATAGGGAACCATCAGGCATGACAGAAAAGCTAGTTATATTGTCAGACCAAAGCAATGAACCTGCGACGAAAACGGATTGATAATAGGGAATAAGAGCTCAAATTAGTGAAAAAACGTGCATATTCAGTCATGGCAATTTGTTTCATGCCCAAAGGGCAGGATATTGGAACACGACGGTGTTAGAACATAATCAAAGTGCATGAAAATTATATATTCTTATCGGGGTGTGATTCATACTCCTCATTAACAGAAAGATAAAAAGGGTATGGCTGGATGCAATCCTAGTTCAAGAGAGAACCAAAATAAAAATTTTGTGTCTCAATTTCTCTTTATTGTCTTTACTTCCTATTTCGTTGTATTTGTACGCATAATTTTAACAGTTTTCATCTGGCAAACTTGGGGGTCACCCTATGAACAATGAAGGGAGACGGGCGAATTTCTTGACTGCTCGCGGGACTCTTCTTCTTTCGTAGCCGTGAGCAAGTGTTTCTTACTTTGAATCTTTTCAAGAGTGGAGAGAGTGAATGTTAAGAATGAGTCTCCTTGATTTCGTGAATTCATCCCCTCTTTGCCGTGACTTCCAGTACAGATCGCGGATAGGATGACCAGCCAGCGTTATCATCCACTCTCGTCGTCAGTTTTTCTTTCTAAATCCTTCAATTTTCTCTGGCCGAAAATTACTTCTCAATATAAATCGAATTGCCTCTAAATTGACTTTCAACTTTGCCTTATGTCGGCCGACTTCAATTATACCAGGGCCAGCCGAAGATCTCCTTACTTTTTCTATGAAATACATGTGAAGCGAAAAATAAGGTGTCAAAATTTTGGATGACTTGTTTCTCAAGGAATGAAAAGAATTGCAAAGAATTCGTTTGCATCATTAGCCGTGTCCCTTAGGATTTACATTCTGCCATAATCCTCGTATATCAGTGGTTGCAATGGATATTCATGGCTTCTTCTGTTAACCTAGTTTGGGGATATATTAGCACCAATAACATACGTATAGCTTGAAATAACACTAAATATTTATAAATTTTTTCTCACTATAACGAAGCACCAACCTATCTCGTATTTATTGCCCCCCCCCCCCCCCTTTTCTTCCCAAAAAAAAAATACTCGAATTATATATAAATGTGCAACTAATGATGACCCGATAAAAGCTGAACATTGAGAGCTTATTTATTTAGTGGTAACTTTCCCATCGACTCGTTTCTCATTCTTCCGGTGCTTCATGAAGATCCATAGACCTCATCTGGCAGTCTCGGTGCAAGCAATACTTCGATCGGCATTGCCTTGGCGATCGTTATTCCCGTATCCTCTGACATATCCACAGGCGAATCGTCGGGAGTTGATACCTTGAATGCATGCAGAAACCTAGCGAGCATAAAATGTACCGATTGAAGGCCAAAGGACATTCCGGGACAAATTCTTCTACCGCCTCCAAATGGTAAGTACTCAAAATTGGGGTCCTTCACGTCAACGTTCTTATGACTATCCAAGAACCTCTCAGGCCTGAACTCCATGGGTTTAGGCCACGCTCTTGGGTCGGTTTGGATTTTCCATAAGTTGAAGATCACCCTCGTGCCCTCGGGCACATAGTACCCGTTGATGATGCAATCTTCAGATGATACATGCGGCACAGCCAGCGGGACCGGCACGTATAACCGGAGGGTCTCCTTCACTATGGCATGGAGGTAACTCAGGTTGGAAATGTCTGAGTCTTTCACATGCCTTTGTTTACCAATTTGAACATCCAGTTCTTCTTGAGTCTTCTTTAGAGCATGAAGGTTGTTTAGCAACAAAGACATCGCCCATGTTACGGTGGTTATTGTAGTATCGGTGGCGCCCGCTGCAAGTGCCTTCAAAGATGAAACACATGTTATTTCTAGGAGTGATATACGAAGACAAAATAGGCCAAACTGCAAAACAAAAAGTTCAGATCAACTCGTTTCTCGTCAACTCTGTAGGGCAGTAGATAAGAATGATGAACACGGATAAATCAAAAATGAAATTCTCTCATAAATATGTCATTAATCTAAACGATAAGCTATGTTATGAGGAAACAAAATGATCATCCATATCCCAAAAAATAAAGAAATTATAATATCAATATAGGAAATAGATAAATCAAAAGAAAATTTTATCCTGCGGATTCTTGTATCAGAATGATAATCACTAAAATTGAAACAAATTACCTTATGTGATATTATAATTTCTAAAATAAAGAAAGACAAGGAGATGAACATCAAATGCAATCATTTAAAGTATATGCCCGCATCACTTTTGCTAGTTATAAGTTCGATTTACCATTGGCCCACATCATGTACAGTTCTAGAAGAGACTCAAATATTGCTACATCAGAAAACTTGCTAGCTGTGTAGAGGGATCCGTTACCACGATGTATGCTAAAAACCTCCTTGCAATCTTGATCGTGGGAAAATTTATCAAAAAAAGTCCTAAAAATTGTAATTATGTTGATTTAGTTTTAGATTTTTGTTGTCAATTCAATAGTAAACATTTTTACATTTGTACCAATTCAGCCAATCTAGTTAATTTTGGCCAAAATCACTAACATGAATACTAGGCGTCCTACATGACGCGACCAGCATTGACTTGGATAAATTTTCTATTTTTTTTTTAAAATAATTTTTTTGAGTTTTCTCTTCTTTTTTCCTTCCTTCTTCTGTTTCCCAAGATGTCGAGTGACCTGTGACTAACGAGGCCATAACAGCCGTAGGTGAGGTTGCCTCACCTAGATCTAGGCAATAACAGCCTCGCTGGCTTCAGGTGAAGGTAGCCTCGTTCACAGTCAATGAAGACATGGCCATGCATACCTTCCCCAAATCTACGTGTGAGTTCATTCCAACGACATTTCTTCCCATTTTCGTGGTGTGGGTGCTCAATTGATGTAGTTTCCCATGGCATTAACTTCCTCCGACATGATTTTCCTACCTGTTCGGCTGGTGAGAAAATTATTTGAGAGCTCAAAGGCTCATTGCTTTCCTAGTACCCCTTTTTTGGTACGCCATCGTGAGCACAGCCATGGGCAAGGCCGCCTCACCCAGGCAAACTCATTGGCCTCAAGTGAAGGGCGAGGCTTCCTTCACCTAGATCTGGGCAAGGCTTCGCAAGGGCTGTGAGGCACCTACCGACAGTCAATGAGCTTTGGTGACCTTCATCGGCCACAGTGGAAAACAAAAGAAGTAAGAAAAATAAAATAAATTGAAAATTATATTAAAAATTGTTCACAATAACGCCAATCAAGCCATGTTATAGTTAGCATCTACGTCAGTAGTTTACAATCAAAATTAGGAATATGGACCGAATTAGCATAAATACATAATATTTAAGACTAAATTTGCATAATTAAAATATATTTATAACTTTGATGATTCTCCCCATTAATACAAACAAGGCAATTTGATATTCATCTTATAAAATTCCTGTAATGGATCCTAAGTTCCTACTCAATAATTTATTCAATAGGACCAATCTTCGCCTCAAAACTTATCTTAATAAGTTATAGTCCAACTAAATTTATATTAGCCACACCACACCTCACATCACATCAATTTTTTTTAATGTAGAACTCTTTCACTTAACACCAACACAGCAATCGATCACCATCTCCTTTAGAAAAAGGCTGATGTTTGTCCAGCTCTATGTTTGGATTGGCGACCCATTTAATCAGGCAGGACCCTTCGGATCTGATAGTCACCTTTACTCTCCTACGTGATATAGCCGTACCTGCCTTCTCTCCTCCTATCTCGACGTCATGACCCATTAAGTCTTACTATATATACGTCATGCACAAAAGACTTTTCCCAAAAGTGGTGAGTACGGATGAAAGTTCAGCATATACAACGACTGTTCCCAAGTACATGCGAGTCGACGGATAATGATTGGGTTAAAAGAGTGGGACTTTGTCCTCGTGCAAAATAGTCAAGGATGAACTATGCACACAGACCACGCTTGGAGGTACAAAGCAGCAAGTCCAAGTTGGGGAAAACAAGCATACCAAGCATGTAGCTTTGATAGATGTATCAGAGTCGAAACCTCCGATGTCCGTGCCATCAAGGGTCGAAAGCATGACGTCCATAAAATCTCGATCGCTCCTCTTCTCACTCAGATTTTTGCTGTTCCTTATGTGCTCCTCTAGCCAACCACTTAAGATCGTGTCCCGCTCTTTGGCAGTCCTCTTCATGGACTTTTCTTGGCCACCCAAGTCTAACCATCTCAAAAAAGGAAGAGCATCCGCCACCGGAAAAGTCCCTAGGAGTTTCAGAAGTTCCCTCAAGGCATGGTGGCACTGTCGCTTCTCTTCATCGTCGACCGAGGCAATGCTGCTGTAGTAGCCCTTACCGACTAAAACTTTAAGGACAATGTTCATAGACAACCGTGCAAACCATTGCTTCAAGTCAACTAAGACATGGCCTGCCGTAGAGAGGGGCACGGTGTTCGAATTTTTTAATCTAAATCACATTTCTGTGTTTACTGCAGAAGATAAATCGCTCTAATTAAAATCCCTTGGCTTGGCTTTTTTCTCTACTCAAGTATTTGAATCATTTCATGAAATATTTT
The DNA here is from genome assembly GCA_019926035.1 of Melaleuca alternifolia. NCBI lineage: Eukaryota > Viridiplantae > Streptophyta > Magnoliopsida > Myrtales > Myrtaceae > Melaleuca > Melaleuca alternifolia. The sequence continues at coordinate 2,304,588 of JAGKPW010000016.1, forward strand.
CTCTTCCAATTTGAGCAGATTATATTTGATGTAGTGGATTATACCATCGTATAAAAGGGAAACTAAAGGATTTTTTACTTGCGCTATAAGCACCTGAATCATTCTTCTTCTCAGTCCAAAGCATGTGCAACTCTTTAATGGCAATATCCGTCACCGAGGCCATTACTGGGTTGAGCAATGATTCAATCCTCCGGTTGGAGAGCAGCTCCAAGGCTGCGATTTTCCTCATCTCGCGCCAGTGCGAACCATAAGGAGCGAATCCAAAATGGGCATAGTTGTAACCCATAACTTCAGAGGCTAATAGCTGTGGTCGTGAAGCGAGGGCAAGGTCGTGCTTGGTGAAACATTCTTTGGCTATCTCGGAACTGCTAATCACTACAGCTGGGAACATCCCGAGCCTGACGGTGAAGATCGGTCCGTACTTGTCTGCCATGGACGCCAAGGTCTTGTAAGGAAGATGGGATTTTGCTAGTATGGGCAAATGCCCTATGATGGGCCATGCACCTGCAACTTCTGGTGGTGTTTTGAGCTTGCGAGATGAGCTTGATTTGAACCATACATGGATTGATAGAATTAGAATGGCTAGGATCATTCCATACAAGCGGGTGGAGTTTAGGTCTTCAAGCAGAAACTCCATTTAGAATAGGTTCATCGTTGGAGTTGTGTGTCAGTATGTTCGAAGGAAAAGCATATACTTATGACCCTTCCTCTCCTAGAATTGTTAGATAGTTCTATAATGTACATTCAATTTATAGATAAAATTACAAGTTGCAAAGCCTGGGAGGATCATTGCTCTGTTCCTGATTGCTACTAGAAAAGCACATTGCACGTGTTATGGAAAATTAATTCGGACATAAGTTGAGGCCGTTAGACTTTTCTTCTAGATGACAGTGAAAGCACAACTGCGCTTAATATTTCTTCCAAGTATCTATACTTCTTTATTCAAATAGTCGACCACTGGCTGAGTAGGGAAATTATGGGAAGATTGTTGAAAAATTCTAAAAATATTCTACCAAGATCAATTTAATCATAACCCTTTCAATTGTGTCAATTTAACTGTTTGACTATTTGTCAAGTTAATTCTAATCCTTTCAATTTTGCCAATATAATTCTAAACATTTTAACGATTTACCAATCTAGTCTTAAACATTTAGACTATTTAGCAGTTTAGTCCTTATGACCAATTTTGATCAGAAATCACGAGGATGTGCATGTAAACCATTTGACATAGCATGGCCAATGCTAAAGTGGACAGCTTTTTGCATTTTCTATTTTTTATTGTTTTTCCTTTCTCTCTTTCTTTTTCCTTCTTCATGTCATAAGGCCTCGACATTGACCAACAACAAGCCATCGGCAAGGACCAAGGAGGGTTGACCTTGTTGGTCTTAGGCAAGACTCAACATCACCAATCAAGCAAGGGTAACCATAACGATTGGCCATAGGCAAGGTTACCGGATCGAGCAAGGGTTGCCCAATTACTAGCAAGGTCGACCCTCACCAACCCTTACCTATGGCCAATTGCCAGCCATTGCCAAGGCCTAACAATCAGTAAAAGATTAAGGTAAAAAAAGAAAAAGAAAAGACAATGGAAAAAAAGAGAGAGAAGATATTCGAAATAATTATAAAAAGTCCGGAATTTTTTTTAAAATTGTAAAATATTGTTTACGCCAGGATCAACTGTCCTACACAACACAACAATGTCTATGTCAATGATTTTCGATTAACATTAATTAGAAAAAATTAATTGGAAAATCGTAAAATGACTTTGGACTAAATTGATAAATCATCAAATGATTTAGGAAGAAAAACCTTTTATTGAAATTCATTCTTTAGTCTTTTTTAAGAGCTCTATGGTGATTTCATATGTGATTCTCATCAATGGAGAACAAGGAAAGAAATGCTTCACTGGAATTAAGTCTATGATGGCATGCGATTACATAGAAATATAAGCATGGGAATTTAATTGATGATGAAGGTTTGAAAGGTACAACTAAGATGCGTGCCGTTATTTAATCGATGATGAGATTTTAAAACTATGGCTAAGTTATGGGAATTAAAAGATAATTAAAGAATAACAAATTTTGGTTGTTGAAATATTTGAGCTTTATGAAGAGTACGATATAGTTATTTAAAGTCCATAATTGATAGTTACAAAGGAAGTTAAAGCAAAGGTTACATAAATTACTAAGATTTTGTTCGTTTCACAAGAAATATATCATTTCTGAAAAATATTTTCTAAAAAATCATTTGCCTGGAAAATTATAATACTTTTGGATATTCACTTGAAACTTAAGGAAAATTATAAAAATATATTTTTACCTTTTTTTGTCATACATTGATATATCGCCAGTCACAAGTCTTGTCAGGCTCCCACGAGCTCCTGGCTTGTCATTAGATGCCATGAGCTTGTCAATATAAGGTAAGCCTCGAGCTTGCCTTTAAAGGCTATGAGCTCACTATCAAAGGCCGCTAGCTCGCCGATCTCGGGCAAGGTCAAGGCACGCCGCGATACTTAAAGGTAAACAAACAATATGGGAAATGTTTTCCACTTTAAAAAAAGTGAAAACATTTTCCCTATTTTTGAAGGTGTTTTTTGCATTGGTAGAAAATATTTTCTTTGACTATTTTGTTTTCTATGAAACGAACGCTGGAAAATTCGAAAAAAATTTCTTGTAAGTTATTTTCTGTGAAACGAATGGAGCCTAAATTCAAATAACTTCTTATAATTAATAGGCAATTACACATCCAAACCGATGACTTTGTCCCAAGACATCTAATATTTGCTATCAATATATTTTTTTAGGTGTCGATACTCTTCAAATCATCAATACTTATCTAAGAGAACTTACGTATCCGAAAATACTGCTATTAGGTTACATGTCAATATCTATGATTCTATCTCTAGATAGTTGTTGATTGTTCTTTTTCATTGATAATTTATGAGATTCACTCAACTCTACTCTCATCTACAATCATTTTTTGGTGTAAACAATTAAACATCTCCAATGTGAAATACCATTAACCGGAATAGAGTGACAAATGTGCCGATTTCTTTTAATTTGCTAAAGAAATTGTACATTTTCATTATGACTTGGACTAGCAAGCTCTCTAAAAATTTGAGGAAATGAATTAACATGATCCATTTCAAGAGAGAAAAGAAGAAAAGAAGAAGAGAAGACAATATAGGGTTCCCTAATCAAAGGGAGAGATTTTGTTTTGAAATTAAAAAAAAAATGACTATTTCAATATATAGAGAAGTCAACATCTGTAAAATAGAGAAACCATCATGATTAACGTGAATTGCCTATCTAGATCAGCGTGAAACACAACTTACTAGGGTTTGCAATAAACAAGCTCCATCTCCACCTCAAATTGATTGTTGGCTCGCCGTGTATGCTGGACTTCTCATTCATGTGGCATGAACTATAGTATGACAAGTTAGGTTTACCAATAATATATCGATGCAGTGACGGAGGCTTCTTGTTTATTAATGAAAAGGGTGAGAACAAACAAGCTCCATGTCCACCTCATATTGGCTATTGGCTTTCCGAGTATGTTGGCCTTCTCATTTACGTGGCACAAACAATAGTATGATGAGTTAGGTTTAGCAATAATATATCGGTGCTGTCACGCCCCGCTCCCGAGCGCGCGGCAATCCTCGATTTTCTTCTTCTTTTCCTTCGGTCGATGAGTACGATATCTCAGAACTCGTTGTCGACCTTCGAGTCTCTAACGGAAGCACATGTCTCTTCCTTGACCACTCCCACAGAACTCCCTTCCCAAACTCTACTTGTACCTGAAAAATGGTAAACAACGACGGATTGAGATATAAATATCTCAGTGAGTATGCTCTAATGCTAAAACTAGGAACGTCATCGCATTAGGGTCCGTACTACCACTCTCAATGCTACCATAGCCACTGACTAGCCCTCAATTGGTTCAACTCCATAGACCTAACTCCTCAAAAGATTTCATTTTCCATCACACAGTTAATCTAGAGTCCCTCTCTATGCTAAGGGGACATCTCAATGGGTCTACTCCTATACCAAAACAAGATTACTACCCTCCTAGGGACCTTAATTGCGTCTCACCCATCAATCATCACGTCTAGTTAAACTCTTATCGCTTAACTCATACTTATAGCTTAATCAATTCTAACTTTCTCAAATACCTAACTTCCTCTTTTCTATGAGTCAACCAGTTTGTGACCGGAACTTGGCACTAAGCCCAACCCACATGTCATGTCAAGGTTAACCACCATAACTCACTAAATAAATAAATGCATAATCAAATAAATAAATTACTAATTAGATAAACAAACAAATAATTGAATTACTAATAAATTAATTAAATGACTAATTAAATTATTAAATTATTAACTAAATAAGTAAATTACTAATTAAATAAATTAATTACACAATTAGACAAATAAAACCATCCATAACCGGTCTAAGATCCTAACTAATTTTCTTGGCTTAAACCGGATTTAGCGACATACCAAGGTCATTGACCATGCTGGTCCATTCAATCCCTCATACCGACTCGTCATAGTCCTATCGATACCCTACCAGGTTCCATCGACTTCCACAATTGATTAGGGCCAACTGGCCTCCAAGGCAAACTGGGGTCAATGACCACACCAGTTAACTCATCAGCATCAATGATCATTCACGAATTATAAACCATTCACAATCAATTGTTAATTCAATAACATTAAATAAATTAACATAATAGGGCACAATAAATTTTAGGATAATTTTCCAAAATTTCTAAAAGTCAACCGCCTGAGCCCATGTCAATTAGAGATTCACCCGAGTCCCTAAATCGAATCCAGAATCTTCCATTCGATACACTACTAGCACCATCACCTTAATTGGAGATCATTTGCCCAACTACACAATTTCCACAATTTTCACTAAGATAAATCAAAATACTTAAATTTAATAAATAGCCCATAATTTAGCAAAATCTGAGCCAATCACTTCTAATTGCGCAAATTATCAATCCAACCATACCCAGCTTATTATCAAATTCAACTGCAGCCAATACCTCTCAATTTTGCCCATAAATTGTTGAATTTATAATTTTGCCCCTAAAACCCTAATTTGACCTTAATTAACCAAATTTAGTAATTTATCTCCAAAATCGTAAAATTGCTCACCTAAATCTTACTAGCTACTAACCAAAGTAGCTAATATAAATAATTTTCCAACTCGCCCTCCAAGTAATCAATTGTGCCAATTTACCCCTAATTGACCAAAATTACGAAATCACCCATAGTTCCTCAAAAAGTCACCTATTAGCCCCCTAATCCCTCCAATTGACAATCAATTCATCTCAATCAAGACAATAATTATCTAATAAAGCGATGAATGAGCCTAATAAAGGGATAGGAGGTCCACTCACTTGATTTTCTCGCAAATCGGCGGCTCGCAGCGAACTCTAGCGAGGCTCTAGCGGTCGGGGACGTTCCTTGGTGGTCATGAAAGGCTGAGGGATTCATGGGAGGTTGTGGGTGGCGGTAGAATGGCTCCAAGACACCTCGGAGGCACGCGACCAGCATACCTGAAAATCGAGTCTACCGAGCACAAGTCTATTTACAGCCAAATTCAAACAAACAGTGAAAAATTGGAGATGGAGACCTATTGGGCTTTGAAGAGGGGACTTATACGAGTCCAATGGTAGTGGTGGCGTCGCTTGAGGTGGCCGAAGAATGAAGAAATCACTCGAAGAAGATGAGGAGTCGTGGTTGGGACTTCTGGCGAGGGACTCCGACTTCGTGGCTCGATTCTCTCAAACGGCGCAACACCAATGGCCGAGACTGGTGCCGTTGTGATCGTGGGACTCCCATTTATCGATTGGAGGTGGTGGCGGGGGATGGGTCTTGCCGGAGGAGCCACGGTGGCGGGACAAATCTCCGGCGGCATAAATTAGGGTATACCGGCTTTTGGACTTAGATTTGTCAAATCTAGGTCAAATCAATCGCAACAAAAATCCAAATTAGAGTAAAGGGATACCTAGGAATCCATTGGAAGCAATGGCAAGGGCTCTAGATTGAAAGATTGGGAGAAATCTTGACTTGAAGCTCGGGCAGCAAATCTAAAAAATAGAGGCGAATAGCTCCGTGGATGCTTCTTTTGGGGCCTTCCGGTGGCTATCCAGGCGGAGTCATGGGAGTAGGTTGGTCAATATGGAAATATGGTGTTTCAAGGATTCCAACACCACTAACGATGTGTCAAACGGAGGTCGGAGCTGAAAATTATAACCCTCCAAAGAGGAGGGATCGCACCGGTTCAAAACAGGGGATAAGTGGAGTTCGGGGAGAAAATAACCCGATCGAGGACAAGTGGGGGCCATCCAACAGCCGCAACACACTCTGATGGGATGGGTGGGAGGTCGTGGTGGTGGTTGGCCGGAGATTTTGCCGGCGGTGGGCCCAAAACACGTGCGCATTGTACGTGTTTGGTGAAATGCCAAAATGAAACAAAAGAAAGAGAAGGAGGAAGAAGAGAGCGAGGCTCGCGCGTGCTAGCTAAAGGCTGGTCAACAATTTACCATTGACCAAAATAAATAATTAAATAATTAAAAATACTCAAAATCCCAAAAACTATAAAAACTTCTCTAGACCTCTTTTTCAAGGTCTTTGGGGCCAAACACAAATAATTAATTTTCGGGGGATTAAAATATGATTTTCAAAAATTCTAAATCGTCTAAAACGAAATTTCACGGTTTAGTGCAGGGGGAGCTCCTGGGGTCCATGAGCCACAAACTAAATCCATAAATTCGCAAAATTAAGTCTCGAAAAGGAAGTCGAAAGCGGGATGTTACAGGTGCAGTGATGGAGACTCCTTGTTTATAAGTGAAAAGGGTGAAGACAAACAATCAACATCGACGATCTCATCTTTGATGTAAGTTGGAATATAGCCGGAATTATCTTATGCTTAGTGTACAAATCGTACCCACGCCAATGAGAACCGAAATTACCTTAGATTGAGGGGCGATCGCAAAATTCGAACTTTTGATCAACTGGTTTACAATTATCCAGTAATAAGCCTCATCCCACCTCACAAGTGAAGCCCAGAATTTGCTTCTTCTTCTTTTCATTTAATGCACGCTTGACTCTCCTCCAAAGTAGGGAAAAAAAGAAGAGGGAAAAGGAAAACTTCATACTTGGGATGGTTAAGCATGGAAAACCGCATGGTAGATAAATTTTTGCAAGTGGTAAAGATATACTATACTCCATTGGGATAATTATTAAATCAATCCAAAATTTATTTTAGGATGTCAATTCAGTATTAAACTTTTTAATTTTTCCAATGCAGTTTTAAATCTTAGCGCAAAATTGTTATGCAATCCTTGAAAATGATTGCCACAAAAAATTGCTGAAGTAGAGTCCAATTGTTGCCAACATCATACTAGGCACGCTAAAAAAGACAGCTCGTGAATGGCAACATCAATGATCTCCAGTAACAATGGTCGGAATGACTATATTGAAATCTCAAGGAAAGGTTTAGAACTATATCATCGAAATTAGAAAAATTAGAACTAAATTGACATCCATATAGTAAGTTTAAAATTGTATCGATAATTTTTCCTCCTCTATGGACTAAAGTTTAGATATAACAAACTTCAACTGTTGTAAATTAATTCTCACCTGCATAAACTCTTGTCCTAGGTCATTTTTTTTCTCATTAATGTACCTAGATGAGCTGCGTATAGGTTTGCTTTTCCTAATCGGGATTACTTTTCCGAAGGAAGTTGCTGTGTCGCAGCCAAAAATCTTGTAAGGGACGGTCGAAATCCAAATTAGATATAATCGGCAAAAGAAAACAAACAAAAGATAATCAGAAGTTCCTATTTATTTAGGATAGACGTATCGAATCTACGGGATCGATCGTCTGAACGTGCAACTAATAGTGACTGGATAAAAACTAAACATGGAGGGCCTGTTTATTTAGCAGTAACTTGCCGATCAACTCATATCTCTTTGTTTCGGCGCTTCACGCAAATCCATAGGCCTCATTGGGTAATCTCGGCGCAAGCAGTACCTCGAGCGGCGTTGCCTTTTCAACCGTTATCCCGAAACTCTCCGACATATCCACCGGCAAATTGCCCGGTGTTGATACCTCGAACGCATGCAGGAACCTAGCGAGCATAGAATGCACCATTTGAACGCCAAAGGACATTCCGGGACACATTCTTCTACCGCCTCCGAATGGCGAGAACTCGAACTTTTGGTCCTGCAAGTCAAGATCTTTGCGGCTGCTCGAGAACCGCTCGGGCTTAAACTCCATGGGTTCAGGCCATGCCCTCGCGTCGGTTTGGATTTTCCATATGTTGAACATCACCCTCGTCCCTTTGGGCACGGAGTGCCCGTCGATGATGCAATCTTCGGTCGATTCGTGCAGCACGCCAATCGGGCCTGGAGGGTGGAGTCGCAGGGTCTCCTTCACTACGGCATGCATGTAACTTAGGTTGGCGATGTCTGATTCTTTCACATGTCTTTGTTTACCAATTTGAGCATCGAGCTCCTCTTGTGTCTTCTTCAAGATGTGAAGGTTGTTCACCAGCTCAGAGACCGCCCATGTTATGGTACCCCCGGTAGTATCAGTACCACCTGATATCATGGCCTTCAAACAAGAAATACGTATTATTTGCAGGAGTGAGATATGAAGACCGAATAGACCAAATCACAGTACTGTCAAAACAAAAGTGCATATCAACTCGTTGTTCATTGACCCTGTGAAGCAGTAGAAACAAATGATGAATACGGATAATGCAATCCACGACACGCGAAGGCGCAACACTCTCAAAAGGCACATCCTCTCACAGACATGTCACTAATCAAAATGACAAGCTACATTGCAAGGAAACGTCTTGCACATCCACATCCCATCAAACGTAAAAAGATTATTACTTCAAATGGGAAACAGACAAACTAAATAGAAGTTCTATTTTATCAAGTCTTAGATATCTAATGATAACCAATTTAAATTCAGACAAGTCACCTAATATCCTCACATAATTTTTTAGAAAAAGGAAAGACAAGGAAACAAATAAAAATCATAGTCTTAAATATGTTTGACAGCGTCACTCTACTAGTAAATCAGGTTTCCTCGGACCCATATCTTTGTATAAAGTATAAGTGAAAAAAGTAGCATATTTATGTAAAACGACGCCATAGAATTGTACGTTTGTCTTAAAGGTGTTAAACATCACCTTGCAATCTTAAACCACTGTGTAAAACAAATAAGATGTAGTAGAAATTTGATACTCATGTTATGAAATTTCTACAGTGGTGCCTACGTTCAAACTCAATCTAGCTCCACAGTAACTCAATTTTTCAAGGTCAAACTCTTCTTGGTTAACACTTACATGTTAACCGATCTCCATCTCCTTTATGAAATATCGCTGGTTGTACCGCTGAAGGCATCATGTTTGCATTTGATAAATCGTTGAATCTGACCGAACGTATCTAATTCGATAGTATAAATATACTCTCCTAATTAACATAGTAGTCCCCCTTGTAAGCTTTTCGTAAAAGTCCACGCCTCGATAATTAATTTCTAGCCAAAATTGAAATTAATAAATAACATAGCCGTCACACTATGCATAGCTTTATCCATTTTAGTCAATATCTTGCTAGCCGACATAATAATCGATAGCTTTTGTTTGCCTAAGTGATGTCCTCATCACAACAAATAGATTTGACTTAATTGAAAAAGCAACACCATTTCAGGTGAGTCTCATATATACGTCGTGTTCAGAAGACTTCTCCTAAAAGTAATGCATGCAGTCCAAAGTTCGAATCCAGATCCCCCGATCGCATGTTGTCAAGGGACATGATGGAGGGGAACTTGGGGCCCGTCCAATTGCAGATCGGGCGTCTCCCATTAATAGAGGAAGGTTTTCTATTTTGTATTTTCTTTTGAAAAAATCATAGTCATCCAATTCAGATCGGACAGTTGTATTCCGAATAAAGTGACATGTTCTTAGGACAGGTGATCCATTTCCCCAAAGTTCAGCATGTATCGACGAGTGTTCCCTGGTACATGCGGGTTGATGAATAGTGACTAGGTTAAGAGTGAGACTTTGTCCTGGTGCAAAAATAGGCAATAATGAATTAAGCACAAACAATGCGCATTGGAAGTAAAAAGCAGTAATAATAAGTGGGCGAACCAAGGATGTAGCTTTGATTATCGTATCAGCATCGAAGCCTCCCACTTCCTCGCCATTAAGGGTCGAAAGCATGACGTCCATGAAATCTCGATCACCCTTATTCTTACTCGGACTCTTGCTGTTCCTTTTGTGCTCCTCTAACCAACCACTTAGGATGGCGTCCAATTCGTTGGCAATTCTCCTCATCGTCTTCTCGTGGCCACCCAAGTCCAACCATCTTAAGAATGGAAGAGCATCCGCCACGGGAAAAACCCCTAGGAAATGAAGGAATTCCCTCAAGGCATGGTGGCACCGCCGCTCCTCTTCCTCGTCTACAGCGGCCACGCCGCTGTAGTAGCCTTTACTGGCTATGAGTTTAAGGACAATGTTCAGAGACAAGCTTGCAAACCATTCCTTCAAGTCAATTAAGATATAGCCTGTGGTAGAGACAGGCATAGTGTTAAACTTTTAAATCGAAAACACACTACCATGTTTACTAAAGATGCTTGTCGTACCTGAATTATTCTTCTTCTCAGTCCAAAGCTTGTGCAACTCTTTAATGGCGATATCTATCGCCGAGGCCACCATGGGGTTGACCAACAACTCGATCCTCCGCTTAGCGAGCAGCTCCGCGGTGGCGATTTTCCTCACTTCGCGCCAATACTGACCGTAAGGAGAAAAACCAAAAAAGGCATTGTTGTAGCCCATAATTTCAGGGGCTAATAACTGCGGACGAGACGCGAGGGCCTGATCGTGCTTGGTCCAACATTCTTTGGCTACCTCGGAACTGCTAACCACTACGACCGGGAACAGCCCGAACCTGACGGTAAAGATCGGTCCGTACTCGTCAGCCATGGACGCGAAGGTCCTGTGAGGATGATGGGATTTTGCTAGCGTGGGCAAATGCCCTATGACGGGCCATGCGCCCGTGACTTCTGGTGGTGTTTTCAGCTTGCGAGGTGACCTTGATTTGAGCCATACACGGATTGATAGGATGAGGATGGCCAGGATCACTCCATACAAGTGGGTAGGACTCAGGTCTCGAAGCAGAGACTCCATGGGGAGTTCAGTAGATGGATCGTTTAGTTGGGCGTTGCAATGTCTGAAGGACAAGCATGCCATTTATAGTTTACGTCTCCAGTTGAGCTTGAGAAGTTGCAAAGCCCCGCAAGATCATTGATTACTCCCCGAGGGCGACGGAAAAAGCACATTACACGTGTTATGTAAAAACAATTCCTACTTAAGTAAGTAATTGGAGCTTCGTTCTTGATGAAAGGGAAAGCACACCACCACGTGTATTCGCAAAGTTTTACGCATCGATTAATGAATGTGAATAATTGTCTTAAGTTACCTGATGAAAGAAAGCCACCAGATTCGACACCAGTAAGAAAAAAGTGAAAAAAAAAAAAGGCGATGTCCCTTTCAAAATGAATGTATGTATGACGTATTTTGTAAGAGGGAGAATCAGAAAGAAGACGATGCTAGATCAATTGCAAATTCATTTAATTTGAAAAAACTCAGATAGATACAGTGTAATGATAAATCTAGATACATAATAATCAACCAAAATACGTACATTTTTCAAGAAAAAAGTCACAGTAACACTTTAATTTTCATAGATATGGTTGAAAATTGTGATAACAGAAAAATTATATAAAAAAATTTCAATCAAAATCAATCAGAATGAGTCGAGGGAAATACATAGAATCTCCAAAACATATTTCTAGCATATACAGAATTGTGAGTTTACACATAAGTTACATACATCCATTAAGGGAACTTGTTCATTAACTTACACATGGAGGAAGATAGTTAACGAATAAAACTATAACTTCATTATATCAAAAAAGAACTGAAAACTCACTAGACCTTAATACATTTAAACACTTGAAAAAGGGAGATTTCATTGATACAACACTAACTAAGCTTTCTTTTCGTGTAATGATATATTTCCGAACCTCGGAGGTCGCTCAAGTAATCGCACGACAGTCCTTCCAAACACTCCGATAACCATGCATAATTTAACTCTAGTTTAGTCCAAATTACATGAGATCTTCCAAATATCAAATGTTATCTAATAGACTCACTAGCGAACATCATAGTTAGCTGACTCTTGTTACTATTACGCAGAATAGGAGTCACATACCACGAGATGGGGGACTAGATCTCGTCATTTTCCTTAAACAGAACGTCAAGAATGTATAGCCTTTCTAAAGAAGTAGCGCATGTAATGCTCGGATTTTGCTGCTACCCTACGTGATCTGATAGGAACTATAAAATAGAGCGTGATCAACGTGGATTGCTCATTTAGATTGGTGTGAAACACAACCCGAGAAAAAGCAGAGTGTTGACTTTCTTAGTTGTACCACAGAGAAGCTTCATGTCCGATTCGATTTGTCATGGCCTTGGCGGGTCTGCTGGACTTCTCATTTCAGTAAGATGCATGAGTTAAAGCATAACGAGTTAGGTTTGGCAATAGTTTATCGATGCAATGACTTGTGCAAATGTACATAAAAAGAGACAGGTTTGGCAATAATTCATCAGCACGACAACGTGTGCATATATACATATATGGAAAAGATAAAAAGGAAAGAGATATTAGCAACTGTAAAGAAACGTTTGATTAACGTGAATTGCCTATTTGGATCGGCGTGAAACACAACTTTCTTAGTTCTATAGGAAAAACTTCATACTTGGGATGGTTAATCATGGAGAAATATATTTCTGCGAGTGGTAGAAGTAGGGGTGAGCAACTTGGATCGCTCGAATTGGAAACGCTTGGACCGGACCGGACTGGAAGTGTTGGTCCAATTCCCGGTTCCCAAAAGTAGAACCGATATCTGGCAGTTCGGTTCCCAGTTCCTAGGATTGGTTAAATTTTTTATATTTTATTAAAAATGAAGATGTAAAAAAAATACCTTACAAAAAAAATGTAAAAAAGAATTTAATTTAAATTTCTAAAATTTTAATGTTTACCCAACTTTACCAAAATAATTTTAAAAAAATAATTAAAGAAATTCAATTTTTCCGGTTCCCAATAGATCCTTAAATTTTTCTAGGAACCAGACCGGACCTGACTAGACCAATGGGTCCGGTCCAGTCTGGATCAGGACTTAGGCAGTCCAATTCACAGTCCGAAAGACCGTGAACCGGTCCTATCAATTCGATTCTTGGTTTCGAGGGGAAATCGGACCGTCCTGAACCATGCACACCCTTAGATAGAAGTATACCACACTCCATTGGGATAATTATTGAATCATTTTTTAAAATTTATTATAGGATGTCAATTAAATAATAAACTTTTTAATTTTGTCGGTGCAGTTTTAAATCTTTGCGCAAATTTCTAATGTAATCCTTCAAATCAATTGCCACAAAAAGTTGCCAAAGTAGTGTCCAATTGTCGCTAACATCATACACGGCACGCTAGTAACAAAGACTGTGCCAGCATTTAGGGTAGTTTGCACTATCCCTATGCAAGCATGTGGCAATGTCGGTGATCTCTAGCAGCAATGATCAGAATGACTATATTGAAATCTCAAGGCAAAAGTTTAAAATTATATCAGTAAAATGAGAAATTTAGAAGTAAATTGAGATCTATATGATAAATTTAATATTGTATCAGCAATTTTTAGTCTTCTACATACTAAAGTTTAGATATAACGAAACTTCAAATGTCGTACATTAATTCTTAAGCCCACCTTTCAGTTTTTTCTCATTAATGTACCTAGATGAGCTGCGTATAGGTTTACTTTTCCTAATCGGGATTACTTTTCCGAAGGAAGTTGCTGTGTCGCGGCCAAAAATTTGGTAAGGGACGGTCGAAATCCAAATTAGATATGATTGGAAAAGAAAACAAATAAAAGATAATCAGAAGTTCCAATTTATTTAGGATGGATGTAATGGATCTAAAGTGATCCATCGTCTGAACATACAACTAATAGTGACTGCATGATGAAAACTAGACATGGAGGGCCTGTTTATTTAGCAGTGTCTTGCCCATCGACTTGTTTCTCCTTCTTTCGACGCTTCACACAAATCCGTAGGCCTCATTGGGTAATCTCGGTGCGAGCAGTACCTCGAGCGGCGTTGCCTTTTCAACTGCTATCCCTAATCCCTCCGACATATCCACGGCAAATTGCCCGGAGTTGATACCTCGAAGGCATGGAGGAACCTAGCGAGTATAGAGCGCACCATTTGAACGCCAAAGGACATTCCGGGAGACATTCTTCTACCGCCTCCGAATGCCGAGTACTCGAAATTATGGTCCTGCAATTTCAAATCTTTGCGGCTGTTGGAGAACCGCTCATGTAACCCCCCGGCGTTACCCACAGTATGGATATTGTCCGCTTTGGGCCCACTGGCCCTCACGGTTTTGTTCTTCTCGGTCTATCCAAGAAAACACATCCACATTGTTAAGGGACCCATAGCTTTATAAGCTGGCCCAGGACTCCCCCTAGGCGATGTGGGACAGGGATATCACAATATCCCCCCCTCAATGGCACAGCTGTGATATCCCTGTCCCACATCACCTAGGGGGAGTCCTGGGCCAGCTTATAAAGCTGTGGGTCCCTTAACAGTGTGGACGCGTTTTCTTCGATAGACCGAGAAGAACAAAACCGTGAGGGCCAGTGGGCCCAAAGCGGATAATATCCATACTGTAGGTAACGCCGGGGCGTTACAAGTGGTATCAGAGCCGACTCCCGACCGCGTGTGGGGCCACAGTGGGGCGCTCGCTGGTGCTGATGAGGGCACAGCAGGGACGCTGTGCCATTGAGGGGGGGATATTGTGATATCTCTGTCCCACATCGCCTAGGGGGGAGTCCTGAGCCAGCTTATAAAGCTGTGGGTTGTGTGGACGCGTTTTCTCGGATAGACCGAGAAGAACAAAACCGTAAGGGCCAGTGGGCCCAAAGCGGACAATATCCATACTGTGGGTAACGCCGGGGCGTTACAGTTCAGGCTTAAACTCCATGGGTTCAGGCCATGCTCTCGCGTCGGTTTGGATTTTCCATAAGTTGAAAGTCACCCTCGTCCCTTTGGGCACGTAGTGCCCGTCGATGATGCAATCTTCTGTCGATTCGTGCTGCGCGGCAAGCGGGATTGGAGGGTGCAGTCGCAGGGTCTCCTTCACTACAGCGTGCAAGTAACTTAGGTTGGCGATGTCTGATTCATTCACATGTCTTTGTTCACCAATTTGAGCATCGAGCTCTTCTTGAGTCTTCTTCAAGATGTGAAGGTTGTTCACCAGCAGAGAGACCGCCCAGAGACCGCCCACGTTACGGTGGCCCGGATAGTAATGGTACCAGCTGATATCATGGTCTTCAAACAAGAAATACGTATTATTCGCAGGAGAGAGATATGAAGACTGAATAGACCAAATCACACTACTGTCAAAACAAAAGTGCATATCAACTCCTCGTTCATTAACCCCGTGAAACAGTTGAAACAAATGATGAATACGGATAATGCAATCCACAACACACACGAAAGCGCAACACTCTCAAAGGCGCAATCCTCTCGCAGACTTTTCACTAATCAAAAGGACAAGCTACACTAAAAATAATTAGCACTCGATTTCATTGGTATCATCCAACCGAATCCAATTCCATAAATCACAAGGAAACGTTACGCACATCCACACCCAATCAAACGTAAACAAATTATTACTTCAAATGGGGAACAGACAAACTAAAAAGAAGTTCTATTTTATCAAGTCTTAGATATCTAACGATAATCAATTGAAACTGAGAGAAGTCACCTAATATCCTCACATCACTTTTGAGAAAAAAAAAACAAATAAAAACTTTAGTCTTTGAATATGTTTGACAGCGTAACTCCACTAGTTATAAGTCGAATTTCTCTGGCCCATATCTGGTGCTACAAAATAGAAGTCCAAAAAGTATTATATTCATGTAAAATGACGACATAGAGTTGTGCGTTTGCTTCAAAACTTGCTCGTTAATGTAAAAGGACTGTCAGTGCCATGTGTGTTAAACATCAGCTAGCAATCTTTATCACCGTGTAAAACAAATAAGATGTAGTAGAAACTTGATACTCATCTTATGAAATTTCTACAGTGGTGCCTAGGTTCAAACTCAATTTAGCTTCACAATACCTCAAGTCTTCGATGTAAAACTCTTGTTCGTTAACACTTACATATCAACGGATCTCCATCTCCTTTATGAAATATTGCAGATTGTACCGCTGAATGCGCTATGTTTGCATTTGATATACCATTGAGTCCGACCGGACATATCCGATTTGATAGTGTAATTATACTCTCCTAATTAACATAGCCATCCCCCTATAAGCTTTTCCGCAAAAGTCCACACCTCGGTATTTAATCTCTAGCCGAAATTGAAATTAAATAGATAACATAGCCGTCACGTTGTATATATCTTTATCCATTTTAGTCAATATCTTGTTAGCCGATATAATAATGATAGCATTTGTTTGCCTGAGTGATGTCCTCATCATAGCAAATAGGTCGACTTAATTGAATAAGCAACACCATGTTAGGTGAGTCTCATATATACGTCGTGTTCAGAAGACTTCTCCTAAAAGTGGTGCATACAGTCCAAAGTTCAGCATGTATCGACGAGTGTTCCCTAGTACATGCAGGTCGACGAACAGTGACTAGGTCAAGAGTGAGACTTTGTTCTGGTGCAAAAATAAGCAAGCATGAATCAATCACAGACAATGCTCATTGGAAGTAGAAAGCAGTAATATTAAGAGTGGGCGAACCAAACATGTAGCATTGATTATCGTATCAGCATCGAAACCTCCCATTTCCTCGCCATTAACGGTCGAAAGCATGGCGTCCATGAAATCTCGATCAGCCTTATTCTTACTCGGACTCTTGCTGTTCCTTTTGTGCTCCTCTAACCAACCACTTAGGATGGCGTCCAATTCGTTGGCGATACTCCTCATGGTCTTCTCGTGGCCACCCAAGTCCAACCATCTCAAGAAAGGGAGAGCATCCGCCACGGGAAAAACCCCTAGGAAATGAAAGAATCCCTTCAAGGCATGGTCGCACCGCCGCACCTCTTCCTCGTCCACCGTGGCAACGCCGCTGTAGTAGCCTTTACTGGCTACGAGTTTAAGGAAAATGTTCAGCGACAAGCTTGCAAACCACTGCTTCAAGTCAATTAAGATATAGCCTGCGGTGGAGACAGGCTTAGTGTCAGACTTTTAAATCAAAAACACACTTCCATGTTTACTGAAGATGCTCGGATTGGTTTGTTTCTGTACGTCAGTAGCTGAATCGTTTCATACAATAAAGAATTCTAAACTTACGCTATATCCATGAAAGTACCTGAATTATTCTTCTTCTCAGTCCAAAGCTTGTGCAACTCTTTAATGGCTGTATCTATCGCCGAGGCCACTATGGGGTTGACCAACAAGTTGATCCTCCGCTTAGAGAGCAGCTCCACGGTGGCGGTTTTCCTCATTTCACGCCAATACCGACCGTAAGGAGCAAACGATAAAAAGGCATTGTTGTAGCCCATAACTTCAGTGGCTAATAGCTGCGGACGAGACGAGAGGGCGAGATCGTGCTTGGTCCAACATTCTTTGGCTACCTCGAAACTGTTAACCACTACAGCCGGGAACAGCCCGACCCTGACGGTAAAGATTGGTCCATACTCGTCGGCCATGGACGCGAAGGTCCTGTGAGGATGATGGGATTTTGCTAGCGTGGGCCAATGCCCAATGACGGGCCATGCGCCCGCGACTTCTGGTGGTGTTTTGAGCTTGCGAGGTAACCTTGATTTGAACCATACATGGATTGATAGGATGAGGATGGCTAGGATCACTCCATACAAGTGGGTGGGATTCAGGTCTTGAAGCAGAGACTCCATGGGGAGTTCAGTAGATGGATCGTTTAGTTGGGCGTTGCAATTTATGAAGGACAAGCATCCCATTTATAGGTTACGTTCCAGTTGAGCTTGAGAAGTCGCAAAGCCCCGGAAGATCATTGATTACTCCCCGAGGGCGACGGGAAAAGCACATCCCACGTGTTATGTATAAATAATTCCTTCTTAAGTAAGTAATTGATGCTCCGTTCTTGATGACAGGGAAAGCGCACCACCATATGTCTTCGCAAAATTTTACGCATCGATTAATGACATGAATTATTGTCTTAAGAAGTTATCCGATGAAAGAAAGCCACCAGATTCGACACCAGTAAGAAACAAGGGAAACGACTTGATATCCATTTCAAAATAAATGTATGTATGATGTATTTTCAAAGAGGGAGAATCAAAAAGAACAATGCTGGACAAATTACAAATTCATTTAACTTGAAATTCATATAGATGCAGTGTAATGATAAATCTAGATACATAATAATCAGTTATCAAAATGTGTATGTTTTGCAAGAAAAAAGTCACCGTAACATTCTAATTTTAAAATTGCGATAACGAAAAAATATATAACAAAATATCAATAACAATCAATTAGAATCGGTCAAGAGAAATACATAGAGTCTCCTAAATATATCTCCAGCATATACAAAATGATGAGTTTACAATAAGTTATATACATCCATTAAGGGAACTTGTTCATTCACTTACACGTGGAGGAAGATAGTTAACGAATAAAACTGTAACTTCAGTATATCAAAAAAGAACTAAAAAATTACTCATATAAAAAAGAGGAAGATAATTAACGATAAGTTACCACCAATCACAATGGAAATATCTCATACTCAACTCAATCACAAATCATACTTGTAACACTGATTATGAGCATAATCAAATGAAAGAATCATACCCGTTGTATGTGGTCCTTGTAAGAAAGAGTGGCTTATCCAAACATGAGCGTTCGTCGCAAATTGCACAAACATTTTTCGTATTTTTCTATTTCCCTTGTTTTTCTTCTCCTATCTCACTGACGTAACCTCCCTCTTTCTTTCTTGAATATGCAAGAGGAGTCAATAATCACCAAGCAGTTAATTTTCTTAAAACTGGCCGGACTGGATTTAGCCTATCTTGGGCGGCCTTTAAGGTCATTAAACCCAATGCCTTGGCATGAATTTGAAGTCATGAGACATCATATCACCGTCTGAAATGCAAGTCCCATGGTAGTCGTGGGGTCTGCCATCTGCAATCGCAAAACATTGCTCATCTGCTCTATAAGCAAGTTGTTTAAACTAGTCAAATCTGCAACTAGAACAATATGTCATCTTCGCTGCCAACCTCATTATGGTAAACCGTTATCATCTTCTCCAGATCGCTTTTTGTCGATTCCAACGACTGAAATCAATTATAAAACACCATTTTGAATTCAAATCAAATTAATAGAGTCTGGGTGTGCCTTCCAGGATTATAAAGGCTTGTATCTATAACCACGACTCCATATATAGCATGAAAATCTTCTGCAGTCAAGTCCATCCAAGCTTCTGCATACAGCAAACTTGTTCTCCTGCTACATTCAAGCACCTCCAAGCATGGTGACGTCCTTATGGTCTATAGACTGTTCAGCTTCTACTTAGTTGTTAACACTAGAATTTTCCCCGTGAGTCTAGTATATTCTTAAAAAACTAAATTTGCTGATAATGGCAAAAATCCAACAAGACAACACGTGCCCCCACGCTCCCCAGACGCGTGGCACGCGCGACCATCTGGCGCGCTGCATGCGCGCCACGCGCGTGCCAGCTGGGGGCTGGGCCGGGCCCGTTTTGGCATGGGCCTGACCCAGCTCGCCCGGTTGACCGACCCATGAGATCCGCCGGCCCATTGGCCCGCGCGCCCGCGACCCGACCGGACCCGAACATTGACCATTGACCCAACCCGGTTGACCGTTGACTGATCCGGTCAGCTGACCGGAACGTTGGCCGGTCCGATCGGGTCAGACTGGTTCGCCGGTCAGCACACGTCCCTTATCTTCTTACTGCTCGTTTGGGCCCGTCCGAACTTTGATTGAGGCGTGGTTTGCACCATTGGGTTCATATGAATGTCTACTACATTGTGATATATTTAATTTGCATGTTTGATGCTTTTATGAATTTGAAAATGCATATAGAAGCCTATGTACTTGTTAATTTTAGGCCATTTTTCACATTTTCTCATGTATTTCTATATGGTTTCTTGAAATACGTATAAGCTATCATGTAAATGATCACATATGGACATGTAGTGAATTATTTGTTGACTACATGTATAAGGTTTAACATGTATCGATAAATTGAGCGATATAATTAGCATGTCATATGATTTTAGTGACTAATGCCCATGTCTTCAAGTCTAAAATCTATGCATAAGGTTAATGTGAGACATAAAGTTTATATTCCTGATATGAGAGAGTTTCAAGAGTTTCATTAGGGAGTGACCGCCAAAGTGGCACACCTGATTAAATTTGAGAAATATCGGTCTTGTATTGTGGGGATGTCTCCTGTTCTAAGGTGTCGTCATACTCCCAAAGGGGGTGATTACATTTTAGTTCATGGAGGGTTACATGTGCAGCATTTGGCTGAGTTTTGACTGGTCCTAGTGATTCAGACACCCGAAGGTGATGAATTTGCGAAGATTTGGAATATATTCTCATGGCCGTTGTTACATGGAGGGTATACAACCGCATGTCATGTATTCTGCCCAAAGGTGTTTATAAGATGATGCATGTAGCTCTCAGGATGTGTACTTATAAGGTTTCAAGTTACACATTTCTCACATTATGCTAATTATTTCCATTGCTTGTTATTCAGTCATCTTCTCAGTGAATGGCAATTCAATCACGATAGAGGTTCTCACCGGTTCAAACTTTAAGAAATGGAAGAGGATTTTTTGTTTGGAATGGAGTTGGCGGATGTTCACATTGCTTTTAGTGGTGATAAGCCAGCAGATCTGACTACTGACAGTACTGAACCCTAGAAAGCATACTTTCTGGCTTGGGAGAAGAGCAATAGAATTTGCTTACTGTCCATGAGGCGATCCATCCAGGAACACTTAAAGAGCGGTCTGCCAGCTGACTGCATTGCCAAATAGATTATGGAAGCCTTGGAGGCTAGGAATCGTGTCTCTCCTAACGCCAAGATTGGTACACATCTGCAGGTACTCTTCAACATGAGGTATGATAGTTCAGGAGGGGTTAGGGATTACGTCATTAGGATGGTAGACTTACAGACAAAACTTCAAGCCCTAAATGTTTCCATTCCTGACACCTGTATTGTTCATCAAGCCCTAAACACCTTCCCACCTAATTTTGTTATCATTAAAATCAATTATAATTCCCAAGATGAGACCTGGTCAGTTAATGACCTAATTGCGAGGGTAGTTGCAGAGGAAGAGAAATTGAGGAAAGACAAAGGGCATCTGGCCCTGTATACTTCTAGATCTGGCCAAAAGAAGGGTAAGAGGTTCAATAGTCGTACTCGTAAAGGTACTCATCAAGCCACCAGTCATTCTGACAACCAGGGTCCTAATAAAGCATCCTCTTCTGGTAAGGATGGTGGTCACTGCTTCTTTTACAAGAAGAAGGGTCACATAAAGAAAGACTGCAATAAATATAAGGTTTGGTTGTCCAAGCGTGAGCATGCAGGTATTGATTCTTTGGCTTTGGTTTTTGAATCCAACCTATCTGAAGCCCCATCCAGTTCGTGGTGGCTAGATAGCGGTGCAACTAACCATGTTGCGTTTACCATACAAGGATTCATAAACCGGAGGAAGCCAAATCAGGATGAATCAAAGCTCATTGTAGGAAACAACAACAAAGTCGACATAGTGTTCGTGGGAGATGTCATTTTAATTCTAGATTCTGGTTTTAAATTGATGTTAAGGAACACATTTTATGTACCTTCCTTTAGACAGAACTTAGTTTCCGTATCATGTTTGGATATGTGTGGTTACTCTTTTGAATTAAGGAACAATGTTACTACTATGTTTTTTAATTCAAATAAAGTTGGGTGCTGCGATATGTCCAATGGATTGTACAGATTATGTTTAGCTCCCACGGATGCATGTGCCGCTTATACAGCTGAAAAGGTTGTTCCCAAAAGGCTTCTACCTAAGGAACAGTCTTACGCATTGTGGCATAAATGTTTGGGTCACATCTCCAGGGAAAGAGTGGATAGGCTGATAAAGGTTGACATCCTACCCTCTCTTAAAAGTGACCTGGAGACTTGCGTAGACTGCTGTAGAGGCAAAATGACCAAAATTAAGAAGAAAACTACAGTCCACAGTTCTGACCTATTGGAGGTCATTCATACTGATATCAGTGGATCCTATACGGCAACCTTGTGTAGAAATTTTTATTTCATCACATTTATTGATGACAGTTCCCAATATGGTTATCTGTACTTGTACTTGATTAAGGAAAAGTCTGAGTCTCTTGACAAGTTCAAGATTCTTCGGACTGAAGTCAAGAAACAGCTGGGAAAGGTCATCAAGGTTGTCAGACCAGACCGAGGTGGTGACTATTATGGCAAACATGGCGATGCTGGACAGCTTAAAGGGCCATTTGCCAAATACTTAGAGGATTCTGGGATAGTGGCTCAGTTTACTATGCCTGGGAGTCCTGAACAAAATGATGTGGCCGAAAGGCGCAATCGCACCCTTATGGAAATGATGAGGTGTATGACTAGTAGAACCAATTTACCTGATTTCCTTTGGGGAGAAGCTTTGAAAAAGCCATTTACATTTTAAACCGAGTTCCTACCAAAACTGTTCCATTGACTCCTTTCGAGTTGTGGACTGGACGTAAACCTACCTTGAATCATCTTAAGGTTTGGGGTTGTCCTGCAGAAGTGAGGTTATATAATCCAACATTAAGTAAGTTGGACTCCAGAACCACTCGGTGTTACTTTGTGTCCTATCCAAATCATTCGAAGGGAATCAGTTTTACAACCCTAATTGAGGAACAAGAATTGTGGAATCACAGACGGCAAAGTTTCTGGAACTTGATGTGGCCGAGGAAGCTAGCTGCTCAAAGACTACTGAGGATATCAGTCCGGTAGGGACAACTGTGTCATTTTCTCTACTTATATAGACAATTATGAAGCCTCCCATGCCACAGATTGAGTCTGTTGAGGTTCAGGATCCTGTTGTTGAAACAGTCCCTGATGAAGTTCCTCAAACCTCTCAGACTCAGGATGAAGTCATGGTAGCTCCACTCAGGAGATCCAACAGGGAGAGATGACCAGCCATTCCACCGGATTATATAGTCTATCTGGGAGAGCATGACTACGATATCGGCTGTGTGATTGATCCAATGACTTATACAAGTGTTGTTTCTTGTCCTCAATCAAATCTGTGGTTGGATGCAATGAAAGACGAGATGCAGTCTATGAAACATAATGATGTCTGGGAACTTGTTGAATTGCCTAAAGGATGCAAGCCCATCGACTGCAGATATGTGTACAAGACCAAAAGGGATTCCAAAGGAAAGATTGAAAAGTTTAAAGCCAGACTGGTAGCCAAGGGTTTCACTCAGAGAGAGGGAATAGATTATGAGGAAACATATTCTCCGGTCTCTTCTAAGGACTATTTCAGAGTGATCCTGGCGTTAGTAGCTCATTTGGATATGGAGTTGCACCAGATGGATGTTAAAACTGCCTTTCTAAATGGAAGCCTTAATGAGGAGGTCTACATGGTACAACCCAAAGGTTTTGCAGCAGGTGATTCAGGTAAGCTTGTATGTAGATTGAAAAAGTCTATTTATGGTCTTAAACAAGCTTCCAGACAATGGTACTTGAAGTTTCATAGTATCGTCACTTCATTCGGTTTAGTTGAGAACAGACTGGACCAGTGTATATACTGCAAGGTCAGTAAGAGTAAATTTAATTTTCTCATTCTTTATGTCGACGACATCTTGTTGGCTAGTAATGATCTTGCATTACTACACGAGACCAAGCAGATGTTATCAAGTAATTTCGACATGAAGGATCTTGGTGAGGCATCTTTTATCCTAAGCATTGAGATCCTTAGGGATCGTTCTCGCCGAGTATTGGGTTTGTCTCAGAGGGCATATGTAGATCGTATTCTAGAAAAATTCCACATGCAGAACTGCAAGCCAGGAATTGCTCCTGTCTGTAAGGGTGATAAGTGAGTTATAGTGCCCTCATACGACTGTTGAGAAAGCCCAAATGAAGAATGTACCTTATGCTAGTGCACTTGAAAGTATCATGTGCGCTCAAGTTTGCACTAGACCAGACATTGCTTATGTAACTGGACTTCTAGGCAGGTATCAGTCAAATCCAGGACACGATCACTGGGTTGCTGCCAAGAAAGTTCTAAGGTACCTCAAGAGGACAAGAGATTATATGCTGATTTACAGACATGTTCAGGACCTGCAGCTAGTAGGGTATGCAGATTCAGACTTTGCTGGCTGTAAGGACGAATCGAAGTCGACATATGGATACATCTTTAAGTTGGCAGGAGGTGCAGTATCATGGAAAAGTCAAAAGCATCAGAATATGACATCCTCTACCATGCAGTCAGAGATAGTAGGATGCTATTGGGCTGCTTCTCAAGCTATTTGGCTCCGGAACCTCATCAGGGATTTGATCGTGTTTGATTTTGTGAATGCACCCATACAGTTGTATTGTGACAACGATTCTGCTGTGTCGTTTAGCAACAACAAGAAAGGTCTCAAGGGGTGCAAACACATGGAGGTCAAATATTTGACCATAAAGGAAATGGTTGAGAAGGGTGACATTCAAGTAGAGCATATATACACAGATGATATGGTTGCAGATCCACTGACTAAAGGCCTTCGCCCTTGTGTTTTTGAACGACATGTCATTAGCATGGGCTTAGGAGCATCATGGGATGCTGTTGTTTAGTGGGATCTGCTTTTCAGTTTTTGCTCTAATAAAGTTTACATCTGTGTTGTTACATTTTGTAACGTTTTGATATGTATCAACTTTTGCATTCAATAAAGTATTTTCTAGATGTGTTGTTGAATACATACATATGGCAAAATCTTGAGGTACCGTGTAAACCTTGAGTAAAGGTTAGGGGCTTCCAGTTATTAGCCTTAAAGATATGTCTTGTTACACATAAAGACAAGTTAACTATAAAGTAAGACATATACGGGTTCGTTGGAACCATAAAGTTATTCTCTTGTGGCACATAAGGTATCGTGACACATAAGGAGAGAGAATTGTGACTAACAAGGGGATGACACATAAAGGTATTACTCTATATGGGGTGTTATCCATTGCCACACTACCATATTGAATCCATATCAGTAGAGTTGAGAACATTTGTGACCATGGAAGGCTCGGCGTTGTGTCAATGCAGTTATCGCCATGATTCGGTGTTTAAGACTCTATGGGATCGGATTGACTATTAAGAATAATCCCTAGACCAACATAAAGGTGCACACATACAGTACAATCTCAATTAATATTTGCCTAAGTGGGAGAATGTAATAGTTTTTCTAATGTGGGCTTCTATTAATTGAGATTGTAATTTACCGTTTAACGGGCTTGGTCTAATAAGGTTGGATATCAAGATTCTTAATTAGTCTAATATGGGTCTGGCTAGTGTGGGCCGAGTTCGGCCAGGCCCGTAATGAGAGGGCCCACCAAAAACTCTATAAATAGCGCTCAAAGTCCCTCCTCTAGCCCTGATGCACAAATTACCTCGCATACAGAGCTCATAAGGTTTCGAGCATCGCGAGTGGTTGTCTCATTGAGCTAGTGATCCAGTGGGTCATAAAGGAGAAGATCTTGAGCTGGGATCGTCATATTCCGCATCAAGAACGATGGATTCCAAATCAAGTAAGTAAAATCAACCCTCATTGAATGTTTATGTTCTATTATCTAGTTATGGTGATCTTAGGGAAGCCGCATGCGCGGCTAACAATCAGTTGATGCCAAAGCTCCATTTTGGATGGTGTTTCAGTGCACTTTTGAGCTGTTTGAGTTCGACAAGAATAATAAAAATAAAAATTGAATCTGAGGGCATCCAGGGCATGGGTTAATTTGGGAAGAAGTGAGGAGAAATAGAGAAAAGACAACGAAGAAGAAAAGAGCTAGCAGAAGGCCTAGAAGAGAGAGAAAGAAACTAAAAAGAAGAGAGAGAAGTATGAGATCTTGCTGTGTGTTCTGGTTTCCAGTCAAGGAGTTCTGGGTAAGAACGATGACATCGCATCTGAACTTTGGTGCAGTACTCCATATTGGCCTTAATTCGAGCTGTATGCTCTAGCATATTCGATTCGATTTTGCCTGTGCTAGGTTCTTTAATCGTTTACACATATACATGCATGAGAAGTTTAGTCAACGGTATAAAGCTTAAGAGGTGCTCGCTGGTCGGATTTGCTTCATTGATTGATCGCATGATGCATGGGGAGTTCCACGCTTAATTAGACTTAATCTTGTTATCATGTGTTATGGTGCATGCTTAACCGTTCGGTTCTGATTTTAGTGTCATTAAAATTGAGCTCTTTGACTCCATCTTTGCTGTCCATGTTAGGACCCTCATGAAGTTACATATATCTAGCTCACTCTATGATGTCATCACGTTTAATTTCATCGCACATAACTTATTTCGCATAAACTCATCCCCGCCGTGTAAGAATCATATATTGCATTTGTAGAAACTAGTTAGGTGTTTTAGATCTGGTAAATTGCATCTTAAAACGTCTACATGCTTAGGGGACCGTCGTAGCCATAGTTGCAAGGATGTTTATGTTCACTTATTTGGGCATAGGAAAGAATTTTCGTATCTTTTCAGGATAGAATCCTTTATGATGCTCGTTATTTTAGAAAGAGTAGAATTGATCTGAATTAGTGTTTTTTGTGCACTTTTAGCCTCGGACCATAGTCTTTCATTGGTTGCAACTAAACCTTCAACTCTTTATATCGAATACAATAATGGTTTTGTAAATAACTGTAATCATTACACTAATCAAGTATCTCGATAACGAAAATTTTTCATATTCAATGCACTTTTAAATTAGAAATGAATAAGTATTTCAAGAACACTTGTTAATTAGACCTGTCCAATAAACATGACGTGTTTGTCACCGTTTATTAATAGTATAACTATTTATGCGGTGGTGATAATGATGACTTGCCTAATCAAAAGCTTATACAGATTACTAGCATCAATGTTACCTTAAACCAGCTAGGAAAAGTTAAAGAGGCGCTGTACCGCACTAATAAGACAATTATATTAAGATAATAACCATGTCAATCCATCATCTTGCTGAATCTGATCGCATGATCTTTGTTTCCTGGAGGCTATCTCCAGGATAATATATAAGACTTACAAGAGATGATACTAGAATTAAAATAAACCCTTAAAATCCAAGAACGTGATCTTCTCGGGTAGAAATTGCATCCGAGAAAATGACATGGCGCATGATATATTTGACTTTTTATGCCCTGTCTCAGCCAAGATTTCCTCTCGATCTCGGAATTTAGTGACCCCTTGAGCCATCATTTCAGAACAACCAGATTTATTGACTACATTGTCATCAGGTTTTACGGTGAAAGGACGAGTGAATTGACAAATATCGTTGTTTGGCCGGTGAACAGAAGATAAGAGGCAAGGAATTAATTTGCGGGCGCTGTTTTCTAGGAGTACTAATTACATAGAAACTTATTATTAAATTTAATCCGACTTAGCGGCGCATCGTTAATTCACGAATTTTGGCACATATTTAACGTTATCCCTTCATTAATTCAAATTAATGCAATTTCCTAATGCAGCTTCCAATCTAATAAGTTTGAATGGTGTCTAGAAAGTAAACAATAAATGTGGATTATCCGTGTAAGTTATTCAACTTAAATCAAATGTGTTAATCCTTTTATTGTTTCATTCATCAAATTTTGAGAAAAAAATAATAAGTACATTACTTGAATTATTATATCTTAATTTGAGATAAATATCTTGCGTTGATAATTCATATGTAATGTTTTTTTTCCCACCTAGAAGGAAAGCCAAATCAGTATATTATGTTAACATAAATTGTTGAAATAATAACATTGGATATTTTCGCATAGCTAAGAACTGGATTAAGTATTTACTAAATGTTTCAATGTCACCATTGAACAAACTAAAAATTTAGAAACGACATGTCACATTGAGTTAAAATTCAAGAATAATATTATGCATTGAGTCAGAACTCAAGAGCCACTTGTGTGATCATTCCAATGGAAACCCATGAAAAACATACTGGATTTGATTCCCTTATTTCTTGGGGGCATATAGACCATTTATGAGTGGCAATTCAATTTTTATAGAGTTATATTGCTTAAATATTACTGCTTAATTTGATATCTTTATATTCAGTATAAGGGTCTCATCACAAGACATACGATTGTCCGTCTCTTACAAATATTGGCCACAATAGCACAGTCCAAATTTAATTTAACAGAGCACCGTTAAGTTAGTTAGACTCAAAATAGAAGAGAGTTCACTTTGAATTAGGTTGATAGCTTTGATGGCAAACTAGCATTTACTTGAATTATCGTGAGACATTTACCTATTTAATGGAAATTAATGAATTGTCTAATAATGGAGGGATTTATTTATCAATATACCTAATGTCTTTTCGCATACTAAGAGAAAATCTCTGAAAAGGTCTATGATATAACAACCTGGATGTGTCTCCATCATCCTCAAGTCTCATGACACATGTAATTCCATTGACACGATGCTCCTAATACTATTCGGAATATTCTTTCTTCTTGGTCGATGAAGGACCTAATTCGCAGATGAACCATATCCCTCGTAAGCAGAAGGAGACAGGCGAGGCCTCACCGTGACTTGAAGCGGAGTGGCCTTGCCGACGGTCAACCCAGCGACGGCAGTCATGTCCACAACGGCGGGATCATCTGGAGCGGTCCTCACATCAAACCCATGCAGTAAACTAGCCAGCGTCAGCTGCACCATTTGAACCCCGAAGTTCACCCCAGGACAAGCCCGACGGCCGCCGCCAAACGGGATGAGCTCGAAGTGCTGGCCCTTCACATCCACGTCCTTATGGGCGCCGGTCAAGAACCGCTCGGGATCGAACTCGTTAGGCCGCTCCCAAACGCGTGGATCTCTCTGGAGCTTCCACAGGTTGGTGATGAGCCTCGTGCCCGCGGGGACGTGGTACCCTTTGACGATGCAGTCCTGGGTGAACTCGCGCATGCCCGAGAGAGGGCCGGCCGGGTACAGGCGGAGTGTCTCTTTGACTATGGCTTGGAGGTAGACGAGCTTGCTCAGGTCCGACTCCTTGACCAGCCTGTCCCTTCCTACGTGGACGTCCAGCTCAGCTTGGGCCCTCTTGATGGCGAGCGGGTTGTTTAGGAGCAAGGCGAGAGCCCATACTAGGGTGACGGTGGTAGTGTCCGCACCTCCTGCGACCAGAGTCTGCAACATCAATTAGTAAATATTGTTATGAGATCATTACTAATTCTAACGTTGGGAAGATAAAGTATGTCGTCGGCAATGCTTGACACATCACTTAGCTTCTAGTTTCAAAGGTTTCGTTGTCTTGGATTGTTCTTTTTTTCTGTTGTTATACATATTCTTAATATCCCTTTGAACAATCTATTGAAAAAATCTTATTTCGCCCAAAAACAGAATCTCGTGGTATTTGAAAAAAAATTCACTGTTAGGAATTCAGGACAACAATGATTTGGAAGTTTTCGTGGATTAAAAAAATACTTCAATAACGAGAAAAATCATATGCTAAGCGATGCCACTCTTGTACGTACGAAAAGACGACCAGCTAAAGCATAAGTCAAACACGTTGAGTTAGGAAGACAAAAAATGCTAGCCTTATGCGAGCGAACTCTCGTCTGATTTTTGAGTTTTCAAGACGGCAAAAGCCTTATTCTAATCTTTACCAAAAAAAAAAGCCTTATTCTAGTTAAATATTGTGGCATCCATATATTTGCGACTAAAAGCTTGAAAAATAATTAAATCCAACATGGCAAGGAAAAGTTTGGACAAGGAAAAGAAAATAGTGTAAGAAGGTGTATCCAATACTGTGGTTGTGGATTTGTTGATTGTATCAGCATCAACATCCCCCGGCTTGGACTGATACAGGACTGAAAGCAGAACGTCCATGAAGTCTTGCTCGACGTTGACACAGGCCGATAAATTCTCCTGCTCCTTCTTCTGGCGATGCTCCTCCAACCATTCTTGAAATATACTGTCCATCTCCTTCGCCGTCCTCTTCATGGCCTTCTGATGCCCTCCCACGTCAAGCCACTCCATAAAAGGGACAGCGTCTGCCATCACGAACAGCCCCGCCAGGTGAAACATCTCCCTCAGCGCCTTCTGGCATCGCTGTGCCTTACCCTCGTCGCCCCCCGACGTACCCCCGATGGAGTAGCGCTTCCCTGCGACCATTCGTAGGATCACATTAAGGGTCAAGTTCCCGAACCACTGTTTCATCTCCACTGGGGCAAGGTCTGTGCCATCTTTTGTCTCGATCCACTTCCTGATCAGGGAGTGATAGCTAATGTCATCAAGCGGGTATCTAATCTGTGCTCATGCCTCACGGACCGGGTTGACTAATATTACCAGAAGTAATGCAACCTACAATGATCTAGTGATCATGTACTATGTCCTTAAACTCGCTTTGTTCTAATAGACATCTCTTATCTTATTCAAACTTAAGATATTGGTTAATCTATTTTTGTTTTTTACGGAAAGGAAATTAGAACTAACCCGATGGGTTCTCCCTTATTTGGAAACGTCAAATGATGTATTTTTATGGATTAATTTCAAACTTGGTCAGGCCTACCTATACATAGCTTTCATCCAAATCTCCATCTCCGACTCTCTGATATCACTCAGCAGCTCAAGCCGGCGACTGGAGAGCAGCTCCAAGGCGGTTACTTTCCTCATTTCGCGCCAATATGCCCCATACGGGGCGAACCCGAAGTTTGCATAGTTATATCCCAAGAGCTTCCCACCCATGAGCTTGGGACGCGAAGAGACTGCTACGTCGTGCACCGTGAAGCACTCCTTGGCTGCCTCCCAACTGCTAACCACCAACGCCGGGTGCACCCCGACACGGATTCTGAAGATGGGCCCGTATTTGTCGGCCAAATCGCCCAAGGCCTCATGTGGAAGTTTTGGTCCTGATAGCAGGTGGAGATGGCCCATAAGGGGCCACTTTCCGGCAGCTTCCGGTGGTAGTTTGGCTTTGCCGGCTCTAGATGACCTCCGGAGTAACCAAACCGTCAAGAGCAACACTGTTAGGATTCCGATAGTACTGGTGTTGAGGCACGAGAAAAGGAGATTCATGGTGGCTCGAAGGAAAGGGGTTGAAAGAGCAAAGTCCTTTGTTCCGTTATATTCGATTTTAGCAGTCCATAAAAGTTAAATGCATGTCCTTATCAAATCATCTTAAAATCTAAGAAGAAATCAAGTATAGATTTTGTCTTGTTCGACCGTGGGTCATGCTGGCTCCATCAACCAAGGTGACTCCTATTCAAGGTCATCACATTCACTGTGTTTTTGGAAAAGTTTATGATGAGACAAATTCAGCTACTGTTGTTAGTCTACCGATAGTGCTGGTGTTGAGGCACGAGAAAAGGAGATTCATGGTGGCTCTAAGGAAAGGGGTTGAAAGAGCAAAGTCCTTTGTTCCGTTATATTCGATTTTAGCAGTCCATAAAAGTTAAATGCATGTCCTTATCAAATCACCTTAAAATCTAAGAAGAAATCAAGTATAGATTTTGTCTTGTTCGACCGTGGGTCATGCTGGCTCCATCAACCAAGGTGACTCCTATTCAAGGTCATCACATTCACTGTGCTTTTGGAAAAGTTTATGATGAGACAAATTCAGCTACTGTTGTTAGTCTATGTTGCTTTACTAGGAGATTGTTATGCGAACTTGGATCCTATCCTACAGGTTGCTTACCTTTATCTATTTAGTAGGTAATAAACCTTAGCTTATTTGATTTGAAAATAACAGAGAGAATGATGAATGCAGCCTTTTGTTAGGGCCATACGAGATGACATACTAGTGTGAGATTAAGGGAGAGGAGAGACCCCAAGAGAATTTACCCAAGAATTCTCGTTTTCCAAATACATGCTAGAAGGGCTTTTACCTTAGACAGAATTTGCTTACCAAAAAATGTTCTCTAAAACATGTTCAGATCAACGATATATGTGTTTGTATATAGAGTTCCTTGACAGATTTGACAAAATTCGCAACCGAAATCAAGGTGATCGAAAAATAATGGGCGGCGGCGATGCTTGGCCGCAGGCTGATGGAGGAAGAGGAGGAAGTGGAGATAGAGATGCAGAGATGAAGGTTGGTTTACTTTTTGGGTTATGTTTTTGGAATCATGGCACAAATCAAATGGCCTCATAAATGAGAGTTGTAGTTAGTTACAACACTTGGAAATATTAACTTTGATTTAAAGATAAAGTTCTTCTTTTACAGAAGAGAGGATGAAGATCGAAGACGCATTGAATACGTCTTCTATTGGTAGGTTGAAAGTAGGGGTTATCACTTATAAGACACCAGATTGAATTATTTTTCTTTTTTGGTCTCTTTTTTTAACTCATTATAACCTATATTTTAAATTTGAGGTGACCTATATATAACTCACTTTAATAAATCTAGACAAAAAATATGAATTTGTTAACAATTTCATAATGGGTTGAAATTAAACGTGTTATCACATAATCCCACCAATTGCATGTTAACATCACCTTCGACTAATTTCGACTGTTTGAAGTCTCACCCACTCGTAAATCCATATCGCACGTCAAGTTCGACTTTATATATACATATGCACAGATATACACGCATACATGTATTACATATTCGGAGTTCCTAACAGAATTGACGAGTGTTCACAACTGAAAGAAAAAGCACTATCAAAAGATATTGTCCGTTGCCCAAGATTGCCAAAATGCAGAAAAGCTCCGAATTCAACGGTAGCCACCACAAGCAGAGCACTTACGGAAAAAGACTTTGCACCGTTCCACCAGACCATATTAAGACAGCTTTCAATGGCCTCTAGGCAGGGAAAGAGGTCAACAGGGTCAGAGGGACTACATCCTCGACCACACGGAAGATGGTGACGTCCAGGACGATGTTCTTACCGACGCTGTTCGCGGGATTGAACAGGCACACATCAGATTGCTCCAAGTTGTTCTCCAAAGCAAAGTTCTTCCATCCAGAAGATAGCCCCCCACTCCCACGCCCCGTGAGCCTGTACCGACACGAAGAATCACATCTTGGTTGCGGCGATCCATATGTATTGTTGTCCAATTGGTAGGAATTGCCCGGCGGCAGCGAATTTTAGGGAAATTGGGCGAAGGAGAAATAATTTCTTGATTTCTCATTCTGGAATAGAAATCACAAATTTTATATTTTTGATTTATTGATCAAATATATTTCTGGAGTATAAATTTATTTTTTTAAATAGCAAAAGAAATTTTCCTACCAAATAGAT
This sequence comes from Melaleuca alternifolia, assembly GCA_019926035.1. Classification (NCBI taxonomy): domain Eukaryota; kingdom Viridiplantae; phylum Streptophyta; class Magnoliopsida; order Myrtales; family Myrtaceae; genus Melaleuca; species Melaleuca alternifolia. Next base: position 2,338,108 of record JAGKPW010000016.1, read on the forward strand.
TTATGTTCTAAAATGAATTATGAAATAGAAAAATTCGTTCTAAAACTGAAATTATATATTAGCATGTGAGCCCTTAGTCAACGGTAAAAAGCTGGTGCTTGCTGGTCGGATTTGCTTCATTGATTGATCGGATGATGCATCGGGAGTCTTGCGCTTGATTAGACCAAATCTCATTGTACTGTGTTATGGTGCATGCTTACCCGTTGGGTTCTAAGAATCTAAATATGGTGTCATTAAAATTGAGCTCTTTGACTCCATCTTTGCTGTCCATGTTAGGACCCTCGTGAAGTTACATATCTCTAGGTCACTCTATCACGTCATCACGTTTAATTGCATCGCACATAATTTATTTCGCATAAACTCATCCCCCCGTGTAAAAAACATCAGTTGCATTTGTAGATATTAATTAGGTGTTTTAGATCTGGTAAATTGCATCGGAAAACGTCTACACGCTTAGGGGACAGTTGTATTTATAGTTGCAAGGATGTTCGTGTTCGATTATTTGGGCATAGGAAAGATTTTTCATATCTTTCTAGGATAGAATCTATTTAGGACAATTGTTATTTGAGAAAGAGTAGAAGTCTTGAATGAGTGTTCTTGTGCACATTTAGCCTCCAACCATATGTCTTACATTGGTTATGACTAAATATTTGACTCCTTATATCGAATACAATAATGGTTTTATAAATAAGTGTAACCGTGACACTAATCAAGTATCTCGACAAGGAAAATTTTTCATATCCAAAGCACCTTTTAATTGGAAGTATAATGTTTTCATATTATATGTGACGAATAAGTATTTTAAGAACACTTATCAGTTAGACACGTACACTAAATATGACGTGTTTGTCACCGTTTATTAATAGTATAACTATTTACACGGTGGCGATAATGATGACTTGCCCAATCAAAAGCTTATACAGATTACTAGCATTAATGTTACCTTAACCAGGAAAAGTTAGAGATGCGCTGTACCGCACTAGCAAGACAAATATATTAAGATAACAACCAGGTCAATCCATCTTCTTGCTGAATCTGATCGCACGATCTTTGTTTCCCGGAGGCTATCTCCTACAAGAGATGATAGTAAAATCAAAATAAACCCTTAAAATCCAAGGACGTGATCTTTTCGGGTAGAAATTGCATCCGAGAAAATGACATGAGGCATGATATATTTGACTTTTTATGCCCTGTCTCAGAAAAGATTTCCTCTCGATCTCATAATTTAAGGCTTATTTGTTTATTTATATTTCTGTTCCTTAAAATAAAAATTTATGTTCTTTTGCTTCGTAGAACAAAAAAAAAAGAATAGAGACGCATTTATTTATACTTTTATTCTTAAAAATAGATTTGGAACAAAAATAAAAAGTAGAAAAAAGTTGTTTCTTGTTCTCGGAAACACTTTTTAAGAAATAAAAGAATAAAAACTTAAAACTTGTTTATTTTGAAAACTTGGTTAGCTATTACCAAAGAATATATTTTAAGAAAAACTCTTCTCAACACTTTTTAAGAAACAAACAAAAGAATATTTACCACACGCGTTTTTGTATTCAAAAATTATTCCTCGAAACAGAAATATTACCTCTAAGCTAGGATAGGATGTGTTTTAAAATTACTCTTCAGTTCAAGACTTAGGTTGCGTTTGGTCGATCGGATAAAAATCGAGATATTATATGTTTTATCTATCTCGTGTTTGGTAGCTGTCTAGGATAAGATAAGGTAGAAGGGATATAAACCGAATAAAATAAATCTAAGAGAGAGGGTAGAATAAGGTTGGATAGAATTTCTTTTATCCAAAACATAAAAATCTATGTTTTTTTTTTCTTTCTCCGTCGTTCACCCACAAGCAGATGACTCCAAGTCCTCTGTTGGGTCCAAGTCAGAGAGTTGGACCGGGTTTCCTCGACCCGGTCCAAAGTCCATCTTTTCGAATTAAAAAAATACTAAATAAAAAAATCGGGAAATGATAATTATTAATTTCAAAATTTCATTTTCTAAAAAATTTAAAAATAATCCAAAAATAATAAAATAATACAATAAAGAATGTCTAGGTGGTTGACCATAATTTATATTATATAAATTAACTCTATAAGTCTTGAACCAGTTTTATTTTTTTTCCATTTTGAATAAACATTTTTAGTTTAGCATAAAAAATGAAAAAACCCTTAAAAAATTGTAAACTCAATCGAATAAGCTCTTATCCAAAGTATCGGCGTTGAAGCCTTCTCCTCGATAGCTCTCCGATTCACATCAAAATTGTACAAAAGCGACGAACTGTAATTTTCTTTATAAATGCGGATTGTTTAAAGATCGTTCGTTAACATGATCAATTGTCACTACATCCTCGTAACAGCTGGAAAAAAAACGAATGAACATTAGACTTTATGTTTTGTTCTAATTAGACATTTGTTTGATTTGGTATTAGACCTGTAACAAAATGGAAACAAATAAAAACTTTTAAGAGAGAAAAAGAATTCACGTTTCAAAATGAATATATTGAAACTGATGTTATTTTAAAAACATGTGGTATTGAACAGAGTAACCAAAAGATTATTTCAAAGGAAGAAAAAGAACAATGCATAATCATAAAATTTGAGAAGAATCTATTAAGTTGGATATGATATGAGGATATCCGACTTTAAATCAGTAGTTCACCAAATAGTGGACGAGATTTGAAGAAATCCATGGATTTCTTATCATATCATATCCAGTCCTATCCTGTTTAGTATTTCAGATGACCAAATGCAGCCTTAGTTCTTGGAAGCATATCGATCATTTATGAGTGGCAATTCAATTTTTGACAGAGCTCTATTGCTTAAATATTATCGCTTGAATTTGATATCTTTGTATTAAGCATAAGGGTCTCATCACAAGACATACAATTGTCCGTCTCTTACAAATATTGGCCACAATAGCACAGCCAAAATTTTATTTAATGGAGCACCGTTAAGTTAGCTGGACTCAAAATAGAAAAGAGTTCACTTTAAATTAGGTTGACAGCAAATTATCACTTACTTGAATTATTGCGAGACATTTACCTATTTAATGGAAGTTAATGAACTGTCTAATCATGGAAGGATTTTATTAATCAACATAGCTATAACACCCTGGACATGTCTCCATCGTCCTTTAAGTCTCACGAAACAATTTTATTGACACGAAGCTCCTGATACTATTCGCAAAATTCTTTCTTCTTGGTCGATGAAGGATTTAATTCGCAGATGACCCAAATCCCTCATAAGCGGAAGGAGACAGGCGAGGCCTCACCGTGACTTGAAGCGGAGTGGCCTTGCCGACGGTCAACCCAGCGACGGCAGTCATGTCCACAACGGCGGGATCATCTGGAGCGGTCCCCACATCAAACCCATGCAGTAAACTGGCCAGCGTCAGCTGCACCATTTGAACCCCAAAGTTCACCCCAGGACAAACCCGACGGCCGCCTCCGAACGGGATGAGCTCGAAGTGCTGGCCCTTCACGTCCACGTCCTTATGGGCGCCGGTCAAGAACCGCTCGGGCTGGAACTCGTCGGGCCGCTCCCATACGCGTGGGTCCCTCTGGAGCTTCCACAGGTTGGTGATGAGCCTCGTGCCCGCGGGCACGTGGTACCCTTTGACGATGCAGTCCTGGGTGAACTCGCGCATGCCCGAGAGAGGGCCGGCCGGGTACAGGCGGAGGGTCTCTTTGACTATGGCTTGAAGGTAGACGAGCTTGCTCAGGTCCGACTCCTTGACCAGCCTGTCCCTTCCTACGTGGACGTCCAGCTCAGCTTGGGCCCTCTTGATGGCGAGCGGGTTGTTTAGGAGCAAGGCGAGAGCCCATATTAGGGTGACGGCGGTAGCGTCTGCACCTCCTGCGACCAGAGTCTGCAACATCAATTAGTAAATATTGTTATGAGATCATTAGTAATACTAACGTTGGGAAGATAAAGTATGTCGTCGGCAATGCTTGACACATCACTTAGCTTCTAGTTCATCAAAGGTTTCATTGTCTTGGATTTTTCTTCTTTTTTTCTGTTGTTACGCATATTCTTTATATCCCTTTAAATGATCTGTTGAAAAAAAATCTTATTTTGCTCAAAAATATAATCTCGTAGTGTTTGAAAAAAATTTCACTGTTAGGAATTCAGGACAATAATGATTTGGAAGTTTTCGTGGATTAGAAAAATACTTCAATAACGAGAAAAATCATATGCTAATTGATGCCCCTCTTGTACGTACGAAAAGAACAAGACAAGCTAAAGCAAAAGTCAAAACATGTCAAGTTCATAGAAAGACAAAAACTGCTAGCCTTATGCGAGCGAACTCTCGTCTAATTTTTGAGTTTTCAAGAAGCCAAAAACCTTTAGTTAAATATTGTGGCATCCATATATTTGGGACTAAAAGCTTAAAAAATAAATTTAATTTAATTTGGCAAAGAAAAGAAAATCGTGTAAGGAGGTGTATCCAATACTGTGGTTGTGGATTTGTTGATTGTATCGGCATCAACATCCCCCGGCTTGGACTGATACAGGACTGAAAGCAGAACGTCCATGAAATCTTGCTCTTCGTTAACACAGGCCGATGAATTCTCCTGCTCCTTCTTCTTCTGGCGATGCTCCTCCAACCATTCTTGAAATATACTGTCCATCTCCTTCGCCGTCCTCTTCATGGCCTTCTGATGCCCTCCCACGTCAAGCCACTCCATAAAAGGGGCAGCGTCTGCCATCACGAACAGCCACGCCAGGTGAAACATTTCCCTCAGTGCCTTCTGGCATCGCTGTGCCTTACCCTCGTCGCCCCCCGACGTACCACCGATGGAGTAGCGCTTCCCTGCGACCATCCGTAGGATCACATTAAGGGTCAAGTTCCCGAACCACTGTTTCATCTCCACCGGGGCAAGGTCTGTGCCGTCTTTTCTCTCGATCCACTTCCTGATCAGAGAGTGATAGTTAATGTCATCAAGCGGGTATCTAATTTGTGCTCATGCCTCATGGATCGGGTTGACTAATATTGCCAGAAGTAATGCAACGTACAATGATCTAGTGATCATGTACTATGTCCTTAAACTCGCTCTGTTCTAATATACATCTCTTATGTTATTCAAACTTAACATATTGGTTAATCTATTTTTGTTTCTTACGCAGAGGAAATCAGAATTAACCCGATGGGTTCTCTTTTATTTGGAAACGTCAGATGATTTAATTTTGATGGATTAACTTCAAACTTGGTCAGGCCTACCTGTACATAGCTTTCATCCAAATCTCCATCTCCGACTCTCTGACATCACTCAGCAGCTCAAGCCGACGACTGGAGAGCAGCTCCAAGGCGGTTACTTTCCTCATTTCTCGCCAATATATGCCCCATACGGGGCGAACCCGAAGTTTGCATAGTTATATCCCAAGAGCTTCCCACCCATGAGCTTGGGACGCGAAGAGACTGCGACGTCATGCACCGTGAAGCACTCCTTGGCTGCCTCCCAACTGCTAAACACCAACGCCGGGTGAACCCCGACACGGATTCTGAAGATGGGCCCGTATTTGTCGGCCAACTCGCCCAAGGCCTCATGTGGAAGTTTTGGTACTGAAAGCAGGTGGAGATGGCCCAGAAGGGGCCACTTTCCGGCAGCTTCCGGTGGTAGTTTGGCTTTGCCGGCTCTAGATGACCTCCGGAGTAACCAAACCGTTAAGAACAATGCTGTTAAGTGATGAAAGAACAAACAGCAAAATAGTTTGATAACCTCTCTAGAAAGCAATATGCTATCTGAGATGTTTTATTCGATGCATACCATTGCCTTTATATAGGCTGATTACATGTTCTCCACTTCTACCATTAACATAAAGCAATAAATCCACTAACCCATAACTCCTATAAACTAGGAACAAGTAAAACAGAAACTAAAGACTCTGATAACAGAATAACAAATAAACATGTTCTCCACTTCCACCACTAATAAATCCACTAACCCATAATTCCTATAAACTAGGAACAAGTAAAACAGAAACTAAAGACTCGATAACATAATAACAAATAAACATCAAATTGTTGACATTGTTCCCACGTGCTGGTGTTGTTTTATTCAATAAGATTCCGATAATACTGGTGCTAAGGCACGAGAAGAGGAGATTCATGGTGGCTCTAAAGAAACTGGTTGAAAGAGCAAAGTCCTCTGTTCCGTTATATACGAACAGTCCGTAAAAGTTACTCTCGTTGACAAATGCATGTCCCTATCAATCAAACATAAAGTCAATTGACATAGAATCCCATTGGACGGATGGGATTTTATATAAAAATATATATTTCTTTTTTTTTCAGCCATCCGCGGATAGCTAAGAGATGAGGTATGGCGCCCCTAACATATGTCAGGAATCCATTTCAAATTACATTAAAATCTAAGAAGAAATCATGTATAGATTTTGTCTTGTCCGATTGTGGGTCGTGCACTACTAGCTCCTTCAGCCTAGGTGGCTCCTATTCAAGGTGATCACATTCACTATGTTTTTGGAAAAGTCTACGATGAGACAAATTCAGCTACTGTTGTTAGTCTATGTTGCTTTACTGGGAGATTGTTTCGCGAACTTGGATCCTGTCCTACAGGTTGCTTACCTTTATCTACTTAGTAGGTAATAAACCTTAGCTTATTTGACTTGAAAATTGTCACACACCGGACCCGAGCACATGATAGTCCCCAAAGATGGTTCTCGTTGGTTGATGAGTTCGCGACAATCCCAAGAGTTATCGCCAACCAATAAAAATAATTAATTAATTAATTAATTATGACGGAAGCAGTAAATAAATCCCTACCAAAATCCAGGATATCTAAAAAAACTCCTTAATTCAAATAAATCGGTTCAAGGTTTACAAAGGACCCATGAAGATGTCAAACCTATATATTTATTCAATCAAAATTACGGGTTGAAAGTAGTTTCGTCTCTCTCAAAAGAAATAGCCCTTAATCGAATACAACCTTATCAACCAACTACCCAGCATCATTGGGCACCTCCAGCCTCCCCTCAAGGAGGAATTCCATGGTCAGAACTTGTAAAAAAGGGTTAAACAATGGATGAGATAAAACTCAGTGAGTTTACGCCCTAATTCCCAATTAAGAGAGCACTCACTCTAGGGTCCCTATACATCTAAGTAATTTAGTTCTCACATCTCACGGGCTTCCAAGCTTGTTTACCTTGTGAATTTGCTAATCCTTACTTCACACCGCCCCTCAATCAGTCAATCAATCACAATTAGCATAATCAAATCACAATTTTAAGTCAACCAACTATCAACCATAATTCAATCACAAATTATAAAAAAATCACAGTCAATTGGGCAACCAATGGTATTAAATAATCACATAAAATAGGGCACAATCGAATCCTAAATAAATCCCCAAAATTCCTAAAAGTCAGCTGCCTGGGCCGACTAATTAGGGATTCTCCTGAGTCCATATTTTGAATTTTTAATCTCTCATTCGAAAATCTATGGGCGCCATCACCTTAGTTGGCAACCATTTGGCCAACCACTCAATTTCCACCATTATTACTTAAATAATCCAAAATACCTAAGATTAATAATTCACCCCTAATTAAGCAAAAGCTGAATTAATTACTTCTAATTGCGCAATTTGTCAATCCATTCTCATCCAGCTAATTTTTAAATTACCTGTAGCCAATCATTTACCCAACTGCCCCAAAATTACCATTTTGCCTCTAAAAGTCCAAATTAGGTCCTAATTCATCAAAATTAGTAATTCATGTCTAATATCTCAATATTATTAATTGAAAGATCTAGTGTGATCACCTAGAGGGGGCTGAATAGGTGATTTTAAAAAGTTTTGCGAAAGTATAAAATACACAACATGTGAAACGTGATATACGAGTGAAATAACAAGAGCTACAAGCACGATCAGAGGGTTAAGAGAGAGGAGATCAAGACGCAAGGTTTATAGTGGTTCGGCTTAGCTCAAGCCTACGTCCACTCTCTCGGGCTGATAGTATATTGGCTGGATTCCACTATGAATCAAAAGAGTTACGGTTTACGTCCAAGACTTCACAGAGTCTTCTTCTCTCACAAAGCAAGTATGTAATACACTCTTTTATTTACAATTTAAGTACACAGTAAATGAGCAGCTCTAAACTTTGGAATTATACTCTTGTCAGCATCTTTTTGAAAGACTTGAAATATCTCCCTTAAATACTCCTTCATGCTAATACAACCATTGACACTTTCCAAAGGAATTCTTCCAATCAACCCGTTGGACAGAATCAATCAGTGAAATCTCAAGCAATCTTCAGATCGAGATAAAAGCCTGTCAATCTTGGTCGGCCATACAATTAGGATTTTAATTTTCATAAGTGAATACTTGCCACATTTACCCGATCTTCAGAGAATCTAGAATATCAATAATAATCTTCATAATCTTGATGAGAATAATCAACCTTGTTAATCCACCAATAAGCTGTCTGAAATTCACGAGTATCAACATCGTAAGAATACCGTCTTACTCAACCAGTCGTCATAATCCGACTTCCCAAATTTTACCATATCTGACTTCCCAGACTTTACGGTGTCTGTTACCTCCGGACGATACACTATCTGACATCTCCAGATGTTACTCTGTCTGGTAGATGTTACACTGTCTAGCTTCTTCAGACGATATAAGATCTGGCAACTTCCAGATGATATAAGATATGGCATTGCTCCAGACGATATAAGATCTGGCCACCACTAGTATTTGACTTCAAGTCAAATCACGGAATTTTATCATCTTGTCATAGAGTTTTGTCATCTTCAAAATCATCAATAGAGCTTCCTCTAACACTAATTTAACTCCCACTAGCTAATAATTGAATTAACTAAAGCCAATAAATGACCAATTTTCCCCCTAATTATCCAATTTTATCAATTTACCCCTAATTGGCCAAAATTACCAAATCGCCCCTAATTCATCCAAAAGTCGTCAATTTGCCCCTAGTCACCCCAAATTGACAACCAATTTAGCTCAATTCAATCAATTATTAACCACTAAAGCAAATAACCGCTCTAATCGAGGATTAGGAGGTAAACTCGCAATTTGGTCCAAGCTTTTAGGCCCAATTAACGGCAACGGTCCATGACGAGCCAATTAATCCACGCAATTTGCACCTCGAACGCACAAATAATCCCCAAAAACTTCACAGCATGACTCGGCGTGATGCGATAGCAGCGACAGCCATTTTCTGGCAAAGGTTCGGTGAAATTTCTAGCGACGTTCTGGTGGACTAGTGTCGCGATCTACCCGAACCTCACCGTTGAGAGGGATTGGTCCTAAAGTAGGTTTAGAGGCATCGTTCGTAAAGAGACCCGAATCAGTATTTCTAAAAGACGGCTTAGAAGTAACGTCTAATCGTAATCCGATTCGACTCATCAATTACGAGCATAGACCCTCCCAAGTCCTACCTCGCATGACATTAAAGCGTTTTAATTTTTAAATGATTATTTCACAACCTAAAATATTTATAGGAGCCGCCACTAGCCTATTGAGGTCGGCTAGAAACCAAGTGAAAGCGTGGGAGAAATGCTTAACTTCCTACGCAACCAGAGATTTCTAGCATACGAGGACTTATTTACGCTAACAAATCTATCAACGCCCTTTCGGTACCTAACTAGTTGGTTGTTTAATCTAAAATGATCATGCATTCTTGCTTTTCTTTTAAAGCCCTAAAGGTCATTCTAATTCACTAAGTGTTCATGCAATGGTTCCTATAAGGTCATTTTCATGTGAATCTAGACTAAAGTGAAATTAAGAAAAGAAACCAACATGTGATTTATTGAAAGACGGTGCAAGAAATAAACAATCAAAGTATTGAAATACAATGCAATAATAAAAAATCAAATAATTAAGTGCAACTACTTAGGAAAAGAAAATAAAATCCGCATACTCGTCGGCTAATTAAAATTACATGGGCTCTCTATAAACTTTACAAGATCAAGACTGGAATGGACATCGGCCCAATGACATCATCTCCGTTAAAGCCACCTCCTCGTCATTACCACGAACTATAGTCCAATGGGTCTCGATTTCAGTGTTCAGACGATCACTCAATGCATTCAGTCAAGCAAATCATCAGCGATGCGCATATTAAATTAAACAAACAATCTCACAGTTGATATGAAATTAAATCATGCAATTTAACAAACTCGAGACATTCCCATAAGATATCCATCAAATCATGCATCGAGTCTAATCATGCATATAAACAATCATAGACAAAGATGATAATGCAAGCAATTAAGCTAAAAAAGCAAACAACAAATCACTTAGTTGTCCAACGTTTCAATTTTTTTTAAAATAGTGACTCTCATTAATTAAACTAAACAAACTCTAATAATAGGTGTTGATTAATTAATCTAGTCCAATTCTAATGTTAGAATTTGGCTTTTTTTAAGCAAGACTAGTCTTCCTAGACAGAACTTCAATTTTTTATTTTCGGGATTTTTTTTAAAAAATATTATTTTTTAGATTTTTTATTTTTTAATATTAAGATATTAGTTTATTATTATAATACTATAATATTATAATATTAAACAGGGTCTGGGCCAAACTTACGGGTATGGACCCACGAGTCAGGCCTTCCACGCGCAGGCCCGCGAATTACGGCTTCTTAGCCCAAATTTGCGGCCTCTCTATTCACCTTTCTTATGGGCCGACTTCTCTACCAGCCCAGTCCAACCTATATCAATCTAAACCCCAGACTTCAGCCCATAACCAAACAAGACTAATTTCGGCCCAAACAGACCTTGGCCCAAGCGAAATCCACTCACCTAGCCCAAGCAAAACAAAGGTCTCCCAGCGTGCGTTGCAGTTTGAACCTTCGAGCGGCAACTCACGGCTCCGCCACACGGTGGCCAAGCTGGGAAAAGGCGGCAAGCTGAGGGAGAGAGGCGGCCGAGCTGTCGGCGTCTAGAGAGGGGGGTGAGCTTCGGGTTTTTCCTCTGTGAAAGAACCAGATCAGAGGGCCGAGCTGAGGGCCGAGGAGGAGAGAAGCGTAGGTGAGCTCGACAGTGGCCAGCTAGGAGAAAGGCATCGAGCTAGGAGCTGAGGGGAGGCGGCCAGAGGGAGCCGCGAGCTAGAGAGAGGACCGCGATCTGGAGGATGAGCTGGGAGAAAATGGGTCGGCGGCTGAAACTCAGCGAAGAGAGGAGGCGATGGACGGCGGAGCTGAAGGTCAGAGAAGGCGTTAACGAGCTGAGGGGAGGGCAGTCTTCGCGAGCTAAAGGATGTCCGTCCGCGAGCTGAAGGAGTCACGGTCTTCGCGAGCTGAGGGCCGAGAAAGAAAAGGCAAGTTGGGAGGGTCGCGAGCTGAGGGAGGCCAGCGAGCTCGCAGACGAGGCCGAGAGTTGTGGGCATGATGCGGAGTTGAAGGGACGGCGATCGGACAGAGGGCGAGCTGAGAGAGTCGGTCCAGCTGTCTATGTCAAGCGTCTGTCTCTGTGTCTAGGGAGCTGGGAGAGAGAGGTCTGGGGGACAGCTAGCTGGAAGGAGTCAGCTGCGGAGGCAGCGAGCTCAGGGAGCTAAGGGCGTCGGCGAGAGAGGGAGCTGCGAGCTCGGGGAGACGCCAAGCCGAGAGAGAGAGAGAGAGAGAGAGAGAGAGAGAGAGAGAGAGAGAACCAGTCGAGGGAGGGAAAGAAAACAGAGGCTGCCCCCCCTCCCCGAGAGAGAAGAACAGTCGGCGGACCAGCCAAGAAGAAAAAAGAAAAAACAAAGAAAAGAGATAGATGGGACGGGGTGCCAGGGGGGAAATGTGTGGTAGAAGAGAAAAAGAAAAGAGGGGGGAAAAATAGGGGGCTCCGCGCATGGGGAAGGGAGATGAGAGAGAAGAGGGAGAGAGATGGTAAAAATAGGTGTCAACAACTGGTTTTGACTTCGACGAGCTGATCCTGACTCTGGCCAACTGGCCAGGCGATTGGGCGAGATGGCAGGAGCGGTTGGACGGGCTGGATCTAGGGACGAACAGGGCTAGGGGTGAATAGCGATCCAAGTTTGACCCTGCACTAATCCTAGACCGGCCCAACCCAGTTGGTCCTTGTCAGGTTTTTAAGACAAATGGATTGGTTCTTGGTCCTGAAATCTCTAACTCGGTATTATGCGAGTTGGTTTTTGGTCCTAAGATTTTGGGTTGGTCCAACCCGGACCAACCTGACATATAATATATATATATCTATATAAGTATGTCATTTGTTTCTCAAGCCCATGAGAGAAACTAGTTTCAGCTTCAGCCTTCTTCTTCAGTTTTTCTTGCAGAGCCCAAACCAAGAGTGGAAGGCCAAGCCCACAGCCCAGGAGGCAAGAGCAACCAGTGTATCTCTTTTATCCAATCCAAGCATTCGTCTTCGTCAAGGTCAACATTGAACCAATTTCACTTGCCGATAAAGCCTTAATTTGAGGACCTTCCCATCGGCCTCGCTCCTTCGATTGCCCTCGCTCGCCACCTCACAGCTATTCATTGGCCTCGCTCAGTCCTCCGTCGGAAGAAATAGGCCATTTAAACGATCTCTATACATTTTGATCTGTTTGCATGAATCAAGATTACTTCTTCACAAGTGTTCTGAAATCAATCCCATCTTTTTTTCTTTTCTTTTTTGTCCTTCGTTTTTTTAGCATGAATAATTTAGCGGTCTCAGGTTGACCCTGGGACCAAATCGGATCGATAGGGTTGGTCTAGTCCTCAATCCCAACCTCAATGGATCGATCCATAATCCCAAAAATTAAGGACTGAGACTGTGCGGGTTGGTCCTCCGGTTGAGCATGGGACCGGCCCAACTTGGACCATGCTCACCCTAAACAAGGCTGTTTGTGGCCGAGAGGCGAGATAGAGAGCGGTTGTGGCCGGAAGAAGCAACACGGGCCAGAAACAGAGCAAGGAGACATTCAGCGAGCTAGGTATCCAAGCTGGGTCGGTCTAAGGAGGAGCTGAGTGACGACGGCGATGACAAGGGTTAGTGGACAACGTCTGGATGCTTCTAGGGGCGATTGCGAGGTCCGGTGAGGGCCACAACTCATCCGAGTAGCCCTAGTTCGACGAAGGAAAAATAGGGACCTAGGGTTCACGATTTGAGGATGTTGCACCGCACGGTGACGAAGGCGAGTTCCAGTGAGCCAGGCGAAACTTCTTGGCCAAGCTAGCTTCTTCCCACGGTCGAATGGCATCAAGTGAGTCCACGAATTGAGCTACTAGGGTTTTTGGGGAAAGAAGGACATGCTTAGAGAGGGAAGAAGAAGACATTGTGCTGGCCAAGCCGGGCTAGCTGAAGCCCGCTAGGCCACATACGTAAGCTGGAGTCAACGCGGGGAGGAAGAGTTCATTGTCACGCTAGCGCGGACCGAAAGGAAAATGAGCCGGGAGAAAATATAAAGAAAAGGGGAAAAGGTTGGGCCGAACTAGTTAGTGAGTCTAGGCCAGTCCACACGCAGGAAGGAGTTGACCGAAGCAAAATTGGAAATTCTTAGGGGCTTAATTGAAAAGTTTGCAGGCACTAAATTGAAAAATTTTAAGAAATCAGAGGATCTTTTTAAAATTTCAGAAGGCTTGGGGGCTGTCCCAAAATAATTTTTTGCGTTTTCGTCCGTGGGATTCTCGGGACCCACAGGGTACAAACGAAAGTCCAAAATTCTCAAATTTAAGTCCCCAAAAAAACTAGCCATTAGAACAATAACAGAGAGAATGATGAATGCAGCGTTTTGTTAGGGCCATACGAGATGAAATACTAGTGTGAGATTAAGGGAGAGGAGAGACTTCAAGAGAATTCACCCAAGAATTCTGGTTCTCCAAATACATGGTAAAAGGGCTTTTACCTTAGACAGAATTTGCTTCCAACAAAGTGTGCTCTAAAACATGTTCAGATCACCGATATACATGTTTGTATAGAGATTTCCTTCACGGATTTGAAAAACTTCACAAATGAAATCGAGGTGATCAAAAAATAATGGGTAGCGAAGATGCTTGGCCGCAGGCTAATGGAGGAAGAAGAGGAAGTTGAAATAGAGATGCAGATATGAAGGTTGGTTTACTTTTTGGGTTATGTTTTTGTCACACCCCCAACTCAAGGATAGGAGGATATGACACGGCCGTCCCTCTTACTGAGAGACGCAGCCTCAGACAACCAATTTATCAATATATACACATATATATTATGACAAAAAGGAAATCCAATACAGTAACAGAGTTTCTTACTACTATTGACAATAACATACATATCTATACTAGATTTCTAAACTCAAAATAACTCATACCAATCCCCACTATCCAAAAGTACAAAAGCGCTCTCGCCTATGAACGTGTCCTCGGGGAACCTGGAAGGCAAATGGAAATGGAAAGGGTGAGCTACCACGGCTCAGTAAGTAACACATTTCTCCCAAGCGAATTGAACAAACACTATGCATATATTCAAATAATAACATAACTCATTCTGAACAAAGTAAAATCAATTTGTCGAACAATACCAATCAAGCTCAATGGTCGAACCCATTGATCAATCTCATAGATCACACATTAAGGGTTAGTTCCATGACTAATCTCCAGCTCAAATATCAACCGTGGTCATGAATAACGCCCCATGACTAGGCGACCAAGATTCCCCCCTTGGCTAGGTTTCCACCTACAATGTCGGTGGCTCGCCCCACAAGGATATCCTTAATATGCGCATATTCACAAAACCACACAGGTTCACAGAGATATTGAGCACAGTCCATCAATTCACAATAGCCACAATCCACAATACACACGGAAATCATCTCATATATCAAACTCCTTTCACAAAACATTTCAAAAATCCGTTTCGAAACTCAAACGTATAAACTCTTTCGTAACACATTTGCTTAAACATTTCACAAGTCAAAACGCAACATTTGCAACAAAATTTTTTCTCAAAATCATTCTCAAATTCAAAGATGCGGTCCTTGTCCGATCCACACTTTTATGTAATAAATATGCATTTACTAGCTCAAAACACATCTAGCCTCTACATACTTCAAAACATGAGTTTTCAAATTCTTAGGAGAAATAGTATCACTCACCTCGACTGAGCCAAATGCCAATTCCTATCCGTTCACAGATCAACGTCTCCGATTTCCTAATAATTAATTAGAAATTAATATTAAAATTTGAGTAAAATAATTCTCTAATGATCGACTGGACTAAATACGCCTATTATCGACAAAAGCGACGCCTATGAGTCGCTAAAGGGCTTATCCACAACCAACATCACTATTTTTCAATACGTCCAACTCACACACAAAATCTATTTTTGCCATAACTTTCTCCACCGAACTCCGTTTTCAACGATCTCATAGTCCACAGAAAGCCCTTTCGATGTACTACAACTTTCATGAATTGACCCCACTCAAAATCTAACCAGAAACCCACTAAAACAGCCAATGAAGCTACTGTTCGTGCGTAAACAGTGCGTGAACAGTGCACGCCGAAGTTCAAACTTCCGTTTCGGACAAACCGTAAGTCCAAATCAACTTCCGTCAGTTGCTTAAGCTTCATAACACCCTAAGATACCGTAATCACGCAATTTCTCGCCCAAATAACTCCAAAATATGACTTCGCCGCTCAATACCCCCAAAAATCCGAATTTCAAATTAAATACCCAAATTTATTGCAAATAAGTGGGCGAGAGGCACGACTACTTACCGGGTACAGCGACTTGGAGCTGGGTCGGCCTATCGAAATCCCGGGCGCAAGATTTTCTCCAATTTTTCCTTTTTTTCTCTTCTTTTCTCCCTTTTTCCTCTCTCCTTTCTCTTTGTTTCTCCTTTCTCTCTTCTCTTCTATTTTCTGCTGTGTTTCTGGCGTTTTCTAGGCTCCAAAGTCGGTGCTGAAAGTCTGTGTACTGTAGCACCGTTGACCGTTGACCGAGTCAACTTTTTTTTTTTTTTTTTTTTGGCTTTTGGGCTGTTACAGTTTTTGGAATCTGGCACAAATCAAATGGCCACATAAATGAGAGTCGTAGTTAGTTACAACACTTGGAAATAGTAACTTTGATTTAAAGATAAGTTCTTCTTTTGCGGAAGAGAGGATGAAGATCGAAGACGTATTGAATACGTCTTCTATTGGTAGGTTCAAAGTAGGGCTTATAAGACACCCGCTTGAATTTTTATTTTTATTTTTTGCTCTTTTTTTTTAATTCAGTATAACCTATATTCTAAAATTTGAGGTGACCTATATATAACTCAATTTAATAAATCTGGACGAAAATATGAATTTTTTAACAATTTCATAATGGGTTGAAATTAAACGTGTTATCACATAATCCCACCAATTGCGTAAACAATCATTAACATCACCTTCGACTCATTTCGACTGTTTGAAGTCTCACCCACTCCTAAATTCATATCGCACATTGAGTTCGACTTTATACATACATATACACAGACATACACACATGCATATATTACATATTTTGAGTTCCGTCACAGAATTGACTAGTGTTCAAAACTAAAAGAAAAGGCACAATCAAAAGATATTGTCTGTTGCCCAAGATAGCCAAAATGACGAAAAGCTCCGAATTCAACCGTGGCCACCACAAGCAAAACACTTATGGGAAAAGACTCTGCACCGTTCCACCAGACCATATTCAGATAGCTTTCAATGGCCTCTAGACAGGGAAAGAGGTCACCGGGGGGTCAGAGGGATTACATCCTCAACCACACGGAAAATGGTGACGTCCCGGACGATGTTCTTACTGATGCTGTTCGCGGGATTGAGCAGGCACACTTCAGATTGCTCCAAGTTGTTCTCCAAAGCAAAGTTCTTCCATCCAGAAGACAACCCCCCCACTCCCACGCTCCGTGAGCCTGTACCGGCCATGCCATGTGCCATTGCCAACAGGAAGAATCACATCTTGGTTGCAGCGATCCATATGTGTTGTTGCCCAATTAGTAGGAATTGACCAGCGGTGGCAGACTTTGGGGCAGTTAGGCAAAGGATAAATAATTTCAGCTCTCTATCTCTTTTTCAAAAAAAATTTGGTCGTATGTATGAATGGAAGCTCCTCTTAGTATGTTGTAATCTTGACTGAATTTTTGAAAAATCACGAAATTGATGTACATATTCCTCCAAAGATTGTTTCTGATTTTTCATTATTTGACCAAAATTTAGGTATCAACAATTTGTTGCGTTAATAATTCATCTGTAACGTTTTTTTTTTCCCTCACCTTTCAAACAATATTGGATGGAAAGCCAAATCAACAAACTCTGTTAACGTAAATTACTAAAATAATAACATTGGATATTTTCATATAGCTAAGGACTGGATTGAGTATTTATCAAAAGTTTCAATGTCACTATTGAACAAATTAAAATTTTAGAGACGACATATGACATTGGGTTAAAGTTCAAAAACAACATTATAGATTGAGTCAAAACTCAAAAGCCACTTATGTGATCATTCCAATGGAAACCCATGAAAAAATAGAAAAAATGTGAGAGCATATTGGATTTGATTCCCTTATTTCTTGGAGGCATATGACCATTTATGAGCAGTTCAATTTTTTATAGGATTCTATTGATTAAATATTATCGCTTGAATTTGATATCTTTATATTATAAGGGTCTCATCACAGGACATAAGATTGTCCATCTCTTACAAATATTGGACACCATAGCACACTCAATAATTAATTTAACGGAACACCGTCAAGTTAGCTGGACTCAAAAGTCAAAATAGAAGATACTTCACTTTGAATTAGATTGACAGCAAATTATCGCGAGACATTTACCTATTTAATGGAAGTTAATGAACTGTCTAATCATGGAGGGATTTTATTAATCAATATAGCTAATGTCATTTCGCATACTAGGAGAAAATCTCTGAAAGGGTCTTATGATAACAACCCGGATATGTCTCCATCATTCTTAAGTCTCATGACACAATTCCATTGTTATGAAGCTCCTGATACTATTCGCAATATTCTTTCTTCTTGGTCGATGAAGGACCTAATTCGCAGATGACCCAAATCCCTCGTAAGCAGAAGGAGACAGGCGAGGCCTCACCGCGACTTGAAGCAGAGCGGCCTTGCTGACCGTCAACCCAGTGACGGCAGTCATGTCCACAACGGCGGGATCATCTGGAGCGGTCCTCACGTCAAACCCATGCAGTAAACTGGCCAGCGTCAGCTGCGCCATTTGAACCCCGAAGTTCACCCCGGGACAAGCCCGACGGCCGCTCCCGAACGGGATGAGCTCGAAGTGCTGGCCCTTCACGTCCACGTCCTTATGCGCACCGGTCAAGAACCGCTCGGGCTCGAACTCGTCGGGCCGCTCCCAAACGCGTGGGTCCCTCTGGAGCTTCCACAGGTTGGTAATGAGCCTCGTGCCCGCGGGCACGCTGTACCCTCTGATGGTGCAGTCCTGGGTGAACTCGCGCATGCCCGAGAGAGGAGCGGCCGGGTACAAGCGGAGGGTCTCCTTGACTATGGCTTGGAGGTAGACGAGCTTGCTCAGGTCCGACTCCTTGACTAGCCTGTCCCTTCCTACGTGGACGTCCAGCTCAGCTTGGGCCCTCTTGATCGCAAGCGGGTTGTTTAGGAGCAAGGCGAGAGCCCATATTAGGGTAACGGCGGTAGTGTCTGTACCTGCTGCGACCAGACTCTGCAACATCAATAAGTAAATATTGTTATAAGATCACTACTAATATTAACGTTGGAAAGATAAAGTATGTCGTTGGCAATGCTTGACACATCACTTAGCTTCTAGTTCATCAAAGGTTTAGGTGTCTTGGATTGTTCTTTTTTTCTGTTGTTATGCATATTCGCAAGATCCCTTTGGACAATCCGTTGAAAAAATCTTATCTCTCCCAAAAATAGAATCTCGTAGTATTTGAAAAAAAAAATCACTATTGGGAATTCAGGACAACAATGATTTGGAAGTTTTCGTGGATTTGAAAAATACTTCAATAACGAGAAAAATCATATGCTAATCGATGCCCTTCTTGAAGAACAAAACAAAGCTAAAGCATAAGTCAAAAATGTTAAGTCCAAAGGAAGACAAAAACTGCTAGCCTTATGCGAGTGAACTCCCGTCTGATTTTTGAGTTTTCAAGACGTCAAAGGCCTTATTCTAGTTAAATATTGTGGCATCCATCTATTTGGGACTAAAAGCTTAAAAAATAAATTAAATCCAATATGGCAAGGAAAATTTTGGACAAGGAAAAGAAAATAGTGTAAGGAGGTGTATCCAATACTATGGTAGTTGATTTGTTGATTGTATCAGCATCAATAGCCCCCGGCTTGGACTGATCCAGGATGGAAATCAAAATGTCCATGAAGTCTTGCTCGACGTTAACAGAGGCCGATGAATTCTCCTGCTCCTTTTTTTTCTGGTGATGCTCCTCCAACCATTCTTGAAATATACTGTCCATCTCCTTCGCCGTCCTCTTCATGGCCTGCTGATGCCCTCCCACGTCAAGCCACTCCATAAAAGGGACAGCGTCTGCCATCACGAACAGCCCCGCCAGGTGGAAGATCTCCCCCATCACCTTCTGGCATCGCTGCACCTTACCCTCGTCGCCCCCCGACGTACCACCGCTGGAGTAGCGCTTCCCTGCGACCATCCGTAGGATCACGTTAAGGGTCAAGTTCCCGAACCACTGTTTCATCTCCACTAGGACAAGGTCTGTGCCATCTTTTGTCTCGATCCACTTCCTGATCAGGGAGTGATAGTTAATGTCATCAAGCGGGTATCTAATTTGTGCTTATGCCTCATGGATCGGGTTGACTAATGTTAACGAAAGCAATGCAACCTGCAATGATCGCTTTACTCTAATTAGAGGTGGCAAAATGAGTCAAATTTTTATATTTTAACTCATATTGAATAATGTGGATCTTAAATGGGTTAGCTTAAAAGGTTAAATGAGTCATAAATTGGATCACTTAATAATCTAATGGGTTCTAAATTAGTCTGAATTACCTAATAATTTTAAGCGTTGTCAACAAATCATTTTAAATGTAATTAACAAGTCATTTTTAGATTATAAAAATTTTAAATATTTAATTTTTTTTACAATATTTTCCTTTTTTTCTCATTTTTCTCTCTTTCTAAGTTGGTCGCTGACCAAGAGATAAGGGATGAGCTCACTAGACTACGGCGATAGAAAGAGGAAAAAGCAAAAATTTTAAAATATATTATTTTAAAAATTAAAATAATTAAAATTTTGATGAAAAAAATTAGAAATTTTAATTTAAAAAAATCGCATTGATTAAATATAAAAAAATTAATAATTCGTGTCGGGTTAGATATGTGTATGAGTTGCTAAAATGTATTGTATAAAAATGGATCAAAACAGGTTAAATATGTCAATATAGCTCGTATCGGGTAACCCTCCCATTCGACACCCTTAATTCTACTATACATCTTTTATTTTATTCAGACTTAACATATTGGTTAATCTATTTTTGTTTTTCACACATAGGAAATCAGAATTAACCCGATGGGTACTCTCTTCTGATGTAATTTTGATGGATTAACTTCAAACTTGGTCAGGCCTACCTGTACATAGCTTTCATCCAAATCTCGACCTCCGACTCTCTGACATCACTCAACAGCTCAAGCCGGCGACCGGAGAGCAGCTCCAAGGCGGTTAATTTCCTCATTTCTCGCCAATATGCCCCATACGGCGCGAACCCGAAGCTTGCATAGTTATAACCCAAGAGCTTACCAACCATGAGCTTGGGACGCGAAGAGACTGCGACGTCGTGCACCGTGAAGCACTCCTTGGCTGCCTCCCAACTGCTAACCACCAACGCCGGGTGCACCCCGACACGGATTCTGAAGACGGGCCCGTATTTGTCGGCCAAATCGCCCAAGGTCTCATGTGGAAGTTTTGGTCCTGCCAGCAGGTGGAGATGGCCTAGAAGGGGCCACTTTCCGGCAGCTTCCGGTGGTAGTTTGGCTTTGCCGGCTCTAGATGACCTCCGGAGTAACCAAACCGTTAAGAGCAACGCTGTTAGGATTCCGATAATGCTGGTGTTGAGGCACGAGGAGAGGAGATTCATGGTGGCTCTGAAGAAACGGGTTGAAAGAGCAAAGGAGAAATGTCCTCTGCTCCATATTCAATTTTAGCAGTCCGTAGAAGTTCTCTCGTTTATAGATGACAGTCCCTATCAAATCACCGTAAAATTTAAGATGAAATCGTGTATAGATTTTCTCTTGTCTGATTGCGGGTCGTGTTGTCTCCATAAGTCTAGGTGGCTCCTATTCAAGGTCTATCACATTCACTGTGTTTTTGGAAAAATCTATGACGGGACAAATTTAGCTATTGTTGTTAGTCTATGTTGCTATACTAGGAGATTGTTACGCGAACTTGGATCCTATCCTACAGGTTGCTTACCTTTATCTACTTAGTGGGTAATAAACCTTAGCTTATTTGACTTGCAAATAACAGAGAGAATGACGAATACAGCCCTTTGTTAGGGCCATAGGAGATGAAAAACTCGTGTGCAATTAAGGGAGAGGAGAGACCCCAAGAGAATTCACCCAAAAATTCCCGTTTTCCAAATACATGCTACAAGGGCTTTTACCTTGGACAAAATTTGCTTACCAACAAAATGTGCTCTAAAACATGTTCCGATCAACAATATATATGTTTGTATACAGAGTTCCTTCACAGATTTGACAAAATTCGCAACCAAAATCGAGTGATCGAAAAACAATGGGCGGTGGCGATGCTTGGCCGCGGGCTGACGGAGGAAGAGGAGGAAGTGGAGAAAGAGATGCTGAGATGAAGGTCGGTTTACTTTTTGGGTTATGTTTTTGGAATCATGGCACAAATCAAATGGCCACATAAATGAGAGTTCGTAGTTAGTTACAACACTTGGAAATAGTAACTTTGATTTAAAGATAAGCTCTTCTTTTACGGAAGAGGGGATGAAGATGGTTGACGCATGGAATACGTCTTTTATTGGTAGATTGAAAGTAGATTAACAAGACACCCAATTGATTTTTTTTTTTTTTTGGCTCTCTCTTGTGCACTCATTATAACCTATATCTTAAATTTGAGGTGACCTATGCATAACTCACTTTAATAAATCTAGACAGAAATATGAATTTGTTAACAATTTCACAGTGGGTTGATATTAAACGTGTAATCACATAATCCCACCAATTGCGTATAACAGTCATTAACATTACCTTCGACCCATTTCGACTGACAGAAGTCTCACCCACTCGTAAGTTCATATCATACATTGAGTTCGACATTATATTTTTACACACATATATTACATATTTGGAGTTCCATCACAGAATTGACCAGTGTTCGCAACTAAAAGAAAGCACAATCAGAAGATGTTGTCCGTTGCCCAAGATGACCAAAATGCCGAAAAGCTCCGAATTCAACTGTGACCACCACAAGCAAAGCAGTTACGGAAAAAGACTTTGCACCGTTCCACCAGACCATATTAAGACAGCTTTCAAATGGCCTCTAGACAGGGAAAGAGGTCACCAGGGTCAGAGGGACTACATCCTCGACCACACGGAAGATGGTGACATCCAGGACGATGTTCTTACTGATGCTGTTCGCGGGATTGAACAGGCACACATCAGATTGCTCCAAGTTGTTCTCCAAAGCGAAGTTCTTCCATCCAGATGACACCCCCCCACTCCCACGCCCCGTGAGCCTGTACCGGCCATGCCACGTGGCATCGCCAACACGAAGAATCACATCTTGGTTGCGGCGATCCATATGTGTTGCTGCCCAATCAGTGGGAATTGACTGTGTTGTACAAAGATCAGCAATAAACATCACAAATTAGCTGGGAAGGCAGTGATGTATAAGAAGCTAATGGGGACTAAGAGTACAGAAACTTACCAAATAAAATCTCTTGTATACATGAGTGGGTCGCATAACTACCAGGAAGCTGTCGCTTGATGCTGCAGCCCGTGCAAGCTTGAAGGTGGAGGATTCCTCCTCTTCTGTGATAGGTCTTCTGTTGGATACGTAAACCGGAGAGCCCCGTGAACCAATAAACAGGGACTTTGGAGTAGAATCTATCGTGTACATATATGAAAAAACACGAGAAATTAGGATCTCGGGCTGCTGATGAAGTACTTGTGAGAAATTTTGTGCCAAAAATTTAAAATTACACTTGTGGAATTAATAGTGTCTAGCTATTATCCATCTTATTTCTTACTTAAGAGAGTGAAAAATAATCAGGTATACATTTTATTGGCCACTGAATAGATCATATAACATTTTCTCATCGCAAGAGAAGTGTTTGGTTCTTAAGAGTACCTGGTTTTTCCTCCAGACAATCAAAAGTAACAGACGGTTTCTTTTTAGGAGTAGCCTTCTTCTTATTACGTGGCTTCCCCGAAGCACCCACCTCAATCGAGTTTTCAGAAGCTTTAGCTTGAGATGAGATATTGCAATCAGCTACTGTCACTGTCCCGCCCTTTAAAGGATCTTCAGTAAGAGTTCGTTTGACATCATGAGAAACAGAAGTATGCATAGCCTCCACTGCAGAATCTACGAGTTTTCGCTTTGTACCACATTCTACGTGAATTGGTTTGTGGCTGCATCTTTTGTGGAAATACGTGGCCTCCTTCTCACACAAACTATGGTGGTTGAACACTAAGACATTAAAAGAGGACTCCCCGTTGTACCTGAACACCAAAATATCATTTTTCTCCAGTGCATGATCTTTCACAAAATCTTGCCAACCGTGTTTGAAAAGCAGATTTTCGTCATCAGCCACCATGCCAACTTTCCATGTCGCCCCACTGGGACCCTTTAAGACCACATTTTCAGGTAACTTGCTTCTCAGATTCTCAGCAAATTTTTTGGGTATGGCCTGAGTACATAGAAAATCTAACCTCTGAGTTTCGAGAGAAGGATAACATGAACAAGATTCAAAATCAACAGAAAGAATCAACATTAATATTCACAACTACAGCAGAGATCATTTCCAAAGACCAAAGCGGAGGCAATTGTAATGTAAGCATCATCTGCACAGGTAACTCTGCTATCTGATCCCCAAAACGAGGTTGACCGACTCATGCTTGCCACCATATTGAAAAGAAAAAAGAAAGTATATTACCACTAAGACAATGAGATTGGGATTCTTGTTCCCTTTTGTAACGAGCCGGGGGTTCTCTAAGACAATACTTAGGACCACCCAGGACCGCGTTCCCCTTAACTTCCTGATCGTGATGGGTCGGATGGACTCTTGCGCGACCAAATGGGAATAATCGGTGTTTCAAAAGGCTCCGAAACTCAACATTGTCAAAGAAAATTTGCGATTGCCAAATCGTTATGAGGAAAAATTTACTCACTGATGCTATTGCTGACTCAAACTAAGTTTGTCACTCTGGTCTAAGGCAAGCCATAATCCACAGAGAAACCCTTTTTTTGGGCCAACAAGGTCCAGAGACAAACAAGATCAGCTCATGGCAAAACTCACCTTCTTCAGTTTCCAAGCTGATTTAGAAAAAAAAAGTACCTTTTCTAGCCCCTCTTCTCTCGCTGGAAGTAAAAGGAGCAAAAGGAGAACTCACAAGTTGCTGATCAAAGTCGCCATGAAGAAACTGGCAGAAATGTATGGAATGGAAATGGGTCCAGTAGATCTCCTCTGCCCAGCTTCTGCATTCCTTGCATGTCCCCTCCATTTCTGACCTGAAATCAAGAAACTCCTAACAGAGCGAGAATGGCTCAAAATCCGAAGAAATGATCAAGAAACCGGAAGGAAACATTAAAAGATGAATATTAACAAAAAAAACGGGGGAGTAGTAAGTGAACAGCAATCATACTCAAAGTGCTGAGCGAGAGCGTTTCAAGAAGCTGAAGAAATCTAGTTTCCCCTTCTGTCTCCCCCAGAAGAAGAATGATAACAGGTCGAGAGCACGAATCACCACGGCAGTGAAACCATCCCTGTGGTTAATGACGGTGTGAGTTGGAGTTAAGACATGAATGGGGGGAGGTCAATCAGTCGAGCGCGAGAAGCCCGAGACCATCCCATGAATTCCACGTGGCTTCCACTGACATAGCACACTGTCGTCGTCAAAAGACTCGAAGCTCTCTGCAAACCGCAGTTGATATCACCGGTTGATACCGTAAACTATACTGTAATATAAATATTTCGAATGTTGTTGTGTCACTAAATTTTTTGAATATGCAAGCATAATTTGAAGTTTTATATTTTAAGAGTGGTAAAATATCAATAGACTCCCTTAGATGGATATCGTTATCCAAAAGATACCTAGTGAGACTTTTGTCACCGCGTTCTCGAAGAGTATCATCATGTTCCAATTGACCCATCAGCTTATCACCAAGAGAGCACGAGATGGCCACATGCCAGTCTCCAGCGAGCGACGGAAGGGGCAATTTCATCAAAAAAAAAAAAAGACATGGTCACATGCCCTAAGGGAATTCTGAATAACGAAATATCCAAACTTGAGAAAGAACAGGAAAATCGGTAATGCACACCGTTAGCTCGAAGCTCATAAATCCATCAATTCAGACCTTAGATGTCTTTTAAAAAAGGCACATATTTCATTTAGATTTTATTTGTTGCATGCTAAAAAGTCACCTTTCGGATTTGCCTCGATCCATGGCAGTTTCCATCGAGCCCTCCTTCTACATTTGCAGGTTGTTGTCCTAGCCTTCATATCCAATTCCACCCCAAACCGAAACACCGGTTCTCTCACACCAATTTCTTTCTTCATTCCCCCTCCGTCCGGTGCTCGTAGGGCGTTGGTTTTTAGCACCGGCATTAAGCTGTGGTCAATTGGAATGGAGCATAATAGTTCACTTCGAGGGCTATCTTAAGAAAGGTCCATTCTAATTAATATAAAGGGTCTCATGGAAATTTGGTTTTTGCCTTTTGCCTTTAATCAAATAGTGATTACATGCTCCACTTGTCCTTTATTTGATTTTAATCTTAATGATTGAAGTGCATTTTGTGCTTTTTTATTGTTGCTCTTCTCTTTTCTCTGTTTCTCTTCCTAAATGACTCAGAATTCTGCTTTGAATTGGCGTCTATACCCAAATAACAAAAATAAGCTATACAGATTCTCTTTCTTGTCTCCGCCATGACTGTCCTCAACGAATAAATGAACGAGACTGAAGGTAAAAAGAAGGTGGCATTGTTCCATGAGCCGGAGCATATCTCTCTGTTTCTTCTATCAAGAGCCAATACGCACATCACATCACTTGGTAGTACCACTGTTGCATTTGCAGGGGACATACGGTCCACATCCTCTGAACCCTACGGTTCGTGATTGTATTTGAGGTATTTTTGGCGGGATTGTCATTCGAATATACTTTTGAAAATAGTCTGGACCAATAAAATTTGGTCTACCTAAGAATCCGCCGACAGTGGACGGAAGATTTTGGCAATTCACCCACTTCTGGAGCAGGAACTGATGTGCAGTTCTAGTGAGAATGAAATTTCAAAAACCGACAAAAGAAAAAGGAAAAGCTGGACAGGAGAATATAAAGGCAATATCAAATGACAAGCTTGGCACTGAATCAATCTAGTAACACTTAAAATGTCAATGTTCCACAGCATGACTTGGCATCGAGTCGCCCACGAAGCTGATTTAGCCATTGTCTTTTGGCCGTGGAAAATAGTTCAACTCCTTTAATTTGCTTCCTCCTCCTATGCCCTGGAAATGCGGACTTGCAGCAAAGATGGAGTCACGAGCTCGAAAGTGCAAGTGTCGCCTTCCTTGACCTGATTGTCGCGGATGAAAGCAGTCAACCCTTTGCTCAAATACCAGCTCTCACGCATGGTCATGTGCTTCCTGCAGAGCATCGACACCGGCCACCGCCTCCCTCCTTGCTCGCACAGCACGACATTCACATACTCTTCCTGCCACCGAATGTGATGTTCGGAGAACCATCTAGGAATGGACTTCCGACAACAATGAAAAGCAATTTCCTTCTATCATTACAATCAGACAAGCTGGACAGGAAACGCGATTGAGTGGATCGTAGGAAAAGAGGAGGATTAAAGGGTCGAACTCACCAAGACGGCATTCTTGACGTTGTACGCTTTGATGGTTATCTGAAAGGAAAAGCGATCGGTACCAGAAGATCCTCTTGCTCCGTCTCTGTCGCTCTCTGAGAAGATCATTAATAAGAACTTTAGTATTGAAAAGGCATAAAGAAAATGTTTCTAAACCAGCGATTGCATTCGTTATCTGAAGTTGAGGGTCTTTCTGTTCTTTTACCCTCTTTGACCAGCATGACCCCGTCAGATCTGATCATCGACTCGGTAGTGACTCGATGAGGATTCCGGGCGTGAAAAGAAGCTTCCCTCGGGCTCATGGTCGGGTCAAACACTCGCACCTTGAAACCAGCTTCACCGTCGTACTGGAAGACCAGGAAGTCACCAGTTTGTATGGAGTGATCCTCCACAAACTCGGGCCACCCTGCACCGAAATAAAGCGCACCCTCTTCTTTGATCAGGCTGATCGTCCAGGAATCCCCACTCGGGCCGGTTAGCGAGACCGCTTGAGTCCTCCGCCCTTTCAGTTTCATGGAACCTAGAAAGGCTGGTGGGATTTTCTGTGGGGATTAAAAAGAACATGCTCAGGACCTCAAACAGGAAACTCGAATCACATAGTAACACCGATCGTTATAACGTTTTCGAACGAGAATTCATGATTACAAATTATAAAACGATGAAGACAATGAACTCATCTGTGGACTGCTTATACAGATGATGAATTGATTAATGAGACAGAACCACGATACGTTTTCTTGAAAGAAAAGGACTGTATGCTACTGCTAAAGGCTAAATGTACGGAGAAAAAACGGATGAGAACGAGCTACTGTTTTTTCCTTCTTGTTTGCCCAACACTTCTAGGTACGACTCTCCAAAAGTTGATCGCATGCCAAAGAAAGAAACGCTGGAAAAGAACAACCAAGTCTAACTAGGAGAAGTCTGAGTTCACGCTCAAAAAGCCCTGACCGTTCGGTGGCAGGTCATCGAGGCCCCAGAGCCAGCCACAGCGAAGTTATAACGGTAAGACGTGCACTAGAACCAAACAAGAAGAACAAAGGAACAAATATGGCCGAAACAACTGGTCCATGCGTTGTTCGCATGAACATTAACAATGGCAAGTCAGAAGAAGCGATGTACCATGCGTTCGGAGCTGTGCTCGGCCATGAAAAACTTGAAGAACGTAGGCTGTTTCACTGCATCCTCCATGGTTGTTGTCGCGTTCTAGCGGTTTGAGTTCTGTGCGCCTTAGACCATTAACAACAACCACTGTTCACACAGTGGGCACGTGATGGTCGGGGGAAACTTTCTGCAAGAAACAGAATTTCACCATCCCCCGATTGGCATCCTGTGAAGTAAGACGAATAGAAAAAGAAACCATAAGCGCCCTATCAAGGGAGTAGAAGACCCCAAATCGGGAAATCTCCAAATCCGAGAGAGGAGAAAATGGGAATCGTGAATGAGCGTTATTAGCTTGTAGCACTTAAATCGATCGGTTCAGGCCCTCTCCGTCTCCAAAATAAAAGGCAAAAATTTTCTACTTATGCCATACTCGTCACACGCAAGAAATCACCTCTGGCCAGCGAGCATCGAAGCAGAGTCTCAGAACCGATACGGCTCGTTAGGACTGCTCCATGGCTCCGTCTCCGTTGAGCTCAAGAAAAGAGACTCTGTACGTTGGTAGAGGGCACAAAAAGCTGTATAATTTGTCTCTCTAGACTGTGCAGTGAGCAACCGGCACCATATCCCTGTTTTGTCTCTTCTGGGATTCTCTTCAACCAATGAACGAGACTAAAAACTGAAAAAAGGGAAAAAAAAGACATGCGTCTGTTCACAGAGCGAGAGCATCCCCCTTTTTCCCTCTACCTTAAGCTAAACATACATATATCACTGAGCACCACTGCTGCATTTGCAGGGGACGTACAGTAAACATCCTCTATGATCGAAACCCGGGATTTCCTCGCGCTGCATTATGCTTTCCAAAAACTCAGCCACAAAAGTACATGAAATATACGTTAGGTGAACGATTTAAGCTTTTTCACAGAAACTTAACCCGCCCGAATTAAATGAGGCGTATAAGGAACTTTCGAGTTGGTTGCCTCCTTGTGTCATAATCTTGGATCGTAATTTGTTTTGTTTGTTGGACACAGAAATGTGTGCAAAGTTCAGCCGAGCGGCATTGCTCTCCTCGTAAACATCCAGGTTTGGACCAAGACCAAGATTTATACTCTTGTTTTGCTACAGAGGAGGGACTCTTTTAGCCGCATATGCACAAAAAAAAAAAAAGAAATAGACAAGAAGAGCTCTTGTTTCAGACGTGCAGAGGAGCCGAACGTGATATTTTGTGCGAGGAGTTTACATCCCATCGAAGCGATTTCTTCGAAGTGAAAATGAATGTTTCGAGTCGTGATGCCGTGGAATTGGGGGGTAAACCTAAGTTTGGGAAACAGCTCACGCAAAAGGATGCAAATGAGCGGCCGGGCGTCGATGATCAGGAGGAAGGACACCACCACGTCTCAAAGCTTGAAAGCTTGGGCATGGAGTAATCTCCGTGTTATGTTGCGCGTTGTGCGCGGTGGAAAGCTCACGCAAGAAGGACTATATCAAGATCTATCCATTTTCGGACCTGCATGGAGTCACTCTCCAATGTGAGAGTTTCCTAGGTCCAACTTGTCGGGCCAGGGTTTAAGAATGTTCAATTTTATGTTAGCGTGACTAGTTTTCCTCGTTTGCAAAATAAACTTGACAACCTGTTCAAGTGTTTCCCCCCCTCTTTTCAAGTGTTTCCTCGTGGATATGAAACCCAAGATGGACAGTACAATCTCGTTTAGACCCTGCTCACTAAATGATGTGGCAAGTTTTAATTGGGTATTGAAATTAGTGGGATTCGCGAACCGAATGATTGTATTTTCAAAGCAGCATATTGGAAATTGCCAAGGTATTTAGTAAGTGCCGCTAAATTTGTTAGTGCATATAAGATTGCTCTGACTGATACATCTAACAACTTGCCAATTCAACCCCACCTGAGATTAAAACCTGTGATGTTTACAAAATTACCAGTTAAAATAATTGAAATTTTTTCAAGGGTGATTCCCATCTACCCTGGAGCAATAGCTTTTCTTTCTCTAACTAATTTCTTCCACGACCATCTGCATAATGTTGAAGTACTGCCGTGCCATCAAATCAGTCATGTTTCTTCGGAAGAAGCTATAGGGAGCAAGCCAACAGAAAGGGAGAGACACTCGCAATAAGACCCGAAGAGGCCCCATAACCTGTATGAGCATGTGCAGTGCTTGCAAAGAGTGTCATTTTCGTCTTAAGAATTGCAAGCATGGTTCTGCTTTGGAAGTTACTGTATTTTCCGGAGCATTTGGTGAAACGTAATATCAACAAAGGACGAGTTAGGGAGATACGACCAACTGCAAGCCAACATTCAAAAAAAAGGGACTGCCTACGACTGATTTGAACATAAGCCCCCAAAACCAAGTCACCAGGAATTTCGAGCGTCGTAAATCCAACAGAAACTCGCGACCACGTATCTCATATCCATGAATTACCCCACGCCAAATCATGCTCGTTGCTGATGTTGCATCCCTCGTTTTGTAGTGTTCCAAAAGAGAATTAGAGGTCGTGAAGAGAGGCTAGCTATAGCTTTTGCAAAATCTCGTAGGCCTCAGAATGACAAGTTGGATGATTTAGCCTACAAACTATAGTGATGTCTTCATCCGGCGACCGGGGAGTCACAAAATCATATCACTGCTGCAAAGCTAATCCATCGCTGCATCTGGTCCTTTGGGTTTTCAGAAGCCATATTTACTGAGACTGAGGCACGAGACTCGTGAAAGGAATCCATCAAATTTCAGACAAGTCCAAATCCACGAAACACAATGCAGTCAAAAGACAATAAGGGCAGGAGCAAAAACAAGGGAAGAGATTCTCGCGGTTTTGTTTGATTTCGAGATTCATTTGACCTTTTTGATTTATCATCATCCAATTGAAGGAGATTTTGGTAGGAAACAGATCGAGCAAAGTCAACCCACGAGGAGCAGTTTTCATAATCCCACATAATAGGACAAGAACAGTGTCAGAAAAACGCCCAAAAAAAGAAAAACTTTTCACCAACTTGGACCAACCAGCCAAACCTACCCAACTAAACACAAAGATTCTCCTAATTTTATAATCCATTAGAAACACGGATATCCAACCCTGCATGTTAGCTCGCTCATCCAGCCATAGCATCATCATTCATCCGTAGAAGCACTGTATAAACTCCAATGCCTCATGTGAGCTTGAGAATGCAGGTCAAAGTGTATTTGAACCACAATTCTGTGTCCTAACGTGATCTGCCGGTCCTCAAGGACTAATTGGCTCACAGATTGTCCTCTTTCTATCCAATTCGGTAGGAGGTCGTAGGGCCATAGCATGGAAACAGAACCCAACTTCATTTCTTTTATATCATGCATCACCGAAATTCATATAATATGAAGGGAGAAAAGAATGGAAGGATGGAGGAGTTCATTCAGTCATCACACCGAACAAACTATGTTGAGGGAGGTACTGAGTATCAACTTGAAAATTCATCTCGAAATCCCATTTTACTTCCTGAACTGTTTATATGCTAATCAGTACATCAAACTCTACATGGAACCAAATCATGAGTAACACATAGGAAGGGAAGACATTCAGTAGATGTAATGTGACCACAAGAATAAACAAATTCGTCTCCTCACGAGGATCGTCTCCAGTGAAAGAGCCCCAAAAGAAAGGGAAAAGAACCAGAAAAGGAACCAAACCTTTACATGACCTGCTGTTTGCTATAGAATCAGCCAGCGAAACCCTTGCTTCGAGCTCAAAAACTTCCGACCACGATCTGCTGCAAAAAGCACTGGTGGCCTACATAGAGCATTTTGGAAAGAAAACCCATGGATGCCCCTTCCTACACTATGTTTCTGATTCCTCCGGGACAGTAGACAAAGCATCCGCGCTCACGAACGCAGGACTAAGGAATTTTCCAACAAATGCCCACATCTTGTAGACATCCCCGAAGTTGGTCAGGAAGCCGAGCGACGCGGTAACAACCTCAACTCGGAAGAATGCATTTTTCCCTCCCCGGTATCCATTCGCCATCGGCTTGCACAAGGCCATAGATTCAGGATCCAGAGACCCAAGTCGCTGTTTCGGGCTATCTACTATCCGTATGTGGCTAAGAATACCAACCCCTAGTGATATCCCATTCTTCTCAGCCAGCTTCTGAACAATGTCTGGGTGGACCCACCCTCCTCCTCCGCTGTCTCGTACATTGAACGCCACAGCGGCGCCTCTCTCGTACTTAATCTTAGGGCCATATATCTGTACAAGGGGAATTTTAGCAGCCCCATCTGAATTGGGTAGCTGCAGTTGAAGTAACGAAGTGACGAGCCAATTAATCAAAAAGCGTAGTCTCGAAGTGGTTTTGTTGAGACCTAACATGTTCACGTGATCAAGATGCCGGCAGATTATCTCCGGCTCTCGTCTTCCCCACTCTTGCCCATCATCATAGTCCCCATTACTCAGCGACTCTTCATCACCAAGAGAAGTCATGGAAGCTTCCCCTGGATGAAACAAGTGGCTCGAGCTTCCTGTATGGTAGTCTTCCACACTGAAAGATACCCTGCGACCCATGCTTGCAAACCGGTTACTATCTTCTAGTGTGGAGAATCTACTTCTTTCTCTTCCCCCCAAAAGTCTGAACTCACCCTCTGTCTCTCTCCTAATAGCACTTTCTTTCACTTCTCGGCAAAAGTCCGATTTCAAGGAACTCTCCACTTGGCCATTCTGGAGACCACGACACTGACTGGATTTGAATCCATTTACACTGGCGCTCAACATGGAACCATTGAACCCAGATTCGCCCTCAATTTCATGTTCTTCCTGAATCTCCCCTGAATGATGGGAGGTCGCAGAAACTTCCCTGCTTCCAACAGCAGAATTTACTTCTTCATCTTCAGGAATTTCCTTCACGCGATCCAACTCCTGCGATACTGATAACACAGCTGCATCAAAAGATAACACGGGATCTTCCTGCAGTCTGATGTTGACTCTGCGCTCATCATAAATAGGGCTCATAGATACCCTTGATGCAGGCTTAGGTGAGACACGCTTATTGTTTCTCCTGACAGAAATCCATGACTGCTGCAATGGTGGGCTCATTCTGTGCCTGGTAAATTGGCCTGAGTGGTCAGAACCAAAGGGACTTTGACCTAGGTCGATCCAGTATGAATTGTCAGAAGAATCATCTTCACTAAATATAGGACTCTTCATGACCTCTCCAACCGAAATGCTCTCCATTTCCTCGAATATGGTGCTCGCCCCATCCCTCTCCGAACTGTTATCTTGTTCCATCTCAGTCTCAAAGACATCTCTGACCTGATTGGATGTAAAGACGCCTGAAAATGCAGGCATACTTGACCCACCTTGAGCTTCAGGTGTGGGTTCTTCTTTACTGTTCATCACTTCATCTTCAAATCCTGCAAATACATCGAGACCATCCACAGAATCACTCAAATATTGGGGAAACACAGGGACGATCTTCACCATTCCAGTGCCAGTGCGTCCAGACTGGTTTTGCAGGCTGGCCATCACAGATTTTTTTATCAAGAGGCACCCAAATCCCGTCGGGTCAGCCCCAAACACCCTGTAAAAAGATGTGATGATAAAATCCGGTCGGAAGAGGGAGAGGCCCAG
Source organism: Melaleuca alternifolia (assembly GCA_019926035.1). Taxonomy (NCBI): domain Eukaryota; kingdom Viridiplantae; phylum Streptophyta; class Magnoliopsida; order Myrtales; family Myrtaceae; genus Melaleuca; species Melaleuca alternifolia. Next base: position 2,371,790 of record JAGKPW010000016.1, read on the forward strand.
AGAATCCATGTCCTTGGGACCCAATGAACCAGCATCAAGTAACACGTGCCAATTGTTCTGCTGCGCAAGTGCCATCCACTGGTAAGAGTACTTGGCACCACTTACCCTAGACTGAACAGGAAAGACGAATAGCCCAACGGCAGAATCCTTCTTCCTCCTTTTCTTGCTTGATATTTGCTTTCTCAGCTCCCTTGAGCAAAGTTTCAAAGTAGGCCATTTGAACCAGGCACTATGTACCTTAGCACCTTTTTCTTTAGCACTCTGAGCCATCCAATTGACAGATTGGCTCTCATGATCGAACATAGTCAACAGCTTCTTATTCGTATGGAAAGGATAAGACTCGGCCAGCAACTTAAACGCAGACCCTCTACTCACGGTAAACACAAGTCCATATTCATTTTCAGGAATATTCAAGTAATCCATGATCCTAGTCTTGATATCATGTTCTGCGCTACCTTTCTCAGCCCCACCATACAAAGCATGGTTACTCAAATTCGCCGTTATCTCGGACAAGGAAAATGCTGACGACTCCCAATACTGCTGGGTCTGAAGATGAGAGAACAACCCGAATCCACAGTAATCGAGACATACCTTGGCGAAAGCTTCGGAGAGGTGTCCGTACTCGTTCGATCTCAAATGGTCGATTCTCTCAGTGGACTCGAATTTGGGGTACATTGTGAGGAACAAGTTGAACGCCTCAGTTAAGTCGGGAATCGAGTCTTCACTGCCATAAATGCGCTCCGCAGCAAGGGCCGTGGCACGCAGGAATTCCTTCTGGGCATGAAGCCTGGCGAGAGATCTTGATCTCCCGATGCTGTTGTCTTGATTCGGAGACTCGGTATCGATGTCTTGGGACTTCTTGAGGGACCCATCTTCAGAAGCTTCTTCTAGAGCCTCTCTAAGCCTGTTCTCTTGCAACTGGCGCAGGGTCGACGGCTTCCGCTTGCCGTCATCGAAAGCAGATCCCTTTCTCCTCCTGCTTCTCTTCTCCAAGAATATGATGGCTGCACAGTGAGATATAGGCTTCCATAGTGAAAGATGCATGAATGCTTCCCACCAGTTCACTCAACGCCGAGCTTCCAGTGAAGAAGAAGAGGAAGAAAGTGAAAGACCCAGTATTTTTCTCAGGTTCAAACCAGAACACAACTTTTATTTCGAGTCCGAAGTGAGGGCTAAAGATCAAAAGTAGATCCGCCAAATTTCAAATCACAAAGAGAAAGCAAAAGCGAGCGTCTATGAGATTCCCAGGAAAACCAACTCTCTCTGCTTTTCAACTCCCGTTACCAAACAGAGAGACACCATATGCACACACTTTAGCTCCAGTTGATAACTGATAAGAGAAGCCCTCCGTCCACTTTATGACCTGAAACATTTCAAAAAAAAAAACAAGCAGAGTCACCAAAGATTTCTAGCATTTAATATCCTTTGAACACTTTTCTTTTTCCTAGGCTAATTAGGCCATGACGTTAAAGCAAGAAAAATTAAAAGAGGAAAAGGAAAGAGAACGAAGGAGGGGTTTATCCGGTGGGAACCGAACCTTTATTGCTCTCCATCAGAAGGAACATTAGCTTCTTTAACACCCCTCAAAGACCCCATAAGTTAAGGCACTGTTCAAACTGAAACTCCACCGAAACATGCGAAACGAAGGGCATTCACGAATCTTCAAGCCGGCGCGACACATAGATTCCACACATCAATGCCATTCGAGAACTGGAGCCCAACAACGGCGACGGACGGACGGAGCGAACCGAATTTGGCCAGTCGTTCTCAGTAAGAGGAAGAGCGAGTGCGGGGGCGGGGGCGGGGGCGGAAAAGAATACAGAGACCCAACCCGAAAAAATCCCAAAATCTTTCACGTCCTTCGATGAAGAGGAAGCAGAGGAAGAGCAGCGAAAACAGCTCCAACGACTCTCCACCACCCCCGCGATCAGTAATCTCCCACCAACCTCTCTATCTCTTACTGTAGAGTGTTCAGCGCTGGGAGAGAGCGCAAAAATAGAAAAAACAATGCGTTTACAGCAATTGTTAGAGATGGCAGGGGAGGGGCAGACCACCGCATGAGAGAGACAGAGAGCGCAAGAGAGAGACAGAGGTGGTTTGTAAAAGGTCATTAAATTTCATCATTTACGACGGGAGGGTCAATAAAGACATTTAAAGCATTCAATGCTCCTGTTCCTTTTCCCCCTACCCCACCCCCCTCGCCATTATTACGCATCCTCTCCTTCTTCTTTCTCCCCATTTTGCCCCTACATTTTGTTTCTTTTTTTTTTCAATCTTAATCTTCTCAGAGGAAATATTAAAGTGAAAAAAAGAAAAATACCACCAGACATACACAAGAGCCGTAAAGGACCTTTTTATATTTTGATTGATGATTCAAAAATGACGGGCTGTTGACTTTGTGTTGGTGAAGCTTCATGGAAATAGATCATCTCTCTTAGAAGCAGCAGGCGACTCGATGGAATTGATAGAAGTCCGATTCAGATCGTACAGCTCTCATTTAAAAAAAAAACCCTCTCCCTATTAATAGGAGCCGTCCGATTTGAAACTCTCAAGGCAAGTCCCATCAAGTCACCTGCATTTTAGACAGGTGATCCGAGTTCTTGATATTCATATGGAAATTACTTTCAATGATTTTGTAGGCTCTGTGAGATTGTAATTAATTAGTAAGAAACCATCATATAGCCCGAGTTAAAAGCAACAACAACAACAACAACAAAATGTTTTAATTTTTTTTAAAAAGAAATTATCTTCGATTATTATCTTTTACTTTGATTTTTTTGTCAATTCTAATTATGGACACTTCAAAGAAAGAATTATTGAAATATAATTAACCCTTTGAAAATCTATACATCTGACTGAGAACTTTTGGATAAGGAGACGATTTACGATCTTCAACATGCAGCCAATTGACTTTTTGGATCATGATGCTTCATGGATAGCAACCAAATGGCGTACTTTTCTCGAACAAACGACAGTCGACACCGGACATCCACTCATCCGAAAGCATGAAATGGAAACAATGACGATAAGGGTTAAATCCTCAGGACGATTTTCACAACGGATGTGGTTCGACAGTACCTCCCGACATTGATGCACGGACATGGACATTGGGCATGTGCATGGGCATGGTCATGGATCCTATCAAAAGGAAGTCTGGGAGGGATGTTTACTGCCCCCTTTCAATCTTGACATGGGGAATGGGACGAAAGAGATCTCATTTAATCCGGTGGTGGTGGGTAGGACAACTACTGTGGGGGGGAAACATTGAATGCCACCACCACCCCACCCCCAAGAAAACCCTAGCTCTTGGACCATGGGCATTTTGGGAAGATACGACACAAATTATTGACCCTTCCGTCTATTCGGACGACCGCTCGCATTATTAGCACGTTAAAATAATTTAGGGGGTTTCTTTCTTTTCATTACTTTTCCTCTGTTTTCGAAATAATTTATTGGTGAGAGATCGCGGGTTCTCTCTCTCTTCTCCATTTTAGACTCTCTCTTTTTTTTTTTCTGGGAGGCAGGAGCCAGAGATCTTACACTCGCCTGAGTTGTCGCCATTGGTAGGCAAGGCTGGTCAACCCGACAGTTTAAGATCGAGGACAACTAATTTTGGCTTTTGGCTTTGATTCATTGAAATTTATAATGGTGAGGGGGTCAGTGACTATCTCTTTTTTTTTCTTTTGATGTATGGACCGAGAAAGCACGTGAGAGCGAATTACAAGGATTATAATAGATTTTTATTGTCCATTTCGATCTGCTGCTGTCCCTTAAGAGTATTGAATTGATATCATCATCTTCAATATGATTAAAGATAAGTCATCGACGCTTACATTCGGGGATTGAAAGAGTGATCTTCTCTTGCCCCCTGGACATATAAGCAGAGAAAGTCCAAGTTCGAGATGTGCCGTCGCAGCTATTTTATAAGCTCGATCATATGTATGAAGCCAGAGCGAGCTCAGAAGAACGGTGAGATATTCTCCTCATCAATTGGCCTCTGTCATCGATCTTCAAAAGCTCCCCTTGTTCTTGCCGGAATGCGCCACATGACGGGTTTGTCATCTCCTTCACAATTCGACAGCGTCGTCGCTCGCCTCCTCCTCCTCCTCCTCCATAGGTTCAATGCTTGTGGGATTGATGTCTCCTCAAAGACGTCAATCCGATTATCTTCTTGGTGAAGAAGGTATCGTGCATAGTCGTTCGGCATTGATCGCGTTTTTTGTCCTCCTGCTAGTGACTTTGACATAGGAGCCCGACGGCAGACAAAGTTCTTGATGGTGGGCGGGGCTAAAATGGGTAATTGGTGTCCGACATCGTCGAACGTAGAGGGAGGGATGTTGGGTTTTTTGCCTCGGATTCCGAAGAAGAGAGAAGAGAATCTCGAGTCCTCCTCGCGCGTCGCGCGGGTCGTTCCGCTAAACGACAAAAAAAAATAGAAAACGCCGGGCGCTTTTCGCTTCCCAATGGTGGCGCCCCGTCCCTTCGTCAATGGAGCGAGAAGATGAGGACGAGGGGGTCAAATGACCGTTTTGACCCCGAGACCTGGGGAGGAGAGTGCGACCCTGCGAGATAGTCAATCCTATCCGTTATAAATAAAATAACGATATAAATGATTTTCTGAAATTTATTGATATGATTTTTAAATTTTGAATCTGTCCAATATAACTCTTGAATTCTACCTTGTGCAGCGTAGTCTTTAAGGCTTTTGATACTGTTCGATTTAAAAAATAATATCGAACACTTTTATATAATTAAGATATCAAATCGAATACGTACTAAATATTTAGAGATTTCGTCACACGTTTGGATACAACTTAATGATCACATTAGATAAATTTTAAATTTATAGAACGTTTTATACATTAGATCAAAATTCTTACGTCGTTTTTCCACGCTAATCTCCGTTGTTTTCTTCAGGTTGCGAATCCGCAGATCGCGTCATCCTTTTAGCGTGGCGAGGGGTTGACCTCCTCCCCCTTTCTCTGTCTGTCTCGTTGGACGGTGATCCTAGCGCACTTCATCGTGCACGTTGACGCAGAGGAGTGGTGCCCCATCATTAGCCTCGTTCCGCCCGTCCAATCCTTCGCATTAAAACGTTGATTTGTACTACAAAAATTGATTTGCTTTATGTTGGTTTGAGGAATTGCATCGACAATTGCGCCCCCCAAATCTTTCTCACGGGTCAAATAGTACTGAAGCAGTAGGATATCCTTAAAAAAAAAACGATGGGATTAAGGATTGTTGTCTAATATTCGATACAGATTATCTCGATCTAAAATGTATAGATTCGGTTTATTATATCTTTTGATATCACAGTATGTCGCCTTAACTATCATCGAAATTTCCTTTTGCACATACCGATCTTCTCAATCGAGTCGAGCGATCGGAATGTCTCGATCGCCACATATCAAAGACCCGAAAGCCTAATAAAGCGAGTTCCGTTGCCGTCGTTGGGGGGCAAGACATGATAATGGGTGAGGTCCGGTCGAGGGAGGGCAATCTCGTCCGAGGGGGTAAGAGAGGAAAAGAAAGGGAAGGGGCAAAAAAATAATTGAGACACGAGGCTAATAGGGGCGTACGGTTCAAAAATTCATCGCTTATAGTTCTAGCAAAAGGTAGGGCGGCTCGTCCCCTAATCATCTCCCGTGGGTGGCCTCGACGAATCAGCTTGAAAAAGCACGTGATCCGCATGGTGAGAATGGGCAATGCAATGCATATTCTACCGTCGACAGATTTCAACTTTGCTGAGATGTGCGTTTGCCAATCCGAATTCGGCATGTCTCGCCATGTCGATTTGACTCTCCTCATTTGATCGTTTCTCTTGAGAGAGGCCACGGAGAATTCGCACTTCGCTTCGATCTTCATCATAAAATGCAAATGGCATATTCATGCGCCTCGCGCTCTTGAATATCTGTAAAATTGGAAATTTTGTTCTTCTCCCTTCTTTTGAACAAAGTAAGAGCGGATTTCTTGCTCATAACACAGGTTACTCTCGAATGTTAAATAACTCCATCATGGTTGGAAATTTTTTCTAGTTTGTCGTTATTATATGACATTAAGGAAAATTTACATGTAACATTGAGATAAGGTGCATACAATTCTCTCAAGGAAGTACTTAATAGAGAAAGTTATAGTTAAAATTTTCAATAATTACTAATATTGGAAATAGGACTAATGTTTCCCAGTCTGTTGAGATGACACTTAAGTGAGGGAAGCACAAATCCCAGTCGGAAGCAAAATGAGCATAGAGCGCAAGAGTGTTGCCCGTTGCAAAGACAATAATTAATCCCTTGCACATTGGAGTCATTTATGTCTCTTTTGGATATATTCTTGCATTAGATAGCGGCACAAGTACTCTCCGAGCTCTGACTCAATGTATAATGTCTTCTTTTCACTTTTTATTTTTTAATGCAATCCTTAAACTTTACCCGACATGCAATGCCATTCATAAATTTTTAATTTACTTAATATGATCTCGAGATTCTTGGTACCCATTTAATTTAATCTTATACTCTATAAAAACGTTCAATATTATCTTTTCATGAATGTAAACTAACGAAATTTGCTAATTTAATTTATATTTCGATACTTTTGAACGGTGGATTAAACGAAATTTTACACATGGATTACCCACACAATATATTCGGTTCAAATCAATCAACTCAAGTCCTCGACAAGCCCCACTAACCCTTTTCAGTGACGTTAGGCCGGTGGGATTTGGATCCCCTACCCTGCGTCCTTTATAGGGTAGGGGTGCCTTGGTATGGACTAGGGCCGTTCGATTCAGATATGGACCAAGGCGGTGACTAAGATTTGTAGCCCGTGCCATATCTTATTTGTCTTATTTGTGTTCTTTTTTTTTTTAAGAAAAGAAAAGTTAGCTGTCTTATTTTTAAATTAAATTTTAAATTATATATTGGTTAAAATTAAGATTTTGGATAAAATGACATTGTTTTGATTAATATTTCATGTTTTAGTAAGGTCAATGCCACGTAGAAAAGAGAAAATAAAAAAAAGACATGCAAGAGAGAGAAAATGATAAAGAAAAAAGCTATGATTAGCATTTCCGTTTACCTAATTGGTTGGAGTTAACAAAAGTACTAATCGCACCAATTTGATAAGCTCCAAAACTTTATTATACTTTTTGTAAATTTTAAAATTCAATTGAACTTTTATATCAAGTTGTAATATATCAAATGCACTTATCCACACAAAAAACATATAGGATGAATCTAATCAGGGTGCCCCCGATGCACTTATTAAGTATACTTAACACCATTAAGTTCAACTTTCGAAACAATAATTACCAATATCACAAAAAAAATTAGTATATTGAAGATCAAAACAACAAATCATTCCTTACGTGATTACTTCACCAAATTTCTTAAACATACATAATCAATACCTTTTCCCAATTCATATCTCTACATGGATCAGAAATATTGTAGATAATTATTGAGCGAATTTGTAAGTTTTCGTGTCTCCAACCTCATATACTAAAGCTGTGAACGGGACGTCGCACGTCGTTGATTTTCATTTGATTTTGTCCCTCCCCATGCACGTAGACGACGCCATCTTCTCACGCTAATCTCCCGATAATTAACCCTATTTTTCTACTCCAAGCTAACTCAATGGCTGTCGTGTGAAACAAGTTGACCACCTCTCTATCCCGTCATTTCATGCGATCATACCTTAAATACGTAACGAAAACGAAACCCCTCCTTACCTAAACCCTAATCCGGCAATTACTTAATGATGGGGGATCGCTGTAGTCAAGACAGCAACGGGTTTGCGTGCGTCGGGACTGACCTTGACTAATTCACATGGAAACACGTCCGGTTTATAAATCTGATTGGAGAACGAAATAACGAGACAGCATGTTCGCTGGCGTAGTAAAATTACCCTAGAAAAGCTTCGGGAAGAGCTCCGAATCAAGCTTTAATTAATGATGTCTTGCTAAGAGCATACATCATTAACTACGTCGCTAGTAAAGTATTGCTACCCGTCCAGGCAAGCATGCATGCATGCATGCATTCTTATGTCATCTACGTCAACGTCAAACGCAAGCCCGAATTTGTTAATCTTGCAACTTGGTACCATGTGCTATTATTAAAAACCTCTCAACATTAGAAAAAAAACACAGGAAAGAACTGTTCTAGACTATCCACGCATCTCTACAGAACGAGCTGCAGGGCTTTCAATGTGAGAAATGAGGTTTTGGTGCTTGTTTTTTCACAGAACACTAGTAGATGCTCCAAAAGTTCTTAAGTTAAACGGGTCAGGCTTCAAAGTGAACAGAGATTGCAAACTAAATCGTCGCCCGTCACGCGCTCTACACAAGCTCTTCGTGTCTGTTTTATCTTTTTACATTATAGCGAGATGGGCGTTTGGGACTCAACTATTTGAACACGCTCATCAAATATCCCGTAATCCTCATGAGTCAGTTCTGTTCGGGTCTTCAATCTGTACTGGTGGCTTTGACCTGGTGTAATTTGCACCCAACTAGTGAGATTTGAGCGGACAGCCTCTGGTTCTCAAGCCGAAAGAACATTTTCAAACTCGACCGGAATGTTATGGCCGATAAACTTTACTCGTGAAACATCCTTGTATTGATGTTGGCCAATCCATGGCCACTGCATCGACGGCGATCCATCCGAAGCTACCAAGACGGCACTACTCCGGCAACCATTGTTTTGACGTCGTGGCTCCTGCATCGACGAGAAATACACAAAGCCCGTGTCACCCGCTCGTCCCCAAGCTACTGCTTTTTTCAAGAAAGTGCTGGTGGGGAGCTACTACGTACATGGCTGCTCAATAATGAGGACCGCCCTTTTTTTGTCTCCTTGAATCGCTTTGCGCTTTTGCTTTTCGGGGGGCGTCTTTGAATTGGCTCTTTCCTTTCGTTCCCATGATGTCAATTCCATTCAAAAACCCTCTCTTGTTATTGTAGAGCCCATCTACTTCCCTAGCGATCATGAGGAGGGCCTTGACCCTAGTGGAGCCACGCCAAAGCTTCAAGACAAAGCTCCTCGGACGTCGATCCTCGGGAGCAGACACAGAGAGAGAGAGAGAGAGAGATTTCAGACAAATCCCATGCAAAATTTCAAATCTTTCGAAGTGGGGTCTTGTCCTAAGCACCTTTTGTTGACCTAATTGTCAATTGAAGAGTTGAAGCTAATCGAGTAGCGTTTCGTTTGTCTGTCCCGAGAGCGAATCGTATTGTCGTTCTATCATTAGCAACCGAAACAGTGAGGGACTCGATGACGGAGTGGCTATCTTCCATTTAACGCATTAATTAACGAACTTCACGCTAATTATTATATTAATGATACTTAAAACTACATGCCCCAATGTTTTAATTTTCTAGATTGTTTGCTCTCTTTTGGAGGACTAGAGAGCTGAAACTCAGTGGGCCTTGCCCTCATGCACGATCAGTCAGGCCCGATCTGTCAAAAGAAGAAAACCCACGGGAGGAATAGCGAGCCTGGTTAGATTAATAAGGGTCATGTTAACGAGTATCTCGAGATACTTATTTGGTATGTTTAAATACAATATGTCATCTTGATGACACCTCTTGCTTTTGTTTCGAACATTGTCGTTAGGAACACTAAGATTAATAGTCGCTTTGGCAGCAATTCTATCACCCCCTTTCTTGCCTTGTAATTTGTCATGGACCCTATACTCGATAATGGTTAATTAATGATATTATATATTCTCTCTCTTTTTTTCTTTTAAAGAAAAAGAGGAAATAGTTCGATATCGAAATTATCAATTACACGTATAAAGAGAGAAGTCGATGTAATCTAAGCTGAATTTTTTTTTCCTTTTGATTACTTAACAAGTAAATAAGTCCAAACTCCAGTTAAATTTGTTAATAGATCGCTTTGCTCATTAGGATCAAATATAATCGGTCATTATTTAGTTTTCCAATATAATCCATTTATTTAAAGAGTTGTGCAAAATTAACCATTTTACTTAATAGATCAATTTCTTAAACCAATCTTAGTGAATTTAGTATTACTAGCAGAAGCAAGTATTATGTAGAAACAATGGGGATCGAAATAAATATGTATATTGGCCATCTGGAGGTAGCACGTTTGGTTCGGCATGATCATCGCTCGAGTAAATCTATCCTGTAATTATCGGCACGAGCGCCCTAAGCAATTGGTACAAAGTTTATTTCCGAAAAGATGAGCTGAAATTGGATTTTCACCCTCTAAACAAACCTAGATTTCTAATTTGGGCCACTGTAAATTCAGTCCGGTGCTCTCTCCTCTGGATATGTAGCCCTTCATCGATGCGTTTAGGCATCTCCGTTGCTCTGTTTTTAGTTAGCAGTCAAGTGCTAAAATCACCCTGAATCCTGAAAAAGAGGATTGGATGCTTATCTTCTCAAATTTACCGCCCTAAAATCAAGCACAGCCCTCTGCCGACGACGGGGTCACGGCGGGGACATCATCGGGTTCATTTTTAGACATGGGGCGTCTGAAATTCGGCTCGTCCCTCGGCCGACGACCATTGAATGTGCAATTTAGAGAAGAGCACCGGTGCCTATCTAAACGAATATCCAATTATCCATAGCCAAAACATGTCCATTTTTGCCGAGAAGACCTTTAAGATCACTGCCGTCCGGGCGAAAATACAGAGTGAAAACCGCCATATCTCGCCGTGCGCGAGCATTCTCTTCCCGTCGAAGGATCAAAACTGTTGGGGGACACTGTCGACAGAGCCTCTCGCGTACCCAGCTTCTTAATCCTCGTATGTTTAAATTACAACGTCAGATCATTCATCTTCGTCCTTCGTGAGTTGCGAGAACCAACCTTGGGCCTCCCTATAGGTGGCGCAGCCCCTTCTAGGAAAATGCAGGCCTCGAGCTACTGCTTGTCGCTTGCTCTCCTCCTACTTCACATTTTCCTCTTGCCTATCGACTGCCGAAGCATCGTTGATCGCGGGCCGCCAGCTCTTGGCCCTCCGTGAGAATGCCGAGCTGCCCGATAATTATGAATACGTGGTCGAGGTAAATGAGACTTTTGCCAATTCCAGGCTCAGGCGAGCGTACATCGCCCTCCAGGCGTGGAAGAAGGCCATGTACTCGGACCCACTCAACACGACCGGGAATTGGGCAGGGCCCAGCGTTTGCGAGTACAATGGAGTTTTCTGCTCGCCGGCTCTTGATGACCCGAACCTGAGCGTTGTTGCCGGTGTCGACCTTAACTATGCCGATATCGCGGGTTACCTTCCTCCAGAGCTTGGTTTGTTGGGTGATCTTGCTCTCTTCCACGTCAACTCGAACCGGTTTTGCGGAGTCATTCCTGAGAGCTTTGAGAAGCTGACAATCCTTTACGAGCTCGATGTAAGTAACAACCGGTTCGTTGGACTGTTTCCCAAAGTAGTTTTGTCCTTGCCACAATTGAAGTATCTCGACATCAGGTACAACGACTTTGAGGGGAAATTGCCGCCTCAGCTTTTCGATAAGGACTTTGACGCGATCTTCCTGAACAACAACCGGTTCACGTCCACAACCCCGGAAAATTTCGGGAACTCCCTGGCCTCTGTCGTGGTTGTCGCCAACAATGGTCTGAAAGGGTGCATTCCTAGGAGCATCGGCAAGATGGCTAACACATTGAATGGGGTCATTTTCATGAACAATGACCTCTCTGGATGTCTCCCGCCCGAGATCGGGATGCTTGGGAACGCAACGGTCCTCGATGTGGCATCGAATTCGTTCATAGGTACATTTCCAAAGAGCTTCCAGGGCCTTTCCGCGTGGAGCGGTTAAATATCTCGGGGAACAAGATGACAGGGTTCGTTCCAGGAGGCATTTGCAGGTCGCCGAAGTTAATGAACTTCACGTTGTCGAACAACTACTTCAATGGTGAGGATCAAGCTTGCGAGCCACCTTCCAGGAGAGGCATATTATTGGATGACAGACACAATTGCCTGCCTGAGAGGCCAAAGCAAAGGCCTGCTAAGACTTGTGAGCCGGTGGTGAGCAAGCCTGTCGATTGTAGCAAATCCAGATGCGAAGGGCCATCGCCGTCACTGAATCCAAAGCCTTCGGCTTTAACACCATCCCCTCCCAAGCGCAAGGTGCATCTACCGCCTCCGCCAAAGTCTCCTCGGTCAAAATTGACACCGCCACCGCCTGTCCAATCTCCTCCTCCTCCTCCTATTCAATCGCCACCACCTCCAGCACATTCCCCGCCTCCGCCTGTGCATTCACCTCCACCTCCAACACCAATCCATTCTCCGCCTCCCCCGGTCAACTCGCCTTCCCCGGTGGTGCACTCTTTCCCGCCACCACCACCCGTTCACTCACCTCCACCCCCGATCAAATTCCCTCCACCCGCTCAGTCGTCCCCGCCGCCAGTTTTGTCGCCTCCACGACCAGTACATTCCCCACCACCACCTCCAACTCAGACAATCATCCTGCCCCCAGAGATGGGCTCCCGATACCCCTCCCCTCCACCTCCAGTATTCCCCGGTTACTAAAGACAAAGCTATCCCAATGACTTGTTATTTCCCCCACCCACTCATTTTTGACTCTGCCACAGTTAGAACTATACGATCTGAAAGCGAGCAAGCAAAGCTTGCACATTGCGCACAAACTTTTGCAAGATGCAGCAATCTGTTGGATTATGACGAAGGTCCGACACGGCTTGAAAAGTGCCCCAGGAGGCACTTAAGTAACGTGACCAAGGCAACAAAACTGTACATCTTTTTTTACTAGAGCGAAGTTCTGATCTTGAGTGTTGTGTTTCATCAATTTGTGACGTTCAATACATGGAAGGGAGCGGAACATGACGCTACTTGGTTGTGTATCAGGTAAATGTATAGATCAATGAGAGGGTAAACTGACATTGATCTCGAGTCTAGTGACAATTTTCGACTCTCCCCACATGGTTCATAGAGAATTGTTCCTGACGGACCACCAATACAAGTAAAGACATCCGACCAAATGTTCAGCCTCTTAATCAAACAGAACCAATTATGGCAAGATGCGCGTAATCACGTCCGATTCCAATTGAAGATCTGCGCGGACTCATGTCGGGTGTGAGGTGGCCCGTGATCCAAGCAGCAAGGGATGGTTGCAGTGCCGTGCACGTGCCGCGTCTCCGTGCCTTCTTTTAAGAGGATCTAAAGAGCGTTCCTTATTTTAAGAGGCCCAATCAGATCACGCATCCCCTTGTACTACGTTGTCCAAAGGAAGGAGGAGAATGATCATAGGGTGCGTTGGAATTCCACTGAGATATTATATTTTATTTGTTTACTTATTGCGCAGAGCCCGTCTGAACTTCCAAAGGATCTTACGCATCTATACAAGCCAGTCGCCCTCGGACAAAAAAGACTTGCGTGGATAGAACTGCGGAACTTGGAGCGAAATTCTCTCCTCCGCAGGTATAAAGAAAACATTTTCCCTCGTGATTCCCGACCTGGGCCTCGTCAAAGCAACCGGAAGAGAATAGGCGAGACCTAAAACGCTAGACGACGCACCTACCGTGTGGACAAAAGAGCGTATCGCCTGGGAACTAGAGCTGCCAAAACAGGGGCACACAGATCAGAGATATGGACATGCCATAAGGAGACGTTGATTTGATTTTTGGGGTTCTTTTTTCTTTTCCTTTTTCAAGTTTTTCCAGAAGGAACAGGAGCAAGAAAGCATTGCGTCGTCGGTGGGAGTCTCCGAAAGGAAGAGGCCCGGCTACGGGTTTTGGGGCGCTGAAAGGGACGTTGCCGACGGGTGGGTTGCGGGGAGAGAGAGAGAGAGAGAGAGAGAGAGAGAATCTTGGGGCGGCGGGGAAGCAGAGGCGGTGCAGCTGGGCCGCGTGCCGGTCCAATTCCAGTAAAAAATCTGTACACAAGTCGAGGATCGGATCCGAGTGTCATCGAGTAGGTACTGTGTCAGTGGTATTGGTTGGGCGCGGACCGGGTGTGGTCGCTTCACCTTAGTCAAACCAGAGGACAAGAAATCACGTTCGCAGAACCGACCTCGAGAGAGAGAACAGAGGTCCGCCAGTCTCCAGCACGCGAACGGCTCCCGCCAGGGTGGCCCGTTCCGTCCAGCGTCCCCCTCTGCTTCAGCGGTTTTCAAGAACTCGCGGACTTCTTTACGGGCATTGCCGAAAGAACCGTTGCGACGGTTAACAAGGAACGGGGCGGGGGACAAAAGAAAAGGTCGTCAAGAAAGCGAAAGGAGGGAGAGCGAGAGTCAACAAAGTCTTTTGGGGTGAGAGGGAGGAGGAAGGAAAGATCACAGAGGCCGAGAAATCCGGCGCACAGCCGAGAAATCACAGAAAGGGTACGTACGGCGCTCATCGAAGGTGGTGGGATACACCCACCCACCTACGAAATAATCACAGAGCATCATGCGATGATGGCGTGCAATGAATGGTGAGAGAGAAAGAGAGAGAGAGAGAGATCCAATTATTGCTCCCCACGCTGCCCGACATCAAATCATGTTGTCTCCTCCCCCCCTCCCCCCCCCTCGCCTCTCGAGAAGGCGGTGTCTGGCGTGTCGCACCTCCCTTGCTCCTCCATAGTCCACAAATGCTGACACTACTGTTCACGCTCATCCTCATCCGAAACGCTTCGCCGTCGACAGGCCCCGCCGCCGCGCGCCCTTAGCAAAGTAGGGCCGCGCTTCGATATCGTACGGCAGGGGGTGGGACGGTGCGCTCTGCTCCCCATGGCCGGACCCTTCTGCATCGGAGCATCCTAAATACGAAAACGTAATATCGCTATCACGTCGCCTACGGGCGCAGCCTAAGCGCTCCGCCGAGGGTACGGCTCTAATAATCGGAGGCGCATAATTTCACCCATAGAGCCGAATTCTACCATCACCTAGTAAAGAGCCCTGAGTTTTAAATTTTTTCTTTTTGGCTCGTCCTCAAATGAGAGATGGCCACGTGGAGGTGACTCCAGAAGACCTTACCCTACGCCAGCATCTACCGGACTCTGCACTCCCCCCACTCCCGCCACAGTGTCCCAGACCAAGACGAAGACCAAGAACATGAACAGAGAAGCCCAGCCCGGAGACCGCGGTCCCAAGGAAAACTCAAACCCACTTCGCCACGTGTCCTTCCCTGCTGGAACCTCGTACAGTGAAACCACCGCTTAAAAATACGACCTCGCTTCCCTCCTCCACCACGTTCTCCTTCCTTCTCCTTCACGTCTCAACCCACCCGCTCTCTCTCTCTCTCTCTCTCTCTTCAAAGCACTCATTTTGACACTTCACTCCGCTCCTTAACGCCCGCAAGGAAGACATGCCTTCGGACACGAGCGAGCGCAGGCCAGCCCGGCCACAGGCCGCCGCCGCCGTAGCCGGGGGAGCTGGCCTGCACACCCATCCTTCTCCGCAGACGGAGGCCCTGCCTTGCCCGCGCTGCGACTCGACCAACACTAAGTTCTGCTACTACAACAACTACAACCTCTCCCAGCCCCGTCACTTCTGCAAGTCCTGCCGCCGCTACTGGACCCAGGGCGGCACCCTCCGCAACGTACCCGTCGGCGGTGGCTCCCGCAAGGCGGCCTCCTCGAAGCGTCCTCGCTCGTTGGCCCCGCCTCCTTCTTCGTCTCCTTCCTCCAACTCCAACTCCTCCTCCGTGACCCACGAGCCCCTGCAAGGAGACAACCCGGGCTTGCTCCTGGCCCAGGCGAAGTCCGAGGTGGGCTCGGGCGATCAGGTGAAGAGGAGCGATGCGGGACCTGGGGTCTGTTCCGGTCACCTGGGCTTCACCTCTCTGCTTGGCTCGCAGGGGGGCCAAGGGTTTTTGGCTTTGAGCGGGCTCGGGCTCGGCACGGGGCTGGACGGCCTGGGGTTCGGATACGGGAGGGCGGTCTGGCCGTTCAGCGAAGTCGGCTTCGTCGATGGCACAGGCGTGTATGGTGGCGGGGGCAGTGGCGGCGGCGGGGGACCTGTAGCGGGTGTGGGAGGCAACGCGTGGCAGATGGGGAGTGGGGAAAGCGGAGGGTTTGTGGAGGGGGATGAATTTGCTTGGCCGGAGCTTGCAATCTCGATGCCGGGTCAAGGCCTGAAGTGAGTGCGGTCGTCATATTGCTTTGCTTTTTTTTTTTTTTTTTGCTGTGTTGGGTTCTGGAGTTGGTGGGGGCAAGGCGCAAGGGCCGACGGTGGTATCAGGTTTCTTTTTCTTCTTTCTACATGGGGGATTTAGAGGTTATAAGTATTCAATGATAGGGTTAATTACAGGTTACATAGGAGATATTGTGATGACCACTGGAAATGATATGATGGTTAGTATAGGCGATCGCCGTTCAGTCAAGTCTTTTGTTTCTCTCTCTGCGGTTTGGTCCTTGACTGCCCTGTATAAATCTTTGAATTTGGACATCGATATTGAAGTTAATGACTTCTGTTTTGGTTGATGCGAGCTCTTGTTTCTCATTCTAGTTTCCTTTCTGGGGGGGTTTAACTTCTGGTTTGGGGATGGCTGGAATTAGTGTGCATAGACAGATGACAGACAGAGAGTGAACGTTACATGGAGGGTGGGTGCATTTGTGGCTTGCGGGGTCGGATGGATGTTCGCTCTCGCATTATGGCTTATGCCCACCAATCACGAGGTTAGTCGAGGGTATCTTGGGAGCTTGGAAGAGGCATGTTACTCGATTTTAGCTCTCGCCCAGACCCCTTCGATTTGGTTGGTCCGTGAAGAGATGCTGGCGATGTGAATCGAATGCCAAAAAGTCATTCGAGGCTTGACGATACACACGAGGCAGGCCGGATTCGGCGAGTCGGAGAATTTGAATGCGACCGCCTCGTGGTGATGAATGCGTACGAGCCTCGTGATGATAAAGCCGTATGAGCGAAACGGTCGTTCCTTTTTGTTACTTGAATGCGTGATCTTTCCGAGAGATTTATCTGGTTCCAAGAAGGACTAATGTAATCTTGCCGACGGTCCACGGACGGACTTGAGTCAGGGGGGAGTGGGAATGAAATGAGGTGATCTTCATTTCGACCCGTTGTAACACAATCCATTGCTAGTCACGCTCGTTCGGGTACGAAACATGTGTCCTGGGTTTGAACTCGAGCAGAGCATTGGCGATTGGTCTATGTTAAAAGTATGAATGGCAAAGATGCGTTCATGCGGACGTCGGTGGGGCCTCTGTTCATTCTCATCCCGTAATATCCTTCTCATCCTCACTACCAAAATATTGTCCGCTTTACCCACCACCATCCCAACTACGGCCTCAATTTCACGGGCATTGTTTTTTCTCGGGTTCACTATTCTTGCGGCCCTCGGCGGTAACTCAAGACCGCGCAATCCGGAAAAACGCGTTAATATTTAAGGGTGGACCTCTCACATATAAGTCATTTCAAGGCTTACTCTCTAGGTAACGTGGGACTAGAGGTGTTACGATCGGTTCGTCTGCATCGTCATTATATGGCCCCCACCGCAGGGTGCTGCGAACCCACGGCTCGAATTGAGAAGAACGTCGAGTGATCATTGCCTTTTGACACCCGCTCTTTCCCCTCTCGAGAAGCGTCCATGATGATTGCTCATCATTACCCACCGAACGCAGTGTGGACACGCTCGCCCGACAATGAGTGTCCGAACGAACGTCGAGCATGGAGCCATCGACATGATTCTTTCAGCCAGAGCGCCCGCCTTCCCGACGATCACTATTGCATAGCATCATCTCGTCTCCGGACCCACGTTTCTTCCGGCTTCGTCTGCATACCGAGCGTCGGCAATACGGCAGATACGAACTCGGGGGCACGTACCCCGGTGCATGCGAAGATGCCCTCTGCGCTCGTCGTGCCCGACCCTTTATATGACGCACTCTCGAAATCTTCTTTCGGGTATCGGGTAAGATCGACAAAAGAGCTGCCATCGGAGGACATCCTGAATTCATTGGATGGATCTCGGAATGCTCAGTGGCCCACTAGAGTCACCAGACGATGGATAGCAACAGTGGTCAAAGATCACACAGGGCTTATCGATTACATAGACTAGTTGGGCCTAAAGACATAGGCTAACAAGGAAGAAAAAACTAGATCCAGCAGAGAAAAAACAAAGGGGGAATCACTAAAAAAACTCCACCGGATTTTGCGTGGCCCGAAACCTTTTACACGTTACGCATTACCTCTATAAACTTTTCTATTTTGATACCGCCGCTAATCCTCCGTTATATCGCCCGTTATCATGTCTAATGACGTCTGAGGGGGTAAAAAGTGTACTATCATCTAAATTTTAAGGAAATCTCTCGTTCACCACTTCATACAAAACTTGAACAAAATGAAGAAAATGGAGAAAGACAAATTAACAAAGGTATTAATATATGATGTTTACATATTGTCGGGTCTTTCGGATCACTAAAAAACCTCGAAAACGGAAACAAATTTCAATGACAAATATGCGAAAGACGTGCCCGGTGATCAACTTACACCAATCGAAAAGTACATCATAACGACAGAATCGCATAATGAGAGAGAAAGTTTTATTAGAAACCACTATACACTTGTTGTTTTTCTTTCACTATTCTAATAATCGCTCTTTTGTAGTTAGCGAAAAATGGGCCGGGTCATGGGTTTAGCCCATCTCATAACCCATGTTGGGCTTGACCCATTTTAGGTAGCCCTCGGCATATACATCTTGGAAGGTCCATAATTTTTTCATCTCCCACTCATCAACGATAGGGTAAACAATATTCTCAATTTTTCTCTCTTTCATAAAATTCATATTGGCAATTTGATCAACATATTTGAGAGCTCGTTGTTATACATATGTTTTGAGTGTATAATAGCTTATAGTGGACATATCATTCAGAATCGATTCAATATGCAATGCCCTAGATTAATCAAACACATTATTATTTCTTTTTGTCTCTATACGTATAATTTATTGCATTCACAATTATGATAACACTCAAAAATCATGATTGGTCAACATGTGAATACTAACCTTATAATGTGACATCATAATCAAATTGATCTTCCTCTTTCTTTAAATCAATCCACTTCAGTTCAATTTACTTTTCTAAAAATGCTCCACTAGACCAAATCATTCATGATCGATAACAATATTCTAAGATGCTAACCATAACCCATAGGTCCTAGGAACATAACCTCGCTTTAATACCAATATCGAGTCTTTCGGATCACTAAAAAACCTTGAAAGTGGAAACAAATTCCGATAACAAATATGCGAAAAATATGCCAAAGAATCAACTATTATATGGATCGAAAAGTACATCACAAAGATGAATATACCTTAATAGTTGCATATTAAATGCCCCTTTGTGACTCTCCTAAAATAGCACAATGAGAGAGAAAGAGAGGAAACCACTATAAACTCATCGTTTTTCTTACGAAAGTAGTTTTCACTATTTTAATAACCGCTCTTAGTGGAGATGGGCTGATTTATGGACTTAGCCCATCTCATGGCCCATCTTGGGCTTGGCTCGACTCATTTTGGGTGACCCTCAGCATATAACCCATCTTGGGCAGCCTATTATTTCTATCAAACATCAATAATAATATTAAGATGTCAAAATTGCTAAAATTTGATGAATATGTTAATAGAGTTTATGATTTTTTATAGGGTCCTAGCTGGAAAAAAAGGTCAGAATTGAAATCTACATATTTATAAATGTACTTTTAATTGGTATGTGGATGAAAACAGTGATTGATCAATAAAAAGTAGGGTAGGCTATTCCTATCCCTATGATTAAATTACCTCGTTTTAGCTTTATAGACAAAATCGGGATTTAATGATTTCCATGTTTTTTCCATTTTCCTTTGATTTAATGGTTTTCTTTTGTGGTTTTCCCTATAAATCTAAACTAGTTGCTAATTTAGGATTGAAAACAAGCCTCTTTTTTTTTTAACCGATGTGTTTGAGTCAGCTTGCGCGCACCTCACACCTCGACTATTCCTCGAGGGAAACTAGCATAGCAACCTATCGCCATAACCCACCACTTAAATCACATGCACTTCCTTGGGGAATCTAATCCAATATCCCAACGAAATCCAAGTTCATCCTAATTAGCTGGGCTACTCATAGGTGGGTAAAACAAGCCTCTTCTTTCATCGTCGCTTCAATCAAAATTTATCTATCCATCATCCCTCCCTAATTTATTTTCAATAGTCCGATAAAAAGATATATCGAGTCTTTTTCTTCGATATATTAAAATAATTTGTGCTTTCCTTACTATTGACGAGGCACTTTACCACAGAGTATGTACGACATTATAGGAATTTAGAAAGGCACTGCCAATACTGACTCGAAAAAGTCGTGCATTTCGAAGCATCCTCGTATCTTTTGTTTTTTTCTGTGGACTTTTCATGAAGGATATTGATTTTTGTCAAGCAACATCCGGGCGAAATTCGATTAGCAAACGTGCTCGAATGAAAAGGAGAAACTTGTATAGACAATTTCAACCACACGGGGTATTACCAGTCATGACCCCTTTTTTGTCCTTTTTCTCGTGATTTCTTTTAGAACAATTTTGACTTTCTTGCAACTACTTTTCCTCGTTCACACATTGCTTGTTTCTTTTCCACAAGCATGTTAGATCATGAAGCATAGCAATGGGGGAGAGAATGGATATAAAAAAAAGAAAGTAAGATATAAAGAGATAATAATTCAAAAAGTCTCAAACCTGCTGTATAATGACTACCAATTCAGTCATAAAACTTCTAACCGTGTCAATTTATTACTAAATATTATGATGATTCATCAATTTAGTCCTAAACATATATATTTGGATGTTTGAATGGAAAGATTACATTAGCAAATCCTTAACATGTTTAGGACTAAATTAAAAAATCATAAAAAGAAAATAGAACTAAATTGGTATTGATAAAAAGTTTATGAGAAAATTAGTAAATTGTCAAAAAATTTAGAAATAAATTGACACAATCAAAAGGTTTTAAACCGAATTGATCTTCATACAATAAGTTTACGATTTTTTGAACAATTTTTTCTTTAAAGAAATATGCTCCATAGTGATTCGAATATAAGTTTAAATCTTTGGGATACGAGGAGTCAAATTGAAGATTGATTTTTATAATTTCCCCCAAGTCTTTCTCACTTAATAAGAATTTTTCGTGTGCTGAAGTGGCGTGTCCACTTTGATCCTTAATCATCTAACTAGATTACTCATCTCCCTCGATCCAAGAAATTTTGGCCACGAGAAAGTTATGAAAGCACAAATCGACGTTCAAAGTTACATTAGCAGCTCGCTTTTAGCGATGCATCAATTTAATAAGCTCTTGCATAGCAAATTCGGATAACTTCCAAGTTTTCTTGATTTTGGGTAAGATATTTATCCCCAAAGGTCATTAAACTTATTATATGATGATCAATTCAGTTGCAGTTTTTCAATTTTACCACATTAATTTCGAAATTTTTGTCCATTTGTCAACGCAGTCTTTTCGGTCAATTTTGATAAGAAAATCGCTGACGACACCATGAGGATTTATGTGGCACTATCGATAAAAAGATAAAAGAAATAAAATAAAAAGAACATATATAATAATAAGAGAATCTATAGAAACCATCAACACTCACTGCTGCCCATCCTATATCCACCACGTCATGTGGGATGACTAGCAAGTACTTCTATGGGTTTTCGGTCAAAATTGATTGGAAATGATTATATTGACAAACTATCGAATATTTTAGATTAAATTGGCATAATTGAAAAGAAATTTATGCTTAAGTTAGCATGTCGTATAATAATTATAAGACCTTTTGGATTGATATTTCTCGAATTGGGGGTTCAGCATAAATTTGTCGATAAAATAAAAAAATAAAATCCGAAGACAAAAGGCATGTGGTTGGACCGTTGACCGGGATTCACTTGTCGGCAAGTCAACCGGCGGAGAACGAGGAGATCTCCCTCCGTCCGAAGCGGCGACCGGCGACCGGCGACGGCCATTGGTTCTTCGGTAGCGCGTGACGCGTCATCATCGAGCGCGAAGGTTGTTGGTGGGGGGGTGATCTGATGTGATGATTGGACGGGAAGAGCAACAAACTCTTTACAATCAATCAATGATGAAATAGAAAAATGAAGAAAAGTCCACGGACGCAACGACGGATGACGTATGCGCTTGCGTTCCGAGCAGGAGAAAGATCCCGCGGCCGCGGGAGCTGAGCAAACTGTTCGTGGCTTCAGTCCTTTATTTATTCTCAGTTTTATTTCTGGAGCGGGCCCCGCCTCCCAAATTCACATTCATGTTCCGTTCTCGTTAGAAAAAAAAAATGAACGATTTATTATTTTCTATTAAAAAATCATTTATATCGTTCAAAAAAATAAACGGGACGAAAAACAATTTTTCCATTCTTTAATTATCTCAAGAGATACAAACAATTATTAACAAAAAACATATATTTTTTTGAATGACCTATTTTTTTTTTTGGCGAGATAGACAGAGCATCGAAATTTTCATTTTTGATTAGACAGTCAGAACTTTGGTCGTTAATCCATTTTCTACAAGTTTAATGGCTAAGATTGGTCCGAACTTTTCCCGTACTCTGGGAAAATGTCCAAAGGATAAGATCCCCAAGCATCTCGGTGAATCCGTGTTTTTTTTTTCTTTTTCCCTTTTTGCGTGTGTGTGGAACTGGGGAAATTTACACATTTTGTCTTTTACCTTTTCTTTTACATCTGTCGAAGTTTGATTAATTTGACATAGGATAGTAGAAATCGTTCCGGACATATGGGTATATAGTCACATGCAAATTGTTTTCGGGAAAAAATAAACTCCTTTTTGCTTCTAAAATTTCAGAACGAAAAGTAAAAAGCCACGTAAAAAGAGAGCAAGGGAAACAAAATATAAAATCAAATTGTTCATGGCGTCCTTCGAGATCCCCCCCGGGGCGTAAATCTCATCTTGTGAAGTACGACTCCTCGTTATCGATTAATTAATGGATTGCTTTTGAATTCAGTACATTATAAAAAAGATTTTCTTCCTTAATAAGCGGTCGGTCCAATCTTTTTTTCGGAACAGAAGACATGAAATGTCTCGTATTGTTATGAAATATCAACGGTGATCTTTTCGTGACGGTACTTTAAATAAATAAAATTTCAGGTCTGACTTTACAAGCTTTGGTGTTTATTCAAATGGTAAAGCCTACGTTTGACGTGGACACTCCACAATGCCAGTTTCGCCCTCGCCCTCGCCCTCCCGAACATTAGAGAGGGCGAGCGGGGGGATATTCTCGTCTTTTGATCCTCCGGCGACCTTCCAGCCCTTTTGGGAGCCAGCGGGGAAAGTAGCCGGGAAGGTGCAGGGAACCGGATACTCTCAGTCAAAGTCGACAACAAGCCTTGTTTACCAAAATATCCCTGGGCGTCGGCCCAATCCTCACGCATGCCGACCTGGTTCATCCCGTAAATAAGGCCAAGTTCGGACCCAGTTTTCGAAACGCGAAGCTCAGCCGCCGTCTATTAAGCGCATCGTCGTCGTCTCCCCCTCACTTTTCTTTTTGCTGCCATTTTCACAACCTCTGATCCATTCCTCTCTGCTTTCTCTCAGTTCCGAGAGAAAGCGGAATCGCTCCCGCCTTCGATTCTTTACACCGATTCATCGTTACCCATCATCGGATTCTTAGCGTACCCCACTTTGGCTATACCAAAACCTAGACTTTCGCTTTCGTCGTCGTCGTCTTCGCTGCCGTTTCTTCCCCTGATCTGGACCCCCAGCCTCGATTCGCCCCCACCTCCTCCAGCTTCTCGATTCGTTCCTTAGAGATGGCGTTAATTGCTCAGTAGGGTTCCTCTTGGTCTTCGGTTTAGTCAACGAGAGAAATCTGTATCAAGTCCTCATCTGGTTTCTACAACTAGCGGTTATGGCGATCCGTGTTACGTTCAGCTACTCCGGCTACATGGCGCAGAGTATCGCGTCCAACGCCGGAGTACGCTTCAACAGTTGCCGGCTCCTCCAGGAGTGCTGGGTCCGGTCCCGTGTCCTCTGCCCGAGCCAGAAGGTCGACCCCGAATTCAGACCTCCGAGGCCGGGGTTCGGCTTCTCGAGGCCTTCGGCGGGTGGCTCGTACTCGACTCTCGCGGCCGAGGCTCTTGGGGCCGATTGCAAGAGCCCGATCGTGGTCGGCTTGGTCTCGATGATGAGATCTTTGTCTGCGAATTCGTGTTCGGCCAATTCGATGAGCATCTTCGGGATCTCGCCGATCAAGGCATCCTCGATAATCCCCTTCTTGGAGGGGTCCAAGTGGCTGCCCTGCAACGAGGCGATGCCGGGCTCGGCGAGTAACGATGTGGATAAGGGAGGGACGGTGCGTTGGGAGAGGGAGAACAATGATGGCGATGGCGAGTGCATGAAGATGGAGGTGGTTTATAAGGACTCGGCCCCAAGAAGCGGGTGGTTGGGAAGGGTGCTCGGGGATTACTCCGAGGACGCTAAGGCGGCTTTCACGGCTTTGACCGTGAGTTTGCTGTTCAGGTCGTTCTTGGCTGAGCCAAGGTCGATTCCTTCGAGTTCTATGAAACCAACTCTGGATGTAGGTGACCGCATCATGGCAGAGAAGGTAAAGGCTTTCCTTTCAATTAATCTCTTTCGTTTGGCTATCTAATTTATGCTTGTTGGGATTGTGGTGAGGACTGGAATTTGCGACACTGGACCAGATTACCGTGGTAGCAACATGTAGAATGTAATTTTAATGTGATATGGCGAGCATCGCTTGTATAGGAGTGGATGGAAATGAGGTCTTTGGCTGCAGCACTGGAAGATTTTTTTTGTAGATGATTATTGTGTAGGGCGACTGACGACAGCATGCTTGTTTGAGTACGAATTCATCCAAGATTGTCCCTTATGACCTCTTTTAGAGGCTCTTTAGTTTCTTACTTCCAATTTAGATTTATAAACTTGTGGTAACTGAATATTAATCTAAATTATGATACCGATCTATGCATTCCACATGGACTGTATCTCATGAAGTTTGCAATTTGTGTCCATTTGCGTAGGATTTGCATTTGTGGATCTGTTTTATGTGCTCACCTCATGCTTTTAGTGATTCTATCCTGATTTGTTTTGTTGGTGTTTGCTCTCTGTTGGCACCAGGTCTCATACTTTTTCAGAAAGCCCGAGGTTTCGGATATAGTTATATTCAAGGCACCACCAATATTGCAGGTTTCTTTTAATGAGATTTGAAAATTGCGTTGGTTGCTCTGCAAAATTTGCACATTACTTATTAGTTTCTTGCTTTGTTTGTGTCGTGCAGGAAGTTGGCTTTAGTTCAGCCGATGTATTCATAAAGAGAATTGTGGCGAAGGCAGGGGACTCTGTTGAAGTAAGTCTTTATCTTCAATCCTGCACCCTTTCATACTGACTCTTTGTTTTTTTTGCCCCTTATTTGGTCCTCTCCACTCTCCTACATGTAGATACTACTTTTCTCTTGGTCCTAATTTTGAATGCCTGGTAATTTTATTGTAGGTTCACGATGGTAAACTGTTGGTTAACGGCGTTGCTCAAGATGAAGATTTTATCTTAGAGCCACTTTCTTATGAGATGGAACCAATGGTAATGCTAATTTGAAGTTATACAACTTAATATGCTAATAGCATCACATGACCATCATTTTGATCAAGTTTTCTGACTGTTTCTCAATTGCAGCTGGTTCCTGAAGGATATGTATTTGTGCTGGGAGACAACAGGAACAACAGTTTTGACTCCCATGACTGGTGAGTTTTTTGTCTTCATTTTGTTAACTTCTACCCGTTCTTGTGTGAAGTGATGGTCAAGTATATTGCAATAGGGGGGAAATAGGCTTTTGCAACCTTTATATGCACCTTCTATTATTAGTTATTTTCAGAATGTTAGGAGCTTGGTTTTGTTTAGTTTTTGTAGTTGAGCCAAGTGATCGTCATTTTGGTTGTTGTATGTGTATTCGTTTGTAATCTGCTTGATTTTGATTGATGTGAATTCTGACCTGTGAAGTTTTAATACTTGCAGGGGTCCTCTTCCTGTCAAGAACATTATTGGCAGATCAGTGTTCCGGTACTGGCCTCCCTCCAGGGTCTCGGACACTAGATATGATCCTCAATCTGCAAAAAAAGATGTTGTTGTTTCCTGACGTAGCCTTATGCTTGCTGAAAGGGCAATCACTTTTAGGCTCCTTATCTAATTTAGGTGGTGTTTCACATATATTCTCCACTCTTTCTGGCTCTTTGTTGAGCATTAGTGAACATAATCGAGTCTTCCTTTGACCTGGCGCAGGCAGCTTGCTTTTGCCTGTTTTTTATGGATTGCCTCATCCATCTTGTGAATAGTGAGAGGTAAAAAGAACAAAAAAAAAAAAAGAGATCCAAAAAAAGAGAAAAACCAAAAACCCAAAAAAAGGGAAAAAGAAAAAGGAAGAAAGACCGATCCAACAGTTTGTTCATTGGTTTACTTAGCCAGTGTTGCATTTTTTCCTCTGTAATGACATTTTGTTACATTTATAAGAGAAAAGTGGGGAGAATCTAAGATTTGAGCAGTTCAGTGCTACTATGTTCATTTGTTTTTTTTTTTTTTATAATCGAGATGTCCGGGCCAGCTTGCGCGCACCTCGACTATTTCTCGAGGGAGACTAGCACAACAATCTACCGCCATGGCCTCCCACTTAAATTACAGGCGCTTCCCTGGGGAATCGATACTATGTTCATCTGTTCTTCTGTGCTTTAAGTGTATAAAATTGGAAAATTTTCCAGTGTATTCTCTGGAGTGCATAATTCTTTGTCTGTGTTGATTTAGTGAAAGAAGTATAGTAAACCAATCGAAATGCAAACCAAATGTCCGTGCTTTGCGAGGGAAGGTGCGCGTTCCTTGGTTATTTTCTTCAGTATGCTGTAGAAATTCATGAACAGCTCGAAAAAAAAATGCAAATCTTACTGGTATACCCGTAGTGAAACAGTTCGAGAGTAGTACAATGATGGTGATAAAGCTACGGACTATTTGACATGAAAAGTACAATGGGGTTTTAATGAACTTGGGAAGCTAATTTCTGGAGCCTACACTTTCGCGCTTGCCTTAGAATTAGAAGCAACACCAGTCAAGCCCTTCGCTTTAGAATCAACAGTAGTCATACCCAACCCGTCTGCTCCTTCCTTCATCATGTCCACTGTCTTGTATCTATACCAAGATGCACACAGCAAATAGAACCCAAAATTCACAACGCTTAGTCCTGCCAGTAACCAGTAGAAGTAGTTCAACTTGTCCCGGTTCAGATTGTTACTCGCGAGCCATCCGCCACTCACTTTGTTCACCACTTGGACCACCACCGTGCTTAAGAAATACCCAAATGCCAAAGAGGACCATGAGATAGCGGTGCTCAGTGACTTCATACCAGCTGAGCTCTCTGCATAGAAGAACTCCAGCAGACCCACTAAAGTGAACATATCAGCTGCTCCGAATATGGCGTACTGAAAGCCAAGCCAGAACATGCTCATGGGCAAGGGCTCTGTGGAATCCACCATGTTGTGGTTGATTGCCACCGACTTGCGGTGGGTCTCCACCACTCCAGCCACTGCCATGGAAATGGCCGAGAGCACTAGCCCAACACCGATTCGCTGTAGATGTCGGATGCCGGTGGGGATACCGGTGAATTTCCTGGCAATGGGGACAAAGATGCGGTCGTATATTGGGAGGAGGATGAACATGAAGAGCAAGGGGATCACGGGGACTGAGGGGCCTGGGACACTGAATCCCAAGATATGGGGGTCCATGGTCGTGCTTTGCTCAATCGTGAAGGTTTGGAGCTGAGCCAGGCAAGTGTTCATGAAGACCGTGCTGAGTACGAATGGAAGCATGCGGAGCAGGATCTTCGTTTCTTCGACTTGTGTCACTGAGCACAGGCTCCAGGGTCCAGCAGTCGATCCACTACCGGGACCCAGAGCAACTGCTGCTCGATCCAAGAATCTGCAAATCAATTCGTTGTGTACCAAGAGTGAGCTTACTTGCAAAAGCGCCAAAGGTAAAACACTCGGGTGGTGTTTTAGGTAAATGCAGTTAATATGTACCGGAATTGGTCTGTCCGGCAAAGAATTTCATCTTTTGCCCCCAGTTCTCTGTCATGCACCTCGTGCAATTCATCTGTCATCGCTGGGATTGGGAGACTTCTCTTCCTGATGGCAGCTACTAGTACCTGAAAGCAATTAAAACACATTAAAATCATTACTCTTAACTTGCACATAGCCACCATTCAATATTCGAGAATTTACATTGAGACCCTGCAATAGTACTTTCAGTGGATGTTGTATCATCCACCCGAATGACAATTTCACCGATTAGAGACATCGGACTGGCAGATTTGCTCTCCAAGTATTATTCTCATACCTGCATAATCCGAACGAGGGGACTTCCCTTGGGCACATTGTTCCTGTAGAGAGACTTCCCCATGCACACAAACACCACGGCGAAAAGAACAGCGACGGTGCAGACACCAAAAGCCCAGTCCCAGCCCTGGTTGGTGGCTATCCACACAACGAAAGTGACACCGATAATGGCCCCAATGGTGAGGCTGAATAGGAACCAGTTGAAGAAGCTGGACAGCTGGGTCGCTTCCTTTGGATCCTTCTCGTCAAACTGGTCGGCCCCGAGTGAAGGCAGAGCAGCCTTGACCCCGCTCGTCCCAAATGCAACTAGGTACAGGCCCGTGTAGAGAATCGCGACCTGGGTGCCATTGGCAGCTTCGCATTGATTCGTTTGGTCTGGCGTGACGCCTTTGCAAGGAATCGGCCTCAGCTGGTGGAAGTGAGCTTGTACTGCTAGGAGGGCATACCCCTGTTTATAGAAGCAATCACCATATAAATAACATTAATTTGTTTCGTACTTCTGATCACCTAGGCTCATTATTACTCAATGCCTTGAAATTTCACTAAAATGAAACGCTCTGGATGAGTTGGTTTAAGTTGCAATTCATCCCAAAGTTGAATTCGAGTCTAATTAACAGAAGATACTCTTCGACACCACAATCTATTTCTGTTAGCTTGTCAGCGTGTATTAGGTAGAAAACATAGTTTTTCTTAACAATATTTTGAAGCAACGTGATGGAGAAAACTTATTTTCGTTAAATTACGAGCACAATTAACTTGAAGATAGAACAGATGTTGAATTGGTTCAGCACACTCACTGTGTTGCAATTTTTGCTGAAGTCATCAGTTAGACACTTACAGTTGATTCCTCTAATGAGAATCAACCATGACAAACCAATCGATCAATGACTCCATCCTAAGTTTCCCGAGTTCTACCATATATTGGGCGTGTCTTTGAGTCAGTGATTGGCTCGGTCTATCAGAATCAGTACACAGATAGCCAGGCCAAATCCTTCCAAAACAACTGTCAAACAGAACCCGGTGCGGTAACAAAAGCGAAAAGTTATATTGATGTCTGTTCACTGTGCCTTTGCATGTAACAATCACGTATTAATATGTCTGTTACTCATCTCAACCACGAAGAACAAAGTTAGGTACTTAATAAGATATCGATAACTTAATTAGGATGCAGGACCAATCACTACATGACAGGGATCTTCAATGCATTGATTAAGTAGTGTATTTACTACTTATCAAAGAAAGCGCTCTGCATATACACATCAGGAACATTCTACATATGTGCACAGAATCATGCACGAAAGGCACGTACCACCAGCTCGATGCAGCCAAAGAGAACGCTGGTCTTGAAACGGGACAAGTAGGTATCGGATATGAAGCCTCCGAAGAGGGCCAGCAGGAAGGAGGTTCCCATGAAGTTGGTAAGGGTGGTGGCCGATTTGGTCAGGCCAAAGTTCATGTAACCGTAAAAGTAGGTCACCAAGCTTACCGCGTTCGATATGAACGCCATGTTCTCTAGTCCTTCAGTCGCTGGATCAAAAACACACGTACGTATAGTCAAGCTCGGGTACTGGAGATATTCAGATAAACAAGCTTGAGAATGAGGATCTGTGCATGTAAATTACCATATACAAAGAGTGCGGCCCGGTTGCCTCCACGTCTCGCTTCTTTCTGCGGAGGGGACTTAAGACCCCTAAACTTTTCCTGTTAGGACATAACAGAAAGCACATCAGAAGAAGAGCCTCAGTGTTTGGTCGACACTCTGACGCTACGTTAGCAAATCGTCCATCATAAATATTGTGCTCTATTTCAGAATGTCCTCTTTGGTAACCGGAACTCGACGGGACGCTTACCATTTTCAATGAGCTTTCAGCTTGCATTTTGAGCGAGGAAGGGCTTCAAGGAGTGGTTGCCAAGGCGATGTGAGGACGCGCTAGTAATGTTGCTTTCTCTAGGGAACCTTTTCGTCTATATATAGACAAGGAATCCGCTCATTGTCATTTTTACGTACTGACAAAACCGAGAACAGGAAAGAATCAGAAAGCATCTCCGAGTTTCGAAGGGCTTACCGGGTCTCTCTCTGTTCCTTAATGCAAACCTTCCGCTCTCGCTTTCACTTCCCTTGTACCAGACACCAGCCTGAGGTGTCCGTTTTCATTTTATTAAGGGTATCAAAACTAAATCTTATTCGCGGCAGGAAAGTAAACTATTTCGGGAGGCGATCCATTGGTCGATTTGGTTAGTTGAGCCGGTGATTACAACATTATTTATTATATGATCTTGTCCTGTCCTAGAAACAGCAGCAATGGTCCAGGCCATCAAAATGATTAATCGTTAGTTAGGATGGTGGGACATACTGGACAAGCATTTCGGCTTGGTCTGAAGTTTAATAACTGGTGTGCCTATTTGACATTAAGAGCCATAGCTATGCAGTTTATCTTCCACAGATACATGAACAAACCTAATTTGAAGCAATATTGATGAATCCATGAACCTTTCGAACAGTAATTTGAGGGACCGATAAGAATAAAAGTCGATCCTCTCACAAATGGACATCCGTTGTCACCTTATTAAGCTTATCCACTGTGTTTACTAATCCGTCTTTCATTGGCAACGGAAATGATAACAGGCCACAACCTCTTGTTGTATTTTATTTTTATGATAACTCAAGGGCACGAGAAGAAGCCCGAGTTTTAGTTCTTATGAATATATTTAGAAGACGAACTATCGATCCTAACTAAGCGGGATTTTGCGCCTCAAATAGCATGACATCATCGATTCCAACTTTGGTTCCTACTCGAGAGAATCCCTTTAGGTTGTGCACAAGGAACTTGTACTTGTGTGGAGAACAAAGAGGCGGGCTCATCCCGATGCGAGAGTTGAACCAGAATATCGCGTGACCACAACACTAAAAGGAAAATGTCGAGTATAGGTATCAACTTACCTTGAAGAAAGATCATCACGTAGTAATATATGGTCACGGACAAGGTCAGGGCATACACTTGAGTATGCGTATAAGAGTTACAAACTATCCTGGTTCTTCATTCACAGGATCTCAAAAGACTGCCTTTGTATTTGACGATTCACAAAACTAGTTCTTTGGACTAGGAATTAAATGTGTGCACCTGGTTCCCGATAATCATCTGTTACCAATTATGACCTAACTCATATATGTGTATACTCATTGAAAAAGTTATTTCGTATAGGAAATCATGTTGCATCATAAGATCGCCAGCGCCTAATGATGTTTGGAATTGCATGCATTAATTCCATTTTTGAGGGATGATTCAGAGGAAAAGCCTGCTTTTATATGACATCTGCCGCATTCAGTTTTCAACGCGCTGTATTTAAAGTTCAGTCAAAAGACAGATCACTTCACCTTCCTCACGACGAAGACGGCTGTTCGTTGAGCTTAGTCGCATCTTCGTCTTTTGTCTTCTTGCCGCGCCGCCCCGATCGTTAGCTTATTCGAAGAAACCTAGGGTTTTACTTTCCTCTTTATTTTATTTGTTGATCTATTGTTTTTCATTGTCCTCTGAAATGTATTATTGCGAAAGGACGAAGTATAATGTGTAAATAGATTCTTCTCAAGTCAACCCTGTGATCGCCTGCGCAAAAGCAATTAATGGAAGCCCCACTATGCTTCGGATGGAGACGACGAGATCTTGTCACAAATAGAGACAGGCGCACTGAGAAGGGGTTGGTGAGAAGAGCGTATACTGTCTTCTGACGGCAGAAGAACCAGCTGGAGAGGCACGAAACGCTCTCGAACGAAGACTAAACGTTCGTCTTCCCGGTGCATATAGACAATATTTGCAAGGTGGTTAAAAGGTACGTGTCGAGAGACTTGATCTACTTCCACGAAAATGAAGTTTTTGGCGTTTTCCTCCTCGTGCTTCAGCAACAAAATGCAAGTTCGTTCATGGTACGAGCTAGAGTCTAGACCAGCGAAACAATGGCATGACCTAAAAAAGGATGCCCAGAATCTATTGGGTCATATATTTATCTTTAGGCGCTCGAATTATACTCAAATTGGTGCAGCATTCCTCAACCAGATGTTGCAATTTTAAGGACGCGCGCAGGACGGACCCAAGATGTTGGCCATCATCACTCCCTTGGCCGTTGGACTTCCAGAATGCCTTTCCTGCGGAAGTCTTCTCGTCTCATTCCCTGAGTTTTGAATTTTGCTTCCTGGGTTGGAGGGCTATTCACAATCAGATCCTGATGTGGTGGTGATACGTCAATATATTTTGTATGTGCATTTGAGGACAAAAGGAAGAGTTAAGAGGGTCAATCCCAAGACTGATAGGGCTTCGCATGCAAAATGATGCCATACATGGCAATAGCAACATCTCTAACAATAAATCCGAGGAAAACATAATTGGTTAGTGGGGATCCAAAAGAATTAGGGCGTGGACTTTATGAAGGGTAGGAACAGAAGAGAGGAGAAGGTGACTGCAGACATGATGTTGACTTCACCAAACAAACGCCCTTTGATTCCTAACGAAATCGAGAGATTCCTTTGGAGCCCGGCGACATTGTCATCATTCCAACACCAGCAACCATCCATAAGTGTCCTTCGTCTTCTTCCTAAAGCGCACAATCGTGCTGGTATTTGGAGTGTGGTGATAGTTTGAGGCAACGACTTTAGAGATGATCGGTATCGTTCAGTTTTGGCGATTCTACTGATTAATAGATAGTAAGTGATGATCAACGAACTTCGATGATGTCTTAGAGAGGGGTCACTTGGTTCTTGTCAAGTTAGATCGTCGAACTCTAAAGATGCATGACCCAACCCATGATGAAGGCCAGGTGAAGGCCACATAAATGGATTGTTTGAAGTACGTTAGGTTCCAATTGTTCGATCTGAGGCCGTCCCCCTATGTCAGAGGCGAATCAGGATCTGAATTCAAAGGCCACCGTGCGCTGTGCTCCCAGCACCTCTCTCTCTCTCTCTCTCTCTCTCTCCAATTGTTTCTTGCAACAGGAGCGGTCCGGCAAGAAAGTGAAAAAGGCATAGTCTACCAGATTTTGCATTGACGACATGCGTCCGTTTACTTTAACTATGCGAACATCAGATTGAAGAAAGCACGTAAAAAGCAGAACATCATGCATATGGTTCACATTATTCGATACCGACCTCACGTCATCACCGGTCTCTATACGTACATCACCAATGCATATAATTTGAGCTTATCCATTGTTTCTCATCTTCACAGATCTAAAGTCACTTGACCTGTAAGATATAAAGAAATCCCTAAGAGTGTAGCATGAACAGATGCACCGCTAGGAATTATCCAAGTAGTCTCACGACATATAAGGGTTACTACATCAACATCAAAGACATTGAGAAAGTCTTTTGCAAGTTCAATAACACAACTGCTATCGCTATCATTATTATTTTTCTTCTCTTTACTTTTGTTGGTACCTAAATTTTGATTAATAATTTAGACTTGATTGTATAACAAAATTGGGACTAATCTTTAGCCCCTAAGCAAAAATATTATAGTTCAATTGCATAGCATATAACTTTAAGAGCATTTCTCACATAGTTTAATTCATTAATTGCATTTGTATTGAACAGCTAGTGGTGAATGGATCTAAATCCGCCGTTGGACTCGGCCCGTGCCACAAACACGATTTGGCTAGCATAATGGGAGCAAGGGATGAAATTTTCTAAGCTTTGAGTTATTAAGTTTTAATTGCGTTGAATTTAGCCCATAATGTTTAAAGGCTTTGATCTTATTTAAAATAAGTCATAAATAGGTCACAACCTTTTAGTAATCAAGCTTACAAGGGGGTCAGATTACGGCCATATTTAAGGATTGCCTTGGCCAGAAATTCCTTGAAGAGACTGGCAGGAATCAAGCTCAATTCAATCTCAATTCAGCCCATTAGACTAGGCCCTAATAATTGGAGCCCATTTTCTTGATAAAGGCCTAGTTTAAGCCCGTTGGGACTAGGTTTAGCTCTATGAATTCAAATGAATGCCTCATAACCTAGGGGTGGGAAAAATATAGACAGCACAATAGGAAAATACAATAGGGAATTGGTGAGATTAGAGGCATGAGGGGGGCGACCGAATAAGAAGAAGGAATTGTTCAACATTTAGACAGTCTCTGCAGCTGAACTTGGCAGAGGACGTCTCACCACATTGAGAAAAGATGAGGCTTCACAATTTGGAGACACGCAAAGAAGGACAGCCACCACTCTGAGGAAAAAGAGAAAAATATATGGAGGATCTCAAGAGTTGTGGAGCCAATTCCTATTACGTAGGATTTGCCTTGAACTTTTTGACCCTTTACTAATATAGTTATTCCAATTAATTTTGACAAAAAAAATCACTGACATTGACATAGACTGTTAGAGAAAGCATGCCGGTACCGACATGGACAATTTGTAATTAAATTTTTTCTTTTTCATTGTTCTTTAAAAAAAAATACATGTTAGCACCGTTGTGTCACGTAAGATGGCACTGCTATGTCACAATGGACGGCTAATGTTCCCGTCAATGCTTAATCAAAATTAGCCTAAATAACTACATTGATAAATTGGAAAATGTAAAGGATAAAATTGATTAACTTAAAAAGTTTAATATCACATTTATGTTCATATATATATATTTTTTACTTTTTGGGTAATTTTCCCTTGAATTACTGTATAAGAAGAAGAAGACTACTCCTTGTCAATGACGATACGGAGCTAAGAGTCAAAAGAAATAAAAAGAAAAACTTTATGTGGGGATTTCTTTATTTTGATGCATGCTCTTGTGAGTAACTGTAATCGGTTTCATAGTGGGCAGTTCCCAATTCGGAATTGAAAATCGCCCATTAAGGACTGTTTCCATAAAATTGAAATAGGGAACCACCCGTTGATCCCTAGACCCACTTGGTATCCAAGCCACTGATCCCATATGTTTCCCAAGTGGGTCCATAAAACCAGCCCGAGGAGGGAGAGAAGGGCTACGCATGGGTCGCAGGTGAGGTGGAACAAAGGCCGGAAGGCGGGGATGATGGCAATCGGATTCTCGCCATTTTGATAGTTGCCGTCTTGGCCGCTGATGAAGTAGAAAGGGCACAGCAATTGTAGATGTTCGTTTACGGCCTTACTGGGCCTCGTGTCCCCCACAGCAGCCCATTTAAGTTGGGAAGGCCTCACTCGTGTAGAAGTCGGGCGGAGAGGGACGATTCCTGGTCCACTGAATCTTTGATTTCTCACTCCTTGGCTTATAAATGGGATGGGACATGACTCAGCGTCGTTGTTTTGAACGTCGACACGTCCCGATTGACAAGTGCCAAAGCAGATGGACATGGCTTGATTGGTTCGGACGAGTTCGAGCTTGTCCCTATCTCTCTCGTTAGATTGATTATTACATTTTGTTTCGAAATTTCCGAGAAAACGTGGGGATTGAAAAGTTGGAAGATTTTAAAACCATTGTTGGCCACGATGCGGGTCACTAGAGATATCCGGTGCCATGCAACAATTGCCTAAGAGGGGCAACCGTCGTGAGGTGAACACAGTGTATGATATTAATAATGGTCTCATCGCTTCAGCTTTTAAAAACTTTTGCCTTTTTTAATTTGATTTTGAACAAGTTTGTTTATCTAATCGAGTCGAATAATATCTCTCTCACCTCAGGCTCGGATAAGTTATTATTGGATGCTCTATACGAAGGATGATTTTTGTCCTTCGAACCCTTGTATTTGGGTGACTAGACATGCTCCCATATTTCTACATCTGCTTATGATGAACGAAGTGAGATGAAATGAGAATCCAACTAGTGATGATGTTCCTCGAGCACTGGATCGGCAGGTTTTCCTGGTTGCACTCTCTCTTGCTAAACCTTGCTCATGGGTCATGGCGTGTACAATGAGAGAACTTCCCAAAATTTGATGGCTTAGTTTTTTTTCAGAAACCTTCTGAATGATACCTCTTTAGGGGCTTATGCGCCACCTTGAAATAACTATCTTTTTAATTGCGGTCGCGATCCTTCAATCCACCGAAAATGCAGAAAACGAATTGAAAAGTTGTGCCTCTTCAAACGAAAAGTCGCATCACAGTTTGATCTCTGCAAATTGAAAGGTCGCTTTTTCTGATATGCCAGTTAATGCCAAGTACTTCCTTCATGCATCAGACAAGCTACGGATTTCAAAGAATTGTTGATGTCGAAGAAGAAATCACTCACTGAAAAGCGAGAAAGGCATTAGCCAACATGGAACCGAGGTGAACCTGACTGATGGTGGTGAGGTGAATATGATCCGTCTCGAGGTCCAAGCCTTTTGCGTCGACGCACTTCACATTGGGCAGTGTTATGCCCAACTGAGCACTCCTCACCGTGTCCAGAAATTTCCCTGATCCTGATGCAAGGGCAACCTGAAATCGAAAACCATTCATATACTAATTCCAAGGGCGACGAAGCTAGTAAATGTTATCCATGTTGCTTGTGAAAGACTGCCATGTCAATAAATCAATCACAAGTTCTCAAACAGTTCATGCATATCGAATAATTCTATCAACAACATAAATTGTTTTTACACATACGATACCTCCAAAAAAACCATCATCACTAGAGTTAAAAAGCAAAGCCTCCCACGTGATTAAGCAATTAATTTCTCCACATCCAACGTCATGAAACATGCTTTTGTGGCATTCGTAACGCCTTGATTTTGGTTAATGATCCATACTTGAGTGGCCAAAGGTACATGCAGCGTTCCATAGTAGAGAATCTAATCATGTCAATGACGCTAAGATTATAACAACTGATGTGGAAACATGATCTTGATCATTACGATAGAGAGACGATGAGCATGCTCTAATTAATTTTACCTGAATGATGAGAAGAGAAGGGTTGTTAAGATCGGTGCGAATGTCCTCGATGAACTTCTCCATGTTGCTCTTGTAGGCCTCGGCATCCGCCTGAACCACCGTATCGCTCTCCCCCTGATACCAAAGCACTGCCCTTATGGTGCCCCCGATCTTTACGGCTGCCGTGGCTCGACTCACCATCTGGTTGTAAAAGGTGCTCCCGCGGGCCCACTGCCCGATCTTGGTCCCGCCCACAGCGCAGGGGACGAGCCCCACCACCCCGAGCTTGGGGTCTTTGGATTTGATAGCGTTCGCGAAACTCATCCCTGGGCCGACCCCACAGGCCTGTTTCCCGTTGATGTCCGCATGGAGCGGTTCCGCCGCCTCAGACCAGGTGAGCTGGGCGCTGAGCCGCAGTATGGACGGGTTGGGCCTGCACTGTGGCGGCACAACGTGGTCCCACTTGCCATTCGTGACGCCACCAACCCCGACCATGTTGCTCTGGCCGGCAAGGATGAATATGTCCTGAGGGAGGGTGTCTCCCGAGCTTGGATGGAGGGTCAGGAGGATGGAGAGCAGATAGAACAAGATTGGGATTGTCATTGTGCTGGGAAGCAACGAGAAAAGAGATTATATTATGGATTGAAGAGATAGAGAACATCTTTTATAACGTGTCCGAAGCCGGCAGGAGTCAAAGAAGGTTAAATGTGCGAGAGCATGCTGTCCCCATATAGATGCGGTCGTTTAAGGAAACAAACTGGTGCAAGATCTATTTCGACTTTTGCGCAATGAAGGCTCGCTTGTTTTAGGAAAGAAATTATTCGGTAGGTTTTCTGGAGGAGGATTTTCCTCATCGACTGGACGTGGGATTTCTGAGTCACGATGATCGGGCCCGATGGAATGTGCTAAAAAGCGGTCATTACTCGAAAGTATTCCCATAAATGCATTCGATGGTGGCGTGGGAGATGGAATTGATCACGACATTCCAACTTTATCCATTTTAGATTCGGTTCTCGTGGGAAATTTATTGCTCAGCGTTCAGTTTAGGTCTAATGGAACCGTGACATTTAATACGTCTTATATCTAGCGAAATGGGTTGAGGACAAATGGTGTTGGTGGGATTGTGTAGTAAGTGAGGAGACTAGATTCGACCAGCGAATCCCACTAAAAGAGGGATCTGAATCATCGACAAACATGCCTTTCCCATCAGTATACGTTATAATGGCCAGAGAGAGTATGTTTGAGAAAGAGCCAGCAACCAGAGCATTCCAATTTGCTAATTGCTCCGACATTTTCTCTTTCTATTCTTTCCCATATGGCTCTCAAACAAGCACGTACGCTACGTAATTGGTTTTGTCACGTGCTACCACCCATGTAAAATCGACTTGCATTGTGTACGCGGAATCATGCCTTTTGCGACCCATCAATCAGCGTTTGCGTTATCTATACACGTATGATGATGTCCAAGGCCCCACGGCTAATGATGCCACCAGATCTAAGGACGCACCCGATAGTTTGCTGGCCACTGATATTAACATACGGAGAAATCAATCGCCTTTGCTATCGTGCACTTCTCGAATTCGTGATAAATACCAACATAGCGTGCCGGCACTGGCATGGATAGTTTGTAAACTATTAAGTTTTTTTTTTCTTTGCCCTTTTAAAAAAAAGTAATCAATGTTAGCATTGTTGTGTCACATAAGATGACACCACCATATCACTTAGGACGGCCATTGTTCACGCTAGTGTTTGGCCAAAATTAGCCAGAATAGTTACATTGATAAATTGCAAAATAGATATGACTAAATTGACTAAATTGAAAAGTTCAAGATTACATTCACATTCATAAAATTTATTCTTTTTTTACTTTTTGGGTAACTTTTCCCTAGAATTCATGTAGAAGAAGAAGAAGACGAAGACTACTCCTTGTTAATGAAGACTCGAAGCTTAGAGTTAAAAGAAATAAAAACATGTTTATATCGGAATTTTTTTATTTTGTGTTATGCACACTCTTGTGAGCAGAGATAATCGGTTTTACAGTGGGTAGTTCTCACTTTTACATTGAAAACCGCCCATTGGGGACTGTTTCCACAAAATTAGAATTGAGAACCGTTCATTGATTCCTAGACTCACTCAAGATCTGAGCCCCGGTCCCATTTGAATCCTAAGTGGGTCCATAAGACTAGTCGGGGGGAGGCGGAGAACGGCTATGCATGGTTCGCAGGTGAGGTGGAGCAAAGGTGGCAGAGGGCGAGGATGAGTATAGCGACAATGAGGTGGAGCGGGAGTGCGGGCATGGTGGTGGAGGGAGAGACCGGAAGGCGATGATGATAACAATCGGATTTCCGCCATTTCGACAGTTGCCGTCTTGGCCGCTGATAAAGTAGAAAGGGCTGGACCGGTCGAACTGGATTAATATGGTGACATCGTTGTCCCATTTCTTAATGGGGTTGTCGACATTGCACTTGTCATAACCGACTTTGTTCGCTAGCAGCACCAAGTTCTCTCCTTTCTTGTACTTGAAAAGTGAGACAGACCAAAGAAACACAAGGGAAAAAACATAAAAATAAGATGTGATTCACCTTCATTCGTTGAGACCAACCGAACCGAAACCTATGGGATTTACGGAGAGTATCATTGATCAAGAACCGGTTTCAACCAGCCTCGGAATTGTAATTCTCTGCGGAATGAACCGCTCAACTATCTCTGCCTCTGATATAGAATTGGCAAGTTTAGACTTGAACCAGGGACCATAAAGAACAGATGGTGAAGTTGCAGACGACAAAGAAAGAGGGGAGAGATCTGAGCAGATTCATTGAGATGGTGGGAAAGGAGGTCCAAGTGGACGGGTCCATACTTGAAACTAAAAATTGAACTGATACTTACCTTTTATTATATTGTAATCCGGAATTGAACCGGTTCCAATATGAATCACCAATTCCATCTGATGCTAGATGATTTCCAATTCTTTTGCATCCCTCTGGTCATAAGTGCCTATCAAATTTAGATGATAAACTTCGCTTCCTCAACCGTTCCCTCTATGGGAACTATTATAATTCTATGGGTCGAGTTTGGGTTGGCCCACCACGAGCACATTCGACACAGTCCAAATTCTAACACCTTGCACTTGCACATGATAGGCTCGACTTAATCTGAGCCATAAAAGTACAAAAACTGCTATGAATCAATTTATATTAGCAATGTTCATCATGCAACCAGCGAGTACATATGCATTGAACTTTTTATACTGCTGTTTAAGGATAACAATCTCGTCGTATCTCATTCTTGATCTATAACATAAAAAAGATTATTAATTTCCTTATGAAAGCAAGCTTGGCTACGATCATGCAATCACAATCCGATCATAACCATTTAAGGTGGAAAAGAACGACACATGTTGATGTACATACAAATTGGTCCCTCTTTTTCTATTTGAATCTCTCGATCTTAGACTAATCAAGTCCTTAACATGGCATCGAAATCTGAATCACGGTTGACACGAAGGAAGCATGCTTTAAGTAGAGGTGCTTGGATCAAGACTTTGAAACATAGTTGGAAGTTTCAAATGTTTCAAGGTAATCCTATCCCATGTCTTGCGATGTCATTATCCCTCGATGACAAGTGTCACTATCAACGCGGACTAGATTCTTCGCTTACAAATTAGGCTCAAACTTATAGAATTTACAAATATTTCTATGGAGCTAAAAAAACAAATAATATGCAAATGGAAAGCTAATCGTGAAAAATTTCTAGCATTGTGATTTTTATTCCATAAGAAAAATATACGCCAAAAAGATATGATCGACAATTTGGCCTTTTCAAGTTAGTGTGATACCATAAATAATATGTTGGTCATGATACGTATGAATGTTGTGAACGAAGATATGACGATGGATTATCGGTTATGAAGGAAACAATCATGGCTCGCTCTAAGATTGGATTTGACGTTAGGAGAACCATACCTTTTGCTCCCGCGATCCATCAAAGACCCAATCACAAAAACCGAAAACGTCAAAGTTTTCATGGCCAATCATGCTCCTTGATCCCACGAATGCACCCAATGGTTCACAAGCCATAAAGAATAACTTTATGGAGATGTCAATCAGCTGTCCTTGTCTCTTTCGCTCTCCCCTTCTTCTTATCGACAGACACACCATGCACGGGAGCCAGAAAGCCAGTCTCCCCTTATTTTATGCGCACACACTTACGTGGGCATATAGATTTTCTACTGGCACCGCCCCTTCTGTCCCGTTCAGACAGAAGAAGGGACCTCGATCTGATCCGGTGGGGCAATCTTCTTTCCCCAGTCGACGGCCACGATTTCAGTTTCTTCATCTCATTATGAGTTGTGTGGGGAAACAATACGAACGTGCTCGTATACTCTGTTTTTTTTGCGCAGTCAATGTCGTCATGTGGTGGACGGTAAGAGCACACCATCCAGCGAAGGTCAAATTGCCATGGACCCGAGGGCACGGGCATCCACAGATTTAATCATCCATATGTTCTTTAAAGGGTAAAAACAGATACTATAAAAAATCTCGCACATTAATATGTTCAGTAATATGGCATGTTGGGTCGACAGTTTGATTTAGTTGGTCATACTTAATGTTCGATAAAATGGCATTTCATGATTTAATTTATGAATTTTTCCAGATGGGTCTGATTAAATATTCCCGATGGGGCCCTCTACTTTTGCTTGTCCAAAAAGAAGGCAATCACACATGGATAGACAATACAAGAGAAAGGATCAACGACAAGAAAGAAGAAAGAAAACCAAATCGCATTTGGAGTTGGAGTTAGGGTTGGGATTCCTTTTTTTTTGGTACGTAATGTTTATGGACCACATTGTTGAAGGTTGGATCTTGGCCAACCTGAAACCTCCCTCTTGAATGAGCAATCGATTAAGCAGAATTCTAGGACTATCACATAAATAGGTTTTTTTTTTTTACCTTTTAAATGGATTATGTATTTTGGGTTGCAAAACGCTTTTACGTGCTTGCGAAGAGCCATATTTTTCTCTATTTTGGATTGAAGACCATATGGTTGATGTGTTACAAATGTAGACATGAGTAATGATTGCTTTGGTAAGTTTTAATTTGACTTCATAGAATAGTTTCGCATCCTTATTTACTAAAGAGGCGTGTTTTCCTTCACATTTACTAAATAATGACTCTTTTTTTTTTTGGTCGAAGAAAATAATGA
The DNA here is from genome assembly GCA_019926035.1 of Melaleuca alternifolia. Taxonomy (NCBI): domain Eukaryota; kingdom Viridiplantae; phylum Streptophyta; class Magnoliopsida; order Myrtales; family Myrtaceae; genus Melaleuca; species Melaleuca alternifolia. The sequence continues at coordinate 2,414,084 of JAGKPW010000016.1, forward strand.
CTCTTTAGAAAGCTCTAGTTTTACTTTTTGGCGAGCTTCAAAATTTACTATATGAATAATTTTCCGAAGTCGAATTCAATAAATCATTTAGATAACTACCCCTGTTCCATTGACAAAAATTTCGTTTGATTGTAAAGTGTTGTAAACGCTTAAAAAAATTTAATTACAATCTAACATGTTTTCTTTAACTTTCCTCATTATAAGCCGAACTTCTCGATCAACATTTAAATCTATGCTGTTTGATTTTAACTGTGTTCTATCTTATGTTTGCAGTTTTACAGTTTTCTGGCGACCTACGCTACATGATTCTTGGAAATGTATGACGAGTCTAGAATGGATTTTGGAAATAATGAACTCTTTAATATGGATTCGAGACGAGATCAACCGACCCAAATTCATGATACATTCATCCCTGTTGATCAGTGTACTCGTCCCTGTAGACTTTGTTTTACCTGTTGGCAACCTTAAGAAGTCAACTTTGATTTCAAAAAGTCAAGAATTGATGCCAGTCACCGTACACCGAGTTTGACTTTGAATTTGATATTAATTCGGGCCCATTGTTGATGAGAAAGTGTTAAGACAATGGAGAAACAAAAAAATTTCTCAAATCGGATCGTCGTGATAAATGTAGAGTCATCAACTAAACAAAATCAAGTCCGATTATGAGCATCGATTGATTAATGGAACGTGATTGATTTGAACAAGAAAGAAGTGAGTCATATTTTGATTGGCGCATGTGATTTAATTTAGATTGTAAATAACAACCGGCAGTTAAACATCGGGATCGGCCCTCAGAAGCCAATGGAAGTAGGTTGACAAGGGAGGAACAGTGTTCATCCATCGGCTGAGCCAAGTCGATATCATTCCATTCAATGACGTGGCAAGAAGCATGGACGTCGACTCGGTCAAACTGAGTTGCAAGGCTAAAGATAGAAAGCAGGAACAGCTATCGTAGTCAAACTTCTAGGCAGTAATAGTTATCAAAGGTGTTGACTGGCAATTACAGTTGAGCAGTTATTGCAATCGATGCGGTCAAGCTCCAAAGGGGAAACAGTTATGCAATCAAACATGGAGCCGAAATTTGATTTGAATAAACGGGGACAATTACTGATTGAGTCATAAACTTTTTGTAACTTTACCGATTAAGTCCTTCTGGCAGATTTTGGCCGAAAAATACTTACGTGGCAACGACGTGGCGCGCCGGACCTCGCCGGCGATGACGTGGTGACGATGGGGCGATGATTGGACCCCAAATTTTTTTCTTTTTTTTTTTCAAAAACAAGAAGGAGGCCGGCGAGCTCAGCCGGCCGCCGGAGCTCGCCAGCCACTCTAAAGGGCGGTCCGGCCCTCGCCGGTGGTCGGACGAGCTCACCCGGGCCTCGCCGGCCACCGGTGAGGGTGGAGGCGGCCACCCCCGCCCTCGCTCGTGGCCGGTGAGGGCCAGGCGAGCCTTGCCTCGCCTCGCCTCGATCTAGGCGGGGCGAGCTTCCCCAGAGATGTAGATCTGGGCGGGGCAAGCTCGCCCGGCCCTCGGCGGTGGCGACCGGCGGAGCTCGCCGGCCTCCTCCTTGTTTTTCAGAAAACCAAGGAAAAAATAAGAATTTTTTTTTCGAGTCTAGTTAGTGCCACATCGTCGCCATGTCATCGCCGGCGAGGTCCGGCGCGCCACGTTGTCGCCACATAGGCGTTTTTCGGCCAAAATCCGCCGGAAGGACTTAATCGGCAAAGTTGTAAAAAGTTTATGACTTATTTGGCATAAAAAAATGTTTAGGACTGAATCGGTAAAGTAACAAAATGTTTAGGACTCAATCGGTAATTATCCCTGAATGAACGAGAATGATTATCAAGAGAGGGCTAGCCATCCATGGGCAATAAAAGGAGCGCATCTGAAGAGGAAAGGACACGCAAAAACATCGAAAAGAACGAGATTCACTTTCGCCAATGCAATATATACTTGAATTACTCCTTCGAAGAGATTTTGCCATTATCAAGGGAAGCTAATCATCAAGTTTTGATCCTTTTTCTATACGCAATTATCCATCGATTCGAAATTCAAGAATCGCAATGTTTGACCAGGATCTCGATCGAAATAGGATAATTACTATTGTTGAGTCAACGATTTGAATGAAGTGATTTTGGGACCAATGATTAGATAATAATTGCGAGGTCCAATATAAAAAAAGAAAGAAGAAAAAATCCTACGCGTCAAAGACCAACTTATATCGTAAGTGATGAATATTGCAGAGCAGAGACAAGAGACAAAATGAAGGCAATATAAAGTTTCGGTATACCAGCTTTCTGGAAATAATTCTGATATAAGTAGCATTTCTGAACATCTATAAATGGTCTCAAGTGACAAAAGCTAGAACCGACGAACCCTGTTACATCTCTCTCTCTCTCTCTCTATCTCCAACTCCGCCTCCCTCACAGGTTTGATGGAAGACGCGTGGGTGTACATCCTCTCTGCATCCTCCGTCCTCTTCCTTCTCTTCCTGCTCAAACTGCAGAAAAGCAACAGGAGGAATCTCCCTCCGAGCCCAACCTCACTCCCTATCATCGGCCACCTCCTCCTCATAAAAGAGCCTGTCCACCGGACCCTCCAGTCCCTCTCCGACCGCTATGGTCCGGTCCTTTCCCTCTCATTCGGCTCCCGGCCCGTGGTCGTCATATCCTCCCCGTCCGCGGCCGAGGAGTGCTTCACCAGGAACGACGTTGTCCTCGCCAACCGGCCCTGCTTGCTGGCGGGCACAATTATGGGTTATGGCAACACCACCATCGGGACCGTCCCCTACGGCCCCTACTGGCGCGACCTCCGCCGCCTCACTGCTCTTGAGATCCTTTCGCCGCATCGCCTTGCTGGCTACCTTGCCGTCCGGCAGGAGGAAGTCAGGCTCCTCGTGAGGAGCCTCTACGAGGTGGCCGCAGCCTTCCCGGGCAGCGGTTTTGCGAGGGTGGAGATAAGGTCGAGGCTGCAGGAGCTGTCCTTCAACATCATCATGAGGATGATCTCTGGTAAGCGCTACTTTGGGGCCGCAGTCGACTCTGGCGACGCCGAGGTGGCCCAGCGGTTCAGGAAGGTGATAGAGGAGACATTCGAGCTGAGCGGGACGGACCCGGGCGATCTCTTGCCGGCGCTAAGGAAGGTGATGGACTTCAAGGGGAGACAACGGAGAATGGTGGACGTCGCCAAGAGGGCCGATGTGATCTTGCAGGGCATGATAGACGAGCTCAGGTCGCGACGGAAGAGAAGCGACGGCAGCCAAGAGGCGGAGAGCAAGACAATGATTGATTCCATGCTGTCCGGGGGTTACGCGGACGACATCATCAAAGGCCATATCCTGGTACGTCAATAACACATGCTCTGTCCACCTGTATGCACATTGCTAGGTTTCTTATATCTCCACGATTTCACGTGTTGCAGTATCGCCTTTGTGAGCTTTATAGTGGGAAGAACATGACGGTCTTCTTTTTGGAAAGAAGCGCAACGCAATAGATTAATTAGGGGACTTGTGGTGTCGGGTCATTCTATTGTAAGTTTGGCAAAGTTTTAATACGATTTCTTACCTTTATAAAAAATAAAATAGATTAATTAGGGGATTAGGTTGAATCTGACGCATACCCTTCATTTAGTAAATAAGATTACTTTATAAATAAAGTTTTGAAAAAAAGAGAGAGAGGCAACCAAATTTTAGTTTATCACGAGTATTACCGTGAGCTGAGTAAAAATTTCACCACTTCCCGGGCAAAGATTTTTCATTGACCCTTGGCTTGAAAGATGGTTTAGAACTATAGTATGAATCAGGGCCGTTAACGATGGCCTCTTTTCTTTGGACACTACAAATCTAGCCATTTATACTAATTCAAATGTAGTTACTTTGCTCGATAAAGCTCGAAACCGGTTTCACAAAGTATAGAGGAATTGCCTCCTTTTATATTGTATATCCTCTAAAAGGTCTTAGTTTTTCTTTTCTATTTTGAGTAATGGCTCCTATTTCTTAGCCATTACTTTATGATTCGAACTGATGCGAGCCCAATGCTAATGCTTAAATCATGTGGAATCTCATATGGGTCCATTTCATCCAACGGCACATGTGAGTCAGGCTCCCATTTAATGACTCACATGTATTGTGATATATCTGAATTTTTCTTTCTTGAACGGTATTGTCGTTCATTAAAAAGATGAAAGAGGAGAAAGCTCAGAAAGAAAGAGCTCATCTAAGGTAATACAGGTAAAAATGTCAATTATATAAGTGGATGGATCTTAAGTGGATCTTTAGTCATGTGTGCAGTAATGGCTTAAGTGGAATTCTCATGTTCTTTTCCTTGAACTTACGCATGTTTTCCAACTCCGATGTGTTAAAGATGTTCGGAGCATACTAAAGTATGTTGTCTAAAATAATTTGCCACCATTGACAAGCCACCATGGAAAACTGACATGGCGAAGGGTTACGGCATTTGGAGGCGAAAGTTCATCTGATGGTGGCTAGTCCACAGGCGCAAAATCTTGTCCGAGACATACTCTGGCATTAGATTGACAATAGCTCGAATTGATAGGAAATGGGGATTGATAGACTTAATTAGAAAGTTTATGCAAGTTAAATTATTTGATCAGGAAATCTCGTGGAGGACAGGAATTAGCTAGTCGACACACTTCTATATCCATGATGCACAGATCACGTTTGCACTCTACATTAACAAGACGCCAATAGCGGCCAAATTATTGATTCTGGTTCTTTTCCTTTGCATTTGCCTCCTTACGGCCGAACCTGATTGTTCTTCAATAAAGCAAGTTTCATCTATTTTTTTAAACCACTGTGCATACGCTTAGTTAATTTCCGAATCACAATTTGCGGCAGACAATGTTAAGTGCGGGCACGGACACGTCCGCGGTGACAATAGAATGGGCCATGTCCCTCCTACTCAACCATCCGGACATCATGAAAAAAGCTCAAGCAGAACTAGACGACGTCGTTGGCCGAGACCGTCTAGCTGATGAAGCAGACGTCAACAAGTTGCCTTGCCTTCAAAACATCATCAACGAGGCGCTCCGATTGTTTCCGCCGGCGCCGCTCCTATTGCCTCATGAGTCCGCTGAGGATTGCACGATTGGTGGGTTCGACGTGCCCCAAGGCACCATGATCCTGGTGAATGCATGGGCAATTCAGAGAGACCCAAAAGTGTGGGACGATCCCACTAGTTTTAAACCAGAGAGGTACGAGGGATTGGAAGGTGATCATGCGTACCGGCTGTTGCCGTTTGGGTTGGGGAGGAGGAGTTGTCCTGGTGCTGCCCTTGCCAACAGAGTGGTGAGCTCGGCTCTAGCGGCACTCATTCAATGCTTCGAGTGGGAACGAGTCGGCGAGGAGCCGGTGGACTTGACCGAGGGGACGGGACTCACAATGCCCAAGAGAGAGCCATTGGAGGCTATGTGCAAAGCGCGTCAAGGCATGATTGCCAATGTTGCTGCACAGCTTTGAGACGGAAGGTTGTTCTCTGGTGAATTTAATTTGGTCATGTATCTCCAACGTCTTTGAATGATCTAATAAACGGCAACTAGGAGCGACTGCTTCTTTGGGGAATGATCGTGAGCATCAGTAGCAAACTCATACACTTTTTTTTTTCTAACCATCAAAAGTGGACGGCTAGTAGAAAAAAATTCTCATTAGTCGAAGCCGTTGACTATTTATGAGTAAATTGATGAAACTGAAAAATTTAGGATCAAATTGACATATGTATAATAAATTCACAACCAATTATGTAATTTTCATTCAAATTTATCTATGCCGAAAAGAAGTCTCATTTCTAAATATTGACAAGAAAATGTAATGTAGAAGAACTTTATGCATTTTATCATCCTGTCATTTGTACAATCATCCTCTAAAATAAAGTAGACTTATCTCGATCATTCATTTCCCAAATTAAAATGTTAATTGACCTTCAGCTTCAACAAGTAATCTTTTCTGTCTAATTAAAATAACCATTCTAAAAGTTAATTTAAAAAAAATACTTTCTCTTCTAACGAATAAGTGTACACTTTTAAGCGTGTTATGCTTTATCAACTATATTTTTCTATCCAATGGTGGGTAGTTGTATTAGTTGAGAGCTCTACTCTCATCACTAAGCTCGATGATTCAAAACATGCGGTTGCTAACATCTTAAGTGGGGGCCATGGTATTGAGGATCTGTGCTAGTCTCTCCCGAAATATAGGGGCCCGGCTTTTTGGTGCCATTCGGGCACGACGGAATGTGATGAGTAGGAAAAAAAAGAAAAACTATATCTTCCTATAATTTGATGTTTTACTTTTTCATAGTAGGCTAATTTCATGCAATTATGGAGCAATACAGTAATAGGATTGAAATCCGATCATATCACATGTCGTGCAACTTTTATTGCCGCTTTAACAAAATTCTTCTCCCGTTTGTTATTTTTTGTTGTTGATATCTCAAGCTGACAAAACATATCAAACGCATCTTGACTCATTTAAATTTCTGAAAGCATTACTTATAAGTTTTGAAAAAATGGAAATGCGTGCTGTTATTGGAGACTTGACAACAACCGTACTACGTAGTCTCGTCCAATAGATTCTCTAGAATTAGTCTTGTTTTATGATTTTGAGCTGCCAACTTATTCCTTCAAAATGCAGATTAAAAGGTTTCGTCTGTGAAAGTACTTAAATATTAATCCACGTTTTCACCTAACGGTTTAAGCTTTTAGGACAGTTGGCAGTAGTTCTACAAAACTTCACTTGGTATCAAAATAGGAGATTCTGAGTTCAAATATTTCCAGGCTCTAATTTGTCTCTCCAAAAATATCTCTACGCTTAGAACTAGGCAAAAAAAATAAAGACCAGACTAAATGTGAGAGGTAGTGTGAAAGTATTTAAATATTAATCAACGTTTTCATCTAATGGCTTAAACTTTTAAAACAGTTGGCAGTGACCCTATAAAACTTCACATTGTCGAGGTGCTCATCTCTCCCGGTTCGATCAACAGTGACACCCTGCCTGTTCTTTCCTCCACAATGGCGGCTCCATTAATGCCCCCTTCATTGCCTAGAAACCCCAGGCGACCCATTGGCGTCCACGACAGTTTCAAAGTCTCGTGTCTTCCTTGTAAGAGAGTGAGTTGCATTCAGGAGAGGCGCGATTTCTCCATGCAAATGTTCGTCTCTGGTGGAGAGGCTTAGCTCGGAGCGCGAGTCTTCGGATGGCTATCTCCCGTATTGGTCGTTTGACGTGGGCAAGTTCAGCATCGAAGTGTAAAATATCCTTAGGGTTCGAAGCCTCGGGGGTTCTGCAGGAGCGGGGATTGGAATCGCCCTTCCGGCTACTTAATCGAGATGGCAAAGCCGGTGTAGGAACGGAATCTCTTTGTCTTGCGTATACTACAACTATGCTTCATCGAAGTCGACAATGGAGAAACCGAAGCAGCGGTAGCTTCGGCTGATCTTGGGACGTCAGCTGCTGCTCGTTTGTCGACCGTAACAAAAGTCGACTTTGTGGCCGACCACCCCTTTCTGTTCTTGATCACCATGGGGAAAGATTCCAGCACTGCTCGGTTCGTGGGACTGGTCTTAGTCCTGTTGTTGAGTGATTAGTCAGTGGGGGAATAAAGACCGATGAAGAATCTTTCTTTTGAGAAAAGTAAAGCTGAAATCATCTTTTCAATACGCTAACTTCTGCGATGCTGATTCTCTGAAGCAAAAGATCGTGCCACGCAATACCTCAATCACAGTTACTCTTCACTCTCTCTACCGCAATACGCAGAGATTCGGTCCCCTCTCTAACGTTCTTTCTCTTTACTTGAATTCAGTAGTCAGTGCATAACTTACGGGTCTAGACTCACTTCTACGGAGTGGCTCTCTGGTACTCTTTACGAAGCAACCGGTGAGCTCCTTCTCATGGGAAAAACTTCCTCCAAACCCGGTCCAGCTCCCAAAAAAATGGACCTGAGAGAATCGATCGCCAACCAGACCGACGTCGCTCTTATCCTCTCCAAGCAGCTCCTCTCGACCCGGGCCAAGGACTCCAACCTCGTCTTCTCTCCCCTCTCCATCCATGTCGTGCTCAGCCTGACAGCCGCCGGCTCCACCGGCCCCACCCGGGACCAGCTCCTCTCTTTCCTCAAGGCCAAGACCACCGACCACCTCCACTCCTTAGCTTCTCAGCTCGTCGCCGTCGTGCTCGCTGATGGCAGTGCCGCTGGCGGGCCCAAGCTGTCCTTCGCCAACGGCGTCTGGATCGATAAGTCGCTGCTCCTCAGCCCATCTTTCAGACGGGTGGCGGGCGCGTCTTACAAGGCGGCCACCAATCTTGCTGATTTCAAAACCAAGGTCAGTTCTCGCTCTTTTAGATAAAAACACAAACCAGAACCTTCAAAGCGTCGTACTTCTCTTTCGTTTTTCCTACCCCAAATCCACCGACGCATTAGATTTGCTCAAAGTACGTCCGACGTTCTGAGGTAAGATCATCATATGATTTTCTTTTGAATTGAATCTAACTCCTCATCATTTTTTTTTTCGTTTTCTGTTGGCCATCTTATGTTGATTATTAGCCTGCTTAATGCCATGCGATGAATTGTTCTTTCTTTAACTAATTAACGGGACAAGTATTTACAAGAACCTCGAAATCTCGGGTTCTAAAGCTATGTTTGCCGATTCAATGAGCAAAATCCTTCGATTTGAGTTGAGATTGAATTGATTTGAGTAGATAACATTTCGGGTTCTTAGCTTCGTTTCTTTGCGTAGGAGAAGTTCAGTAGATTTTTGGCAAGATAAATAAAAGAGAAGGAGACCGACGCCATTTTGAAACAAAAAGGACGCTGTCTTGTCTATAGTAGTTCAAGTTAGCTCCGATCTGGTCATATGAGTTAAATGGTGTTGATTGGGTCTCCAGATAAATATCTAGCGAAAATGACTAAATTAGCTCTTGATAAAAAAAATTATGACTAAATCGATATAATTAAAAGATTTAAAATTAAATTAGCATAAATATCGTAATTTTTGGATTTTTGTTGATACTTTTCCCCTTCATTCTTAGTTTCATTTCAAGAGTGTCCAATTGAAGGAGCAGCGGCTTTTGTAGCAGAGACAAGAAGTAACATTCATCTTATCATGCCACTCGCAACTTTTCCTTATTATTGTAGTTTCCTCCCCTAAGAAAATCGGCACGACTATCGCTTTATCTCTTCGCATCATTAGTAATGCAATCATGTTTTCAATTCCTAGTTTTCATTTCTTCCGATCATTCTCTAATTGATGGGTTACATAAATGAACATACCTCGCATTTTAACTTAACAAGTGCATGCTCGTGATTTGTGTCCAAGACTTGTAAATTAGAGACATGGTTAGAGAAAAACGTCGGCCAAGATGACCCGAATAGTGGAGTTATGTATCACCAAAAGCGAAAGGCACATTAGACTTAGGTCTTTTCATGTTTTAGGAAGCACACCTTGTTTTCGCATTCTCAAAGCAAAGCAAAACTGATTTGGAACATTAACTTGTCTCTCTTTGATAAAAAGAACAAAAAAAAGTCATAAAATCTATTGTATTAGTACAAATCTAATCCTAAATCTCTCAATTGAATTAATTTATTCATAAACATTCTCATACTGTCATTAATTAAGTCCATCCAGCCATATTGTGTTAGAATTTCTGACATAGACACTGATCCTCATATGTGGCGCGATTGGTGCTAACGTGAACATTTTAAATGATTTCTTGCTCAGTGGCTGTCAGCCCCCTATCGGCCCTTAATTGGAAAAAAATAAAAATTAAAAAAAGAAAATCAGAAGAAAAAAGTTATTAAAAAACTGGAGAAATTACTTTAAAATGTTCTTGTATCGTCGGCTGTTCTATGCAGAAGGATTGGTGTTTGTGTCCATATAATATGAACACAATTGGTATAATGGACTCAATTTATATAAATACAATATGTTCGGGACTAAATTAATCAAATTGAAAAATTTACTATTGAATCGATATCAATCCAATGGTTCTTAGCCTTTTCTGGGAACTTCTGTCCCTCTATCCTTCCGTCAAATTCATCGGCCCATAGACATGATACAACCTGCGAACAGATCCAGCGGCCATTGGGCCTCCTAGTGAAGGCCCAGTATGCAAAAAACAATTCTGAGCCCGGAAGCACGAGATGGCGCCACGCGAATGCGTCGGTCGCACTTATTCTTCCTCTCTCTCTGTCTCTCTCTTTCTCGATCAAGATCGTAACCAGAGCTCTCAGTAACGCGCATTTCTTCTCACGTTCACACCGGCCGCCAGAAAATGGACCTCCGAGCATCGATCGCCGACCAGACCGACGTCGCCCTCGCCCTCTCCAAGCAGCTCCTCTCGACCCGGGCCAAGGACTCCAACCTCGTCTTCTCTCCCCTCTCCATCCACGTCGTGCTCGGCCTGGTCGCCGCCGGCTCCGCTGGGCCCACCCGGGACCAGCTCCTTTCCTTCCTCAAGGCCAAGTCCACCGACCACCTCCACTCCTTAGCTTCTCAGCTCGTCTCCGTCGTGCTCGCCGACGGCGGCGCGGCTGGCGGGCCCGAGCTGTCCTTCGCGAACGGCGCTTGGATCGATAAGTCGTTGCCTCTCAGGCCTTCTTTCAAACAGGTGGTGGACGCGTCTTATAAGGCGGCCACTAATTTTGCTGATTTCAAAACCAAGGTTACTTCTTGCTCTCTCTTTTTTTTTTCTTCTGTTTTTTGGGTCGAGTAGGTGTGGGCTTTCTTGGTTTCTTTAGTCAGATGGTGCTGAGAGATTGAGTTACTGCTCTTAGGTAGTTTGAGCTTGTAGGTGTTCTCCCCACTTGCTGTTTCATGGGTTTAACATTCGTCCGTTGATTATATGTGACTGCATGTTTTGTTTGTGAAAACGCTTTTGAAAATCATCTCCTCTTTCAATTTTTCTTTGGTTCGGGATTTGAAACACTGCTTGTCATTGCTTAGACTTGTTTAAACCAAACCTTCTCGTGTGGAACATCGGGTCTGGTTTAAGGCATTAGCCCTTTCTTGTTGGCTTGCTTTGGATTTCTTTTGGGTGTGACATACACTCCAAACATGCACAGCTACTATGTAAATCCCCTACATTGAGTCAATTGTAACCTCGTGTTAGAGGTCTACATCATGAATGAATGGTCACGAAGTCTTGGAAAGCTTCAAATTAAAAAGCTCAATCCAGATGCATCGGTGAATTGATTCTCCCAAACAATCATACAAAACTTACTTAATCAGGGCTTTAGATGACTTTGTTTGAAGCTATCAAGTTGGAAGGGAACTTGATCGTGCCGTGTTTGTGCATTTACAAGGATTTTCCTATTCTCTGTCATATTCTAAGCATGCTAAAGACGTAAAGTTTTTATGCTCCCAGAATGCAATTGCCAGCGCGACAAGTTTTACCCTTCTTACCTTCCCATTCATCATCAATGTACTTATTCTCCACAGATTAAACTACATGGGCATTTGTAGCAGAGGCAAATATTGATATTGCATCTGGCTATTGTGCACTTCTTACCATAACCATAGATCATATAAATACAGAGAAATCGAATTGACCATATTAGGAAAAGAAATTGAGCATAGTTATTACAGAATACATTGCCCTCTAGCTGTGCGAATGCCAATTATAGGTTACACCGTTATTGGGTATTTGCATACTTGTCATGATAAAGCAACTTCAGTATGGCTGTAGACTGGAGTGAGACGTGTCACTGTAGGTGTTTCCAGAAAATATAATTGGAGATTAGTTCTGCAGCTTTTGCTATGGGTTCCACGCGGTGCTTGACTTAAGGATCTTGGAGAACTGACTTATCATGCAATCACCATGTTAAAGGACGTCTTTTGTAGTCAAATACTTCGAGTAGTGCAATTTTGACTAGTCAGACTTTCATAGATGTGCCATGAGTACTACTATGTTGCCTTTGGTAGGACCTGCAGCAGTCCTCTATTTGAATATCAGTCTTTCACTTTGTTGGTGCATGGAGCTATAAAAACATAGGGTGACCCTTTGTTGGACGGACTTGTTTGCTGATGGGGTTACCCTTATTTTTGTACCAATTGATTTCTAATTGCTTCAGTGGTTCCTCTGCACTATTTTAGGTTATGAAACTGATGCTTTTGTTCTTTCCTAAGTCATAGTTGAGAACCATTCTTTTCTAATTAACTTTAGTATTGGGCCATAACTTTCATCCTTCCGTAAATGGCTCGTATTTCATTTGAGCTGCAATCTTTTCTAGGTTCTCATATGACTGTCATTGCTATGTGTTAAACAATTGGCTTTAGCTGCTCGCTTTTTGTGTCACCTAGTATTCTCTGTACTGATTAGAAGGAACCCATTAGGCTCTTGAGGTGACTAGCGAGGTTAATGCGTGGGCTGAGAAGGAAACCAGTGGCCTCATAAAGGAGGTTCTCCCTGCTGGCGCAGTTGACGGTTCAACCCGACTCATTTTCGCGAATGCCCTTTACTTCAAAGGTGCTTGGAATGACAAGTTCGACTCTTCGAAGACAAAGGACAATGACTTTTTCCTTCTCAATGGAAATTCTGTTCAAGTTCCCTTCATGACTAGCAAGAACAAGCAGATTCTTGGGGCTTATGATGGTTTTAAAGTCTTGGGACTTCCTTATAAGCAAGGGGAGGACAAGCGTCAGTTTTCAATGTACTTATTTCTTCCAGACGTGAGAGATGGACTTCCTGCTCTCGTGGAGAAAGTTGGTTCTGAATCTGGCTTTCTGGATCGCCATCTTCCTTACAACAAAGTGGAAGTGGGGGAATTCCGGATCCCAAGATTCAAGATATCCTTTGGATTTGAAGCTTCAGAAGATCTGAAGAAATTGGGATTGGTATTGCCGTTTTCAGGTGAAGGAGGATTAACGGAGATGGTGGACTCTCCCGAGGGCAAGAATCTCTATGTCTCAAGCATATTTCACAAATCCTTCATTGAAGTGAACGAAGAAGGAACAGAAGCGGCTGCTGCTTCCGCTGGGGTTATTAAGCTGAGGGGTTTGGCATTTTCGGAGAAGATAGACTTCGTTGCTGATCACCCGTTCCTGTTCTTGGTGAGAGAGGATATGACTGGCACGGTGTTGTTTGTGGGTCAGGTGCTCAATCCGCTAGTCGGCTGATCATGAGTCCAACGAGAGCACGAGTGTTCCTAACTATATTGGAACTAACACGAGAGTTTGTATGCTTTATTACATATGTTTTGATGTATTAGTCTGTTAATGCACAGTTAGAGAGGACGCAATATCTTGATGTATTGCATCAATTATCATCACATGTTGATGGATATGTGTGTCCTCCCATCTCTTCGCTACTTCTTTTTATTTTTTCTTAATAAAAGTATTGTGAATATTGCATTCAATTCTCGATCGTTTAAATTTTTCTTTTGATCTGTAAGTATCTGTGCTGATAAACGCATTTGAAATTTGTGCGTTCACAATCGAGTACATCTCAAATAAGCTTGAATACATAATATCACACTTCCGCATCTTGGATTCTCAGTTTCGCCTTTCACAACTGCATGAATAAGAGACCTTATATGGGCGGCGCGCACTTTATTTGTGTGACTTGACTGGGTGCATGCCTCGTCTCTGTCTAAAGAAAGGAACACCACAGTCGTTGAATTTATTGTCACAGAGGGTGAGTCCGGATACAAATGCTCTCTCCATCGTTCTTCCTTCAGCGTCATTATGCATGGCCTCCAAGAATCCATGCGCAACCGGGGCGGAATCGCCTTGACACTCGAGAAGCACTTGTTCCTAACGAAGATTGATGACCGGAACGTCCTCTTCTCTCCTCACTCGATCCCTGCTTGGAGCCTGCTGCACTTGAGCCCAGCTCCTCGCTTTCCTCGAGACCAAGTCCATCGACCACCTCAACCTCTGTTTGTCGACAGCAGGGGGCACAAAGGGGCTGAAGATGTCCATCCAGAATGGTATTTGGGCACGTGGTTACATGACTCTCTGGAATTGTTTCAAACAGGTGTTCGGCACCCACTACGAGGCTGCCATCGAGGCCGTTGATTTTCCAACCGATGTTAAATTTCCTAGCGATCATGAAAAAGATTATTTGGCCAACATACTATCTTGCTCAGAGCTAGAACTTTTAATTCATCACTCAAAATAAATATTTTTCTTTCTGCCGGCGAACATTGATTCATACATAGCAATATTATAAATCAATTTGTGTGATCAAGAGTCTAACCATACAGGGGATAAGCACACCAGTACATGTTCTCTATGAAGCACAGTGACATGCGCAACTAAAGGTTGTCATCATTGCTAAATTCTACATTTTCACCAAAGTATCGATTCTTCAAGCCTAATTTACATGTTTGATCAAAATTTATAAAAGTTCCAATCTACCTAGATCTTCACCATAGCACGGAGCAAGTTATTTTGCTTGGGAATCTATGTGAGAACCAATGATCAATCCAATGCTAAACAAAAGTTACGCAGTATATAATGTAGGTGAGATTAATCCATTAGTGTCTTGCACCCTACAAACCCATGGCAGGATATCAAATTTGTTCAGAGATATGTAATCCCTTGTTATGATTCTAACGTTGCAAATGCACGAGGATAGAATTTATAAGAATATATTATTACAGAGCCTTTCTTTTAACGGTTGCCTCCAAGCTTGCCACCTAAGATTATAGATGGCCACCGAGATAATTAATTTAGAGATCCCATGAATTTCCTGCCCATTTAATTAGTGAAAGTACTTGTCTGCCCCTGAAATTTCAAGCATCATGTAATACCCTATAAACTTTCATTTCGTTACAACGGCGAACCCTCTGTTATTTTTTTTATTTTTTTTGTTATCTAGTGATGCACATAATTTTAAGGGGTAAAAGAATATTCTCATCTTATTTTTTTAAGCAAATTTTTTTTATCCTTAATAGCTGTAACAAATGAAAAAAAAAATCTCAGAAATTGGGAGAAAACTAAATTATTTACCATAATTTGAGTGGAAAAAAATAAGTATCAATGATCATATTGAACAATCAAACTTTGTTAAAATTTGATAGCTATAGCCACTTGAATAAAATAAATAGAATATTTTACGAAAAAGAATTAATACAAACCGACTCGATTGGGAAAAAGGCGTTCATAATAAAAGGGTCACATGACAACAAAATGATTAATCGTTAAGTATACTTAAAGAATTAATTAAACTAGGAGACTATTGATAAACAGAATATGTAACAAATAAACATCAAAAGAAAATTATGTTTGGAGAGCTCAAAAGGAGATGAACAACCGAAGTTGAAGGTAATTCTTTGTATAGGTTGCATTGATCACTAGTTTTTTGTGTTATTTAATTATTTACAAGTAAGTTATGAGTATTAAGTTTTTGTCATTTGACTTTTTTTATTAATGCATTTTTCTTTTCACTTAGATTCCGTTCGTTTCACAAAAAAATGTAGTATTTTTGAAATTTTTTTCCATGAAGTCATTTTTCAAGAAAATGATAATTTTTTCCGGTGACCGTTTGAAATTTAAGAAATTTCTCTCATTTTTTTTGTTCTACATTAACTGGCCGCCGGTCACAAGCCACTTTTGAAAGAAGATGTAAAATGTTTAAAGGAGAAAAAAGAAGATGGAGAATGTTTTTCACTTTTTAAAAAGCGAAAAATATTTTCCCCACTTTCGAAGTTTTTTTTATTGGTGAAAAATATTAAAGAAAATATTTTCCTGAAAGTTATTTTCCGTGAAACGAACAAAACTTTAATGATTTTTTTTTCATAAAATATCTCATTAGTTCTATCGGTACATATTCGACATTATAACAATTCTTTAGTTACTAATCTCATCATTGATATCTTAGTTAGTTTATTTTTCTTTATTATTTTTTCATTTTTCACATAAACCAAGGGTAAATTAGAGGTTTCTTTCAGTACATGAGATGAACATATAAAGTTACCCCTCAAAAATAAGTTGCACTACGTATTCTGACGGACCATGTGGAGGGGCTGATGGCTAAAACGAATTGAAAGAAGGTGTACTGCCCCAAAAGTTCGTGGGAGTTTCTTCGTAGCTTCCCTTAGATTCAAATTAATTTTAAATGCAAAGCCCATCTGCCTCCAGCTTTCTGATTCAATTTTCTAATCCAGATACTGAAACATACTTGAGCCAACCTTAAGCTGAAAAACTGACTATAGGGCTCGAAGGAGAGAACATCGATCCCTATTTGTCGAGGCGAAAGCGTGTCCAAAGTCGTCGAGAAGATAATCAAAAGAAAGCAACAAAAACTACTGATCTGCGTGACATTCCACCAAACCCATGCAGATGTCCAATTAAAACGATGGGAATGAAAAGTAAAATGAAGGTTGAATGATTATCAATCGAAGATGAAGCAACATGAAAATGAAGGTTGTCCTTTATGGCAATCATTTCGTGGTCTTTATCCATGCCATATTTAAAACGATGGGAATGACAAGTAAAATGGGCCACGATGACTGGGTTATATCGTAACAAAGCACCATGAGATTGTGCTCGATCAAAAGGGAGTTCTTCCATATATGCTTGAATGATTATCAATCGAGCGGGACACATGCTATGTGTACACATGTCAACATATTATAAAGTCGAGTTTCAATTTTACTATATCTTATAAGATAAGATAAGACAACCAATTTGAACACATGGGGTATGGTGGGGTTATAGGTTAACAATATTATGTTACAATAGACGAAAATTCTAACTTTCATAGGACAATAGTAGCTATGATGATGTCAAGTATATCAACGAAAGAAACCAGGCGCATTAGTAATTTAATGTCTTTTTTCTATATCACAAAAGGTTCGAATATGTTTAATGCTAAATGGCATTGAAAGACATTAAGGTTCCGTTCGTTTTATGAAAAATGTAAAATTTTTAGAAAATATTTTCGAAGAAGTTATTTTTCTGGAAAATGACAATAATTACGGGTGTTTGTTCGAAACTTAAGGAAAAATTATAAAATAAAATCAAAATTTTAATTTTAATTTTCAAAATTTAAAATTTTTGTTTAACATTGGTTGGTCGTTGGCCACAAGTCTCACCAGACTTCAACGAGCTCCCGACTTGCCATCATAAGCCACAAACTCTTCAATCCAAGGCAAACCTCAAGCTCGCCTCTAGAGGCCGCGAGCTCGCTGCCAGAAACCGCCAGCTCGCCGGCCTCCACGAGGTCGAGACACGATGCTAGATGACACGATATTTAAAAATAAATAAAGAAAACGAAAAATATTTTTCACTTTCTAAAACACGGAAAATATTTTCCTCACTTTTGAAAGTGTTTTTTTTATTGATGAAAAATATTTTCCTTGACTATTTTATTTTCCATGAAATGAATGACCGAGAATCCGAAAGATATTTTCTCGAAAGTTATTTTTTATAAAACAAACGGAACCTAAATTTATTCTACCCATTTCGCATAAAATAAACGTTTTTATGGGGAAAGTATTATTCACCAATCCCTTGTTTCAACTTCTTGCCGACTTGCCGACTTGTCTATGAAGTTAAGTGAACTAGTCCCATGAAAGTTCCACCTTGTCTTTGAATATTTGAGAACTTATTTTTCGTCTTTTGTATATATTTTTATTTTTAATGACCGAAAACTCCACCATAGCACCTCGTGCTCAGACGGCACCAAATGGTCGGGCTCCTATATCTCGGGGGAGACTAGTACAGGACCCCACATACTATAGCCGCTTCACTCAAGATGCTAGCAATTATAAGTTTCGAACTCCTGACATCGACGATGAGGGAGAGGCCCTTAACCAATACAGGTTTTTTTTCGTATACTTTCCATATTTAGTAAATTATATAATCATTCAATTAGGAAAAAAAACACTATAAAACATATATAAATCAACCCCAACCGGTAAGCCCATCTGCCTCCAGCTTTCTGATTCAGTTTTCTAATCCAATACTGAAACACGCTCGAAGCGACCCTTAAGATGAGAATCTGACTACAGGGCTCGAAGGAGAGAACATCGATTCCTTTCCTATTCGTCGAGGCAAAAGCGGGTCCAAAGTCGTCGAGAAGATAATCAAAAGAAAGCAACAAAAACTACTGCTTCTGTGTGACATTCCACCAAACCAATGCGAGATGGTGATTGATTTCCCGATTGAAAATGAAGGTTGTCCTCGATGGCAATCATTTCGTGCTCTTTTATCCATGTCCAAATCGAAACGATAAAAATGAAAAGCAAAAGGGCCCACGATGATTTGGATTATATCGTAACAAAGCACCACACGGTATTGTGGTCGATCAAAAGGGAGCTCTTCGGATATGCTTGAATGATTATCAATCGGGACACATGCTGTGTATACACGTGTCGACATATTATTAAGTCGAGTTTCAATTTTGCTGCATCTCATAAGATAAGATAAAGACAGCCACTTTGGACACATGGGGTATGGTGGGGGTCACGGGTCAACAAAATTATGTTGCAATAGACGAAAATTCTAACTTTCATAGAACAAGAGTAGCTATCATAATGTCAAGTATATCAACGAAAGAAAATAGGTTGCATTAGTCATTTAATGTCCTTTTGCTATATCACAAAGGTTGGAATATGCTTAATTCTAAACGGCATTGAAAGACACTGAATTTATTACATAAAATAAACATATTTACGTGAAAAGTATTATTCACCAATCCCTAGTTTCAACCTCTTGTCAACTCGTCTATGAAGTTAAGTCAACTAGTCCCATGAAAGCTCCACCTTGTATTTAAATATTCGAGAACTTATTTTTCGTCTTTCGTATATTTTCCATATTTAGTAAATTGTTTAATCATTCAATTAGGAAAGAAAAAACTAAAGAACACATATAAATCGAACCAAAACGGTAAGTTTGGCATATTTATTTATCCATTTGGTTGGTCTCAGTTTGATGGTTCAAAAACTGATAAAGTCAACCCCAACTAGTAACTTATACGAATGCTTTATTCGTTTCACGGAAAATAACTTTCAGAAAAATATTTTTCGGATTTTTTATTGTTCGTTCATGATAAATAAAATAGTCAATGAAATATTTTCCATCAATGGAAAAACACCTTCAAAAGTGAAGGAAATGTTTTCCGCTTTTTAAAAAGTGAAAAATATTTTCCTTTTTTTGTTTATTTTTTTAAATATCGTGGCATTTAGCAACGTTCCACGACCTCGCATGAGACTAGCGAGCCAGTGGCTTATAGCATTGAGCTAACAGCCTCTAGCAATAAGCTCGCAGTCTCTAGAAATGAACGGAGCTGGAGTATGTATTTTTCTTTTCCAGTAAATTGCTAAAAGCCTATTGAAGCAGGCATTTCTCCGATTATCATGAATCTAGAGGAAGGCTTTTTTTTTTAGTTTTATTATCGAGACATCGAGCTACGCTTCTGTTCCTTTTTTGTTCAAAAACTTACTTAAGCTGTGATGAATAATTAGGTATAACCCACCTATTGGTAGCCCATTTGTTTAGGGCGAACTTGGACTTTATTGAAGTCTTGGGGGAAGTGCCTGTGATTTAAATAGGGGGTCATGGTGGTGGGTTGTTGTGCTAGTCTTCCTCGAGGAATAGTTGATGTGCGCACAAATTGGCCCAGACACCTCAATTACAAAAAATAAAAATAAAAATTAGGTATCATTTTAATGGTTGTGGTTGGGTGTTGCGTCTTAAGTCATTGTTAGCCTTCTCCTGCATGTCAACTCGATTCTAAAGGTTTTGAAACCGGACTAAACGGAATCGGATCGAAGCTATCGGTCAATCATATATTGTGCTTTATTCGGTTTAATTTGGCCGGTCGGGATTTTTTCCAGACCCATGAATTGAGCTGAAAATGTGTCCAAGTCAACTATAGAAAGTTAGAAACCCCCAAACGAAGGTGGTCCCTAGAAAGCACATCGGGCTTTTCCGCTAGATATGAAGTATGATTCGGCAAAGGCAAAAGTCCTGAAAATGTTTTGGCAATCGCAGATCGAAGGTGTGTCGACATCTGACATTAGTGTTCTCCAAGATTCGCAAGAACAAGAGAAACGTCACCCCCGTCGCTCTCGCCCATCATGTCGCATTCATATTTCCTTCGATGCGCGACGATCTTTTCGTAACGTCTTCCCATGTCTCCGTTCCCCATCTCCATCCCCGGTCTGCTCTCACTGTGAACTTTCCCGGAACTTCATCCCCCCGTAATATTAAAATGGTGTACGCCGAGTATTGGATTGTTCATGGACTGCAATAAATTTTCCCGATCTTGATTCAACCCACCGACCGTCCAGAACAAGAAACGACTGGAGTTTATTGGACCTCGCGTCTCTCGAAACTCGAGAACCGATCTTAACCAAGAAGGTCTCAGTTGCTTTTTGCCAGGGACACTCTTTCCTTTCTCGAACTTTTCAACCATCTTTCTTGCATCGGGCTGAGCTCGATCCGAGCTTCGCTTTGCAGAAACCGCGAGAAAGAGAAACATCCCAGCGAGCTCAAGAGGCAAGACTCGGGAGAAGAGTCCTGCCTGAGGAAAGCTCTCTCTCTCTCTCTCTCTGTCTGAAGAATCAAGAAGATGGGAGAGTCTGCAAATCACAACCACGGGCCTCCGCCTGGACATGCGAATCACAACCATGGCCCTCCGCCTGGACAGGCGACGCCGCTGTCTCAGCCACCGCCGCAGAACCTCGGTCTTTCTAGAGGACCCACTTGGGCTCCGGCAGAACAGCTCCAGCACCTCCATTACTGCATCCACTCTAACCCCTCATGGCGTCAGTCGCTCTCACTCTCTCTCTCTCTCTCTCTCTCTCTCTCTCTCTCTATTTTATGAATTCAATTATTTATCCTTCTAAAAGTCTACTTGAATCTGTGACTGCTTAGAATCAAAAGGGGAAAGATATTCTATTAGAAAGGTGCATGCTTCATGGTATCTTTATATTCCTTTACTTTACCTGTGGAAAGTATCTGTGGTATGCAAGATCCTTATCGTGTTCTTTTTATTCATTTCGATCAGAAACTACTTTTTCTCCGAATCATTTGGTTACTTTTTCATGTGGAAAAGATATGAAGTTCTTCTCCTATTTCTATCGTTGCTGAAGATCTTATTAGTCCTCGGATTCCTTAGGATTCTGATTGACCCTTTAAGCTTTCTAAGCAGAGACATCAATCAACTTAGGTTTCGTAAAAATTATTGCTATCAGGGTTGAGTCTGTGAATGATATTCAAGAAAACATGTACTGATGAGTGTTCTTGGAACTAATTTTACAGATGAAGCTGTTCTGCTAGCATTTCAGCACTATATTGTGATGCTTGGAACGGTTGTTATGATTTCCAGCACTCTTGTGCCTCGAATGGGTGGGACTCATGTAAGATCATCCACATATAGTATCTAATGAGGCACTATTTGACTAAGTAGAACATGTTGTGATTAGTCTTGCAATCTGCAAACAGGGTGACAAGGCGCGGGTGATTCAGTCACTGCTTTTTATGTCGGGAATCAACACTCTGCTTCAGACCCTTCTCGGGACAAGGCTACCTACTGTCATGGGAGCATCACTTGCTTTTTACCTGCCAGTGTTATCGATTATAAATGACACTATGGACAAAAACTTCAATTCGGAGCATGATGTATGTACCAAACGAAGAAGTTCTGCAAAAATTAATTTCCTTATATGTTGGGTTTTTAAACATTTGTTCAATGATGTTGACCATCAGCCTTTGGAGATAGAATGTGTTCTTTGAAGCATAGTGATAACCGTGTACAAAATCATGAGAAGTTATAAGTCGAAGTTGTATCTAAAGATCGATACTTAAATGTAGTTAAAATTCGCGCAAGTTCAATATCAAAGCGTGACAGAGTTTAGAAGGTCTTGTTCAATATGATGATATAATGAATTCATCATGGCCTCCCAAAGCCAGCTCCTTAAAAATGCTTCCCAGGAGGACTATGATTCTGTCATCGCATATTTTATTTCCCCTGTATTTTGGTGCTACATCCAACTACGTGATGCATTGCTGATGTATTGCACTTCTTATCATCCTTTCTTTTTTCCTCTGGGGTATCATGCTTTTGTACCATACAGCGAAGTCCCAACTCCCTGCAATCAGATCTTCAGGTGATTAATTTATGGTGTGCTTGCAGAGGTTTCTCTACACAATGAGGACCATTCAGGGCTCTCTTATTGTTTCTTCATTTGTGAACATTATCCTTGGGTACAGCACAGCATGGGGAAAATTCACCAGGTTAGTTCTATCTTTTCCTTTTAATATCGTGTCACTCATGTTCTTCAGGAGAATCTGTATGTAAATTGTTTTATTTGTCTTTAATCTAGTAAGTTTATGTTATCTGTTTTTACTAATTCCAAATTTCGAACTCAAATCCAGGCTCTTTAGTCCAGTTATAATTGTAGCAGTGGTTTCTGTGGTGGGTCTTGGCTTGTTCATGAGGGGCTTTCCATTGGTAAGTTTCCCTACTAGAAGTTTACAATTTATTGGCTGCAGCAAATGTTGAATGCCTTGGAAAATCTGCTTTAATCTAGGGACAGTAGTGGTTGAACAAAGATCCTAGAAAGCTGCTTTAAAGTATAGAACAAAGATTAGTTGTGCCATAAGTTGTTTATTCTTTGCTTACATAGCAAATGAACTCTGACTAGATTGAACCTTGCATTCTAATATGCCATTCAAAGCTCTTCTGTAGTATAGTGATTGCTTGTGCATTTTCCCTGATGTAATCTTACTGTGCAGCTGGCTAATTGTGTTGAGATTGGCCTGCCGATGCTAATTCTTCTCGTCATATCTCAACAGGTATAATATAATAGCGCAATTGAAAGTTGCATACTTGAAACTATGTTGTTCTTTATACAAAAGTGGGGTTCTATTTCTATTACAGTATCTGAAGCAAATCGTGCCTGTGGCCCATTCTGTGCTGGAGAGATATGCGTTGCTCCTATGCATTGGTATAATCTGGGCATTTGCCGCAATCCTCACTGTGTCTGGAGCTTACAACAATGTCAGGGAGCAGACGAAAACAAGTTGCCGCATAGATCGCTCCTATCTTTTGTCATCTGCTCCTTGGTATGTTCCGATAACAGGGACCTTTAGTGGCAATTAGTTTCATTCTCCTGCTACTTCTCCCTAAAACCTTTTTTAGTGAAAAGAGTTTGGTTTCTGATGCAGGATTAAGATTCCATACCCATTTCAGTGGGGTACTCCCATATTTAGAGCAAGCCATGTCTTTGCGATGATGGGTGCAGCACTTGTTTCTTCTGCAGAGGTGTTGTTTGCATTAGTCGCTTAAAAATATGTCCATATTTATAAGTGCTTTACTTATTAATATGTTTGGTGAACTCCAATGCAGTCAACAGGTACATTTTTCGCAGCAGCCCGACTTGCCGGTGCAACACCTCCGCCAGCACATGTGCTCAGCCGGAGTATTGGCCTACATGTAGAATCACAGATTTGCTTTTATTTGCTATGTTATTATCAAATTACCACAGGACGTAAACTATTGGTGTTATTGAACTTGAGGTGTCGTTTCATATTGCAGGGTATTGGGATGCTGCTTGAAGGGATATTTGGTACTGTCGTCGGTACAACTGCTTCAGTGTATGGAACCACCCTGCTTTGACTACTAATCTTGTGATATTTATTCATAAATTCAAGATACGCCTGTAGTTTTCTTAGAATAGATCTAGTTTATGTAGGTTGAGAAGCTTAGGGAATTCTGTACTGCATCATCTTTATGGATTTTTGGGCATATATTAATATGATAATTTAGAAGAAGGGTCTCAATAAATTTGCAATTATTATTGCAGAGAAAATGTTGGCCTCCTTGGACTGACTCGCATAGGGAGTAGAAGAGTGGTGCAAATATCAACTGCTTTCATGATCTTTTTCTCCATATTTGGTATGTAATTTGACTCGGTTGTGGTATTTATGACCATCATAAAATGTGGCATTTGACCGTGTTGCCTTGTCTGTTAGGGAAATTCGGAGCCTTTTTTGCGTCTATTCCTCTACCAATATTCGGCGCCATCTATTGTGTTGTATTAGGCATTGTCGGTATGTTAGATCTTTTAACTCAACTATTTCCATTTCTCTTCCTTGTTTTTATCAATGAATCATCTCTCTCTTTGTTTTTTTTAGTTGCTGTAGGGATCTCATTCACACAGTTTGCAAATACTAACTCTATGCGGAACCACTATGTTTTGGGCATCACGTTCTTCCTTGGGATATCAATAGCTGAGTATTTTGTCCTGAACACCTCTTCAGATGGTCATGGACCTGTAGAAACTCAAGGTGGATGGGTAAGTTGTACAAAATGGTTTTGTCCCTGTTCTAGTTTGCTTGGTGCTTCGTTGTCTCATCAACTATTCCCCGGTGATGAATTTTGAAAGAATTTACTGAATCTGGGAGTGAGCGTAAATGGCACTACATCTATAGGAAATAGTCGCTAACTGGGGCATAATCCCATTTGTGGTGTGGCTCTGTTTGTGTATTTCTCTCCAATTCTTAGATTTATTGCTTAAACTTTACTTCAGCAATATGCTAGTCAAAGAAGAGAGTTTTGCTTCTGTGTGAGGACGGGATTGATTTGTTCTGACTGTTTTAGATTTGCACATTCTTACTTCTGGGTTTAGTTCATCAGCTAGTGGTCATTCAATTGGTTTGCAGTGCGGATAGGTGAGAGGTTATATATGTGGGCATGATATCGCTGTGTGATGTGTGCAGTTCAATGATATCTTGAATACCATCTTCTCTTCATCTCCGACCGTGGCGATGATAGTTGGAGTGCTGTTGGACAACACGCTGGAGGGAAAGCACACGGCGAGCGAGAGAGGAATCCCTTGGTGGGCCCCCTTCCAGCGCAGGAAAGGGGATGTCCGGAACGAGGAGTTCTACAGCTACCCTCTCAGGATACATGAGTTGATTCCCACCAGGTTTCTATGAGGGTACTTCAGTTTCCTTGTACATTTTGCATAGATTCGCCAAAACGTTGTGCTCATGACACTCTTTGCTGGATGATGTAATGACTCGTGGGCTACTTTAGTTTTAGCTAAATGTTTTCTTCTTCTCAAAAAGTTGAACTGGCAACCTACCGGGAAAGCGGAGAAGGGTATCGTCTTTTCATTCTGATCAGAAAAAGATTGAGAATGATTGTCGATTCGGAATATGGATGAGGTGTTGTTTTTATGCTCAACAGCTAGAAATCTCCCAGCAGTCATTCACATATGGTAGGTGGGTAATGTGTGTTGACTCTTCTGGGATTCTAAAGCTTTCAGTGTTCTTTTCTTCCATGTTGCGGATTGTCCAATCTCATTCACTCGACTTGTGTTGTATGTGCGTTAAACAAGAGGGTGAGATAAGTATTCTCGATCTATCAGATGATTAAATGGTGCTACATGCCAATGATTATGATTAGCAGAGAACATACTTGATCGAATCAGAAGAAGTGTCTCATTGTCATGTGATTGAATTCGAGAAATAGAGCATGCGTGAGGAACGAGAAGGTGGACGTAGGCTGAAGTCGATTACGAGACTTTACGGGTTATGGGTGCCGTAGCTTTCAAAAAGTATACTCGGGTGGCTTCTCTTCTATAGGAGGCAAACATGGCATGCGATGCGTGCCAGAAAGCAAGGACTTGACGAAGAGATTCCCCCAACGTATCGTAATATACAAGAGGACTTCACGATCAAATCTTCACTATTGTTCTACCCCACGGTAAAATATGAGGTTGGGATGAATCTTTGGTTGGTGGCGAGTTTGGATTTTCATGAAGAAACAAGAAACTTAGTGCATCAACTTGTAATTGCTTGAACCCCCTCGAGCATATGCCAGTGTTCGACCACACAATGAATTTCTCAGCCTACATTTCCGGTTAAGAATGAGTTAAAGATGATAATACGTAACATGGCGACATGAAAGATATATCAGGGATCTCTATATGATCGTCCGGTCGACATGGAGATAGAACGGGGATCTCTATATGATCGTCCAGTCCGGTCACCTTTACCTTCGCCACTGGAAGCCCTCCCAAAGTTTATACTTTGCTTCCTTCCTCATGGACTCTAGTACCATGCCACACATGCAACTAGTCGAATGACCACCCGCTTAGCCGGAACAAAACGATACTTCCACAACAACCAGCGGACAAGCCTCGGCCTTCTTCCTTTTTATAAAACCTCCGTTCCACAGCTGTTCCAGCTCAGCCGTCCGTTGCCCTGAGCCACCAAGTCACTGTCCTTGAAGTGGATGCGAGCGAATCGCGTGTCGTATTATTGAGCGTGAAGAAGAAAGAGGCTACTACTTCTCAGCTTGAAGATTTCGTTTTCTCGCGCTGAAGAAGAGAAGTGAAATGGATCGATTTTGGTTCCTTCTCAGCGAATTTGGCGACCAAACTCTATGTACATCAAACAGTTTTTTTTTTTCGTTCATCTCTTTCTTTGAAAGCTCCCCTTCAGCCTTCGGTCCTGCTGAATCCTCCGATGCCCTCAGCCACCAAGTCATCGCGTTCTTCTTTACCGTTGGTGACGACGTTCCTAGTGGTCTTCTTCTCAGTTTGGAAATTTATTCTCATGTTAAAGAGATGAAAAAATATCAACTCTTCTAAAAACTCAAATTTTAAATATTTCAATACGACTTAAGCCTAAAATGTTGAAATATATGTAATAAAGAGACAAAAAGGACTACTGCTATCAGTTAAAATTTTGTGGAATTGCCGCTAAACTGTTATAATAGTTTGAGTCTGAATGAAGGGACGATCTAATATATTTATTGAATTGGTTATGGTTCGTCTTACGAGTGAAATTTGCGATCAGACTCAACATTTGTTTGTTCTGGTTAATATTCCCGGCGAATCTCTCTAGGAGGATGAACTCAAAAAAGAAAGAAAGAAAAGTAAAACAACAAAGAAGCAACTCTAGACAAAAATGACATCGACCATGGTTTGAAAACACCACGACAACGAGAAGCCGCTTTACTTCCTAGCCTCACGCAAGTCTCTCCCGCCACGTGCGCCGACACCGGTTTAGAAAATGGGCCGGGTTCGATGGGTCGTCGATTTTGGCGCCCAAGCACCGTTGCTCGACCGTTGGAACGTGGGGCACGAATTATCCACCAACCCACTTTGCCTTCAGTGGCTCTATAATCATATCTTCACCATCTTGAGCTCACAAAAAACTGCTAAAAGTTTCTTCGTCACCCCACTAAATTGACTGACCATCACACCGACTCAAAGCTGTCTTCGTCATTCATGACTGGAAACCCGAGCAGCGAGGCCATGAAGGTGAACTGGGAGTGAGAAAGGGATTGCGGAGGAGACCGAAAGCATCACGTAGCACGAGAACTTGGAATTGAATTCGCAGCTCTGATGCCAGTTTGAATCCAATCTTCAATGAATGCGAGCTAGGAGAATAAGGGCTTGTGGAGGTCGTCCTTTGGAATTTGTCAAAGGAATTCCTCCATATAAACCTCATTGGATGAAACTCGAATGGCATACGAGTTCCTAGTCTTGCTCTCACATCCTCTTCGTGAATACCCGAGCGATAGGGTCAATTATCTGATGATAAAGATGGGACTCAGTCACGCCTTTCAAGCATCCGTCCTCGTGCTCTCCGCTGTGGTGGCGCCTGAGGCCAGAAGCATTTTTGTCGGAGGGTCCGAAAACTGGCGGCCGGGTTTCAACTACACTTACTGGGCTCTCGAGAATGACCCCTTCTACATCAACGACACGCTCGATCAGTAACTAAGAGAGTACAGTGAGTCGATTAAGTACTTCATAAGAACGGTCGAACTTGTATTCGTTGTTTAAACTTCATTCACGGTTGGAGTTATATGCACACAGTTCTCAAGTACGATGCACCCGACGACGTTTACTTGCTGCCGAATCTGTGGAGCTTCATGAAGTGCGATTTCAAGGACGCGAAACTCGTAGCGAGCACCGAGGATGGCAGCGGCAATGGCGCCGAAGTGGATCTGAGCGGGACGAGGCTGTACTACTTTGCTTCATCCGACGGTGACGACTGCAGTGCCGGGATGATGAAGTTCTTCGTCATGCCCATCCGTCGTCTGCGAGGTTGATCTATGATAATCAAGGACTAGACAATTTCCGTTGGTCCGGTGTGTTTCGAGGGCTTTCTTAGTTGAGGCTGATTGGAAGTGATATTTTTAAACACCCCATGTAATAGTTGATAACTTGATAGGCCAATTTCCACATCCGATGCATCGAGGTCTACTTTTCTGCCCTAGCCAGGAAACCTATAATTATACTAGTTGTTAGATTAAATATAATAATTTGAGCGGTCGTATGTTAAGGTCTCCTTTTCTGCCCTATAAGAAATCACTCACTTTGAAATTTTACTAGTTGTTCATTGTTGTTGATAAGCATATCAAAAGTAAAATAAATAAATAAGAAAACCGTCATTATAAACATACAAACACTCAAATAATCATAACTTTGATTTACGGTTCAGTCGTAAATGAGACTCTGAGAAAACTATTTTATGATAGATTTGCAAAAAAAAAATATGAAATTCTTTCTGTTATGAACTCCGATGAACTATACCTTCCCTAAGAAACCTATAGACCTTGTAAATCAATCATTCTCTTTGGAAATTTCTATTATAAAACACACGAAGCTGTTGCTGTTGCTGTTGATACTCTTGAGCATGAAATATTGATTGCTTGTTGTTCAAAACTAATGAGTGATTTTCCTGAAGAAGTTAGATTATCATTATAACGAGAGCAATATGTTCTCCTTCAAATTTATCCACTTTATACTTCAGTCCCCTGTCATTCTCGCTTTGCTTATCGAAAGAATAATTGAAGTCCGTAGCCAAAGGGTAAAGTTTCGGCGATGTGTACGGGTGGGTTATGGATGGAGGTGAACTGTAACTCCCTCGTCGAGTACCCGCAGATGAGTCAACTTTCTTACGACCTGCTCAGCTCTCAAGGGTCGGCCTTCTTGAAACTAGTGGTGCTCAGCTAATGCCATACTGTTTTTTTCTCGAGTGGTCTTCAAGCAATCAACCACTTATTACGCCGTTTGTCTCTTTTGTTGGGAGTGTGTAATAGGAACTCGATACATTTATTCAGGGAGATCACCAAAAAGGAGGCCGAGTCCGAGTCCATAAGTAGATTCAATTGGATTCACATTCACTTAAAAATTTAACCCATCGAGTTATAGACTAACTTTAAAAAAATTATTAACTACTTTATAACATATCAATTATTCAATATTTGATTTTCTAACACAATTCTCAAGTGTATCTCAATAATCTCCTCTCACGTATCAGCTCATTGTTAAGTATGCATCCCTTTAATTCAAATACCCTTCCAATGCAAGATATATCAATACAGATCTCCATCACCGCCTAACTTCATCCCCAGTCTCTACTTCTAGAAAAAACTATAAAGTTCATCATCGAGTCCGCGTTGCTAGACCACAATGTCCATCGCTCAAAAACCATGTTGGTCATTGGATTTCTTCCTTGAGATATTCGCTGAATATCATAATTGAATGGGACTCACTAGTTTACCATTGGCTATGACACCATTTTTGTTGCGAGTGTATAGAAGACACCTAATACCTTCACTTAGAGAGATGGCTAAGAAGAAGCCTAAGTCCGAGCTCATCAACATATCCAGTTAAACTCGCTTCTATTTAAAAGTTTAAGTTAATAAGTTATAAACCTACTAAGATATATTAAATATTTCACGCCATACCAATTCTCTAATATGAGATTTTCTAATGCAACTCACATTCACATTTCGATATCATGTTTAGCAATAACAAAGTCTTAAGAATTTAGAGATAATGAAGCTTGAATCGCTAGTGCAACATAACTAATCGACCTTTTGTCCAAAAGTTCTCAATCTGTTATATGAAGGCTAATTAAGTACTAAAGCTTTTAAATTAATTGAATTTAGTTCTAAACCGTTTCACGATTTACCAGTTTAATTTTTGTTTCGATCATTTTTCGCAAGTTGTCCTTAGCCTGGATGGTGGCAAGCTTCCATTACATGGCTAGTGTTGATATTAATAAATTTTGAAGCTTTCTTTTGAAGAAAATTCTCAGTTTTAAGTTTTTTGCTGTGTTTATTTTTTCTTTATATTGACCTCTTTTCTTTTCACCAATTGATCGATTGTCGACCATTGGCCACATGAAATAGCCCACAAGGCCCGGCGTACTTGGGTGAGGGTAAGGGCCGATGAGGATGGCCCTTGTTGACCCTTGCTAGAGGGTCGCAAATGCTAGCCTCGCCTAGGCAAGGGCGACAATTGCTTGTAGCTCGCAAGGGTGTCTCGGGCGTTGATGGTGGCTGGCAATCAACAAAGGGAAATAATGAAAAATAATTTTAAACTAAATTGATACGATTAAATTATTTATAATTGAATTGACCACTGTATAAATTTTCCGATCAATTTTCCCTCAAAGGCCTCCAGTGCGAATTATCGACAACTGATCCGGTACAGCCATGTTAGAATGTAATACGAGCTATGTGCCGCGATCGAAACCAAGATGTAGGGACCAATTAAGAAACCAATCAAAGTCGCATGCTCTAATCATAGGCTAAAACACACTTCAGATAGCAAAAGCATGGAAAGAGGCTCAAGTCGGATTCCAATTTGGTACTCATCTTACTCATCATGGAATAGATCAATTCCTACACGCCCCTTGCAATATGTAACTTTTGTCAACCCTCTCACTAGGCGCGTCCCTAACTAATCCACTCCACGATCCGTGCGACCTCTAGCCGACAATGAGATCGAGAAGTCTTGCCACATTAGACCTCTACTACTGTTAAGCCTAGCCAGTAATCTCGTTGCTGTTCTAGTAGGGTAAAAAGCTGATCAAAATTCATCTAATCTCATATGTATAAAGTAGAAATAGAAGTCGGCAAGCGGGCAAATGGAACATAAAAAAATGAATAAGTAGCAATGTCCAATTTTTTTTTATTTATCGCCCCCGTGCAATTAGATTCGCGCATTCTATTGTCGGCTTGCGATGTTGCCCGATTGATAAAAGTTTCAATTGCTCATTGCGTCCAAGAAGAAGACCGGCATTTAGTTAAAACTACGGCTTCAGTAATAAAAGCTGGAGACGTCGTACGCCTTCTTCTTATCAGAATCTGTATTTACACTTTCAATTCCACAGTTTAAGACAACAAGAGGAAACCTCCGCTTCAATGGAATGCCGAACCCGACTCGCCGCTCTCGGCCAAGGCTGCGCTCATGTACTCTCTCACCTCCTTCGCGATCACGTCCCTCATGGCATCCCAGAACTGTCCCCCCGGCTGCTGCAACCCCTCGCTCCGCCCCTCTTCCGACGCCGCCGAAGCCGCCGCCGCCGCAGCGTCCCCGCCTCCCCCCGGCGGTCCCAGAGTCAACGCTGTCAAGCGGTCCTCATCCTCACCGTTGCTCGCGCAACACCAGCCGGAGACGGAACTGCCGCCGCCGCCGCCGCTTGAGTGACGCTCCGCCTGTTGTTCCCGGAGCCGCCTCTTGAGGGTAGAGTTCCAGTGGTTCTTGACCGCGTTGTCGGTCCTCCCGGGGAGCATGCGGGCGATAGTGGCCCAGCGGTTCCCGTAGCGGGCGTGGGCGGCGAGGATAGCCTCGTCCTCGGCGGCGGAGAAGGGGCGGTGCTCGACGGCGGGGCTGAGCTGGTTGCACCACCGGAGGCGGCAGGACTTGCCGGAGCGGCCCTGGATGTGGCGGCTGATGAGGGACCAGTTCCGAGGGCCGTACCGGCCCACGAGGTGGGTCAGGACCTGGTCCTCCTCGGCGCTCCACGGGCCTTTGATCCGATCCGGCTTGGCGGAGGCGTTGGACAAGGAGGAGTCGGAGTCCGAGGAGGAACAAGTGGAGGACGACCCCGCATTGAACCCTTCCATTCGTGCACCTAAGAAAGCAGGGTGTCGGCTGCTGTATTCTTGACAAGTTGGAGCGGGCGATGCCGTGTTTATACGTACGTAGAGGCACGCAGAAGCGCAGAGAAATAGAGAGAGAGAGAGAGAGAGGTTCATGAACTTGAAACCTGTAAATGAGAGGTTTTTATAACTGGACGAGAGAGAGAAGAGAAGAGAGAGAGAGGTTACTTCCAGGAAAGTGGCTTTTTTGCAGAGTTCGGTAGGGTTAAGGGGGAAGATATGATATGAGATGGGGACTTAAAAAAAATTTCAATCAATGCAAATCAGATGCAAATATCCTTTTAGGATTCCGGTTTTCGATCTGCAGACACGTCTCCCCGCAAATCATATCGGTCGTACTTTTTCGGATTTGGAATGGAAAGAGGAGCAAATTTGCTGGTGGATCTTAAAATCCTCGAGAGTTTATGTACTTCGACCTTTTTAAGTAGGAGTTACGATGTAATGCGCCTATACGTGCCCAGTTAACACTCCAAACAAAGTTAACAGAGTTCACTAACTAAGTGAAAAGATAAAAAAAGAGGACGAAAACCACTCAAGAAATCTGAACCCACAATGTTTGCCTGTCAAAAAGTCCATCCTTTCCAATTGAGCCAATTTTGAATTAGCCGGTCCTAGGGAAATTCTAGATTTGGGAAGATTAACTACAATCATCCAAAGCAACAGACATAGTGGGACTTCCATGATCATCATAAGTAACAGGGCATTTAGTCTCTTGATTTCCCTGTGCAACTTTGATATGACATCTTTGAAGATCGAATCCTCGGTTTTCCGACGAGAAAC
Organism: Melaleuca alternifolia; assembly: GCA_019926035.1. Classification (NCBI taxonomy): domain Eukaryota; kingdom Viridiplantae; phylum Streptophyta; class Magnoliopsida; order Myrtales; family Myrtaceae; genus Melaleuca; species Melaleuca alternifolia. The sequence goes on from JAGKPW010000016.1 coordinate 2,446,744, forward strand.
TCCCCTCATGAGCATTCGACGCTAGAAGATGAACCCTCTTCTTTTCTTTCAAGGTGGTACAATTATTTCCATGGGGGGTACTCGAGATGTTAATGTCATTCCAATTCAAGCAAAATATCTGTTGAGAGAGAGAGAAGAAAGAAGAAGGGGGGGAGGGGGGGAGGGGGGGGGTCCAACGCGATGAAATCATTCTCGTACTGGCAATGGTACGCAAACGTTGGTTGCTCAGCGTTTAAAACATGACAGGAGGCGAGGAGCTGTTCACCACATATTAAACGTTCTCTCTCTCTCTCTCTCTCTTTGTGGCTCTGGGAAACGGCGGTGGGGGGCGGGCCCCGCTCCCCTCTCCCGGCACTTGCCTTTTTGAAATCTTGACCCGATTTCGTAACCATCGCCAAGTTGGACAGCTGGGAGTCCAAATCCGTTGATTTCCCTCCGAATCAACGGCCACCAATCGACTGCGGAGGGGAAAGGAAAGGAAAGGAAAGGAAAATAGAGAGAGAGAGAGAGAGGGGGCCTCCTCTCCTCTCTCTCTCTTAAAAAAACCCGATCTTGGGAGATGACTTCCGCGCCTTCCACGTAGGATGGGACCCACCACCAGCCTGGACGAATCTCACGTGACTCGATGCAAGATTTCACGTCTTTAAAATGGTGCACTTTGATTTTCAATTGCCAGAGGTGGTTTCCACGGACCTTCCATCCATCGAGCGAGCGATTTGGTTCGGTGTCCCATGAAAAGTAAATGATCTCCTCTCCTCTCCTCTCCTCTCCTCTCGTCATTCCTACGGTAAAAAACCCAAAAAAAGAAAAAGAAAACGAGAATGGTCAGAATGTCATGCCGCCCCCGCCCCCGCGCTGTAAAGATTCTCGAAATCTGTTTTGTCGCTTTGCATCATCGGCTTGCCCTTCTTTCACACTTTGGCAATTCGTGTCTCCATCCGTCCTTATGGAAAACTTTAGGGTCGCTGAAACGTCGTCTCTTAGATAAATATATGCCCATGACGCAAGCCTTATCTCAACCCACTTGCCCACCCTTTTAAGGACTCGCTCCACCCGAGCCCGCCCACCACCCATGGACGGCCTCGATCGAGGCCGGTAAAATCATCGACGGAGTTGTTATTGGGAGTTTTCGAAAGATTGTCAAAGAGCTCGAGTCAATGAGCTGTGGATCAATCAAAACCATAGAAGATAAGAGGGTAATAAATACGACCCAAAAGAATCCCAACTAGAAAAGCCCAACAAGTCGGTCCCCTCAATCTGAACAGGACGGTCCTGATGATGGAATCTCAGCCGCCCACGTGGCTCCATTAATGGAGCTTTGTCGTTTTGCCAATGGACTCGTGATCGCGAAGCTAAAGCCTATCGAGCTACACGGGCGGTTGGGTAGTTGACGCGCGCCCCCCCAGCGCCCAGCTGTCACTTTTGCGCGCTTGGCACCAAATCCGACGCCACCGACTGACGTTGGTACATTGGATTATGTTATTATTACAGTTACTGTCGTTAAGCCCTAACGACAATTGGTTCACTAGAGATGAGACCACAGGAGCCACGCGAATCTTTGCGCGGATAATGATGTCCCGAAATCGCGATGGGGACTCGCTTTAGGACTCGCCGATTGTACTTCTGAGATTTGGAATCTCGTAATTGAGAGATTTGCGGAGGGGGTTGATGATATCCACAAAATGCATGGCGGAGGGTTGATATGTTATTTAACGGTACGGCTCGCCTTGTCCTTTCGAGAGGGATTATTCGTTTTAATTTCCTGATGTTATCGGCTACGTACATCGTAAGAGTGAGGGGGGGTTGTATCGATCCCAATCCAACGTAGGATCAAAATTGGGTCGGACCGTATTGGTCGGTTTTTGATTGGTTCCACTTTTCTCTTTTAATTATTTTATTTTTGAAGTTAAACCTTAATAAGTAAATTATTTTTTCTTTCTTTTGATAATGGAAAACTCCCAATCATAAGGAAAAGAAAATACCACGAAAAAGAAGAAATTTTCAAACTAGACCGGACTGGTTGAACTGAGCTCATCCAGTTTTAAGATTGAGGTTCTAGGCTCTTGATTAGGAACGAGACATTTTTGACCTATAATAAGAGTTCGGTTTCGAGATTATTGAACCGAACCGATCTTGCCACGCCAGTAAGTATCATCCTCGATATAAAATATATATACTGGCTCTAGGCAGTTTCACGTGCAAGCCGGTCAACAGGAACTTGTTTTTCCCCCCCTACCCTTTGACCTTCGATTGGAAAACAGGAAGGCAGACGGAGACATCTCCGTCTGGCATGAGCCGTTTGATTTTGCAGCTGCGGCACAGCCGATTCCGCTGGGCCCGGACTGTCCCCTCTCGACCAGTTTTCCGGTCGGACCGTGGCCCACGAGGAGGTACGGCATCTCCCCCCCAACCCAAAACCGCGTGAGCTGTTGTCCTCGTGCGGTCAACAATTGGTTTGTGGGGGGTGGGTGGTTGGTCCTCTTGTTGTCTTGTGGCCAGTCTTCTTCCCCACGACCCTTCTCTTGCTCTCTTTCTCATAAGCCCACATGATACGAAATCCGGGGGGAGAAAACAAGTCCTCCCCGTGAGGATAAACCGTTTTGAACAAGTCAACCGGAATGGACGTCGATCAAAGATTATCAATGGATCGGATCATCCGACCCAAAGCACTATAGGACTGTAATCTAAGCATTTGGGTTAGGATCATGCTTATATATATGGTTTTTTTGTTTTTTTTTTACAAAGATTAGAATAAACACGTATACTTTTTTCGGGTTGATATGAACAGGACTTGATCTGAAAATTATTGTGGTACCAAAGAACTTAACTGATTACTCGATCCGAAATGATTACCCAAAATTTCGAGTCGACTCGTATTTTGACGCGAGTATATTACTCGGTCTTCTTGACACTCCTGGGCGCTCGTTATTTTTGGGTCAGGGAGATCTGAAGGTTGAGAGGTGTGAACTGAATGACTCACGGATGAGGCTAAAGAACTCTTGATTTAGCACGCTTCGAGCAAATTAATGGTTGGATTTTAGTTTAAAAGAATGTATGGCTGGATCTCACTTCTCTTTCGTGACCCGAATCATTGGTTTGGCATTAGGTTAACTTCTTACAATTAACTTCTTACCGTAACAAATCTTCTAGTATATTTTGCTTCATTACGAATTTAGTATTTTTTACGGATCAATATACCTATGTAAAAGATTAATTCTTTTTACCTACATTTGTTCTGCTCGATCATTTCGTATTTGTTGTTGCTATGAAGTACTTTTCCTATATAATGAGAGAGGTGGGAGTGGACGATCGGGGTTGGCGAACTTCTGTAGCCATTGAGCGTTTCGTACCCGTAATCGAGATGTCCGATTCGACCTATACATAGTGTTCATTTCGAGCGAATTAAACACCGTAGCACGACTAATCTAAGTCGGAATGACGTACGACTATTGAAGCTAAGTCTGAAACATAGCAACTCAGGCGGGGAATTGATTAGGAAAGTTACTGAACCTCAGGTTATCGACGGTTTCATGCCAATGGTCGCCATGAAAAATGGGCTAGGCGTATTGCATCATCGAGCATGGCCTTTAATTTGGGCCCAAACTCATAATGCATGGCTTCTGCGCGGCGGGAATGGGTATTTTACCGATTGTGTGGATTAGGTAACATATAATACCGGCTCGATTGTTCCAACCACAAGACGTAAGCAATTCCACATCTGCGCCACTTACTCGGACCTCAGCTCGCTTCTTACCCGGTCCATGAAATTGTTAGGGTATTTCATGAGCTCGGAGCTTATTTGCCTGAGAAGGGGCCTTTCCTTATCGTAAAAGACGCCCATGACGATGCACGCTCGTCCAAATGATCCTCGTATATACTCCGACAACCCGACGAGTAGCGTGCGGTCAAATAGATTGTGTGTATAGATCAGATCAATGTGCGCGGCGCCATTGATCGTTTCACATTTAGATCCTAACTTGTTTGCATAGGCTACGGGCACATCGACAAGGTGCACGCAATGAATTTTCTTTTTCGATCTCTCATGCTTCTCTCCCCCATCAAAGATCAAAATCGTTCTCTCTAATGTGATTAATGTTAGATGCAGTAACGTCGTCCCCAAAGCATCCATCACCTAAAACAAGCAATGCAATATCGGCTTTGTAATCATATTTCGTCAGAGGCGAAATTGCCATTCCGTGGCGATTTTGCAGACAACATGGCAACAGCAGCTGTTTAGCCCAAGAGAGCTGGGCCTGGAGTCTGGACCTCACCTGGAGCAATACATTAAGGCTAAATCGCTTGCCCTCGCGCCTGCTCTAAGTTGTATCTGGACTGAAAGTCGTCACGACTCTTCCGATATCCCTTGTTTCAAGTCAATACAACCATACGTCACAAGACTGTTCACCCCAAGAAAGAGGAAGAGGAAGAAGGTAAAGGAGAAGATGAGAGCGATCAGTCATCAGCTAGTATGTTACAAGAGTAATAAGTATTGTCCACGCACGATATTACTGGCCTAGCGAACCCTGACGAAGAAAATACTGAGCTCGGGCCCTTGAGCTCCATCCGGGTTGATCATGTACAAGGCCTCCGAGTCCTTCGACCCGACCACCCTCTCGAACCTCGCCCGCAGGTACGTCAACTCTCCCTCCGGCCCCTCCTTCTCGCACGGTGGCGACGGGAGCACGCCGGCGCCCATGGACACCCCTCTCAGTAGCTGCATCACGTGCACCTCGTCGTCGCTCATCTGCTTCCTCCGGATGGAGTAGCCCATCTTCCTTCCGTTGCAGTACACGGCCCAGACGAACTCCTCCATCACTTTCTTCTTGTGCGTCCTCGTCTCGCTCTCCAGCGCGATCCTCACGATCTCGCTCACCATCTCCTTGTGGAAGGCACTGGTCAGCATCGGTAGCTCTATGACAAAGATGGGCATGCAGTGAGGGTCTTCCTGGATTGCCAGGACTATCCGGCCCTTCCGGTACCCGAAGATTGTCACTGTAGTCGCGCCGTCCTTGAGGAGCGGCTTCCGGGGCCGCCCTAGGAGCGCGACCATCTTGCACCCCGTGGTCAGCATGGGGAGGAGCTTGAAGAGGCGGAAGACGCCGCCGGTTGAGGAGGACGATGACTTGGGCCGCTTCTCGCCGGAGCCTGTGTGGGTCGCATGCCGGAGTAGCGATAGTATGGCTGGGGGGTTGTCCATTTGGAAGTATGGACTAGAGTGAACCGGTGGCATAGTGTTGGAGATCAACTTAATTTGGAGTATTGGGGCAACAAAGAGTATACATTACTACTGACAAATGAGAGGGGAAAAAAAGATTTCTGAAGTCGAAGGGTGCGACGGATTGATTATGCGAAGGAACAAGGAAGATAAATATAGAGAAAGGGTAAAAGAAGTTGAGGGAGTTGGTTGGTCTTTTGGCTTGGGATTGTCCTTTGGGGAATCTTCCTGTAGTGGGGAAGAGAGAGGACTCAATTCTCAATACTCGTTCAAGTTGGTTAAGAAAGGAGAGGAGAGGAAAAACAATGGGGACTCGAAAAGCATGATGTGACCAAGTTTTAAAGTGATGAAAAAGAAGGAAGAGGGTTTGTATGTGATAAAGAGATAAGAGGAAGCGGACCACATGTGGGGAAGCATGATCAAAAAAAGGAAAACTCGAAAATCATAAGAATATTATCAGATATATCGAAGTTTATTCACTAAATTGACTTAGAGGAAAAAATAATTAACTAAATTAATTTTTTTGAATGACGTGATAGATTGTTTTTTGAATGTCAAATATGACTTTCTTATATAAAAGTTCGATACATAATTCGTCGCATAATTTGATATACCGACTTAATTTGTGGGTATGATTTTTTGCATAAGTTGATATGCCGACTTAATTTATCCGTCTTTTTATATCAAGCATTGCACAGGCCAAAAAAGAATTGTCAAAAAGAGAAGGGCGAAGGTGTGGCAATGTGGCTTCACCATGTGCCTCTCTGATCACTACAATTGGATCATCAACACCATCCATCTCTGCTTTATGCCTTTTCCATCTCCATCATCCCAAACTCCCACTAATTATTGAAGTCATTGCGGCTCCTCTTTCTTTTCCTCCAGCTGTTTTCTCTTCACTCTCCTTGCTAAGGTGCCTACTTGTTTGCCGGGTTTGGCCCCTACTTGGCTTTCGACAGAGTCTAGTTATCTGTGATCCTAATAGCATGTTATTCAGCTATAAACCATCCTTGTCGAGGTACATTTCTTATTCTTATTGCTGATCTAGTAAGATCATAAGAATTATAGTGATTTATAAGATCAATATTCAAATCCTCATGAATTTTCTCTTGTTGAAGTAATTTTGCAGATTTTTTTTTTTGGCCCCATAAGAAATTCGTGCATCTTTTTGCATAAATGTCCCAGCAAAAGCAGGTACAATTCCAATGACAAGGACCCTCCTTTGGAATGACTATGACTAATTACAAAGGAGCATAGTAGTGTCGGCATCATACTTCTGGTCCAAGGGCATCGTCACCCATGAATTCCCGCGTTGCAAGAAAGTTCATTGTGGGGTTCTGTGGGGTTTTCGACTTGAGAAAAATTAAGCAATCTTGAGTAATTTGAGACTAGAGATAGCATGCAAAGTATGCAACAACTGCAATAACTGCGATTTTTGTCGACCAACTTGTATGAGTTAACGAGTTAGTTTCGTGATTGTCGTGCGAAAATTCTTGTACTCTTGCCCATCTATAGAACAGGAGAAATCAGAAAATGCAAGGCAAAGAGATTAAGAGGGGCTAAAGATTTCATGCGCGTCGCATGAATTGGACCCAACGATATTATAAGAATTCATATCAACAGCTGTTTAATAGAGAAGTTATGATTTTGATTTAAGGGCATACGAGTCCCAATTCAAGGACATAAAGCAGTGACAAAGTAGCATGTGTTGGGAAGGTGTATAAACAGCTGATTAAGACCAATATGAAATGATGTACTGGAGTTTTGAAATAGTAGATAGAGCCGACGATGTGATAAGCTGGACTAGACCTCGCCTTTAGTTAGGTTAAAAGTCGTCCGACCATGACCCAGACGATGAGGATATGCTGATAACTCATCACTTGTCAAATATGATCATCTCCTTCTGCAAATCCTTGTCAATTTGGTTCCAAGATCACTTCAACCTTTTAAGTGAGAGCTTCATACGAGCAATAAAGCAATCTTAGAATGATTCTCCAATCTGAAACGCATTGTCGTTTTGCGTTCGAGTTATTGTGCCCATGATGGGTTCGTCCAGTCCCCCTGTGAACATATAGAGACACTTTGTTTGCCCCACTTTATTTGATCATCAGCATGAAACGAAAGCTGGTGATTCCGAGGAAAGCAAAGGCCTAGACGGCATGACCACCCAAATCACGAGGATCCGCAGGACACGCAACGCCTTCATTGGCTAATTTAATTCCACCGGGTAAGTTCAATCTGAAGTCGGCAATGTTTGTGCCTCGTTCTCGCTAGTTTAGGAAAACAAGCAGACGTCGATGATTATTCCAAGCAAGGAAGATTAAGTATATAGAGACTTCATTTAGTAATTATATTATTCAAACTTAGCAAATCTGGAATCAAGTGTTTTGCGGCAATAAGTCGGGCAGTTTGTGTGTAGGTGTATGTATATTCTGTTTGATTTCGCATATCTTGTTTATGGAGGCTGGCTAGCCTTTGAATAATATTCTTGCTATAATATAGCTTTCACAAAATCATATTTTTTTTTGGGTTGGGGTTGGGGTTGGGGGGGGGGGGGGGGGGGGGGGGGACACCCATTGATAATGCAGGTGGAGCCTGCCATGATGCGTGCTACTAGAGTCATAGCCAGATGATCTAAGTGTTGTGGAGAACTTGGATGAGTGGAGTTGGGCAAGAGGAGACATGTCAAACATGATTGCCTTAAATTGAGAAACGAAAAAGGGTAAAAAAGTTAGAATTGACTTTACATAAGATATTTCGGTTGTCTCTGTTGGTAAGTGAGCGAAAGGATTTGTCATTTGACAAGTGCTTATTTGTTTGTTTCATATTACACAAAATGAGAAGTAGTTTAATACTTAGTGTGGCAAAGTCACAAATTAAAGTACAATGTTGTTATTATTGGCGGTGTTAGAATCAAAATACATGATAGTGTTGTGAAAACATTGATTGGTGTGACACACATTCCAAAGTTGAAGAAGAACCTGATTTCTTTCATTGCCCTTCATTAAGCTAGGTATCCATTATTTCAGAAGGGGAGCTCTAGAGGTTGTTTGGGGTCCTCTGGTGATAAAAAAATAAAAGAATCAAGCATAGTGACGTATATGAGTCCCCAAGGGAGATATTGACAAAATTTATTGTTGAGACGTTATATATATTTCAAAATCCAAATTGTGTGATATGCGTTTGAGCATATTTGAAAGTAGCTTCAAGGTTTGAGTGAGAGGCTATTGAGTGGTCATGTGACCAAGGAACTAAATGTAAAGGGGTGTTGTTGACTCAAGCAAGTAGCAAAATGTACAGTTTAGTATAATCGCCACAGAAACCAGAGAATTTGTAAAGTTGATTAATATACTTGAATGATCGCAAACTGTCATGATTTTCTTTGATGGAGATAATTATAAAAAAAACTCATTAATTTACAGTGTGCATACCAATTCAATTCTAAACATTTAATCCTAAATTTTCAAAGATTTGTGAATGTAATTCTTTTTGTTACTAATTTTGGCAACAAATTGCTGACGTGGATAATATTTTAATGATTTTCAATTTTTTCTTTTTCCATTTTCTTTTCATTCGTTTCCTTTCTTCTTCTTTTTTCTAACCGTGATTGGCGAGGACCGTGGTGCCTTGTAGGCCATAGCAAGGGCTTGTGGCCCTCACCCAAATATAGTGAGGGCCGATATGCCTTCCCCAAATCTAGGCTAGGCAAGGGCATCAAGAACCACCGTGGAGGCTGTGGACCAGCAAAGGGAAATAAACAAAAAATAAAAAGGAAAAGGGAAATAAATAGAAAGTACAAAAAGAGAAAAAGAAAATTTAGAAAATTATTTAAAAAGTGCAAAATTTGTTTATGTCAGCTCCCTCGACCGGAGACAATTGCCAAATAAGTCCTAAACCTTTACCTAGCCAAGCAGGAAGGAGCTCGCCCGTGGCTAGCGCTGGCCCTCGCTGGCCACGGGCAAGGGCGGCGGTGGCCTCCCCAGCCCTTGCCAGCAGTCGGCGAGGGCGGGGCCGCCCTTTGGAGTGGCCGGCGAGCTTCGGCCGCTTTTTTTAGAAAAAGAAGAGAAAAAAAAGCATAATTTTTTTTATCCAGTCATCGCCACGTTGCCGCCACGTCATCGCCGGCGAGCTTCGTCTAGCCACGTCATTGCCACGTAGGCATTTTTCGGCCAAAATCCGCCGGAAGGACTTAATCGGCAAAGTAGCAAAAGGTTTAGGACTCAATCGGCAATTGTTCCCCCTCGGCCGTATTTACGATTTCTGGTCAAAATTGACTAGAATTGTTATATTGATAAATTGTCAAAAAGTTTATAACTAAATTGACCAAATTAAATATTTGTGACTGAATTGATATATATATATACATATATAATAAGAATATAACTTTTTTGATACTTTCCTTGCAAGGAATCATGTCATATTGGGTTCGATTACTCGTTTGATTAACATATGTCATTTGGCCAAAAAAAATAATGTGCATGAATTTCTTGACATTTTTTTGATGGTGCATTGTTCTCGAGTTTACTTTTGTTTTTAAGGTCTCCAATTACATAAGCACAAGGACTAGGGCTAGACATGATATTACTTTGTCTGACCAACAGGGCAGATCTTTATATGTTTGAGATTCAATCATTGACTTAGGCTCGAGTCTTTCATTTGTCCAACTTTCGGTGAGTGGAATGTATAATTTTCTCATCATGCAAAGCCAAACAAAAGGGAGGCAGGAAGACATAATTTGATGTTGGGACAGTAACCTAGAAGGGTTTCGTGATGGGATACATCCGATTGAGAATTCACGCTCATCAAAAGCATGAGCTTCCTTTACGTCAATAATTCAACATGAAGAAGAGATCGACAATCACCTCGGTGTAAGCGAGCTTATCGGCGAAAGCCTGCACAAGCGACACTGAATGAGCCAATCCCTAATGAAGCCCAGTACCCGTTTCGAGAAGGAACGATCTTTAGGAACGCCGAAGTCATCCACGCATGATGCGCTGGATATGGGTTTCATTTTCGTTCACACCAACCATAGCATCCGCCAGTCATGCTGTCTTAAGAGTCTGCCCAATGGGATTATTAAAGTGGACAAGAGAGAGAGAGAGAGAGAGAGAGAGAGATACGAGTGGGGGTTATTGGCGAAAACCTACACAATTATAAGTTCGGCCATTATTGACATGAATCGGTGTGGCATTGGGTCTCGCTGTCCCCTCCCTGTCTGGGTCCTCCCGGATATTTCTATCAGGAAATGCATCGTGAGGTGGGGCGACCCATTGCGCTTAGGGCCAGAGCGCCGAGATCCAAGCATGACATGTGGCATTGTTCCTAGTACCAGTAGTTGCCCACGGATTATCTGCGATGAGGAAAAGTAGCAACTGGGGGCGGCAGCTGTTCCTCTAGGTGGGGTTTCTGCTTGGAGATTGGTGTCCGTTTACGAGTGATATGGCCAATGCCTGAAGACAATTTCTATTGGGGTCGTGAGAATGCAGGTTCACTGCCTGATGAAACTTTTAGCGTTACGATGGAAATCTCATATTCTCTGAACTGTTTTTCAAGGAAGTCTCCTTCCTTTATTTGCGTTCAAATGTTGAACCTGGACAGGAAGGGATAAAGTCCATGTTTACTGAAAGTCCGCAGGGACGGATCTGGAGTTCGATTTTTCGAGGGCCGATGCGGTGCTAGGTAGAGATAATGGATATTACGAGTGTTGTGAACATGGAAAAGAAGCCCGGAAAGGTCAATTATCAATTAATAAGTGTCGCATGTAGGTCTGAAATGCTAGTAAATTTAATGACAGGCGGGACTTAGGTCACTCATTCTCTTTCTGTACGTTTGTCGATCAACTCACCCAGCTAATAAAATAATTTTCTATGTTGATGTCATATATTTTATACGGATCAACAATTTATGAAGTTTAATCTTTTGGGGGGTCAGCGACTTTCAAATGATATTATAGCAGTTGGATAATCAGAAACTAGAATTAGGCAATACGGATCTAGGGCCAGTCCCAACTTTAGAACATAGTTGGAAGCTAGGCCAGGCTGATTCTAATCACATCTTAAGCCATTTCACCAAGAGTTGCTTGGGATCGTACCTGTTCATGGGGCCAGTCTATTTAGTTGTCAGCATGAAAATAGGAGGAAGTACTTTTTCGCTACTTTGATTTTACTTCTGATAATAGAGTAGATTTTGTGACGCTATTGAATAATAGATTATTAAATTTTGGACGAAATTCATCTCAAAATCAAATAGGGGGAAGTTAATTAGAAATTGTAACGTCTACTAATCATATACATAAACATGCATGAGAGTTTTCAAATCGTTTGCTAGGTTAAGATAGATCATATTCGTGACCACACTCACCAAAAGGGAGACGAGCGATGGCCTTGTACAAAGCGGATGCGCGACATCACTACGCGTTGAAGGTGAACTGGAAACAAAGTCAGGAAACATCAAGAGGATCAAAACCAGTGTAGGAAGCTACAAGACGAAAATTACAGCTATCGGAGAAAGAGCAGTAATCTTGAGTAGACATCATTATTTAGTTGACAGACACCGTCTTTAATTTATCATGAACATTATCATTAAAGCCTTGCTGACATTTAAGAAATGAAAACCCTCCTAGCGTTGAGTGGAACATGATCAGCGGGCTTACGCAGCTTTCTAACTTATAGGCGATGGAATATCTAAATATCAAATTACATCATCATTTAACAATTTAAGTTTTTTAAAGAATTAGTGGTGGTCTTGCACGACATAGTTAACAGGAATGTGTGTAGAATTCTTTCAATAGTGCCATTATGGTCTTGTTAACCAGAGTGTGAGATCAGGTGAGCCATATCCATTGTTTCACTATGTTAGTTACACTCAATTAGAGATGATCATCAGTTGTGCTCGGATTAGGTCGAAGGGTTCTGCCTATTGTATCATCCAAACCCACCCATAACATGCATTTCACGTTGAAAAGGTTGAGGTCAGATCAGACATCGGACCTAAGCTGAGTGGATCAGGCTTTCCCATACGAGCCATTGCTCGAGGCTGCACGCTGGCCTTTAGGGTTTGGGCAAAGCGGGCCACCGACCATTGATCCCATCTGCACGTAACACGTACGAGAGAGATGATGCATTGAAAAAAGACTTGACTTTCCTTATTTTGGTCTTTGATTAGTGGCCTTGGATCTTTGTCACCAGAATTTGTTACATTATTAGACTAAATTTTGTATATATTTTGGAAAGAAGAACATGAAATCACATTTTATGCGACCAATTAAATCGTGTCAAAATTGAACAAGCGGTTCTGACTGAAATATAAAGAACGGGTTGTTATTAGTTTAAAGTAGCAAAACTTAGCTAAATATCGATTTTGGTGTGCTTAGATAGACTCACCTATAACCTGTGTTAATCAAAAGGGAAAATCGAACATTATAGTCGCTCTGCACAAAAGCAAAACAGAATGCTTACACATCTGGTGTGCCTGAGCTGCCACAGCATCCATCCCTGCCACTACAAAAAAATTGATATTTGGCTACGGACATGTAGCCACGGAAATAAATCCATCGCTAATAGCCACACATTTAGCTACGGAAAAAAGAATTCGTAACAAATCAGTGACGGACAATAATCCGTCGCTAACAGTAACGGAAATAGCTATAGCTAAATTTTTTCGTCGCTAATTGGCTACGCAAATAGGTTCGTCACCAAAACCGTCACTAAATTGCGACGGAAGATGCATATTCGTTGCTAATTTGCGACGGTTTGGAAAGGGTCGCCTGTTTAGTAGCTAACTAGCGACGGTACAAGAAAATCCGTAGCAATTTTGTTACGGACGATGTCTCGTCCCCAAAGCCGTCGCAAAAAACTAGTGACGGGTTATTTGCCGTCTCCATTCCTGTGGCTATTTGGCAACGGACATAAGTCCCTCGTCGGAAATTGGCTACGGGGAATATACCGTCGCTAAATCCGTCGGTTAAGAGCGACGGTCCATACTTTTCCGTAGCTAATAGCTACGGAACCATTGTTCATAGCTAATTCCGTAGCTAATTAGCGACGGAAAAATATCCGTGGCTAAATCCGTCACTAAATGTCGTATTAAACCTTTGCAGAATCTTTCTGTCGCTCATTCCGACATGCCGAAAACCCCCATTTTCTCTCTTGTTCTCTCGACCCAGAAACCCTAATCCTTTGCAAGACCCAAAACCCCCCTTCACTCGCTCATTTCCGTTCGTCGCTTTGAGGTATGTGAATTCTTTATGTTGTTTGCTTCTTCTTTCCAGTCATTTTTTTCCCGTACGGGGAGTTCGCGTGGCTGCAGCCAAGGAGAGGTCACCACACCCTCCCCCAGATCTGTGCAAGGGCACGACTACCTTGCAAGGATATGGGGGAGATCGAGCTCCTCGCGCGCCTAATGGGCCCTAAATCGACCCCCCTTGCAGACGTCGAGGTTAATGATATTGTGGGGCATCGAGCTCCAGCTGGTTAATATAAACATATTCTGTAATTGGGGTTCATACATGGCCTAGAGGGTTCGTGGTAATTTCCCTACGAATGAGTTTCTTTGGAATGAAGTTGGTGTTTATTAGATTGTGTTAAATTAGCTAATTAGCTTGATTTTTTTAGCTTACTATAGACTTTACTTTTTAGCTTATATTATGGTTATCATTTGTTTTTTGTTGCTTAACGTATAATCATTTATAGTAATTAAACGAAAACTCCAATTCCATACGACTATAGTTTTAGTCATGCTTACTCCATTTACATAAGTATTATGGTATCATTTTAGTGATTATCTTAGGTACTTTTGACATTTTCACGTTTCCATGCATTTGCCTTAATAAGTATAATATCTATATCATCAAATATTCTTTCTTTAATTAGGTACGTGTCAAGTTAAAGGTCTCGCAATCTAATTGGATATTACAATTATTGAAGAGTACACAGATTTTAGTGAAATACTTGGTAAGTCTTCTTAACATGGTAATTTAAGTTTTTTTTTATACATAGATTATTTGTTTGGTAAAAAACATAATTTTATCTTTTCAGAATTTTATAGATTTTTATTAATAATATTAATGAAATGATATTATATTTGTATTCACGTGGGATTTTTTAATTGCTATCACAGACACAATGCGAAGAGAGAGGTCTTGGATGTATAATAAGAACTTACCTAGACGTCAAGGGTTGACAGAAGAATTTCGTATTGGGTTAGAACTATTTTTGGAATTTGCTTCTAGCAAATTTGAATTCATGGATGGAAATACGTTAAGATGTCCGTGCAAGAAGTGCAAGAATTGTAAGTTTCATGTCGTTGATAAAGTTAGAGAACATCTTTGTAGATTTGGGTTTACTCCGAACTACTATAATTGGATTAGCCATGGCGAACCATTTATCCCAGATCAATTATATGAAAGAAGTAATCAGGCTTTAGTTAGGGAAGAGTGTAGCTATTATGACCGATTGAATCCATACCAGAGAATGGTCGTTGATGCAGCCGGTCATAATATTGTTATTGGATCGAACCATGCAAGTACTAGTTTCACTCCTACATGTGAAGACGTTAGTCCTAGGCATGCACCACATTTGGAAGATATTGGAGTGACAAGATTTGAGGAGAATGTGTATAATGATGCTTTACCATCTAATCAATTCCGGGAAGTGTTGAGAGCAGCAGATGAACCTTTGTGGGCAGGTTGTGACAATCACACTAAGTTATCAGTTACATCGAGACTGTTGAATATCAAGGCAGAGCATAATGTTTCAGAGAATTGCTTCGACTCTTTTGTTGAAGTAATGCGGGAAACAATGCCGCGTGATAACGTCATGCCAAGTAATTTTTATGACATGAAGAAGCTAATCGATAACTTAGGCCTTCCTGTGATAAGGATTGATGTATGCAGTAGCGGCTGTATGTTATATTGGAAAGATGATGAAAATGCAGAATATTGCAAATTCTGTGGCGAACCAAGGTACAAGATTAGCAGGAGGCAAGGTTGTCAACAGAAACGTAGACCACGGAAGCAACTGTTTTATTTGCCCTTAATCCCCAGATTACAAAGGCTTTATGCGTCTCAAGCCACTGCTGAATACATGACTTGGCATGCAAATCATCAAACAGAAGAGGATTTGATGTGTCATCCATCGGATGCAGAGGCATGGAAACATTTTGATAGAACGTATCCTGAGTTTGCGATGGAGCCTCGAAATATCAAGTTAGGTCTGTGTGCTGATGGATTTGCCCCGTTTGGGAAATCAGGAAAAAATTATTCATGTTGGCCAGTCATCTTAACTCCATACAATCTTCCACCCGGTATGTGCATGAAGACCCCTTATATGTTTTTGACATTGATTGTGCCTGGGCCGCAAAATCCGAAAAAGTTGATAGACGTTTATATGCAACCATTGATTGAAGAGTTACAACGTCTATGGAGGGACGGTGTCCTTACGTATGATGTTTCTACTGGTCATACATTTCTAATGAAGGCTGCCCTTCTTTGGACGATAAATGACTTTCCGGCTTATGGAATGTTATCTGGATGGAGTACAGCTGGGATATTAGGATGTCCAATATGTATGGAGAGATCAAAGTCATTTAGACTAAAACATGGTAAGAAGCCCAGCTACTTTGATTGTCACAGACAATTTTTGTCGATGAATCATACATTTAGAAGGAATAAGAAAGAGTTCACCAAGAATAAGATTGAAAGAACACATCCACCATTAAGGCTGACCGGTGAACAAATTTGGGAGCGAGTGCACGGGTTTCCAACTGTTATTGAAAATCCGAACGTCACAACTTATGGGTACGGACGAACGCATAAATGGACTAAACGAAGCATATTTTGGGAGTTACCATATTGGAAGGCCCATCTTATTCATCATAATCTGGACGTCATGCACATAGAAAAAAATGTTTTCGATAATGTCATCAATACGTTGATGGATGTCACCGGAAAAACTAAGGACAACTTGAATGCAAGAAAGGATATGAGAGATATTTGTGATCGGCCAACACTGGATCTGGATACAAGCAGCATGGGCCCTAAACCAAAATCAGTTTATACATTGAATAAAGCGCAGCGACGTCTTGTTTGTCAATGGTTGAAATCTATTCGGTTTCCTGATGGATATGCTTCGAACATCGGGAGATGTGTTGATTTAACTGAATGTAAATTGACCGGTTTGAAGAGTCATGATTGTCACATATTTATGGAAAGGCTAGTTCCAATAGCTTTTAAAGAACTTCTACCACACTTCGTCTGGGGCGCCATTACCGAGTTAAGTATTTTCTTTCGTGACATTTGCTCGACAAT
Organism: Melaleuca alternifolia; assembly: GCA_019926035.1. Lineage (NCBI taxonomy): Eukaryota > Viridiplantae > Streptophyta > Magnoliopsida > Myrtales > Myrtaceae > Melaleuca > Melaleuca alternifolia. Next base: position 2,463,264 of record JAGKPW010000016.1, read on the forward strand.
GTTAAAGGCATCACACATGGATAAACTAGAGAAAGATATTCCAATTATTCTTTGCAACTTGGAAAGAATATTTCCTCCTTCGATGTTTGATTCAATGGAGCATCTCTTAGTTCACTTGCCTTACGAGGCTAAAGTTGCTGGTCCGGTCCAATATCGATGGATGTATCCATTTGAAAGGTAAACTACCTTCTTATTAGTATAAATTGTAAGTTATTTTTATCATATATTACATTATGATAAACTTCTTTCGAATGCACATAGGTTTTTATATCATTTGAAGAAAAAAGTGAAGAACAAGGCATATGTTGAAGCTTCAATTTGTAACGCATACATTGTGGAAGAAGTGACTACATTTGCGTCCTACTATTTTGAGCAACACGTCCATTGCAAGAGGCGGAGAGCAGGAAGAAACGATGAGGGACCGATTGATCCCAATTGCAACTCATTCTCAATTTTTAATTATTTGGGTCGACCAAGTGGTGTATGTAAGTTGCGTTACTTAACGGGCGAAGAATATAAGGCAGCGCATACATATATTTTACTGAATTGTCCCGAAGTGGAGCCATATTTCGAGTAAGTGTAGATATTTGTAATTGTATTCATTGTCATTCAAACATTTGACTATTGTTTGTATTGTTGTTTTCTTAATAGGATTTTCCAATCTTCAATGCATGGACTACCGCCAAATGAGTTTGACCGTTTGTGCGAGGACAAATTTGCAGCATGGTTCCAAACTTATGTAAGTTTCCTATGAACCAAAATTTAAGTTATTAAACATTTTTTACATGCGCCATGTTTGATAGTGTTTGTAGTATTTTGTAATTAACGCATATATTGACTTTTGTTTTGCTAATCGTAGGTTCACAATAATCATGATGAATTTGAAGAGCATGGATTGTTATATCATCTATCATTGGGTCCAAAATCAGCCGTACGCACGTGGCCAGTGTATTTCATTAATGGGTATAATTTTCACACTCAACAATATGGAATGGGAAAAGCTTGCATGAATAGTGGTGTCTGTGTGCAGTCATCCTTAAGCGGGAGTTCAAAAGATGATTTTTATGGCTTGTTGGATGAAATCATAGAGATAGAGTACCCATTTGGAGGAATTATGCGGGTTGTGTTATTTAAGTGCAATTGGTTCGACCCCGTCATAGGAATGAAGGTGCATCCGAAATTTAATTTGGTTGAAATAAATCACAAGAAAAAATATGAAGTATGACCCGTTTATTTTGGCACAACAAGCAATTCAAGTTTGTTACGTCTCATATCCGTCTTTAAAACGTGACAAAGTTGACTGGTGGGCTGTATGTAAAATCAAAGCACGCAAAAAAATTGAAGCACACTGGATGGACGTAGCATATCAACAAGATGAAGTTTGCAACACGGTTCACATTGAGGAATATAACATCTCTGGATTGCGAGATCCAGATGGAGCAATGATAGATGCACATCCAAGTGAAATTCGAGGATTGAATTGGCCTTGGATAGACGAAGACGAAGACGAAGATGAAGATGAAGAAATAGACGAAGACGACGATGAAGATGATGAGGAAGATGGAGCCGAAGATGATGAAGATGAGGAAGATGAAGCCGAAGACGACGATGAAGATGATGAGGAAGATGGAGCCGAAGATGAAGAAGATGAAGAAGATGAGGAAGATGAAGCCGAAGACGAAGAAGATGATGAAGATGAAGCACGGTACTAATTTTCTTGTATTTGAGACTTCTTAGACATTATGTATTTTATCAACTGCTGACTTTGTCAAATTATTCATGTTGTTATAAGGATTTTCATCATTGTATTTAGCTTTTTTTTGTTGCGACTTACATTAAGTGCAGTGAATGATAGGATAGGATAATTAAGGGTCCTTTTCCTTAGTAGGTGACGATTGTTTCCGAATGGAAAAAAATTATAGTGATTGATTTGCTGTTAATGGCCGACAAACATCTGCCCATAATTCTGACCCAAAAAAAAAATCTGCCCATAATTATTGAATAAACAAATCACTAGACAAAATGTTTTGTGAATCTAGGGCCAACAATGAGCCTTTCCTTATTATGAGAAGATCTAGGGCAAATTCTCTTGTGCGAATTCTAAATCATCCATACGTGGCTTTCACATTTCAGGTAGAACACAGATGTGGTTTTGTGGTGTGCTTCAGTACCTGAGCATGTACGGTACGGGTATCGCTTATGTGATAGCTACGGCTGCCAGTCTGAGGTGAACTTCTATTCGTGGGGGTTTCGATGTGACTGGATGAGTTTTTAGTCTATCTTGACTCACAAAAAACATGCCGTCCGATCGTAATCTGTAGTTCAATTCACAAATTAGCCTGTCATCACAAAGATGGGCAAGAGGGATCGTGCGAGTCCGGGCAGGAGGTTTACATGCTGAGTGTCGGAGTTACTCAAATCGTGATGTCGCAGTTGCGCGACTTTCATAATATAGTCTGGCTCTCGGTTCTTGCTGCGATAATGTCCTTCTCCTACTCTTTCATAGCAATTGGACTAGGCGTCACAAAAATAGCAGGTACCCTCCAGGAAATTCAGTTTGTTGATTCCTCAGATGCGGGAAGAGTTTAACCTCTACCGGCAAAGCGATCAATTTCAGTTCCTTTCTTCCTTTAGCAGTCAGTCTATTTGGACGATTCTTGTTTTAAGGTGACAATATAAAAGGGAAGCTATTGAGTGTCTGTCCTCTTGTGGTTATTCTATCGGGAGAATGAGCAGATTAAAGGAGAAATCCTTTAGATCATGTGCTGTTTTATGTGTCTAACTCATCTCGCGGCTTCAGAAAATGGGAAAATCCTAGGAAGCATCAGTGGAGTCCCGGCTGCCGATCCTGCCAAGAAGACGTGGCTTGTGCTCCAAGCAATGAGCGACATTGCTTTCGCGTACCCGTACTCGATTATTCTTCTGGAGATACAGGTGACCGTCATCTTTTTTCTCAACCGTACCTAATTTTGCCTTCTTGAAGTACTGGTTGAGGAGCTCAGCTATGCGTACTATGACAGGCTAAGTGAATAACCTAACTTTGCCTTGCTTAATGAAGGACATTCTGAAGTCGCCCCTAGTAGAGAATGAGACGATGAAGAAGGCCTCGGCAATCGCGATCATAATCACCACCTTCTTCTACCTATGCTGCGGTTGTGTCGGGTACGCAGCCTTCGGCAACCTCACGATAGGCGGTCTCTTGATGGGTTTCGAGTCTTTCCACCTGCACGGCCTCATCGATTTCGCCAACGCTTGCATAATCCTCCATCTCTTGGGAGGCTTCTAGGTATTTATCGAACTTGCTTATGAAAAGCACAGACCGCCCAAGTTCTTGTCTGTTCTATTTGGGCATTGCTTACTTTTCTAGATCTACATCGTTTTTACAGCTATACAGCCAGCCAATTTTTGCGACCTTGGAGAAATGGTTCAGGAACAGGTTCCTGAACAGCGACTTTGTGAACAGAATCTACAGGATAGAGATCCCCTGGTTGCCGGCTCTTCATTTGAATCTCTTCAGGCTGTGTTTCCGTTCAGCGTACGTGATATCCACAGTCGGGATCACGCTCATCTTGCCTTACTTCAACTCGGTCCTGGGAGTGCTAGGGGCGTTGAACTTCTGGCCCTTGGCAATATACTTTCCGGTGGAAATGCACTTCCGGCAGAAGAACATCGAGCCTTGGACGCGAAAATGGATCATCCTCAGGATCTTCAGCTTGATCTGTTTCCTGGTTACGGTGTTGGGATTAATTGGGTCTGTTCAAAATCTAGTTAATGCAAAGTTAGGCATAGGTAGACATCTTAGGGCATAAGGACTATGTTTTGTTCATACTCTGTAGTCTTGGCGGAATCATTACCACGAAAGTTCGTTCACCCTTTCCTACCAGTTCGCAAAATAATTTTGAGATGTGGCGATGATCCAAATCTCTCCCTCCACCTACAAACGTATCTATCATTTTCATATTTTCCTGTGCTTAGAAGATCGCCTCAGCCTTTGGAGGGCTGTTTATTCTGAAAGCACCAGGAGCCCCTTCTCCTGTCTTGACAGAAGCACAAAGCGAACACCAACCTCCATTCGGTTTCGTAGTTTCTATCGGAACCCGGCTTTAATGAGCAATAGTAGTAATTTCAATGGGCACAGCCGAAGCATTCATATCCACATGGCGCAACAAGCGGGCCCCCCTCGGATAAGCCGGAAGAGGAGGCGGAGAGCGGGAGGGGCGCACCAATCAAATTTTTAAGTCTAGATAAGTCTAAACAGAGTTTGACCATCTGAATTAGATGATTCCAATGGATGTGACAGTAGTGTAGTATTGAAATGAGGAGACAGGAGAAGAAGTGAAAAGCCAGCTACACTCAAAAGGCGGGAATGAACTAGTACTATAGGGAGTAAGAAAAGAAATGAGTGCATGTCGCAGATCATTACAAGACATCTATGAGCAAACTATAGGAATAAGGCTAACGGGAATAAGACATCTATGCTGTTATTCTTCATCCTGTGGTTGTGTGTACCATCTATTTGCCAACGGGAAGAGTAATGTGGATCAAGCAAAATAGGAGGACGAGGAGGAAGTGTCGGACAGGACCTGCAAGTGAAGGTGAAATGCAAGAAAATTTGAGCGCACGAATTCAATTATAGAAGAGTCTGGGAAGTAGAAAATTAAGATTCATAGCATATCCACCTCGAGTTGCTCTTCGGTGAACAACACTTTCTGAAAAGTCCATGTGTCTGCATGAGTCCGTCTAAACTCGGCAACCGCTTTCGTCATAGTGGATTTCACGGGAGATGGCTCCCCAGCGAATCGTGACAGTAAGGTAACATGCTCAGGTAGCCAACTATAGAGTAATTTAAGAAGACAAAAGGAGTTGTCAAGAGATAAAATCAGTCGCAGAGAAAATATGGCAGTGAAAGATCTGGAAATCAAGATATCGAACTTAATTCAATCATGTCCCTTCCCTTAAAGAGATAGCAATGTGAAATTCACAAATACAGAAGGGAAAAAATTTTTAAACGAAATGTCTGGATTATAAAAATTTGTAAATCAGCCTCAATCATCTCTCACAATTTACATATTGGCGCAACAAAGCAGATGTTTCTGTCATGAAACCCACTCTTCTTTTATTTGTCATGAAAATGGGAAGTGTAGCTGTCAGCAAACAGCAAACGAAGATATCCCAAAACGACAAGCTGGCTAAAATTTACTATTTCCCTGTCTTAGATCCCTAAAGATCCTTGCAGTGAGATCTATAGTAATTCATAAAGATTGAAGTACCAAAACAGATTTTGAGAGTATAGGAAAATGTTGAGTCCTTCATTTACTCATAGACAAACTAAAAAAATGTTTGATATTCAGGGAAGCATTTCAAGGGAAAATAGCATTATGTATTGCTTTTTTATACACTAGATCATCTCCTAAAAAGAGAGTGGAAGTTGGTCAATGAAGGATATGTCATCTTGGCACTAGACACACTAAAAACAAGTCCTAAATACACACTAATAGCTCATTGGACATCTCATCACTGTCCTGACGGTGTATAAAACAGATTTAAGTAAATCAAAGAGGAGCATAAGAGAGCTTCTTGATCCAAGGGAAACTCACCTCGGCATATCATAAGGGACTGATAACATAGAAGCAGCCAGAGCAAGGACAGCACCATGCACCGAAGCAATAGATTGACCAGATTTTAAATTTCTGATTAGGAGAAGAGAAGAAGAGATACATCAGCTATGAAATGCACAAAACATGTAACTGAGAATTAATATATTTAAAACTCGAAAAGGATATTATTTAAAACAGTGTTCTACAAATTCATCTGGATATCACAGAGCGAGAAATTTATTGGCAAATGTGATGGAATGCATTTATTACTTGATGACCAAGTGGTGTAGTATTATAGACCACGAAATACATAGGGGATAATAGATAGCCTTCTTCTCTTTGAAAGATAAATGGCTTTTGGAAATGTAGAACACCACCAGATGACATCCTTCTATATGTCATTGGAGGTTGTTTCACTCCAGAGTGGTCCACCAGATCATCTCTGTAAGCTCGAGGCAAACTGCAAATATACAAGAAACTTAAGCTTAACGGCAACATAAAAAATCTGGCATCAAAGTAGCTTGCACGAATATATTTACCATGGTTGTTGCTCAGGTTGCAACAAACCACCTTGACCTTCCATCGACGATGGTAAATTTTGATTTCCAACAGCACATGCTATAAGACCAAACGCACAATATCCAGAAGCATCGATTTGTGCCGATAGCATCGATTTCATCAATGAAGATGATGGAGGGAGATTTTTCTTTAGCAGGCTGGAAAGCATCACGCATGAGTTTTGCTCCATCTCCAATAAACATCTGCACAAATGATTATTCAAATCAGCGAATGAGACCAGGTCAATCTACTGCAGTATCATCGATGACTACAATATTCAAAATCATTCAACAATTGCTGCTTTTTCACTTTCAACATACCCGCAGACGATTCGCTCATTCTATAAACTCCCCATCTCCATTTATCTTCAAAGAGATGAGTTACCCATACCTTGGCAAACAGACCCATTCCAATGGCTTCATCCGCAGAGTTCTCCCCCCTGCATTCAAAGAACGCGACGTGGACATCATGTTCGAAATGCTCCAAGGAACATATCGATGGACAACAAATCCAAACCACAGTCGCACGATTGCTGCGAGGGCCACAAGCTTGTGGCCCCACCCTCGACATCGGACGCAGCGGCCGGTGCTCCGCCGCCACCACGGTCATCGGGCGAAGCATAACCCAAAGTATTTGATTGGCCTCCTTCGACTAAAGGAGGAGGAAGGCGCCGGCTGAGTTTAGACGATGGCCAAAGCGATGCCATGGGAGATGCAACAGCTTCCTTCTCCGGGGACGCGAAATCGATGGAGTCGGCCATGTCCATTTTAGAGAGAGAGGGTGAGAGAGAGAGTAGGGTTGATTGAAAATATTCCATCGATCGAGCACGGTACTAATATGTTTGCGACGGGTAAATTAGCGACGCATAAGCTGATTCCATGGCAATTTAGCTACATAAAATAAAGTTCGTCGCGAAATAGTAAGACTTAGCCACGGAATCAGCTACGGAAATTTATTCCGTAGCTAATTAGTTGATATATATACGGATTGTCTTTCCCAAACCCTAAGTGCCTCTTTTGCCGATTGACTAATGCGGGAAACCCTAATCTCCTCAAACCCGAATCGCCTCTTTTGCCAATTGCTCATTGTGTGAAACCCTAATCTCCTTTGTTTTCCATGCTCCATCCATGAAAGCCTGATCGCATCTTTACCCGAGTGCCTCTTTTCCATGCTCCGCCCATGAAACCCAAATCGCAGATTATTCTTTTGCTTTGTCCATGAAACTCTGCCTCCACGTCTTCAAGCTAGGTGAAGCTCAGCCTGTACGTACGAGTGACTCTGCCGATACTGCGCCAAATTCATCGTCAACAGGCTGACCGGAGGTCTTTTGGTTCGGGCACATCTCCATCGTCGATCTCAAGCTCATCCCTTGGGGCGACGCCTGACTTGCCCGACGGCTCCTTGACTTGCCAGGTTGCTTCCTCCATTGGATCATCATTCCTATTTGTTGTTTTCTTGGCAAACAGTGTTTGGTCTATATTCAGAAAAATGCCATTTTGCACCGTACATACTCGACTATTTACACTTGTGTCTTCAAAGATGAATTCCCTACACTCCTTTTGGATTCATTTCTCACATAGTAGTCATTATTCGATTCATTTCTTTATGATTGATCATAAGATTGGATGATACATAAAGTTATTTCAAGATACAACTTCCGCCATTTAGCATGCTTTTGTGCTCATGCATCGACATATTCACGATGGAATCCAACTTAGACAATTTAATGAATCCATTTCAAAGGGAGGGCCTTACCTTGGGCACCACAGACACGCACGAGGAAAAAGAGAACTTCGCTTGATAAGTACGAATGAAGGAACAATCGACGAACTCGATAAAGAACGAACCATGATGAACAGCTCGATTTATTATTAACAATTCCATTTTCATGATACCATGTGCGAAATTGAGACGAAATGGACGGAGAAGACCTTGATTGGAAGCTTTTTCAGGTGGATCATGGGAAAGTGGTCTTTAGAACAATTGCTCAGAAAATGCAAGGACGACTTTGAGCCAACTCAAACATTGAGCCGAACTGCATGGGGAATGATTACTGATATTGTCAATATACTTTGTAATCAGTGTTTGTAGAACCTGGATAGTGGGCCGTTGTTATGTTATATGCATGTAAGTTATGGTTTAATACAACTAATAACCAAGTTAGGAGCACCGGCAGGTCGAGAAGCAAGGGGTCAGTGTGGCAAATGAAAATTTATTATCTAAAAATCACAGACATCGACTAATTGCATCATTTTAAATTACCCTACATTTGTTGAGGACAATTGGAGAAGTTTTGGTCAGAAATTGTCCTGAAAATGATGAAACGCTGGAGTAAGTTAGTTCGCAAAAGTTTTTAGAACTTTTCAGCAAGATATTTATTATCCATGTTCAATCTTTTCGTGGATCTTTGTTATGGCAGAAGTAATGTGATTTCTACTCAATATTTTATAACCGACAGTGTACCTAATGGCCATTAATTTATTTATGGTAAGTAGTTGTCCCCTAAAAAAATAAAGCTGATGGTTGTTTGATCCTTCATCATTTGCAGTCATGATTGCTTCCAATCAGGATTTCAAATCACAAATTTATTGAACATCTTGCTAATTTTTTTAACTGTTTGCGTCATTTTAATCAAATAATATACAATTGAGATTCATACATTATATATATTTATTCAGGTACTTGGAACATCTTGCTAGGAGAAGCCGACAACAAGTTTGCTTTTTAATCAATCACTTTGATACTAATGGTAAGTCATGATATGTATTTTATTATGTGTCCCTAATACTACCATGTGATTTTACAAGATAGTTGGCTAACTTGTGTACTTGTCAGTATAAACGACGAGGTCGGCGTATAGGCGGGGGAGTTCGAATAGCAGAGTACACTTCTCCTCCCCCTAATTCGGACGCCGATGAAGTCCGACAAGCATATGTACCTTCCCCTTCCCCTCCTTCTATAGGCGGGGGAGGCCGACTACCCGATATACCTTTCCAGAACCCTTCCCCTCATTCTACTGCCTCGTCCCCTAACCTGTCATCTTCCCCAGCATTGTCATCTAACCCACGAGGAGCACAACCTGCTTATGGACATCATGCAAACTATGGAACCTCCAACATCTCGGGCCAACATGGCCACATTGGCATATCAATTGACCCTATACACTCTCGTAGTTCTAATATAAACCTAGAAAGTGAAGAGGATACCCGAGTTACCATATACCCATATGGAGATTCGTAAGCACTAATGTTTTTGTTACTTAGTAGATTTAAAATTTAAGGGTTTTAGACATGGCATGTTTAATTATATAACACCTGCCATGTTTTTTGTTTTCAGATTCTCGGATGCTGCTATTGTGAGGCAACTTAATACAATCATCAATGGATTTTGGTGATGGCCTCATACTAGGTATAGTCGCGCTCCAGATGCAGCGAAGGAGGTCTGGTGGAACGAGTTCAAGGTAAGTTTTATCCTATTAGTTTGTCACAAACTAATACAATGTTTGCATAACATACTTTTCTATTTTTTCTATGGATTGCAGCGGCAATTTAGGTGGGATAATGCTCATGATTATGAAATTTCCAGAATATTTAAGAAGTGTGGTGATCACATGCGAAATGTGATGAACAAAGCAAAGAAGAATAAGAAGAAGCCATATTATATTCCAAATGAACATTGGGTAGAAATGCAGAAATACTGGGAAACAGATGAGCATCAGCAAATGAGTCAACAAAATAAGTTGAATCGAACAGCCGGTTCTACTGAAGGCTCGGCCACATATGCTGGAGGCTCTATCAGTGTTGGGGAGCACAAAAAAAGAATGGTAAGGTTGATACATGCACTAGCTGTAAACATTTTGATTTCTTTCATTAAACCATTTTTCTATATGTTTTATAGGCAGCGGAAATAGGGAGGGAACCGACCTATGGGATGACATTTCAACGCGCATTTCAAAGAAAAGATAAGACTTGGACTAGCGATCGAGCTAGATCTATTCAGGTTTGTAACATGACTTACTTTGTTTGATCATTAAACTATATATATATATATGACAAGTTAATTTTTATCTGGCAATATGGTTGGTGTAGGAAAAATATGATGCATCATTGTCCATGAATATCCCTACTGATGGTGATGGGGGTATTCCATCTGAGCCGTCAGTGGATAGTATGGCCTTATGGGTGGAGGCATCGGGTGGGGTGAAAAAAGGAAGAATATTTGGGTTTGGCTCCTTGGCTAGGGAATATGCACCGAAGACACCTGGAACGTCATCATCCAATGTGCGTGGTTCAAGGAGGACACAACATGAAGAGGAAATGAAGCAAGAAGTGAGCCAACTGAAGAGACAACTTGCAGAGAAAGATGAAGAAATGAGAGGGGTCAAACAACAAATGCAACTCATCTTGCAACACCTGAACATCCAAACCAATGAGGTTCCTCCTGTACCTCCGACTACTGCTCTAGGCGATGCACACGAGGATGATGATGATGATGCTGCTCATGATGAATAGAATGTGAGAATTTTATCCATGAGGTTTATCATAATCTCTAAATATGTTGTTCTTAAATACTAGCAACTTTTGATTGGTCAAAGTTGTCTCAATATTGGCATGAGTTCTGTCTTATATAATGACGTTGCCGCTCTCAAGGATCAAAGGATAAACATTGATAATTTTGGCGATTCTAATTCGGAGTTATAATATTGTCAGGTGTTTAAGAGAATATATTCGGCCCTTCTGGATGGTAGTGCAAGAAGACAGCTTGGTGAGATACTGTAATCCTGCTAAACATTTTTTGTAGATTACAAATGTAATTTCTTTCAATTGATTCTTGCAGGCTTCAGAGTAGAGAAGCTTCATGCTGGTGGTGTTGAAGGTTGTAGCTTGTTTTGCATTCTGTTTTTTTTTTTGGTACCACGTTCTTTGTGGGATGTTCTGTATATGGATATCTGGTTTTGCTTAACTTTGTTATGGGTAGATGACATTTACCTATATAATTTGGTGTTAGGCACAATTCACTTACTTTTGTATATTATATATTATGTTTATGTTCTTCATGCTTGCATTCTAAATTTTTAAACACAAATGATGCAATAAATAAAATGCAAATGTAGCCGTTTGTTATTGGCTACCAATTTAGCGATGCACATAAGTTTGTCGCTAAAAATTATCATTAGCAACGGAAATACCAAACGTAGCCGTTTGTTATCGGCTGCGAAATTGGCCACGGATTGGGTGTAGCTATTTTGCGACAGATATTTGCTACGGATTACATATTAACCCGTGGAAAAATGTCAGCTTCCATTTGCGACGGAAATTTCTAAGACCGTCGCTAAATTGCTTCAAAATTTAGCTACGGAAATGGTATTCGTAGCCACTAGTAACAGACGATCGGCTACGGAATTATTAATTTCGTCGCTAAATCTCACCGGACTTCAGCTACGGATCGTACAATGCCCGCAGCAAATCTGCTACAACTTTTTCCGTCGCTACTATTGCGTCGCCAAATAGCGACGGACTATAAAGCGTCGCCAAATATCCGTCGCAATTTAGTGACGGATACCTTAAATTTCGTCGCTAATTATACCCAAAGATCAGCTACGAAAATTTCATTCCCCGTCGCTAATCAGCTACGGATGTAGCTACGGATTATTCCGTATCTAATTTGCTACGGATATTAAATTGTCCGTAACAAAAGTTTTGCGACAGTAGGGTAGTTACGGATTTTTTCGCGTCACTAATTCCGTAGCAAACTAAATTTGCTACGGATTTTTTTCAAATATCCGTGGCTAATCCCGTAGCCAAATACCAGTTTTTTTGTAGTGTGCCGCCATTGTTGTTGTCCCTACAGCCTCCGTTGCTCTGTATCCCCATGCTTCTCTTTCTATATTATAAGTCTAATTTAGATCGATGGCGTGGTTGAGCTTTCGCCAGTGGCGGAGCTTGACGTAGCATCAAGCTGAGATCGGTCGGCGTCTCTCACCCATGGACACTGGCGTTGAGCTAACCCTTTTCTCTGTTCTTGCCGTAGAGCCTAAGCCTCAAGTTTCTACCAGATCTGGCAACCGTGGCTCGTCCATAAACATTGGGATCTCGGCTTGTGACCATGGATTCGCTGCCACGAAGGGGCAACGGCTGCAAGTGCAAGAAAAGCGAAAGAAGAAACGGGAGGTTGAAGACATAGAAGAAGGGACGGCGAGGAATACGATGGGCACAGGTGGCGGCTGTTGGTTGCGCAGCGTGAGGGGCGATGGTGCCAGTCTTGGGTTCGGTGACAACGACCTCTCCGGTGGTAAAGTGATCTCCTTTGGCTTGAGCACGGTCCTAATGAATCAGGGTGTATAACTCCACGTACCATGTTCTTAGAATTGAGCTTATCATCCGTGCCGGCTGATGCGAGGCCAAGAAGCCAGATACCAAAGACCCAAACATCAAGAACATCATGGTACTGAAACAATATTAAACCCAGGCGGTGACTCCCAGACAAGGCTGCCATCGCCATTGACAGAGACGCGGCCGAGGCTTTTGGAGGCGTCGGAGATGACGTTGGCAGTGATGGGGGACTTCTAAGAGCCATAAGGAGCCGTGACTCTCTCTCTCTCTCTCTCTCTCTCTCTCTCTCGGCAGCTGTTCCTGAGGGTGACGGTGAAGAGGCCATGGTCTTGTGCTTCCCGGGTTGCGCTTTGGCCGACGAAGACTGGGCGACAAGGATTCGAGCGAGAGGTTTAGTAACTAATCACAAACACTAAAGTATTGTTAACAAGTATCCTGACGCGACTTGGCTTCCACCTGTGGTAAAGATTTCAATGGCAGGCCTGTGTCGATATTGTCAAGAACTGGGCATTATGAGTGAACTGACCCTGAAATGAACTTTGTAGCCTTCAACGCAGAATCTGTGGTTTAGCTCTCTAATCAAGGTGTTGTCGTCCTCGGTCGAAGAGTAAAATCTATAATCTTAGAATATGTTTCGAACTTGAAACTGTAAATGAGGTATGACTCTATGTTGTTCGAGGGATCATTATTGACGAGGAAATTCAAGAAAAAACTAAAATTAAAATCGAAGACAATCGTGTCTAGTTTTGTAAAAGGTTATTGAAATAAAAAGATAAATGAGAAGCAAAGTTGAACGACTAGTGTTCATCGATTGCTTGTAGATCCCATGCGTGAATTACAATTCTAATATTTATAGCTACCATCGATCGAACAGTTCACAATAAAGAAAGCAGTTGTAAGGGTCGATTCATATCCACTGCTTCGACGGTTCTCCTCTCCGCATTCTTCATGCCCAACATCACCGTTACTTTTGAAGTTCCTCGCTCATCTGCTCGACGGTTGCGATCACCCACCTTTCTCGGCTTCCATCATTAGTGGCTCCGCAGATGCAAGGCATCCATTACCTGATGGCTGTGCCGAACTCCATAGCTATGTCGAAGAGTCCAATCGAATCGTGACCGATGTAATCAGTTCCACAACTTAGATGACTCTGCATCGTACGCATTAGTGGTTGTGGCTCTTACCGATCAAACTGCGCTTCACTTGCCAACACCCACCTTTCAGGACTTGGCTAGTTCGTCATATTTTCCGTCGATTAATGCCACTCGTCCTGTCGACTGACTAACTATACTTTGCCGATCAAGAGCCTTCAACACTTGGTAAATTCTTACCTCCATCTATCTCGCCTGGTCTTTCTCAGTACTAGGGCAACTAATTGGCGTCACCAGTCCCGAGCGTGAATGTGGGGAAGCTCGATAACTTGAATAGAAGGCTTAGTGCATGCGACCCTCATCTCTTAGTCCAATTCGGACTCCATTTGTATCCGAGTTGACGTCGCCGATTTAAATTGGAAATGGGAAAGTCCAACTTTTGGTGTTTGACCTTGTTTAGGTCTTGAGTTCATATACATGTCGGGATGAAGTTCATACTCCCTTTCGATAAGAAGGCATGGGTCTCTTGCACGGCTGTAGAAGCAATATGATCTTCCATGCATCATAGTTGGTGCGAAACGGCGACATTCAAGGTGTGACTTTGTTCATGAAATTACATTCTTAAATTGTGTTGCGAAGTCGTAAAATCATTGTGCAAGATTGTAAATATTTCTTTTATGAGAACGAGAGATTAATTACAAAGAATTGCAAAACTAATTACCGAATGATATCTTTGATCTAATTAGGGGCTAGGAAACACTAAAAGTATTTAACTAACTTGATTGTGAATATTAAAACCACGATACAATATCTATTGATATCACATGGTGCTTTGTATAGTAGCTTACAATAATCGAACCTTGTAAATCTAGCAAACGATTTTCTTGTTTCGATTTTATTACCATGTTTGGTTTGTTATTATCATAGAAATTAGTACTACGACAGACTGGGACGTATTGGAGCGAATAGGTGGCGACAAAAGAAGGAAAATCGATCAATTGGAGGGGAAGGGTTTTGGAATATGAAAGATACAAAATCAGAATGATATGCAATTAACCCTATCTACGGAAAAGTTAGAGTTGATAAAACATGCTGACTACGACTTGCTGGATAAACAAACATTAGGTGATGTTCAGCTAATGTCATATCACGTTGTTGCATTTAACATCGTGAATGAGAAAACTACAGCAAGAGGAACGAATTCCTTGTAAACATATTGCACAAACGTTTTTCGATCAACAAGGTTTAGTTAATGCGACACTTGTTTCCCTTAAATATTGCTCAAAGATGTCTCGGCTTTTGAGCATATCAATGATGTTAATGTGAACGTCAGCCAATTAAGCAGCAGCTTTTGCATTATTATACCTCTTCAATTAGGTTTTCCATGTACGCAAGAGAGATGGTTACCACATTGCTATTTAGTGTCGTGATTAGTAATTTATAGATTACTACAATAGTTTTGTTCATTTTGATTCATGACCCATGATTTGAAAATCAAAGCAAATACCTCGTCAACAAACATAATCACATCCAAACTCAATTAACTGATCATCACATTGACATCATTGATATGTTGAGCCACCAACTCGCCTTAGCCAATCCTCAAGTGAAGCATCACATTAAATCGAACTTGTTGCTTGTTAAGAGCCTCTCGTGAGTCCTACAATGATCTTTCTCATTTATCATGTCAAACGCGACATTACGAGCAACACCAGCTGAATAACAATCAATGCTTATTTACCTAGCAAGTCTCAATGAGCTCGTTTCATTGCTCCATTTGCTATGCACCCCAAAATCTTAACATGACCATTATACGTGTCATTGCTCCATTTGCTGCTTCAGTACATGTTTGTAAACCCTTTTTGCATACGAGGAACCAGAAGTCCAAAATCAAATGGTCTAAAGGAAAAGCAAAGTTACAACAACAATGTGGAACTCTTAGTTCGAAGTTCAGATTACATTTTTTACTTTATTTGTCACTAGCTTCCCAATTCATCTGCATATCGGCACCGCATCCTGATGCACTATCCCAAACGGGGTCATATGAAGCTAAGGAGAAAAGCCAAAGCACTTTTTGCAGCCTGCTGTGACCAGCAGCCATTTCTGCAATGATACAAGCAAATTCATTTTATGCTTAGTGAACAATAGAAGCGCACACAAAAGCCAAGAAATTCAACACTTAGAGGCAATTCAGCTATCATATTCAACCATAACGGTTGATCGACGCAATTGCATCAGTGAGCCGATTTCATACTTGGAATCTGGCCAATTATAAAAGCAGATGGACATACAACAATGCATATGGACATTCCGAAGTCATGAGGGAGCACAGCAACATGTGATTAACGATTGCAGACAGTAGAAAGCAAGGTTCCAATCCTCCTCTCGGATGCCAACAGATTACTAACAATAGAAAAGCAGATCACTACCTTCACGAGACAACTCAGTCAAAGTTATCAATTTTGATTGGTGTGATCTCATCGGCAACGTCAAAGTGTCCTACCAAACGTGCAAAAAACACCATTTGTTGTTCCAATGTAAATTTGATATTTTCAGCCTGCAAAACATTACACGTTAATTTCCTGCACTCCCACCGACTTCTTTATGTAAGACTCAAGAAGAACAATACCTTGCGAAAACCATGCTGCTCGCCTTCGTATTGCACTAATGCAACAGGCAGACCTTTCTGCTTCAATGCTGCATAGATTTTGCGAGCCTGATCTGGTGGGACCACCTGCAAGATGTAGTAGACAAATGCCAAACCACCAAGCAACAAAGTTGTTAAAATGCAAGAGATGTAAAAAGAAATATCTGAAGGTCATTGATGAATTTTTATGTATAGATTGAAAAAAGAAAGCCAAACTTATCTGAGGCAATTTCATAAATGAGGAACTCAAAAGAGGACCCTCATTTTGACACTGGACTTTTCCCCCTCTTCTTTCTTTACTTTTTCTTTTATTTTTGGGAGTAAAAGGAGAGGAGCAGGGAAACATTGGAAAGAGCATGACTTGCATACCTTGTCTTCCAACCCTTGGAATAGAATTATGGGGCAAGAAAATTTCTCAACAAAATTTATAGGTGATCTCTCGTAGTAATCCTTTTCAGATCCTGTAGTGCAATGAATGGATAATCGGTATAAAGACTTATTTGAGGAGAGAAAAAAACATGCGCCAAAGCTTAATGACCTACCAACAAGGTTGTCAAGGTAATGAGATTCAAATTTGTGCGTTTCTGCTCTCAACATGTTCAAATCAGCAACCTGTTTGTCAAGATAACCGACAGAACAATGCTCTCTTTTAACATTGTGAAATTTAATGCATTGAAATTGCAGACAATAATGATGAATTTATAAATGAATCTTTAGAAAATGGGAAATTTAAAGTATCCCAAATTCCAAGTAAACACCAGCTATGACTGAAGCACAGTGCCAAACTGAAATGAAAAAGCACATTTAGCTAGTTCATAGATCCTAACACTAATGTTCCTAACAGTCAGCTGTTGCCAGTAGTAGACTTTCCAGGAGATCGATTTGATAGAAAGACAACATGAAGATGCTATTTGTCATTCACTAGCTACAAGAATGTCACCAAGAATGATCGATGATTATGTTAAAGGCATTAATTTTTAGAGTCCAGAGCTCTTTCAGATTTTTGAGAATTTTGTCAGGGTAAGATAAGAACGACCTCCATCTGGCGGCCCCAGAAAGAAGCCAGTTTCCTGATATTGGTGCCGAACAGTAAATTTTAACTCTTTTAAACTCACAATAAAGTAAATGAACTCACACCATAGAGGGAGGCTCCAGCTTTGAAAGTTTCTCTAAATGCTAGAGCAGCTAAGGTTGTATACCCACCAGCGGAGCCTCCAGTGATGCATAGACGATTGCCATCCACCTTCCCGCTTTCGACCTGGATGAGAAAGCAACTTCACTGTACTGAAATAGTTCCAGTATGCTATTAACCAAAGAGCACTAACAGAACTACCGAGTTAAAAATCACCTACCAAAAATTTAGCACAACTACAACAGTCATCAACATCGACTATACCCCAGCGACCCAATAGCCGATCTCTGTATTCTCTGCCATAACCTTAGAACAAAAATGTGGTCACATTTTTGTGTAGCCATGAAGAAGATCAAATAAATGATCGGCCAAAGCTAGCAGTTTTTGCAACCATTTATCTTAATTAAACTCCATAAGAAATTGGTGAAAAGAATGCATTGGGCTGTTGAGATATTAAAGGCACTTCATTACCATCCAAAGTCGGCAAATAGACGTCACAGAGATCAATAGAAAGATATGAAGCAGACAGAACTCTTGTTTAGAGACAAACCAGTGCTTCCACCGTAATTGACATCCACGAAAGCCCATCCTCTGCTAGTCCAGTACTGATTACTCAGATTTAAAACTCCTCGTGTTTCACTTGTAGGCCCTCCTGTGCAATTTCAAGCAAAATAAAATAAAATTAGTTCTGTACCATTAGGTGTTGAAGCATGACAATGCTGTTTGAAACAATTAATTGCCAGTCACTCCCACCGATTATTTCTTCTGGAGAGAGAGAGAGAGAGAGAGAGAGAGAGAGAGAGAGAGAGAATGATAACTGTCATATTTAGAATTGTCAAAAAGACCATTATTCTGAAAATTTTAAGTTGCTCCAGAAAAAACCCCCAATAATTCATATGGAGATGACGTAGCACTCCCCTTTGAATGTATGTTATATGTTACATGTTATATGTATAAGTAATAACTATCAGAAGATGGGAGTTAAAAAAAGAAAAAAAAAACAGAATGGCAACAAAAGGCAGTAGCCAAGATTCGGGTTTTTACTTGAACCTCCTATATCATGTTGAATGATCAAAAAGCTTAAATTGTCAAGTAACATACCCTGAATGTATACCAAGCATGTAAGTCATTGAAAGTGTCTAGCACTCACTATATTTCCATTCCACAATATATGAATTACATGGCAATACAGGATAAGCGCGACACTGTATGCAGTATATCACATCAAATTAATTTATAAAAGGTAAGTGCCCCTCCGTTGGTCGCATCTTCATTCAGCATCAGTTTTACATGTGCTGACTTGTTTTGTGCATCTATAATATTTAAAATTGATCCCAGGTACTTGTATTTTGTCTGGAAACTCACTAATCAATCATAGATTTACATTAAAATAAACAATTGATTTACCAAGTAAGGTCAATTTCTGACACTTGCAAATTGAAAATATAAGTTTGGTCGTACAAATTTCCCACGAAAGAATATATAGATGGCAAGGTAAATTCAAGTAAGACAGGAACTGAGATGCAATTATGCAAGTACCGTGGCTTTTCAACAACAGTGGAGGCTTTTCTTCCTGACTGGCTTGATAAACATGATTAGATGGAGGATAGTAGTATGCATAAGCATTTTGACCAGGGACTTCAGTTGGAAATTCAATCAGCTCTGGCAAGCTGAAATAAGACTCGTACTTCAAACTGTCTGGTGAAGATGACCACATTATCTGAAAATCAATGACTTGTGATTTTTCATCATTGAAAGCCACCTGCAGACCATAAGTAAGAGGAGATTATAGCAACTATGGGAAATGCTAGTTACTGCAGCACTGTCCTCAGTTCATCAAATATGAGGAGAATTACTGAGATTAAGTATCACAAGCACCTTAGCCACAGATGTTGGCAGTACCCCTGATGCTCCCTCAATGTAAATGCAATTATTTCCTAGAGTCTGCCAAAGCAGAATATGCACAGTTTACCAAACCATAGTCTTGAAAAATAGTAACAGCAACTCATCATAAAGAAGGTATTGAACATACTATGTCCTCTATGTCCGTGAATGGAATGTCAAGCAATGATAATGAGCTCTGAAGAACATCAATAATTGCAAGCTGAGACCTTCCCCTCTGCCTGCATGCAGATTCTAAATAATTGATTTGAAGAATCATACAATTATTTGCTATTAAAATAATGTCAACACCTTAGATCAACCCCTGAAAAAAGCTCACCTGTAGCTGCAAGCAATCAGGGTCTTCTGTTCGTCATTCTGAATCACTTCATAAGAGTTCATACCAAATACCCATAATGGCCTTGCAAACTCAGCATTTAATGGATAAAGAGGCAGGACCTCATTTGTAGATTCAATCTGTTAAATTATGAAGCACATCGAAGATATAATTCAGTTCCTTTCCAACCAAATGATCAGTGATGCTATGAGATAATAAATGGCAGTTGTAAGAGCACACATATGTAACAATGGCTCAGTCACCTCCAGAAAACCTACAACTGAAATAATTTTTCCTCATATGTAATTTTCACAGTGCAACATCCAAAATCCACACTATTTTACTGACGCAGTCTGAATTTCTATGGAGTTTAATATGGAAATCAACGACATTGACCATATTTCCAGTATAAACCACCATGTGGAAAATCTGATGTGGAATGATTAACATAAGGCATGGTCGCTATGAAAGATCTTCAATGACATGAAGCATCTAAAATATCTAAACTTTTCAAAATCGATGAGGATGAACTGTGACGGTTCAGGGCTCAGATCTTACCCACTTATAGAGATTCCAAAATCCATTCTGTCTATCTGTAATGAAAAATAGTTCACCTGCACGTGTTTGAAGCACAATGTAACATATAACACGATTTCAAGCCACTTCACTATGAAATTTCTTGCTTTTCCTGAACTTTTACATATCCACAACTTCTGCAGTAAAATAGCTTTAAGATGCCTTTGAAGGCAATCACCTGAGCAGAGTGTAGAGGAAGAAAATTCGCAAAAATGCTGGAAATAGATGACCTCATGAGTAATCAGAGACATACCAGATGACTCCAGATGCATATAATACGTGTTTAAGGGACATCATAACATGAAAAAGTATGCCCTTCCCCTAATGGGATCTACTACTAAACCTAAATTAGGGTTATCTATACCAATAAAAACACTTTAGAACATCATCCTTTCAACAAATATAAAATAAATAATAAAAAAATTCATGAAGGTTACCCTTACTTATATTCAGGCAGATTGGCTAGAATTAGGAATGAGCCATTTACATTCAACGATTAATTTGGAGGATCAGGCTCCTTTTCTGTTCATTCAAATCGCAGTAATACTAGAATCTTACATTTCTTTAGCATAAAAGAACATCAGGTGACAACCGGATTCGTAACATAGAATGAGAAATCAATTTGCAGCAATGTGGAAATTTAGATATGAGCCAAAAGATAGAAGTACCTTTTTGAGACCATTTAGGTTCAGTTGGTGACTCAACATGTTTAGGATCACGACCGGCAACACAGACACGCTTATAGATATCTCTGTATAGAAGTAGTAAGAAATTCAACGCAACAAGGCAATGTCATGAATATAACACACAGATGAATTATAAGGAAAGGTTACAAGTGTGTCTTAAGAATCGCAATGAAGAGTTGATCAGATTAAGCTGACTGGGAAATGCAAAGAATGCAATAACTACTGTATTGCAGTTGCAAATCACTTGGCTCATACATGCCATCAGCCATACATTGTTCTAGGCTAAGGTTAGAAGTTCAACGTGCAGCAAGAGATGTAAGATTTTACAATCACTCAAAGCTCAAGACCATGGTTACAGACGGTAATTACGCTCGCTTCTACGTATTAAAACACATGTAAGTTGTGAGATAGGAAATGTGCTGGAGTCTCTGAACATCAACACTATCCAAAATGGATTGTGTTATGATAATTTTTGATGTAATCTAAAGTTCTCTTAAACTACATAGATGAACTACTATAACAGTGCACATAAGGTCACATCCAAATGACAGGTTCAAGAGGACATGCCCATTAGAATTTATTTGTTTAAGCGACCACATCTGTCGAACAAGTGAAAAAATTATTGCATCTAAATCTAAGATAAATTTGAAATTCAAGAATATAAGCAACAAAGGCTTTTTAAAAAGACATAAGAAGTTTAATCGATCATAAAGAGCATCAATCTCCATACCCAGCATCTGAGATGTACCCAACCCAGAGCTCTGCTTTATCCCATGGCATATTGGGATGACCCCACTCGATCCATGCTATCTTTTCACCCTTTGCATCCATCCGCGGAAAAGCATAGAAATCATTGCCACTGATTAATACTTTGGGCTCTAAATTCAACCCAATAAAGCAATACAAAAGGAAGGAGAAAAAAAGAAATCAGTAGGTTTCTGGTAATGTAGTGAACAAATTAATGTAGTAAACAACTAATCTGGCACGTTCAGCAATTACATACCTTGTATATCCTTCTCACCAAGCCCAATAGCTACAATAGTAGTGGTTGGATTCAAACTGCTTTCACGCCGATCTATATCCATGTAAAAGCAATCAGGTAATTGTCTGTCTTATAATCCCCCATAAATATGAGCAACAAAATAAGCAACTGAAAAGAGTGACACACCTTCCCTTATGGCGACATAACGGCCAAATCTACTGTCAAAAATTCCATCTGCATAACAGACTGAAGGCCCACCATAGTCTGGAGTGATTGGCAATGGAGGAGATTCTGTACGAGATATAAAGTATAACAACAGAGCATTGTGATGATCATTAATGAACGGCATACTGCTCCATAAAAACTTAGATAAAAGACAAGGCTTCATCAAGGGAAACTAAAAAACCACAACATTTCGTTGCAAGTATGCCTCCCTTGGAGACCCTGCTTACAATAACTGTATTCCATAGACTCTGGAGAAATGAAACAGGAAAGAAACTTTATAAAATTTCTATATAGGCGCATATATGCTTCAAGTTACTTTCTTTTTCCCCTCCAATCATATCTAAACATGTTCACCGTCAATAAAGATTTGGAGCTACCAAATCCGTGCATAAACTTCTTTGTAAAGAGACTGAAGATCACAATTTAAAATCCACCCTTCAACATGCGCCACAGCAACTGCTAAGCTTACCTTTGAGGCGTAAAGACTGCTTATACAGCCTTTGATCCTTGTAATTCGAGAAAACAAGGGTATCCCCCGAAATGGAAAAAGCACCACCACCATATTCCTGACACAGGGTTCTCACGGCATACTCTTTCGGCGTAATGTCAAGAGGTGCATCTCCGGGTTTTTCCGGCTCTTTCACAAGCACAGAGCGTCTAATAGCCAATATAACCATCCATAAATCAGTACACTCCTGAAAAGACTCATTCATCCGACATACCATATAGATTACAACCCGACAAGCGTTAAAACATCTACGGAAGCATCATCCACAATACCCAGGAACTGAACATGGTCCGCCAACTCAGTTTGATTAGTTTAATCTATATATAAAGAAAAAACGACAAGTGAAGTTATATACCCCGATTCATTAGGCCGGGACTCGAGCCAGACGAGACGGCCGTCGCCGTCGACAGAGATGCCACCGAGCCTTTTGGAGGCGCCGGAGACGACGTCGGCGGTTATTGGGGACTTCCAAGAGCCATACGGAGCAGTGATTCTCTCTCTCTCAGCGGCTGTTTCTGAGGACGACAATGAAGAAGTCATGGCCTTGGACTTCCTGAGTTGCGGCTTGATGATCGACGACGATCGGGCCACGAGGATTTGAGCGAGAGGACTGAAGTTTGACTTGGGGAAGGAAAGAGGAGAGCAGCGAGCGATAGAGGCTATGGCTGCAAGAGCCATCTCACTGGAGACTGGCCGTGCGCTATTTATGTCGTGTTGGCATGAGCCCTTTGGTCCTCCACATTGGTGGGTCTCGCAAAGTATGATGTCATGTTATCCTTTAGAAAATATATAAAGGGAAAATGGGTCGTCTGTGTTTTTGCTCTAAGCAACACGTACTGACTAATTACGTTAACAGATGTTGCTAACAAGTCTCGTTGGGGGGCAATGCCACTTTATCATGGTGTTGTTTGAAGTGGTTAATATATCTTAGTTTGATTTATGTTCTATAAGTTGAAGATCTTGAGTTCCAGCCGAATATGTTGAAGGAATATAGATTGGGGAAGATGCAAACAAATTTCGGCAAAACTATAATAAACATCGAGTAGGCATCACTATTAAGTTGACAAGAATTATCTATATATGATTCAATATAAATAACATTATCGCTAATGTCTTGATGAAAATCTTCCTCGGATTGATTGGGACATGATCAATCGGTCCAAATCACTATTTAGGTGATAGGAACTACATTTGGATTTATTATAAACAATATCATCACTAAAGACTTAATGACCATAAAATAATGAAAACGTTCATAGCATTGATTGGAACATGATCAACCATCGACGGAGATGCGGCCGAGGCTTTTGGAGGCGGCAAAGACCAGGTCGACGGTGATGGGGGACCTTCAAGAGCCATAAGGAGCCGTGACTCTCTCTCTCTCTCGATAGCTGTTCTTGAGGGTGACGGTGAACAGGACACGATCTTGTGCTTCCCGGTTGTTCTTTAACTGACGATAACTAGGTGACAAGGATTCGAGTGAGATGATTATGACACAGATCGGGCGCTCGCCCATCCAACCACTCGCCCAACACCGATCTTTGGATCGGTCCGCGTCTGATTCACAAATGAACCAGCATTCGTCCTTGGACCGGTCTGCGCCTGATCCATGAACGGGCCAATGCCCGATCTTTCCATACTCTTGGATCGATTCGTGCTTGGTCTGTGAACTGGCCAATACTTGACCCTTGAACGATCTCATGGATTGATCTGCATCGATCGACCAGCGCTTGATCTCCCAACTGTCTCAGACAGGGTCCTGGAAAACTTGGAATAGGCTCCTATGCCATCTATGCTTCAACAATACATAACCAGGTGACGAGATGGGCAATGGATGGATGAGCAACAAGTGCCTAAGGCCTATGTCTAGGAAGAGTCTTGGGTTTTAAGTAACGGTCAGCTAAGATAATGGGAAAACGAGCAGCTACCGCTAGTGGCTAGCTCTTGTATATAAAGGATCATTCTCATTCATTTGTGTTGGTTGGCTGATTAATTGAATGGGATCCAATATTCACTAAACTACCCTCTCTTTTCACTCGACCAAACTCTCGAATGTAAAGTAAGAAGGTTGACTTAGGAATTGATTTCCTAAGGCCACACGAGTTGAGAAAGCATGCCCATGACAGGTGGTATCAAAGCCCGATTCAATTTAAGCAAGTGATGGATCTTTGGTCCGTAATAGTGGGCTGCAAAAAAGTCGCTGAGGAAAAAGAAAGAATGACCGATAGGCCTCCCAAGGCCATGAGGAGCCGGGTGGCCTCTAGCTTCAAGGACATGATGAATGACTTGGAGTCTCGGATGGCAAGGATAGAGATCGTCATTGCGGACATCCAAAGCGTAGTCAAAGAAGTGACCCTAATTATTGAAGGAGCTATGGCCGGAAAGGAAGAGCTACGAGTGGAGTCAAAGCCGGCTCGAGGGGAAGTGCTCGGCACGCTAAGGGAATTGACCAGGTCGTCCGAAGAACTGAGGCAGCCGAATGAGGCCTTGGAGGCCCTGGTCGAAGCCATACAGGCGGAGATGACCTAGCTCAAGATGGAGGTAGCCGAGGTGACGACTGCTTGAACAAGTGGCCTAGCCTCGGTGCAGTCACCTCCTCGACTGGATGGCCCAAAGTCCAAGGAATTTCTGGCTCACGGATAGCCAAAGATATGGATAACTTCTTGTGATACATGAATCAGTATTTCCATACCACGAGAGTCACGAATGAAGTATTGCAGGTGACCAGCGCAGCCATGTATTTGACTGACAATGCCTTACTATGGTGGATGCGTAAGTCGCACGATTAGAGTGGTGCACCCATCCAACTGCTCGCCCCTTGCTCGCATAACACCGATCCTCGGATTGATCCGCGCGTGGTTCATGATTGAACTAGCGTTTGTCCTTGGATTGGTTCGCCCTGGTCCATGAACAGGCCAACACCCGATCTTTCCATACCCTTGGATTAATCAGTGCCTCGTCATTGAATGGGCTAGTGCCCGATCCTTGAATGGACTCACAGATGAATGGACTCACAGATCGATCCGCATTGATCGGCAAACGATCCAGTGCCCAATCCTTCAATGGATCCAGACTGGGTCCAGGAAAACATTGGATAAACTCCTGTGCTACCTAGACTCCAACAATACACAGTTAGGTGACGAGATGGGCAACAAATGGATGAGCAATGAGTGCTTAAGGCCTATCCCAAGCAGAATCTTGGATTTTAAGGAACGGGCAGCTACCCTTAATGGCCAGCTCTTGTATATAAGGGATCATTCTCATTCATTTGTGTTGGTTGGCATATTAATTGAATGAGATTCAATATTCGCTAGAACCTCTTCTTTGTTCACTCGGCCAAACTCTCCAATCCAAAGTAGGAAGGCAGACTTGGAAATCGGTTTCCCAAGACCGTGTGGATTGGGAATGCTAGAAAGCTCGCTCGTGACAATTAACAACTAGTCACAAATGTTAAACAAGCAGACAAGTATCGCGATGCAACTTGTCTTCCGCAAGCACACAAGTATCCCGCGCTTCAGGACTCTGCTTTTTCGGTCAAATTTTCCATCGATTAATGCCACTCGTTCTGTCGACTAACTAACTATACTTTGCCGATCGAGAGCCTTCAACACTTAGTAAATTTTTACCTCTATGTATCTCGCTTGGTCTTTCTCAGTATTCGGGCAACATTTGGTGTCGCCATTCCCGAATGCGAACGTGGGGAAGCTCGATAACTTAAATGGAAGGCTCGGCGCATGTGACCTCGTCTCTTACTCCAACTCGAACTCAATTTGTGTCCACGTTGAAGTCGCCAATTTAAATTGGAAAAGGCAACTCCACCTTTTGGTGTTTGACCTAATTTGGATCTTGGGTTTGTAATGTTGGGGTGAAGTTCACAGGGAGGCACGGGGTTTATATATGTTGGCGTGAAGTTTATAATCCCCATGGATAAGAAGGCACACGGATCTCTTGCATTGCTGCAGAAGCAAATTTGGTCTTCCATGCACTGTAGTTGGTGAGAATTGGTGACATTCAAGTGTGGCTTTATTCGTGAAATTGCGTCCTTGAGTTGTGCTTCAAAGATGTAAAATCCTTTGTCATGATTGGAAGTATTTCTTTTATGAGATTGAGAGACTAGTTTTTACGAGGAATGATAAGGCTAATTACTAAGTGAATTACTTGATATGATTACGAGCTACGAAATACTGAAAAACATCTGAGTGACTCGACTATAATTGTAAATTCGATAGTGTAATATTTGATTAAATCACATGTTATACTTTTCGTGGAGTGAGTTACACTAATCGAACCTCCTAAATCTAGTGATTGATTTTCTTGTTTTGGTTTATCGCCATGTTTGGTTTTTCATTATCATAGAAGTTAGTAGTAGAGCACACTAGGGCATATAGAAGTGAATAGGTGGCGACAAAAGAAGGAAAATCGATCAATCGGATGGAAAGGATTTTGGAATATGAAAGATAAAAAAATCAGAAAAATGTGCAATTAACCCCATCTCGGGAAAAGTTAAGAGTTGATAAAACAAGCTGACTGCGACTTGCTAAATGAACAAACATCAGGTGCTGTTTAGTTAATGCCATATCATATTGTTGTATTGAACATCGCGAATGAGAAAACTACAGCAAAAGGAGTGAACTCCTAGTAAATATATACAAGAAGCATTTTGCAATCAACAAGGTTTAATAAATGCGACACTTGTTTCACTATAATATTGCTTCAGGTGTCTCAGCTCTCGAGCATATCAATGATTGTGACCATCGGCCAATTAAGCAGCGACTTTTGCATCATTATATGCGTTCAATCAGGTAGTCCATGTATGATCAAGAAATGGTTACTACATTAATATTTAGTGCTGTAATTTCTAATTTATAGATTACTACAACAGTTTTGTTCCTTTTGATTCATGACCCGAGATAACAGAATCAAAGCAAATACCTCCTAAACATATTAACTTAAATCTCATCTGTAATTCAATTAACCGATGATCACATTGCAATCATTGATATGTTAAACGATCAACTCACTTGAATCAATCTTTAGATGAAGGATCACTTTAAATAGAGCTTGTTGCTTGTTCAAAGCCTCTCCGACATGCTATAGACGGGACAATCATGAGTCCTACACTAATCTTTCCCATTCATCATGTTGAGGGCGACATTACGAATGATATCAGCTGAATAACAACCAATGCTTGTTCATGTAGCAAGTCTCTCTGAGCTCGTTTCATTGCTCCATTTGCTATGCACCCCAGAATCTTAACATGACCATTGTATGTGCCATTGCTTCATTTGCTGCTTTATTACATGTTTATAAACCCTTTCGCATACCAGGTACCAGAATTCCCAAATCAAATGGTCTAAAGAAAAAGCAAAGTTACAACAACAATGTGGAACTCCCAGTTCGAAGTTCAGATTACATTTTGTACTTTATTTTTCACTAGCTTCCCAAATCGGGACCGCATCCTGATGCACTATCCCAAACAGGGTCATATGAAGCTAAGGCGAAAAGCCAGCGTACTTTTTGCAGCCTGCTGTTACCAGCAGCCATTTCTGCAATGATACAAGCGAATCCAATTTATTCTTAGTGAACAATAGAAGCTCACACAAAAGCCAAGAAATTCAACAATTAGGGACAATTCGACTACCATATTCAACCATAACGGTTGATTGACACAATTGCATCAGTGAGCCGATTTCATACTTGGAATGGCCAATTATAAAAGCAGATGGACATTCAACGATGCACATGGACATTCCAAAGTCATTAGCCCGCACAGCAACATGTGATTAACAATTGCAGACAGTAGAAAGCAAGGATTCAATCCTCCTCTCGGATGCCAACAGATTACTAACAATAGAAAAGCAGATCACTACCTTCAGGACACAAGCTCAGTCAAAGTTATCAATTCTGATCGGTGTGATCTTATCGGCAACATCAAAATGTCCTACCAAACGTGCAAAAAACACCATTTGTTGTTCCAACGTGAATTTGATATTTTCAGCCTGTGAAACATTACACGTCAATTTCCCACACTCCCACACAACAAATGACTTCTTTATGTAAGACTCAGAAAGAACAATACCTTGCGAAAACCATGCTGCTCGCCTTCGTATTCCACTAATGCAACAGGCAGACCTTTCTGCTTCAATGCTGCATAAATTTTGCGAGCCTGATCTGGTGGTACCACCTGCAAGATGTAGTAGATAAATGCCAAACCACCAAGCAACAAAGTTGTTAGAATGCCAGAGATGTAAAAAGATATATCTGAAGGTCATTGATGAAATTATATTTGTCGATTGAAAAGAGAAAGCCAAACTTTCATAAATGAGGAGCTCAAAAGAGAACCCTCGTTTTGACACTAGACTTTCCCCCTTCTTCTTTCTTTACTTTTGCTTGTGTTTTTGGAGAGTAAAAGGAGAGAGGCAGGGAGCCACTGGAGAGAGCATGACTTGCGTACCTTGTCTTCCAACCCTTGGAATAGAATTATGGGGCAGGAAAATTTCTCAACAGAATTTATAGGTGATCTCTCATAGTAATCCTTTTCAGATCCTGTAGTGCAATGAATGGATAATCAGTATAAAGACTTATATGAGGAGAGAAAAAAAAATGCACCAAAGCTTATTTAATTTACCAACAAGGCTTTCAAGGTCATGAGATTCAAATTTGTGCGTTTCTGCTATCAACATGTTCAAATCAGCAACCTGTTTGTCAAAATAACGGACAGAAGAATACCCTCTTTTAACATTGTGAAAATTCAATGCACCTGAAATTGGAGACAATAACGATGAATTTATAAAGGAATCTTTAGAAAATGTGAAATTTAAAGTATCCCAAATTCCAAGGAAACCCAACTATGACTGATGCACGCACACTGCCAAACTGAAATGAAAATGCACCTTTTGCTAGTTCATAGATCCTAATACTAATGTTCCTAACAGTCGGCTCTTGCCAGAAGTAGACTTTCCAGGAGAACCATTTGATAGAAAGACAACATAAAGATGCTAGTTGTCATTCACTAGCTACAAGAATGTCACCAAAAATGATCGATGATTATGTTATAGGCATTAATCTTTAGAGTCCAGAGCTCTTTCAGATTTTTTGGAGCTTTGTCAGGGTAAGATAAGAACGACCTACCTCTGGTGGCCCCAGAAAGAAGCCAGTTTCCTGATATTGGTGCCGAACATTAAATTTTAACTCTTGTAAACTGAATACGAAGTAAATAAACTCACACCATAAAGGGAGGCTCCAGCTTTGAAAGTTTCTCTAAACGCTAGAGCAGCTAAGGTCGTATACCCACCGGCGGAGCTTCCAAAGATGCATAGACGATTGCCATCCACCTTTCCGCTTTCCACCTGGATGATAAAGCAACTTCACTGTACTGAAATAGTTCCAGTATGTTATTAACCAAAGAGCACTAACAGAACTACCAAGTTGAAAATCACCTACCAAAAATTTAGCACAACTGCAACAGTCATCAACATCAACTATACCCCAGCGACCCAATAGCCGCTCTCTGTATTCTCTGCCATAACCTTGAACAAAAATGTCGTGACATTTAATTGTAGCCATGAAGAAGATCAATCAAATGATGGGCCAAAGCTGGCATTTTTTGCAACCATTTATCTTAATTAGACTCCATGAGAAATTGGTAAAAATAATGAATTGGGCTGTTGAGATATTAAAGGCACTTCATTACCATCCAAAGTCGGCAAATAGGCATCACAGAAATCAATAGAAAGATATGAAGCAGAAAGAGTTCTAGTTTAGAGACAAACCAGTGCTTCCACCGTAATTGACATCCACGAATGCCCATCCTCTGCTAGTCCAGTACTGAATACTCAGGTTTAAAACTCCTCGTGTTTCATTGGTAGGCCCTCCTGTGCAATTTTAAACGAAATTACATAAACGTTTATGCATAATCAGTTCTGTACGATTAGGTGTTGATGCATGACAATACTGCTTTAAACAATTAATTGCCAGTTACTCCCACCAATTTTTTCTACTGGAGAGAGAGAGAGAGAGAGAGAGAGAGAGAGAGAGAGAGAGAGAATGATAACTGTTACCTTTAGAATTGTCAAAAAGACCATCATTCTGAAAAATTTAAGTTATAAAAAAAAATAAAGCCAATAGTTCATATCGAGATGCCATAGCATTCCCCCTCCAATGTATGTTAGACCTTATATGTATAAGTAATGCCAATCGAGAAAAAGAAAAAAAACAGAATGACAACAAGAGGGAGTTGCCAAGATTCAGATTTTTTACTTGAACCTCTGATATCATGTTGAATGGTCCTAAAGCTTAAATTGTCAAGAAACATGCCCTGAATATATACCAAGCATGTATGTCATTGGAAGTGTCCAGCAATCACTACATTCCATTCCACAATATATGAATTACATGGCAATACAGGATTTAAGAAGTGCGACTCTGTATGCAGTATACCACATCAGATTAATTTAGAAAAGGTAAGTGCCCCTACATTAGTCACATCTTCATTCAGCATCAGTTGTACATGTACTGACTTGTTTTGTGCATCTATAATATGTAAAATTGATCACAGGTACTTGTATTTTGTCTGAAAACTCACTAAACAATCACAAATTTGCATCAAATTAGACACTAGATTTAACAAGTAAGGTCCATTCATGATACTTGCGAATCGAAAATATAAGTTTCGTCGTACGAATTTCCCACTAAGGAAGATTTATCATTTAGGTAAATTCAAGTATGACAGGAACTGAGTTGCAATCATGCAAGTACCATGGCTTTTCAGCAACAGTGGAGGCTTTTCTTCCTGACTAGCTTGATAAACATGATTAGATGGAGGATAGAAGTATGCATAAGCATTTTGACCAGGGACTTCAGTTGGAAATTCAATCATCTCTGGCAAGCTGAAATAAGACTTGTACTTCAAACTGTCAGGTGAAGATGACCACATTATCTGAAAATCAATGACTTGTGACTTTTCATCATTGAAAGTCACCTGCAGGCCATAAATAAGAGGAGATTATAACAACAATGAGAAATGCTAGTTACTGCAGCACAGTCCTCAGTTCACCAAATATGAGGAGAATTACTAAGGTAAAGTATCACAGGCACCTTAGCCACGGATGTTGGTAGTAGCGCTGATGCTCCCTCGATGTAAAGGCAATTGTTTCCTAGAGTCTGCCAAAGCAGAATATGCACAGTTTACCAAACCATAATCTTGAAATATAGTAACAGCAACTCATCGTAAAGAAGGTATTGAGCATACTACGTCCTCTATGTCCGTGAATGGAATGTCAAGCAATGATAATGAGCTCTGAAGAACATCAATAATTGCAAGCTGAGACCTTCCCCTCTGCCTGCATGCAGATTCTAAATAATTGATCTGAAGAATCATACAGTAATTTGCTATTAAAATAATGTTAACACCTGTAGGTGCATGCAATCAGGGTCTTCTGTTCGTCGCTCTGAATCACTTCGTAAGAGTTCATACCAAAGACCCATAATGGCCTTGCAAACTCAGCATTCAATGGATAAAGAGGCAGGACCTCATTCGTAGATTCAATCTGTTGAATCATAAAGCACGTCAAATATATAATTCAGTTCCTTTCCAACCACATGACCCATGATGCTATGAGAGTATAAATGGCAGTTGTAAGAGCACCCATATGTAATAATGGCTCTGTCACCTGCAGTAAACCTACAACTGAAATAATTTTTCATCATTGGTAATTTTCATGATGTGACATCCAAAGTCCACACTATTTGTCTGATGCAGTCTGAATCTCTATGGAGTTTGATATGGAAATTAAGGAGATTGACCATATTTACAGTATAAATCACCATGTGGAAAACCTGATTTGGAATGGTTGCCATAAGGCATGGTCACTATGAAAAAATCTACAATGACATGAAGCATCAAGAATATCTGAACTTTTCAAAATTGATAAGCATGAACTGTGACTGTTCAGGGTTCAGATCTTACCCACTTATAGAGATTCCAAAATCCATTGTGTCTATCCGTAATGAAATATAGTTCACCTGCATGTGTTTGAAGCACAATGTAATGTATAGCACAATTTCAAGCCACTTCACTATGAAATTTCTTCTTATTTCTTTCCTGAAATATTACATATCCACAACTTCTACAGTAAAACAGCTTTAGGATGCCTGAGCAGAGTGTAGAGGAAGAAAATTCGCAAAACGTTGGAAATTGATCACCTCACGAGAAAGAAGAGACATACCGGAGGACTACAGATGCATATCATACATGTTTAAGGGACATCATAACATGAAAAAGTATGGCTGTCCCCTATTGAAATGTACTATTAAACCTTAATTGGGGTTATCTATATCAATAAAGACATGGTAGAATATCATCCTCTCAACAAGTATAAAATATGACCAGCATACTCAGAGCATCATGAAAGCAACATAATAAGAAAATTCATGACCGTAACCCTTATTTATATTCAGGCAGATTAGCTAGAATCAGAATGAGCCATTTACAATTTGACGATGATTTTGGAGGATCAGGCTCCTTTTCTGTTCATTCACATCACAGTAATACTAGAGTCTTACATTTCTTCAGCATCAAAGAACATCAGGTGACAACTGGACTTGTACTATTGAATGAGAAATCAATTTGCAGCAATTCGGAAATTTAGATCTGAGCCAAAAGATAGAAGTACCTTGTTGAGACCATTTAGGTTCAGTTGGTGACTCAACATGTTTAGGATCATGACCAGCAACACAGACACGCTTATAGATATCTCTGCGTAGAAGTACTAAGAAATTCAATGCGACAAGGCAATGACATGAATATAGCACACAGACAAATTATAAGGAAAGGTTACAAGTGTCTTGGGAATCACAAGGAAGAGCTGATCAGATTAAGCT
The DNA here is from genome assembly GCA_019926035.1 of Melaleuca alternifolia. Lineage (NCBI taxonomy): Eukaryota > Viridiplantae > Streptophyta > Magnoliopsida > Myrtales > Myrtaceae > Melaleuca > Melaleuca alternifolia. The sequence continues at coordinate 2,496,697 of JAGKPW010000016.1, forward strand.
GACTGGAAAATGCAAAGAGTGCAATAACTACCGTATCGCAGTTGCAAATCACTTGGCTCATACAAATTGTTAGCCATACGTTGTTCTAGGCTAAGGTAAGAAGTTCAACATGCAGCAAGAGATGTAAGATTTTACAGTCACTCAAAGCTCAAGACCATGGTTACAGATGGTGGTTACGCTCACTTCTATGTATTAAAACACATGAAAATAATGAGATAGGAAATGTGCTAGAGTCTCTGAACATCAACACTATCCAAAATGGATTGTGTTATGATACTTCTAGATGTAATCTAAAGTTTTCTTAAGCTACATAGATAAACTACTATAACAGTGCACATAAGATCACATCAAAATGAGAGGTTCAGAGGTGACTCTCGCGTTAGAATTGTTTGCTTAACCAACCATATCCGTCGAACAAGTGAAAGAATCATTGCATCTAAATCTAAGATAAATTTGAAATTCAAGGATGTAAGCGACAATGGCTTTATAAATATACATAAGAAGGTTAACCGATCATAAAGAGCATCAATCTCCATACCCAGCCTCTGAGATGTACCCAACCCAGAGCTCTGTTTTATCCCATGGCATATTGGGATGACCCCACTCGATCCATGCCATCTTTTCACCCTTTGCATCCATCCGTGGAAAAGCATAGAAATCACTGCCGCTGATTAATACTTTGGGCTCTAAATTCAACCCAATAAAACAATACAAAAGGAAGGGGAGAGAAGGAAATCAGTAGGTTTCTGGTAATGTAGTGAATAAATTAATGTAACAAATTACTAATCTGGCACGTCCAGCAATTATATACCTTGTATATTCTTCTCACTGAGGCCAATAGCTACAATCGTAGTGGTTGGATTCAAACTGCTTTCACGCCGATCTATATCCATGGAAAGCAATCAGGTAAGTGTCTGCCTTATAGTGCCCCATAAATACGAGCAACGAAATAAGCAGCCGAAAAGAGTGACATACCTTCCCTTACGGCGACATAACAGTCAAATCTACTATCAAAAACTCCGTCTGCATAACAGACTAAAGGCCCACCATAGTCTGGAGTGATTGGCAATGGAGGAGATTCTGTACAAGATATAAAGTACAAGAACAGAGCATTGCGATGCTCATTGATGAACGGCGTACTGCTCCATAGAAACTTAGATAAAAGACAAGGCTTCATCAAGGGAAACTTAAAAACCACAACATCTTGTTGTAAGTATGCTTCCCTTGGAGACACTGCTTACAATAACTGTATTCCATAGACTCTGGAGAAATGAAACGGGAAAGAAACTTTATAACATTTCTAAATAGGCGCATTTATTCTTCAAGCTATCTTCTTTTTCCCCCTCCAATCATATCTCAACATGTCCACCATCAATAAAGATTTAAGCATGGAGCTACCTATCCTTAGAGAGAGTAGTCGGTGAGGGGGAGTATTGTAGATATCACCGCCTATCTCTCGTGACTCTTCCTGTTTTAATTAGACATTTGACTATCTAAAGTCTCTTGGTTAGTCAGAATATTCTCCAGATCGATCAATCCATGCGTAAACTTCTTTGTGAAGAGACTGATATATACATTTTAAAATCCACCCTTCATCATGCGCCACAACAACTGCTGAGCTTACCTTTGAGGCGTAAGGACTGCTTATACAACCTTTGATCCTTGTAATTCGAGAAAACAAGAGTATTCCCCGAAACGGAAAAAGCACCACCACCATATTCCTGACACAGGGTCCTCACGGCATACTCTTTTGGCGTAATGTCAAGAGGTTCGTCTCCTGGTTTTTCCGGCTCTTTCACAAGCACACAGCGTCTAATAGCCAATATAACCATCCATAAATCAGTACACTCCTCAAAATTCTCGAGACTCATTCATCTGACATACCGTAAAGAGTACAACCTGACAAGCGTCAAACATCTACGGAAGCGTCACCCAGAAACGGAATATGCCCGCACACTCAGTTTAATCAGTTTATTCTTTATATATTAAGAAAAACGATAAGTAGAGTTATATACCCTGATTCATTAGGCCGGGACTCAAGCCAGACAAGACGGCCTTCGCCGTCGACCGAGATGCCACCGAGCCTCTTGGAGGCTCCGGAGACGACGTCCGCGGTGATGGGGGACTTCCAAGAGCCATAAGGAGCATTGATTCTCTCTCTCTCAGCTGCTGTTTCTGAGGATGACAGTGAAGAAGCCATGGTCTTGCACTTCCTGAGTTGCGGTTTGATGATCGACGAGGACAACGACCGGGCGACGAGGATTGAAGTTTGACTTGTGGAAGGAAAGTGGAAAGCAACGAGCGAGCGACAGTGGCATGTGCTCTTTGGACCTCGTCATTGCTGGGTCTGGTTTAGTACGATGACATGTTGTTCCTTAAAAGATATATAAAAGAAAATGGGTTAGCTGACCGGATCACCTGCCGTATGTACGGAATATAGTAGGTGCCGTGGTGATCTTAGCCGTCCAATCTTAATCGGACGGTTGGGATTTTATAGATAAAAAATTCAAAAACAAAAGTTTGGACTTTTTTTTTAATTTTTGTAGCTCCTCACGTCACCTCTGCCATGTTCCGTATGGACAACAGGAAATCCATTTCCTTTGCAGTATTCGACACTTACTAACTAATTATGTCACAAATTTTGTTAACAAGTTTCCTTGGGGGCAATGCCACTTTATCATACGGCATTGCGGCTTCACCATGCAGTAATTGGGCTTAGATGCACGTGTGCTGTGTCGGAAAAAATCCCACGTCGTAGATATGGTGTCGTTGAGAATAGTTAATAATCTTAATTTAATCTATGTTTCGTAAGTTTAAGATTTTGAGTTCCTGCTGAATGTGTTGAAGGAAGACAAGTTGAGGAAGATGCAAAAATATTTGGGCAAAACTGTAGTAAACATAGAGTATGCATCACTGTTCAATTGATGGGAATTACCTTTGATTTATTTTAAATAACATTATCACTAATGTATTGTTGAAAACCTTCCCCGGATTGATTGGGACATGATCAATCAGTCCAAATCACTATTCAGGTGATAGGAACTACATTTGATTTATTATAAACAACATCATCACTAAATCCTTGTTGCCCATTAAGAAATGAAAACCTTCCTAGCATTGATTGGAACATGATCAACCAGTCTAGCTACAATGTCTCACTCGAACCAGCGAAAAAAAAAAAAAACTCAGCAAAACTGCTATATTTGTGCTCTGAACACACAAATATGAACTATTTTTCATTACCGATAGCAGAATGGATTTGGGAATCTCTATCGGTGGGCAAGTGCTTTTTATCTTGACACTAAGTCTTCACCTTTCATGCTTATCGATTCTGAAAAAGTCTAGACATTTTAGGTGCTTATGCATTAAAGATCTTTCACAGTGACCCTGAGTTATTCTAATGATTATTTATACTGGAAATTTGGTTGATCTCCTTGATTTCCATATAACACTCCATAAGGATTCAGACTGCATCAGTCAGATGGTGTGGACTTTGGATGGCACACTGTAAAAATTATAAACAAGGATAAGTTATTACTACTATAGGTTTCTCGCATATGACTGAGCCATTATTACAAACGTGAGCTCTTTTTACTGCCATTTATAGGCTTACAGCATAATTCGATCATGGTGCTGGAAAGGAACTGAATTATATCCTTGATGCGCTTCATGATTCAACAGATTGAATCTATGAATGAGGTCCCGCCTATTTATCCATTATATGCTGAGCTTGCAAGGCCATTATGGGTTTTTGGTATGAACTCTTATGAAGTTATTCAGAGCGACAAACAGAAGAACCTGAGTGCTTGCAGCTACAGGTGAGTTTTTTTCCACGTGATGATCTCATGTATCGACATTATCCTAATAGCAGACCATTGTATGATATTTCTTGTCAATTTATTTACAATCTGCATGCAGGAGAATGGAAGGTCTCATCTTGCTATTATCGATGTTCTTCAGAGCTCAATATCATTGCTTGACATTCCATTCAGAGACATACAAAATGTAGCATATTCAATACCTTCTCCATGATGATTTTCTGTTACCTTTTTTCAAGCTGACGGTTTGCTACATTGTGCACATTTTGCTTTTGCAGGCTTCAGGGATTAAATGCCTTTACGCTGAGGGAGCTTCAGGAGTACTTCCAGCATCTGTGGCTAAGATGCCTACATTACTTTACTGTCATAATATATCCTCATATTGATGAAGAGTGGACAGTGCTGTAGTTATTACCATTATCTCATTATTGTGGTAATTTCGTGTCATGTATGATTTTTGCTGGTGACATTCAATGATGAAGAGTCAGAAGTCATCGATCTTCAGATAATTTGGTCATCTTCACCAAACAGTTTTAAGTACAAGTCTTCTATGAGCTTGCCAGAGCTGATTGAATTTCCAACTTCAGTTTCTGGTCAAAATGCTTATGCATACTTCGATCCTCCGTTTAATCATGTTTTTCAAGCTAATGAGGAAGAAAAGCCTCCAGTGTTTTGAAAAGCCACTGTACTTGAAAAATTGCAACTCAGCTCATCATACTTGATTTCACCTTGCCAACTCCATTCTCTTTCGTGGACAATTTGTGCCAACGATTCCCAATCGTATGGATCTTGTTATGCTTTAGTGTTTATGTAATTATGCTTAAAGTTGCACAGCAGGACCTGTGAAACACGACAAGTTTTAAACCCGAGTATTCAGTACTGGACTAGCGGAGGATGCGCCTTTGGGGATGTCACTTATTGTGGAAGCACTGGTTTGTCTCTATAGAAAACTTTCTGGTCATGTCTTTCTCTTGATTTATGCAAAACCTCTATTCTGACTTTGGATGGCAATGAAGCACCATTACTATCCCACCAGTCCTATGCTTTATTCTCAACAGTTCCTCATGGAGTTTAATTAACATAAATGGATGCAACAATTGCTAGCTTTTGCCCATCTTGTCATTAATTTTCTTCATTGCTACTGACAATTGTCACATAATTTTCGTTCAAGGTTATGGCAGAGAATTCAGAGAGAAGCTATTGGGTCCCTGGGGTATAGCTGATGTTGACGACTATTGTGGTTATGGTGAATTTTTGGTAGCTGACTTTCAACTTGGTAGTTCTGTCAATGCTCATTGGTTAATATATGCTAAAACTAACTATGGTGAAGTTGCTTTTCATCCAGGTGGAAAGTCGGAAGGTGGACGGTAATTGTCTATGCATCACTGGAGAGTCCGCTGGCAGGTAGACAAACTAAGCTGCTCTAGCATTTAGAGAGACTTCAAAGCTGGAGTCTCCCTCCATGAGCGATTTCATTGAATTTTAAGTTGATTTCAGAATATTTCAATTTACTATTCAGCACCACTATGGGGAAAGAGGCTTATTTCCAGGGTCACCAGAATCTTACCCTGACAAAGCACACAAGCATCTGAAAGAGGGCTGTACTCTGGAGATTAATGCCTATAACATGATTAATGATTATTCTTGGTGACATTCTAGTAGCTAATGAATGATAAATAGCATCTTCATTGTGTCTTGCTAGCCAACGCGTATCCTGGAAAGTCTACTGGCAAGAGCCGACTGTTAAGAACCTAAGTTTCATGATTTATGAACTACCAAAAGGTGTGTTTTCATTACGGTTTGGCACTGTCCATGAGCCGTAGTTTGTGTTTTCTTGGAATTCGGGATAGTTCAATTCATCATTACTTTCCAGTTTTTTTATGCATTGAATTTTCATTATTTTGATAAACAGGTTGCAGATTTGGACATGTTGAGAGCAAAGAAACACACAAATTCTTACCATGACAATTTTGTTCGTAACTCAGATAAGCTTTCACTTGAGTTCCATCTCTCATCCGAAAAGTCCTTGTAACGATCCTCCATTTGTTGCACTACAGTGTCTGACAAGGATTGCTACGAGAGATCACCCATAAATTCTGTTGACATTCTTGCCCCATAATTCTATTCCAAGGGTTAAAAGACATGGGACGCAATTCATACTCTTCCCAATGGTCCCCTGCCCCTCTCCTGTTGCCCCCGAAGAGTGAAAGAAAAAAGCAAGAAAGGGGGAAAATGTAGCATGTCGAAACAAGGTCCTCTTTTACTTTCCTAATTTATGACATATCATCAGAGAAGTTCGACATTTTCTTGTCAATTGGGAAGTAAATGTCATCAATGGCCTTCAGATAGTTCTTCTGACGTCTCTGGCTTTTTAACAACTTTGCTGCTTGGTGGTTTGGCAATTGTCTACTACATCTTGCAGGTGGTACCGCTGGGTCAGGCTCACAAAATCTGTGCGGCATTGAAGCAGAAAGGTCAATCTGTTGCATTAGTGGAATCCGAAGGTGATTAGCATAGTTTTCGCTATGTTTTGTTTTTCTTGAGTCTTACATAAACAAGTCATTTGATGTATGCACGATGTAGGAACAACAAATTCACATTGGAACAACAAATGCTGTTTTTTTGCACATTGGTCGGACACTTCGATGTTGCTGATGAGATCACACCAGTCATAATTTATAACTTTGACTGAGCTTGTCTAATGAAGGTAGTCATCTGCTCTTCTATTGTTAGTTATCTGCGGGCATAGGAGAGGAGGATTGAAAATTTAGTTTCTACTGTCTGCAATTGTTATCACACGTTGCTGTCCTGTGCATGACTTTGGGACGTTCATCCATATCATTCTGTGTCTATCGTGTTTTTTAATAATTGGCTTGCAAGTAGGAGAATGGGCTTCATGATGGAATTGTGTCAATCACCCGTTATGTTTGAATATGACGGGCAAATTGCCCCTCATTCTTGAAATTGATTGATTGTTGCACTAGAGCCGCAATTGTGTACTTTTGGGTTCCATTGAATTTCGTTGGTTTCTGCATGACCTTCTATATTTCCTGAGCACAAATGGAAAACGTTTTTATCATCGCAGACAGCAGACCACACCAAGAAAGTTGCCTTTGCTGCCTCAACTTCATATCACCCATTCAGGATGGTGCATGAGGACGCGGTAACGATCTGTAGATAATTCGGGGAGCTGGTGAAAATTAAAGTAGCACAACATGCAATCTGAACTTCAAATTAGGAGTTTCGATACTATTGGTGTTGCAACTTTGCTCTTTTGTCAGACCATTTGATCTTGGATTTCAGCTACCTGGTATAGCAAAAGGGGCCAAACTTTCATTTGGGCCATTCCAACAAGGATCAACTTCCCAAATCATGAAACATATGATATTCATGTTAAGATTTGGCTGTTTCGATACCATGATGTGTCTTGGTGTTTGGGTTTTAGCTTTCCTGCTTCTAGTACTTTATCAGACGACATGTGTCACAAGCACAGTTTTGCAAAGATCAAGTGCTTCAAGTTGTAATTTCTAAACGAACCAAGACTTTGTCAAGTTAGACGGCTGATCTATAGTTATTTTTATGTCGGGCTGTTCTTTTCCTCTTTTTATTCTGGTGGAAGCATGTGAGGTTAGGTGTTGAAGTCTTCCTCTTCTAGAAAGTTGGCAGATATCCTACCGACCATTTTTTCAACTAAATATTTTGCCGATCAAGTTCTGAGATGAAATAAAAGTGTAGAGTAAGACTTTGCAATCATCAGCAAGTTTTCACCCTTTTTAGAGTCTTTTTTCTGGGGTCTTCAATGAGCCATCACTTTCACAATCAATAATGAGTTGATGCGAAGATTCTTTCAACCTGGTTTGTTCGGAAACATGAAGGACGCATGCAAGAACTCACGAAAAAGGGCAGAGGAAACAGGGTATTCATCATCATCCTACTCTCCGCAGTTAGGTTGCTAAATTAGTAGGTTTAGCAACATACTCAGTGTGAACAGTTAAATCCCCAAGCTGACCTTTTGGATTGATTAGTCAAACAGGGGATATTATCCTAAGGTCTTAATCCAATGTTCATACGCAGATTGTCTGATAAAACATTTCGATGACATGGTTTCGTTTCCCTAATAGAGATGAGGCTCGATAGTCTCCAGATTCACCTGAACACTGGACCCTTTAACGGGTTGCTTCCATAATCCACGTCTCCGAGGAACTTTTGCTCCAGGTTTGTGATGCTTAGATCGTGAGATAACAAATCTCAATCAGCGCTTTAATTAAGCGCTTTTAGAGTTCTTTGTTGAAACGCATTGTGCAGAGGATCTACAATGATATGATCGCAATCACAGCTAGTTTACCATATCATAGAGGTAGTTGCTTAAATTAGCTCAATCAAAACCTTGGCTGCAGTAGCATATGCCAGAGAAAATGGATACTTTCTTGCAATAATTGTGACCACAGGGACATTATTAATCCACAAAAGAAATGAAAAAAATTAAGAGCTCAATTCATCATTGAAAGAACAGGGTCTTCTTCTCCATCATACAACATATACGAAACATGTTCCTGACGTTAAGATCTCTACACTTATCGGAACAAAAAAATTTCTTTACATAATTGGAGGGAAAACAAACGAAAATGAAAACAAAACTATGATTTCCAGTCGAACAAAACATTTATATGAAGATCAAATTTCATTGCCGATACAATGACCCGAATCCGTTAGTCAGGGCATGAACCGCAGGATTGAAAGCCAGCCTCCCCAGGATCCCCTGCTTGTAAGGAAGGAAGGTCTTTTTCTTCAGATCGTCCGAGACTGCCTTGTTCACGGTGTAGTGCAGCTCGTGTGCAGAGACTGGGCCTCGCCTCCGTGACATCGACCCGGTGGGGCTGTCGATGGAACGGAAGCTCGCGTTCCTCACCGAGTCCTTCTTCCTGAGCGCACCCACCGCATATTTCCTGAATGGGTCCTTGTCTGTGGCCCGACCCTCCGAAGCGCTTCTGAACAGCAAAAAGTCCTTCAAACTCCACTTCTTGGACGACCCTTTCGATGTCATCGAAGCCGAAGAGCTCGTGAAACAGGAGGCCTTGGACGTCGGCGTCTGCTTGGTTAACTGTTTCTCTTCTTCCTCCCAGGGATAGGCAGAGACCCTATAAGGGGACAGGGACCGGGCCGCTCGCCGGCCAGAATTTGAACCTTGCAACCTCTCTCTGCCTCTGGTTTGGCGGGGCTCTTGGCTCCTTCTGGCGTTCTCGATGGCTGCTTGAAAAGGGTCGCTTTCTTTCCTCGCTTTCGGTGAAAACATGCCTCTGGCTTGCGATCTTGGAGATTTGGGTAATGGAGCAAGCGGGCTCTTCGGAAGCGTCAGAGCTGAGCGGTTGCTCTGTAGCCTCGGCGGGTGCTTGAGCGGGCGAATTTTCCCACCGTCGAAGAGCTCCTCAGCCGAAAGAGAGTGCCTCTCGGAGTCCTTGCTCAAGTCGAAAGCGAAGTTAAATCCATCATCACCATCATCTTTATAATTAACAGGTTCTCTACCCAAAGACTTCAGCTGCGGTGATTTCGGAGTGCCGGGCTTCTCTTCCCAAACGAATGGAACAGTGGCTGAACATGAAGAAGAAGGATCGCACGGGTTTTCCGCGGAGAACTCCTCGAACTGGCGGTAGAAATCGGCCACGCGAGCAGGGCTGGTCGGAGCGCTGAAGTAGCAATCGCCAAAGCGTTTTGGCGTTGACGGCGCGCTCGTGTGCGGTGAGGAACGCGCGCTGTTGAAGTCGAACTCCATGGTCGACGGTATCATCACCTCCATGGCGAAGGACTTTAGGCAAAGGCTCCCTTGACACAGAGCGAGAGAGAAGGAGAAACAGAATTATTGCTGAGAATGAGAGATTGGAAGGTAGAGACAGAAATTATATAAAGGGGAGGAGGAGCGGGAAGAGGAAGCAGGAGAGAAAGAACAAAAAGATGGGGCAGTAGAGATTGCTGACCGCGGAGTCAAGATCGGGAGCCGCCACTTTATACTTTCATGGCTCGGTTTTGCGTCTGCATGTGGATATACATTGTGTGCTGCCTCCTCGTTCCATTGAATTATCCCAATAATGTGATGGGTCTGGCTTTTGTGTCTCTATGCAGAACATTATAATAAGGCTGCCATAAAATTTTCTCGGTGACCCACCCATCAACAAGACTGAATTTTCCTTGAGGTAGAAGTTAGTAGACGTGGACGTCCGTAATTTTATAAGGAGAGAGAGAGAGAGAGAGAGAGGAAACATATTTAAGATTAGGGGAAAAGGAGTGAGGGAAGGTGAAAAGACAAGAATGCGTAATGAGTGGCATCACTTGGGGTTTGATTCTTCCCATTTGGTTTTAACTTCCACGCCTGAGTTGAATAGAAATCACGCGGTCAAAGGAATTGATTTTCATCCCTCGGCTTGTGAGGATCTGGTGGCTTGGAGGGGAAGGTTAAGTGCTTAGAAAGGTGGGGAAAAGGGATGACATGAGAGGCGAGTGGCGGCAGATTTCCCTACGGAGGCAAAAGGAGAGACTTGAGAGTTTTTGTGATGTGAATGACCTGTCGGCTCTTGGAATGATGGGGAAAAAGGTCTCTTTCCGAATGATTTTGGCTCACGTCAAAGACAGGCACCATGAGTTATCTTGCTCCCCACTCCCTAAACAGTTGTTCTTCATGAGTTTACCGGCCACTTACGTATTGGTGATGATATTGTCACACATCCACTTAATGCATGCTGTAAAAACTTTGTTACAAATTCATTTTTAACTTACTTGTGCTATCTTGGAGGTAGCACCCAATTCGAGTTCGTCATGTGAGGGACATAAGCTAAATATGTCTTCACTGTGACCAAAATCATAAGGGAATTTAAAAATTACTTTGGTGAGGTGTATCAAACTCTCAATCGGATAAATTAAATAATTTACTCTTTTATTTTAATATGATCTTAATTCTACTCAGTAAAAATATTTCATTATTGATGCAGGCATGTCCACATAAACTCGGGGGCAAAAAATAGAAAAAAAAAAGAATTCTTGGCTAAGCATAAATCTTATTTGATACCTTGAGTAGTCACTATGCATCATGACGGGGCTGCACCCCTCAAACACACAATCATAGGAGATATTTCGACAAAGGGGAAAAAGAAAATGAATCATGGACAATCACAATCGCTGATCACCATGGACTTTAATTTATTGTTTTTGAGTACATATTTCCATGTAGACTTGGCCCACGCAAAGCCAACTCGCTAAGGAGGCACCTCATCCTCACAAAAACTCCATCGAACTGATCTTTTCCAAGGAAGCATAGCTTGCTTGTACAATTGGGCAAGTAGTTGAAATCTTTAGGAACTTTAATTAGCTTCAAACTAGAAAAAGCCGATATCAATGAAGATGTAATTGTTTTATGGACGGTTCAGTTGGCTCAATGCACATCATCCATTGGATTGTATGAATCTCACGCCAGATTCACAAGATCCGACAGGTCATATGCATCGGGCTCATGTGCCTCCGGCTTAGCTAACGATTTTCTATTAACCGTGCACATCACGTCTAGTAGGAAGCTACGAAAATGACCTTTATGTACAGGTTTGGTGGTGAATATTTGATGTGGACTATTTCCAAACTTACACTATAAAAATCGCATGACATCATCGGTCGACAAAATTAGCCAAGTTGGGATAAGACAGCTGCATTCACACATTCCTCATATTAAGAATTGGGAACATGTGCTTAATAGAAAAGAAGAAAAAGACCTAACTAATTGGAATTTTCAAGACTTCTAGAATTTAGACTTTTTACTCGAACGAATATCTTCCGCCTGTCTCGTCCAGTTTCCTCCCGAGACAGACAGACAGCGTCTGGTAAAGTGTTATTGGCCGGTGTTTGTTTCTGGCGATAGTCATAAATATGTAAAATATTGGAGAGGAGGAAGAAAACTGCATATTGTGAATAGTTTACTAAAACGTGAACATAAATACAAAACCCTGAAGTGTACATCTGCTCTTTTAAGTCCTTTGAATAGATTATTTCCCTATAAAAAAAACTCTTGCGCCAAAAGAGAAAAAGATTGTCAGAATAACTATATTGGTTGCCATTCACGTTGGGTGGAAGGCACGGGCTGATAACCAGCTATACAGAGATTCAACGTGGAGGATCCACACGAAATAAAGAAAAAACACCCGCGTGCGTGGGAGTTGGATAAAGTTGTCGTTGTCTATGAAAAATATGTGCTGATGTAAAACGTTTTTCAATCGGCCTTGCGTAGCTGAATGAAGAGATGCAGCTGCATTATTTTATATGCCCTTAAGACCTTAGCGCACACAGTGATTATGAGACTTAACAGCTTTTAAAGAAAATGAAATGGCGTAGGGTGCAGATCACCTATATAAAGACTCCATGCTTATCTCCTCCATGCTGTTCACCGGCTTGACTATCATTGCAGACTGCATAAAATATTGCAGAGTACTGCGGTCACAGATGGGCCAAAAGTTAAAAATTTGATAGGAACGAGGGGTCTAACAGCAAATGACTCAGAAAGAAGAGGGGAGACGGCCATCGTTTTAGTGCATGGCATGCGGAGACCGCTAAGTTGGCGATTGGTCCTTGGACTTATGCAGAACGTCGAGAAGCAGTTTGACATAACCCCTCTTGAAGACCATCCAGAGACATGAAGAATCCTTCTAGTAGCTGCAGGATATTATAGACTTGGATGGTTGAAGCTGACATATGGAAATGCATATTTGTCTAGTGGTGCTCGCGACAACCCCACTTCAGATCTTTCGCCAATCCGATGCTTTGAAACGAAGGTCAAGCTTGTCCGGCCACTTGGCTTTGAGAACTTTTTAGACTAAAATTGCACTCGACAGGGTGATTAAAGAGAGGGGGAATATAAAACAGTTTCAAATGGGTAGGCAAACAACATCCATGAGGGCCTTTGATCTTTGGGCGCATGTAAAGGGCAAATCCTCGCATGTAGACCAATAATGGGAATTGAAATTGCTGGCCAGAAGTTCTAGGACAACTTTGCTTGTCAAACCAAAGTTCACGGATGATTCTTCACAAATTAAAAGCTTAGGAATGACATTACATAGTTGACTAAAATTCAAGATTTGCAAAGAAGCCTCCTAAGTTAGCCTCGGGAGCTCGGTTGACCTGGGAGTGGTGTGTGGCGGCCCAGTTGCCATCTTAATCCTAATGTGCTATGAGCCTGTGGTCCACCACATGGGCCTTGCCGCTTTCGTTTGGGCATTCTTCTCTTGATGTCAATCCCTTTATGGACTTCTTACCTAATGGGCCTCACTTGATGAGCTAAGGCCCGATAAAAGGGCGAAAGTTAATGGCCACACCAATCAATGAATTGGAGAACGAGGACGCATGAACTTACACTGTTCGGTCAAGCTTGCCTGGCCACTTGCTTGGAGAAATTGTTACACTCAAATTGCACTCAACAAGGTGATTAAAGAGAAGGGGGAAAGTGAGGAAGATGAACAGTTTCATATGGGGAGGCAAACATCCATGAGGGCCTTTGATCTTTGGACGCATGTGAAATGCAAATACTCGTGTGTAAACCAATAATGGGAACTGATGCTCGCTATATGTTCGGGAATAACATTGCGTGTCGAACTAAAGTTCATGAATGATATTTCACAAATGAAAAGTTCAGAAAGGATATTATATGTTGGACCTAAATTCAAAGGTCGTAAAGAAACCTCCTAGACTTGGCCTCGGGAGCTTGGTTGACTTGGGAGTGGCGTCTGCAGCCCAATTGTCATCGGAACCCTGGTGTGCTATGGGCCTATAGTCCAGCATATGGGCGCTGCCGCTTTCACTTGGGCATTCTTCTCTTGATGTCAAATCCCTTTATGGACTTCTTGCTTTATGGGCCTCGCTAGATGGGCTAAGGTCCAATAAAAGGACGAAGTAAGGCTATGTTTAGTAACATTTCTATATTTCTCATTTTTATTATTTTGTTCTCGGGATAGAAAAAGAATAGAAATCCGAGCATGTATTTTAGTTAATTTTTCTATTTCTGGGAATATAAAAGTAGTTAAGGAATACATTTGGAATAGATTTCAAAAGTAATTTTTTTATTTCTTTTTCCTAAGAACAATTTATTGAAACAAGTTTGATTATCTATGTTCCTTCTTTCTTTCTCTTCTTCTTTCTCCAATCGGTTACTGGGCCTTGATGATGGCTTACAATCGGCTGGCCAATTATCAACTAGGACTTGGGCCAGCAAGGTCGACCTCATCGGCCTCATGCTAGCCTCGCTGACCCTCCACCAAGTCTGGCCTTGTTGTGGCCAGGTTAGGTCCACCTAGCTACACGTGGGTGAGGGCTAACCTCACTTGGTCGTCATGAGGTTGAGCCCCACCACGGCCAAACGAGGTTGACCTCGCGACGACCGAGTGAGGTGGTCAAGTGTTGCCCATCCATTGGCAAGGCTTGACCTCACTTCGCCGTCGAGAGGTGGAGCCTCATCATGGCCAAGCCAAATTGAGCGTTGCTTAGCCATCGAGAGGTCCGCATCACTTGGGACCGACAACCTCATTGGCCAAGTCTTTGGCCGGTAGCTAGTGGCTAGCAATTGGCCAGAGGAAGAAAAAAAAGAAATAAGGAAAAGAAAAAAAATGAAAAATTTTAAACTATTAACAATATCAGAAATTTAATTTGTATCAAATGCATTTATTTATTTTTTATTTCAGTAATAGTAGTTAATAAATGAGTTTTTTTTTTTGCGAAGAAACTTATCTAGATAATAAAAATAAAGAAAAAATTTCTAAAAAGACAATTTCCGAAAAGAGAGGTGTTGCTAAACGCACCTTTAATGGCCATACCAACCAATGAAGTGGAGAACAAGGACGCATGAACTTACACTGTTCGGCAATTTTGCCAAAGCTCACAAGCCTTTGATGCCACGAACTCAACATCCGAACTCGAGCACGTTACCCAACCACAAATAAGAACTGGCCACTAGTCCATAAAACCCAAAACTACAAAGATCATTCTTGTACATCGAGACCCAAAAACTAAATTTATTAAGAAGAGTTACACACTCCAAAACTATCCAAGCTTCGGAAAGGAAAACAATGTTAACGTCGCCCGACATTGATACCTCGAACTCCGCAATTCCAAAATTCAACAATTCTCAAAACGGCGAGTGGGTGAGTCTTATTGTTGAGTAATTGGATGATCAACCGAACAATTCTGATTTACCTTAATTTAAGGATCAGATATGTTAGAAAACACGTACGCAACCAATGTGGCATCTGAAGTTATTGGTCACGAATATGCCATGCCATCATTTGATCAAAAGTTTGTCATGGTCTATTGTAGATACTTTGATTACGAAGAAATGAAAGTTTGCTTTATTGGATGATTGAAATTACCTAGGGTGGCCGCTATTGAGCTACAATGGCGGATCGTGGAGAGAGAGAGTGCGAAAAAGAGTAATTTTGACTTGTTGAACATGGATGTCTCAATTTTCAGAAGATGCTAATTCACTCGAATTATTTTCTTCTAGGCCACGTCCATCTTCACAACTCAAATGAGAGGCTATGACTATGAGTCTTATGACTTATGAGTCATCATCTTCAATGGAGAAAGAGGGGTCCATCAGTTGGAACATTATCCCAACCCTCAATAGCAAGATTCGATCGTAGACACGGAGAACTGTCGAGCTTTAATCGAACAAAGCCCAGTTTTTTCTTGCAAAGAAAGGGACGAGAAGTTAAAGAACACCCTCGAGTACTTCCATGGCATCTTCTGTGCTTTTTCGCTTTTGTCAAAGTCTCGTGGTGACTGAAAAAGCAACCTCCAGCGTTGTCTGCTTCGATGTGATGAATGTGTGAACGGTTTTGGGTGTATGCAGAACTATGGAAAAAGAACAAAGTTAGGACCACTCGTATGAACCAAATTTCTCCAGCATGGGACAGACCTAAACATTCCAGCATGCTATCATTTAGAAGCATCCTAATTTTCACTGGCAACTGCAGTCGTGTCTCTCTCTTTCTCCATACAAGCATGTCGATTGCTACATAAACTGGGTTAAACATGGGTTAGCCATGTCATGCATCCAAGTTAATTCTGAAGCATTCGTGGCTCAAGCCACATCCGGGTGTTTGGATCATGTTACTAAGTAGAAATTGGATGTCTGAGTGTAGTTTGTGATCACACCGTGCACGAATAAAAGCTGGAATGTGTCAGCGTCATGGGGTGGGTAAACAGGTCATCAACACTGATCGAGTGACCCGTGCCATTGAGAAGCTTATGGCTAGCGATCTCGGGACCACTGATGATACCTAATGCCATAACAGATTGCAAATGCCTTTTTTCAGCAGCAATAGCTGTCCTTGAATGCGAGAGTTCATAGAAAATTTCCAAAACGTCTTATCCCCTTTCTTCTCCATTTGCCCAGTGTTGTCAATTACTCAACGCGAGTCTCATTTACAAACATTGCCATACAAAGGGAAGTGTCATTACTATTCAAACCTAATGTTCTTTAATGCCCACAACTTCCAATTACATCCTCTGTTTTGATTTTGTGGCTTATTGTCATTCAATTGAACTGAAAGTGATGACTACTAGTGCTGCTAAAAAAGTCAATTGCCTGTCCTTGAAACTCACAATATATCACTGATTAAAGAGGTCAGCATACTGCTTTGAATGCATGCTTGCTGTTACGCTACGATGAAACTGAACATGTAGATGCAGTGCTCCTGTAGTTTTCATCTTAAGTCCCTTCAGGATTAATTGGACTATAGCGCCAGCGTGTGAATGGGGTCATCTAGTATGCTAAACTGGGACACCCAAGTAGGAAATAGAAAAACAGACATAAATGCCTTCATTGTCCTAGAATTGACATTGTGTCTTCAAGTCATTGCTTTTCAATATTCAAGTGTGTTCAGAACATCAATCCTGGAATCATCGATTATATACATTACCTCCCATGATCCATTTACAAGAAGCACAATCTGGCTGAAGATATAGTTCCCAAGATTTATGAGAACAATTTATAATTTTAACTGCAATATACATTATTAGCACAGATTGTGCAAAGAACCCATATTGAAGCTAGCAAATTGGAAAAATCAGAACTTATTGTGTGTGTAGAAGGTACCTAAAAGTGAAATCATAGGGAACAACCTGAACAAACTTCGAAGGAGCATTGCTTTTTCCCATCTCAAGAAACTTGATTGCTTGTTTTCCTAGTTCACTGGGTAACTGAAGACAAATCCAATCGAGCAAGGAGTCCAAGTCCTTGGCAAAGTCGAGCAGATACCAGTCCAGCAGCTTTGGGATTGCAAATTTCTCATCAGAAATACCGACTGCAGCCTGCAAATAGTCTCTTTTTGCTGCTTCAAGTTCATTCTCTACATGCGATGCCGTGTAGACTCGCACCTTCATTTGGAAAAAAGGTCATAATAAGTAAGAACATAAACAAGCATAAGATGCAGATGCCTCAAGGTGAGAAGAGATGCTCCTACTGTAGAAATGTGCACGTAACGAACAAATCGTGGGACGAGAGAACCCAAAAAAAAAAAAAACGCTGGAAAAGGCGATATAGTGAAAAATAAGAAATTGGTGATTCCATCGTGCAAAAGAAATCGGCCCATATATTAACAAGTACCCCAGAAAGATCCGAAGCCAAGAATAACCAAGGTTGGAAGTTCTCTCAACCATATTGGGTATTTGCCTTACGAAGTCCTATGACCAAAATACTAAGAGATCTCAGGGTGTGTTCCCTCTGAAACCATGGAATTTTTATGACGGATGCAGGACTAAAGCAGATTAAACTGGTGGTTCTATTCAATGAGTAAACTTACAGCAGGGGACGACCAACTTCCACAGGCAAGTGCGAAAGTCACCAATGGTTCAGATAACTCCAATCCAAAGATTCTTCTTGCTGTCAACTCAACGTTTTTTGTACCCTTTGTGGAGGCCTGAAATCAAGATCAGGAAGCTTACTCAATATAATTCAAAACCGAAATCATGTCCTTCACGATGGTAAAATGGATGTGACTCACATATTTTAAATGATAAGGAAGTCTGAGGATGAAGTGCTCGATTGTTATGCCGTTAAGGAGGTGTCCTCCAACATTTATTGTTGCCTAGACAAAAATTTGGAGAACTGCAGGTAAGTCACTGGCTGCTCAGCTCAAAGATCCTCATAAGCTATTGCTTAATTCACAGGCGAATATATCGAAACAGAAATAGACAAATCCATGTCTTTACAAGATTATTGGATTTTTTCGACACTTAATTGCTCATGGAAGGATTTGAAAGGTCATACCTGCTGCATCAGCGCAACAACCGCGTGGGGACTCTCTGGTATTCCATGTTCGAGGAATGCCTGGAAGAATTCAACAATGTCGATGATCATATGAGAGACTTCACGCCAGAAAAATTTACAGCTATCATTAGAATTAAAATTAATGAGAAGTGAAAAACAAAGTGTAATTATTGCCACGAATACCCTCACATACTTTCATCATGCATGAATTATAAATGTTAATCCAGAATGCAAGCTTCTCCTGGTGAGTGAGATTCTCCAACTTGACACGCGCAACTTTTCCAAGGAGCACTCTGAAAATGAGAACAAATCTCCTGTTACATTGATAAATGTCTGTAAAAATATGATAAATCAATGGTCTTCAATAAGGGATGACTCACTTCAATCTTTGCTCTAAAAATACACAGTTAGTCGTTCTGTTTGGATTGATTGAGCCAGCATGAATTGAATGCAGATGCTTATATGGGCCAATATCTCTCTTTACATACTCTGAACGCATGCCATAGGGATCAAGAAATTCCATTTCCGCACCACACTCCTCGGACATAATCGTAGACAGGAATGGCAAATTTTCAGCTGTAACCCTGCTCTTCTTTGAGCTCTTTCTCAAGAATATGCTCAATAGGCACTTCAAAACATTCTCGGAGATTTTGTTCGGGTTTTCATCACCTTGCACTCCATCATCAGAAACTGTTTGGTTCCTTGCCTTTGCATTTTCTAGGTCTGTCACTCTTCTCTCAAGCTGGACATTAAGAAACTCCGTATTCAATGATCCACAGAACATAAATAATGAAAACTAGGCTATCTTAGCTGAACATAGTAATAACAAGAAGTAAAAAACTAGACCTGTGATTTCTGAGATTCCAAATACTTCTCCGCCAAGCCATCATCTACAGGATGTCCCTTTCTAGCAAATTTGGCTCCACGGATTTTGTGTGTGGTAGATTCCTTCTTGTCAATTGTAGAATTAGTGCATGCTCGCTTATCTTCCCCACATGCATCCGCTGAAAAGCAACAGAGATGAACGAGGCTGAAACTCTTAAGTTCCAGCAATGCATTTTAGTAGAGATGCAAAGTTAATTTGAAAATCCAAGCGCACCATGGCGAGGCAACAAGTGCCTGGTTCTAGATGGTGTTGAGCTGCCGGCAATTTGAGCTTGAACTCTGGCCTGTTCAGGTCTAAGATTCGTAATGGGGATTGGTTTATGCAAATCAGATGAACTGTCAACACTCTTCCTCTTGGATGATGAAATGTACACGGCTTCCTGATATAAGTCCTGCCTGACATGTACCACCTGTTCTTCTAGCCGTAAAACTTCCTCTTCCAATACAGCAACCTCGGCCAGAAGTTCTAGAGTCTAAATTTCAGAAACCAACACACACTTTAGTTATCAAAATAACTAAACAGTCACATTCAAATAGCAATCCACGAAAAATGAACCATTAACTAACATATGTTGGGAGATAAGGGGGAAGACGAGGCAGAGCTCCTAAAGGTCTGGTAAAAGCTCTCTCAAGAGCTCTGTGAACGTTCTCTTCATGTCTAAGCTTCTTCTTCAACTTATCCACCTGGAAAATAGAAGTTCCCCGAACTTGGTGATATTTCTTTTGAAGGACCAAAGTGATCAAACAAGAAATAATGGAAACAAAAGCAGAGTACTCGATGCATACATCTTGTTGCAGCGCCAATTTTCTCTCTCTGCTCGATTTTTGCTGACTAGCAGTTGGCTTCGTTGCATCCACAGATTTGGTTGCCATCATTACCACCCTCTGTTATCCAATAATTAAAGAAACGACGAGCTTCTTCAAATGGCAAAAAGATAAACTAATAGCAGAAGTAGGAAATACTAGCAATTTTCAAAGATTCAGACATTATCAGAGAGTGTTAAGGAAATGGGTCACCTTCAAATTTTTAATGCCTGGGATTACATACATCAGCTAAGCACAAAGGAAGAGAAGAAAGTCGAAATTCTCGAGAAAATTTGGAATTTTTCATAAGATTCATACAGCAAGTAAGGAGGCAAAAGGGGACGAACGGAAGAAAATGACACGGGAGGAAGGAAAAGCAGTTTCCTCAATTACACCGTATACAAAGTCAATTCCTGATTCTCATGGAAATGAATGCCGTTCACAAACGATTCAGTTTCTCGAGCCCCGTCATCAAAAACTGTAAATCCATCTTTCCCGGGTAAAAACGAGAAAATTTATGCTGATACAGTTGAAAAGCTAAGAACTTCGCTAGTTGCTACTGTAAACGCCGTGTTTCAAATCCCCACTGAAAAAAGAAAAATCAATACAATATCGAAATGAATTGGCGAAGGAAGGGGAAATAAAACTTTCGGGAACTGCGAACTTTTACTTCGTCATGCTTCGCTGGAGCTTTCGTTGACCGCCGCAGCCCAGTCCCTCCCCTGACGTTCATCGTCATGCTCTTCACAATCAGCGCTCTGAGGACAAGAACACCGTCCAGTCAGTTCGCTTCAATTCAACGATGGAACGACTCGTGTGTTTCGCTCCCCGGGTCCACTTTGCATCGGGCCAAGATCGAACCTCGGAGAACAAATCCCATCTAAAAAGGGGGAGCAGAGCTTGCAGCTCCGGGCAAAAGAAACAGAGAGTCTGAAAGTCAAACGGAAGGAGCACGATGAGGGAAGAGTCTACGTGAATACGTAGGTGGCGCTGAGGACGATGATGAGGAGAGATTGAGGAGGGGTCGTTTTGCCGTGTCTCCTTGTGCTTCGCTGGACTGGAAGATTTATCGTAATCCACAGAGAGAGAGAGAGAGAGAGAGAGAGAGAGAGAGAGAGAGAGCTCTGTTTTTGGCGGCAGGTTGGAAGTAAAATCCTTCCCTTGGAAAACGAAAACGAAAACGAAATCCAGCTACCTTACCCTTTAGGAAAATGCCAGGATACTAATCAAGCGTGCTTATTATGAATTACTTTATGATCTACAAATGTCTATTACATTTGACCCGAAAAAAGTCGGTGCCGATAGTGTTATTCTATATTTACAAATCGTTCGGGATTTATAATATGTCGTTTAGCTTGATTTGAGTACTTGGCTTACTATATACCGTAACGTATCTTATGAAATGCAATGGATGAGAGCATGCGATACAAATGAACCCCAGAAAAGTAAATTAAAATCAAGAGCGGATTCATAATCCTTTCACTATGTCATGCGTGATGGGGATGGAGATATTTCATTTAAATTGGACACGGCGACACAAAGTTAACCAAATCAACCCAATTTCAAGGGAATAGTGCTTTTTTGAGGCAAATTTTTCCATTTTCTTTTTATGTGTTTTGTCATAGGATTGCCCCTTTTTATGCTGAAATCTTTGATTCGAACCATAAGAAACTTGCACATGCAAGGCATAATTACCAGCTCAATCGTGTTCTTGAGGATTCTTGGAAAAAAATGAACCATTTGTTTAAAGGTGGGTTGACCAGAGGGGGGAAGAGTCAGAGGCTCCATCATTACATAAAAGATGAATTTGCTTTCAGAATCAGATCATGCTGTCCCGTGGCAGACGATGAATTGGGAAGTGATCGGGCAAAGGAAAACAACCATAAATAAATAAGATAAGCGAACACCTTGGGCGGTGTCGGAAGGCAAAAGCTGCTTAAATCACATGATTGCCAACTAAAAACATATCTAAATTGGAAAAATCTCAATTCATCGAATTTGTCTTTTAGAGACCTGCCGTCACTGGTCAACGGAATTGGGATTAGGGTGGTTAATGATTTTCAAAATGTTAATCCTTAAATAACACGGGAAAAGTAGGTGCATCATCTTTCATATTATCTAAATTCTTCTGGGTCACTTCACGCCACTAGCTTATAAACATGAGAGATTCTATTTTGAGTGATGCCGTGAGATTTTATGAAATTATTATTGACTATTCTAAAAAGAAAAATCTCACATTGTATTAGATTTGGAAACTTTGAGTTCTAAATCTTTATGGACTACATTTATCTTCCTAATTAAAAATTTGTTCACGCTTAGTACTTAGTAAAAAGATAAAACTAAACGTGAGAGACAGTGCTAGAATATTTAAATAATAAAGCACGCTTCAATCTAATAATTTAAACTTTTAAGATAATTGATGGTTGTATCACAAAATCTTTCACAGCTGCACTTTTACTTGTCCGGCCCACAATTCCATTGCCTTACCGGGTCGGACGATTTTGACGACGACCTAACTAAATGCTAACACGGGATTAGGCATGCCGATGTGGAGTCAACAACTACCCCTTCTTGACCGCCATGAATCTGGGAAGAGTAAGTACGCTTAAGGCAGTGGCGTTCAATCCGTGGGATGAAATGATTCCTCCAGGTATGATCACGGTCCGGACGGAATAGAAATCCTTCGCCAGAGCAGAAGCATTCGTGGAGGAGGGAGACGTTTGATTCTGCCACTTCTGCAATGTGAATTGATGGAAGATCTTGATTTCTAGCTAGAGAGAGAGAGAGAGAGAGAGAGAGAGAGAGAGAGAGTATTGAAATGTAATTGTCAATGGGAAATGTGATGTGAAAGAGAAGGGCATGCACACATGGGGGTGGGAGGTGAAAACAAGGGCCGTCATCATGGTGTTTGCGACAGGACATGGTGAGTGGTGGGCGGGCAAACTATTTCTAATTTTTCCTATTTTTCTTTTTTTTTCCTTTCTTTTTTAATCTATTTTTGGTGTTTCTTACCACCAAAATTGATGCCTAAACGCAAAAACATATTGACTAAATAAAAATAAAAATTAATAAAGTAAATAAATCATTCTCTCGAATGTAATTATCAAAATCAAAATATCAAAATGTTTGTCTTTTCATAACTTTAAAATACCATTTTATATGGCGTTAAATCAAGAAATCTGATTACAATAAGAAACCTAATGATAATAGAAACTTGATTATAATGATAAATATTATAATATAAAACTTAATCATTACGAAAACGCCACTAAAATAATAAAACTTGCCCTAAAATCCATATAAGCAATTTCGAAACACGAAAAAACGACACCATTCACTTTGTGTGTTTTGATTAGCAATTTTTTTTCTGTGCGACACGCCAAATTTCAGCTCATTTCAAGTTCGTCAATAGTGCGTGCATAAAAAATTATTAACGGACAGATTAGTATGATCAAGGAACTGGGACTTCTTTGTCCTGAACCGCATTTTTTAAATGAGGGAAAGATTGGTAGGAAAGTTAGAGGAAATGCCACGTGATAGGGCCACCTTTCTAGCACAAATTGGGATCACAAGTTAAAGAAAATACTCATGAGTAGGTTATCGAGAAACAATAATGTTCGTCGTCAATTATTAAGCCAGGTAATTTTTACTCTTCTTTCCTCTTGTCCTCACGTAAGAAGGCAACAGATGGCGAGATCCCGAATAGGCCACGTGTCGTAATCCCGCGGAGCGCCTGCACGTACGAGAGACCTTTCGAAAGTCTCGATTTAGAAGCAAACTGTGTAATGAGGGTATGCCATCATTAATTCGACGATGCCCCTTCACAGGAAAGAAAGAGAAGAGACGAAGCGAGAATGGTCAAAAGATCATGGGCGCCAGAGTTGTCTCCTTTAACCGTTAGGGCAAGCACATCAAATTCGATGAGTAAGCACAATTAAAAGTGCATGCTTTGTCCGATTCAAGATATATGAATGTTCTTTGCTTGAAAAGTGGAGGTAAAGTCTAGAAGAGTTTTTATCCCGAGGAGATTGGCTCCGCAAGATAAGGGATGAACTCGGACTCGTGACTTCACGTTGCCACTTAGGTCCCCCTTTGTCCATGGAGTGCTACAAAATATTTGTGGGTCATCCACTCGAGTGAGCAAGCAAAGCCCGTGACTTAAATTGGACATGAGCTAGTAGTGATATATGGATTTCAAGAATTCATTTGGAAAAAAATTAAGATCGCTTCATTGTAGTAAAGAAAAATCCAAATATCTACGTCAACCATAAAGAGGAGGAAATGGATTAAAAGCCATTGAGAACATGTGATGGGCTTTCGTGATACAACAAGAAATTCAAAGTAACTATATCGAAGCGTTATAAGTTCGAGATTTTTATTTTTTTGTTTGATTTTGTTTTAATGCATTATACCTTTCATTTTCTCGTTTTCGGTTTACACCATGCTTTAGTTTGGCCTTGCTGCTTCCATTACGAAACAAGACACTTGGTCCCACCTGCATCGTTTCTTTTTTAATACTATATCTCCCTCCCTGTATTCCAACGTTGCCTTATGTGCACGACATCATCTCTTTGAGGTGTAATTCCAGAATAGATTAAAGTCACAAAAGACGACATCAAGTCAGTGTCATTAGTTGAGGAGTCCATTGCTGAGCTGTTGCTCAGTTGATTCTCTTCACTATGTTGCTTGTTCCTTCCGAGATGAACAAAACATCAGATGCTCCAGTTTATCAAATATTCACGCACCTGGCTTTGCCTCTTTTAACTCGACAGACCGATATCATAAGATATGATGCAAATTGCTTGGTTTAGGCCTTTCTTAAGTCTTAACAGTACTTTAACGTTGTCTGCAACTTAAACCATGGGTCCACTTTTCTCTTGTCTGGTCGCAGATTAGTAAAATAGTTAAAATTTGCAGAGAAAGACTGGTGATGGCCCACTGGAGTGCACATAGTTTTGTGCCCCACAGGTCAGCTTCTTTGGCCAAAAAGGAAAAGTAGACAAAAACATTTTACCCAATTGCGTGTACCTTCTGTTTAGATTCTTGTAATGTGCACGAACATTAGCTTTCGGATCCTTTTCAACTGTTGTTGGGGAGGTGACACAAAGAGAAAGCATGAGGGTGAAACGGAGTCAGTAAGATCAAGGGTGGCACTACAGCTCTCTACTGCTGCTTGACACTGTTCCTGTTCCTAGTCCTTCCTCCTTTTCCCTTCTTCACCCCAATTAGTCAAACTCAGCACAATCTCTTCCACTGCATGAGAATTGTTTCCAATATGGTCTTTAGCGATGTCGGTGAGGCAAGATTTGGTAAGTAGATGACGACCCCCTTGCATGATGGATCTTGTTATAAAAAGGCCTCTGGCTCTAGTCGATCAACAGCTCATGTAAAGCATCGTAATCAGAACCTAACTCTATGGACTGGGCTCGCCCTGGCTACTATATATCTAGTCAATTCATAAATTATGTACCATATGATTTTATGAAGGCCATTACCTCCAATCGTTGAGCCATGGTCTCATATTGTCTCTTCAAATGCGTTTGTTTCACTGAAAACTTTATGATAAAGATAAATAGTTTAAATGAAAATTATTTTTGAGGAAAATAGTTAATTTCCATTTGTTTAGTGGTTTGGAGAATTTACTAGAAAGAAGGTTGTCTTCCTCTAATTTAAGCTTGTTATTTTCAATCAATGAAAACATTTTCTTTAGATCGATTCATTTTTCGTCATCCAAACACCGGATAGTTGGAAAGCAATTTCCCTAGAACAGTTTTCATTCAAATAAATAGACCCTTATTGTCATTATAGCTGATTTCCTAACTTGTGTTCCACTTCCCTCATGTAATTAGTTAGACACTGGTTCCATTCTAGCAAAATCATATGGGCGCTTTCTATGCTCCAAAAACTTGCTATACCATTTTCAGGGGTAATTGTTCAAAAAGTCCCAAACCTTTTCGAACTTTACCAGTTTAGTCCTAAATTTTTTTTTCCAATCCAGTCCTAAACCTTTTGAAACGGTGTCATTTTAGTCATTTTGGTGATTTTGTGTTGGAAAATGCCTATGTGAATGTTCGGTGTCTAATGTGGCAGGACATCCACGTATGCACTTTCCGGCACAAAGTCGCTAGAAGGACTGAAATACAACGTTTCAAAAGGTTTATGACTGAATTGGCAAAAAAGAAGAAGATTTAGGACTGAATCGGTAAAGTTTCAAAAGGTTTATGACTTTTTGGACTGTTGTCCCCTGTTTTCAGCATATGTTAGATCCCACCTCCTATATAATAATAATAATAATAATAATAATAATAATAATAATAATAATAATAATAATATGGTTTGGGGAGGACCCAAAAACCAATTACATCTTCTCTTGGCCAGAGAGCCTAGTGTATTACAAGGTGGGCTTTTGAGTGGTTTCTGTGGTATGCGACTGTTGCAATAGGAAAGAGGTATTAGCTCGAAAAATTGACTTAAATAGATTCGATAGAAGGTGTTAGAGTAATTTGCAAATCTTATTTACTCCTCAACTTACATAATGTAAGATTGATCAAACTCAAACTCAGAACTGAATTGGCATGTAGTCACACACAGAGAAATACAGCGAATGTCAGCAAGAACACTGTATAGTTACATTGTGAATTATATAAATTCGGTTGTGGCAGCGTGAAGAAATTTGGAATACAAGAATCAAGGTCTAGGGTTAGCTCAGCCTTCATGGCCAGGTGGTCCAAACATGCTTTCCTGCCCATCTTCCCAAAGGATTTCCGGAGTCTCACTTTATGTAGGCGGTCAGGCCATTATAGAAACTGGGAAAGAAGCCAAAGGGACTTTGTTGCAGCAGCCATTTTTTATTTTTGAAAAAAGCCTACAAAAGTTCCCCTTTCTAAAAGGAAGAAATTAGTGAAAAAAAGTGAAAAACACCGGTCGGCTTTTTCCGAGACTGATGCGATGGATAAAGCCAATTTCAATGTAAAAGAATATGTTTACGAAACTGCCCGTGGCTTTCTATTAGATGCATTATAATTTTCATGATCCTCTCAAAGTGGGATCTCTTTTGAAGAGCTTCGAGATATTCTATGGTGATCCAATTATGAACCACCGGTAAGCTGTCCATTCTGTTGGTCCTGCAAGGTGCAAGCCCATTGAGGAGACGTAAATAAAGTCACCATTATTGATCTAAAAAGCTCCATAGCCCAACGCAAGTATAATGCAATCGCCGTGCAATTATGTAAGTGATAACATGTGCTTCAAATGATGAAAAACTGGTCGACACCGACTCTGTGATCTCAACAAAAGGGAACCCTCTTTATATCATGGTCTCCAGCTGGACCTGCTTGCCACGCATCGATCTTAACAGTCTCCTATGGTGCGTATAGCTAAGATACGAGCGTCTTCAGTCACTATCAAGATCTACGACTTCATGCGCGAGATGTTTGGTTTGTTCTTCAAGAAAAAGGGAGCAAATGCCTATGCTTCGTTTCGGGTTTGAGAGAGCTAATCAGCGGCTATCACGCAACGAAAAATGTCAACATGAAACTCACAGGAGAACCATCTCCAATAGAGGAATGTTTGCAGCATCGCTTGTAAATACGACACTGTATTGCCTCGCTTCCCACATCGGTCCCCCTTTTGAGTTTTCTATGAGGTGGTGCTGTCAGGCGAAGAAAAAAAACTGAAATGGTGGCATTTTTACAGGTCCATTTAAAGTATTGATTCAACAGTGACAGCATATCAATCGACAAAAGCATACTTCTACCGTTTACAGTTAAATCTCACATAATCTCACGTAAAAAAGTATATACAACTTATGCGGAGTTGAACTTGATGAGACGTTCCATGAGTTAGCACGTGCATGATCTATAGTTTTGGATCCAGTGCTTGCATTAAAAAAGTCTATTAGTTTCAAGTAAAAATATCACGTAATTTCATCTTTGTAGATCAACAGCATCATAGATATTGAGCAAGTAGGCCCCACACCATGGTGAATATTAAGTCTATGAAGTAGTGAGCTCTAAGTTGCCAATTAGGACTACCTTTTGGCGTTGCAACAGTGCAATTATTTGCAGGGAGTTATTAGGACTTAGTCAACGGGAGTAAAATGTAAATTACATAATCGCACCTCTGTTTCTCTATATCTATGAACCCACTTCCCGTGGCAAGATTTCTGCGGGTTAGCTAGGGCGAGCAGTAATCTTCGAACTCTAGGAGAAGAGAGAGGCAATGAGGAGCGACTTCTTCCTTACGGAAGAGGAATGAATGGATGTGAATAGGACTAGCTTTGGGATGCAATAATAAGACAAAGACATACCCGAAATCAATCGTTCAATCCCGCGTTGTCGGTCGTGCGTGGACCGGTCCTTGTCCGTTTAAGCATTTGCCCTCTCGTCCAGGTTTCACCATTTGCCACCTCCACCGGGCGAAAACATTTGAGTTAAACGATGAAAAACTAGTCGATGCCGACAATACTGATCTAAAAAAACAAAAGAACCCCTTTATGTGTCATGCCGACAATCTCCTATAGTGCATATAGCTAAGATGTGAGCACTTGCCATTACTATCAAGATCTATGACTTCATGCACGAGATGTTTTGATTTCTCGCTCACTAAAGAGAAAGCCTATACCCGTGCTCATTTCATATTGAGGAGAGCTAATCAGCGGTCGATGTGCAATGAGAATGTCCACATTGAACGCGCAAGAGAACCGTTTCGAATTTGGTTCGAAATGGGTGTTTGACTTTTGGTTCGACTAATTTAAAAAAAAAATGTACGCGAATTTGGTTACGAAGGTAGTTCTGAGTATGATTAGATGCAGACTTGCTGCTTTTGGACCTAACATCGAGTGTTATATTTTGCTCAGTGCTAATTCTGCAAGACAATGTAACTTTGTTTAGCATTTTCAAACAATGTCAGCTGTGTTGGTTGTTCGGCCCGCAACAAATGGAAGTCACGAGCATTTTCAGTAGATCCGAGAATTGCAACATCAGTTTTATTTCTGAGTTTGCCATCATGCATTACTATTTCCTTATTAGTGACATAATATTTTGTGACATCCATGTCCTACATTGCCTAGGGAGGTTGTGACATCCATGTCCCACATCGCCTATAGAGGGAGTCTTGAGAGAGCTTATATGTAATACTTCGTCCTTGACCCACTTACAACGCCTTTTCCCAGGCCGAGGAAAAACAAAGCCGTGAGGGCCAGTAGGGCCCAAAGCGGAGAATATTGTCGATGGTGAAGCGGATGGCGTTACAGAGGGAGTCTTGGAAGAGCTTATATATGATATTCCGCTCTTGACCCATTGACAACGCTTTTTCCTGGATTACGAGCTCTTGAACTGTCGCGAAGGGCCGCGAGGATGGTGGACTCAAGGAAAAACAAAGCCGTAAAAGTTAGTGGGGCTCAAAGCGGACAATACTATTGATGGTGAGACGGAGGGCGCTACATATTTTCTACCAAAAAAAAATAAGGACAACATGAGGGCATTTTTACGGGCCCGTTCATTGTATTAATTGAATAATGGCAGCATATTGATTGATAAAAGCACACTATTCATCTACAGCGAATCGAATATATTCCAGCATACATAATTTACGGAGAGGTGCCACATGTTAGCATATGCATAACTTGGAGTTTCGTTAGTCATAAAACATGCCGTAATCATTGACAGAGTAAGTACCGCAATGAGATTACCTGATCAATGGTCATGATGGCACTTATATATTATAACTCTAAAGAGCAGTGATATGTAATTTGCCAATTAGCACTTGTTTTGGGTTGCAAAAGTACAATTATTTGCAGGAGTAATTACGAATAAAATGTAAATTACCTAAGTGCACCTATATATGTCTAACTACGAACCCACTTCCCGTGGTGAAACACCTATAAACTGAAAAATAGGAAAGGAACAGAACGGTCAAGATGAGTGTCCTTTTAGAAATAGGAAAAACTGTTTACATGTCAGCTAGGGCGAGCGATAATTACCAAACTTTAGCAGAGGAGAGACAGATATGAGGAGCCTTCTTAGATGATGCGGGAGCATTAAATCCATTGAAGAACGTTTGATATTTACACGAGCAAATGGCGGATTTCGACCGTAACATGATCCAATGGGACCCATGAAGAGCAAGCTTTCAAGATGGAGCTTCTATAAATTGAAAAATAAAGACTCTTTAAATCAAAGGCTGAATGGTAATATCCTAATTGAAGTAGGTTTCCTAGTTATTGGGTCTCCAAATTTGGCGTTTCCTAGTATAGTGTCTTTGCCTCTATGAGTAAAATGTGCATTCTCAATTGCACTCATATAGAGTTTTGAGTTGATGATAGATTAGAATACCTTTTCTTGGTTTTCTTCATCTTTGGCAGATGGATAACTCTTTTGTGTCTTGGTGGTTTTGAACTAATATGTTCTAAATCTATTTCTTTCTCAAGAGTTTCATCAGACACTTTTCGAGTCCTGACCCGCTCACCATGCAATTCTGGGGCAAGTCGAGCACGTGTCTGTATGATCATCATGCTTACAGAAGAAGAAGGGCAAAGCTTTTGTATCGTGGATCGATGTCGAGAAGACAAGCGTCGGGTGCGATAATAAGACAAAGACATGCCCCTTGTTGAATTTAATCCTGCGTCGTCGGACCTGCATGGACCGGCCCTTGTCCTTTTATAATTTCCCCTCTCGTCTTGGTTTCAGCAGTTACCAACCGCCATCAATAAAACCTGAAGATGGTCCCCCTTTTCTCTTGGGCTTTGGATTCTTCACTTCTTCCGAGTCTCCTTCCCCTAATTAACAACATCAGACTTCTCTCTTCTTTTTTGGGGGAACTACATTGCACTATGAAATTGCCATTTCATGTTTGCTCGATGGCAATCTGTGCGAGGAACAGAGTATGCGACATCCGCGCAGCGATGGGGTTGCAGGAAATGGGGCAAGCGAGATGCTATAACGAATCGTGATAAGCTGGGGAACTCTTGGGTGTCGATATGCATTGTGTTTAGAAGATAGGAAGGGATGCTGTGTTCATTGGGTGCAAATAGCTTTGACATGTCTGAGGATCAGCCCAAGTGATGACAAGCAGATTAATCAATTGCTTGAGGACGGGATCGTGACTGCCAAGCTGAATGTCAGTGAATGGGCTCAAGCCCATCATATATGAAATGCTTAGATTGAAGAGCAGAGTCCTGACTTGAACGTTTTAGTGAAATCTATATATATTAGAAAGATTTGTGAAATGAATTTTTGGGAAATGGATAGGAAATGGGGACGTGACTGTCAGTATAATTTTCATTAATGTTCATGATAAAGAACTTCAAATTGTGAATTCATTTTTCTCTTCTTTCATGTTCTAACCAAAAACTTAAAACTATTTTATGGAAGTGGATCAGGAAGACCGATCCAACCTTCTCAAGACTCTTATGTTGTTCCAAGTACGGTTCAGCGATGCTCCCTAGTAGTCCCGACAATGTGGATGATGAAAACCGATTCAAACTACGACATTGCATGAAGTGCAAATGCTCATAATGCTATTATGTTGCACGAAGTGAGAGACGTTGCGAGCGATAAGCGGCGACAAGGCGGGCTCACATATTCCTTACTTTTATGTATGTACATATATGTAATAGATAGAATATACAGTACTTCGACTCTCTTTTATTTTTTCTATTTAACTGAACAAATCATATACTTCTCTAATTCCTTATCAATACGAGGAGAAAGTAACACATGTAAATATATGCGTAACGCCACTTGTAACAGATGAACAAGTACAATAGAATGAGAAAGCATGCATCTAGGGTTGGTATACTTATAGTGCATGTACTTCATCAACCAGAGAATGAAAAACTTGCAAAAACAGAGTCTGTAAAGTGAATCTAGAATTCCAACGATTCGCATTCTCGTGTTATATTCATTCCAATTACTCGTATTATTACGAAAATATTTCAATGTGGTCACAAATTACTTCTCATTGTAAAAGGAGGAAAACACGTCAATTTGTATAAATATTGATTTCTCTTGATAAATTCGAGTCCTATGCTCATATCGTGTCACGAACCATCATCTACTATGCTCAAGTCTTCATGCTCTGGTTAAATTTCAAAGCTACAGAGTAATGCTCAGGATGTAAGATCCAAAGAGATAGACAAAAAAGCATCATGACTTAAGTTTAAGGACAAAGTAACCAGTAACTATTAAATCGTTAGATGAATGCGTGATTTAATATTTTTGAGATTGATTAAACAAAAGGAATATGGCTACAAAACTTATGACTCTGCAGTTTATTATATTTAAAGTAAGGAAAAAAAGAACTCGAGAATGCACGAGTTTTCTGCCAGTATACTGAATACAACAACAGATAAGAATATCAAAGAAGTGCAAAAAAAATTGATAGTGATATTTTTAGAAAAAAAAATTGATTTTGTGCAATGATATTTTTTGTTGTTGATAGTTTACTCTTTCAAGAGGAGAGTAAATTGAGACAACCATCCACGTTCGCAAATATTACATCCCTCGAAAATCAAAGGCAAGAATCTCATGGTGATTGTAAAATAATTTACACATGATTTTTATCTCCTCGATTCGAAGTTTTCCCGATCTTATTAATGAGTTAGACACTTGTTCAGCACAATTTATTAGAAACAAAATTACATTCTGAAAGAATTTGTACACATTACAGAATTAGTGCATTAAAGGTTGATATAATTTTCTTAGATGCTAAATGGGATCTCCGTCAGATTCGTATATTTGAACCGAACCGAGCCTATCATTTTGGGTCGGTTCATGAGGGATCATGTTTCAGGTCAGTTCGAAACTTGACTTGACCCAACTTGTTCAGTGCCGGGTAACCAGGGCAATTGACAATCCTAAATTCCAGGTTACCTGTTAGCAAAATTCTTTCTTGTGGTTAGTGGTCTATCCAGATGAGCTAGTCAAAGAGAAGACGTGGAGCGTCCTTTGCCAAGCGGAAGTAGTCCTTAATCTAATTTCTAATCCTAGCGCAACGAACCATAGAGCATCTTATTAGTACCAGGACTCCTACTTTGGAGCTATGATGAGGAAAATCTTTATGTTCAGTTCTAAACCTTTAGGATCTTCGTGCCCCTAATGGCCCGTGACTATATCATTAGTTAATGAGGACAGCTGGCCGAATCAAATGATCTTCGGACAAAATCAAGAATACTAGAAAACCAACTACGACCAAACCAAAATCTTGATTTGATTAATGCTAGAAACCATTAGTTAACATCTTATCGTGCCCACTAATTCCTGTTTGTAATATCCGTACACTAGGCATATATAAAAAGGCACGCTAGCCATGAGCTACTTCCTGCCAAGGACAGTGTTCTCAAAAACTTCATCAGGAATTCACTTCAGCTTAACTTGAACGTCGGAGCTTCATAAGTGCTTTTTCTTGTTCGGTTCTTGCTGATCAGCTTCCAAGAACATGACACTCTTAGCGTTCACAAAGTTGCTTTTGCTCTTCACTCTCTATCAACTAGCTCTTCCAATCTGTTGTAGAGCCAACCAATTGGACAACCTCAAAAAGCTGGTCAAATCGCGAAAATCTCGCAACCCTCCCAATTCTGAACCATGGCACTTGGAGAAGGCCTCGCGTGTTTACGTCGGACCTCAGGAAGGACTGTTGGAAGCAGACAAGATCACTGCTTTGCCCGGACAACCAAACGGGGTGAATTTTGATCAGTATGCAGGGTATGTCACGGTCGACCCAATGGCCGGAAGGGCACTGTTTTATTATTTTGTGGAGTCTCCTCAGAATTCTTCCACCAAGCCTCTGGTGCTGTGGCTCAACGGAGGTAATTAACATTGGCATCTTCTCAACTCTCAGTACTTGGTCTTGATGATACATACATGGAACCAGGTTACTCCTCCGCACTAGAACACCGTAGATATGTCTGTATAAATCTTGATTCTAGGAGGATTAAACTAAGTCTCAAGTATTGCATAGTGAAGTATATATTGAGCATTTATACATGTCAGTAACAATCATTGTCGAATGATTTATCCTTGTTAAGAATCGTAGATCATTGATATAATTGATTCCCACCATTTTACTCTCCAAACTTGCTTGGGGGAAATAACGAAGAGGTTTGTTTGGCACAAGACAAAATAGCCCAGCTTTTTAATTTTTTTATTTATCATTTATTGCAAAAGAAAATTATGTTCGGTTTTCATTGCTAAAAAACGACGAAATCAAATAATATTTACGTGGTTTTCATATTCTTAATAAGATACACATACTTCGATCAAAACACATTATTTCCTATCTCAATTACCAAACTCTCTGATAAATCTCCCACCATGATTTATGGAGGCCCCATTTCGATGGGGGAAGCACTACATGCGCGCATGATGCATGTCCCCTATTTTCCCACTCAATTTGGCAAGCCAAAATCAACCACATCTTCTCTAAGAGTAGGAAACGGTCGCTGTAGTGCTTAGGCACCTCAATGGACATGCCACAAGAGACGTTTCCCACTCAAACCCACGCCACTCCCAAAAACTCCAGAAATGTTTTAATCCCCGATGTTTCAATGATGAACTGCCAAGATTATAAAAAGTCTGATGCACTGACATCTATACCTGAAATCACCCTGACCAGCCACCTAGGAGTACAGGCCCGTGTTGGTCCACTTTCTTACACATCGCCAAACAGAGTCCAAGTGCTCTTTCCTTTCAGAAGCCCCAATAATTTGCTTTCGCCACATCTATTCAGGCATAAGCTAATGCATAAAGACAATACTAAGTCGCAACATTCTTTATTGGTCGTCTCTGTCATGTCGGCAACAGAATGAATCTTCCTGATAATTTGTTCCTATTGTGCCATCTTTGGAGTCATTATGAGTGGATCTGTAACAGCCCGCTTCCGACCCCCTTTTCGAGGCTTAATTGTGCGAATTTACGGGTTTAGTTTGTGGCCCGTTGGCCTCGAGAACTCCCCGGACTAAATCGTGAAATCTCGTTTCGGACGATTTCGAATTTTCGGAAATCATGTTTTGATCTCCCGAAAATTTATAAATCACGTTTTGGGCCCCAAAAACCATGAATTTGAGATTTGGGGAGGTTTTTATAATTTTCGGGATTTTTAGGAATTTTTGTAATTTTGTAATTTTGCAAATTTTTTTTTTTTATTTATTTAATGGGTTGACCGGTCAACGTTGACCATTGACCGGCCAACACCACGTGCAGCCGACTCTCTCTCTCCTCTCCCTCTCTTTTCTTTCTTTTCTTTCTTTTCCCTCTCCCCTCTTGCGTGCACTCCACCCCATATCTCTCTCTCTCTCTCTCTCTCTCTCTCTAGACCTTCTTCCACTCTATTTGATTGATAAGATAGCACATGGAGGGACCCACAAGTCAGCTCCCATCCAATCTGTCTTCTCTCCCTCTCTCCTTCCTCCTCACGTGCGCATTTCCCTCTCCCTCTCTTCTCCTTCAATTTTTCAGATTCGGACCGGAGAAACCCTCATTTTTGGAGGGCCATAACTTTCGGCTCCGATCTCCGTTTGATGTGCCGTTGGTGGCATTGGAAAGCTTGAAACACCCTCTTTCCATAGACACCAACCACAGCCCGTAACTCCACCTGGTTCGCCGTCGGGAGGCCCCGAAAGAAGCCTCCACGGAACAGTTTTCTGGGTTTGAACAGTGCAACCCTCATCTTTGGAGAGCCGTAACTTCTTGCTCCGACCTCCGTTTTGGGTGCCGTTTGCGCCATTGTCTTCCTCGTAACATCTAGTTTCCAAAGAGACCAACCACACCCCAAGACTCCATCTAGATTCAATTTTAGAGGCCCCGAAAGAAGCCCTCACGGAACACCTTTTCTGGGTTAGGATTTTTCCAGATTCGGACCCGAGCGACACCCCAACTTTGGGAGCCCATAACTTTCAGCTCCGACCTCCGTTTGACACGCCGTTGGTGGCGTTAGAATCCTTGAAGAACCAGCTTTCCATAGATACCAACCTCCTCCCGTGATTCCTCCTGGTTCACTGTCGGGAAGCCCCCAAAGTAGCCTTCCCAGAACTGTTTCCTGGAATTTCCAGATTTTGGGTCCGAGCTTCAAGTCGCATTTTCTCCCAATCCTTCGATCTAAAGCCCTTTCCGTTGCTTCCAATGGGTTTGTGGATACTCCTTTACCCTAATCTAGCCTTTGGTTGGGATCGATTTGGTCGAAAATCACCCATTCTACCCCCAAACCACCGAGTACCCCTGTTTCCGCCGGAGCTGCTGTTCGCCGGCCACCGTGCCCTTTCCGGCGACACCCACTCCTCCCTACCACCTTCAATCGATAGGTGGGAGTCTTATGAACACAATGGCACCGATTTCGGCCTTTGGTGTTGAGCCATTTGAGAGAAATCAACCTCCAAAGCACAACCCCTCCCTCTTGAACCCAGATTCCGGCCAGCACATTCAACGGGCGATTACTCGCCGTTCCGACCACCTCAAGCGACGCCGCCACCACCATTGGACTCGTGTAAGTCCCCTTTACAAAGCCCAATAGGTTTGGTTCACCAATTTGGCACCATTTGCTCGAATTTGGTCTTAAACCAACTAGTGCTCGTCGAACCCAATTTTAGGGCTTGCTGGTCGCGCGCCTTTGAGGCATGTCCGAGCCGTTCCGTCGCCACCCACAGCCACTCGTGAGTCCCTCAACCTCCCAGCAGCACCAAGGAACGTCCCCGGCCATCGGAGTCTCGCCGGAAGTTCGCCGGAGTTCGCCGTGAGCCGCTTATTTGCGAGGAAATCAAGTGAGTGGATTCTAACTTTTTATTAGGCGTATTCACTGTTTTAGTAGAAATCGGGTAGAACGGCTAGAGCAAGTAGAATGGCTAGAATCTTGAAATTGCATAGCTTATATGCCGATCGATTAGACCATTAGTTGTATTTGGTTAGTCAATGGATGATAAACCTTTCGATGGTTTAGTTATGATTAGGGCTTGGCATCTCACGCGATACGAGAAATGCCCTCGTATGTTCTCGGGACCCGCGAGGGGTCAGACCCATCGGGTCAAGAGTGGTGTGGTTGGACACCAAAAGGTTGTAAAGTTTATTTATTTACGCTTTATTTATTATTAAGCTTGTAGATCTTAATTTCATTTAATTATTTAATTACTTTAGAAATTGCATTTAATTATTTAATTATTTTAGAATTGCATTTAATTATTAGTTCTGCTATTATATTTTCGTGAATAGTGTTGTTTAGATCCCCTACCAGTCAGCTGACCTGTCCCCTGAAAACCCTAAGACCCCTTCGGACCTTCTAGTAACTCTCAGTGCAGATAACTAGAGGTAGGGAGCCCTAGGCTTGGCATGGGTTGTGTGTTCTCTGCGATAACCGGGGATTGGTATGTGAGGTGTTCCACTTAGGCTACAGAGACTTGAGAGTGGGGAGGGACGACCAGGGACCCTAGGACAGGGGTATTCCTAATCTAAGGTTAGGGTTCGTTCACTGAGATAGTTGAATCTCATCCCACCACCCCACCATCCCAGGACCCCAGCATGGACCCGAAACTCTCAGACTCGGAGGACCAGTCAGTGGAGGAGGAGCCTATGGAGAAGGACCTTTACGGGGAGGAAGTTCAGGGACCAGTGGAGCTGGAGCATCTGGAGGACCTGGACTGGGAGCTGCAGCTGGAGCGGACTTGGCCTAAGCTGGCGACTACCCCTTAGGGCTAGTACTCGCCCTCCCTTCCCCTAGTCGCGTTTTTCTTATTTTATTTTATCGTATAGCTGTGCGACGTTGTGTCCTTAGACTGATGTTAGGATTTACCATTTCGTCTTACCTCTTTTGTATTTGGACGTCGACTTGTGATTTTTATGGAAGTACCGGTATCTTGTTTCATGGAGCGAAGTGTATATTTTGGATCCTGAAGACATTGCTTCGTCCCCCTTGAATCGGGGCGTGACAGCTTGGTATCAGAGCAAAGGTTAGTAACCACGGAAAGGTTACCTTCTTGGAGTGATAAGGAGTGAATGACTGGACGTATTGGGATAAGACGTCTGGACGCAGGACCTTAGTTAAACCTAAAGACCAGACCGAGATTAGCTCAAGACCCCCACTTAACCTTGAGTTTGGTGTCAATTGTTTAGCTGCGTTGGCACGGTATGGGACGTGTGCAGCAAGGCCGGACATTGGCTAGAGACCATAGGGCTTGGTCTACGCCCGACTCGACCTGGGCGGTATGGGACGCACAGGACGAGGTCAGGCGTGTGACGTGACGTCTGGTTTAGCTGAGTTGGCGCGGTCTAGAACGTGTGCAGCAAAGCCGAACCTGGACTTGTGGTGCCGGAGGGCACGTGGCCGTTGATCGGCGTGGCGAGGCTGGGCCTCTGCTGTTGTGACAATGATCACCCTTTTGAGAGGGTGTGGTGTTTCTGTCACCGCCTGCGTGGCGAAAGTGCGTGGCACCGAGTGAGGGTGGCCACTGACGCACTGAAGTCGAGTTCCTGACGAGGTTTCGACTGGACCCGTGGGGTCGTGTTGTCCTACGGGGTTAGGACGGGTGTTGATGGTGGTTTCCAACACCGAGTGTTGATGATGGTTTCCAACACAGTGACAATGATCACCCTACGGGGGGTGTGGGTTCTGTCACCGCCTGCGTGGCGAGGGTGCGTGGTATCGAAAGAGGGTGACCACTGATGCACCGTAGTTGGATCCCGACGAGTTTCGATTGAGGACCCGTGGGGTCGAGTATTTTTATGTTTTATTTTGTGCTGAGTTGCACATTTAATATGTTGAGTAACATATGTGATTAGTGTATTGTCGAGTATGACACACTAATAGTAGCATAACTATGCATCGCGTGTTGTCCTTGCTGTGGACAAATATTATTTTGTAATGATATCCTAGCTACGAATAGTGTGATATTCTGGATGCTTGTTGAGGTATCTTGCGAATGGTGATGAGTGTTACAATATTGAAACCAAGTTTGGTTGTTTGTGAATGGATAGAGGTTAGAGACCTCTGTGGTTAGAGTGACTGTGAGTCGCTTTGCTTTGAGTGTGACACTCAAGGAGACCCGAGGATTGAGAATATCCTCTACTTTTTAGGATCTCCGTGGCGTGATCGCTTAGTCGGCCTAGAGTCAAGGGCCGTGTTGCAGTTAATACTGCTTCAGCAAGTGCTGTTGTGACACAACATTAAGAGCTGCCAGTATTTTCGACACCGGTTGTGAGTGTCGCAACTGAGAGTATTGTGAGCCTTGCCCCTAGTCCAATCTAGCCACAAAAGGGAAAGGGTGGTGTAGAGTTGGGTGGAGTGATTTTCTAAAATTGGGACCTCCACAGACCTTTGGAAGGTGTGATCCGGTAGTTGCCAGGCTTTGGCTCCAGAGGGTTGATAAGTAGTGTTCCGATGATGATGTGCATCGTCGTGATAAGGTGATCTTGGCAATTCATCATCTGGGAGATGAGTACAATTGCAAGGTCTGAGACGACTCGGAAGGCACTTGATTATAATGAGCTTTGTAAGCTTACTTGGGTCTTGAGCATGACCACTGGTGGTAGGCCATCAAGGGGATGAAGTTTTCCTGAAAGAATAGAATTGATCTGTGACGCTATTGTGAGAGCGTTAAATAAAAAAACAATTCTTGAGCAATGCTGAGAGAGCAGAAAGTGGCCTAGATTTTAAGACTCCACCCGAGTTACTTGTCAGTGAAAGAGGTTGTGGCGAGGTTCGCTAAGTTGCCTAGGTACGGCAAGAGGATCGGGGAAGACCCGGTGGATTAGATGTTTAGATCCGGTGTTGAACCCAAGACTTGATGATGAACGCCAGTATGCACCACTGGTAGTCCACACCTAGGATGAGGTGAGGGGCAAAGTCTTGAAAATTGAAAAGGACATGGAAAGGATTGATGTCACTTTTGAACCTCGAATTGTCGTGAGTTGAGACAATCGCTGACAAGAGTTGATGTTTGGAATTTAGTATGCTACCTCTACCAGTAAAAGAAATGGTATTGCGAAGTTGATGATATGCTTGATTATTTAGAGTCGCTATCGCAGAAGATGCCATAAATTTCATATGGGATGTTATGAGCCCTTTGTTGCTAGGCTTTCAAACGGAATTAATTGGACTGGTTACGAAACCATTGATCGTAGTCCTCAAGGTTGCAACCCCCTAACATATTGATGTGTTGTTGACTATTGGGTACATAGAAAGCGAGCCAGTAGTTAGCAGACATGAGCAAAGGTTCTGCGAATAGAAGTGGCAAACAAAAGACAAACCATTTTGTCTTGGCAAGGTACTTAGAGACAGACCTAGCCAATGAGGCAGGTCTAGCACCTTAACCAGTTGCGGTAACCTACTACACGAGCACCTCAGCATGATGTTAGTTTTGGTTGGCCTTGGACTGGAGTCATAATCAACATTCTTGTTGACAAAAGTAACGAGAAAGAGCCTGCAGATAATGCATATTGGCTAACCAAGTTAAACAAGTACAAACCTTTAGGAGTCCACCTGTTTTGGAATGGAGATGGTCGCTCAGCAAAAGCGGTAGTGAGGTGTAATGATGATTGGCATGGATATATTAATGCAACAGAGTTGAGAAAGATTTTGAAACTGAGAATCATGGGAAGAAAGGGCTAGAAGGCGCAGAAGACAAGGCTTGAGTTGAGTACATGTGGTTGGTGTGCACGGTCATATGAATATGACGTAGGTTGACCAATGGGAGACTACCTTTGCCAGACTGAGAAGTCATGAACGACCTCTGACACTGTTCAGAAAGCAACCTAAAGTAGACGCAGAATTGTTGCGCATTTAGCTAACAAGATGGAGTGGACAAATGAAACCTTGGAGAGACTACAGTCCAAGTACAATGAGAAGAGCTTGCCGCTAGAGACAAGCTTCACTCTGCTTTTGCAAAAAGGAACAAGGAGGGTGCAACGCCTTCAACATGACGATATACAAAGGATATTGCTAGAGCAACAGAAGCTTAGCGATGAGTGGGAAAAAGAAGGAAATATCAGTCTCTCTTTATTGTTCAAGCAATAAAAGCCTGATAGAAAAGGACAACACAATGTTGGAATAATAATAGTGCTTACTTTCGTGTGCTTGCCAAGAGAGATGTCAAAGACAATTCCCTCCCATTGGCGTTAATAGAGCATAAAAGAGCTAATGAAAAGGTTCTTATGTTGTTGAAGGAAAAAGAAAGGAGGAACTTCGACGACGCTTATTAGACACAAGATGTAGTGCAGTCATGAGAAATGATTCCCACAGTTTTGTCGTTAGAAATGTGAATGCGTCCATGGAAGAATCGACGTTTGAAGGAATCACTGTGGTACGAGGATCGCAGATGTGTCTCCAAAGGAGTACTAAGGTTGCCTCCTGAGAAGAGTTATTATACAAAGAATTCATCTACCGTAATGCGTCACCATGAAGGGGTGTTGACACTTTCATAGAAAAGGAAAGTAAGTCCTTGCGAATGTTCACACGATTGGAGAAGAATATTGATTTACTTAAGGGTAAGGCCGTTGGGTACAGACTCTGGAGTTTCGACCTCGATAAGTGATAGCATCTTATTGATCAAGGGGTATCATGAGTGTATTTTGGTATTGGTCGAAGTAAAAATAGGGATAGATTCGACTACAATAACCAGGACTGAGTTGGTATGACCATCAGGAGAGATAAGCCGATAGAATAAGTGAGCCATGAGTAACTATTCAAGTGTGGTGATACAGCTTCGATGGTGGTTACTTGATTTGTGGATGGACCGACGCGAGAAGATATCGTCGGAGAGATGATTCTCTGAAGTCTTTTGGATTGTTCTACGAAAGGGGAATTGAGGTCGTGATCAAGCTAACTCACAGCACGGAACCGATCTCTGAGCCACCCTATTGGATGTTATTATCGAAATGAGAGGAATTGAAGGTGTATACACATAAGCTACAGGATAAAGGATTTACTTGTCTTAGCACACTACTATGGGTTGCGTTGTGCTGATTCCCCCTTCACAAAGTGAAAGGACAAATAATTGCACTTGAATGTTGGCTACCAATAGTTGGAATAATTGATGGTATAAGAGTTAGCTAGAACATAAGCAATGTTCAAGGGTAAGATTGTGATGGAGACTTTTCGAGAATACACACTGTACAGGAGCTAGTAAGTACGAGTCATGGCTTGGCTGTGTGTTATTCTAAGGACACATGATCTCATGTGAAGAGATCTTAGTGGACCCTACTAAGATGAAGACGGTCATGAAATGACCGAGTTATGCAGCATTGACTGAGACTTGAAGTCTCTTAGGACTGACTGATTGTTAATGTTGGCCTGCGAAAAAGTGTTTGAGCATAATGACGCCATTGAGGGGAACCACTGAAAGAAGATGTGAAGTTTGAGTAGGTGGATAAAAGTGAAGGAAAGTTTCATGGGCTAAATTAAGAGTTGACTAATGCTCAAGGTCAATAATTATGTCAAGTCTTCATGGACTGAGCATTCATAGTGATGCGTTGTATAGAGGACCAGATTGTGTCCTAGCCTAGTGCAGTTGACCTGTAGCCCATACTTGGGGCATGAAGCCTCTTGAGTGGTTGAATACAAATGACATGATGCATGGCCTGGGGTAAGCTACGACTAAATTTTGCCAGAAGATTTAAAGACACGAAATAGGTGGACGGATGATACATAATATTCACCAAGCACTTATACTAGTTATAAGTGGTTTCCCAAAAGGAATTTAAGATTATGATTGGAGTTGCAGAGAATATAGTACCAAGTTTGGAGGAAGATCTCGATCTCCTCAAAGTGTCATCGTTAATAAAGACATCGTGGTTTGAGAAGATGAGACAATCGTAAAGAATGAAAGAGAACATGGACTGGTATGCCCCTCGAGTTGAAATTTGAACTGATTGAAATCAATGACAAGGTGTCATGCGATGGGAGTGGCCAATCAGGAGGGACCAAATTGGAATAAGTCGTCGGGGGGACAGAACCTTCAATGTATTTCATCAGAATGGCGCAACAGAAGTATGATGATTTGATGTCAGTAGAGGTGCCGACTGTGAAAGAGTTTACACATGATTGCCAGGGGTATCCCTGAGAAGTTTAACTTGGGAAATGTGGACCAAGTTAGACAACGATGTTGACTCTAAGGATTGGAGATAGATGATGAAACGTCATTAGTGGGAGAAATCGATCTCAAGAGAGACGACCATAGGGTTGTTTCTTGAGAAGTTGGCGAGTCGAATTTCGGGGACGAAATTCCTTTAAGGGGGGAAGATTGTAACAGCCCGCTTCCGACCCCCTTTTCGAGGCTTAATTGTGCGAATTTACGGGTTTAGTTTGTGGCCCGTTGGCCTCGAGAACTCCCCGGACTAAATCGTGAAATCTCGTTTCGGACGATTTCGAATTTTCGGAAATCATGTTTTGATCTCCCGAAAATTTATAAATCACATTTTGGGCCCCAAAAACCATGAATTTGAGATTTGGGGAGGTTTTTATAATTTTCGGGATTTTTAGGAATTTTTGTAATTTTGTAATTTTGCAAATTTTTTTATTTTTTATTTATTTATTTAATGGGTTGACCGGTCAACGTTGACCATTGACCGGCCAACACCACGTGCAGCCGACTCTCTCTCTCCTCTCCCTCTCTTTTCTTTCTTTTCTTTCTTTTCCCTCTCCCCTCTTGCGTGCACTCCACCCCATATCTCTCTCTCTCTCTCTCTCTCTCTCTCTCCTTAGACCTTCTTCCACTCTATTTGATTGATAAGATAGCACATGGAGGGACCCACAAGT
The DNA here is from genome assembly GCA_019926035.1 of Melaleuca alternifolia. Classification (NCBI taxonomy): domain Eukaryota; kingdom Viridiplantae; phylum Streptophyta; class Magnoliopsida; order Myrtales; family Myrtaceae; genus Melaleuca; species Melaleuca alternifolia. Next base: position 2,540,227 of record JAGKPW010000016.1, read on the forward strand.
CAGCCCCCATCCAATCTGTCTTCTCTCCCTCTCTCCTTCCTCCTCACGTGCGCATTTCCCTCTCCCTCTCTTCTCCTTCAATTTTTCAGATTCGGACCGGAGAAACCCTCATTTTTGGAGGGCCATAACTTTCGGCTCCGATCTCCGTTTGATGTGCCATTGGTGGCATTGGAAAGCTTGAAACACCCTCTTTCCATAGACACCAACCACAGCCCGTAACTCCACCTGGTTCGCCGTCGGGAGGCCCCGAAAGAAGCCTCCACGGAACAGTTTTCTGGGTTTGAACAGTGCAACCCTCATCTTTGGAGAGCCGTAACTTCTTGCTCCGACCTCCGTTTTGGGTGCCGTTTGCGCCATTGTCTTCCTTGTAACATCTAGTTTCCAAAGAGACCAACCACACCCCAAGACTCCATCTAGATTCAATTTTAGAGGCCCCGAAAGAAGCCCTCACGGAACACCTTTTCTGGGTTCGGATTTTTCCAGATTCGGACCCGAGCGACACCCCAACTTTGGGAGCCCATAACTTTCAGCTCCGACCTCCGTTTGACACGCCGTTGGTGGCGTTAGAATCCTTGAAGAACCAGCTTTCCATAGATACCAACTCCTCCCGTGATTCCTCCTGGTTCACTGTCGGGAAGCCCCCAAAGTAGCCTTCCCAGAACTGTTTCCTGGAATTTCCAGATTTTGGGTCCGAGCTTCAAGTCGCATTTTCTCCCAATCCTTCGATCTAAAGCCCTTTCCGTTGCTTCCAATGGGTTTGTGGATACTCCTTTACCCTAATCTAGCCTTTGGTTGGGATCGATTTGGTCGAAAATCACCCATTCTACCCCCAAACCACAGAGTACCCCTGTTTCCGCCGGAGCTGCTGTTCGCCGGCCACCGTGCCCTTTCCGGCGACACCCACTCCTCCCTACCACCTTCAATCGATAGGTGGGAGTCTTATGAACACAATGGCACCGATTTCGGCCTTTGGTGTTGAGCCATTTGAGAGAAATCAACCTCCAAAGCACAACCCCTCCCTCTTGAACCCAGATTCCGGCCAGCACATTCAACGGGCGATTACTCGCCGTTCCGACCACCTCAAGCGACGCCGCCACCACCATTGGACTCGTGTAAGTCCCCTTTACAAAGCCCAATAGGTTTGGTTCACCAATTTGGCACCATTTGCTCGAATTTGGTCTTAAACCAACTAGTGCTCGTCGAACCCAATTTTAGGGCTTGCTGGTCGCGCGCCTTTGAGGCATGTCCGAGCCGTTCCGTCGCCACCCACAGCCACTCGTGAGTCTCTCAACCTCCCAGCAGCACCAAGGAACGTCCCCGGCCATCGGAGTCTCGCCGGAAGTTCGCCGGAGTTCGCCGTGAGCCGCTTATTTGCGAGGAAATCATGTGAGTGGATTCTAACTTTTTATTAGGCGTATTCACTGTTTTAGTAGAAATCGGGTAGAACGGCTAGAGCAAGTAGAATGGCTAGAATCTTGAAATTGCATAGCTTATATGCCGATCGATTAGACCACTAGTTGTATTTGGTTAGTCAATGGATGATAAACCTTTCGATGGTTTAGTTATGATTAGGGCTTGGCATCTCACGCGATACGAGAAATGCCCTCGTATGTTCTCGGGACCCGCGAGGGGTCAGACCCATCGGGTCAAGAGTGGTGTGGTTGGACACCAAAATGTTGTAAAGTTTATTTATTTACGCTTTATTTATTATTAAGCTTGTAGATCTTAATTTCATTTAATTATTTAATTACTTTAGAAATTGCATTTAATTATTTAATTATTTTAGAATTGCATTTAATTATTAGTTCTATTATATTTTCGTGAATAGTGTTGTTTAGATCCCCTACCAGTCAGCTGACCTGTCCCCTGAAAACCCTAAGATCCCTTCGGACCTTCTAGTAACTCTCAGTGCATATAACTAGAGGTAGGGAGCCCTAGGCTTGGCATGGGTTGTGTGTTCTCTGCGATAACCGGGGATTGGTATGTGAGGTGTTCCACTTAGGCTACAGAGACTTGAGAGTGGGGAGGGACGACCAGGGACCCTAGGACAGGGGTATTCCTAATCTAAGGTTAGGGTTCGTTCACTGAGATAGTTGAATCTCATCCCACCACCCCACCATCCCAGGACCCCAGCATGGACCCGAAACTCTCAGACTCGGAGGACCAGTCAGTGGAGGAGGAACCTATGGAGAAGGACCTTTACGGGGAGGAAGTTCAGGGACCAGTGGAGCTGGAGCATCTGGAGGACCTAACTGGGAGCTGCAGCTGGAGCGGACTTGGCCTAAGCTGGCGACTACCCCTTAGGGCTAGTACTCGCCCTCCCTTCCCCTAGTCGCGTTTTTCTTATTTTATTTTATCGTATAGCTGTGCGACGTTGTGTCCTTAGACTGATGTTAGGATTTACCATTTCGTCTTACCTCTTTTGTATTTGGACGTCGACTTGTGATTTTTATGGAAGTGCCGGTATCTTTTCATGGAGCGAAGTGTATATTTTGGATCCTGAAGACATTGCTTCGTCACCCTTGAATCGGGGCGTGACAGGATCAACCGAATTAGGACATGTGAAGGATCAGACTATGATAGGCGCATTGTGCGCAGGTCCCGGATGCTCATCCCTTGGCTATGGAGCTATGGAAGAACTAGGACCTTTCAGAGTCCGCAGCGACGGGAAGACTCTTTACCGAAACGACTATGCCTGGAACAATGGTAATTTGAAACTCCATTCCAAAATGTATGGAGGTTCCATAATAAGATATATGACCAATCTCTCCACACTAGCTCTTTTAGTAATGAGAGGGATATACAGTCAAGTATCACAATCTCTAACCCGATACCTTACAAAATATGCAGTGGCAAATGTGATCTTCTTGGAGTCCCCTGCTGGAGTCGGGTTTTCATATTCGAACACGTCCTCCGACTATGCAAAATCAGGAGATAGTAGCACTGCAGATGACTCCTACACATTTCTTGTAAATTGGCTTGACAGGTTCCCCCAGTACAAAACCCGTAATTTCTACATAACTGGGGAAAGCTATGCGGGGCACTACGTGCCTCAACTTGCTTATACGATTGTTTCTAGGAATAAGAATTTGACTCAAACGCGCATCAACCTTAAAGGCATAGCTGTACGTTGAAACTTGGCCTCCGTCTATTCAGAAGAAAGTTTACATGCTATCTGAGTTTCGTATGTATATATTTAATGGTTGTTGCAGATTGGAAATGCATGGATAGACGACAGTACGAGCTCGAAGGGAATGTATGAGTATTTCTGGACGCATGCCTTGAACTCAGATGAAACTCACGCGGGGATAATGAAGAACTGTAATTTTGCTGCCGGGAATATTTCAGTCGCCTGCGACAAATATAAAAATAGAAGTGCTCAAGAGCTTGGTGATCTAGACATATACAACATTTATGCCCCACTCTGCAATCCATCAGGACCTAAATTCAGCTCATCCAATTCTGTGAGTGATCACTTCAATCTTTCATAGGATGTTACAAAAGATAAAAACATGCGTGGGGAGAAACTTTGGAATCAAATCGGACGAATCCGAACAGTCAGAATGTCAGGAAACAAGTCGAATATGGCCTGGTTAATACAGGAGATATAGAGGTCTGTGTTCTAAATCATACGCGAATTGCACTGCTCGGATTGAAAACTAATGATAAGTTATCTCTCCTGTCATAATTTTCAATTGAAAATAACCGATAAAAGCCAATTAAAATAGCTAGTAATACATTTGATCTTTTGGAAAATATTAGAAAACCACTCATGCCATTAGTGTTCTCTCTTGCAGGTTCATGACTTCGACCCTTGCTCAGATAACTATGTCGACTTGTATCTGAATCGTCCAGAGGTTCAAGTGGCTCTTCATGCAAAACCTACACAGTGGTCCTCTTGCACGTAAGCCTGACAATAAATAGTGGATTTCAAATTCATAACATCCTAACCACATGAAGCGAGCTTGACGTCATCCTAACGAAGCTGAAGAAAATCGGGATTGAATAGATAGAAATTGCGTCAACATGTATGGCTTCCCAAGTCCACATTTTGAATGTGTATCCTTTTCACTTTGGCATGCCTCCAGTGACTTTGCTTGGAAAGACAGCCCGGCAACCATTCTACCAACAATTCAACAGCTCATAGCTAGTAAAGTCAACGTATGGGTGTACAGGTAATTACCACTAAAAATCAAAATGCTTTCATTATACCAATAGTTTAAGGGTCATCTAGATGAAAGTCTGTAAAACCAAGTATTAAGCATCACATGTAATTGCATAACCACAACCACAGTGGCGACATTGATGGGCGAGTTCCAGTGACATCATCTAGACTCTCGGTGAATGCCTTAAACCTTCCAGTTGAAACAGCTTGGCATCCATGGTATTCCAATGGTGAGGTAAGACATACAAGAGACAAATTTGTGCTCTCTTGATTGTTGATGCATATCTATCTTTCATTGCTTCTAATTATTTGGCAGGTTGGAGGATATGTTGTTGGATATAAAGGGTTGACATTGACTACAGTTAGAGGTGCTGGGCACACGGTTCCAAGCTACGAACCAGAGCGAGCATTGACCCTGGTTTCGGCTTTCCTTCAGGGACAACTTCCTCCAATCTCCTAGGAAACCTTTTTATGCTCTACGAAGGCCACAATATGTGATTAGTTGGTTGCACTGAATAGTTCTACACGTGATCTCGGATAGCCTTGTGGAAGGCATATGTATGAACTGCGTCAATAGTAAGATGGGTGATTGATGATATTCCAAAGGGATGATACAAGCTAATGTCTTCTAGTCTCCCATGACATCATTTCAAACATAAAATACTACATAGTTGGGAAGATTAATGTCTGAGGCATTCTCAAGAGTCATTCTCGATAATGACTGCAACCTAAAAGACATTCTCCCAAATCACAAAACTGCAATAAGTAACAAGCAAATAATTTGTGCCTCACCCACCATTTAATATTATTAAATTGAAGTTACTTGATGTCAAATACGCCAATTCTAAATCGCATCAAGTTGGATTGTAACTTCACTAATCCTTTCCTATTTAGATGTCAAATACATGTGCACGCGCATGTGGGGTGCACGCTTTTCGCACGACATGCACACATTAACCACTTGCAAGACATACACATACTTCACCTGTGCACACAAGTATATACTTATGAACTTAACCATTTATTTCTCCATGATCGGATATAATTTCATATTAATTTATTTTAAACTAATCAAATATGACAACTTTATAATAATCAAGAATTGCAACTTTGTTTCTGGGAGTTTTTTTAGTTGCCTGAGGAATTTAAAACTCGAGGTGGTCAAGAGCCTACAGACCTAGATATCTACAGAATTTATCCCTCAGTCTGCAATCCATTAGGAGCTAAATCCAGCTTATGCGGCTCTGTAAGTGATCATTTCCAAGCTTTCATGGATCTAAAACAAGATAAAAACATATGACAAGGGAGAAATTTTATTAGATTAGACGTATTTAAACAACCAGAATATCTGAATCATTGAATATGGCCTGTTTTACATGGAAAATATAGATGTTTGCGTTTTTAATCATGCTCCAATCGTATTGCTCAAGATTGAAACTAATGATAAGTTGTGCCGTGCCTCCTATCATCATTTAATAATGTATGAGAAAATACCCCATCCGAGCCAATTGAAATAGCTATGACCCTTGGGAAAATATAAGAGAAGTAGTGATCCGCTTACTTAAGCCATTCATTTTCTCTATTTTGGGTTCATGATTTTCACCCTTGTTTAGATAATCATTATATCGTCCCTATAAAGTTCAAGAAAATTGAGATTGAAAATTTAGAAATTTCATTTACATAATATGGTCCCATGTCCATATTTTCAGTGTTTGTTCTTATTCCCTTTTGAGACCAATTGTTAGGAACATGAATTGTTGAAGAGAATTAGTAGATAAAGCGATGTATGAATTTTTATGAGGAAAATCCTTTCAAAATTAGAAAGGAAAGATCATGGTGTTTCCCTAGGTAATCTATTTACTGTTACTATTAGTCTTCATAGTTGCAAATCTCAAGGTTATAACTACAAAAAGTATTGCTCCAACATATAGTAGGAGTCTATGATTTCACAATTATGATGAAAATTACATAAATGCCATTAAGAATAAATAAAGCCCTCAATTTTTATATTACCTTTCTCTATCAGACTCCATAACTCCATCTCTTCGGTCATGAACCATACAACCCAAGAGAAGATGAAGCATCTATGGTCTTTATCTTTGCACCTCAAACTTTGCTAAGAATGCTAGAATCATCATCATCGAGTTTCTCCAACATTAGCAAGAAATTGGTCAAGGACATTAAGGAAACATCAATATGAAGAAACTCAATGCATATGACATCCAATAAAACCATTCACCAATCATTGAAATGCCTACAATGTATTACAGTAACCTGCTATGACAAAATGGCTAAATTTTAATTTGAATTAGTCTAGATAATTTTGAAATAACCCTATATACATATATATGTCACTATTCAAAGTGGAATTTGAATCTCTCATATCTTACCACCATTTAAATTTCCTTCCTTAAGGAAGTCACGCATCTCGCACAAATGGCAAGCTTCAATGTAGGGGTTTAGAAAGTAATAAAAAAGACAGTTTAATTCACCAAACAGCAACGTCTTTAATTTGATTTGTTTTTTTGTGTGTCATAAATAGGAATATTTCATTAACTCAACATAGATGAGAGGCCCGGTAAATGGGCATCAATACATAAAAGATCCAGTAGTGTTTGAGACCCAATTCAGAGGTAAGTAGTTTTTCTTATGGGCTTCGGCTATCCAATCTACAACATGATTAGCCTCCCTAAAGCAATGGACAATTTTAATATGCGAAAACTCCCTTATTTTATCCTTGTACTCCCTAACAAGAGATTGCATTTCCTAGTTGAATCGGTCTGACCCATGGAAGACTTCAACTAGTTGCCAGCTGTCTAACTCAAAGTATAACTCTTCTTGTCTTTTTGGATAAAAGATATTGAGGGCTGGCCATAAGAGGGGAAGAGGCTTTAATATGCATAGCCACTCCTCCCACCAATCCTCCACACGTACTCTTGGGTGTCGATATGCATTGTGTTTAGAAGCTAGGAAGGGATGTTGTGTTCATTGGGTGCAAATAACTTTGAGATGTCCGAGGATCAGCCTAACTGATGACAAAGCAGATTAATCAATTGCTTGAGGACAGGATCGTGATTGCCAAACTGAATGTCAGTGAATGGGCTCAAGCCCATCATATATGAAATGCTTAGTTTGAAGGGCAGCCTGACTTGAATGTTTTAGTGAAATCCATATATATTAGAAAGATTTGGGAAATGAATTTTTGGGAAATGAATTGGAAATGGGGACATGACTGTCAGTATAATTTTTATTAATGTTCATGATAAAGAACTTTAAATTGTGAAAGGGAGTCTGCATCCTTATAATTTATAATTTTCATTTTCTCTTCTTTCAAGCTGTACTTAGTTTTCATGTTCTAACTAAAAACTTAATCTATTATCTAGACGTGGATCGGGAAGACCAATCCAACCTTCTCAAGACTATTATGTTGTTCCAAGTACGGTGTAGTGATGCTCCTTAATGTGGATGATGAAAACTGTTTCAAACTACGATATTGCATGAAGTGCTACCAAATGCTAATAATGTTATCATGTTGCATAATGTTGACACCTAAATTTTGACTAATCATTAAAATTAACTGCATAAGAAAATCATGGGTTAGTTGGACCCATGAATAAAAATCGAAAAAGTTCCTTGAAGATATGATGTTTGTTAGATGAAGCTCTATTGTTATTTTGAAGATGACAAAACTTAGTGACAAGACTTGAAGTCAAATACAAGTTATCTTTGAAGATGACAAAAGTCATGGCTAGCCAGTGTATTAACTGGAGAGGCCATATATTGTATCGTCTGAAGAGGCCAGACAGAGTAATGTTTGCCAGACGGAGCAACATCTGGAGATATCAAACAGAGTATCGTCTGGAGTGACAGACTCGGTGAAGTCTGGGAAGTCGGATTATGATGACTATTTGAGTAAGATGGTATTCTTACGACTTTGGTACTCGTGGATTTCAGATAGCTTATTGGTGGATTAATATGATTGATTATTTAAATCAAGATTATGAAGATTATTGATTGATATACTGGATTCTCTGAAGATCAGATAAATGTGGCAAGTATTCACTTATGGAAACCAAGATCCTGATTGTATGGGCGACCGGGATTGACGAGCTCTTATCACGATCTGAAGATTGTTCGAGATCTCCCCGATTGATTTTGTCTAAGGTTTGATTGGAAGAATTCTTTTGGAAAGTACCAACGGTCGTATAGGCATGAAGGAGTATATAAGGGAGATATTTCAAGTCTTTCATAGAATAGGTGTATGAGAGTATAATTCCAAAATTTAGAGCTGTTCATTTACTGTGAGCTTACATTGTAAACAAAAGAGTACGACACATACTTGCTTTGAGAGAGCAGAAGACTCTGTGAAGTCTTGATCCTGAACTGTAACTCTTTTGATTCATAGTAGAATCTAGCCGATAGGCTGTCAGCCCGAGAGAGTGGACGTAAGCTTGAGCTAAGCCGAACCACTATAAATTCTGTGTCTTGATCTTTTCTCTTAACTCCCTGTTTGTGCTTGTAGCTCTTGTTAATTTACTCCTACAACACGCTTCATACGCTTTATATTTCATACTTCCGCAAAAGTTTTCAAAATCATCTATCCATCCCCCTCTAGGTGATTGTACTAGATCTTTGAATGTTCAAATTTTGAGCTCATTAGACAGAGTTTTGGTCATTGTTAGTTTTCACTGTTGTTCTTCAAGGGTTAAAATTGAAATTGAAGTGGAAGGTCAGCTTTGAAGTAGAATATATATTTTCATAGGAGCTGCACATCCAACAGAAGTCAATAGAAGAAACAATTTTAAAACGGGGCTTGCAAAATAATCTCTAAGGGGAAATCATGCACGCGTGATATCTTATGAAAATTTATTACAAAAGATAAGATTTGTTGAGGATTTTGATTTTGAAGTCATAATATGAAATAGTGCGATCAATTTTTGAAAGTTCATTGTTTGGTCTATAAATAGAGAGACTTTGGTGAGGAAAAAGGAGAGGTATATTCTGTAACAGTCGTATTCCAACTTTCCTTGGGCTTATTGTAGAAATATCTACGCGTGGGGCGCAATTTAAGGGCCCCGGTTTTTCCCGGTAATTATTGTAATTTCCGTAAGAATATATAATTTTTTTTAAAAAATACATAAATTAATTTTGGACTCCTGAAATTTATTTGATAGCATGTTAGCCTAAAAATATTTAGTTTTATTTTTAGGAAACATTTTATAACTTTTGGGATATTTCCCTAATTTTATTAAACTTATTTATAGTTATTTATTATTATAATATTACAATATTATTTTCTTTTTTTAATTTTCTTTAATTTTGGAAATTCTTTCTGCGAACTAGGCCAAGCTCATGAGACCGCCCGGGCATGCGTGACTTGGCCCAGCTGCGAGCCCAGCCCAACCCGCGCATCCAGTCACGTGCGTGGGAGCTCTCTCATTCTCTCTCTTCTCAGCGGCATTCTGACAAGCAGGTGGCGTGCGCATCACTGCGAGCCACACGTCGGCCAAACGGCCGGCCAACCGCTGCCACTAGCCACCAACTATCCTTGCGGCCTGGTCGAAGTACCTTGCAGCGCGTGGGAGATCGCCACGTGGCACCGACGACGCATTTTCTTCACTAGTTCTCACCCACCCCCTGTTCACAAACCGAGCGACCATCCTACTTTTCATTATCACAACTTCCGATTCCTAGCTCCATTTCTCTCGTCGTTGGTTCCATCGTGAAGCTTGTAGCGCCATCTTCAAAACACCACCAATCGCCGCCGCCGTCTCTGTCTGGTACACCTACGGCAGCCCTAGAAAGGAGGTCCCACGGTTCAGTCCCTCCCTTGTTTTTCCAAAAAGCTCGGTGAATTCTTCCAATCCTTCAATTCAGAGCTTATGCCACCACTTCCAATCGATTTCTAGACATCCCTAAACCTTAGTTTTGGCTTTTGATTGGATTTATTTGATCTAGAATTGGATAGGTCTCGATCAAACTTTATTTCCCTAAAAAGCGGCTTGCCAGAGCCCTAGATTGGGTTTCCTCGCCATTCCAGCGACACCCATTCCTCACCGTTGGCCTTGTTAGACTCGTGAGTAAACCCTAGTCCTTTAATTTTGTTGATTTGGTCGAGAATCGATGGATTGAAGCTCGTGGTTCTTACCCCTTTTCTAGAAACCCTAGCTCACTAAATCGACGGCTTCAAGGAGCAATTTCTCGTAGCTTCGGCCACCTCAGCCGCCGTCGCCACCAATGATCGATGCGCAAGGAAGCCAGCTTTCAGATTCAACCGGCCTTGAGCTTCAATTTGGCCTGAGGAGGAAGAAATGAGCCATGACTCGTTTGGCCCTCCTCTAACCCGACTCTCGACCCGGTTCGAAAACCGAGTATGTTCTTGTCTCGCCGGAGCCTCACTGTTGTTGGAGTTGTCACTGGAGGCCTTGGAAGTGGACTGGCCTTCTCTGTAGTTGGACCAGGCGTAGTGGGCCTTAGCCCAATAGGCCCAGCTTGGCCAAGAAAGAAAAGGAAAAGAAAAAAATAAAATATCCTTTTCGCAACAGCCGCTTCGGATTTTAGTGCCAACTACCTTGTGAGCGAAATTAAAGTGAGTGGACCTCCTATCCATCAATTAGGCTTATTTATCGTTTTAGTATAATTTTCATAATATTGAATAATTTAGTACATAATAAGCTGATGTGGTCAAATGTAGTGATTGATGGACTGATAAGGCGGTCGATGGGCCCTAATTATCGATGGAAATTTAGTTAAGGTCTCAGGCCGGTTGTGGATGACCTTATTTAATTATTTAACTACGCAATTTATTTAATTAATTGTCAATTACTTTATTTGATTAGTAACTTAATAATTCAATTAGTAGTATAATTTATTTAATTAATGATGCATTTATTTATATAATAATTTATTTATTTATCTAGTAATTTGCTTAATTAATTAGAAATTTATTTATTTAGTGACTTATTTATTCAATTATGCATTTCTTCATTTGACAAGTTATGAGGCTATTGTGGCTAATCCTTATTTGATAGGGAAATGGGACTTAGTGCCAAGTCTCGATCATAGACCGATTGACTCATAGATAGTGAGAGATTTGAATTTGATCGAGTTAGAGTATGAGCTATGTGACAATAGTCTGACTAGAGGTAAGGATTGATGAGCGAAAATGGTTAGGGACCCTAGGGCGGTAGTATTCCTATGGCATAGGCGGTAGACTCACTAAGATATCCACATATCTCACATCATTACCCCAACCCCATTTCAGGATTTGGATATGGACCCAGATGAAGAGCCAATAGAACTGGAGGAGTAGGTAGAGAAAGAGGGGCCATTGGAGGAGGAGCCCCATAAAGAACAGCCAAAGGAAGACTGGGTGCAGGAAGCACTTGCTAACTCTAATGAAGAAGAAAAAGAAGACCTAGAGGAACGTGTAGTGCCCACACATCCATAAGATCCAGGCTAAGTGATAGATAGGCTTAAGTTTCAGACTGGCCAGGTTATAAAGAAACCTGAGTAGTCAGTTTGATGGTGGGATATGGACCTATGGGGTTCGGTCCCCCATCAGTACTGGAGGATGTACACTGGTGTAATAGGGGGTCCATTATCCTTTATGTAGAATCATCACGGAACCCCATGGGATGGCTACCTTCCTTGGCATATCGACCCCGATGGGATTGATCCTCTTAATGGCTGCATGATGGATCCCTATGCCTCTTAGCTTAGTCTGCTTAGTAAGTATAGGTCTTTTTGTTCTCTTTTGTTGTATTACTTTTCCCCGTTATGATAGTTTTGGTTGTATAGTCCACGGGACATAGTCTTCCTCCCAGGCTAGTTTTTGGAAGTCTTTTGGAGCCGCTTATATTTTGATGTATTGAACTTGGAGCCATAAGGCGAATTATGTAAGTATTGATGCATTTTATGGAAGAACCGACATTGTGTTGAAATCTATCAAGAAGGGTTGTAGTTCAAATCGGTTTCCTCACTTTCGTCATTTGTAACTTTGATGTCTCAGATGATCCGCAACCTACTTGGGACGTCGTCGGCTTTTCGATGATTTTAAGAGAAGGTAATCGGGGACTGCTGCGCACTCAGGAGCAGGCGTGACAAATTCTGCAAAAGGGAGAAAGTCACCAATCGGACGGCCCCCCATAAATAAGGGGTTTTTTTGTTTTGTTTCTTTTTTTTTTGAAAAAATCACAATCGTCCGATTCAGATCGGACGGCTTTGGTGGGGTCATGTCACCTGCCTTTAAAGGGAGGTGATCCGTTTCTGAGTGCAAGTGAGAGGGTTGGAAAAAGATGAGTAATCTGGAGAGAGAGAGAGAGAGAGAGAGAGAGAGAGAGAGAGAGGGGGTTGGAAAAGGAGGAGTAATTTGGAGAGAGAGAGAGAGAGAGAGAGCATTTGGCCATGAAAGACAGAACAATGATGATCACACATATACACTTGTACAGGGAACTTCATAGAAGATGATAACCGCTTTAAAGAGATAAGGAGAGAACGCTAGTGAAAGGAGTGAAAAAAGGGGTTCTCGATTGCCAACGAATTCTCAAAACAAATTCTATCGTATTACCAAGTAAGTCCAGGCAAGTATTAGGAAGTTCCCAGGCAGGTCTCCTTTGTCCAAAGTGTTCCAAGCAGTGCCAGCGAGCTTCTTCGCAAGTGACAATATCATGGCGCACTCATAACAACGAAACTTTCTATAGGCCATCTCGGCTCCTCGAGCGAGTCCAATCTCAACAAATCTCGTTTGGCAAGTCCCTACGCAAAATTAGTCCCTTGAGTGCAACGATTCACAAGGTCAACAATTTCGTGAAGTGCTTTCATATCCGCAAGAAACAACATCGGCAAATGCTCTTTCTCTCTTTTTGAAACTCCATTGGCTCATATCACTCACCACTCCCCAAACAAGGTTTGGAAGAATTCCAATAAAGTTCGATTTTTTCACATTAATTGGTAAGTAGAGTGCAGGGCCGAAGTGTTGGATGATTTGTTATTAGAAGTACACAATTCAAAATGGCATCAATACACTCGAACAAGATATATATGTTTTACAAAAAAATACAACAACAAGAGTGAAAGGAAATAGGAAACCGACACATGTGTTCAACACAGTTTCCTTAAAATAGATTCGTTCCTTCCAGTACACAATGAAGCTTTGTCTCTTCCAATTCACGTGAGGTTGCTAGACGTCTGTTTCCCAAGATACAACAGTTGGTAGTAATGAAGAATGATACTTCGGAGCTTTTGGTGAACTTTGAACAACATCTTTGCCGAACACTCTCTAAAACAATGCATTGGAACACTTTCGAAAACAATGTAATATCTGAAAAGCTTTTGAAAATAAGTGTCTGCCCAGGCAAAAAGGAATGAAAGAGATTATAAAAATAAACGGAGAGACGTTTTGTAATTAACTTTACCGTTACTGAATTAAATCAGAGGTTATGGTATTAAATTTATCGTTACAAGTGTTTCAGGTATAATTGCCAATTTAAATCAATCGTTATAACCTTAATCGCTAATTAAATCAGCCATTATAACATAATTCTATAACCAGTAGTTACGAAATGGCGGATTAAAACCATCATTAAAACTGAGTCTGTCCGTTCTCAGACTTTGGCAGTCTGGTTGTTCTCAAACTTAGACGGTCTAGTCATTTGTCGACTCAGAAGGTCTGGCCGTCATTATAAGACAATTAACCTACAGCTTTGAGTTGGAAAACGTTAATCCATAAGGCAAAAAGTGGATTGTTGCTAAGCCCACTTTTCGGGGTGGCATTCGTGTACGCGGATCGTACGCTCGCACCTAAGTTCAGGTTCGTTAGGAATCGAATTTGCATCCCTTTGCGCGTGCGAGTGAGACATAGTGCTTGTGCTTTTAACGTTACCACTCTAAAGGAGTGTAATCATATATAAAACACTTTAAAGCCTTCTTCCTTTCCATGTGGGACTAGTGTTTCTCTACTTCCCACTTCTAACTCAAGGGTATTCTTTGAGAGACAATTTCTCATTCACCCATCAATTAATTTCATATTTCCAACAATCCCCCACATGAATGAAAATTATTTTCATTTTGACTATGACAGAGCTTAGCATCCGAAACCTGCATAGGATAGATAGGAGTCTCCCTTTGAACCTTTCATTGTGAAAGTATACTTACTTTACTAGCTGTTAGTAGATACGATGTCCTTGAACTGTACTGCTTTCTTATGTAAAGAGCCATACACTTCACACATGATTCAATTGTTTGTGTTAGAGGAAACTCTATTGTTATTTTGAAGATGACAAAACTTAGTGATAAAACTCGAAATCAAATACAAGTGGATTTTGAAGATATTAAAAGTCGTGACCAGACAGAGTAACGTCTGGAGATGTTAGACACCGTAATGTCTAAGAGGTGGCAGACACCGTAAAGTCTGGGAAGTCGGACTGTTTATGTAAGATGGCATTCTTATAATTTTGATACTCGTAGATGTCAGACAGCTTGTTGGTGGATTAACATGATTGGTTATTCTCATCGAGATTATAAAGATTATTATGGATATACTGGATTCTCTGAATATCGGGTAAACGTGGCAATTATTCGCTTATGGAAACCAAGTATCTGATTGTATGGGCGACCAGGATTGACGGGCTCTTATTACGATCTGAAGATTGCTTGAGATTTCCCTGATTGATTCTGTCCAATGGGTTGATTGGAAGAATTCCTTTGGAAAGTGCCAACGGTCAAGAAGGCATGAAGAAGTATTTAGGGGAGATGTTTCAAGTCTTAGTATAATTTTAAAGTTTAGAGCTATTCATTTACTGTGTGCTTACATTGTAAACAAAAGAGTGTGACACATACCAAGTTTTTAAAATCACCTATTCACCCCCTTTAGGTGATCGCACTAGATCTTTCAGTTTGTTCAGTTCTCATGACTATGTCCGTTTTGGCCATGAACATCGTCCTGGTTCTGCAAGAGTTTAGGAAGAATTTAGCCCCCAAATTCTCCTTTGAAGCGGCCCTACTTCACTCTCACATAAGTGATTTCTAATGTCTTGAGCAGTTCGTTTGCTCCACTTTATTATCATTAAATCAAAATTGCTAACCTTTTTCTCGTACATAGTCACTTTCATATGAATGGGTTGAAGGATATCCCCCACAATGACCTCATTGAGTCTGTATAGTATGTTATCCCTTTGAACCTAGATCTTGGGACCTCCAATCAGTTAGGTTGAGTTTTCTAAGGGTGTGCATGGTCCAGGGTGGTCCAATGGGACCGGAAAAAAATTTAAATGAAAAAATTGCCCATGAAGAATATGATGGACTTGAGCCTTTGGAAAATGGAGAGAGGTCTAAGAATGGGCGAGGCTGGTGTGTATTTTTGGGTCTCATGTTCTTGATGGTCTTTTTGGTGTTCATGGGTACTTTCGTGAGAAGAACCGAGTTGTGAAGTGATGGCAATGGTGCCAATCATGAGGTTTAGCACCATTAAGAGAACAAGAGGGGTGAACCAGCTGTTCACGGTGGACCAGAGCAAGGGAGCCGATGGTGTTACTGATGCCTCATCAGACATGGCTTCTGCTACACCAAAGAAGGTTGAGAGAGACTGAGAAAGATAGAGAGAGGGAAAATGAGTGGTCAGTCCGGTCCCACCCAACCAAGAACCTGGAATCGGACTAACCGGGCCAGTCCGGTCCGGTCTGAGCGGTTCCCGGGTTGGGCAGTATATTATGCTCGGCCCTAGGGTTTTCCTCTATACTCCTCATTCCTATCTAGGCTTAAGTCCCATAACTCTTGTCAACTTCTCAACTAACTCTCTGTTTAACCATTTGGTTAGCGAATCCGCAATATTATCCTTTGACATTATATAGTCAATAGAGATAATTCCAGTTGAGAGTAGTTGTCTAATGGTATTATATCTACGACGTATATGTCTACACTTACCATTATACATGTTACTCTGTGCTCGTCCAATCGCAGATTGATTATCACAATGTATAGAAATTTGTGGCACAAGTTTTTTCCATTTTGGAATATCCTCTAAGAAATGTCATAGCCATTCAGCATCTTCTCCACATTTATCAACGCTATAAATTTGGATTCCATTGTGGATCTGGTTATCACTGTCTATTTACAGGATTTCCAAGATACGACTACACCCGTTAGTGTGAATATATATCCACTTGTAGATTTCGAGTCTTTCACATCATATATCTAGTTTACATCACTATATCCTTCAAGAATACATGGGTATCTGGTATAATGCAAACCATACTTACGAGTATATCATAAGTATCTTAATACTCTCACTATTGCTTTCCAATGGTCAGTACTTGGATTGCTCGTATATCTACTCAATTTGCTATTTGTATCGGCAATGTTTGGTCTTGTACAACTCATTAAGTACATCAGATTGTCAATAACTCTAGAATATTCTACTTGAGAAACACCATCTCCTCTATTCTTAGTCAGATGAAGACTATTGTCTAGAGGTGTTTTAGCAATACCAGAGTCATTTATGTTGACTTTTTCAAGAATCTTGTCCACATAGTGTGACTGGTCTAAAATAAGACCTTCTGACATTCTT
The DNA here is from genome assembly GCA_019926035.1 of Melaleuca alternifolia. Classification (NCBI taxonomy): domain Eukaryota; kingdom Viridiplantae; phylum Streptophyta; class Magnoliopsida; order Myrtales; family Myrtaceae; genus Melaleuca; species Melaleuca alternifolia. The sequence goes on from JAGKPW010000016.1 coordinate 2,556,957, forward strand.
GTGATTTTTATTCCCAAAATCACAACATCAACATGACCCATATCTTTTGTTAGAGGAAGATCTATCGATGATTTTAAAGATGACAAAAATATATTCAAAGCTCTATGTCGAGAGGACAAAACTCTGTGATTTGACTTAAAGTCAAGTGTTTAGTCACGGCCAGATCTTTATCATCTAGAGAGTTGACAGATATTTGTGATGTGGAAGTGGCCAGATCTTTATCATCTGGAGAGATGTCAGACTTGTATAGTCTAGAGGTATTCAGATCTTTAACATCTGAAGGTAGTAAGATCTTTAAGATCTGAAGATATCAGACACGTATCGTCTAGAAGACAAATTTAGTAAAATCTGAGTAGTCGGAATTATGACGACTGTTTGAGTAAGAGATATTCTTACAACTCTGATGCTCGTGGATTTCAGACAGCATATATGTGGATAAATAAGATTGATTACTTCCAGAATATGAAGTTTATTATTGGCATTTTGGATTCTCTAAAGATCAGGTAAATGTGGCAAGTATTCACTTATGGAAACCAAGATCCTGATTGTATGGGCGACCAAGATTGACGGACTCTTGACACTATTTGAAGATTGCTTGATATATTCATAATTCTGTCTATCAGGTTGAGTGGAAGAATTCCTTTGGAATGTGCCAACGGTCATATTGGCATGAAGGAGTATTTAAAGGAGATATTTCAAGCTGTTCAAGAGAGATACGAGACTGACAAGAGTTCAATTCATAAGTTTAGAGCTGTTCATTTACTGTGCGCCTATTGTAAACAAAAGAGTGTTACATATACTTGCTATGTGAGCATAAGACTTTGTGAAGTCTTAGAACTGATTTGTAACTTTTTTTATTTATAGTGGAATCCAGCCGATAGGCTGTCAACTCGAGAGAGTGGACGTAGGCTTGAGTTAAGCCGAACCACTATCAACCTTGTGTTCTGATCTTCTCTCTTAACCCTCTGTGCGTGCTTACTGTTCTTCACATATCACTCATATATCACGCTTCACTCGCTCTGTTTTATATACTTTAGCAAAAGTTTTTAAAATCACCTATTCACCCCTATAGGTGATCGCACTAGATCTTTCAATTGGTATCAGAGCCTCGTGCTTGTTTTTGAAGTGTTTGACTTCTAAGCTAAAGATCTATGTCTAGTGTGTTTGTACCAGGAGTGATGGAAGGACAACACTTTGCCAAAGCACCTTACTTTGATGGAAAGGACTACAACATCTGGAAAAACAAAATGAGAGCATTTCTGAGATCAAAAGATCCACTGGAATGTGATGTTTTTGAAAGATGAGTAAATCCAAAATCTTCAACAAATTCAGAGAGAAATGCTGTAGAAGTTCGAGAGATGAATCAAGCTGAACTCATCAGAAGACAACACATTGATGCTAAAGCTATTTATTCTTTATATTGCGCTTTGTCTCCTACAGAATATAATCATATCTCTTCTTATTCAACAGCTAAAGAAACATGGGAAAGATTGAACATCACTTTTGAAGGAACTGATTGATTCAAGGAGATAAGAATCAACATTCTACTTGGTCAATACGAAGCTTTCAAAATAAAACCTGGAGAAAGCATCTATGATATGTTCAGTCGCGTCATAGAGATTGTCAATAATCTCGTATATCAAGATCAAATCATTTCTGGATCAATGAAAGTGAACAAGTTACTTCGTGGACTCTCAAGTGAATGAGACCAAGTGAAAATCATTATCAGAGAGACACAGATGATTCAACCTCTATCTGTTGATGAGCTGATTGGAACTCTCCAATCTTACGAAGTTGAAAGATCTGATGAACAATCAGACTTGAAAGGTAAGAAATCTATAGCTTTAAAATCTAATGAAGAATTCATGTTGCAGGATCAAATGAGACTTTGGATGATGAAGAGATGGCTCTTCTACTGAAGAAGTTCAAGAAATTGAACAACAGAGGAAGAAGATTCAACTCAGGAAATTCGAGCTCTCAAAATTTCTAGAGAAGACAACCTAAGCAAGATTTTCAAAGAAGATAGCCTAGACAAAATTTCCAAAACAGGCAGTCTTGGAAAAAAGAATCCAATAATGAAGTAACATGTTACAATTGCAGGCAGAAAGGACATATTAAACCCAACTATCCTTTACTGAAGCGAAGCAATGAGAAGAATGAAAAACATAAGAAAGCACTCAAAGCAGAATCTTGGAGTGATGCTAACAGTGATGATAAATTTGGGAACATCTGCTTGATGGCACGATCAAATTTGGATTCAAAAGCAAGTTCAGATTTAGACTCAGATCAAGATGATGAGGTCAGTAACTTTCAAATTCCTATAAAAGTATCTAAGTATATTGACGAGTTATGCTCAAGTCTGGAATTTTCTCTAAAAAGAATTTCTTGGCTAAAGAAGGAGAACTTGAGACTTCAAAAGTAGGAAAATGTTGGGTCTGAAAAATTTGAAAGTTTAAGTGAAAAACTAGCTGCTACGAAGGAGAAGTCCAATTCTCTTGAGAAGTAGGTTGTTTGTCTCAAAGCAGACTTTTCAAATCTTTCAAAGAAGTTTTCAAATGGTTCTGAAAAGTTTGATAAATTTCTTTCAATTCAAAGACCTTATTTTAATAAAGCCGGTTTGGGTATAACCCTTGAAACTATTTTCTTGATTGATTTTCCAAAGGTGAAGGAAAGGCTTGAGCAAAAACCGTCAAAGACTATTTACAAAAATCATTTTCAAAAAGTTTTTGTAAAGCCTATTGGAAGACATTCTTTGAAGCGCTCCATCTGCAATAGCTCAGAACATCTTGAAAGAGATTGTCCTTTGTTGAGAAGATCAGTGAGGGAAAACTGGTCAAACTTTACTTATACTAACTATACTGGACCCAAGAAAGTCTAGGTACAAAAAAAAGTGAGTATTCTTCTTGTTAACAGGTTACCATCAAGAGCAAAACAAAATGGTACCTGGACAGTGGATGTTCAAGACATATGACAGGAGATTCGAGCTGCTTTGTTGAGTTAGTCGAAAGAAAAGGAGGGAAAGTGTCTTTTGGAGGTAAAAGCAAAGGAAAGATAGTTAGTTGTGGAATTGTGCAAATTGAGAATCTGATTATCAAGGATGTTTTCTTGGTGAAAGGTTTGAAAGTACAATCTTATCAATATTAGTTAATTGTGTGTTGCTGGTCACAAAATTCAGCTTCAAGAAGGTATATGCTATGGTTCTTACAAGGAAACCTCACAATCCTTCTCGGGTAAGCGTTATGGAAATATCTATCTACTTGATATAAATCCAGATAGTTCGCAGTGTCTGTTATCTGTTCAGGATGAGATAAATCTGTAGCATAGAAGACTTGGATATACTAACATGAAACAGATTACCAAGATCTCTTCCAAGAAAATTGTTCATGGCCTTCCTAGATTGGTTTTTCAAAAGAACAACACTTGCACATCCTGTGTGTTGGGAAAATAGGTTAGAAGTTCTTATAAGTTGATAAATCAAGTATCAACTGACCATGTTTTATAGCTGCTTCACATGGACTTATTTGGACCTATTCGAACTCAAAGTATTGGAGGAAAGACTTATTGTCTGGTAATTGTTGATGATTATTCTCGGTTCACATGGGTTTATTTCTTGGCAAGTAAGTCAGATGCTATTTTTTACTTCTCCAATTTTGCCAAGAAAGTTTAAAATGAGAAAGGTTATACTATTTCATGAATTAGTATTGATCATGGAAGAGAATTTGAGAATCAAGATTTTGCCAAGTTTTGTGATGATACAGGGATTCAACATGTGTTCTCATCTCCATTTACGCCTGAACAAAATGGAGTTGTGGAAAGGAAAAATAGGTCATTACAGGAGATAGCCAGAACTCTGCTTATAGAAAGTTACATGCCTTCTCAATTTTGGGCTGAAACTGTATCTACAGCATGTTACATTATCAACAGAGTTTACCTCAGGCATATCCTTGAAAAGACGCCTTATGAGATTTATAAGGATAAGAAACCAATTGTTTCTTACTTTCGCATTTTTGGTTGCAATTATTTTATATTGAAGAATCCTAATGATAATATTGGTAAGCTTGATATGAAGTCAAATGAATGAATCTTCCTTGGATACTCCATGACAAGCAAAGCCTACAGAATCTTTAACAAAAGGACTCAAACTGTGGAAGAATCAATGAATGTCAAGTTTCATGAAGATACTCAACTACATTCACTTCAACCACAGCTTGATATTCCAATTCACTCTCAAGACTTTTCAACCATGAATTCTCATGAGGAAGCTCAACAATTAGAAGATGAAACTCTATCAGCTGAGACCAGAAGAATTTTTCGTTCAAATTGGAGACATAAGTCCAGTTATCCAACTGAACTTATCATTTGCGTTCTTAGTGAAGGAGTTCGAACAATGACACAAAGACACGAAGAATCCAGTGCAGTAGCACTTGTGTCTGAAGTTGAATCAAAAGGTATTGATGAAGCTCTGCGGGATGAAAGCTGGATTAAGGCTATACAGGATGAGCTTAGACAATTTGCAATCAATGATGTTTGGGGAGTTAGTCCCAAAAAGGAAAATCTATCATTGGAGCCAAATGGGTGTTCAGAAATAAATTGGATAAAGAAGGCAAAGTTGTCAAAAACAAAGCCAGATTTGTTGCAAAAGGATACTCTCAGCAAGAAGGAATTAACTATGATGAAACTTATGCACCAGTTGCAAGGTTAAAAGCTATTCGATTATTGCTTGCCTTTGATTGTTACAAAAATTTCATGTTGTTCCAAATGGATGTCAAAAGTGCATTCCTGAATGGATTCATACAAGAGGAGGTGTATGTAAAGCAACCTCCTGGTTTTGAAGATCCGAAGAAGCCAGATCATGTGTACAAACTAAAGAAGACACTCTATGGTCTGAAACAAGCTCCAAGAGCTTGGTACGAAAGGTTAAAGAAATTCTTACTTGAGAATGGCTTTGAGAAAGACAAAGTAGATATAACTTTGTTTGTCAAGACTGAGGGCAAATATTTTCTTTTAATTTAAATATATTTTTGATGATATCATCATTGGTTCCTCAAATGAAACACTTTGCAAGAACTTTTCAAAAGCAATGCAGAATGAGCTTGAAATGAGTATGATGAGAGAATTGACATTCTTCCTGGGCTTGCAAGTCAAACAATCAGAGAAAGGAATTTTCATTCACCAAGAGAAGTATGCCAAGGAGATGGTGTCAAATTTTGGCTTTGAAATTGCAAGAAGACAGAGACGCCCATGTCAAGTACTTTGAAACTTGATGAAGACATCAATGGGAAACAAGTTGATCAGAGACTTTACAGGAGCATGATTGGATCTCTTTTATATCTAATAGCATCTAAACCTGACATCTTGTTTAGTGTATGTCTATGTGCTAGATATCAATCCAATCCAAAGGAGTCACATCTCAGTGCTGTGAAGAGAATTATAAAGTATGTGGCAAACTACTTCAAAATTTGGATTATGGTATCCAAAAGATGGGGACTTCACTTTACTCGGATATTCAGACACTGATTTAGCAGGCAGTAAGCTAAATAGAAAGAGTACTTCAGGTACTTGTCAACTGCTTGGAGAACGACTTATCCCATGGTTATTAAGAAAGCAACACACTATTGCTTTTTCAATAGCAGAGTTAGAATACGTTGCTCTTGGAAGTTGCTGTTAACAGATTTTATGGATGAAGCAACAACTGCGTGACTTCAAAATTCTGAGGTCATGTATTGAATCAGGTCTGATAGCACCAGTGCGATGGATTCAACTAAGAATCCTATCTTGCACTCTAGAGCAAAGCACATTGAAATTTGACATCACTTTATACAGGATCATGTGGAGAAAAAAGATGTCAAGTCACCTTCATTGATTCTAAGAATCAACTTGCAGATATCTTTACAAAGGTATTGGATAAGAACTCTTTCAAATTCATTCGGAGCAAGCTGAATATCTTATCCCCTGATGATTAAGCCTCATATCTTATCTCAGTTCAGATTTTACACTAATCCAGATCTTACAACCTTCAGATCTTATGATGCTTCAAATCTTACGATGCTTCAGATCTTATGTTGCTTCAATTTTACAACGTTTAGATCTTACAAACTTCAGATCTTATGTTGCTTCAGATCTTACAAGGTTCAGATCTTACAAACGTCTCAGACGGTCCAAGTCTTGATATACTATCATCTATGATATCTTATGACTCATGACTATATGATATGAATTTTTTCCGTTACAAGTTCATAAGGTAACTCATATCTTTATTTTTAGAATGTTAAGGTATGATTATTACATAGTGCATATTTACTTGCCTCTTTGAATCATTGCGTGATATATGCATCCCTTGATTGTTGAATCGTTGTCTTGGAAATTTTATTTTCTAAAAATACAGTTATCTTTTGAATTTCGAAAGGCATTCTTTCAATTCTTAAACTGATTGAGATTCTGCCTCTTTACTCAAAATCACTTCGCTATTCTGAAACCCTAGAAGTTTGTTTTCTCTCGTTTTCTCTCCTCCAAGAAGCTTTCAACTTTTTACTTGTTTCAAAGGAAGAACATTTCTTCGACTGCAACAATGTCTGCTCCTAGGAAATCCTCTCGACTTGCCACTAAGAAATTTGAGAAAGGGAGTGCTGGACCGACTCACTTTGATCTCACTAAGGAATCTCCGTCTGCTGAAGGCCATCAACAAGCAACGGTTACACCATCTTTGAAAACTCGGGTTCATGACACTACTCCCCTAAAGAAGAAGAATCCAAAAGTTCTCTTTTCTTTCTACAAGAGAATGATAGAGAACAGGGCATCTATCAGTGTCATTCGGGATTTTCTATTGTCAAATGGCTTCACAAACGAGCAAAATTTTCTGCGGCAAATGGATGATGCTGGTGTTGCACCACCAGGTACGGCTAATCATATATGCAAAAACGTTTCTATTGACCCTAGATTTCATATTTCATCCGACTTTGAGCCTAGGGATGAGGATAAAAAAATGTTTATCAATTTTCAACTAAGGAAAGGGATAGCAGCTGATGTGCTTGGCAAGGCAAATAAGCTCTTTCGGTCAAACGACCACAAATTTGCGTATACTAGGATGGTAGAACGAGGGGTTATGAGCCCTCGTACTGTGGATTTTAATTTTCTTGACTCAGTTCAAGTTCCTATAAGGCGATTTCTTCAGTACAATCGCTTAAACCAACTCTGTGAGGACTCCACCCCTACGTATCTTGAATTGACTGCTTATTTTTACTCCAACCTATCTTTTCCAAATCGACACAGTCTTTAGTTTACAGTGGCAGATAGGACTGTGACAGTGGATGTAGATGATCTGGCGGACATTCTGGGTACCATCAAGAGTAGCTTTATTCCTGTTGAGGATTCCGATCAAGAAGTCTTCTAGTTTATAAGCATAGAAAAATCTTCATCTTGGCCGATTACCTATTCAAAACTGACGGCTATTCATGTCCTACTTCATAAGATCATTATCAACTGCCTACGGCCAAAGGCAACTTCATGGATAGATATTTTTAAGTCGGAGGCTCGACTAATGTTTGCCATTATGAATATCCACAAGTTTTCCTTTGCCTTCATGATCTCATACCAAATTTCTCAAGTCTCTAAAAAAGACAAGGGACAGTTACCTTATGCTTCCTTGGTGACTCGGATTTTCGAACACTTTCACATCCCTTTACCATCTACTCTTTGTGCTAACAGACTTGCCCCAATCTCGATGGGACATACAATGGTGGCAAAGATGAAATTGCCTGATCTGCCTCTAGGATCCAGCTCCAAGTCCACTTTATTGAGACAAGTTAATGCTGAATCTGCTGTTGGAAAGTGGAAAGGCAAGGAGCCAATGGCTAAGGCACCTACATCCCAATGTAGGAAGCTTTCCCTTGATGAAGAGTTTGAGAAAGAATTTGAACCCATAGGGAAATGGGTGGCGATAACCTCCCCTAGTTTGTCATTCAGTACATCTGATAGTTCCTGGAATGAGGAACTTGTTGAACAGATCTCTACTGCGGAGGCAGAGAAGAGAGGAGAAGAGGAAGAAGATGAGAGAGAGAGAGAGAGAGGATATAGAGAAAGAGAAAGAGAAGGAGACAGAGATAGGGAAAGAGAAAGAGAAAGAGGATGAGGATGAGGATGAAGATGATGACAGTTCCTCTATGCTGCCGATGCATGATTCTTCCCCAACACCAGTTGAGACAGAGGGAGCAGTAATAGAGGTTGTCAATTCTGAAGAGATGCCCATTGCATTTGAGTCAGGGGGAGCTAGAAAAGACAGTGGTTCTTCAAAATTTTCTCCCACTCCTGTTATCCCAACGATTGCTGCACCTGCTAGACCTAGTACTCCCAGCATTCCAATCACTTAGCTGCAACCACCTATGGATATGATGTCTGCTCTGACCATCAAAGTTGATCAACTCCAACTTATGTAGACACAGCAGGAAGGAGTGCTTCAGCAGATCTCTCAGCAACTTGGTCAGCTCGCTGTATTGGATAGTCTTGATGAAGTCAAGCAGACGATCAAGAAGCTGGAGCAGACAGTGCAGTCATTGGATAATCTTCATTTTGTTCGTGTTCAACCCCCATCTTGAACTTTTTTATTATGACAAAAATGGGGAGAAACAGTTCAGATTTTATCTTTTTTTTACTGTCTTTGACTGATTTGTTTTTGATGTGGATAGATGATTGCAATGATTGGTGGATGATTGAATGGATGGATGATTCGTGATTGATTTCATTGTTTGTGAAATTATTGTATCTTCTGTTTGAATGATAGGAATTTATAAGGATATTGTTTATTTATAAATTGTCAAGACTAACTTTGTCTTGTGGATGCAGATTATAAAGAGAGGATCATGTTTTATATCTAATTATGAGATATTATCCTTATCTAACAATTTGTGTTGCAGTATATATTTCCAAAATTTGCAAGATCGTTTTGTCATCATCAAAAAGAGGGAGATTGTTAGAGGAAGATCTATCGATGATTTTGAAGATGATGAAACTCTATTCAAAGCTCTATGTCGAGAGGACAAAACTCTGTGATTTGACTGGAAGTCAAGTGTTTAGTCATGGCCAGATTTTTATCATCTGGAGAGTTGGCAGATTTTTATGATCTGGAAGTGGCCAGATTTTTATCATCCGGAGAGATGTCAGACTTGTATAGTTTGAAGGTATTCAGATCTTTAACATCTGGAGGTTCTCAGATCTTTAACATCTAAAGGTAATAAGATATTTAAGATCTGAAAATATCAAACACGTATCGTCTCGAAGGTAGATTTAGTAAAATCTGAGTAGTCGGAATTATGACGACTGTTTGAGTAAGAGGATATTCTTACAACTTTGATGCTCGTGGATTTCAGACAGCATATGAATCAACAAGATTGATTACTTCCAAGAATATGAAGTTTATTATTGGCATTTTGGATTCTCTGAATATCAGGTAAATGTGGCAAGTATTCACTTATGGAAACCAAGATCCTGATTGTATGGGCGACCGGGATTGACGGACTCTTGACACTATTTGAAGATTGCTTGATATATTCCTAATTCTGTCCAACGGGTTGATTGGAAGAATTCATTTGGAATGTGCCAACGGTCGTATTGGCATGCAGAAATATTTAAGGGAGATATTTCAAGCTGTTCAAGAGAGATATGAGACTGACAAGAGTTCAATTCATAAGTTTAGAGCAGTTCATTTACTGTGCGCCTATTATAAACAAAAGAGTGTTACATATACTTGCTATGAGAGCATAAGACTTTGTGAAGTCTTCAAATTGATTCTCTTTTGATTTATAGTGGAATCCAGCCGATAGGCTATCAGCCCAAGAGAGTGGACGTAGGCTTGAGCTAAGCCGAACCACTATAAACCTTGTGTTCTGATCTTCTCTCTTAACTTTCTGTGTGTACTCACTGTTCTTCACATATTACTCATATATCACGCTTCACTCACTCTGTTTTATATACTTCCGCAAGAGCTTTTAAAATCACCTATTCACCCCCTCTAGATGATCGCACTAGATCTTTCATCTTTCATGTCAAATCTTGAATTCAACATACTCTTGATAGATTTGATGATTTTATCATCACTGCCAACAATTAATATGTTATCTACATAAAGACATAAAATGACATAGCTATCTTCTGTCTTTTTGATATAGACACATTTATCAGATTCATTGATCTTAAAGCCAGTGGTAATCATTGTATTATCAAACATTTCATGCCACTACTTTGGTGCTTGTTTTAGGCCATATGATGATTTCACCAATTTACAGACTTTCCTCTCTTGTCCTAGAACTATAAAATACTCAGGTTGTTCCATATAGATTTCTTCATCCAAATTACCATTTAGGAAAGCTGTTTTTACATTCATTTGATATACTTCTAGATTATGGAGTTTATTCTTGTCACATGATAATATGTGTTAAAGTAATCTAAGCCTTCTCGTTGCTTGTATCCTTTGATTACAAGTTTGGCTTTGTATTTATCAATAGAGCCATAAGCGTTCATCTTCCTTTTAAATATCCATTTGGACCTTAAAGGTTTACATCTAGGAGGAAGATCTACTAGCTCCCAAGTGTGATTCTACAAGATATAATCCACTTTACTTTTTATTGCTTCTTCCCATAAAAGTCCTTCAAAAGATGTCACAGCTTATGCATAATTGATCTAACAAATAAGTTAGAAAGTCATCCTTGAAGAATTTTTCCACTCTTACTTGTTTGCTTCATCTCGGTTCTAGTTCATGGTCATTGTCTTTAGACTCAGTCCGTCTGACAATTCTTAGTCTGGCCTCATGACCTTCATGATCTGAATTATTCATAGTTTCATTCGTTCGTTTAGACGAACCATATCCATCATTGGATTTACATGGAAATACATCTTCGAATGACACATTCCTCGATTCCATGATTGTATTCTTGTGTATATCTGGGATTTTAGGTTCATGTACAAGAAATCGATATGCATTACTGTTATGTGCATAGCCTATAAAGATACAGTCCACAGTTTTAGGACCTATCTTTATCTTCTTTGGTGTTGGAACCACTACTTTTGCAAGACACCGCCACACTCGCAAGCTTTCGAAGGATGGCTTCCTACCTTTCCATAGTTCATAAGGGGTTTTAACCTCTTTCTTTCGAGGTGCCTTATTTAAAAGGTAATTACTTGACAAAATAGCTTCTCTTCACATGTTTTGGGGGTAAGCCTGAACTTAATAATATTGCATTCATCATCTCTTTCAATGTGTGATTTTTACATTTCGTAACACCATTTAATTGAGGTGAGTAAGGTACACAATTCTGTGTCGTTCACAGAATTCACCAAATGGTGCTTTATAGTCACTACTTGTATCACTTCTCAATCTCTTAATTTTCTCATTCATTTTATTTTCAACTTCATTCTTATAGAGAAGAAATTTCTCTAATGCTTCACTTCTCCTTTTAAGCAAATACACATAGCAGTGCTTCGTGCTATCATCAGTAAAGGTAATAAAATATTTATTACCACCTCTCGTTTGTATGTTATTATGAATTAATTTAAGAGGTTCGGTGTTTCTTTCAATTGTTTGAAACGATGACCTCGTTAATTTTGCCTCAACACAAATTCCACACTTATGTTTTGAAGCAATTTAGAATGATGGTTTATGTTTCAAGTCAATTAGTCTACGTAATGCATCAAAATAAGCGTGACCAAGTCTACTATGCCATAAATTAGAAAAATCAAGCAAATAAACAAAAGACTTTTTGTCTTTATTCATCATTGCCAATACATTGAGCTTAAAAAGCCCATTGGATACATATCCCTTCCCCACATACATTCCATACTTGGACAAAATAAATTTGTCTAACTTAAACACCATACGAAACTCATGCTTATTCAACAAAGGCCCATTACCTAGGTTCTTTCGAATTTCTAGCACATATAAAACATTATTCAGAGTTAGCTCTTTCCTTGAAGTCATCTTCAGCAACACCGTCCCTTGGCCTTCAACCATAGACGTAGCAGAGTTTCCCATGAAAATTTTTTCTCCATGAACTAGTTCAAATTTAGTGAACATATCCATGTTGGAGCATATATGTCTAGGGGCACAAGTGTCAATCCACCATTTATTTGGATTGGACCCAACTAAGTTTACTTCATAAATCATTGCAGAAAGATTTATGGTTGACACATATTTGGCAATGTCATTCACCATATTCGTTTCATGATTTCTTTTCTTGAGAAGTCTGCATTCAACAGATATATGTCCCATCTTGCTACAATTGAAGCATTTTCCTTGAAAATTGTTCTTGGAAACACCTCCCTTCGGTCCTAGCTTTGGCTTCGCAACCTTCTTGTTCTTGGGTCCTTACCTATGCTCCACAACATTTGCCTTTGCTGCAGTAGGATTGAACCATTTGCGTTCAAAGCTTCTGTTGTCTTATTCAATTCGAAATCTAACAATCAGCTCTTCAATGTTCATTTTCTTTCACTTATGCTTAAGGTAGTTCTTAAAATCATTCCATGCAGAAGGTAGCTTTTCAATAATAGCAGCCACATGGAAGATTTTACTCAGAATAATTCCTTCAGCCTGAATCTCATGCAAAATTACTTGGATTTCTTGCACTTGACTGATCACAGTTTTGGAATCGACGATTTTATAATCGAGGAAGCAATCGACAACAAATTTCTTTGCTCTGGCATCCTCTGATTTATATTTGTGGTCCAACGATTCCTACAGCTTTTTCGCTGCCTGTTTTGCACAATAAACATTGTACAATGAGTCATGCAAGCCATTCATGACATAGTTCATACATAGGAAGTCAGAATGCTTCTGCTTCCAAGCTTCAACCACGTAGAAAGCTTGCTTATCCATTTCTCCATTGAATAGCACATGAGCTTCATGAGCCTCCTTAATCAAGAATATTGCAACATTCAACGTTGTTAGATAAAACAACATCTTTTGTTGCCACCTTTTAAAGTTCGGTTCGTTGAACTTTTCTGGTTTCTCACCGTGGTGGACAGAAACCGTGACAGGGACCTCGAATGACGTAGACAATTGGACCGCATCAGGAGCAGTTTCTTTGGTGATGAAGGCAGCAACAACATCAACCACAACTTTTCCATTAGCCATTTGAATCGTCGAATCTGCTTTAAGATTGTTGGATGATTGTTACTGGAAGTACACAATTCAAAATGACATCAATACACTAGAATAAGATATATATGTATTACAGAAAGATACTACAACAAGAGTGAAAGGAAATAGGAAACCGAGGCCTATGTTCAACACAATTTCCTTAAAATAGATTTCTCCCCTCCAGTACACAATGAAGCTTTGTCTCTTCCAATACATGTGAGGTTGCTAGAAGTTTGTTTCCCAGGATACAATGGTTGATAGCAACGAAGAATGATACTTCGGAGCTTTCGGCGAACTTTGAACAACGTCTTTGCTGAACACTCTCTAAAACAATGCAATGCAACACTTTCGAAAACAATGTAATGTCTGGAAAACTTTCGAAAATCAATGTTTGCCTAGGCAAAAAGGAATGAAAGAGATTATAAAAATAAATGGGGAAACGTTTCAGAATTAACTTTACCGTTACCGAATTAAATGAGAGGTTACGAAATTAAATCTATCGTTACAAGCGTTTTGGTATAATTGTCAATTTAAATCCACCGTTACAACCTTAATCGCTAATTAAACCAGTCATTAAGCAGTTACGAAATGGTGGATTAAAACCATCATTGAAACTGAGTCTGTCCGTTCTCAGACTCAAACAGTTTGGTTGTTCTCAGACTCAGACGGTCTAGTCGTTCTCAGACTCAGAAGGTTTAGCCGTCATTATAAGACAATTAACCCACAGCTTTGAGTTGGAAAAAAGTGGGTTGTCGCTAAGCCCACTTTTTAGGGTTGCATTCATGTACGCGGGTCGTATGCTTGCGCCCTAGTTCAGGTTTGTCGGGAACCGAATTTGCACCCCCCCCCCCCCCACGCATGCGCGCGAGGCATAATGCTTGTGCTTTTAACATTACCACTCTAAAGGAGTGTAATAATATATAAAGCACTTTAAAACCTTCTTCCTTTCCAATGTGGGACTAGTGTTTCTCCACTTCCCAAATCCAACTCAAGGGTGTTCTTTGAGAAACAATTTCTCGTTCACATATCAATTAATTCCATATTTCCAACACAAAGAACACACCAGCAAAAGAAAAGCTAAAGAAAAAGTCGAGCAGCATTCAAAGTAGGGGAAATAAATATTAAAACAGAGGAAATTTATTCCAGTACTTGCAAGTAATATCAAGGCCCCCACATTCCAATATACCCGTTACAAAGAGAAAAAAGAAAGGGAAAATGTTGGAAATTCTATCCTTGGATGTTCGATCTTCACGTTCATTGAGTCACGACCGTCAGCGGTAATGCAAGTCCCTATCAAGTTAAGCGGCAATTCCAGTTCCGAGCGTGGAAGTTAATCTACAAATTAGGTAACGATCTATCTACATTAATATGAGCATTTCCTAATCCCAACTCATGAATTTCATTGTTTAAATTGAGTTTACAAGTATTGATGCATATTTTCAAGATTTTTTAGATATACTTAAATTAGGAAATCCTAATCCACAACGTGCATCGATTGATAGTCCGATCTCACGCTCGAGAGATGACTCACAACCGCATGGAAAATCAACCAATCCAATCTCATGTTAGAGATATGATTCGTTGATTTTATTCGTTTTCAAATTTAGATGGATTTGGTGGTTTCAAATATCCTGTCGCTTATTTGGTGTGTTGCGGATAATATCTAATGACAATCTTATAGGATTAGATAGCAATCATAGTTGAATTCCTTTCCTTATTTGAAAACACTAAAAATATTTAAAGTATTAGTTTTATGATAAATTAAGATAGTTCTATTTAGAATTCGCTCTCTCGGATTTTATCCATAGTTAAGATAATATATTAGTTTAAATTAGGGATTAAGAAGGGTTAAGTTTTAGTTTAAATTAAATAATATGTAGCTATTAATAATTAGTTTTCATTAATTAAATGATTTCGAATTACATTAAAATATAAAAACATATGCATTTCATATAGTTTAAAACACATCACAGTATTAAGTTGCGTGCATGTCATGAATATGCGTCATATTCATTTAAGTAGAAATCGCATGTCATGTAGAACTAGATGCATAATTGCCACATCATCAATGTCGTTTTCCTACCATAAATTATGCATGTTAGTTTCATTAATTAGGTAAATTGCGTATTAGTCTTGCACTTTTAGGTCATGAAAAAATGTTATACCATGTTAGAACAATAGGTTAAATTTGTATCAAAACTAGGGCCACTTAATGCATGTCATATTAGATTAAAACTCATATTAATATTAGATCACCTAAATTTAAATTTTAATAATAAAAAAGATGTTCTTATAATAGGTTAGTGGCATGTTTAATTTGGGCAGTTATTAATTTCGAATTTAATTAATAAATAAAAACCAAAAACATATCCTTCTCATGTCATTCAGATAGTTATGTTTCTTCGATTAATTTAGTTAAATCGCATGCTATGCGGACTACTTTAATTTAAGGTTGCATGACATATTAGGTTAGTTGCATTTAGGGTTAAGTTTTCATGCAAAATTTGAAAATCCCAAAAAGTATATAATTACTACAATACCTTGTTAATTTGAATGTTAGACTTATAACCAAAAAAAAAACATTTGGCTTGTTTTGTTAGATCATATTTATTTGTTGCTTTATTTCATTGAGTATTCACATTAATATTTGTGTACCAGCATGGACATCCAATACGTCAGTAGATAGAGTTAAAATAAATCTAAGTTGTCTGCTAAACATTTTTTTTAAATAAAAGAAAAGGTACCAAAAGGGCGTTAGAGTGAGCTAACGTAATCAAGTCTCTATACCCATAATCTCTAGTTCGTATGAGTAAAGTATATCTCATAATACTTTACTTGGGTTTTCAATCAACTTACCAAAAAAATAGATTAGTGGCGACTCCAAACGAAATCATTTATGCATGATAAGAACCTTAACCTAAGTCAAATTTGTATGAACTTAAGAGAGTTCGATCTAAGTCAAGCTTAGTAATCATTAACCAAACCCTAAGTGGTGTCATTTGGAAAGGTCGTGACACCACAAAGTGAGAGATGTTGCGAGCGATGAACGGCGATGGTGGCTGGCTTAAGGCGGCACCACATGGGGGATGGTGGTTGGCTGGATTTGCAGTTGGGTCCACAGGGCGAGGGCCGGAGGAGATAGACAAAGGAGGAAAGATAGTGTCTTTTTCATATTTGGATTTGGTGTCTGATGTTCATGTGGCGCAAATTCAACAGTACATGAAATAGTGATAAGACATGATCGAACAAATCATGTACTCCTCTAATTCCTTATCACTATGAGGATAAATTAACACATGTAAATATATAATTGATGGCACTTGTAACAAATGAACAAGTACAATAAAATGAGAAAACATGCATCTAGTCTTTGTATACTTCCAGCGCATGTGCTTCATCAAGCAGAGAATGAAAAACTTGTAATGGGAGAAGGACACTACAATTGCATAATTTGTGTACAACGCTCATTTTAGTGTCAAAACTTTCCGTCGGATCACTTAAGTGTCAAATCAGAGAAAAAACGATCACTTAAGTATCAACTCCGGCTAAAAAATGACATGGCTTGCCAGAAGTGTCAAATCGGTATTTAAAATGATAAAAAAAATTAAAATCTATTCCATGTAGCATTTTTAAATAAAAAATATATTCCATGTGGCATTTTTATTTTAAAAAAATATTCCATGTGGCTTTTTAATTTTTTTATGTGATATAACTTTCAATTTATTAAAATTAAATTTAAAAAAAGTCAAAAGGAAGGGCACCTCGCCACCGCCGCCCCACCCTTGTTGGCCAGCAAGGGTCGCCAACCCGTGGCTAGCGTGGCCGAGGGCCGGCAACCCCTACTAACCATCCCCACCCTCGCCGGCAAGGGCTTGCTGCCCTCACCCTTAAACCCCTTTTTTTTTAAATTTTTTTGGAATTTGAATTTTTTATTATATTAAATGTTGACTTGAGGAGAGCCATGTGGGCTACGTTGGATTTTCGGCAAGTAAGATCGCAGTTGGCACTAGAGTGATCTTTAAAAAAAAAAAGTGCCACTGAAGTTATCCGAAAAGAAAATTTTGGCACTAAATTGAGCGTCATATATAAGTTATGGCACTTGTAGTGTTCTTATCCCAACTTGTAGAAAAAGAGTTTGTAAAGTGAATCTAGAATTTCGAGGGTTTGTATTCTCGAGTTGTAGTCATTCCAATTATTCACATTATTACAAAAATATTTCAATGTGGTCACAAATTACTTTTCATTGTAAATGGAGGAAAACACATCAATTTGTATCAGTAGTGATTTCTCTTGATAAAAAATTTGAGTCCTATGCTCATATCGTATTACGAACCGTTATTTCTTTGCTATGCTCAGGTGTTCATAATTTGGTTAAATTCCAAAGCTACACAGTAATGCTCAGTATGTAAGATCCAAAGAGATAGGCAAAGAAGCATGATGACTTAAGTTTAAGCACAAAATAACCAATAACAATTAAGTAGTTAGATCAATGCTTGATTTAATATTTTTGAGATTGATTGAACGAAAGGAATATGGCCACAAACCTTATGCAGTTTAATACATTTAAAGTAAAGAAAAAAAGTACTCGAGAATGCGCGAGTTTTCTGCCAATATACTGAATACAGCAACAAATAAGAATATCAAAGAAGTGCAAAAAGGTTTGATAGTGATAATTTTAGCAAAAAATTGATTTTGTGCAATGATATGTAGTTGATAGTTTACACTTTCAAGATTAGAGTAAATTCAGACAACCATTCAAGTTCGCAAATATTACTTCTCTTGACAATCAAAGGCAAGAATCTCACGGTGATTGTAAAATAATTTACACATGACTTTTATCTTCTCGAGTTCTAAGTTTTCCCGATCTTATTAAGGAGTTAGACACTTGTTCAGCACAATTCATAAAAAAAAAAATACATTCTGAAATAATGCGTACACAATACAGAATTAATGCATTAAAAAATTGGCATAATTTTCTCAGATGCTAAATGGGATCTCCGTCAGATTCGAATATTTGAACCGAACCGAGCCTATCATTTTGGGTCGGTTCATGAGGGATGATGTTTCAGGTCAGTTCAAAACTTGACTTGACCCAACTTGTTCGGTGCCGGGTAACCCGGGCGATTGACAATTCCAAATTCCAGGTTACCTGTTAGCAAAATTCTTTTTTGTGGTTAGTGCTTAGTGGTCTATCCAGATGAGCTGGTCAAAGAGAACACGTGGAGCGTCCTTTGCCAAGCGCAAGCAGTCCTTAATCCAATTCCTTATCCTAACGCAACGAACCATTGAGCGTCTTATTAGTACCAGGACTCCTATTTTGAAGCTTTGATGAGGAAAATTTTTATGCTCAATTCTGTACTTTTAGCATCTTCGTGCCCCTAATGGCCCGTGACTATATCATTAGTTAATGACGACAGCTGGCCGAATCAAATGATCTTCGGACAAAATCAAGAATACTAGAAAACCAACTATGACCAAACCAGAATCTCGATTTGATTAATGCTAGAAGACATTAGTTAACACCTTATCGTGCCCACTAATTCCTGTTTGTAAAATCCGTACACTAGGCATATATAATGGCACGCTTGCCATGAGCTGCTTCCTGCCTAGTGTAGTGTTCTCAAAAACTTCAACAGGAATTCACTTCAGCTTAACTTGGACGTCGGAGCTTCATAAGTGCTTCTTCTTGTTCGGTTCTTGCTGATCAGCTTCCAACATCATGACACTCTTAGCCTTCACAAAGTTGCTTTTTCTCTTCACTCTCTATCAACTGGCTCTTCCAATCTGTTGTAGAGCCAACCAATTGGACAACCTAAAAAAACTGATCGAATTGCGAAAGTCTCGCAACCCTCCCAATTCCGAACCATGGCACTTGGAGAAGGCTTTGCATGTTTATGTCGGACCTCAGGATGGATTGATGGAAGCGGACAAGATCACCACTTTGCCTGGACAACCAAACGGGGTGGATTTTGATCAGTACGCGGGGTATGTCACTGTCGACCCAATGGCCGGAAGGGCGCTGTTCTATTACTTCGTGGAGTCTCCTCAGAATTCTTCCACCAAGCCTCTGGTGCTGTGGCTCAACGGAGGTAATTATCATGGGCATCTTCTCAACTCTCAGAACTTGGTCTTGATGATACATACATGGAACCATGTTACTCCTCCGCACTAGAACACCGTAGATATGTCCGTATAAAATTTGATTCTAGAAGGATTAGTAATACATGGAACCTTTGAACAAAGTCTCGGGTATTGCGTAGTGTAGTACATGTTGAGCATTTTGACACGTCAGTAACAATCATTGTCGAATGATTTATCCTTGTTAAGACATTGATATCATTGATATAATTGATTCCCACAATTTAGCTTGCTTGGGGAAATAACAAAGAGGTTTGTTTGGCCCAAGACAAAAAGACGCTGTTTTTTTTTTTTTCGTTTGTCATTTATTGCAAAAGAAAACTATGTTCAGTTTTCATTGCTAGAAAATGACGAAATAAAATAATATTTACACGATTTTCATTTTCTTAATGAGATACACACCCTTCGGTTCAAACACATTATTTCCTATTTTAATCACCAAACTCTCGGATTAATCTCTCAACACGATTCATGAAGGCATAATTTCGATGGGGGAAGCACTACATGCGCGTATGATGCATGTCTCCAATTTCCCCACTCAATTTGGCAAAGCAAAAATCAACCACATCTTCACGAGAGTAGGAATCGGTCGTTGTATGCTTAGGCGCCTCAATGGACATGCCACAAAGAGACGTTTCCCACTCAAACCCACGCCACTCCCAAAAAGTCCAGACAGGTTTTGATCCCCGAGGTTTCAATGATGAACTGCCAAGATTATAAAAAGTCTGATGCACGGACATGTATACCTGAAATCACCCTGACCAGCCACCTAGGAGTACAGGCCCGTATTGGTCCTCTTTCTTACACATCACCAACAAAGTCCAAGTGCTCTTTCCTTTCAGAAGCCCCAATAATTTGCTTTCGCCACGGCTATTCAGGCATAAGCTAATGCATAAAGACAAGACTAAGTCGCAACATTCTTTATTGCTCGTCTCTGTCATGTCGGCGACAGAATGAATCTTCTTGATAAATTGTTCCTATTGTGCCATCTTTGGAGTCATTATGAGTGGATTAACCGAATTAGGACGTGTGAAGGATCAGATTATGATAGGCACATCGTGCGCAGGTCCCGGATGCTCATCCCTTGGCTATGGAGCTATGGAAGAACTAGGACCTTTCAGAGTCCGCAGCGACGGGAAGACTCTTTACCAAAACAACTATGCCTGGAATGATGGTAATTTGAAACTCCATTCCAAAAACTATTGAGGTTACTGTATTAAGATACATGACTGATCTCTCCACTCTTGCTCTTTTAGCAATGAGAGGGATATACAGTCAAGTATCGTAATCTCTAGCCTGATACCTTACGAAATGTGCAGTGGCAAATGTGATCTTCCTAGAGTCCCCCGCCGGAGTCGGGTTTTCGTATTCGAACACGTCCTCCGACTATGCAAAAGCAGGAGACAATAGCACTGCGGATGACTCCTATACATTCCTTGTGAATTGGCTTGATAGGTTCCCCCAGTACAAAACCCGAAATTTCTACATTACTGGGGAGAGCTATGCGGGTCATTACGTTCCTCAACTTGCTTATACTATTGTCTCCAGGAACAAGATTTTGAATCAAACACGCATCAACCTTAAAGGCATCGCTGTATGTTGAATAAAATCATTACTTGGCCTCTATCTATTAAGAAGAATGTTAAGAATGCTATTTGAGCATGCTATGTATATGTATTTAATGGTTGTTGCAGATTGGAAATGCATGGATAGATGACAATACGAGCACGAAGGGAATGTATGAGTATTTCTGGACGCATGCCTTGAACTCAGATGAAACACACGCGGGAATAATGAAGGACTGTGATTTTGCTACCGAGAATATTTCATTCGCCTGTGAGAAATATATAGATAGAAGTGCTCGAGAGCTTGGTGATCTAAACATATACAACATTTATGCCCCACTCTGCAATCCATCAGGACCTAGATTCAGTTCATCCGATTCTGTGAGTGATCACTTTCAATCTTTCATAGGATGTAACAAAAGATAATTACATGCCTGGGGATAAACTTTGGAATCAAATCAGATGAATCTGAACAGTCATAATGTCAGGAAACAAGTCGAATATGGCCTGGTTAATTCAGGAGATATAGAGGTCTGTGTTCTAAATCATATGTGAATCGCATTGCTCGGATTGAAACTTATGATAAGTAATCTCTCCTGTCATCATTTTCAATTGAAAATTACCGGTAAAAACCAATTAAAATAGCTAGTAATACATTTCATCTTTTGGAAAATATTAGAAAACTAGTCATCCGTTCACTCATGCCATTATTGTTCTCTCTTGCAGGTTCATGACTTCGACCCTTGCTCAGATAACTATGTTGACATATATTTGAATCGTCCGGAGGTTCAAGTAGCTCTTCATGCAAAACCTACACAGTGGTCCTTTTGCACGTAAGCCTGACCATAAATTGTGGATTTCAAATTCATAACATCCTAACCACATGAAGTGTGCTTGATGTCATCCCAATAAAGCTGAAGAAAATCGGGATTGAATAGATAGAAACTGCGTCAACAAACATGGCTTCCCATGTCCATTTTTTAAATGTACCATTTTCACTTTGGCATGCCTCCAGTGACTTTGCTTGGAAGGACAGCCCCGCAACCATTCTACCAACAATCCAACAGCTCATAGCAAGTGGAATCGACATATGGGTGTACAGGTAAGTACCACTGAAAATCAAAATGCTTTCATTATCCAATAGTTTAAGGATCATCTATATGAAAGTCTGTAAAACCAAGTATTAAGCATCACATGTAATTGCATAACAATCACAGTGGCGACATTGATGGGCGAGTTCCAGTGACATCATCTAGACTCTCGTTGAATGCCTTAAACCTTCCAGTTGAAGCAGCTTGGCATCCATGGTATTCCAATGACGAGGTAAGACATACAGGAGACGAATTTGTGCTCTCTCGATTGTCGGTGCATATTTATCTTTCATTGCTTCTAATTTTTTGGCAGATCGGAGGATATGTTGTTGGATATAAAGGGTTGACTTTAACTACAATTAGAGGTGCTGGACACATGGTTCCAAGCTACGAACCAGAGCGAGCATTGACCCTGATTTCGGCTTTCCTTCAGGGACAACTTCCTCCAATCTCCTAGGAAAACCTTCTTATACTCTATCAAGGCCACAATATGTAAATTAGTTGGTTGCACTGAATAGTTCTACACATGATCTTGGATAGCATTGTGGAAGGCATACGTATGAACTGCGTCAAAATTAAGATGTGTGATTGATGATATTTCAAAGGGATGATACATGCTCTAGGAATATCTTCTAGTCTCCCATTACATCATTTCAAACATAAAATACTCCATGTCTGAGGCATTCTCAAGAGTCATTCTCGATAATGACTGCATCCTAAAAGACGTTCTCCCAAATCACAAAACTGCAATAAGTAACAAGCAAATAATTTGTGCCTCACCTACCATTTAATATTATAAAATTGAAGTTACTAGATGTCGAATATGCCATTTCTATATCGCATCAAGTTGGATCGTAACTTCACTAATCCTTTCCTATTTAGATGTATAATTAAATAAGTTTATGTGCACGTGCACGTCGGGTGCGCGCTTTTCGCGTGACATGCACACATTAACCACTTGCAAGACATACATATAGTCTGAGCTATTCACTTTACTTGTTCTAGAGCACATCGTATACTCAAAAGAGAGAAATCCTACCGCTTCATGAGAGTAGAGAAGTTTGTTCCTCATATTGTAATCTCTTTTGAAATTTAGTGAATTCCAACCCATTGGTTGTCAGACCGAGAGTGGACGTAGGCTTAATCAAAGCCGAACCACTATAACTGTTGTATTCAACTCTCTTTCTTAACTCTCTATTCTTAATTTCTATTTAATATATCTTGCAAATTTAATTTCTGCGCATAATTGCAAGAACACCTATTCAACCCCCCTTCTAGGTGTATGCACTAGCACTTTCAGTCTCGATAATTTTGAAATAACCCTATATATATATAATATATATGTCACTATTCAAAGTAAAATTTGGATATCTCATATCTTACCGCCATTGAAATTTCCTTCCTTAAGGAAGTCACGCATCTCGCACAAATGGCAAGCTTCAGTGTAGGGGTTCAGAAAGTAATAAAAAAGACACTTTAATTCACCTAACAGCAACGTCTTTAATTGGATTTGTTTTCTTTTGACTATAACTAGTTGGACCTGATTGCTTACAATAATTCTATTTCCAATTTCATGCATATGCCTCACGGGAAATAATAACCCGGCTAATCAACGGAGTTCCCTGTAGATGACTCTTTATATCCAAGTGACTTAGTAATTTAGATTCCTGCATCGTGTTAGGCTTTTGTCGAAAAAATAACTTAAGGCACCCAAGCATGAAGAACTCCATCGTCACTACGGTGATCTTGTTTGGTTCGCTCTGATTCTTGCTTCTGGCAATCAGCAGATGGCTTTTGCAAGGCCGACCCTGGGGAACTTGTGCCACCGGACCTTCTCCGAGTCCACTTGCGATGAGTCCGATTGCAACATCATGTGCTCGGCTACCTACGCAGAACCAGCTTCGGGACGCTGGGTGAGCCCAACCAGCTGCATATGTTTCTTTCAGTGTCGTGATGGACAATTTGTTGGGGTTCATCTGAAGATCAATCGTTTCGTTCTATTTTTCCCAATAAAATTTATAGGTTATTTCTCCTTGTATGTTAGCTTTGGAATGGACTGGAGACACGACTAATCAGTTGTTCTACTTTTATGCCCATGTAAAGATGAAGCCCTGACAAATGCTCTCTCTCTCCCTCCTTTGAACCAAGGTTTATAAGTGCAATCCCAGCCACTGATTTTTGTGGGATCCACGTGAAATTCAAATGGATCTCCCATAATGAAGGTCCATGATAGATCCGGTCCATATCGATCTAGGCCTAGTCAAATCCATCTCCCACGGAAGGAAGAAACCTAATTTCTTATTTGGAAAGTAAAAATGACAAAAGAGGTGAGATTTTATTTTGTTATCTGCCCTTTCCATATTTCAAACATATCATACAAAACCTTCCCGGTACTTGTAACCTTTACACATATCTAACAAGAAAAATATATCGATACACTAGATAAAGAAAAGAAAAATATACAAATCATAAGTCTTAGTACTTAATCGTCCATTGTAGTAGCCAAGATAACTCGTCATAGTAGATATTTTCAGAGTGGGAGGAAAAGCACCGGGCATATATGTTCTACGATCATCATTTAGTTCGTTTCCTTATCTTTCTTATTATTTAGGAATGATGTTGGAATGTTAGGTGATGTGTTTCCATCCACCTAGTAGTTAAACTTACAATTTTACGGTTTTCTAGATCTGGATACGCATTTGTTCTCTTGTTAGACAACTTATCCTTGAATTAACAGTAGGAAACAGATAGGGGAATTGCCAATCGGTCTCCATTAGTGTATTGAAAGTGATATTTTGGTCATGTAAATAAATAAACTATATTACTGTTAAAAAGTTGTTTAATATTTAGGGAGGCATGAAAAGGAAAGAGAAATTTAGAAAAAAGAAGAGAGAGATGAAAAGAGTGGAAGGGAAAGAGGTTGGGTGATGCTGTGGCCTGATGGTGGTGGGGGCTCCCACTGCGACCGCCTTCTGCCCAGTCAAGCGAAGGCAGTGGTTACTTGAGCGAAACGAGATCGTCGCATCGGACATATCACGATGACAATGATACCTAGCATCTGATGTTGACAATATGGAGAGAGAACTACGGCGAATCAAGTACACAAAGCATAATATATAAGCTAATTATAGTTAATTCTCAGTGCAGCTAATGCACCTTACACAATCCTGTTGCTAAGATATGCGAGGTCATCAGAGCATCTACACTCCTACGATGGCCAGATACAGATACAATGGAATAAACATACGCACTTATCTACACACCTGAACATACAGGTAGACGCAAATCATATCTAAGCCGAAGGACGTGCATCCTTAATTGGAAGAGCAATTCCTTCAGTATTTCGACCAATAATGTTGATAAATGAGGGTGAGGACCTTGAGAAGTAGATAAGCTTCATCTTACAAGGATAGTCTATGCAATATTATCATCCATTAGTCTATGGATGTGGATCTTGTCCTCTAGGGCTGGTAGAATGGCTGGCACCGGTGCTGTGACCCGGTCTTGTGGACCACTGGTCCTCACTTGTGAGATGCCCAACGCCGGGGCTGTGACCTGGATCGGTGGATTCGGAATCAGTTTTATGTATCAGAATGTGCCGATGGCCCATGCCAAGAGTGAAACCACCGGTTCCATCATTTGACTTCACATAGTCTCCATTCTTTTCCCACTTCTTTTGCCATAAAATCCTTCCCTTGGCAGAATCGACTCCACTGCAAAGGAGTAAAACAACAACAAGAAGACTGGGCCAGAAGAACCTACCAGCTTTTGCCACCATGATTTCGATGGATGTGCTGTGAGAAAATATGTTCAAGAGGGGAAAGATCAGAACGTAATTGAAGGGAATGCAAATATGATAGCCACTGAAGGCACCCTAAGGTGTTTATATAGACCCGTGGAAGCTGGCCTAATGGTTCACAAGCTGCACCGTAGCTTCATTTTCAGTCCCATCATATGTGCGGCTGCCATAATGCTAGAATAATGAAATTTTGGTAATAAAAAAAAGCTTACTAAGAGGCGCCACAAAAGGGAGGGTGGGCTACCAATTCAAGTTTTGCCAATGGTATAAAAAAGTCATTGGAAATTAGTCCTCCTTTTTTCCGATTCCCAAATTTAAATTTTTTTCTTCTTGTTCTCCAAATCAAGATTCTCGGTCCTCTTTGATACCTAGCACTAGAAGCTAACTAGGACACGTGAGTATCCTGCGAAGTGCCATGATTATGTTCCCAAAGATTCTCTCTTGGGTGGAGGTTGGAGGGGACAGTCGGTGGAAGGGGGTATATTCTCTGCTTCACCACAGTCGGCATGAGAACTTGTAGAAAAATTTGCATGTCCCATGCAACTAGACATTTCTCATTGGGGGTGAAGCAACAGCAACTCCCACGTTTAAGGGAGTCGTCGCCAGCACGCCAATGTGGGTGATATGGATGTCTCTCTCAAAGCAATCCCACACAGTTAGGTTTTCTTTTTCGTTTTTGGTTTGATGGATGAGACGTTTCCGGTACGAATCCAACAGGCTCAGAATTTGGTCCTCACAAGTTACAATCTTGATCGCAAGTTGCTCTGCAATGACTCTGGAATCACATGTGCTCATGTTTCAAGTACCTCACCCCGAAATAGGTAGAGTGCGACGACAGACGTGTAAGAAATTACCTACTCACCCGGTATAGGTGAAATAAGAGGGAGAAAGAGAGCATGTATCGAACTTCAGAGACTTGTTTAATCTTCATAAGGGCCTGCTTACATGGTTTTTTTTATATATTCAGCCCACAGTACAAATCACTTTGTTCTAGCTCAAGTCATGTTTAAACGGCTCGCTCAACAGTAATCACTTCTTTTCCTTTTTTTCTTAAGGATTTCATAATTTCATACTGTATTACGAGACATTTTGAAGAAAGCTTTTAAGATAATGACACCAACAAGTGAGGGTCCGCTATCCCTAGAGTGGGTTTGCCCAGCCACGCGAGGGTACTTTTGATAATAAAAGGCCAGAGTCATCATCTTGATATTAAAGTTTGAGCTTTTCAACATAGGAGAGTCCACGCTTTTTTAAGATATTAGGCTTTTAATAAGTGATCTCAAATTTGGTAAGGGTGTAGAAAATTTTATTAACATTAATTCAATGAGATAGCTAGTTTAATGGTTGATTATGTAACTTGTGTAAATGGATTTTGGTGGACAAATCTCTAAGGGCCCCCAAAACCATGAACTGTCTACGCTCGACTTGGTAATCGCCTAGATTGTCAAAGGGAAGGTCGGTCCATCTTTGTTTCTTGGATAAATTGGGTGACATTATGTCCATGGTTAGCATCCAAAAACAAATAATAAGAAAGGTTTAATGGAGCGCATAGCAAATAGTGTTATTATTGATATATATGTTCACTACAAGTGGAAAGAATCTCGACTTAGTGCTCACTGCTCACCACTGTGCGAAAAGAAAGGTCTTTAGCTTTTAAAACCCCGGAGGGACATTTTCCAAAATCCAATTGGGTCCCCATTGCTACGGCTGTAATTATTTCAACGAAGAAAAAGTCCACCTATCTAATGTCAACATAGGCCCTTCTCGAAATATTCCTTTTGCTTAAGTAGGTGTTCTGCTTTAGAGGGCTACAGTGATTATCAATTTTTTCTTAAAGATTTTATGGAAAAATTATTTTCTTGAGGTGAAATTAATCATAGTTGGTTCCATTTGTTTCGCAGATTTTTTTTTATTGAAATACATTTTCTTGTTCTCTAGTGTTTGGATCGCTTAGTAAAAGTAGATCAACAAAAAGTCTTCCCCTAGTCATTGGAAAATTTATACTTTAATTCAGAAAAATAATTTCATTTTTTCTATATAAAAAAATTCACAATACAATTAGACGTAAGTGCTTGGATGGGATATCTTGATACCTTAGCATGAGAACTCTATTGCCAATGCTCAAGTGCTTTGTCGTCGGGCCCGAGTTCTAGCGAGCTAATAGACTCAAGCTCGAGTCCCTCAAGGCTAGGTCTGGGTACCTGACTTAGCACCCAACTCACTAGAGTCTAGGTTCGGATCCATAGAGACAAGGTCTAGGTCCCCAAAAGGTAGGGCTAAAGACCTTGAAACCGTGTTTTAGAACCTGGCAGTTTTTCCTAGATACTCGGCTCTCACACCCAAATCATCAACACTTGGCCTTGGGTTGTTGATGCTTGCGTTCGAGTTCCAAATGGATGGGCCCAAGAAACCTTGACTTCTTGGGCTTGGACCTTATCACATGGGCTTGGGGACCCTGCTGGTTAGGCCCAAGACCCTAGAGACTAGTGCCTAGTCAGTGAAGGCCAAGTCGGTGTCCTCAACACTCGGTTCTTAGACCTTGGAGGTCAAGCCAAGGTCCCTCGAGGCCAAGTCTAAGACCTCGACGCTTGTACCCAAGTCTTTAGTAATCGTTCCCAAGTCCCCAAGACCTTAGCCATCAAGCTCGAGCATCCTGTGGTTGGGCTCAGATCTTGACGCCCGAGCTCGAGTACCCCATGCTGGGCACATGACCTAAGCACCTTGGCCCAGGTTCCATAAGAGAGAAAAGCATATTGTTTATGATCCATAAAAGTATTTATCTAAGGAAAATATAGTTCACAAAATATTATCTAAAATTCAATGTATTGCTCATGTAGCCCTTATATCACACAAATAGTACATGTCTATTTAAAAAAAAAAAGGCTAGTTCTCCTTGTCAAATGACAAAAAATAATTTTCGGTTCATCTTCATATTTCAACCAAATATCGAAAAATACATACAACCATATACCAAAAAATATCATTCTTTTTCCATAAAATAACTTTGTACAAAACATTTTTCAAAAACGTCAAATTTCTCAAGAAACAAATCGAGAAAAAGAGACAATTATATTTCACCCATCTCCAACACCTACACTTTCACCACTCACACCAAAATAAAAACATATCACTTCTAGAACTATAAATGCTTTGGTCTTTACCCCCACGAAGTCCCACTTTGGACCATTGAATTTAAGTCGTTCAGTCCAATCGACCAACAGGGGCTATTCTAGGTGGGATGAGAAGATCTTGATCGCCCGCTCCACATGACTTCTTCATGACTTCAAAAGATTAAGAAACTGAAAATCTCAATCACACTGGAATCCAACTTTTCTAAGATTGTGATTTCTAAGTTTGCCCTTTCTCAAGTTCTCATGATGAGAAGTTGATATTTTCAAAGCTTCTTCTTCTTCTTCTCTCTATATATATGTACATATATCTCACGAAGAGAAAATCCTTGGCTCCTCAAGCTACGAAAAATGTGTCGGGAAAGCATATCGGAAAAGGCACCGAATCTCCGTGGTGTTGAAAGTCAAAAAGTCAAATTATACCCGACCAATTGTTCGGACGAGAGCAGCCGTCAGTTGACAGCCATTTTGAAGGAAAGAAATACGTTTTCAATCTTTCAAAGATGCAGAGAAATGATGAGAATGTATAATCGTAAATGGAGGGTTTCCACTTTTCCTGTGAACCACTTAGTCAATTTCACTGTTTTTCAATGGGATTCTCACCCCCCCCCCCCCCCCTTCCCCAAAAAAAAAAAAAAACCTGATTTGGTCCCTGGGACCAAAATACTTTCCGTTTCCAAGTATCGCACAAAGACGCCCCCCAGTTTTATTATCGTACTTCTATTGATTTGGAGAGTGTACCAACATGGCATCCTCAGATCAAGGACGCTCCACAACCTCAAGGTCGTCCATGGTGCATCAGACAACCCTCGATTAAGGTTGCCGCTAGCAACCTCGCCCTGAGGTCATTCAAGCTCTTGTTGAATGTAACGTACGTGAGAAATTGCGCAGGGTATACAGAGACAGGAAGAAGAAGTGGCGCACTTGGTCGGGGATAGCGGGAGGGAGAGAGCAAAATAGAACTAATTGAAATCGTAATTCATTTTCGAATTACCATGTTCGGTATCATTTGGATATTAGGATGCAATTTCTCACATTAAATTATCGTGATAGTCCTTACAATAAATATAAGTAGGTTTATCAATTTTATAACCTATACTTACCTGTTCAACTTTCCTATGTACGCATAGGTGGTGTCTGAATTCGAAGTGTAATGATTGACTTATGCATACAGTTACTATTTCGTTGTTCATTCCCCAACCAAAGAGGCCCAAGTGGTGTGCTACAACTGGCATCCGCATACTTCCTCCTCATTTTGGACTTTTAATTGATACCATCTTGAATTCTTTGAGTGCCTCAAACTAGCTCTTAGATTGCAACATTACTGGTCCACAGAGAGAGAGAGAGAGAGAGAGAGAGAGAGAGAGAGAGAGAGAGAGAGAGGACGCTAGTAAAGCTCTGCAAAAATGGCAACATTATCATGAATCTCAATATAAGGAGTGTAGATTAATTTATAGCTAGCTTAATTTCTTTGAGATGAGGAGACATAACCCATCTCAGAGAAATGGCGATGTCTAATGACCTTACAAAATAAATTTGAGTCGATTGACGACGAAGAATGGCGTTATGTCAATTGACAATGCGAAAAAAGGTCTTGCATTTTTGCCCTCGAATCGGTGACATTTTCGTCAAGGAGTTGGACATATTACTGAATTCCCATGAGCGTCACCATCTAACAGGAGTATAATGGAGAACTTTCTTTACACTGTCAAACAGACTAGTACTTGAAAATTGGACAATGAGTACTTTAAAAGATCTGCTTAATTCAGCTAAAATTTTAATGCCCTTACTATCGTATGCGACTTTTTTTTGTGAAAAAAAAAACAACTTTAATTCCAATTTCAATTTCATTTCGGTCCCAATCTACCCCAGGTCAAAAAATTACCCCTTTTTTTCTTTAAGACGATTAACATCAAGAGATTGCTATTATCCGATAAGAAGGTAAGAGTGTTGATGAAGACCGTACTTTCTAATAATGAACCACTAGTTGGCCTAGATGTTGATAGTTTTGAAGAAATTAGTGACAATTTTTAGATGCGTGGCCAAATTTGAGACTATATTGAAAGTTGTGGATTTTTTTCAGATAAAAAAATTTGAGGCCAAACCTAATTTAAACACTTGATTTACGTACTAAAGTTGGGGTTTTCTAGGGAATTAGGCCCTATATTTGTGTAAGACTAATTTAAACACTGATGTATTTGGCTGTTAATGTCATATATAGGCCAAACCTAAAAATTCTCATGTATCGATTAATTTTATAGAATATTAGTAGAATAATTATAGTCATATAGCATACTTATCCCCTTAAGTTTTCTTCTCCTAAATAGTTGCCAATTACAAAGCTTAACTATCATATATTTTACGTAGTTATCAGCTCCCATGCTATCGAAAATGTAGGAAGAATAGTTATTTTCATTATAAGTTTTAGATATCATCCCACTTCATTTCATGTGAACAGACGTTACGAGGAAAGGAATGCCGATCCTTTTACCATCCGTTTTCTTTGGGAAATTCAACATGCAATAGAATGAAATAGACGTCTGTACAAGGTTCTTGGTCCCGTTGTTCATCGCGGATTAAAGTCCGAGACAGAAAACCATCAATAAGGTCGTGGTTAAAAAGATGAAGGACATCCGCAGGAACAGATACATAGACATAACTATGTACCGGCGTCGTTGTTTTTTCCGATGTTCGTCAACAGACCCGAACAGACTTTAGCCTCGCGAAGCATATGTGCAAGCTCTAAAACGTTGTTTCTTACCAACACTAACCATAAATTATCAACATGGAAAAAAAAAAACATAGCTTTAGACATGGTAAAATATAATTTCTAATGAGAAGACAAGCAAATGGTTTTTTATTGCGATAAGCCGGACTGGGCCAGTAAGATTTCCGACTTCTTTCAACATACAGTCCTGATAGTGGCTGTGAACAATAGTCCAAGACTCCAAAAATGGAAGCAGATCAGTTGATCCTATTCTCATCTGATATCTCCCTTTTTAGATTGCAACACATATCTACTTAATTCTAGACCTCATCCACATTCAACCCAATTCCCACCTGACCCTAATTTTCTCTCTCTATCTCTTCATCCTCCCTTTCTTAGCCACCCTCATGCTCAAGCACTTGACATGGTCTCGTCGTCACCACTGTTGAAACCGTTGATGCTATGCCTCCAGCGCAGCCATTGCTGCATCTTAGGACGCATAGCGGCCGGATGCTATTACTGCTCCGGCTTCTTCCCCATCTCGGCCTCTCATCTGTTCTCACCCTCTTATATTTTTCATTTTCGATTTTCATGCTCACAGACATTGCTCGGCCTCGCCATGGAATCGCACAGCCAGAACTACAGAGGGACTACTTGTTAGTTTTGGCAAATCTTCAATGCCCTTATTATCTTTTCTAAGACTATATTAAGGGTGCATCTATTCGGATATCAATGTAAAGTATCGGCCAAAAGTCAAAAGCTTGATGTACAGTACAAAGAATGCGATGTAATTAGGACATTCAGATGATGTAGCAAATTTTTGGTTCCAGTAACTGTAAGAAGCTTACAGAAGTCACTTTGTCTTCCGGAGACTATGTTGCTTTTTTTTGCAGCTGTTGTCTATCTTAACGCTTTGCTTACGTGATGGGGACTCGCCAAGATTGAAATTACATAATTTATTTGATAGATCCCAAATTTGGATTATTATATTTTCTTCTTTAATTGAGTTAATGTAGCGCATCTATTTAGCATAAAAATGCCTTAATGTATTGTTTCCATCATTTTAAGATTTTTTAATTTGTTGAGACATCGTATCTTTTGTTTTTAAATACCGTAGGGTATAGTTATATTGTTATGTTTAGTACACATTTATAGGAGAATGGTTTGTCACTTAGTTATATGTATTTTCATGTATATAAATATTGGCTCTTTTCAGAAATATCCATACGCCTTGTGCCCGTATGCCTCAAGTCTGTGTTTTGCAAGCTATAATGGAAATAGATCCCCTGACATTATGTCATCCTAGCTGTCCGATCAAATCAGACGGCTGAGATTACACAAAGCAAAACAAAAATTCAATTTTTTTTGCTTTTGTTTAATCTCAACCCGCCATCCGATCTCTGACGGACGGCTGTGATTTAATATTAGGGATCCGGATCCTTGACTAAATGTCCGAGGAGCTAGTGTATACCCATTTTAATTGCGTCCTCTCGTTTGTTGCATGCTTGAAATGTTGAGTTCGAGAAGGGAACTCATCGAGGAAAGAAGGAAAAATACAGAACGCAAACAAAATTCAATGTATCAAGAACAGCCTAATCTATTTGAACACCGAAAGTTGCATAAAAGTAGAAAAACGTGGTAACAACGACATCCATTTTCGTATTTCTCATTATTCCCAAGGACTTCCTTTTGAATAAGTAGTAATCGGGCCGATCCATAACGAGAAACCATTGCCCACATTACTTGTAAGCACCCAAATATATCTGTACACTTCATTCTGGCCGAATTAACTTATCTTATATGTAAAACCCATCATATTTTATGAATTATATTGCGTTTAGTTCGGTTTTTGGAGAAAACATGGAATGTTTGATGAATTTCTTTTAGATTTGTTTGGCAAAATGCTGGCCACAGCAAAACTAAAAGCCCAAGTTAGGTTCCTACCTCCTTTGGCTTTCGACAATCATGGAAGGCTATATCTAGGGTTTAATGATTTTTTACTTCTAAAACTACTCTCAATAAATATTTTGTTCTTTGATTTAGCCCTTGTTGTTATTGTTCATTTTATCTGAACGAAGGTGGCCGACGAGGCTAGATCTAGTTGCGAAGGGCTAATAAGAGGCCAACGCAGTAGCATGACCCATGCCACCATCGCCTGAGGCCCCACAACTGCCCAGGTGACAATCGTCTGGGGTCTCATGACTAGGGGCCCTTGCCAAGATTGCCTTAGCATGGGTAATCTCATATGCCGGCCGTCGGTGCCAAATCTAGCTCGTGGACTGTCTATTGGCTATCTAAGCTCTTAGCCAAAGCCAATATAAGGTTTGAGTTTTTTTTTTCAAACTTACAAAAAATAGAAAAATGAAGCTAAAATCATTTACAATTTTTTTTTGCCAAACACTATTTCATCCAAAATTACTTTACAAAGGATTTTTTTTTATCCAAATCCCTTTAAGCTACATGCATTTGCATTTTCTTAAGATCCATTTTGAAAGCCGAGCCAAACTTAGTTTGAGATGATAATGCTTTGTTTTGTGCATAAAAAAAATTAAAATAATGGTTTCAATTACTCCCACTCGTTTTCTTTTTTCGAATCTTTCCCCTTTTTATGCAAATAATATCAGGGCGAAAGGTTTGACCAAAGTAGACAGAGCGACTTTCCCACATTGCCACGGAATGTTGGAGTTATTGGTCTATCAAGCGTGAAATTGTATCTGACCAAATCACTATGCACCAAAGTTGATATCGATTATCGGAGATGTTCTCCTAGAAGGGGCAAACTTGTCACCGTGATTGTGATATCCTAGAAAAGCCTATCATGATTAAAAGGATCGTTCAAGTGAATTGTCCATATGACCAATTGCATTAGTTGCAAGGATTGGTTGTATGATCACCTAGATCAACCATGTGAATCGACTGTAGGATTGGCTATGATGGTCACGGGATCACATGGGTTAGTCGAGTGGATTGGCTGCGGAATTGTCCGTGTTGGTCGTGAGGATCATCCACAAGATCACACTAGTTTGTTGAATGAGTCGACCGTGAAATCACTTGAGTTGATCATAGGGATAGGCCATGTGATTAAATAATGTTGGTTGTAAGTATTAGTCATAAGATCATTAAGATTGACCACGGGAATCAATTGTGGGATCGTTTGCGTGAGTCACGAGGATTGGCTACGAGATCACTCGAAACCGTCATGTGAATTGGCCATGGGATCATGAAACGGTCATGGAAAGTAGCCCTGAGATTAATTATATCGATCACCAGGATTAGCTATGGGATCGCATGGACAAACCATGCATCGGTCGTGAATCCACCATGGATTGATCGGGGATCGATCATAGATCAGTCACAGATGAACATGGACTGACCATGAATTAGTCAGGTATCAATCGGAGATTGATTCTAGATCAGCCATGAAGCAGTTCAGGGATCATTGGAAAGTAATTGGTGCATTGTGTATGGATTAATGAAGGGATTATCTAAGGGTCGTCAGGACATAGTTCACTGATTTATCCAAGAGTTATCTAGGTGGTTACTATAGATTGGTCATGAATCGACCAAAAGCCATCTAAATATCTACTATTGATAAATCATGAGCGATCACCTGAGGATCGCTAACTGATCTTGAATCGATTTGCCTGGCTATGCGTTGGTCATGGACCGACCACTGATTGATCATGCACTGACAACACTTGGCCATGCATTGGTCACAGAGTGGCCCTAAATCAACCACGCTTGGCCAAACTAAGCCACACATTTGACCTAGATTGGGCATGCCCAGCTATGCATTTGGCTACACTCGATTATGAATTAGTCACACCTGGCTATACACTCAGTCATGCATGGTCACGGCCATGCACCTGGTTATGCCTAGTCATGAATCAATCACACTTGGCCATGTACTGGGTCGCACCCATCCACGTACTAGGGCACGCTCGACCATTCTACCAGCCATGGATCGATTGTGAATCAACCAAATTCAGCCACATACTCCATTAACTTATGATCCTACTTTCTAGACAAGTTAGACACAATGCACACATTTGGCACAAATAAAACCAATCACTAATGAAATTGTGCCAAGTGACCCATTAGGCATTAAATACACTCGACTCGCCATCAAACATCATTACCCTGAACTTAGAACTTATGACATACTTGGTCTTAGGTGGAGAGCTCGCTCCTTCTTGGCCAAGTTAGACCACTCTGATGGACCACTTGTGCACTAGTATAAATACTGGAATCCAAAATTCATGATAGCCAAATTTAGGCTATTAAATGCAAATGCCACATTTTCTAACTTCTTGGCCAAATAGTATAAGCTTATAGGACCTTATTTGATAATGATCAAATAAATGCAATGATTGACCCAATCCAAGTTATTTGATGAGGGGTACCACCTTCGACTCCTTTTTGCCCAAATAATGAAAGGTGATTGGACTCATTATACTTAGGAACATTGAGCAAGCTTCTAGACCTATTATGACCTAAATTCTAGGACCTTAATGGACTAAGTCATTTAAATGGATTGGACCATTTGTTTAGAACCATTATTGGCATAAGGGACACTTAGTTAATTAAGAGTGCCACTTAAATCCTTAGACAAGGGACTTGTTTAGACATCATTGGACCACCTACAACCTTCCAATAGATAAGGATAATGATGGAGGCCAATGTGAGATTTATATAAAGGAGGGAGCCCTTTAAGCTTAAGTAATCCCTTAAGCCCTCTCTCTCTACACACCAACCTTCTATGTCCTTGTACTGACTCTATCTTCGCCACTTGTTGTCCTTCTTATTGCTTGACCATGTGACCGTGCATTAATGTAACAAACCTCACGAGGTAAGTGACATCTTTATAAGCTAAGTTGGATCGATCCACATTGGTGCTCTTGATGTAGTGAGAGCTTGTGTTAGTAGTCGCCCGATGACATTATCTTTACATTTGTTAGGCATTTTCTTGCTTAAAAATGTGTGTTTAGAACTGCATTTGCATTTTGGTCATGAGCCCATGCGCGATTCAATGACGTTCTCCATGGGTAGCAGGAAGTCCCTGTTTGAGCAGATAGGGACGCCCCTAACAGTTTTCATTTTATATAAAAAAAAAGACAATTATGATAAGATCATTTCAAGTTTCTGATAATTCCTAAAAAAATATTAAATCTACCATGTTTTTTTTCAATTTAGTCGTAAATCTTTTAATTATACTCAAGTCAATTCGGCTAATGCCAGTGTTTCTTTTCCTATCACCTTAATCTTGTTTCAAATAAGAGAGAACCAACAAGAACTTTTTCACTCTTTAAATGGAAATCGCTAATGGAGACCTTAACCATTTTATGTGAGACGAATAGCTAATGTTGGTACGGAGAAATTTTGTATAATATAGTTTCCAAATTATTGTGATTTTTTGTTCTTTTTTCCTATTTCTTTTTTTTTCTTGACCTTAGGCTAGAGAGGTCCTTTGAGCCCTCATTAGCCACAAGCAAGGGCATCACCCCTCACCCTTTCGCTGACGAGGGTCACGACACCCTCCCCAATTGGTGAGGTTTGTAGCTCTCACCTATGGCTAGCGAAGGCATGGCGGCCCTTGTCCAAACCTAGCAAAGGCATCCTAGCCATTGCCCATGGCTAGCGACGCCCTCGCTTGCCCATGGCTAGCAAGGGTCGGCTAGCGATCTCATTAGCCAAGGACTAGAAAAAAAAATGAACAAGTAAAAAAGAATAAAAAAATCAGCATTATTATAAAATTAAAAATTTGTTCATGTTGACACCTAATTTTTGTTGATCAAGTAATTCACTTTGGCATAATTTTTGGTAAAATTGTTGTTAATTAGAAATTAGAAGTTATTTTATTTTTATTATTTTATTTATTATTATTATTATTATTTAAAAGAGAAAGAGAGGTTGGACCAGAACAACCCGGCCCGCGCCCACTTTTTGCACAATCAAGGCCCACACCCATGCGAGCCCAACTCTTGCTGCAAGCCCATGTCCATCATTCTCCCTCGGCCCACAGACTTCACCTCAACCCATTCTTTTTCCTTTCGCGCGTTTCTCTCTCTCCCTCGCCCGAGCTTCGTGATCTCTAGCTGGAGGGGATTTTGCTTCGGGATTTCCTGACTACCAGGGGCGGAGTGAAGGCTGACACACGCAAGTGCAGAAGGACGGGGGAAGAAGGGACGTAAAGTAAAGGAAGCAAAAAAAAAACAAAAAGAGTTAGGGTTTGAAAAAAAAACAGGGGAGGCATAGAAGAAAAAAATCAGCGAAGACAAAAACCAAAAAGAGGGGGGACTCGGGGGATTCACCCGTCCATCCGAAGTTGGTCCGCATTCTTTCGCCTGAGGTTTACAGCTTCAGCGCCAACCATCTTGTTCCACATCTCTCCTATTTCATTGGTAAGTCAAGTTTGAGCCCGTCGTCTTGCTTGAAGAAAATCAGAGAAAACAGAGATGAAGGAGAAGAGACGATTCTGAAACTGCTTCTCATTCATCTGAAAACCTCAAGAACCAACTCAGTCACGGATGAGCTTTTTATATGTGGAGCTCACGTTCTGTTTTACAACCAAGAGAAAAAACAGAGAAACTAAAAATATCTACCCGTACCCCCAACAACTAGTTGACAGCTCAGCTAATCTTTATCATTGGTGACTATTGTATTTGTATTCAAGTCTCCTCTTCTAGTCGATCCTCTGCCTCTTTTGTCTTGATCAATTTCTGCAGCCCAATGTTGACTCTGATCACTTACTTTCTTATCAAGTTCTTCAGTTGGCTGCTTGCTAATGGAATTAGTCTTGACATCCCCCCTCAAACTGGGTGATGGTGGAGAACCTAAACCCAGTTTGACTAGGAGAAGAGAATGGTGAGGACGAAGCAGAGCCTTAGTAAAAATATCAGCCACCTGATGAGTACTCGGCACATACTAAAGACGGAGCAAACCCAACGAGACTTTCTCACGAACAAAGTGAAAGTCTATCTCAATGTGTTTGGTTCTGGCATGAAGAATAGGATTATATGTAAGAGAAATGGCAGATTGATTATCACAGAATAACATGGTAGGAGAAGAAAGGGAGATGCCAATGTCACGCAGGACAAAAGCTATCCATGTAAGTTCTGCGGTGGATGAGGCCAAAGCACGATATTCGGCCTCAGTAGAAGATCGGGAAATTGTAGTTTGGCGCTTGGCTGACCATGAGATGAGATTAGAACCAAGATAGGTGCAATATCTAGTTGTAGAACGCCTGGTAGATGGACATCCTGCCCAATCTGCATCAGAAAAGCCATATAATTGTAACGAGCTACGAGAATGAAGAAACAGGCCTAAATGTAATGTGGCCTTGACATAGCGTAAGACCCTTTTCAATCTGCGAAAGTCTCCAAGTGTGGGACTCTGCATTTTCTGGCATAACAAATTTGTAGCATAAGAAAGATCAGGCCGTGTGAGTGTAAGGTACTGCAGTCCACCAACTAAACTTCGATACTCCAGAGGACTAGACAATAGTGTATTAGCAGCAGAAGTAATAACTGGCTTGAGAGACAAAGGAGTAGAGATTGGCTTACACTCCTTCATATGTGCTTTCTCCAACAAATCAAGGGCATACTTTGTTTGACACAAAAATAACCTGTCAGACAAATATTTTGCCTCTATACCCAAGAAGTAGTGTAACTGACCAAGATCTTTCATTCGGAAGGCTACACTGAGTGAAGTAATAAGCTGAGAGAGTAAAGATGATGAACTCCCAGTAAGAACAATATCATCAACATAGAGCAAAAGTAAAAGTGTTGCTTGGTCAGTGCGATAGATAAACAAAGAAGGGTCAGAGGTGCTACAAAAGAATCCAAACTCCAAGAGAAAATTGCTGATCTTCTCAAACCAAGCACGAGGAGCTTGTCGTAGCCCATATAAAGACTTGTGAAGCTTACAGACATAGTTGGACTGTTCCACAAAGCCTGGAGGTTGATCCATGTAAACTGTCTCATTGAGGGTGCCATGTAAAAATGCATTTTTCACATCCAGCTAATGAATAGACCAATTATGAACCATGGCAATAGAAAGAACAATGCGAACAGTGGCCTGCCTAATCACAGGACTGAATGTTTCAAGAAAATCAACTCTCTTTTCTTGATGATATCCTTTAGCAACAAGACGTGCTTTGAGCTTATCTAAACTTCCATTAGCTGTGAGTTTAGTCTTAAAGACCCACTTACACCCAATAACTTTCATATGAGCAGAGCGAAGAACAAGACTCCAAGTTTGATTTTCATGAAGAGCATCAATCTCCCTTGCGTTGCCTTAGACCAACCAAGATGAGCAAGAGCAAACTTAACTGTTTTTGGTTCTAAAGGTACTTGATACTCAGGCAAACATGCATATTTAGGATTGGGTTTAATAATGCCAGACTTAAGGCGAGTTTGCATGTGATGTGTTGATGAGACAAGTGGCTGAGAAGATGTGGGGACAAAAGAAGTAAAAGGCAACTGATTACTAGATGTAGTTAGATGCTCAGAAAGTGATGTATCTAGGAGATCAGCAGGGAAAGAAGATGCTCGAGAATGGGAAACATCAGCAGGTCTATCATGACTATTATCAATGTCATATAAGTAACCTGTATCATGAGACATAGATGGCTGAGATACAGGTTGTTTAACAGAACTCAGAAACCTCACTTCAGCAAGCCACTGCTTATAAAGAACCGTGAGAGGAGGGAATACATCACCAAGCTTATGAGCAAAGGGAAAAGAAGTTTCATCAAAAACCACATGTCTGCTGACATAGATTCTACCATTAGTTGGAACAAGACAGCGATACCCCTTATGTTTCTCACTGTAACTAAGAAATATACAGGTCAAAGATCGAGGATCAAATTTGTGTTAGGCATATGGTCGAAGACAGGGATAACAAGCACACCCAAAAACTCTAAGAAAGTCATATCGTGGTTTTTGCCCAAAGAGTTTGCTGTATGGACTATCCCACTGAAGATTAGACATAGGAAGCCGATTGATGACATAGGTGACTGTTAAGAAGGAATCAACCCAATAAATCATAGGGAGCCTCGCATGATATAACATGGACAAACTAAGTTCAACTATGTGTCTATGCTTTCTTTCTGAGACACCATTCTGCTCAGGGGTGTATGGGCATGACAAATAATGCTGAATGCCACACATTTGGAAATGTTGCTGAAGTTTTGAGCTAATGAACTCACCTCCTCCATCACTTTGAAACACCTTAATCCTTTTATCAAATTGATTTTCCACACACTTTTGAAACAGAACGAATATATCATACATTTCTGACTTGAACTTCATAGGATATATCCATGTGTATCGAGAAAAATCATCCACAAAGACAACATAAAATCTGAATCCTTGAAAAGAATGTATAGGTGATGGTCCCCATACATCACAATGTATTTGTTCTAGAGGACAAAGAGCTCTTGAATCTGAAATAGGAAAAACTAACTTGGAACTTTTTACAATCTGACAACTGCCACACATTGAAGTTGACGGTTTGCTCCATTGTATAAGCTTTTGATTGTGCAATACTTGCAATGTATGTTGATTGGTGTGTGCAAGTCTATGATGCCAAATATCTTCAGCAACTTGCTTATGTTTTTGGGTGAAGAGTGCCACTGTGGCTGGTTGACTGACTTTGTACAACCCCTGCACTTTCTTTCCAAGCTTCAGAACTAAATTAGTTTGATAGTCCTTAACATAAACACCATGCTTATCAAAAATAAAGGAACAAGGATAATCATCGGTTAACTTTGAAACCGATAACAGATTCTTTTTTATATGAGGTACCACAAGAACATCATTAAGTGGCAGAGAGTTCATTTCAGTATGTAGCAATGTATTGCCTGTATGAGTAATGGACAAACAAGAGCCATCTCCTATCATTACTTTATCTCGGCCAGAGTATAATGAGGGATTAGGAATAATACCAGGTATGGCTGTGATATGAGCAGTAACGCCGGTGTCTGGAAACCAGGCACTTCCCATAGGATCTTCAAGCTGCATTGCTGCAAGTGCAGTTGGGATATCTTCACTCTGAAAAGAGTTATCAAACCTATACCGACATCTGAGTGCATCGTGCCCTGGATGCTTACAGATTTGGCAAGTCAATCTTCCACCATCAGCATCCTTCACATTCTATAAAGGCTTATTGTCTCGAGTAGAAAAGGTTTTAGTATCACTATATCTCCGTAAAGAGTTAGCATAGGGTCTAAACCCTTGAGCTGAGGATGCATACGACATTTGATTCATACCAGATGGTTTATACCTTTGACCTCTACCTGGTCCTCGTCCGGAATAACCAAAGTTTCCACCTCTGCCAAAACCACGTCCTCTGTACATACTCCTTCCACCTCTTCCTTCAAACCCTCGACTAGTGCCTCTTTGACTCATAAAGGCATAACCAAGAGTGTCAAAAACACCATCATATTCAAGTTTATGGTCTTCATCAATCGTTTTCTACCCATAATATGCCAAGTTTGGACTAAATCTATTTGAGGAATAGTTTTGCAGCCGTGCTTCAAATCGTTCTAGCTGGGAAATCACCTCATTGTAGTCTGGTTGAGGTTTTAAACAGTAGATTGTTGTTCTAAAGGTTTCATATTCGGTACCGAGCCCTTCTAAAACACCAAATACTTTGGTTATTTCATCTACGGGCTTACCTATTGCTTTCAATTGATCACAAATGAGCTTGAACTCCCAAAGGTATTCAGACAACACTCTATCTCGTTTATGACATGATTGAAGCTTTCCTCTAAGTTCGAACTCTCGAGCGACTGATTTTTGACTAAATCTATTGCATAAAACATGCCAAACTTTAAAAGAAGTTTCGAGACCGATGATCATACCTAGAATACCTTCAGAAACTGCATCACTTATCCATGACGAGATTAGTTGATCGGTCTTCAACCAATCGGCATAATCAACATTCTGAACTTCAGTTTCCCTTCCGTCGACCTCCATTCGAACTACTCGTGATGGTGCCAAAATCTCACCACTGATGAAGCCAATAAGCTCCCGACTTCTCAGAAAACGAGAGAACTGAGCTTGCCAGAGAAGAAAATTATCCTCTACAAGTTTGATTGTGACAAAATTGTTGATATTGACATGAATGGGAAAGGGAAATTTCGAAACCCTAACAGCCATTGTTTTTTATAGAGGTTTTCACAGAGAGGCTCTGATACCATGAAGAAAATCAGAGAAAACAGAGATGAAGGAGAAGAGACGATTCTGAAACTGCTTCTCATTCATTTGAAAACCTCAAGAACCAACTCAGTCACGGATGAGCTTTTTATATGTGGAGCTCACGTTCTGTTTTACAACCAAGAGAGAAAACAGAGAAACTAAAAATATCTACCCGTACCCCCAACAACTAGTTGACAGCTCAGCTAATCTTTATCATTGGTGACTACTGTATTTGTATTCAAGTCTCCTCTTCTAGTCGATCCTCTGCCTCTTTTGTCTTGATCAGTTTCTGCAGCCCAATGTTGACTCTGATCACTTACTTTCTTATCAAGTTCTTCAGTTGGCTGCTTGCTAATGGAATTAGTCTTGACATTGCTTTGTTCCCAAGGATCACGGTCGAGGAACCTCAGGAGCCAATTGCAACTTGGCTCGAACCTATTCGAGCGCGTCCGCTGGCTATCCTCCTCCTTGAATCGTGTAGGGAGATTTTGTATCCGAGCGTTCCATTTTCACCATCTTTTTATGTGTCTCAAACCAAAAATTTTCTCGTCAGTCCGAGCAAGATTTAGCGTGCAGAGAGGACAGGCGAAAGACAAAAAGAAAATAGAGAGGAAGAAGAGGGCAGTGGGTGAAACAAGAAAAAGGAAAATCAGAGAAACGAAAAAAAGAAAGAATAAAGAGGTGAGAGAACACAAAAAAAGGGAGACAAAATTTGGTGGGGGTTGTCCGTGAAAGGAAAAAGAAGAATGAGAAAAGGCAAGTTTCAAGAGGAAGTTCCTGATTTGGGTCTCTACGGCTTGAGCGGCAAATGTGGTGAGCAAGGTAAAGTAAAAAGGGAACATTCAAGCGGTAAGATTTGTCCTCTTTATTTTGTTTACCTATTAGGAGTTTGAATAAAAATTATACGCGCATGAAGAGGTTTCCTAGGGGAAATCCATGCACGAAGGAATAAATTCCTCGTATTGTCGCCATCACTTGCACCTCGGAGTTTTGTTTGCAGATTCTTGAAGCAGAGGGTCAACATCTATGCATCGAGCTCAACAACAGCCACGTCCCGTGACCTCCACCAGCAAACATCGTCACATCTTCGGTCTAACAATAGCAAGAT
Source organism: Melaleuca alternifolia (assembly GCA_019926035.1). Classification (NCBI taxonomy): domain Eukaryota; kingdom Viridiplantae; phylum Streptophyta; class Magnoliopsida; order Myrtales; family Myrtaceae; genus Melaleuca; species Melaleuca alternifolia. Next base: position 2,600,817 of record JAGKPW010000016.1, read on the forward strand.
CAACAAGTTTACGGTAGCTCATCGACAGTAGCTTTAAAGGTCAAATCCTAGCACTAGAATAGGCCTAATAAAATTAATTAACACTAATTTTAGGAAAAATGGAACCACACTTGTGTTTTCTTTAGGTTCACAATGCTCTTTAACTTGATTGCGTTTTATTTAACTTCTTTTTGATGCATGATTAGGATTGGCTCAATTCTATGCATACCCTGGATTGCTTAAATAAATGTTAGGATGTCAAGATTGGCGCTTGTTAAGTTATAGCGGGGCGATAGCGACGGCAATCGCGAACACAACATGCGTGATTTTAGTGACGATAGGCCGATGTCCATTCCGGTGTTAGTCTTGTAAAGGTTTATAAAGAAATCTTATATTATTAATTATCCGACGAGTTGCAGGTTTCTAAATTCTCGTAGTTGTATTCAATTATTCGGATGTTTACTTATTGCATTGCACTTCAATACTTCGAGTGTTTATATTTTAGTACTGTCACTTAATAGATTGTGTGATAATTTCTCTTCTAGATTAATTTGACATTTAGTTTAAATTGACATGAAAATGATCTCACAAAAATAAATTGCATGGACACTTAAGACTTTGAATGAATTCATAGATTCTTAAAAGAGTAAGAGTACATTACCACTCTAGATTTAATAACCAACTAGTTAGGTACCGAAATGGCACTAATAGAATGTTAGCGTAAACAAGTCTTCGGACCCTAGAATCTCTGGTTTCATAGGGATCGAGACGACACTCTCGCGTCTTGATTGGTTTCTAGCTGACCCCAACATGCTAGTGGCGACTCCTAAAAGTATTTTATGTTGTTAAATAATCTTTTTAAATGAACACGTCTGAATGTCATGCAAGGTATGGACTTGAGAGAGTTCAAGCTTGAAATTGAGGAATCGAGAACGAATATCTCTAAACCTACTTTAGCTGCCGACCCCCTCACCCGGGGGAGGTTCGGGTGGGTCGCGACAGTCCACATAGAGATGGTCATGCTACATGAGGTGCATGGTATTCATGTTAATGATTTCTTATCAAAATAGGTTGAATATATTCAATTATAAAATTGTGAAAGCATTTATAACTCAATTGGCATAATTAAAATTTTAGGACTAACTTAATATAAGTGCAATAACTTAGGACCGAAGGGTTAGGACCCTCAACTGGTAATTTATTTGCCATTATACTGACTGTTTTCATGAAAATCTCTTTTAATAGATAAATACAACAATATTATTTCAAGTTGTCTAGGCATTATCCAAAAGGGGTCCTTATGGTTAGACCACATCTCTGCAATTATTAAAAAAATAAAATTGATTACAATTCATCACTTTACATTGCGAAATTCCTTTAAAAAACCTTTCTAGAAATTTCTTAAAGGAAATACGTGAGATTGTTATAATTTAACTTGAATTTTTCCCTTATCTCTATGGAAATTTTTTACATCACTTACTATAAACTTACATACTTTTTATATAAATAATCTCCTCAATTTTATTAATCTAAATTTTTAAATTGAACTTTTTAGCCATCTTAACTTGCTTACAATGTTATCTTTTACACCGGGTCGAGTATTTGGGAACGAAATCACGTTTATTATCGATTAGTGTGAACAATTTACATAAGATGATGGGAGGTCGTCTAAGCTATCTCTTTGTGAGGCCCACCTTCCCTAGATTTTCCACCGTGGCCATTTCGCCACGCATCACTGGCTGCCACATGTGCTGTCACCTCATTTAATGGGCCTAACTTGAGGAACAAGTCATCGTCATCTCTGTCGTCTTCAATATCAACATGAGTATCATGTTATCAAACGAGTAGATCTGGTGGAATGTTGCCGTCCGTCTTGAAGCACGTGTAAAGCATAATAATCAAAAGTTGAAGATGAGCAGTCTCTGTTCTTCCTTTTCATCAGGAAGCTCTGACTCTGCTTTCGTCCATCCTCTTTCCCCGGTGGAGCACGAGGCGTGCTTCTCACGCGTTTTGGACTTTTAAGTCCATTTCCAAGGTTGCCCCATTGATAAAAGAGACTCAAGAAATTCATTCACATCATTAACCTCATGAATCTGTATTCTAAAATTGGAAAAAGATGAGAATCTCCAATTTCTTAAATTTCAAGCTGGATCTATTATTTTCAATTCAATTTAGATTAAATGACATGTTAAGATTTGGATAAAACGCCTCAATGTAACTCCCGTGCTAGTAAAACAATAAATAACAACTGAGTGATATACATTGTACTTGAAATTGTATGTTTTTATCATGAGCCGTGGATGCGTATTTTATGATTTGATTCCCAATCATGAGTTTAGGATTTTGATTCATAATAATGATAACTTAACGATGGTGTTATTGGATGTGGCACAAAAATTTCATATCTAGCTACTTACTAATGCTTGAGGTGTTACTCATCTACATATCATTACTTAGGGTATGATGTTTGAAAATTCTCACTGGTTGTCGCAATGAATGATGAAAGTTTTGTGCTGACAGAGAATTCTAGGAGAAGGCAAGGTGGACGGCAACTCCAACTCCCGATCATGAAAGTAAAGCTTTGACCAGTATGAGCAGTGATTTTTCCCCGAACTTTCTTATCAACTAGAAACTCATCTTCAAAAAGACTATCCTTGGCCCTCATCTCTAGCTTGCACCTCTATATAAGCACAAGACATCATATGACATGTTTCGCTCATCCTCTCTTGACCACTACTGAATATTTCCGTTCAGACGAAAAGATGGATAGAACGGAAGTGTCGATCTTGAAAGTCCAGCCTCCTACGTATGGGAACATCATCACGGTCCTCAGCATAGATGGAGGTGGAGTTAGAGGAATCATCCCTGCCACCATTCTTTCTTTCTTGGAGTCTGAACTCCAGGTAATATCGGCTTAGATTTTAGTACTACCCTATTAAACTTAAGTGTGTTTCTATCTATGTTCTTAATGTTTGATTTTATATCTAACAGGAGCTCCACGGTGAGGATGCTAGACTGGCGGATTACTTTGATGTGATGGCAGGAACGAGTACCGGCGGTCTAGTGACGGCCATGTTGACCGCACCTAACGAGAAGAATCGCCCACTCTTTGCGGCCAAGGACATTAGGTCCTTTTACCTCGAGCACAGTCCCAAGATTTTCCCACAGAAGAGGTACTTCATTCATGATCACATTGATTGCATCGATAATCTGATCTCACTGATTCTTTGGACCTCAGTAACTTGGTTTGATTTATCCATTGAAAAGACCTAGGTCTTCTTAAATTACGTTAACCTAAAAGCACCGATATGCTTGCTCGTATTTCTTTGTTGGTGTTGCAAGTAATGATGAAATGCTAATTGGATATGAGCAGGGGGACGTGGGGGAGAGTGAGAAAGTTGGTAAAGTCACTGAGAGGTCCCACGTATGATGGGAAATATCTCCATGGACTAATAAGGGAAAAACTTGGAGAGACTCGTTTGCATGACACGTTGGCTCATGTCGTTATTCCCACCTTTGACATCAAGCGACTTCAGCCTACCATTTTTTCCTCCTATGAGGTCTCTCTCTCTCTCTCTCTCTCTCTCTCTCTCTCTCTCTCTCTCTCTCAAATATTAGGCGTACTTTCTCTATGCAACTGCGTGTAAAAAAAGCGTTGAGAGTTTGACAAGGTGGAAAATATGCATTTCTATTCGACGAAAGTGTTGAGAGTACATGAGATGATTTACAAACATTAAAAAAAATCCAATTAATGTTAATTTGCAGTGATAAGTTTCAAGTATAAGAACATATGATCTCTGGCTATTTGAGCATGTCTTACTACTTAAGGACATATGCATAGGCCTAAGAAATCTGTCAATCTCTTTCACCAGGTTACCAAATCTCCGTCTCTCGACGCTCGACTCTCAGACATCTGCATCAGTACGTCGGCTGCCCCAACTTATCTACCAGCTCACTATTTCAAGAATCAGGACACTCAGGGACACACCCGTGAATTCCACCTCATAGACGGTGGAGTCGCCGCAAACAATCCAGTACGTAATCATCACTAATATTCATAGTGTCTCATCATAAGATCTAAAAATAGCTTAATTGTTGTCATTTGATACTCTTTTGTACCAGACATTGGTGGCTATATCCCAGGTGACCAAGCAGATATTCGACGCCAATCCTGATTTCTTCCCCATTGGTGCGACGGACTATGGACGATTTCTAGTGATCTCGATCGGGACAGGGTCGCCGAAGATAGAGCAAAAGTACAATGCTGAAATGGCCGCGAAGTGGGGAACCTTGGGCTGGCTTCTTCATGACGGTTCAGTTCCATTGGTGGATGTGTTCACTATGGCTAGTGCAGATATGGTGGATTTCCACATTTCTGCAGTTTTCCAAGCACTCCATTCTGAAGACAACTACCTCAGAATCCAAGTAAGCTCGGTCGATAAAAAAGAGCTTTTGTCGCGTGTTGGGTGGTCCTGAATTAACACATACCGCACACACTCACTCGAGAAAATGTTGCATTTCTCCCACGTTCATACTGAAATGTTTCGAGGTCCCCTAGTTTATGTGCTTGACAGAAGATACTCATTCGTTCTATAGAAAAAGAATAATCGGTTTTGTCAAATATACCGTTCTATGAGAGACATGAGAAGGGTGTGCATGAACAATACTTCATGTGGGAAGCAGTGGGCATGCAATAATTCACCAATTAATACTATCTGAAATTCGATACCACTTGACTTACTACGACGAATAACTACCCATTGAACATACTCACCTCTTTCAATTTTTTTGCCAAACGTAGGAGGATACATTAACCGGGAAGGATTCATCCGTTGACATTGCTACAAAAGAGAACTTGAAGAAGCTCGTGCATATTGGTGAAAGGTTATTGAAGAAGCCTGTCTCTAGGGTAAACCTCGAAACCGGTTTATCTGAACCGATCACCAAAGGGACCACCAATGCCGACGCTCTAAAGAGGTACTCAAACATGTCCATTCACGACAATCAATGAATTGAACTATGATCGATATTGCATCTATTAGTACGTGAACTTACTCTATATCTGCGATGCAGGTTTGCCAAGAAACTCTCTGCTGAAAGAAGACTTCGAGAGTCTCGATCTCCAAAAAGCAACAAAAGTTCACAAAAATGAAGACGACAATGTATTTTTGTTGCTATTTCTACTCATTTAATTAATTGGTGACTCTTTGCAAAATGTCTTAATAAGCAAAGTGTTATCTAGGGAAGCATTTGTCAGTTACCTTGTATGCCCAGGCCGGATCAATGAACAAAATAATTGAGCTTCATTTGTGTCCTGACAGAGTACTTTGCGATGTATCAGCATTGGCTACAAAAGTTCTGTCTTAGATGATAGTTGTGAATCTATATGAAAAGCAGTATAAAAATATCGGAGTCATGGATATTTTCCACGGTAATACGTTTCAATAAGTGCTGATAAGTATGAAACATGGTAACAAGAATGATTGGTGATTGTTCTCCAAGTAATTTACCAATACTTTAATGAAATTACCAACTTTTCCTCATAACGAGCAAATTAGCAACTTTGTTACTAATTTGACAACTGTTCTTTGCCCTAATGGATGCTTCCAATTTAATAACTTTTATATACATTATCAACTTAAAGTAGAGTTGTTTGCCATCTTTTGCCAGATCAAATATTGACCAGTTTTGAGTTACTAACTCTCACTTGAGCTACTTATCAATAGTTGATTATTTTCTTTAATATGTTAATTTTCATTTGCCCTACTTAGCAGCTCCTTATATTGAAAAACTCTTTTTAAGATTACCAAATCAAACTTGACTCATAAAATATTCTACCAAAGTAATTAATTCATATAAAGCAACTACGTTAGTACTACAAAAAAGAACAAGATTTCATTTACAGAACCGTTCTGCGAGGGCATGTCACGCCCCGCTCCTGAGCGCGCGATAGGCGCCGAGTAGCTTTTCCTAATCGGCCAGAAAATACTTGTGTGGCATCCCAGGTAGTTTGCTAGCCTTCTTAAATGATCAGAGATGAACGCAAACAAAAGCGAGATAAATAAATTAAATCGCAACTCTTCTGTACCATGATATAAACATCCATCCTTCAAATTGATCATACCAGTACTTGATTTACAGACCATCTCTTTCATCAAAATCCACGACTATACATATCAGCCAACGAGAAAAAGGGTCCTAAGGATTCACTATACTACCATAAGGAGGATCATCTCTCTATAGGTCTAAATATCAATCCTCGTATCCACCCCATGGTTGCTCGTGGTGTTCATGATAGACCTCTAGTGGCCTATCTATCACTCCCACGTACTTCACCTAGTACTGGTGGGGCACCCAACACCACAGATGGTAGTCGAACTCCCATTGGATCTTCTTGTGCTTCTCAAAAACATACATGCGCCTGGTCTCAATCCTGTCGATCACCCACTTGCTCTTAGCAGGTTTCTTTGTGATGGGCGGATTCGCGTCCACGATCTCCATGCTCGGCACCTGAAAAAAGGGTTAACACAACGGTTGAGATATAAAATATCTCAATGACTCTACACTCTAATCTCAAATTAGGAATACAACCATTCAAGGGTCCTTAATCTCTCGTAGCAATCTCACTTGTCACTACTGACCAACTCTCTTTACTCACAATTGGCCTCGAGATTTGGCCCACATCCTCAGCTTAACTTCATCTATTTGCTAAACCTATAAGTCAATCGTTCCATGACCAAGACTCAACCCAAAACCATTCAACACGTCACGTCTTGACCACGATAAAAAAATCACTACAAACAGGTAAACATTCAGCAATCAAATAAGATAATCCACGACCAGTCTGATCCCTTAGATCCATACCACTAACACACCGCAATTCTTTTAAAATGATTTGGTGTCGTTAGCTACTCGAGCCAACTCGTCAACATGACTATTTGTGTAAAAAGTCATCAATCGATGCCATAATAGGTGTAATCGACTTCCTTCGCCAATCGTAGCCCAATGGCCACCTAATTGGTCCAAGTCCATCCCAATCATGCAAATTCCATGCACCTGGCCCTATTAACTATTTCTCCACCTAATTACCTAACCAACCCAACTATTCTATCAAGGTGGTAAACAGTTCTAATCTAAAATTATGATGCCTACTCACTTAATTTTCCTCGTGCATCGGCAACTGGTGGCGGTGGTTCATGACGGTCCACGACAATGCGATTCTTGAGCTTTGAAGCTCAATTTGGGCTTGAGTGGCTAATCAATTCTTGGCCCGACACCACGGATGGATGGTCCAACTCCGGGACAACGAGGTCTCCGAGGATGGCCTTGACCGTGGGAGGGTGGCCAAGCCCATGGGTGAAGTGTCGGGGGCTGGTGGCAGGAGAATCAGCTCTGACGAGGCCTAAATAGGCCCGGTTCAAGCTCAAACCGGGTTGGTCGGCGCCGTTCAAGCTCTTAGACGGTGAATGGTGGCTCCATGATGGTTGGGCTTCGTCGTGGGTAATGCTAGGAGGTTGAGGAGCTCATGGGTGGTAGTCGTGGGCGACGGCGAGGCTTCGATTGGAGCTGGAATTGCACGAACATAAAACCCAGAACTCTGGTTCAAACCAGGTCGAGCAAAGGGTAGTCGGGTCGCGGCTCGATTTACGCTCCCTGTCCCACATCGCCTAGGGAGGGTGTCATGGGAGAGCTTATATGTGATAAACAGTCATTGACCCACCGACAACGCGTTTTCTTGAGGAAAAACAAAGCCGTGAGGGCCAGTGGGGCCTAAAGCGGATAATATTGTTGGTGGCGAGGCAGATGGCGTTACAAGGGCAGCTTATCACATATAAGCTCTCTCATGACTCCCTCCCTAGGCGATGTGGGACATAAATGTCACATACTCCCCTCCTTAATGGCATAGCGTCCTCGCTGTTGTAACAGCCTGATTTTTTTAATAAAATCTTCTTCCCCTTCGTTTCTTTATTCTCCATTTCTTTATGCTTTCTGATTTCTCTTTGTCCTTTGCACGTGGGGCCCACGCCAGCCCACATCTCCACTTTCCTTTCTCCTGTTCACTATCTTCCTCACGCGACTCTCCTTCTGCAACCTTAGCCGCCGCACCCAATCCACACGAGAAAATCGCAAAAAAAACAAACGGCCATCCCACGATCGTCTCGGCCTAACGAACTCCGCGTCTTTCTCGCGCGGATTTCTCTAGAAAAACCCTAGCCGCTTCTACCCACGATGGATCTTGCTTCTCTCAACGCCTTTGAGAGAGAAAACATACGAACCCGAGGGCTCCCAGACGTACCGTCGTGCTTTATGAAGGTTTTTCCCCAACCTTTGGTCGCCTTGGTTGTTGTTTGGAGTCTTGGACAAGGCTCGACGCACGACTCCCCTATTCTGGAAGCCCACATCTATCCGCCGCCGCCGTGGGTCGCTCGAGCCGACCCAATCGCCGCCGTCGCTTGAGGAACACTCCTCAGCCTCCCTTGGACGTTCATCGGCTTACGGAGTCAACGTCGTCGCGACTCAAGCCATCCTCGAGTTGCGCCGTCGAGCCACGCCGTCAAGCCACGCCGTCGAGCCACACCGTCACGTCGTCGACGCCATCCAGCCGCCTTGCCGTGCCACACGCCGCCCTCAACTCGCGCCACAATTCACAGAAGAGAACCCCAGCTCGCCTGTGCCTTTCCTCGGCCTTGAACCAACGAGCAGAAGTTGTGGAAGCTTCATTGAAGCTGTAAAAGCTTCTGTGGGCTGAGACAAGGCCACGGTGGGCCTTGACCCAACCTAATTCGTGAGCTAGGCCCACTCTCCAATTGTTCAATCAGCCCACGAATCAACTCGTCGGACCATCGCCGGAATATTCGCCGGAAAACTCACCGTCGCCATTAAATTATACTCTAAAGCTTGGAATTAGGTGAGTTTGCTCCCTAACTCCTAATTAGGGCTGTTAATTGCTCTAGTAGTTTATTGTGTGATTATTGGACTTGATTGATGATTAAATTAGAGATTAGAGCTTATTTAGAAACTTTTGTTGAAATAGGGACGATTTTGTAAATTTAGACATTTAGAGGTTTAGTTGTAAAATTAGATAATTGAAGGATTAATTAGTGAATTAATATATATTTAGAAGTGTGGATTATTGGTTGTGGAGGTGCAATTTTGTAAGTTTTGAAGAATTAGAGACAATTTAATAATTTAGGTCCAAATAGGCTTAAGTTAGGGATTTACGGGTAAATTGATAAATTTAATTAGCGGAGAGAATGTTTGCTAATTAAATTAGTTGTGGAAATCATTAATTAGCGGATGGTAGAAAAATATGAAATTCGGAATATTTTGAGATTGATAAGTTGATGATGTCATATTGTAGTCTAATTAGGGTTTTTAGGGGTAAAATTGTAATTTTGGAAATTTTGACGGCAAAAGTGTAAATTTGACAACTTGGAGAAAGGTGTGAGAATTGTTGGCTGCGATGGTATCAAATTATTAATAGTGATGGTTTGGTTTGATATTCGGGTAATTACGATTAATTATTCCGTTTTGATTAGTTAGGGTTTTATTATGTAATTTTAGGTAATTTGCAATATTTTGGAATAAATTCCAGAAATTGCGTGATTGGTTAAGTGGCTACTAATTAAGGCGATGTCACCCGTAGTTGATCGAATCGAACACTCTGGATTCGATTTAGGGACCCGGGTGAATCCCTAATTGGTAGGTCCAGGCAATCGATTTTGATTACTTTGAGAAATTATCTCAAGTTACTTATGGCTTAGTTGTGGAGGTTTATTTAATATTTTTGATTGGTCGATTGGTTGAGATTGATTTATTAATTGCAATTGGGTATTGATTATTTCATAATGTGATTTATTTATTTAATGATATTGATTGTTTCATAATGTGATTTATTTATTTAATTCTTTGTGCTCATTATAATTGATTTGATGTTAAATTTCTTGGAAGTTGATATTGTGACATTTATATCAAATTATTTGGAGTATAATCTATGAAAAGGGTTTATTGACAGATCATGGGTTGTGAGGTGTGTGGTTTAAATTAATTATACGGTTAGGAACCCTAGAGTGATTATCAACCTAATTAAGAAGTAGGGGGCAAACTCGATGAGTTTATCTCATCTTAAAATTATCTGGTTCAGGTCCTAATATTGCAGCTCCCCCTCGAGGACCAGGTGAAGCTGGAGGCGCAGCGAGATGATCATAGTTGATTTAATTTTGATTAGGAGATTTTATTTAATTGTGAGGAAATTATTTTCCGTATTTATCCTTTTAGTTGATCGAATAAATAAGGTTGATAATTTGTGAACCCTATTTAGTTATTTGATCAGTTTATTGATATTATTGTAATAAATACCTCAGGATTTTGATCGGGGTTTATTTAGCATGTTCCGCTGCATTTCTTTTGTACTAATTTTATATCCTTAGTTAATTTATTTGGTTAATCGATGATACCTGGGATTATCGGAAAAGTTCAATAAGTGGTGAGGTCTATTTCGAGGACTGTCATGTACTCGGGTTTGGGACGTGACAGCGCCTTGTTTATTTGGTATCAGAGCGGGGTTAATTTGGAGTGATAAGGTTAGGGTTAGATATTCCTGGGGTAAAAATAAATAAATAAATAAAAATCTATAACTGATAAAATCGTTTGTAATTGATGTGTTGTTTAAGGATGTTTATAGGTTGCAGGCATGCCTTAATTGTACACGGTATGGGACGTGTATATTTAAGACATGAATGTATATCAGAAAAATGCATAGTCTTACGTTTAGCTAAGTTGGCATGATCTGGACATGTGCAGCAAGGCCGGATGTTTGACATTGTATTTGCCTGATTGTTTGTTGTGGTCTTATGTTTAGCTGCGTTGACATGGTATGGGACGTGTGCAGCAAAGCCGAACATTTGATCCTGTTTGTTTAAGATTGTATACTGGTAATAATGTAAGAGTTGTTGTGAGCGTGTATGCGTATCGCACGCTGGAGGCTGGTATGTGTATCGCCTGCCGTGAAAATTTAATTGATGAGCGTGTAGGCGTATCGCACGCTAGGGGCATGTATGCGTATCGCTTGCCTCAGTGATTTTGAGAAATGAGCATGTATGTGTATTGCATGCTACTGGCTTGTATATGTATTGTTTGTCTGAGCGAATTTGTTGAGTATTACACAGACTTTATTGATGAAGAATTAATTGTGTACTTTATTGTTTACGAAATTATTGAAATATTGGAACCAGGATTGTTTGATCGTGAGTATGGATAGAAATCAGAGACCTCCGAGGAGAAGAGTGACTATTGGTCGCTTCGGAGTTGGAGATGATGATACCCAGGGAGATCCCCGGGTTGAAGGGATTATGAAATCCCTTGAGGACCTTCGAGGTGAGGTCCGACAGCAGGCTCAGAATCAAGAAGCTGCTATTACTGCTGCAGTAAATGCTGCAATTACTGCAATGAGGAATGCCACACCTGCTCCAGAAACCGTCGAAGTCACTGTGGAGGATGAGAGACCGGTCCCAGCCCCTACACCAGTTGAAGTTGTAGATGAGGAGCGAAGGGTCCTGGAGCAAGTAGAACAGTTTCTAAAGCTGAAACCTCCTCAGTTCTTGGGAAAAGGAGATCCTGAGGCCGCTAATTCATGGCTTCAAAGTCTAGAGAAAGTTTTTGAACTAATGAAGTGCTCCGATGCTGACAAAGTGAGGTTGGCAGTATACCAGCTAGAGGGTAATGCCAACTACTGGTGGAAGGCCACTGAAGAAACTGTCTTCCCGGAAGGTGTAGCACCAACCTGGGATGCCTTTGTAGATGCTTTTAATGAGCAATACTTCTCCAATGCTGCAAGGGACCAGAAGATGACAGAATTTCAGAGGCTGCGCCAAAATAATCTGTCGGTGGATGAGTATGAGGCGAAGTTTGCAGAACTATCGAGGTATGGCAGAAGATTGATTGAGGACCCAGTCGAAAGGGCTCTGAGGTTTCGGGATGGACTAAAACCCGAAATCAAGACTCAGCTGGCGCCTTTTGATTTGCGCAGTTATAAAGAGGTGCTGAACAAAGCAAAGATGGTGGAAAAGGATATGAATGAGAGAGCAGCCGCGTCTAGCTCTAGATTCTTTACTGGGAGGGACAACCGTCGACAGGCAATGAGGCCAGTGTCTGGATACAGAAACCCTATTCCTCTTAATAGGGTTAGCGAAGTTAGAAAGCCACCATTCCGTCGGGATGACAGGTGCAGACACTGTGGGAGGCCCCATAGGAGTGAGACTTGTCCTACCAGGACGGGAGCTTGCTTTGGATGTGGCCAACGAGGTCATCTGTTGAGAGATTGTCCACGTCGCCCAGTGGGGCACCGCCATTACCGCGCCCGGGACAGCTTGCCATCCAAGGCAATATGGAGCGACCCCCAGTTCAAGGAAGGGTATATGCCGTTAATCGAGCAGAGGCTCAGAACGCGGGAGGAGTGATTACAGGTACTGTGTCCTTACACCAACATGCAGCTTACGCATTATTTGATACTGGAGCCACCCATTCATTTGTAGCTGCCCAGTTTGCTAAGTTAGCTGAATTGAAATTGGAACCATTAAGTACTGTCCTTAGTGTTACTACCCCCATGAAAGATAGGGTGTTATCAGTTGAAGGGTGTAAGGGGTGTGAGATAGTGATTAGTGGAGTGAAAGGGGTAATAGATTTGGCAGTATTGTGTATGTTTGATTTTGATGTAATTGTTGGAATGGATTGGTTGAGAGAGCAGAGAGCTACGGTAGATTGTTATAATCAAGTGATTCGATTCCAACCATTGGATCGTCCTAGTTACGAGATCGTAGGAAGTAGAGGAGGTCCTTCTGTGCCGTTGATTTCATCCCTCGAGGCAGTGAAGCTACTCGAGGATGGGTGCCAGAGCTTCCTGGCCACGGTAGTTGATTTGTCGGTCGAGGGACCAACAATTGAAGAAATCGCCGTAGTGCGAGAATTTGCTGATGTTTTTCCTAAGGAACTACCAGGATTACCCCTGGAGAGGGAGATTGAGTTCGTGATCGAACTAGCTCTTGGTACGGAACCTATTTCCAAACCTCCCTATCGGATGTCATTGTCAGAGCTGAAGGAGCTGAAAGTCCAGATGCAGGAATTGCTGGACAAGGGATTCATTCGCCCTAGTGCGTCACCATGGGGTGCACCGGTATTGTTCGTGAAGAAGAAAGATGGGTCAATGCGGTTGTGCATTGATTACAGGCAACTGAACCAGGTGACGATTAAGAACAAGTACCCCCTACCGAGGATTGATGACTTGTTTAATCAGTTGCAAGGAGCCTCAGTATTCTCTAAGATTGATCTGAGGACAGGCTATCACCAGCTGAGGATTAAAAAGGAGGATGTTCCGAAGACCGCATTTCGTACGCGGTATGGTCATTATGAGTTCACAGTGATGCCGTTTGGGTTGACAAACGCCCCTGCTGCTTTTGTGGATATGATGAATCGAACTTTCAAGGAGTATTTGGACCAGTTTGTCATAGTCTTCATTGACGACATCCTGGTGTACTCGAAGAGTTCAGAGGAGCATGAACAACACTTGAGGATTGTACTAACGACTCTTCAACAACACGCATTGTACGCCAAGTTCAGCAAGTGTGAATTCTGGTTAGGTCGTGTAGCTTTCTTGGGCCATGTGATCTCAGGCGAAGGAATTTCAGTGGACCCAGCTAAGATTGAAGCAGTGTCGGACTGGCCGAGGCCTACAACGGTGACTGAGGTTAGGAGTTTCTTAGGCTTGGCCGGATACTACCGACGTTTCGTGGAGAAGTTCTCGAGTATAGCAGCACCATTAACTAACCTTCTGAAGAAGGAAACTAAGTTTGAATGGACAGATAGGTGTGAGAGAAGCTTCCAGGAGCTGAAGAGGAGATTGACCACTGCACCAATATTGACGATTCCATCAGGTCCAGGTGGTTATGAAATTTATAGCGATGCATCTTATCAAGGATTGGGGTGTGTTTTGATGCAGCATGGACGAGTTGTGGCATATGCATCGAGGCAGTTGAGGCCTCACGAAAAGAATTATCCGACACATGATCTAGAATTGGCTGCAATCATCTTCGCTCTCAAGATCTGGAGACATTACTTATGTGGAGAGAAGTTCCCGATTTACACGGATCATCAGAGTCTTAAGTACCTGTTTTCTCAGAAGGAGTTGAACATGAGACAACGTCGCTGGATGGAGTTGCTGAAGGACTATGACTGCGATATATTGTACCATCCAGGAAAGGCCAATAAGGTAGCCGACGCCCTCAGTCGTAAATCGTCGATAGCGCACTTGATGGCGAAGGAGTGGCATCTTCTAGAAGAGGCGAGAGACTTTGACTTTAAGTTCGAGGTAAGTCATCTCGCGTGTTTAATGGCCACCTTACGAATAGAACCGCAGATTCAGACAAGAATTAAGTCTTTACAGCCACTGGACCCAATTCTTCAGAAGATTATCCAGGGAAGTGAGGATCAGAGGAAACCGGACTTCCAGATCTCCGAAGATGGGATATTAAAGTTCAGAGGAAGGCTATGCGTCCCTGATGATGCTGCACTTAAGGAAGATTTGTTGGCAGAAGCTCACAGGAGCAACTACAGCATTCATCTTGGAAGTACTAAGATGTATCGGAATTTGAAACCACATTATTGGTGGAATGGCATGAAACTTGATGTGACGAGACACGTGACTAAGTGTCTGACGTGTCAACAAGTGAAGGCGCAGCACTGCAAACCAGGAGGCTTATTAAAACCATTGGAGATCCCGGAATGGAAGTGGGAGCACATCACGATGGATTTCGTGACAGGTTTACCTAGGACTCAGCGAAATCATGATGCGATATGGGTTATAGTGGATAGACTGACCAAGTCTGCCCATTTCATTGCGGTACGTAAGGATTTTGCTTTGGATCGATTGGCTGAGTTGTATGTTCGACAGATTGTTAGACTCCACGGAGTACCAGTGACGGTCACATCTGATCGTGATCCGAGGTTCACAGCCGCCTTCTGGAAGAACTTGCAGACTGCTTTAGGGACGAAGTTGCAATACAGTACTGCTTACCATCCACAGACAGATGGACAGTCTGAAAGGACCATTCAGACTCTGGAAGACATGCTGAGAGCATGTGTCTTGGACTTCAAGGGTAGCTGGGAGGATCAGTTACATTTAGTGGAGTTTGCATACAATAATAGCTTCCAGCAGAGCATTGGAATGGCTCCTTATGAGGCTTTATATGGTCGTGCCTGTCGAACTCCAGTTTGTTGGGAGGAGGTTGGAGAACGAAAAATCACAGGTCCAGAATTAGTGCAGCAATCAATTGAAGCAGTCAAGGTCATCAGGGATAGGATGAAGACAGCGCAGAGC
Organism: Melaleuca alternifolia; assembly: GCA_019926035.1. Classification (NCBI taxonomy): domain Eukaryota; kingdom Viridiplantae; phylum Streptophyta; class Magnoliopsida; order Myrtales; family Myrtaceae; genus Melaleuca; species Melaleuca alternifolia. Next base: position 2,616,166 of record JAGKPW010000016.1, read on the forward strand.
CGCCAGAAGAGCTATGCTGATAAGAGACGAAGGCCTTTGGAGTTTCAAGAGGGTGATCACGTGTTCTTGAAAGTGTCACCTAAGAGGGGATTGTCACGCTTTGGCAAGAAAGGCAAGTTGAGCCCCAGATATGTGGGACCATTTGAAGTTCTGGAAAGAATTGGAACAGCAGCCTACCGTCTAGCCTTGCCACCGAATTTGGCTCATATTCACAATGTTTTCCATGTTTCGATGCTGAGAAAGTATGAGCCTGACCCCTCGCATGTACTGAGCTTCGAGGAAATAGAAGTCGATGACCGAGTGTCGTATGAGGAGAGACCGATCAGAATTGAAGATCGCAGAGAACATCACTTGAGGAATAAAGTGATTTCCCTAGTCAAGGTAGTTTGGCAACATCATGACACGGAAGGAGCGACCTGGGAAAGTGAAGAAGCTATGAGAAGCCAGTACCCTTATCTGTTTGGGGAGACTAGCAATGTAAATTTCGAGGACGAAATGTCCTAAGGGGGGGAGAATTGTAACAGCTTGATTTTTTTAATAAAATCTTCTTCCCCTTCGTTTCTTTATTCTCCATTTCTTTATGCTTTCTGATTTCTCTTTGTCCTTTGCACGTGGGGCCCACGCCAGCCCACATCTCCACTTTCCTTTCTCCTGTTCACTGTCTTCCTCACGCGACTCTCCTTCTGCAACCCTAGCCGCCGCACCCAATCCACACGAGAAAATCGCAAAAAAAACAAACGGCCATCCCACGATCGTCTCGGCCTAACGAACTCCGCGTCTTTCTCGCGCGGATTTCTCTAGAAAAACCCTAGCCGCTTCTACCCACGATGGATCTTGCTTCTCTCAACGCCTTTGAGAGAGAAAACATACGAACCCGAGGGCTCCCAGACGTACCGTCGTGCTTTATGAAGGTTTTTCCCCAACCTTTGGTCGCCTTGGTTGCTGTTTGGAGTCTTGGACAAGGCTCGACGCACGACTCCCCTATTCTGGAAGCCCACATCTATCCGCCGCCGCCGTGGGTCGCTCGAGCCGACCCAATCGCCGCCGTCGCTTGAGGAACACTCCTCAGCCTCCCTTGGACGTTCATCGGCTTACGGAGTCAACGTCGTCGCGACTCAAGCCATCCTCGAGTTGCGCCGTCGAGCCACGCCGTCAAGCCACGCCGTCGAGCCACACCGTCACGTCGTCGACGCCATCCAGCCGCCTTGCCGTGCCACACGCCGCCCTCAACTCGCGCCACAATTCACAGAAGAGAACCCCAGCTCGCCTGTGCCTTTCCTCGGCCTTGAACCAACGAGCAGAAGTTGTGGAAGCTTCATTGAAGCTGTAAAAGCTTCTGTGGGCTGAGACAAGGCCACGGTGGGCCTTGACCCAACCTAATTCGTGAGCTAGGCCCACTCTCCAATTGTTCAATCAGCCCACGAATCAACTCGTCGGACCATCGCCGGAATATTCGCCGGAAAACTCACCGTCGCCATTAAATTATACTCTAAAGCTTGGAATTAGGTGAGTTTGCTCCCTAACTCCTAATTAGGGCTGTTAATTGCTCTAGTAGTTTATTGTGTGATTATTGGACTTGATTGATGATTAAATTAGAGATTAGAGCTTATTTAGAAACTTTTGTTGAAATAGGGACGATTTTGTAAATTTAGACATTTAGAGGTTTAGTTGTAAAATTAGATAATTGAAGGATTAATTAGTGAATTAATATATATTTAGAAGTGTGGATTATTGGTTGTGGAGGTGCAATTTTGTAAGTTTTGAAGAATTAGAGACAATTTATTAATTTAGGTCCAATTAGGCTTAAGTTAGGGATTTACGGGTAAATTGATAAATTTAATTAGCGGAGAGAATGTTTGCTAATTAAATTAGTTGTGGAAATCATTAATTAGCGGATGGTAGAAAAATACGAAATTCGGAATATTTTGAGATTGATAAGTTGATGATGTCATATTGTAGTCTAATTAGGGTTTTTAGGGGTAAAATTGTAATTTTGGAAATTTTGACGGCAAAAGTGTAAATTTGACAACTTGGAGAAAGGTGTGAGAATTGTTGGCTGCGATGGTATCAAATTATTAATAGTGATGGTTTGGTTTGATATTCGGGTAATTACGATTAATTATTCTGTTTTGATTAGTTAGGGTTTTATTATGTAATTTTAGGTAATTTGCAATATTTTGGAATAAATTCCAGAAATTGCGTGATTGGTTAAGTGGCTACTAATTAAGGCGATGTCACCCGTAGTTGATCGAATCGAACACTCTGGATTCGATTTAGGGACCCGGGTGAATCCCTAATTGGTAGGTCCAGGCAATCGATTTTGATTACTTTGAGAAATTATCTCAAGTTACTTATGGCTTAGTTGTGGAGGTTTATTTAATATTTTTGATTGGTCGATTGGTTGATATTGATTTATTAATTTCAATTGGGTATTGATTATTTCATAATGTGATTTATTTATTTAATGATATTGATTGTTTCATAATGTGATTTATTTATTTAATTCTCGGTGCTCATTATAATTGATTTGATGTTAAATTATCTTGGAAGTTGATATTGTGACATTTATATCAAATTATTTGGAGTATAATCTATGAAAAGGGTTTATTGACAGATCATGGGTTGTGAGGTGTGTGGTTTAAATTAATTATACGGTTAGGAACCCTAGAGTGATTATCAACCTAATTAAGAAGTAGGGGGCAAACTCGATGAGTTTATCTCATCTTAAAATTATCTGGTTCAGGTCCTAATATTGCAGCTCCCCCTCGAGGACCAGGTGAAGCTGGAGGCGCAGCGAGATGATCATAGTTGATTTAATTATTAGGAGATTTTATTTAATTGTGAGGAAATTATTTTCCGTATTTATCCTTTTAGTTGAACGAATAAATAAGGTTGATAATTTGTGAACCCTATTTAGTTATTTGATCAGTTTATTGATATTATTGTAATAAATACCTCAGGATTTTGATCGGGGTTTATTTAGCATATTCCGCTGCATTTCTTTTGTACTAATTTTATATCCTTAGTTAATTTATTTGGTTAATCGATGATACCTGGGATTATCGGAAAAGTTCAATAAGTGGTGAGGTCTATTTCGAGGACTGTCATGTACTCGGGTTTGGGACGTGACAGCGCCTTGTTTATTTGGTATCAGAGCGGGGTTAATTTGGAGTGATAAGGTTAGGGTTAGATATTCCTGGGGTAAAAATCTATAACTATAAAATCGTTTGTAATTGATGTGTTGTTTAAGGATGTTTATAGGTTGCATGCATGCCTTAATTGTACACGGTATGGGACGTGTATATTTAAGACATGAATGTGTATCAGAAAAATGCATAGTCTTACGTTTAGCCAAGTTGGCATGATCCGGACATGTGCAGCAAGGCCGGATGTTTGACATTGTATTTGTCTGATTGTTTGTTGTGGTCTTATGTTTAGCTGCGTTGGCACGGTATGGGACGTGTGCAGCAAAGCCGAACATTTGATCCTGTTTGTTTAAGATTGTATACTGGTAATAATGTAAGACTTGTTGTAAGCGTGTATGCGTATCGCACGCTAGAGGCTGGTATGTGTATCGCCTGCCGTGGAAATTTAATTGATGAGCGTGTAGGCGTATCGCACGCTAGGGGCTTGTATGCGTATCGCTTGCCTCATGATTTTGAGAAATGAGCATGTATGTGTATTGCATGCTACTGGCTTGTATATGTATTGTTTGTCTGAGCGAATTTGTTGAGTATTACACAGACTTTATTGATGAAGAATTAATTGTGTACTTTATTGTTTACGAAATTATTGAAATATTGGAACCAGGATTGTTTGATCGTGAGTATGGATAGAAATCAGAGACCTCCGAGGAGAAGAGTGACTATTGGTCGCTTCGGAGTTGGAGATGATGATACCCAGGGAGATCCCCGGTTGAAGGGATTATGAAATCCCTTGAGGACCTTCGAGGTGAGGTCCAACAGCAGGCTCAGAATCAAGAGGCTGCTATTACTGCTGCGGTAAATGCTGCAATTACTGCGATGAGGAATGCCACACCTGCTCCAGAAACCGTCGAAGTCACTGTGGAGGATGAGAGACCGGTCCCAGCCCCTACACCAGTTGAAGTTGTAGATGAGGAGCGAAGGGTCCTGGAGCAAGTAGAACAGTTTCTAAAGCTGAAACCTCCTCAGTTCTTGGGAAAAGGAGATCCCGAGGCCGCTAATTCATGTGCTTCTTCAATAAGGCTAAAGTCTTTTTTTAACTAATGAAGTGCTCCGATGCTGACAAAGTGAGGTTGGCAGTATACCAGCTGAGGGTAATGCCAACTACTGGTGGAAGGCCACCAAAGAAACTGTCTTCCCGGAAGGTGTAGCACCAACCTGGGATGCCTTTGTAGATGCTTTTAATGAGCAATACTTCTCCAATGCTGCAAGGGACCAGAAGATGACAGAATTTCAGAGGCTGCGCCAAAATAATCTGTCGGTGGATGAGTATGAGGCGAAGTTTGCAGAACTATCGAGGTATGGCAGAAGATTGATTGAGGACCCAGTCGAAAGGGCTCTGAGGTTTCGGGATGGACTAAAACCCGAAATCAAGACTCAGCTGGCGCCTTTTGATTTGCGCAGTTATAAAGAGGTGCTGAACAAAGCAAAGATGGTGGAAAAGGATATGAATGAGAGAGCAGCCGCGTCTAGCTCTAGATTCTTTGCTGGGAGGGACAACCGTCGACAGGCAATGAGGCCAGTGTCTGGATACAGAAACCCTATTCCTCTTAATAGGGTTAGCGGGTTAGAAAGCCACCATTTCGTCGGGATGACAGGTGCAGACACTGTGGGAGGCCCCATAGGAGTGAGACTTGTCCTACCAGGACGGGAGCTTGCTTTGGATGTGGCCAACGAGGTCATCTGTTGAGAGATTGTCCACGTCGCCCAGTGGGGCACCGCCATTACCGCGCCCGGGACAGCTTGCCATCCAAGGCAATATGGAGCGACCCCCAGTTCAAGGAAGGGTATATGCCGTTAATCGAGCAGAGGCTCAGAACGCGGGAGGAGTGATTACAGGTACTGTGTCCTTACACCAACATGCAGCTTACGCATTATTTGATACTGGAGCCACCCATTCATTTGTAGCTGCCCAGTTTGCTAAGTTAGCTGAATTGAAATTGGAACCATTAAGTACTGTCCTTAGTGTTACTACCCCCATGAAAGATAGGGTGTTATCAGTTGAAGGGTGTAAGGGGTGTGAGATAGTGATTAGTGGAGTGAAAGGGGTAATAGATTTGGCAGTATTGTGTATGTTTGATTTTGATGTAATTGTTGGAATGGATTGGTTGAGAGAGCAGAGAGCTACGGTAGATTGTTATAATCAAGTGATTCGATTCCAACCATTGGATCGTCCTAGTTACGAGATCGTAGGAAGTAGAGGAGGTCCTTCTGTGCCGTTGATTTCATCCCTCGAGGCAGTGAAGCTACTCGAGGATGGGTGCCAGAGCTTCCTGGCCACGGTAGTTGATTTGTCGGTCGAGGGACCAACAATTGAAGAAATCGCCGTAGTGCGAGAATTTGCTGATGTTTTTCCTAAGGAACTACCAGGATTACCCCTGGAGAGGGAGATTGAGTTCGTGATCGAACTAGCTCCTGGTACGGAACCTATTTCCAAACCTCCCTATCGATGTCATTGTCAGAGCTGAAGGAGCTGAAAGTCCAGATGCAGGAATTGCTGGACAAGGGATTCATTCGCCCTAGTGCGTCATCATGGGGTGCACCGGTATTGTTCGTGAAGAAGAAAGATGGGTCAATGCGGTTGTGCATTGATTACAGGCAACTGAACCAGGTGACGATTAAGAACAAGTACCCCCTACCGAGGATTGATGACTTGTTTAATCAGTTGCAAGGAGCCTCAGTATTCTCTAAGATTGATCTGAGGACAGGCTATCACCAGCTGAGGATTAAAAAGGAGGATGTTCCGAAGACCGCATTTCGTACGCGGTATGGTCATTATGAGTTCACAGTGATGCCGTTTGGGTTGACAAACGCCCCTGCTGCTTTTGTGGATATGATGAATCGAACTTTCAAGGAGTATTTGGACCAGTTTGTCATAGTCTTCATTGACGACATCCTGGTGTACTCGAAGAGTTCAGAGGAGCATGAACAACACTTGAGGATTGTACTAACGACTCTTCAACAACACGCATTGTACGCCAAGTTCAGCAAGTGTGAATTCTGGTTAGGTCGTGTAGCTTTCTTGGGCCATGTGATCTCAGGCGAAGGAATTTCAGTGGACCCATCTAAGATTGAAGCAGTGTCGGACTGGCCGAGGCCTACAACGGTGACTGAGGTTAGGAGTTTCTTAGGCTTGGCCGGATACTACCGACGTTTCGTGGAGAAGTTCTCGAGTATAGCAGCACCATTAACTAACCTTCTGAAGAAGGAAACTAAGTTTGAATGGACAGATAGGTGTGAGAGAAGCTTCCAGGAGCTGAAGAGGAGATTGACCACTGCACCAATATTGACGATTCCATCAGGTCCAGGTGGTTATGAAATTTATAGCGATGCATCTTATCAAGGATTGGGGTGTGTTTTGATGCAGCATGGACGAGTTGTGGCATATGCATCGAGGCAGTTGAGGCCTCACGAAAAGAATTATCCGACACATGATCTAGAATTGGCTGCAATCATCTTCGCTCTCAAGATCTGGAGACATTACTTATGTGGAGAGAAGTTCCCGATTTACACGGATCATCAAAGTCTTAAGTACCTGTTTTCTCAGAAGGAGTTGAACATGAGACAACGTCGCTGGATGGAGTTGCTGAAGGACTATGACTGCGATATATTGTACCATCCAGGAAAGGCCAATAAGGTAGCCGACGCCCTCAGTCGTAAATCGTCGATAGCGCACTTGATGGCGAAGGAGTGGCATCTTCTAGAAGAGGCGAGAGACTTTGACTTTAAGTTCGAGGTAAGTCATCTCGCGTGTTTAATGGCCACCTTACGAATAGAACCGCAGATTCAGACAAGAATTAAGTCTTTACAGCCACTGGACCCAACTCTTCAGAAGATTATCCAGGGAAGTGAGGATCAGAGGAAACCGGACTTCCAGATCTCCGAAGATGGGATATTAAAGTTCAGAGGAAGGCTATGTGTCCCTGATGATGCTGCACTTAAGGAAGATTTGTTGGCGGAAGCTCACAGGAGCAACTACAGCATTCATCCTGGAAGTACTAAGATGTATCGGAATTTGAAACCACATTATTGGTGGAATGGCATGAAACTTGATGTGACGAGACACGTGACTAAGTGTCTGACGTGTCAACAAGTGAAGGCGCAGCACTGCAAACCAGGAGGCTTATTAAAACCATTGGAGATCCCGGAATGGAAGTGGGAGCACATCACGATGGATTTCGTGACAGGTTTACCTAGGACTCAGCGAAATCATGATGCGATATGGGTTATAGTGGATAGACTGACCAAGTCTGCCCATTTCATTGCGGTACGTAAGGATTTTGCTTTGGATCGATTGGCTGAGTTGTATGTTCGACAGATTGTTAGACTCCACGGAGTACCAGTGACGGTCACATCTGATCGTGATCCGAGGTTCACAGCCGCCTTCTGGAAGAACTTGCAGACTGCTTTAGGGACGAAGTTGCAATACAGTACTGCTTACCATCCACAGACAGATGGACAGTCTGAAAGGACCATTCAGACTCTGGAAGACATGCTGAGAGCATGTGTCTTGGACTTCAAGGGTAGCTGGGAGGATCAGTTACATTTAGTGGAGTTTGCATACAATAATAGCTTCCAGCAGAGCATTGGAATGGCTCCTTATGAGGCTTTATATGGTCGTGCCTGTCGAACTCCAGTTTGTTGGGAGGAGGTTGGAGAACGAAAAATCACAGGTCCAGAATTAGTGCAGTAATCAATTGAAGCAGTCAAGGTCATCAGGGATAGGATGAAGACAGCGCAGAGCCGCCAGAAGAGCTATGCTGATAAGAGACGAAGGCCTTTGGAGTTTCAAGAGGGTGATCACGTGTTCTTGAAAGTGTCACCTAAGAGGGGATTGTCACGCTTTGGCAAGAAAGGCAAGTTGAGCCCCAGATATGTGGGACCATTTGAAGTTCTGGAAAGAATTGGAACAGCAGCCTACCGTCTAGCCTTGCCACCGAATTTGGCTCATATTCACAATGTTTTCCATGTTTCGATGCTGAGAAAGTATGAGCCTGACCCCTCGCATGTACTGAGCTTCGAGGAAATAGAAGTCGATGACCGAGTGTCGTATGAGGAGAGACCGATCAGAATTGAAGATCGCAGAGAACATCACTTGATGAATAAAGTGATTTCCCTAGTCAAGGTAGTTTGGCAACATCATGACACGGAAGGAGCGACCTGGGAAAGTGAAGAAGCTATGAGAAGCCAGTACCCTTATCTGTTTGGGGAGACTAGCAATGTAAATTTCGAGGACGAAATGTCCTAAGGGGGGGAGAATTGTAACAGCTTGATTTTTTTAATAAAATCTTCTTCCCCTTCGTTTCTTTATTCTCCATTTCTTTATGCTTTCTGATTTCTCTTTGTCCTTTGCACGTGGGGCCCACGCCAGCCCACATCTCCACTTTCCTTTCTCCTGTTCACTGTCTTCCTCACGCGACTCTCCTTCTGCAACCCTAGCCGCCGTACCCAATCCACACGAGAAAATCGCAAAAAAAAAACAAACGGCCATCCCACGATCGTCTCGGCCTAACGAACTCCGCGTCTTTCTCGCGCGGATTTCTCTAGAAAAACCCTAGCCGCTTCTACCCACGATGGATCTTGCTTCTCTCAACGCCTTTGAGAGAGAAAACATACGAACCCGAGGGCTCCCAGACGTACCGTCGTGCTTTATGAAGGTTTTTCCCCAACCTTTGGTCGCCTTGGTTGCTGTTTGGAGTCTTGGACAAGGCTCGACGCACGACTCCCCTATTCTGGAAGCCCACATCTATCCGCCGCCGCCGTGGGTCGCTCGAGCCGACCCAATCGCCGCCGTCGCTTGAGGAACACTCCTCAGCCTCCCTTGGACGTTCATCGGCTTACGGAGTCAACGTCGTCGCGACTCAAGCCATCCTCGAGTTGCGCCGTCGAGCCACGCCGTCAAGCCACGCCGTCGAGCCACACCGTCACGTCGTCGACGCCATCCAGCCGCCTTGCCGTGCCACACGCCGCCCTCAACTCGCGCCACAATTCACAGAAGAGAACCCCAGCTCGCCTGTGCCTTTCCTCGGCCTTGAACCAACGAGCAGAAGTTGTGGAAGCTTCATTGAAGCTGTAAAAGCTTCTGTGGGCTGAGACAAGGCCACGGTGGGCCTTGACCCAACCTAATTCGTGAGCTAGGCCCACTCTCCAATTGTTCAATCAGCCCACGAATCAACTCGTCGGACCATCGCCGGAATATTCGCCGGAAAACTCACCGTCGCCATTAAATTATACTCTAAAGCTTGGAATTAGGTGAGTTTGCTCCCTAACTCCTAATTAGGGCTGTTAATTGCTCTAGTAGTTTATTGTGTGATTATTGGACTTAATTGATGATTAAATTAGAGATTAGAGCTTATTTAGAAACTTTTGTTGAAATAGGGACGATTTTGTAAATTTAGACATTTAGAGGTTTAGTTGTAAAATTAGATAATTGAAGGATTAATTAGTGAATTAATATATATTTAGAAGTGTGGATTATTGGTTGTGGAGGTGCAATTTTGTAAGTTTTGAAGAATTAGAGACAATTTAATAATTTAGGTCCAAATAGGCTTAAGTTAGGGATTTACGGGTAAATTGATAAATTTAATTAGCGGAGAGAATGTTTGCTAATTAAATTAGTTGTGGAAATCATTAATTAGCGGATGGTAGAAAAATATGAAATTCGGAATATTTTGAGATTGATAAGTTGATGATGTCATATTGTAGTCTAATTAGGGTTTTTAGGGGTAAAATTGTAATTTTGGAAATTTTGACGGCAAAAGTGTAAATTTGACAACTTGGAGAAAGGTGTGAGAATTGTTGGCTGCGATGGTATCAAATTATTAATAGTGATGGTTTGGTTTGATATTCGGGTAATTACGATTAATTATTCTGTTTTGATTAGTTAGGGTTTTATTATGTAATTTTAGGTAATTTGCAATATTTTGGAATAAATTCCAGAAATTGCGTGATTGGTTAAGTGGCTACTAATTAAGGCGATGTCACCCGTAGTTGATCGAATCGAACACTCTGGATTCGATTTAGGGACCCGGGTGAATCCCTAATTGGTAGGTCCAGGCAATCGATTTTGATTACTTTGAGAAATTATCTCAAGTTACTTATGGCTTAGTTGTGGAGGTTTATTTAATATTTTTGATTGGTCGATTGGTTGATATTGATTTATTAATTTCAATTGGGTATTGATTATTTCATAATGTGATTTATTTATTTAATGATATTGATTGTTTCATAATGTGATTTATTTATTTAATTCTTTGTGCTCATTATAATTGATTTGATGTTAAATTTCTTAGAAGTTGATATTGTGACATTTATATCAAATTATTTGGAGTATAATCTATGAAAAGGGTTTATTGACAGATCATGGGTTGTGAGGTGTGTGGTTTAAATTAATTATACGGTTAGGAACCCTAGAGTGATTATCAACCTAATTAAGAAGTAGGGGGCAAACTCGATGAGTTTATCTCATCTTAAAATTATCTGGTTCAGGTCCTAATATTGCAGCTCCCCCTCGAGGACCAGGTGAAGCTGGAGGCGCAGCGAGATGATCATAGTTGATTTAATTTTGATTAGGAGATTTTATTTAATTGTGAGGAAATTATTTTCCGTATTTATCCTTTTAGTTGATCGAATAAATAAGGTTGATAATTTGTGAACCCTATTTAGTTATTTGATCAGTTTATTGATATTATTGTAATAAATACCTCAGGATTTTGATCGGGGTTTATTTAGCATGTTCCGCTGCATTTCTTTTGTACTAATTTTATATCCTTAGTTAATTTATTTGGTTAATCGATGATACCTGGGATTATCGGAAAAGTTCAATAAGTGGTGAGGTCTATTTCGAGGACTGTCATGTACTCGGGTTTGGGACGTGACAGCGCCTTGTTTATTTGGTATCAGAGCGGGGTTAATTTGGAGTGATAAGGTTAGGGTTAGATATTCCTGGGGTAAAAATAAATAAATAAATAAAAATCTATAACTGATAAAATCGTTTGTAATTGATGTGTTGTTTAAGGATGTTTATAGGTTGCAGGCATGCCTTAATTGTACACGGTATGGGACGTGTATATTTAAGACATGAATGTATATCAGAAAAATGCATAGTCTTACGTTTAGCTAAGTTGGCATGATCTGGACATGTGCAGCAAGGCCGGATGTTTGACATTGTATTTGCCTGATTGTTTGTTGTGGTCTTATGTTTAGCTGCGTTGACATGGTATGGGACGTGTGCAGCAAAGCCGAACATTTGATCCTGTTTGTTTAAGATTGTATACTGGTAATAATGTAAGAGTTGTTGTGAGCGTGTATGCGTATCGCACGCTGGAGGCTGGTATGTGTATCGCCTGCCGTGAAAATTTAATTGATGAGCGTGTAGGCGTATCGCACGCTAGGGGCATGTATGCGTATCGCTTGCCTCAGTGATTTTGAGAAATGAGCATGTATGTGTATTGCATGCTACTGGCTTGTATATGTATTGTTTGTCTGAGCGAATTTGTTGAGTATTACACAGACTTTATTGATGAAGAATTAATTGTGTACTTTATTGTTTACGAAATTATTGAAATATTGGAACCAGGATTGTTTGATCGTGAGTATGGATAGAAATCAGAGACCTCCGAGGAGAAGAGTGACTATTGGTCGCTTCGGAGTTGGAGATGATGATACCCAGGGAGATCCCCGGGTTGAAGGGATTATGAAATCCCTTGAGGACCTTCGAGGTGAGGTCCGACAGCAGGCTCAGAATCAAGAAGCTGCTATTACTGCTGCAGTAAATGCTGCAATTACTGTAATGAGGAATGCCACACCTGCTCCAGAAACCGTCGAAGTCACTGTGGAGGATGAGAGACCGGTCCCAGCCCCTACACCAGTTGAAGTTGTAGATGAGGAGCGAAGGGTCCTGGAGCAAGTAGAACAGTTTCTAAAGCTGAAACCTCCTCAGTTCTTGGGAAAAGGAGATCCTGAGGCCGCTAATTCATGGCTTCAAAGTCTAGAGAAAGTTTTTGAACTAATGAAGTGCTCCGATGCTGACAAAGTGAGGTTGGCAGTATACCAGCTAGAGGGTAATGCCAACTACTGGTGGAAGGCCACTGAAGAAACTGTCTTCCCGGAAGGTGTAGCACCAACCTGGGATGCCTTTGTAGATGCTTTTAATGAGCAATACTTCTCCAATGCTGCAAGGGACCAGAAGATGACAGAATTTCAGAGGCTGCGCCAAAATAATCTGTCGGTGGATGAGTATGAGGCGAAGTTTGCAGAACTATCGAGGTATGGCAGAAGATTGATTGAGGACCCAGTCGAAAGGGCTCTGAGGTTTCGGGATGGACTAAAACCCGAAATCAAGACTCAGCTGGCGCCTTTTGATTTGTGCAGTTATAAAGAGGTGCTGAACAAAGCAAAGATGGTGGAAAAGGATATGAATGAGAGAGCAGCCGCGTCTAGCTCTAGATTCTTTACTGGGAGGGACAACCGTCGACAGGCAATGAGGCCAGTGTCTGGATACAGAAACCCTATTCCTCTTAATAGGGTTAGCGAAGTTAGAAAGCCACCATTCCGTCGGGATGACAGGTGCAGACACTGTGGGAGGCCCCATAGGAGTGAGACTTGTCCTACCAGGACGGGAGCTTGCTTTGGATGTGGCCAACGAGGTCATCTGTTGAGAGATTGTCCACGTCGCCCAGTGGGGCACCGCCATTACCGCGCCCGGGACAGCTTGCCATCCAAGGCAATATGGAGCGACCCCCAGTTCAAGGAAGGGTATATGCCGTTAATCGAGCAGAGGCTCAGAACGCGGGAGGAGTGATTACAGGTACTGTGTCCTTACACCAACATGCAGCTTACGCATTATTTGATACTGGAGCCACCCATTCATTTGTAGCTGCCCAGTTTGCTAAGTTAGCTGAATTGAAATTGGAACCATTAAGTACTGTCCTTAGTGTTACTACCCCCATGAAAGATAGGGTGTTATCAGTTGAAGGGTGTAAGGGATGTGAGATAGTGATTAGTGGAGTGAAAGGGGTAATAGATTTGGCAGTATTGTGTATGTTTGATTTTGATGTAATTGTTGGAATGGATTGGTTGAGAGAGCAGAGAGCTACGGTAGATTGTTATAATCAAGTGATTCGATTCCAACCATTGGATCGTCCTAGTTACGAGATCGTAGGAAGTAGAGGAGGTCCTTCTGTGCCGTTGATTTCATCCCTCGAGGCAGTGAAGCTACTCGAGGATGGGTGCCAGAGCTTCCTGGCCACGGTAGTTGATTTGTCGGTCGAGGGACCAACAATTGAAGAAATCGCCGTAGTGCGAGAATTTGCTGATGTTTTTCCTAAGGAACTACCAGGATTACCCCTGGAGAGGGAGATTGAGTTCGTGATCGAACTAGCTCTTGGTACGGAACCTATTTCCAAACCTCCCTATCGGATGTCATTGTCAGAGCTGAAGGAGCTGAAAGTCCAGATGCAGGAATTGCTGGACAAGGGATTCATTCGCCCTAGTGCGTCACCATGGGGTGCACCGGTATTGTTCGTGAAGAAGAAAGATGGGTCAATGCGGTTGTGCATTGATTACAGGCAACTGAACCAGGTGACGATTAAGAACAAGTACCCCCTACCGAGGATTGATGACTTGTTTGATCAGTTGCAAGGAGCCTCAGTATTCTCTAAGATTGATCTGAGGACAGGCTATCACCAGCTGAGGATTAAAAAGGAGGATGTTCCGAAGACCGCATTTCGTACGCGGTATGGTCATTATGAGTTCACAGTGATGCCGTTTGGGTTGACAAACGCCCCTGCTGCTTTTGTGGATATGATGAATCGAACTTTCAAGGAGTATTTGGACCAGTTTGTCATAGTCTTCATTGACGACATCCTGGTGTACTCGAAGAGTTCAGAGGAGCATGAACAACACTTGAGGATTGTACTAACGACTCTTCAACAACACGCATTGTACGCCAAGTTCAGCAAGTGTGAATTCTGGTTAGGTCGTGTAGCTTTCTTGGGCCATGTGATCTCAGGCGAAGGAATTTCAGTGGACCCAGCTAAGATTGAAGCAGTGTCGGACTGGCCGAGACCTACAACGGTGACTGAGGTTAGGAGTTTCTTAGGCTTGGCCGGATACTACCGACGTTTCGTGGAGAAGTTCTCGAGTATAGCAGCACCATTAACTAACCTTCTGAAGAAGGAAACTAAGTTTGAATGGACAGATAGGTGTGAGAGAAGCTTCCAGGAGCTGAAGAGGAGATTGACCACTGCACCAATATTGACGATTCCATCAGGTCCAGGTGGTTATGAAATTTATAGCGATGCATCTTATCAAGGATTGGGGTGTGTTTTGATGCAGCATGGACGAGTTGTGGCATATGCATCGAGGCAGTTGAGGCCTCACGAAAAGAATTATCCGACACATGATCTAGAATTGGCTGCAATCATCTTCGCTCTCAAGATCTGGAGACATTACTTATGTGGAGAGAAGTTCCCGATTTACACGGATCATCAAAGTCTTAAGTACCTGTTTTCTCAGAAGGAGTTGAACATGAGACAACGTCGCTGGATGGAGTTGCTGAAGGACTATGACTGCGATATATTGTACCATCCAGGAAAGGCCAATAAGGTAGCCGACGCCCTCAGTCGTAAATCGTCGATAGCGCACTTGATGGCGAAGGAGTGGCATCTTCTAGAAGAGGCGAGAGACTTTGACTTTAAGTTCGAGGTAAGTCATCTCGCGTGTCTAATGGCCACCTTACGAATAGAACCGCAGATTCAGAAAAGAATTAAGTCTTTACAGCCACTGGACCCAATTCTTCAGAAGATTATCCAGGGAAGTGAGGATCAGAGGAAACCGGACTTCCAGATCTCCGAAGATGGGATATTAAAGTTCAGAGGAAGGCTATGCGTCCCTGATGATGCTGCACTTAAGGAAGATTTGTTGGCAGAAGCTCACAGGAGCAACTACAGCATTCATCCTGGAAGTACTAAGATGTATCGGAATTTGAAACCACATTATTGGTGGAATGGCATGAAACTTGATGTGACGAGACACGTGACTAAGTGTCTGACGTGTCAACAAGTGAAGGCGCAGCACTGCAAACCAGGAGGCTTATTAAAACCATTGGAGATCCCGGAATGGAAGTGGGAGCACATCACGATGGATTTCGTGACAGGTTTACCTAGGACTCAGCGAAATCATGATGCGATATGGGTTATAGTGGATAGACTGACCAAGTCTGCCCATTTCATTGCGGTACGTAAGGATTTTGCTTTGGATCGATTGGCTGAGTTGTATGTTCGACAGATTGTTAGACTCCACGGAGTACCAGTGACGGTCACATCTTATCGTGATCCGAGGTTCACAGCCGCCTTCTGGAAGAACTTGCAGACTGCTTTAGGGACGAAGTTGCAATACAGTACTGCTTACCATCCACAGACAGATGGACAGTCTGAAAGGACCATTCAGACTCTGGAAGACATGCTGAGAGCATGTGTCTTGGACTTCAAGGGTAGCTGGGAGGATCAGTTACATTTAGTGGAGTTTGCATACAATAATAGCTTCCAGCAGAGCATTGGAATGGCTCCTTATGAGGCTTTATATGGTCGTGCCTGTCGAACTCCAGTTTGTTGGGAGGAGGTTGGAGAACGAAAAATCACAGGTCCAGAATTAGTGCAGCAATCAATTGAAGCAGTCAAGGTCATCAGGGATAGGATGAAGACAGCGCAGAGCCGCCAGAAGAGCTATGCTGATAAGAGACGAAGGCCTTTGGAGTTTCAAGAGGGTGATCACGTGTTCTTGAAAGTGTCACCTAAGAGGGGATTGTCACGCTTTGGCAAGAAAGGCAAGTTGAGCCCCAGATATGTGGGACCATTTGAAGTTCTGGAAAGAATTGGAACAGCAGCCTACCGTCTAGCCTTGCCACCGAATTTGGCTCATATTCACAATGTTTTCCATGTTTCGATGCTGAGAAAGTATGAGCCTAACCCCTCGCATGTACTGAGCTTCGAGGAAATAGAAGTCGATGACCGAGTGTCGTATGAGGAGAGACCGATCAGAATTGAAGATCGCAGAGAACATCACTTGATGAATAAAGTGATTTCCCTAGTCAAGGTAGTTTGGCAACATCATGACACGGAAGGAGCGACCTGGGAAAGTGAAGAAGCTATGAGAAGCCAGTACCCTTATCTGTTTGGGGAGACTAGCAATGTAAATTTCGAGGACGAAATGTCCTAAGGGGGGGAGAATTGTAACAGCTTGATTTTTTTAATAAAATCTTCTTCCCCTTCGTTTCTTTATTCTCCATTTCTTTATGCTTTCTGATTTCTCTTTGTCCTTTGCACGTGGGGCCCACGCCAGCCCACATCTCCACTTTCCTTTCTCCTGTTCACTGTCTTCCTCACGCGACTCTCCTTCTGCAACCCTAGCCGCCGCACCCAATCCACACGAGAAAATCGCAAAAAAAACAAACGGCCATCCCACGATCGTCTCGGCCTAACGAACTCCGCGTCTTTCTCGCGCGGATTTCTCTAGAAAAACCCTAGCCGCTTCTACCCACGATGGATCTTGCTTCTCTCAACGCCTTTGAGAGAGAAAACATACGAACCCGAGGGCTCCCAGACGTACCGTCGTGCTTTATGAAGGTTTTTCCCCAACCTTTGGTCGCCTTGGTTGCTGTTTGGAGTCTTGGACAAGGCTCGACGCACGACTCCCCTATTCTGGAAGCCCACATCTATCCGCCGCCGCCGTGGGTCGCTCGAGCCGACCCAATCGCCGCCGTCGCTTGAGGAACACTCCTCAGCCTCCCTTGGACGTTCATCGGCTTACGGAGTCAACGTCGTCGCGACTCAAGCCATCCTCGAGTTGCGCCGTCGAGCCGCGCCGTCGAGCCACGCCGTCAAGCCACGCCGTCGAGCCACACCGTCACGTCGTCGACGCCATCCAGCCGCCTTGCCGTGCCACACGCCGCCCTCAACTCGCGCCACAATTCACAGAAGAGAACCCCAGCTCGCCTGTGCCTTTCCTCGGCCTTGAACCAATGAGCAGAAGTTGTGGAAGCTTCATTGAAGCTGTAAAAGCTTCTGTGGGCTGAGACAAGGCCACGGTGGGCCTTGACCCAACCTAATTCGTGAGCTAGGCCCACTCTCCAATTGTTCAATCAGCCCACGAATCAACTCGTCGGACCATCGCCGGAATATTCGCCGGAAAACTCACCGTCGCCATTAAATTATACTCTAAAGCTTGGAATTAGGTGAGTTTGCTCCCTAACTCCTAATTAGGGCTGTTAATTGCTCTAGTAGTTTATTGTGTGATTATTGGACTTGATTGATGATTAAATTAGAGATTAGAGCTTATTTAGAAACTTTTGTTGAAATAGGGACGATTTTGTAAATTTAGACATTTAGAGGTTTAGTTGTGAAATTAGATAATTGAAGGATTAATTAGTGAATTAATATATATTTAGAAGTGTGGATTATTGGTTGTGGAGGTGCAATTTTGTAAGTTTTGAAGAATTAGAGACAATTTAATAATTTAGGTCCAAATAGGCTTAAGTTAGGGATTTACGGGTAAATTGATAAATTTAATTAGCGGGGAGAATGTTTGCTAATTAAATTAGTTGTGGAAATCATTAATTAGCGGATGGTAGAAAAATATGAAATTCGGAATATTTTGAGATTGATAGGTTGATATGTCATATTGTAGTCTAATTAGGGTTTTTAGGGGTAAAATTGTAATTTTGGAAATTTTGACGGCAAAAGTGTAAATTTGACAACTTGGAGAAAGGTGTGAGAATTGTTGGCTGCGATGGTATCAAATTATTAATAGTGATGGTTTGG
The DNA here is from genome assembly GCA_019926035.1 of Melaleuca alternifolia. Classification (NCBI taxonomy): domain Eukaryota; kingdom Viridiplantae; phylum Streptophyta; class Magnoliopsida; order Myrtales; family Myrtaceae; genus Melaleuca; species Melaleuca alternifolia. The sequence goes on from JAGKPW010000016.1 coordinate 2,634,188, forward strand.
TTTGATATTCGGGTAATTACGATTAATTATTCTGTTTTGATTAGTTAGGGTTTTATTATGTAATTTTAGGTAATTTGCAATATTTTGGAATAAATTCCAAAAATTGCGTGATTGGTTAAGTGGCTACTAATTAAGGCGATGTCACCCGTAGTTGATCGAATCGAACACTCTGGATTCGATTTAGGGACCCGGGTAAATCCCTAATTGGTAGGTCCAGGCAATCGATTTTGATTACTTTGAGAAATTATCTCAAGTTACTTATGGCTTAGTTGTGGAGGTTTATTTAATATTTTTGATTGGTCGATTGGTTGAGATTGATTTATTAATTGCAATTGGGTATTGATTATTTCATAATGTGATTTATTTATTTAATGATATTAATTGTTTCATAATGTGATTTATTTATTTAATTCTTGGTGCTCATTATAATTGATTTGATGTTAAATTTCTTGGAAGTTGATATTGTGACATTTATATCAAATTATTTGGAGTATAATCTATGGAAAGGGTTTATTGACAGATCATGGGTTGTGAGGTGTGTGGTTTAAATTAATTATACGGTTAGGAACCCTAGAGTGATTATCAACCTAATTAAGAAGTAGGGGGCAAACTCGATGAGTTTATCTCATCTTAAAATTATTTGGTTCAGGTCCTATCATTGCAGCTCCCCCTCGAGGACCAGGTGAAGCTGGAGGCACAGCGAGATGATCATAGTTGATTTAATTTTGATTAGGAGATTTTATTTAATTGTGAGGAAATTATTTTCCGTATTTATCCTTAAGATTGATCGAATAACTAAGGTTGATAACTTTGGGAACCCTATTTAAGGTATTGATCAGTGAGGATATGATTGATAAATACCTACAGGATTTGATCGGGTTATTTAGGCTATTCGCTTGCATTTCTTTTGTCTAATGTTAATGTTTTTCCCCTTTTTGTTTAGTAATTGATTTGGTCTGCATCGATGAACCTGTGATTATTGGAAAATTTAATAAGTGGTGAGGTTTATTTCGAGGACTATCATGTACTCGGGTTCGAGGCGTGACAGCTCCTTGTTTATTTGGTATCAGAGCGGGGTTAATTTGGAGTGATAAGGATAGGGTTAGTCATTCCTGGGGTTAAAAAAAAAAATTTATAACTAATAAAATTGTTTGTAATTGATGTGTTGTTTAAGGATGTTTGTAGGTCGCATGCATGCCTTAAATGTACACGGTATGGGACGTGTATATTTAAGACATGAATGTGTATCAGAAGAATGCATAGTCTTACGTTTAGCCAAGTTGGCATGATCCGGACATGTGCAGCAAGGTCGGATGTTTGACATTGTATTTGTCTGATTGGTTGTTGTGGTCTTATGTTTAGCTGCGTTGGCACGGTATGGGACGTGTGCAGCAAAGCCGAACATTTGATCCTGTTTGTTTGAGGTTGTATATTTTTAATAATGAAAGACATGTTGAAAGCGTGTATGCGTATCGCACGCTAGAGGCTGGTATGTGTATCGCCTGCCGTGGAAGTTAAGATGATGAGCGTGTATGCGTATCGCATGCTAGGGGCTTGTATACGTATTGCTTGCCTCAGTGATTTTGAGAAATGAGCATGTATGTGTATCGCATGCTACTAGCTTGTATATGTATCATTTGTCTGAGCAAATTTGTTGAGTATTACACAGACTTTATTGATGAGAAATTAATTGTGTACTTTATTGTTTAAGAAATTATTGAAATATTGGAACCATGATTGTTTGATCGTGAGTATGGATAGAAATCAGAGACCTCCGAGGAGAAGAGTGACTATTGGTCGCTTCGGAGTTGGAGATAATGATACCCAGGGAGATCCCCGGGTTGAAGGGATTATGAAATCCCTTGAGGACCTTCGAGGTGAGGTCCAACAGCAGGCTCAGAATCAAGAGGCTGCTATTACTGCTGCGGTAAATGCGGCAATTACTGCAATGAGGAATGCCATACCTGCTCCAGAAACCGTCGAAGTCACTGTGGAGGATGAGAGACCGGTCCCAGCCCCTACACCAGTTGAAGTTGTAGATGAGGAGCGCAGGGTCCTGGAGCAAGTAGAACAGTTTCTAAAGCTGAAACCTCCTCAGTTCTTGGGAAAAGGAGATCTTGAGGCCGCTAATTCATGGCTTCAAAGTCTAGAGAAAGTTTTTGAACTAATGAAGTGCTCCGATGCTGACAAAGTGAGGTTGGCAGTATACCAGCTGGAGGGTAATGCCAACTACTGGTGGAAGGCCACCAAAGAAACTGTCTTCCCGGAAGGTGTAGCACCAATCTGGGATGCCTTTGTAGATGCTTTTAATGAGCAATACTTCTCCAATGCTGCAAGGGACCAGAAGATGACAGAATTTTAGAGGCTGCGCCAAAATAATCTGTCGGTGGATGAGTATGAGGCGAAGTTTACTGAACTATCGAGGTATGGCAGAAGACTGATTGAGGACCCAGTCGAAAGGGCTCTGAGGTTTCGGGATGGACTAAAACCCGAAATCAAGACTCAGCTGGCGCCTTTTGATTTACGCAGTTATAAAGAGGTG